>JADMNL010000035.1:44907500-46157500 GCA_016271365.2 Neoceratodus forsteri
CTTCTAAGTCAATTGAGACCTTAGTATTTGTTTCTTACTTTGGTGCTTATGATAACACATTATAAGCGCTTAGCAGTTCTGTCAGAATTATCAAAACTGTCCCAGCATTTACACTCAAAATGGGAAAAAGGCTCAGGCAGGATTTCAAGGAAAACAAAGTTTACTAGATTTAAAAATAGTAAATAAATGCAAAACACAGAACATGTAACATTAATGGTACAGTCATTGAAGTAATAGAAATTACAAAAATCAAACGCCTTTTTATTTAATAACTGATCCTACTCCAGTTTCAGTTAGTAAATAGTGGTGCTAAATTACCTAACTTTGGTAAAGTGCTTCTTAGAGTTCAGAAATAAAAGTGTCTCTTGAAAGTTCAAACACAAGTATGCCTTGCTCCCTCTGCAGCTTGACAATTTCATGAGGGGAAAAGTCCCACCCAGCTTGTGAGGTCACAGCTCTGTGGTGATGCTGGCTGTTAGGTCAGTCTTATTCCTGCATTCCGAATTAGTCACATGCATCTGCACTTTGCTAAGCATCCCACTTAAAAAAATATATAAATTCTTTTTAGTTAGTAAGCCTGCTTTATGGCAGGTCAGAATTATCCCTTTGATCTATAGAGGAACATTCCTGAAAGCTATTCTCTGTGTGAGGATTTTCACCGGTATCTGTCAGAAGTTGCTTTCCTCCTGATAGGTCATAAAATGCAGTCTGAGATGGCCAGTTTCCTAAATTTTTTAAATAATGAGGATGGAGGTCAGAAAATAGCTCACGGTGGTGCAAGTCCTGAATGCCATGCCATGCACAAGATGACATTGGGAGAAGTGTGCATGCAAGAGTGGAAGGCTCCCCTACATGCAAGTGTGAGCTCTGAGTAAAGCTTGCATGCACGAATCCTAGAACTCAAGTGCATGCGCTAAGATTGGGAAGGAGAACAGAGCAAGACCCAAGAGGGAGACATTCAGAGGAGCCCAGAATGCAGTAAAATCATGGCCAACACCCTCACCGAATACACAAAAGATGGGAAGGTGTGGAAAAATGCCATGATAGGACACCGGAGCTCCGAACCACTCGCCAAGGAGAAAACAAACACTTTTAAAAAAGGTCACTCAGGAAGCTGCTCCAGTGACAGGTAGGCCACACAGAGATTACCCTAACAAAAATAAATGAGCTACTGACCAAGCCCCTAGGAAAAACAGTCTACAACAGCAGAAAATAGATACAGAGGTCATCTTTTTACAGGCACAGTCAGGGACCAGTCCTGTGGCCACTAGCAGGAGCCACAGGATGCTCTGGAAAACTCCCATAATAAAGACACTAAGATGGGGGTATGGGGCATCTTGAGACCACTATCAGGGGTCTCAGAATCACACCTAGCAGCTGCAGTCCCATATAGTGCACAATCCTGGGTCTGCTAGCAGGGGACCCAATTGAGCTGCAACCAACCACAAACCAGACTCTGTAATTCCAACAATCAGCACTGTTCCTAGGGACCTGGTCAGTAACTCTAAACATAGGATGCCTCATAGAGCATTGGGGAGGGTCTCCAAAATAATGGAAACCATACAGTCTTTTTTTTATTACTACTTTCATTACAGTATGCCTCTAGAGATTGGTTGTCTAAACGCGACGAAGCAATAAGAGACGCCTCTATCTCACATTGGTTGCATAAACAATGTCTATTGTGAGAATTCCAGACTTCAGAAAAGTGAGCTTACCTTAATATATGTAAATATTTCAAAACTGCTGGGGAGCTGTTGTGAGGCACCGCAACCTGGTCAGAGGCACAATTCGAACTGATACAGGAGAGGCAGCATCACAGGGAAGAGGGGATGGACTTTCTTCTTGAAAGTCACATGTGCATCAGCAACCTATCAGGTGGACACAATACCCAAGTGTAAGGAGTGTGGAGTGCCTCAGAGATTATTCCCCACAGTGGTTGTTTTATAACCTGGTTTTATTATAGTCCCACAAAGTCAGCTTTTACAAGATAGCAGTGACAACAAGCAAGGCCAGCACATTTTTGTCTTTTAAAATCCAGTATCTCATGAGGCTTTTCTGCTTGGTCTGTATTTCTAAGCAGAAATTTAAACATATATTTATATCACAAATATAATAAAAATTATAACAAGCAGATGGCTATCTGTGTTCATACTCCTCCTCCTAGACGGAATTTGGGGGAATCTATTCCTAGGCATGGGAAGAGCTTCCCAAATTCAGTTCACTGCTCTAACTTACTTGATAGCCCATCTGTGTTTACATTTGCTTTCCCTGCCCTGTGAGTGATAGTCATGTCATAACCCTGCAAGGCAAGGCTCCATCTTAAAAGTCTACAGTTTGTTTTACCCAGTTGTGCCTCACAAACCAGGGAGTTATGGTCTGTTTGTACCTTAAAATGCCACTCTTATAGGTATGGCTCTAATTTATTTAGTGCCCACACAGTTGTAAGGCATTCTTTCTCCACTGTAGAATAAGCCTGTTCCCTGGGAAGTCATTTCTTACTGAGGTACACTATTGGGTGATCTTTCCTTGGTTAGAAGTCTGGTTAAGTATTTCCCAGTACCACACCTGAGGCATTTGTGTGGACTACAAATGGTTTACTGTAGTCTGCAATGGCTAATACAGGAGCACCACACAGTGCCTTCTTTAGTAGTGTAAAGGTTCATTCACAGGCTGGTTTCCATTTTATCTTTTAGGCATTCTTTTCTATAACACTCCAGATAGCAAAGCTTCCAGGGCACTGTAGTTTGATATACAAATTTTCTATAGTGCCCTGCGGTCCCTAGAAAACTCTGAACCTACTTCTGTGTTTCTGGCCTGGGCCATGCCTTGATTGCCTCAATTTTTGCTTGATTAGAATGGAGCTATCCCTGCCCTACTACATGCCCTAGGTATACCACCTAAGTCATGGCCACCTAGCACTTTTTAGCTTTTACAGTGAGCCCTGTCCTCTGTATCCTGCCCAACACTTCCCTAAGGTGGGAAAGGTGTTCCTTCCAGCTGGCACTGAAGATGGCAATATCATCCAGGTACACTATGGTGTACTCTTCAGTACCATTTAACACCTGGCTCACCAACGTTTGGAAGGTGGCAGAGGTGTTCTTCATTCTAAAGGCATTACTTTAAACTCAAATAACCCAAATGGAGTGATGCAGATGACCTTTCCTAGCTCTGGCAGTTAACTCCACCTGTCAATACCCTTTAGTCAGGTCAATAGTGGTAAGGAATGTCACCCCTCCCAATTTGTCCAGTATTTCATCCGTCCATGGCATGGGGGGGGCGTCCAACTTCATGACTGTGTTAAGTCCACGATAGTCCACACAAAAACAAGTAGAGCAATCCACCTTGGGAATGAAGATTATGGATGAGGCCCAGGGGCTGTGGGATTTCTGGGTTACCCCCTAAATCCAGCATTTCCTCCACCTACCTCCTAATGTCCCTTTGGACAGCCTCTGACACCCAATATGCTATTCTCTGTATGGGCACTTGCATCCCCATCTCTACTTCATGTGTCACTAAGGAGGCTTATTTATTTATTTATTTTTTGTTGACCGGGTAAGTGCACTAGACAAATCCTGCCTATTTTAAGGCATGACCCGGGGGAGGGGGATACAGATAAATGCCAACTGACCTTGAACCAGATTAAGCTGTTGGTGGTATTGTTAGTGAATGAGGGAAATTTGGCCAGGACACCGGGGAAATGCCCCTACTCTGTAGGGTGGAGTTTCCGTCTTTGCTGACACAATGGGTGAGTCAGTTAGAGATTTGCCTGAATGCGATACTGACTCTTTGATTTCCATTCTACCGATAACGCCAGATGTTGCTACTAGCAAGCTTGTAGAAAACGATACCGACCATCCTACGAGTGTAATGCTGCAGCCACGATATACTAGGCACAGAAGTATCCCGAAGAATTACGCGTCCTATAGCGGATGTTCCGATCTCTACGGTGTTGCCTCGATCATCTGCAGGAACGAAGTGCTCGAGAGCCATGGGTAACAACACACTTCTTCCCCACCGCTCGGGTTTAGCCTCAGAGTATTGCTGGGAACATTGCGTCCGAAATTGGATTTATTTTAGTATCTATGGTAGATTCTTCTACCCCTGTGAACTCTGGCTCTCTCACTGTTTCAACTGCTACCAAACCTCCTGCCACCATTGACTCACTACACCCATGTTGCGGACCACAGCAGGAGAAATCTACTCCGGAGAACTCATGGTCAGTTTCTGCAGCGTTGTCAACAGCAGGATGGACACAATCATCGGCAGGGACTTGGATGCCAGATCCAAATTGGAATGAAGCCACACACGGTGTTTTGCCTTCTACCAACAGGCCTGCAATGAGTATGAGCTCCAACGAGGTACCACAGCCTAATGCAGAGAATGTGAAGTTTATGATAATAATGTATTAACTAATGTCACATCTTTAAATTCATGGGGAGATATAATGGATACTGTTGACCAAGGGATTAGTCAGGGACCACAGGAAAATGCTGATATGCCTTTAATTTCTCTATATACACCACCAGACCCCCCCGTCCCACAACTTCTGAAACCATCTTGTCTCAAGAACCTGATATACCCCCTTCTCATTCTTTGTTAGGCTCTCCACATAACAATACTCCTTTATTAGAGGATCCTAAACCAGGCACGTCTACCGCACTACCCCCTATTCAAGACAAATGCTTCACCACACAGATACCTGATCGACCATCCATACTATCAGACCTTTTTAAAAACAAACTTGAACCAGCCCCCCGTAGGAATGCAGTTCACCTTTGTTATAGAGGGGACTTCCTGAATTCCCTGATAGATTATGTAGCCAGAACCCTTCTGAAAGACAGACTACATTTCACAGCATCTGACATATATGCCCTGATACCTATTTCAGGAGAGGAAACCTTTGATATCAGTTTTAAAACATCTGCAGGATTAGACCGTTTTTGGCACTTATATACCCTACAGAAAAATGATCCTGTTTGGACCCCTTTTTCTATCATACCTTTATCTAAACCTACAATTAGGACTGTGACTATTATGTTCAGAAATGAAGGTGTTAGCGTAAGCAACATTCACCATTGACTACAAAATCATTGTAATGTTCTCTCCTCTCCTGAAGCTATCCTAGACGATGAGGGTCTATGTACTGGTGGCTGGAGGTTCAAAGTAAAATTATTTCAAAATAATTCAGAGTTGTACATCTGCCAAATAGTTTTTTCTTGGTAAGGATAGGGGTTTGTTTTATGGAGGCCAACCTAGAGCTTGCTACAAATGTGGTGCTACTACCCACTTGAGTAGTCGTGTGATTTGTTAAATGCAGTTTATGTGGAGGATATGGACATTCAAGCATGTCTTGTATGAATGTATTCCAGTGCAATTTGTGCAATGAAACAGGACATGCTTATCATCAATGTCCATGGGCAAGTAGGAGTAGGTCGGACGGTTGGAACTCTGATACCTTAGTACAAAAAGCACAAGATAAAGTAAACGAACATGTTTCCCCTCCACCTATTGCCTTAGACAATCTTTTGTCCCCTCTTCTGAACAAAATAGTCAAGTTTACTGAAACATCAAACCCTTTACCACCACAGGACCAGGTTGCCCAAGTAAAGGCCTCTATTGATTCCCCTGAATCTTCATCCCTTGCCTTCCTCTACTGCTATAATTGATAAAGAAGGTTTCAAACTATTAAGCGAGTTACCAGGGCTGCTGCTGGAAGTAGCTAGACCTCCTGATACCCCTACATCTAATATGTTTGATTGCCTGAAAGGAGACAAGGAGGTCTCAGATGGGAATCAGATGTGTCTGCAGTGCCCTCTGATGCTGATACCCTACTATTAAACCCCTGATGTCGCCAGAAAGAAATTGATGAAAACGAAAAAGGGGAAAAAATGAAAAACATGTCAGTAACTGATGGTAGTGGCTAACGTTTGAAATTACTCATGCATTTTTGTATTGCTTCTTTGAATGTATGTAGCCTTAAAAGCTACAAGAAGAGAATGAGCTTTTTACACTATGCAAACTCTCTATCCCTGGATATTTTATTATTGCAAGAAACCCATGTTTCCAGTTTATATGACATTCAGCAATTAAAATGTGGATGGTATAGAGGCCCCTCTTATTGGACATTTGGAACAGATTCAGCAGACGGTGTGGCCATCCTTTTTTATTCTACCCAAATTTCGGTTACTCGAATAGTTGATATACTCCCGGGAAGAGCACTTATCATTGATTTCATCAAATGCTCCTTGCCATTTAGAGTTATAGTTATCTACAGTCCACAAACCAAAGCAGCCCGAATAGCATTACTGGAGTTAATTAAACCATTTCTATGTACACGTAAATATATTTTTGGGGCGGAGATTTAATTGTTCTATTGATACTAAAACAGAGTCTCATTGGGAAAAAATATATTGTGATTCCATAGCACTGTCCAATCTAGTAAGAAATGCAGGGTTAATTGATGCATACCATTCACTACACTCAGATGCGGGATATACATATTACAGGTCAATATATTGTACTAGGATAGATTATTTTTTGTTTCTCATCATTGCATCCCACATTATGTTAATGTCCGTCAAATGAGATCTCAGATCATTGCCTTCTAATTGGTCATTTCTCCATTGATTCCCCGACACACCTGTTATACACCAAGCTCTCTGGAAATTGAATAACTCTTTATTTACTTCAAAGTTGTACAATCTCAGATGCATATTTTTTTCAAGCATGGCTGTCG
Organism: Neoceratodus forsteri; assembly: GCA_016271365.2. Classification (NCBI taxonomy): domain Eukaryota; kingdom Metazoa; phylum Chordata; order Ceratodontiformes; family Ceratodontidae; genus Neoceratodus; species Neoceratodus forsteri. Next base: position 44,914,237 of record JADMNL010000035.1, read on the forward strand.
GTCATGGTTTGTTATGATTCCCTATGGGAATGGTGGAAAGACACAAAACAAGACCTAGCTACTTATTTCACAGAATTAGGGAAAAAACTGCTCGGGACAGTTACCTTACTTATCTAATGTACCGTAATCAATTGTACAAACTAATGTCGCTTCAGTCCACATCCTCAATAGACTACTCATCACAAATTTCCAAGATAAGATCCAGTATGCTATCACATCAATATGATAGAGCCGGTCTTTAGATTATATCATGAGAACTGGTACTTTGATTTCTCTGTCTGTTGATCCTTTTTGCCTTTAAGGATAGACTACAATCACAGTTATGCCACGGTTTGCAAGATGCTCAGGGTACCATAGTAACTTCTATTTCAGGGATGATATCAGTAATGTCTGAATACTTGCAGACCCATTTTGTAATATCCTAGATGCCCCATAAATGTATCCTCGTTTCCTATGATTCAGTTCCTTCAGATACCAACACATTGTATTCCCAACCTAATTAGTTGGATTTCGCAGGAAGAGGTTGCTAATGCCATTTCGTGTCTAAAGCTGAAAGTTTCTCCTGGGCCAGATGGTCTAACGCATGAATTCTATAAAATGTTTAAAGAACATCTACTAGAAATCTTAACTCAAGTATTTAACTATATCTTAGATACCATGGATACATCATCGGGTTTTGGCTTATCTGCTTTGAAATTTATATATAAAAAAGGAGATATAACTTCCCTTAAAAATTGGAGGCCTCTGCATCTGTTAAATACAGATTACAAACTCTTTTCCAAAATTCTTTGCTCTCGATTATGATTAGTTGCGCCAGATTTAATTGATGCTGCTCAAACATGTGCTATACCAGGTAGAGCCATTCACTCAAATCTTTTTTGTTACGTGAAATTTTGAAAGAAAAACACAAAATGAAATAACTGGTTATCTTTTGCTCTAGACCAATCAAAAGCTTTTGATTTGGTACATCACAGTTTTCTATTATACACATTATCACTATACGGTATCCCTGATAGATTCATATCATGGATCTCATATGTGTTATCGATAGCATTTTTCTTTCCAATGATAAACGGTTCTCGCGGACCGACCCTCTTACAACGAATTGGACTCCGCCAAGGCTGTCCTTTGAGTCCTTTATTATACGTCTTCGCACTGGACCCTATTATTCGGCACATACAAGGGAATCCTGACATTATAGGTATAGTTCCGCATCCTAATTCAAGATCCATTAAGATATCTGCTTATGCAGATGATGTAGTCTTATTGTGTTCTGACCTTTCCTCAAGTGATAAAGCTATACAGATATTTCAATCTTTACATCAATATCTGAAGTACATTAAATCTGGAGAAAAGTGTATATTATCCCTACATCACATCATAAATGATGTCACAACAATACATGGAATAAGAGTCTGCACTACCCTCAGAAAATACTAGGGATATGGTTCAACACATATGCGATTCTACTTATCACTGGGACAAACAATTAACTTTAGGAGAAAATAAAGAGTGCGTTTTTGGAAAACATGGAAATTAAGTAAAAGAAACGAGTTATGGTGATAAAAATTCTTAGCCCGATTTTTTGTTTCTCCATCATGTCTATTGTCACGAAGCATCTAGAAACTAGATTATTTAGTATTTTTCCAAATGTTATGGGGTAATAGCTTAAATCCTGTTAAGAGACAAATTACATATCTTTCCCCAACTCAAGGGGTTTGGGAATGATAAACCCTTTATTCTTTTTCTCTCTTTTTACACCATATTCTACAGAGTTACACTTATACATTAACAATATGCGATTCTTGGGTGTCAAAGGCAATAGAATCGTTGATGACAGCATGGACTAGTCATCCACCTATAGCTTCTCGCATACCTTCCACTCCATCTTATGTTATTGATTGCTTTCGTTTTCTTCGATCCTGGAAAGTGAACAAATCTTCTATTTTAGGCCTCACTAGAAAACAGTTATATGTATACCTCTTACATATTGATGAACCGATATTACAATTTCCACTATGTCCTCCATCACATAAAACACATACACTTGAAGTCCTCAAGATAAAAGAATACCACCACATATGTGGGACATCTCCTAGTTATGTTGTCACGAAATTACAAGTTAGAGAATTTAAAACACAAGTCAGCACAAGAGATTTTGTCCCAAATTATCTTGTGCTAATATAGAAGAATCCATGGAAACATTTCTTTTTACTTGTACAGATGCCCTGTTATTTTGGAAAACTTTGGCGAATAAGTGGAAATGGCCTTTTTAAGCAGAATCACTTATTCTGTCCTTGTTTAGGGATTTTTCAGTTTTTGGAGTTTATTTCATCCTAGTACTTTGAGGGTAATATTTGCAGCTTGCAAATACTATGTGTGGCAAGCCAGATGTAAATATGTATTTCAACAGATACCAACTTGTCCACGAGCTATTATTCAATGTATTGAATCAACACTAAACAACATTAAGGATAAGGAAGCAAAGTGCCTTTCTTCTGCCCAGTTTACATATTATTGGACGGGTATTCCTGTTTGATTCAGTTAAAATTATTAGTTAAATATGAAGTCATACTTTCTTTTTTTCCTGAATTTGGTATAATGTCCATGATTTTCACTGTTTCAAGAATGTTTTATATGTTATTTGCTTATTTCATATGATGTCTATACTTGATGTTCTGTATTTTTTTGCAATAAAAAATTCCCCTACTCTTTTCAATAAGTGCCATGGGATCTTTAACATCCACCTGAACTACCACCAATCCAGGCAGATGGGACCTCGGTTTAACGTTTCATTCGGAAGACGGCACCTCAGAAGTGCAGCACCCCTCTCATGCTGCACTACAGTGTTAGTACTGGGATATTAACCCAAGTGCCAGATGTGGGAACTGAACCCACAGCCCTCTGATCTCCCGGCCTCAGAGGCGAGTGTGCTACCTACTGAGCCACTGACACTGTTGACACATGTTAGTCCAGGCTTGGCATTAAACAATGGGGCAAAGTCTGCTAAAACCTCCTTTACATCCTAGATCTGGTCCAGGGTCAACTGGGGTGACATGTTGACTGCCTCCACAGAGGACTCCTGTTTGCTTTCTTCCAGCAAGTCCAGAAGGGGTCTTCCTCATCCATCTCCTCCTCAGGACTACACACACTGCAAAGACCATGTCAGCCCTATTTGCATATGGCTTCATCATGTTGACATGGTACATCCTGTGGTATGTCTCCTGTTAGGCAGTTCTGTAATGTAATTTATGTCATTCACCTGTCTGATTATCTTGTTTGGCCCTGCTCACTTGGCCTGCAGCTTATCTTTCAGACTGGGATTTGACCATTATCTCCTGACCCACAGTGTCTATGAGTGAGATCTGGCTCTGTGGTTGTATCATACCTTTTGTTTCTGCTTGGCTGCTGATATGTTGCTCTGGGCTGTTCTCATAAACTCCTTCAGCTTTTCCTAAACTTAAGGACATAATCCACTATGGGCATTCCCTGGGTGGCATGCTTGCCTTTCCAGTCCTCCCAGATCAAGTCTAGGGGCCCATGCACCCAACTTCTATATAAGAGCTCAAAAGGGGAAAACCCTGTCAACTCTTGTGGCACCTCCCCATAAGAGAACAACAGGTGGGGAAGGTATTTCTCCCAGTCCCTTCCATGCTGTTCAGCAAATGCTTGGAGCATCAATTTAAGGGTACCATTAAATCTTTCCACAAGCCCATTGGTTTGCGAATGATAAGGTGTTGTGTGTCTCTGCACCACCCCACACTTCTCCCACAAACACTTCATCAGGTACGACATGAAGGAACCCTCTCAATTGGTGATAACCTCCTGCAGGAACCTGAAAAGGGAGAAAATCCCTAGCAAGGCATCTCCCACTTTTCCTGTCCTCAATGAGGATAGGGTGACTGCCTTTGGGTACCGAGTGGCATAATCCACCACTGTTAAGATAAACCTTTTCCTGGAGGAGCTGGGGGTATTCAAAGGCCCCACAATATCCATTCCTACCCCTGGAATGGCTCCTCCACTATGAGCAAGAAGTAGGGTGGCTTGGGTTTACTACCCACCTTCCCTATTTCTTGGCACCAGTGACAAGATCCACAATATTCCTTCACCTCCTGAGTGAAGCTGGGCCAGTAGAAATTCTGGAACAGTTGCTGTGTAGTGCATGCAGTTCTATGATGTCAAGACATGGGGATATCATGAGCAATCTTGAGCAACCTCTCACAGTACCCCTGGGGAATGACAAGCTGCCTGCCCATCACCCCTCCCTCTGTCCTTACATCCTGCATATAGAGCAGTCCCTTGTCCCAGTACACTCTATGTCTCCTGTCACCTCCCTGTGCTCCATCAGATTCTGCTCAAGCCCTCAGCTTCTCTAAACTAGGGTCATTTTTCTGAGTAGCTGCAAAATCTTTACACATTCCCAAAGCATGGGACAGGTCCCCTTTAGATCCTAAACTAATGTCCCTAGCTGTCTGACAATTGGCTACCCCCCTCCTCAGAGTAACCTTCTGTAGCTTTTCTGTTAATTGCTACCTGGGGCATTTCTACCCCCCTTTTCACTATTCTCCATATCAGAAGACATAGGCTGGGGAATCAGCCTCCCAATGTTTTCCCCAAGGGCTTCTATGAGGTTTGGGGAACCACAATCTGCCTTTGCTGCCTGACTGTGAGGAAACTGCACACACCATCCCCTTTCAGAGATTGTGCCCTGTAATCACATCAGGGACCAGATTTTCTGTCACTGCAACTTTTTGCACAGTGTCTCCTGTCTTACCCCAGCCCAGGAGAACACTAGCAAGTGGCATAGTTTTCTTCTCCCCAGTGAATACCTGTACTGTAACAAACTGATTGGGTATAAGCTGTTCAGGCTCAACCAAATGCCCTTTTATCAAAGTAAGGATGTCCCATGTGCCTTAAACCATGGGTCTGCATCCCATTCACAGTAACTGGGTGTATGTGCTCCCTCATGTTTACTGGCATGCTTTCCAGGATACAAAAAAAAACACCTCTTTCCCAGCACTCTTTGTGCACTCTGTGCCTTTTTAGGACACTGTCTGGCAATATGCCCAGGTTGTTTGCAAATCCAAAAATAGTTTTCTTTATCAGGCAAATCCTTTCTTTGTAACCTGGAGCTTCCCACTTTCTTAGGGAGCAGCGAGGGTTTTAGCTGCCCTGAAGGTGCGCTTTTCCCTTTCTACACTATCACACCCCACTCCCTCTCAGAGCATGTCTGCTCAAGGCATAGCAGTCTGAAAGCTTGGCAGCCTCCTGCATTATTTATGGATCTTAGTCCTATAGCCAGGTTTACAGCTCTGCTGGGCAAGCCAAAAAGAACTGCTCCAAAAGTACAACATCCTCAATTTTCTCTAGAGTGTCTGTCTTAACCATTTCCATAACGTTTTAAAATTGACGTTGCTTTGTAGCTAGCTCCTCATAGCTCATGTCAGGGCATCTCCTGAGCTTATGGAACTTAACTCTGTTTGCTTCTACTGTTAAGTCATACTTTCTTAACGATGCTGCTTTAGGTTTGCCATAATCATTACCATCCTGATTGTCCATTTGACCCAATGCATCATGAGCATTTCTGGTAAGCAGCAAAGATAGCCGGACACTCCAGGACTCTCTGGGAATTTTTGCCTGGATGCATACCTTTTCAAATGAGTTTAAAAATGTATCCTTAGCTTCTCCTCTTTAAATTCAGCTATCAGTTTAGAATTAAATTTGTAAGCTAGTCCTGGAGTCCCAGGTTCACCCATGCCACTTACCTGCTCTTGCACTGGTCTTTGGAGTTGTAGCTTCTCCAGTTCAGATTTCCTCTGGCACTCTCTCTCTCCTCTCACTCGGCTTCTTTCTGGTCTAATTTCTCCTCTTTCTCTCTTTCTCTCTGTCTCTCTCCCTCTCTCTCCATTTCCAGCTTCCCCTGTTCAAGCTCCCTTCACTGCTGGGCTGTAAATCTTTTCTCCTCAAATTCTAGCCTCATTCTCTGCAATTCCATTTGCAGCCTGATCTCTTCGGGCTCCAGCATGGTGGAGACCTTCCCCTGTTGCTCTCAGTTCACACTGGTCCTGCTGTCCTCCTTCCTGGGACTGGACACTGCGTTGAACCCTGGCCCCTTCACACCCAAGGTCTAGTCCCTTCCAGTCACTGACTGTGATTTGATGTCTTGAGCATCCAGCTTCCACAACAGCCTCCATGAGGTGCTGTTTGTTTGCCTCTCAAAGGACTTCTCTCTCTTGGTGCAACTGTCTCAGGTTATACCGCAATGTACTTGCTGTAGTTAGAAGTCATCTTCTTCCCTAATCTATGGCTACACTAGCTTGCACCTGAAAAAAAAAAAGCAGGTAGGGAACTTGGACTGTTACCAGCAAATTTGTTTTACTCAATAATCTATCCCTTCAATAGAATGAAAAATGAATATGACTGAAGCCATCCATAGGTGAAGAAATGTGAAAAAACACATCAATATTTCAGTCATTCCTCCTTCCCCAATCCCACTGTAAAAAAAATAACTTACTTTTATTTACCTGACCGTAAGGCAAGAACCTGCAGCCTGGCACAATGCTGCCCATGCAGTTTTCAGTCTGCTCTCCCTCTCCTTCTGCCAGAAGCTGGATGCTGGAACTGACCATCACAGGTCCCCCAACATGTCGCTGACCAAGTCACCTCACCAACCAAACCCACCCAACTTGGGTTGCTTGCTTCTTGCTTGGTTGCTGCTGTGACTGCTGTTGCACTGCACTGATCAAGGTCTATGAAGGCCACCCACACTGCTGTCATCACTGCTGCTAAACCTAGCTTGCTGCTTTGGGTATCTGTGCTGTTTTTTTTTGCAAGTCAAGACTAATAGAGTGAATAGGTAGCCTAGTCTTGATTTAGTTTCTAGCTCACACTCTGCCCCTTCAGCCACCAGGGGAGACAGAAACTCACTAAGAGTAGACCAAAAAACATATACTGCCACAACACTGCTGTTGAGAGTCCAGTGCTCACTGACTCCTCCAAGCTGTAGTTGCAGTCTGTCTACTCTGTGGTGGGAAAGACAGTGTTGCACTTGCAAAACTCATGCCCTCTTTCTTGGCTGGAGCTCATCCACATCACATGTGATTGTGCCACTGCTAATAGGTGGAGAGCATGGAAAACACAATACAGACACAGTCGAGTCTGAGTGTACCTGTAAAGTGAGCACACACTTATTGTGCAAAGATGAAATCCAAATTTAATGCCATTATTGCCACACCATAAGAACAACCTAGGGCATAATATAGGGGTGGGGCAGGCAACTGCCCCTCTGCCCTACCTAAATGACACCCCTGCTCAATGGTAGAAATTCATTCTCAGGTGCTAATGCAATAGTTTCCACTGTGTTCTGAGATACTGTATATCCATGTTTCATGATGTGTCCTGATCATCATGAGGGTTAGTGTCCCTCATTGTCTTTCATTTTGAGTGTCCATGTCCCACATTTCAGTGAGAAAATGTGAGGTATGGTGCATGCTTCCAAGACCCTACTCAACACAAAGAGTGCTGAGCATGGCCAAAGTGTATATGCTCAGTACAGAATGAAAAGGGAAAGTAAGTGAGATAAAACAGTCATGGAGAAACACATTTGTAGCATTAAATAAACATAAGGGATTAGCATGGTCCAAAACAAAAAGGATAGTCATCACAAAACAGGAGCCCCCTTCATACATCTGGAATGGGGGATGCTGACTATTTATAACCTAGGCATTTAATGCAGTAGGCAAACAATACAAATTGATGGTGATTTACTGACAAAAATCAAAAGCCATTAAACAACTTGCAAAAAGATCAGAATTAATGAGTTCACCTCATTTTTATGGGAATTCAAATAACAATGTATTTTTAATGACTATAATTGCTAGCAGTAGTATAAGAAATAGAAACTGATGTGTTTTTTAGATGAAATTTGTACCAGTTTAGCTGCTGCACACATGGCTAGCATGCAGCATGTGAACCTGATGTGATATTTAGATGATATTCACACTAGCTTAACTGCTGCACTCATGCCATGCATGCAAAACGTGGACCTGATGTAATTTTTGGAAGATGCTCACACCAGCTTACCTGCTGTGCACATATCAAGCTTGCAGCATATAAACTTGAGTTGCTTTTTAGACCTGGTTCACTTAGGTTCACTTTGTATTTGTGAAGGCCATGCAAACATTGCATAATTAAGCATATGGCATGCATTCTACATGTACACAGCACACCTATATTTCTGTAAGGGACCTCTTGGCATGCCAAGTTTAGTTTTGGTTGAATATATGAATTCTGAGATACAGATAGTGAAAAAAAAACATAAATTATTCCTGTTTTATTTTTCTGTTTTCTTGTCATTGCCTAGTGCACAGATATTTTGGAAGTCTGGTCAGAAATTTTCAGTGTAGAAAGGGCTTAGCCCTCAAATGTGCCTCTCACTAGTCTGATGAAGAAATATTAATCCATTCCAAAGTTGTACATTTAAAAATTTTGGTTCTGAGCATGCTCAGTACAGTCTTTTGGATAGCTGCTTGGAATGAAAACAACAATTTTGTCCATACGAAAAAGGATCCTTTTTTTTATGGGGCCAATCCTCTTTCATGAGGAAAAAAACCCTTTTTAGGGCTGCAGAGCATGGATCCTCACAAACCTACTGCAATGGATTGGAAAGGGAGGCTTTTGACTGAAAATAGTGTGGAGTTGCATAACATTCACTTCCACCTGAAGCACTCCATCTCTCTGTTAGTAACAGCGGCATTATTTTGTCATCTGTCATGGTCACGGCAGAAGACAGCACAGTCCACTGTGTCCAAGATGGCTGCTGAACTGTACTGCGATGTGCCAGTAGATGCAGATGTGCAATGCAGGTTGGTGGCCAGCTTGGATGCAACGAGACTGTGCAGTGTTCCACCGTGACCACTGCTGACAAAGAATGATGAGAATGTCTTATTCATATTATTTTCATCACACCAGCTGACCCTCCTCTCAACCTCACCACCTCACCCCCTGAAACATAACAGTGACACTAGGGGTGCCCAATCCTCCAGTGTCACAATCAGCAATCCTGTTTCTTTTTTGTGACCCCCATCCACTACCAAGTGTGTGTGGTTATTTGTTTTTTTTATTTTTGTTTTTCTTAAATCACCCACCCCAACTGACCCTCCCTCTCAGCACCAACCACCTCCCCTCTAAAGAAATGTAATAGTGACACTGGGGTTGACTAATCCCAATGTAGGATTCCTCTGTCTTTTTATACTAAAAGAAAACTGTCCATCTATGTCTTTTGCTGTCTTCAGACTCCCATCACCCCAGCCCCCCAAGCCCTTACTTTCTGGAATGCAGACATGTCTTCACTCTTCAAAGCCGGACAGCAAAGTGAAGAAACAGGTATGCAGTTCAATGTATTTCAATGGTGTTTTTTGCTTAGTGGCATAACATGGGAATTTTTGCACATTTGTTGCCCAAATTTTCAACATGCCGTCTTAGGGACCCCACTTCATAAACAATTGCACTGACATTAGGCAAATCTGTTTAGAAAGATGATTTTGAAATCCCTGTGTGAAATCATCTTTCAGGCAGTAGTTGAAAATGTTCTCTGCCCTTGTTCATGAGGGTGGGGTCATAAAGAATTATGCTGAAAGTGTGATGTAAAACTATTAAAAACAACAAAGTTATAAGCCTACATTAAATTTTGCAAACACAGGCTCATAACTTTTTTTTAAATATTTTTTACACCACATTTACAACATAGCCACATCTTTACAGCACCTTATAGATATGTACAACTGTCATTTTCAAATCATGCCCAAAGTGGGGTTTTTACACCCTGAGAGGGTGATTTAGTGGTCCCTGCATTGAATCACTTTTCAGACAGGAGTTAAAAGTTTTCTCTGTCCTTGTTCATGAGGTGGAGTCATAAGAAGGCTATGGTCTAAATCTGGTGTAAACATATTTTAAAAAAAGTTAAAAAGCTATGTTGAATTTTGCAAATTCAGGCTCGTACATTTTGTATTATTCAATATTTTTCCCCAAAATTTTCAACATAGCCATTTCTTTACAGCACCTCATGAACATGACAGGTGTAATTTCTCTTCTCCTGCCCAAAATATGTTTGTGCATCCAAAAAGTTGATTTTGCATTCTCTGTGTGAAATCACATTTGGTCCACAAGTTTGACATTTCTTTGCCCTTCTTTATGAGGCAGGGTGATAGCAAGACTATGTTGAAAATTTGGGGTAAAAATATTGCAAAACAGCAACTTTATGAGCCTGTGTTACATTATATGAATGCAGGCTCATAACTTTGGTAATTCTCAATATTTGTACCCCAAATTCCTCACCTGCAGCCCCATTGGCTGTTGCCAGAGTTTGTTTTTATGGATGCTATCTTGTTTCTGTTTTTTTTCATTAAAAAAATGTTCAAAACTCACAACAATGACATCCTACAGAGACACTGACACATATAGTTGGTCATCAAGACCCTGTTAGGTGGTTTCTGCACTTAACTGTTGGACAAATGACCCCCAAATGTGTTTTTCTGTAATGCTCCACATTGTCAATGTGTATTCATTTCAGTTGGGGTACAGTGCACCCCTACTAGGGGATATTGCATAGCTTAAAGCTTTAGATTGATGGGCATATGAGGATTCCATACAGCAGCAACTCTCCAGTTTTAGCTGTGCCATGCAAGGGGAAAGATGTCCTCAAGCATTTCTGAAGGAACTTGAGTTTTAAGCTGGGGCTGCATTTCTGAATAGAAGGTTTGTGCTGCCTTGTAACAGGAGTACCCTTAAAGGGGACATGAAATGTGTGCTAATTGACAGCTGTTTATAAAGTTGTCATTCTGGAAAATGATATGCATACCCTAAATGATCCATATGTGACTGTATCTAGGTAAAGGGATACAAAAACTGTTTTGCATTGTTTTGTTTCATAGGCAACATTCTGTTACAGCTCTCTTCAACCAATAATTTGGAGTTTTAACTATGTCATGATTTGTGCACAGAATGTTAACTATAAGCTGCTGATCTATCAAACCTATGCTTAGAGTTCTGTGCGCAAACCATGACTTAGTTAATACTCCAAGTTACTTGTTCCTTGAAGAGAACTGTAACAGAATGCTTCCATAAAAATGACACAATGCAGATACCATTTTTTATATCACTTTTTACTCAGATACAGTTACATGTAGATTATTTAGAGGAATTCATAAAATTTCTCAGAATAACATTGTCATAAACAGCTGCTAATTAGAAATGATTTCCTGTCTCTAACAATTAAAATTGTTCCTGCTTTCTGATATTGTAAAAAATAGACCTTGGATGGTCTATCACAGGGGTCAAAATTTTCGGGAAAAATTGGTCCATAGTCACCAGGATGTGTCAGAAAACAAAGTCCAAAACAGTAACATCTGGTTACCCCCTTTGCCCACAGGTAATTTTACATGTGGTAATTGTAAATTCTGTCCCAGTATCATGATAACTAATACTTTCACCACATGTAATGCTTCAAAATTATTTCAAGTTAGGGAGTTTTTTAACTGTAGTACTGAAAATACAATATATTTAGCCACTTGTGAATGTGGCTCATTCTATGTAGGAAAAACCTCCAGACCCATTAAGATATGTATAGGTGAGCACTTAAGGGCTATTGTTAAGGGAGAAGAAAATGCTTTGGCATGCCACGTGAAAAATAAAACGCTGGGTAATCATACATTTAAGTTCTGTGCTATTGAAAAGGTTAAACTAGGACCACGGGTGGAAATCTGGATCAAAAATTATTACATTGTGAATCTTTTGAATTTTTACACTTGGTGCCATGGAACACCCATAGACCGCATAGAACTTATGCCATGTATTAGATATAGAGGAAAGTGAATTCATTCTACTCTGATAGTTGCACATATCTTATACAGTTAGCCACTATTTTCTTTGAAGATATTGAATAATAGTAATATTATGTGTTTATGTTTTTTTCTAGGGTGCATAGAAGGATCATGATTTTCTCAACACCTTCTATTGAAAATGAAGGACAGGATGAGATAACACAGTATAACAGTCTATTCTTCAAAATAAGTAGCACTAACTATATATTCAATGCTTTTTACTATGAATTCTCTGATCCCCTGTTTTTGATGACACTTTATTGGATCTGATTATGTGTAAACAAATAGGGCCGGATATTCAAACTGAGCTATTTTGTGGTGCAAGCCCTTAAGCTGCACAAAATAGTTGTGCAAGGGTGTGGCCAGAGCAATATTCAAAGGAGTTTTGCTATTGAGCAACTCCTTTGAATATCACCCCCCTGCCACAGCCACTGTGCATGGTGCAGTGGAACTTGAGCCACTGCAAGTGGTCAGAGTGGAGCATTCAACTTGCGGTGGTGCAAGTACCATTGCGCCATGCGCAAATTTCTGATATTCAAAAGGTGGCATGCAAATGGGGCCATAATTCATGCAAGGCATGGGGGGCCATTTGCATTTGTTTATGGCCCCATTTGCATGCCATTAGCATGCAGGTGCGTCGATCCCCGAGGACTTGCGCCTGGCACCCTGCCAGGCAGCAGCCGTCGGGGACCTACACCCCCTGCAGCCCGATCATGGGTAAATGTATAAAATCCCCCACCCCCGACTGGCCCCATCGGGCAAAAGCATCAAAATCCCCCCTCTCCCGAGTGGCCCGATCGTGGGCAACAGCCTAAATAACCCCCCCACCAGCCCGATTGCGGGCAGCAAAGTGTCCCCCCCAGAACATATCCCTGGTGGTCCAGTAGAAGCCCGATCATGGGCTGAAGAATTGTAACCACCCTCAGCAGGTAGCATACTTGCCTCTGAGGCCAGGAGATCAGAGGGCTGTGGGTTCAGTTCCCACATCTGGCACTTGGGTTAATATCCCAATACTGACACTGTAGTGCAGCATGAGAGGGGTGCTGCACTTCTGAGGTGTTGTCTTTCGGATGAGACATTAAACTGAGGTCCCATCTGTCTGGACTGGTGGTAGTTCAGGTGGATGTTAAAGATCCCATGGCACCTATCGAAAAGAGTAGGGGAATGTCCCCGGTGTCCTGGCCAAATTTCCCTCATTCACTAAAAAATACCACCAACAGCTTAATCAGGTTCAGTTTCAGTTGCTTACCATCTGTATCCCCCCCCCGTCTCCCCTGAAAAAGGGACTTCTAGGCCCAGTGGACTTACCGGGTCAACAAAATTCAACAACAACAACAACAACCACCCCCCGAACGTATCCCTGGTGGTCCAGTGGAAGCCCGATCGCAGGCTGAAGAATTGTAACCACCCCCTCGAACATATCCCTGGTGGTCCAGTGGATCGATAAGCCCGATCGCAGGCTGCATAATGTGTCAAACCCCCACCCCAAGACCATATCCCTGATGATCTAGTGTCCCCACCACCCACCCGAAGCCCCACCCCCGGCTCCTCCCCACAGCGGTGGGCGGCAGCATCCCACCCGCCTGCCGCCCGCGCCTGCCGACGACTGCCTGGTAGGGCTGCCGCCCGATGATGCAGAGCAAGAGCCAATGGGCGTGCAGCCCCATACCGGCAAGGCAGTCGATATGTGAATGAATTCATTCACATATCTGGACTTCCTTATGCGGTAGAGGCTACACGCCCATTGGCGCTATTCTGCGCAATAGGCGTGCAGCTGACAGTCAGTCGAGTAGTGGCGGGTGGCAGGTGGTGGAATGCTCCACCCGCCAGCTGTGGGGAGGCGGGATGGTGGGGCTTCATGGAGTGGGTGGGGTGGGGGACACTAGATCACCAGGGATATGGTCTTGGGGCGGAGAGTTTTGACACATTATGCAGCCATAATCGGGCTTATCGGTCCACTGGACCACCAGGGATACGATCCGGGGGACACTTTGCTTGCCTGATCGGATACATTCGGGGGTGGTTACAATTCTTCAGCCCGTGATCGGGCTTCCACTGGACCAACAGGGATACATTCGGGGGTTTACAATCTAGCCCACGATCGGTCTTAGCGGTCCACTGGACCACCAGGGATATGTTTGGAGGACACTTTGCTGCCCGTGATCGGGCTGGTGGAGGATGATGTGGCTTATGCCCAGATTGGGCCAGTCGGGAGGGGCTTTCTGACATTTACCCACGATCGGGCCAGTTGGGGGTGAGGGATGTTTTATACTTTTGCCCATGATCAGGCTGCAGGGGGGCACAGGGAGTAGGTTGAGGGCCAGCCACAGGTGGCAGCTGCTGTGTTGCACCCTGTAATGCGGCAGCTCACCTGTGGGTGGCCCTCGACTTACTTCTTTTTTTTTTGGCTCAAAGTTGTGCAGGCACAGGTTGGGGGTTGTGCCTGCACAACTCTGCACAGCCTGGCTGAATATCGGGCTGTGCAGTTTATGCATGGTTCCTCCCCCTCCAGTTCAGCATGCATTCATTTGCATTGCGCTGTTGCTCAGCATGTTTTCAGTGGCGCAACTGCCTCCTGCTGAATATCTCAGAATGGCGCAATTTCAGACTTGCGCAGGCGCAACCTTATTGTGCATGGCGCAACCCTTTTGAATATCTGGGCCATAGTCTTTTTAAGTCTATAATGTATTTTCACTATATGGACATTTAGGGCATTGTCACTTTAAATATTGTTGGTATTTTGGTAACTGCACATATTTAAGGGTCCATGTTAGATGCAATGGTCACCTCCTGATGACGCAATTTTAGCAAAACCAGTAGAGGTTTGTGTGAGAGGTTGCTGCTTGGTGTGCTTTTTAAAATAATAAAGCTGCTTTTGCACTTCTACTTGTGTGGAGCAGATATTTGTCATAGCACTCTACCAATTTTATATCCAGCACACACCAATAGCCCTCAGAGCGGTTTAGCATTTTTTTTCTTTTTTCCTGTTAAGCTGAAGCTTTCAAATTGACTAACCTGCTCTACCCACTTCCATTGCTTGGGCTTGGATTTGGGGCCATGTTCTGCCATTTAAATTCAGGTTGTACTTTTTCTGAGGTTTCCAATTAAAAAACAAGCATAGTCAAATGGTATTGCTCTTGTACATGGGGCTGTACAAGGCCTCACAAACCTTCCCCCCCATCAGAACACTGCCCAGCTAAAGAGCTCACACCAGGGGACTACAGGATTCACAGAGGGGCTGTAAGAGGTAAAGCCTCTCTTCTTCCAGCTTACTTTCTTTCTACAGGGTGTTACCCCATCAGTGCTGCATGCCACACCCACCCAAGCTCAGCTCTACCTTTATTGCTGTTTACTGGTCACATGACACATCACTGTGTCCACTTTCCATTTGCAGCTTACAGTTTCTGACCACGAGGGGTTGCTACAGTGCTTTTCTAGGCACCACTCTGTTCACATTCCTCATCTCCATTCCTCCTCACTTTCCTACTACTTAATCCTCTTTTTCATTGTTTACTACTGCCCCCTGCATGTCTCAAACTCTATAGCCTTGATACCAAAGTCAGCAGCTCTACTGCTAAGCCAACAAGTCAAGCTAATTATTTCTCAGTATTTTAAAGTCTCTTAAAGCTTCTGGCTCCATAGTCTGCTAAAACACTTTGCTACTGCCCCATTGCAGTCTCAAACCCTGTACTCTTGACACTAAAGTCAGCAGCACTACCACTAAGCCAAAAGTAAAGCTAATTTCTCTGTGTTTTTTAAAGCTTCCAAAGCTTTTGCCCCCAACCACTTTGTTCTGACTCCAAGGCTACCTAGGTACCATGTTTGTTCACTTCCTCTTGATGTGCATCACCTTCATAACCATTCAGGGCTCACCCATGCCCTTTGTGGACTGCACATTCACATATATCTGGAGTAACCTGTCCCCCTACCCTGTCATTGCACCCTGGACCCTGCATCCACCCTAGCTGTCCTCCAAACCCCACCACCCACCCTGGCTCCCCTTGGCTCCACCTCCTTTGTGCCTTCCTGACCCTCCAAACCCTTCTCATCCCTTGCTCCACTATGGCCTCCCCTCCTCTCAATGTACTCCCAAAAAGTTAACAAGCTGCCACCCTATGGCTAGAACCTCAGTCATTCTATTACTCTTTTCTGGTAATATCCACCCTAATCCAGGCCCTGCCCCACCCAGTCCACCAACTAGGTCCTCTGGACTATGCATTGCCTCTTTGAACATATGCAGCCTGCTGAAAAATATTTGCTGCCATTCAGAACTGGGTCATACTACACCAACCAGACATCATAGCCCTAGTAGAAACCTGGCTAACTACGTCCACCACAGACTCATTTGTCTTTCTTCCAGGCTACAACCCATATCATGAGGATCAAGCAGGTAAACGCGGAGCTGGTTGTGTGGTTTATATTCATGACTGCATCATTGGCCATGTGCTCCCTGCTCCCAAGCTTGTTAATGGTGCCCAGGCCCTTACTCTCAAACTTACCACAGACCCTTCCAAGAGTACACTCTATCTTACAGTCTCTTATGTACCCCCAAGGAATCAGAACCCAGTGATATTGTCTCTCACTGAATATCTCTCCTCCCTTCCCCATAAAGCAGAGTAAGTCCTAGTCAGGGACCTCAACGTGAGCTTGCTCAGTCCCTCTGCCTTGCCAATAAGAGACACCTTCACTGCCTTAGACCTGACCCAACTCATCTCCCAACCCACTAGACATAACCAAACTATAGGAACCTGCACCCTCCTAGGCGTCATTGTCACCAACTGCCCCCAAAACATTCAGGACATTCAAGGCCTCCCGGACTCCTTAAGTGACCACTCCCTCTCCTATTTCTCTGGTCTGCTCCCACCCCAAACCTGTAGTCCAAACCACACTCCACAAGTGTCTCTGCCCAGGTGGGCTGAAAAATTCAAACAGTTCCTCGCTCAGATTGATTGGTTCCCCATTCACCATGCATCCAAATTTGATGCTGCCCTTGACCTCTTCTCACAAGCCTTTAACAAGACCTGTGATATTTTTGCACCCTTCATCAAAATTGACTCCAAAGAGCATAATGCACCTTGAGTCACCCTGCCCTACTCCAAATGCTCAGGGATAGGGATAACCTCTGGCACCTAGCCACCGAGACCGGCCGGACAGCTAACAGACAGGCCTACAATGCCACATATAACAAGTGCATGTGGGCCATCTGTAAAGCCAAGGCAAACCACTACCAGACCACCCTCGCCTCCTTGTAGGGGTGTGCCCAGACCTTCTGGGACAATATGAAAGAGATAAACAGGAAATCACACACACCCCATCCCAGCTTACCATTGATGGCTCCACCTTTATTGACCCAACTGACATTGCCAACTGCCTTAACTCCTCCTTTATGGATCTTAGCCCTGTCCTCCCTAGTAACTTTTTTGACCCTATCCTCGACCCACCACATCCAGTTCTTCAACGCCCCTAGTTCTATATATGCAAAATATTGGTCCAGGAAGCCAGACCTCTCCTGCTTAAAGCACTAAACAGCAACAGTCCTAGCAAAGACTCCCTGGATCTCGAAATATTCCAGCTGGTCCTGGATGATATCCTGGTCCCACTCACTGGCCTACTATACCAGTCCCTCTGTCTGGGGCAATTTCCAACAGCATGGAAAACAGCTACAGTCACACCTATTCACAAAGGGAGTGACAGGTCCATCCTCAGCAACTATCATCCAAACTCCATCCTCCCCCCAAAGCCTTTGAAAAAGTGGTGGCCACTCAACTCACCGAATATCTGGCAGAATATGACATTCTATGCCTGGAACAGCATGGCTTCTACGCTGGTCACAGCACAAATACAGCATTAATGGAGTTCTCCAACTTCCTGCACTCTTCCCTGGATGCTGGTTCCCTAGCTGGAGCAGTGTTCATTGACCTCTCCAAGGCCTTTGACACTGTCTCCCACCCCCTCCTACTAAATGCCCTCTAACATACAGGTTTCTCTGCTGGCCCCCTCTCCTTGTGCTTAAGTTACCTATCGGCCTGTTCCCAGCATGTCCAAAACAATGGGACACTCTCAGAAACCATCCCATCCACTCAGGGGTTCCCCAGGGCTCTATCTTGGGCCCACTACTCTTTAGTCTCTATCTAAACACCCTGCCCAATGCCTGTTCTGGCAATATTCTCCTGTACGCCCATGACGCCATTATTTATGCCACTCACAGGAATCCCACCTCCCTCCAACACTCCCTCCAATACTCCTTCAATGATGCAGAGAACTGGTTTAAGGAGAGCAGACTAGTCATTAACCTCAAAAAAAAAACAAGTCTTTGCCGTCCACCAGAACAAAGCTAGCGACAACCCCCTTCAAACCCTGCCCAGCACCCCACAAGTGCTTGAACAAGTTCGCTCTTACAAGTACCTTGGGATCACCTTCGACTCGTCCCTCACCTTTCATGCCCACATTACATCCCTCGCATCCACCGCTTACTCCCGACTCGGCATCCTCTACCATCACAAGGACTGCCTCCCACCTTATGCTCTCAAGCTTGCCATTACATCCTCAGTAATGTCTCTTGTGGATTATGGCCTTCCGGTCTATGGTGCTGCTGACTCCACAGCCCTCAACAAAATTTGACTCACCCTAAACAAAGCTTGCAGACTAGTGACCAATGCCCCCAGGCTCACCCACACTTGTCAGCTTTATGACATGACCAAACTCCTTAACTTCGATGAACATTTCCGCTACCAAACTTGCCTTCTAACTAAGAAAGTTCTGCTCGGGCTCTCCCCCCAGGGGTTTCTGCCTCCATCCAACTTACACCCTCCACAGTCTCTACCAGAGCCGCAGACAAGGTCACCCTACTAATACCCAAAACTAGGACCACCACGGCACAGATGACAAAATACAAGGTAAAAACAAACAGCAAGTAAATACATCGTCTGGTGTTATGAAGGCAGAGAAAATACAAAGTAAGTGCTTCATGGTTACATGGTTCATGGCAAAACAGTTATAAATGCTTAGGAAGACAAAGGAAACAAAAGTTGCAAAACAAATGCCAACAAATTGCATACAGAGAAGGAGCAGCCAAAGAGATGACCTTGTCAGGGGACCAATGAGTAGAGAGCACAGGTGGGGGGGCAAGGTAGTATAAGGGGAGTCAAAACAGAGGAGGCAGGTTAAGACAGTTCAAGATAGGCATTGAACCAGAGGGGAATGAAGTCCTAAGATAGCCAATGAAGGTACAGAGGTATGGAGGGGAGAGATAGAGGGTGGTAACCAGTGTAGCCAGGATGCAGAATAAAGGTCACAAATGTACGTGTATCGATGGGCTCCAGTAACAAGATGGCACACCTTGTTAATCGCAACACTTAACCTCCAGAGTGAGGAGTTGGAGGCAGCACCATAGATAATAAGCCCAAAGACTAAGATAGAGAGGATTGAACTAGTGACGGCTAAGCGGAGAGCATCCTGGGTCATACTATATCTGTGTCTGTAAAGAAGACCAAGCCTACAGCAGACATTTCTGAATATTAGATTGATGTGTTCATGGTAAAAGAGGTGGCAGTCCAGGGTAATACCAAGGTACTTAAAATTATTGATTTGTTCGAGGGGTGAGTTAAGATTGTTTGTGACAAGGAGCTGGGCATTTTGAATCTGTTGTGAGGGCTAGAGAAGAGCATCACTTTGGTTTTCTTGTAGTTGAGAACTAGTTTGTGGTTGGTGAAACAGGTCTCAACTGCAGCAAAACTCTGTTGCAAGCTCTTGGTAAGGGTGAGGAGTAGGCTTGGTGGTAAAGAGCACAGCATCATCCACATACAGCAGTAGGTGAGAAGCACATATTTGTGGTAGGGAGTTCAGAAAAGACTTAACAGTATTGGGCCCAGGATCAAACCCTATGGAACACCTGAACTAACAGGGAGACTAGGAGAGAGTGTGTTTTGTATTTTTACTCTTTGGGTTTTGCCATCAAGGTAACTTTGGAACCACCCTGTGACTCCTTGAGAGAGTAATAGGGAGGGTAGGGACTTTGGCAGAAGGGAGTGATTGACAGTATCAAATGCCTTTGTGAGGTCTGTGTAGATGGACTCCACAAGGTGACCATGATCTAACACCTTATGAATGAAAGCGGTGAATTCTATAAGGGCAGTGGTGGTACTGTGCCCCTTTCTAAAACCATTTGTTGGGCACATTGGATCTGGTAGGTACCCAGATACTCAGTCAACTGGTCTGCAACTATTCACTCCAAAGCTTTGGAGAGAGGGAGGGACAGAATGGAAATTGGTTAGTATTATTTATTTATATATTTATTTAGATTCTAATAACTGGGTAAGCTCACTGAGACCGGAGGTCCCCTTTTCAGGAGCGACCCAGGATTAGTTACAACAATGGTTACATACAATGGCAGGAATATACAAAAATTACATTCATTGGATTAGGCATAGAGTATTTACAGAGTGTGATAGTGCACAGTACATATGACCGCTTAACACATGAGTGAGTATTTACAGAGTGTGACAGTACACAGTATGTGTAAGACCCTGTCACCACTTTTGTGAACGGGTGTTACCACCGCTGCTTTCCAGATGGAGGGGGGAATTGACCTAGGCAGAGGGAGAGGTTAAGAATCTTTGTGAGGGGTGGCAGAACTGAATCTAAAGAGGGGTGTAGCAATTTGAAATCAAGTGTGTCACTGCTAAATCGTGAGTTAGTGATAGCCCCCGCACAAGGTATTTTTTTTACCCAATAGTAACGGCCTTGAAATGAAAGGTGGGGAGTGCCATTGGGTGGGTCACTGTTTTGCATGCTACCAAGGGATAGGTCAGTGTGGAAATTAGAAGGAAGCATCCCATTAAGGTCAGTGAATGCAGTGTTAAATATTTTACCAATTTCTTTAGGGTCTTGGGTAATAGTTCTATTAAGGTTGAGCATTGAGGGAGGAGATTGCTGGGTTTGCCAGTGAGGTTTTCATGTTCTCCTAGAACAGCTTGCTATTGACCCAGAAGTTGAGAAACTGGTCTTGAAATGTTTGATTTTAGCAGTACGTACTGCTCTGGTGCAGGCATTCTAGGTTCCTTATAGTCTTCAGTCCTTGCCATTATTTGTGGCATGTGTGATGTGCCAGAGGTGGTGCAAGTAGTCATTAGTTTAAGGAGTGATGGAGGTGATCCAGGGGTTGCTAGCCCCTACGACTTAAAGTTTTTAGAAAGGGAAAATAAGTCCAAGCACTGTTAAAGAGAGATATGAAGTGCTCCAGGTCTGAGTCCACTCAGGTGGCAGTGTCAATTGGTGACTATTCACATTGGCGGAGGTGGTCTTGGAACTGAGAGCTACCCCATCTAAGAGTACACTGGTAGAAAGTCCTGTGGGGGGGGTTTGGGAGCTGATGAGACCAGTGGCATATAATCAGGGAGTGGTTGCTAAGGGAGTCAGACAACACAATTTTGTTAGAGATCCTGTCAGGGCAATTAGTGAGCACCTTAAGTGAGCCACCACTTGGAGTGTTTAGAACACAACAAAAGTTAGCGTGGTTCCCAAATGAACAATATCTCCTTATCTGCTTACAAAAAGAGATTCAGCACTTGAAACTTAAGATCCACATGCTGTAAGAAAAGAATAAATAGTATAATGGCAGCAGTCTGATAACAAATGCCTAAACAAACAGCACACTACAGGGAGAGGAGCACCACTGCAGCCAGCTTGCTGCTCTTCCCCCCCTCCCCTCCACTGTGAAGACTGAGCAGAACAGTTGTTAGATGGGAATGTTGACCACTGCTATCAAACCGGCACAGTGGTTGGGTTCACCGGATGATGATGCAGGAACATCAGGGGGAGGGATCTGCCCATCCACCATGCAGGTGAGCCTGTGTACTGATACCACAGACAGACTTAACTTTATTGCACTAATACAAAAGCCTGCTACTTTTTCTAATGATATGCCCCCAGAAAATGACTCTGCTGCAGCCCAGTCAGTACTGGTTGCAAACAGTACTGCCAAAGCTTTTTTCAACAGTGGATGCACAACAAAATGGCAGCTCTTTCTGCTATGGCATTGCACAGGCAAATGATGAGCAGTGTAAAGGGACGAGGTCTGCCATGTCCAGAACAGCTACAGTGAGGCATAACCTTGGCTAAGATGTGACCCTCTCAACAACCCTGTCAGAAAACATCTTCAGAAGTGGTCCACTGATGCAGCACTGTTAGCAGCAGGATGGATGAAAGCTGCTGACAGCTTTTGGTACCACTCGATCCTCATTGCTGCCAAACTCCAACAAAAAGGAATGATAATAAATCAGAGGGACAAGTGTCTGATAGTATTAATGAGTCAGTATCTGTCACTGGGGTAAGCAACCCACAAATGGCTTCTATTTCACACTCTGGTATTCTAACTGTGCCACAGACTCCTGATAAAGGGAACAGTACTGGACATTATGACAGACCAAGATGAGGGCCTCTAACAGGAGACCTTTAAATTCTACTACTCCTGTCCAAGGAGCTGCAGCTGGAACTGACAGGACATTTTAAGATGTTAGACGTATTTTACATACACAGCGAGCCTGCACAATGCAGGAATGCAGTCTAGTTTAGATACCAAGAGGATCTGGATTCCCCACCGGATATTTTATTTTATTTTTATTTAGTTTTTGTTTACTGGAAGGTGCACTAGGCATAACAATGATTATTTTCAGGCATGACCGGGAAGATACAGTGCAATACAACAACAAAACAACAATTTACAAAATCAGATTAGTGGGATAACAATTATACAGTGAACAAAGTAGGTCAGGAGAGACAGGCAATTGCATCAGAAATTCATACATAGATTTACATTAAATGAACAACAGAGATGCAGGAAGGAAAGAAAGCAATGCTGAAGGTGATCAAACAGGAGAGACAGAGAAATTGAAGAAGACAGGGAATTTAATGAGATGGAACTGAAAACTAAGGGTGTGTGTAGTGTCAGGCATATGTTGCAAGATGTAAGTGCAAGAAAGTACTGGTGTTGATTGGGGGGGCTAAGGGGGTTTGGAACAGGAGCACTTGTTCATTGAGATAAGGTACTTGCATAGCTCCATCTTAAAGGTGTTGTGAGAGGGAGCATGGTGCACAGTTAATGGGAGGGAGTTCCAATATTGGGGAGCTAGAATGGCAAATGCACTTGCACCCTTGAAAGAACTGTGCCTAGGGACATAGACAAGGGACTTGTCTGTGGAGCACAAGCCGTAGTTAGAGGCTGTTTGAGAAAGTATTCCTCAAGGGACTTAGGAGTTTGTGATCTGATGACACTGTCGATGATAGAGCCAAGAGAGTAGAGCCTTGACTCTTTTGGTGGCAGCCAACTCAGGTCCTAGTAGAGGAGACAGTGGTGTTTAAGCCAGTGAGCAGAGGAAGCATAGCGACAAATGCTGTTGTAGCTGACATCCCACTTGTGTAGACTAGACTTAGATGTAGCAGTATAAGTGGCAATGCCATAGGTAATTGAGGGGAGGAGAATACCATGAGCTATGGCTAGCCTGGTGGAGGGGGTTAGCACATAGCTAGTGTGATAGGCAATACCCAGCTTGGTGTTCACAGATTTGCATGCATTTTGTATATGGAGAGCAAAGCTTAGTGATTGGTCGAGGGTAACACCAAGGTATTTTTTTTTTTTTTTATTTAAACTTTATTCCTCGGAGCGCCTGCCCCTATCCTTCCACCCTGGTCATGGGCACGCGCTTCTGCTTTCCAGATCAGTCTACAGCCCCTTATACCCTGTGGCTTACTCCTACACGGTGGGGCCCGCTGCACTTCTTCATATATGCCGCGGGCACTGGAGCTAGGTCGGGGCCTGCCCTGAAGCACATTGAAGCCACGGTGAGCTTCATCCATGACGCGGCAGCTCCTCTTCCTTTCCGGTTTTCTCCCAGGGAGGCGGGGTCGCCAATGATGCCAGCATCTGCCCCGCCTCCATCCATGCTGAGTGCTGGCTGCGTGGAACTCCTGGTCTCCAACAGGGGTTCCCAATGCGCCCAAGACTGCCCACACCTCCCCTGGATAGGAGAGCTGCCCATCGACGCCAACTTATTTTCCGCCGTTCTCCGACGATCCGGGTCCATTTCCCAACCCGGTTCGCCGGCGTCGCAAGTGGAAATCCCACCGCTGCGCCGACGGGCCGGCCAACACCAAGGTATTTAAAAGAGGTAACAGATCCAACAGTGGAGCCATCCAAGGCAGAGATTTTGAGATTGCTTAAGGGGTGTTTGATTTTGGAGTTGGTTCCAAATAGCATAACCTGGGTCTTGGACTCATTTAAGACAAGCTTATGGTTAGCTAAGCAGGATTTTGTAAGTTAAAAGTCAACTGAGAGCCATAGATTTATGTCCTCTGTGCATTTGGTGCTAGTGTACAGAACAATATCATCTGCATATAGAAGAGAGGACGTCTCTGATAGGTTTGACGTGATGTCATTTATAAAATTGAGAAAGGAGGCCAAGGATGGACCTTGGGCACTCCAATATTCAGTGCAGCCTTATCAGAGAAGGTGGAATTGTACTGACCATTTGAGTTATGTTTCATAGGTAGCTATCAAACCAACTTACAATGTTAGGTGCAAAGCTAAGCCACTGCAGGGTAACAAGAAGGATGGAGTGGTCAATCAGATTGAAGGCCTTAGCCATGTCAAAGAAAATTGCCCTAGTGAGAAGGCCTCAGGCCCATGGCAGATAAGGTGTCAGATGTAAATTTAAGGAGACAGTAGTAGTGCTGTGTCCCTTAAGGAATCCATGCTGTGCAGTAGTTAGAAGGTCATATTTCTGAAGAAATTCAATAGTTTAGGTTGCTACTAGTTTTTCAAGGATCTTACTGAGGACTGACAGGATGGCTATGGGTCTGTAGCTGGAGGGGTCTTTGGGGTCACCTTTTTTAAAAACAGGGGTACCCTTGCTGACTTCCAGATATCAGGTACTTGGCTTTGTTCGAGACAGAGAGTGAAGATCTTTGCTAGGGGAGCAGCTATAAAAGGGGCAGCCAGTTTTAGCAGCTTGGGTTCAAGGGCATTGGAGTCAGTAGCCATTGTCTCTGAGAATTTTTTGAGGAGGGTGAGGACTTCTTCACGTGTAATCGACTTGAAGTAGAAAAGGGAGACTGACCTAACAGGAGGTGTATTAGGAATTTGCACTATCGGGAAGGAGGAAGTAAACGTTGTAAGGTCAGATAATTGTTGATTGAAAAGATTGCAATGGTCTCGGGATCATTACAATTAATGCCATTAAGAACCATGTCACTTGGTGACGAGGGCTGGTTTGATCCCAGGAAGGATTTGACATGGGTCCAGAATTTTCTGGAGTCACCATATGAGTTATTAAGCAATTCCTTGCAGGAACTTTTGCATGCTTGATGTCTTTTACAGGCATTCTGCTGAACTCTGTAGGAGTTATAGTCACTTTGTAGGTCGGAACTTTGAAATGGTGCCAACTTTTGTCCCTCATCCTTAATTTAGCAAGAAGATCTGTCTTTAGCCAATGGGGTTGTCTCTGTTTGACCTGGCATGTTACCAAGTAACAATGATGGTCCTAAATAGCTAGAAAGTTGATTGGGAAGATGTTTAGAGCAGATTGAGCATCAGTAGCCTCATACAACTTGGATTAATCAATGCAGAGATATCTCGAGAAAGGATTGGGGCACAAGGTCTGCATAATTACAGAAGGTAATAAGTTGAGGCTTTGCCAGATATAATATCTGTCACTAGGAAACTTTTAAAAGAGTACCTTTTTTGTTTTTTTTTGCATCTGAATTGTATGCAGTGAATCATCAAAAGGTAGGAGAGCCATGAAATTTGCAATTCTTATGGAAAATCAGTACTCTCCTATGAGTCTGTTAATAGATAATGTGGGAAATGAAGCTAATGACATATTAGCACTTGTAAATAATGGCCAATCAGAAAGTCATGAACATCAGGATGAAAGTATACGTGTAAATGAGGACAGCCACACAAAATAAATGCAGACATTTATAATTGTATATTGTAAGATATGGACATACAGCATATAGAAAATACAAAGAGAAATAAGAAAATGTACATACTGGGGGATTCAATTATCAGATTCACTGATCATATTACAAAAAAAATAATAAAGAAAATGTAATTAGTTTTTGTTTTCCCAGAGCAGGAGTCAGGGATATGCTGAATATTGTGTCAGATTTAACTAGTAAAATAGTGGAACATTCATTAATGCTGATACATACAGGGGCAAATGAGATTGGGGCAATACTGTGGAGAACCTATTCAATGCCATAAAAGTCATACATGACATGGTGGCCAAAGCAAAGTGTGAATTAATTATTTGGAAGTACTGCCAATACCTAGAATGAACTGGGAGTAATAGAAAAATACTTAAATTGAATAACTGGATTAGGCAATGGCACTTAATGCACAGTATTATAAACATTAAAATATGGGAGTTGTTGGAGGTAACCTTTCCTTGTTCATTCATGATAAATTGCATCTTGGCAGAGAGGAAATGACATGTTGGCTTTACAGTTTATAGATACTATTAGGAAACTTTAAACTAAGTAATAAGGGAATAAAATATATCAAGTTGTGCAATTTCTGAGACTTGGTTTAGGGAATGGGACTGAGTACTGACATACTTGGATATAATACATTTAGAAAAGATCGTATAGGAAAACATGGAGGAGTAATAGTGGTATATATAAAAGAAAAGGAATTAAAGGCCTATGAGTTCAACCCCATAGGAAATATGTAACATAATATCAAACTATTATGGGTTAAGAGACAACTGCCCACACAACAATTAACTCTATCCTTGTTACTGAGCACCTAAGTTAGAAATAGAGGTTAGTATTAATTTTAGTAACACTTAGGAGCAGACAAATATTGATGGAGATTACATGCTGATGAGGGATTTAAATTTCCCTAATATTAATTGGACTATGTTGAAAGGTACTACAGGAACAGAAAACAGACTCATAGAGATGGCTGTTCAAAAACAATTTTGAACAGCTGGTTAAAGAAAAACACTAGGGGAGATAACATCCTGGATTTATTCATGTGTAATTTTGAGGAAAAAATAATAAACATAACTGTTGAAGGACTGTTGAGTGATAATGAACATAACAAGATCATGGTAGAAATAAACATGGAACACTAAAAAAACAATGGTACAACAACTTATAGCTGGTATAACAAAGCGGACTATAAGCAAAAAATGCTTAAATCAATGGAAATGGCAAGAAGAGCTGAAGGGTTAGAAATGATGGCCATTTGGACAAAATTAAAACAACAAATTGACAACTGTGTTGGTGCTTAGGTGCCAGAAATATCCAAATATAACAAAAAAGTTAGATTCCCAGCATGGTGGGGAAATTCTGTTAAAAAGGTATAAAAAGAAAAGAGAAATTATACAATAGATACAAACATAATCCCACAGAAATCAACTGGGAAAAGTACAAGAAGGCCTCAAATGAATGTAACAGCATAATCAGAAAATCTAAAATAACAGTTGAAAAGAAAATGGTAACATCCATTAAGGACAACAAAAAAAGCTGTTACCGTTATGTGGGATCACTAAGGGGCAACCAAGATACCAGATGCTGCAGTCACCATCCCTGGATACTCTATAATCAGGCAGGACAGGGTTTCCAAACTAGGTGGAGGCTGTGCCATCTACCTGAGGAATTCCTATCTTGGTCAAGTCTTCCCATTCTCAAACCCTAAACCACCCTCGCAGGTTCTCGCTATTAAAGTTCTTCTCGGGGCACACAACAAGAAGCTCACCATTGTCTCTGTGTACCTACCCCCTAAAGATCAGTCAAATGGATTTATGAGCATATTGGAAAGCCTACAGGGATTACACCGTAACTCTGAACTCATAGTACTAGGTGACTTCAACATAAATTGGCTATCGCTGGAGGCCAGAAACTACAAGGATGCTGTCATGTCACAGAACCTCACCCAGCTTGTTACCACCCCCACCAGATGCAGCTTTAGGACAGGGTCGCACACACTTCTGGACTGGATCCTTACTAATCACCCTGAACAAATATCAGAAGTCTCAGTGCTCCCTGATGGGATCAGTGACCACTCACCGGTCACATGTACCTGGACAAACAAATTCATTAAGCCCCCTCCTAAAATAATCCACACCAGAGTGTTAAAGCACGGGTACCTTGAGCTACTAAAGACACACCTAAGCTACCTGGACTGGACACCAATCAACTCTGCCATTGATGTAAACCAAGCCTTAGACCTTTTCATCAGCCACTTCACTGCGGCCTGCAATATCTTTGCACCTCTCTAAAAGCTGAAGGTCGAGGCAGAGCTAACCCTTGGATAACCCCCGATCTAATCACTTTACTCAAACATAGGGATCATCTCTGGCACTGTGCCCGTGCAACATCCAAACCTGGGGATATTCAAAAGTATAAAGCTGCCAGAAATGAGTGCACACTGGCAGTTAGGAGCACAAAAGCAAATACTTCAAGGAAGCTCTCTCCAACTCCTGGGGTGACGGAAAAAAATTTTGGAGTACTTTGAAAGACCTGACAGGCAAGGACCCTAAGTCACCACCCACCATGCTCAACATAAATGGAACACCAACATCTGACCTGTACACAATCACCACCACCTTTAACAATGCATTCTCCAACTTGGATAGTGTTCTCCCTTCTAATTTCTTTGATGCCCCCTCTAGTAGTAACCCTCCTGCAACTACTCCTCTCCTACACCCTGCCCCACAATTCTACTTCAAGGAGATCCCAGTGCATGAAGCCAGAACCTATATTTGGAAGGCCATTCACAACGCAGGCTACAGCGGTGACTCCCTTGACCTGAAGTTGTTAGCACTTGTCCTTGAAGAAGTCCTTGAACCCCTGACAAAGGTCCTCAATCTATCACTAAGGATGTCCCAGTTCCCATCTCGCTGGAAACAGGTGACCATCATACCGGTACACAAAAGTGGAGACAAATCACTGCACTGCAACTACAGACCTATCTCCATCCTCCCTCCATTGTCTAAGGCCCTGGAGCATGTGCCTCAGACCAACTAGTCAAGTACCTGGAAAAAACGACATCCTGTGTCCTGAGCAACATGGTTTCTGAAATGGGCACAGTACCACCACTGCACTATTAGAATTCACGGGCTTCATCCATACCACACTCGATCAAGGAAACTGTGTAGGGGCAGTATTCATCCACCTTACAAAAGCCTTTGATACTGTGAACCACCCACTCCTACTCAAGCAATTATCAAACATTGGGCTCTCCAGTGAAGCGCTGCTCTGGTTTTCAAGCTACCTTGGGGAGAGGGTCCAGTGGGTTAGGATTGCCAGTGTCACCTCGTAAGAAAAGCCAGTCCTTTCAGGGGTCCCACAGAGGTCCATCCTGGGGCCACTACTCTTAGCCTCTTCCTCAATGACTTTCCCAGTGTCTGCCACCAGAAATTATTGCTCTACGCTGATGACGCTGTCATGCTCACCATCCACCAAAATGCAGAGCTCCTTGAGAAACAATTACAGCTTGAATTCATGTGCATCGAAGAATGGTTCCAGTCACACAAACTGGACATAAACTACAGCAAAACAAAGGTTATGACCTTCTACAATGCCAGGAGCAAGTACAAATCCCGTGACCTCACCATCCTAAACCAAACAGGGACCTTACTTGAACACGTTCCTGATTTTAAATACCTAGGTGTCACATTGGACAGCTCACTCTCCTACCATCGGCACATAGATTCTGTCACCAAAGCCACCAACATCCGTATAGGCCTGCTCTACAGGCACAAACACTGCATGACTCCTGACACTCTCCGGTTGGCTATCAACAGCTCTGTCACGTCCATCATCGATTATGGACTAGCAATTTATGGCTCTGCCTCTGCCTCTGCCCTCCGAAGAATTACAGTTGCACTCAACAAAGCATGCAGGCAGCTAACTGGGGCTGACTGACTTACACACACTTGTGACCTGTACACTCGGGCAGGATGGCTTCCTCTCATCAGCCGGATACAGTATCAAACCTGCCTCTTAGCCAAAAAAGTCCTCCTCGGGGTCATGCCCCCCGGGCATTAAACTCATTATTGACCACCACAGCACCCAGTGAACTAGAAGTTCACAACAACTAACCTTCCTTGTCCCCAGATGCGGATTACCATGGGCCAGAGGGCCTTTGCCCACAGAGCACCACAGTGGTACAATACTCTCAACAAAGAAACTCTTACTGCTGCTGCTGCTCTTGGCCCTTTTAAGAGACAACTCTGACTTCATCTCATTTCAACTAGTCATTGTGACTGCCTCGCCTAATCAGGGGCCCACCGCTCACTGCCTCCATTTCAGTCTTGACAGCTACCTCTCCCCACCTTGCCCCCTCCTACCTGCCTACCCCTTTCCCTCTCCCTTTCCTCCCCAAGCATTTCCTGACTTTTATCCCTCCCCTTTAGAGGTCTTATCCTCACCCTCTACCCTCCGACAATGGCTTTCCTGCCTGCATTACCCCCTCTCACCTTATTTCTAAGATTGCCCTTGGCTGGTATGTCATGCTACCTAACATTTGACACATTTTGAATTACTGGAATTTCCTAAGCCTCAATCTCTTACTACTTTTATTGTGTAACTATGCATTACTATGTTGACCTTTGTATGTATATATACCCCCATTCCTTCGACGTTGAACCTTTGTAAACGAGCAGTTCCTGCTCAAATGTATTTGTAATCCTAGATTTCAATAAAATAAAATAAAAATAAAAAATAAAATCAAAGAGAACTAGAACCTCTGAAAGTGGGAGAAGAAATAATTTATAAGGAATGAGATATGGCCAATGAACTTAATCGGTACTTTCTGATAACATTTTAATTCAAAGAAATGCACATGGATAGCTGTACAGTCAGTACCAATAATAATACATTCATAAAAGTCTCAGAAAAGGATATTTTGAATAAGCTTAAAAAAATAAAACCAAATAAATCTGTAGGTCCTGATGGACTAAGTTCAAGACTACTGAAGGAACTCTCAGAAGAACTTGAGGGACCAATTACATTGTTTTTTAAGGCATCTTTTCAAGAAGGAAGGTTTTGAGTGAGTGGAAAGAAGCCAATGTCATGCCAATTTACAAGTAGGGAGATAGAAAATAAATCACTAACTATAGACTGATAAGTTTAACCTCGGTTCTAGGCAAGGTAATAAACAAATTAATATATGATCTTGTTGTGGAACATACAGAAACCAAGGGAGTTTATTTATTTATTTATTTATTTAGCTTTTGTTAACTAGTAACATATGCCTATTTTAAGGTACAACCCGGGAGAGTACAGGAATTAAAAGAACATACAGAGTACAACTTGAAGCAAGTAAGACAGATACACTGAAATCAGGAAAAGCATAACATACATAGTAAGATAACTCGGGTTACAACAGTCAAATATGAAATAAATACAGAGTCACTAAGACAATGTTTAAAGCAGTATATACAGATATATACAGAATTTACACACTTAACACAGGGCCACACCCAGGCGGGCATTCAACCACAGCAGGGCCGGAGCCCAGGTACAGGAGATGATATGCTCAAGTACAATGCAGGTGACCAAGGTAATTAGGGGGCTAAGACAGTCACATACCGAGGAGAGCTTCAAGTGTGTCCACAGGGAGGTTCATAGGCACGCCAGGGAAGGGGAGGACTGGACCTGGACTGGAAAGGAGTTCCATAATCTGGGGGCACATGATGCAAAATCCCTGTCCCCATTTGGGGGCGCTTAGTAGGAACCTTAAGGATAGCAGGCCCAGAGACCTTAGGGAGTAGGCAGTGGAGGCAGCAGGCAGAAGGAGCTCTGCCAATCCAGGGCGTGCCTGAGCCCAGAACCTTACCCATGAAACGACCAAAACAAAATTCATGTAGTTGGGTGAGGAGAGCCAGTTAAGCTTAGTATACAGATCACAATGGTGAGTGAGATGAGGGCTGCAAGAGCAAAACAGCAAATGTTATTGTAGGCTACAGTCCACCTAGTTGATACAACATAGCACAGCACAGCTTTATCCCAGGAAGATATTGCCTTACAAATCTGGTACACCTTTCTGAGCCAGTTAGTGCTGCCCTGGATGCTGGACTCCCTGTAGATATAATATTCTTGGACTATTTTAAGGCCTTTGACTCAGTTTTGCACAAAGTGTTAAACAACCTGAAAATATCCATTTACACCCAAATGTAATTAAATGCATAAGTAGCTGGTTAGATAATAGATGTCAAAGAGTAAGGCTTAGGGCTATTCAGAATGGGGGGAGAGGTGACCAATGGGATGCCTGAGGACTCGGTTCTAGGTCCAGTACTTTTTAATATACTTATCTCAGGAATGCAAAAATCAGAACATGTCTGTCTTCATAAGTATGCTGATGACAGTAAGGTGGGATCAACAGTCAACAATGAATCAGCAGCAATATCATCACAGGAAGAAATAACTAACCTAGAACAGTGGGCCAGTCAAACCAAGCTACCTTTTAATGTAGAAAAATGCAGAGTGATGAATCTGGGGCATAGAAACATACACTTTTACCCATACTTCCAATAATACTCCTTTACAGGTGACAGAAAGTGAGAAAGATCTAGGAGTAATAGGTTCAAACACTCTTTCTTTTGATATAAATGTTAGGCAGACAGTTAAGAAGTGTCACAGAATTATAGGATGCATCTTCAAACACATTGGAAGTAGGGAGCCCTCCACAATTATCCCACTTTACTCATCATTGGTTAGACCACATTTGGAGTATTGTTCTCCCTTTTGTGCTCCACAGAGTGTAGGTTGTCAAAAACTTGTGGCAAGAGTACAGAGACAGACAACCAAGAGGATAAGGAATATGGGACATATGAGTTACTTGGATAGATTAAACCATCTGGGTCTGTATTTAGAGTACAGAAGATTACATGAGGACCTACAGTATGTTTGGTCTTCAATGCAACCAAGAGGACAGAAATATGGGAAACCATAGGACTGGTTAAATATCATGGTACAAGGAACACAAAATCCCATAATTTTAAAATATCCAGAGAAGTTAAAAAAATAACCAGGAGAAACAAATGGCTTAGTCAGAGAGTTATTAGTGTATGGAATTCCCTGCCTGAAGCTATTGTCAATAGGAAAAATATGAATATGTTCAATATTTTGCTGGATAAATATATGGGTGTAGAAAAATGTCGATACTAACACTAAAAAGGTGATGAGCTATACATAGGTCTTTTTCTGACCTCCAATGCTCATATTACACCTATGAACCTATATTTTAGGATACAATATTTTTTATGTTAGTTTTCACTCTCTGAAAGCACTAGAATGCTTTTGGCTCGAATACGATAAAGTCAAAGACTCTGGTCTGTGGTCCCTATTTTTGACCATAATGTTATCTGAACCAGCAATTAAGACCATCTCTGTGTTAGTTCATAATGAGGGGATCAATGTGTCCGATATTCTCTACTGGCTAAAACAACAGTGTGAGGTCATTGATACACCAGTCCCCATCATTGATAGAAAGCAGGTTTTAACAGGGGGATGGAAATTTAAAGTGAAGTTGCATCAGACAAACACTGGTACTGTATATGTCATTTGCCATGGAGATTTTTCATAGGGAGGGATAGGGAGTGTGTTTCTATCCTGGCTAACCCAGAAAATTTCATAAGTGTGGCACCTGTACTCATCTTAGCTCAGCCTCTGATGCTGAAAAGTGTAACGGCTGTTTGGAATATGGGCACGTTAGTCTGAATTGTTCGAATCCATTCAAATCCAATTTGTGTGAATACCAGAGACATTCCTTTCAGCAGTGGCCGTGGGCTTCACACAACAGAAGGATGGTCTGAATCATGACAAATTAATTACCAAAGGACAGGCACAGGGCAAAGGAAGCAAGAGCACATAAATATAAAACAGCACCAGGGAAGGAGACTCAACAAAGTATGCAGTCCAGTATAGGGCAACTAAAATAGTGCAGGGTCTGCACCAGAAGGCATGTGAAGAGAGACTAGAGGAGCTTAATATGTATACCATGGAGGAAAGAAGGGAGAGAGGGGACATGATAGAAACTTTCAAGTGCCTCAAGGGAATTAGCAAAGTCCAGGAGGGTAGCATCTTTCAGAAAAAGAGATGTGCAAGAAGAAGGGGGCATAATTTGAAGATAGAGGGGTGCTGGCTCAGGAGCAATTTGAGGAAGTATTTTTTCATGGAGATGGTGGTGGACGCATGGAATGTCCTTTCTGAGGAGGTTGTGGGGTCAAAAACAGTGGGGGAATTCAAGAATGCAGGGAGAGACATAAGGCAATTCTGGTGAGGGGGTAGGAGGAAGTAGGTTGTTGGTTAACTAAGATCTGCAGCTTATCCAATAGATAGGGAAATGGGTAGACTGAATGTGTCAAGTGGTCCTTATCGTCCATCAAAGTCTATGTTTCTATGCTACCTCGAGACACACCTGTAGAAACGTCAATACTAGCCACAGAAAATGACACTAATGCCCATACTACAACTGATAGGGTGCCCATTTCTGATATTGCTTCTGACTGGACCCCACTCCACAAACCCTAACCTAGAAAGTGGGAACATCATGCCCTCCTGCCCCCTACTGCAGACATGAAAATGACTTTAGTTTCTGCCAAAAAAGAAGACAACAGAAAGCAAAATGAGAACTCATCAAGCAGGCTGACGTTCCCTTAAAGAACAGATATGTGACGTTAGCTTCACAGCCACAATGGGGAGATAGGTTTCATAGGTTCTTGTAGAAGCTTATTAGGCAAGTGTCCATGCAAAGCTCGTCACTACACCAGGGGATGTCCTAATAAACATTCTCTCTTACAGTAACAATCCAGTCTGTTCTTAAATTCCACCATATTGCTGCTCCTATCACCTGCATTGGCAGACTATTCTAGACCCCACAACTCTCTGACTGAACCATCCAGCCCTGCACTTTGTTGTGCTGGGTTTCCCCTTGAGCTGGAGTGTATGAAAGGCCCTGATTTTTTCACAATTCTGCTGGCATGGAACTTTTCAAGGTATTCAATGTAAACCGCAAAAAATCTGTGGACTATTATTCCATGGTTTTCATGAACCTCATAATATTATTTCACGGTTTACATGAACTACGGAATATTATTCAATGGTTTATATGAACTGAGGAATATTATTCTGCAGTTTACATGAACTGCAGAATATTATTCCACAGTTCACATGAAATGCAGAATATTACTCTGAAGTTTATACTGAAGAGTCAGTACTTAGCTGGACTGCTGGCACAGCAGTACTACTCATGATGCTGACAACCAGGGTTTGGAAATGAGCCTGGAAAGTTGGAGGGCTGGCCAAGGGAAGGAGGATTGAGCATCCTATCTATTGCTGTCCTACTCTGGGGGGGATGGGGGAATCGCCGGTGTTCAGGTAACTCCTTGTGGTAGCCTGGGGTACAACAGCTGGGACTGACTAGAATTGGGAGGCGTGTCAGATATTCGGCCAGCCACCCCAACTTCATTGCATGATATGCCTCCAGGGGAGAAAATGGGAAGATGGAGTTTCCACTGCCACATGATGATGTCTGCCCCCATGTTGCAGACCCTGTGCCACTGACTGGGCTCTTGCTCCTGTTCTACCATTCAGTCTCCATTAGGGGTTTAGGTCAGGGGTGTTTGGGGTGAGGTAAGTACTGGGTGTGTGGCAGGGCTGAGCGTGTAGATCAGACCAATGGGAGGAATGGCAGATGAGGTGAAAAAGCATAATGAATTCATAAAAACTGAAGAGTCAGAATAAACTGTGAGTAAAACAAATCTACAGTTTACATTGACTCTGACCAGAAAAAATTATTTCAGGCATCATGTAAACTGTGGTTATTCCATGGATCATATAAACCACAGAAAACTATTCTGCTATTTATATTAAATTCCACAGAATGCTTTTGGAAATCTGTGGAATTTAAAAGAAAAATCTGAAAACATTTTGGAAGAGCCCTGACCATTAATTTGTCTGCTGGGGTTTTACCTTAAAAATCAATACAGGTAAATCCCTACCCCAATCCAACTCAGCTCCACCACCCACCTACCCCAACCTGAGAACCTCCTTGAGTCCCTTTATTTGAAATAAAAATATTTTTGTCACGTCCCATACTGTACTGCAATCCTCATCCTTCTAATTTCACTGCTGGGCCTGCATTCTGGTTTCATGTCCCAGAAGTGCTTTGAGCACAGCTGCACAAAGCATGACTGGAATGAGAAACTGGCATTCTGGCCTAGTGGTAAAGCTAGAAGGATGAGGATCACTGCGCAGTGTGGTAGCTGGTACAAATATTACTCATTCAACTTTGGTGGTCCTAGAGACTCTCACACTGGGGTGGGGGGATGTGCCTGGGATGGCTTGGGTTAATTTTTACCATCCAATACTAAGAACACAGGAGTTAATTGACAGCCTTCTCTGGTTTGTAGGCCCCATCCCAAAAACTAACATTTTCCTCCTACCTGGGTGCTTGGGGGAGGGCTGCTGACTACTGCTGAAGCCCCCTAATGTCGCCACAGAATTTCTGCAGAAATAGGAAACTAATGCCACAGACATTCTCTACGGCAACAGTGGGACTTGTCAAGAATTTAGACCCAAGCTGCCACAGAAATATGGGGCCTTGAGTGTACGTGCCTAGTATTACAACTCAGTTTTCTAAAATCCAATCCTAGGCATTCCCAGAGATCATCCTTGTTAGTGCCTTGAACAATAAGCAAAGATCACTGTGCATGCTTGTGGATTCTGACATACAAACCCAGGGCATCTAGCCTGTCAGTATAAGCAAGTTATTCATTCCATGCACTGCCTTTGTTGTTGTCCTCTGCACTATCTCAAAGTCTTGATCTCCTATTTTGAACTGGGAGATCTCAGTTGGAAACAGTACTTCAAATGGGGCCTCACCACGGAGCTATACAAAGGCACAGTCACATCCTATTCCTACCTTTAATGTGTCTCCTAATGCAGTTCAAAGTACCATTTGCCTTCTTAGCACTGAAATGGCATTATAGTATATGGTTAGGGCTTATTGTGGATAAAAATCAGTGGCATTCAAAATCCTGTTGTAGAAGGCAGTTCAAAGGTAACAGAAAGTTGTTGTAGTATCATTCTGGCGTCTAGCGATACTACAACTTTCCCCTTGATCTACCACCTGATTGGTGGACACATTGCTCCATAAGAAAAAAATCAACCCAACATGGCGGTGCCGCTAGTAGCCACTTCATGAGATGGCATCAATGGATTTGTTCGTTTTTTTTCTGTTAAAAAAAGTGCCACCGACAATGTTTTTAGTGTCAGGGAAAGGAGCGGGATTCAAACCGAATGTTTTTTTTTGTTTTTTTGTAAAGCAGAGCAGGACACGGAAGTGAAACAGCTTCAGAACCAACTGAGTGGGACTGTGCGAAAGCTACCGGAACCAACTGGGACCATAAACACAAGGTATGAAACCTTGTGAATAAATGTTTTAACAGTGTTGGGGAGCCATATACCATACAAAATAGTGGATGGGTGACCATCCACAACTAAGGGTGTGTCTCCATCTTGGGAGTTGGTGAAATTATCGAGACCTCTCGAGCTTCGCTTTCGAGGTCCCTTTGATTTCATCAACTACCTTGATGGAAACACAGCCTTGTTGTGGATGGTCGCCCATCCACTATTCAATATGTTGCTTGAATTTAAAATCATTCATTACCACAACTCCTAAGTCCCATTATTTATTGATTTATTTTTAATTTATTCCATCTTGGATTACAAAGTACCTTTGAGCACCGAGCAGCTCATTTACAAAGGCTCCACATCAATAGGAGGGATTTCAAACAGACAGAGGAAGAACAAACATATTCATTGTTACATCGAACATATTAATTGTTACATCAAACACAGCATAGTCTTAAACAATGATAGAATATAGTGATAAATAAGGGGAAAGAGGTCAGAAGTAAGGAGGGTGGAGTGGAGTAGTAGAAGGTGTGGAAAGGAAAGGAGAAGTGCTATATCTGGATAGAGTGAGAATGTAGCAGCCAGGGGCTTTGTCAGTGTAGTAAGAAAGGGAGGCGAGAGGTGGGAGAGGGAGGGTAAGGGAGGAGGTGTCAGGGGGGTGTTGGGAGAGCAATGACTGGAAAAAGTGCTGGCCAGGAGGCCTGACAAGTGCAGAGAGGAGAGAGCAGGGGAGAGGAGAAAGGTGCAGGTGTAAGTTAAGCAACAGTGGGATCAGGTGTTGCAGTCACAGGCACTTTCAGCTAGGAGATGCTGATGGAGCATTTGCTTGTACTGGGTAAGATTAGGTAGCACAGTCAATCGGTTGCTCATGTCATTAAACCACACAGAGGATCTGTACAGAAAGGTTCACTGGTACTGAGCAATCCGACAGCAGGAACTAGAAGGAGGTCCGATTCCGAGGTGCGAGTGTGTTGGGTCTTGGGGGATTTGTTTAACAGGCAACCCATGCCTGGTGGCAAGAATCCAAGAAGCACCATTTTGGTCAGAAGGCATGTTTGGTATTTGATCCTGCCACTTAGCTGAAGCCAGCCAGATTGAGCGTATAGCTCACAGGTGTGAGCGAGGCAAGCAGCACCCATAATTAACCTACAGGCCTTGTTCAGAGCAACAGTGAGTCTTTTGAGGGATGTGGTTGATGCAGCACTGTATATGACTAAGCCATAATCAATGATCAAGGGGACCGAGCTGTGAACTGCGATCTTCAGGGCTTCTGGTGTCAGACTCCATCTGTGTCTATAGAGGAGCCCATTTCTAGCAACATTTTCTATGTGAGGCACATAGGTGAGGTGACTATCCAGGGTTAAACTTAGGTACTTGAAGTGCTGGATTTGTTCAAGAGAGTCTCTTTGGTTATTTGTAACTGTGAGTGCATGTGCCTTATATTTATTTTGAGAAGATGAAAACAACAAGACTTTTGTTTCCTTTTAATTTAGCACTAATTTGTAAGTATTAAACCATCTCTCTGCTTCGTAAAACCTTGTTGAAGATTGCTTTCAAGTGTGTTGGGAACTGGGTAGCTAATAAGATGACCGTGTCATCTCGTGAAAATACACTGATTACAGGCAGATGGGAGGTTGTTCAGGAAAATACTGAACAGTAGAGTCCCCAGGATTAAGCCTTGGGGTACACCAGACCGAACAGCCCTCTGTTCTGAGACTACATCAGATATCCTCACCCTTTGCAGTCTATCACTGAGGTAACTTCTGAACCATTTCTCCTTTTGGAAAATAGCAATTTTAGAGAGTTGGCTGAGAAGAACTGTGTGATTCACCGTGTCAAAGGCCTTTATTAGATCAATAAAGGCTGCACCTACAAGTTTGCCTTGGTCAATGCAGTTTTAAAAGCTTGTGAATTCTAATAATGCTGTGGTAGTACTGTGCCCCTTTCTAAAATCATGTTGTGGGCACCAGATATAGTGAGTTTTTGAGGTAAACTACCAGCTGGTTGGCAACAATTCACTCGAGCACCTTGGAAAGAGGAGGGAGAATAGATATTGGTCTATAGTTGCCATGTAGGAAACGATCACCAGATTTATGCACTGGTGTAACCATTACAGTTCTCCATGCATCCAGGAATCATGACAGGGTAAATGAAAGGTTTAGTATCTTAGTTATGGGTAGGAGAACTTCAACTAGGGTTAAGGCGATAAGCTTGAGGTCAAGTCCGACACCGCTATGTCTTGTATTCCATAGCACCTTAGCTAGTAGTTTTCTGACCAGGTTGTCCATGACCTTTTTAAAGTAGAAAGTGGGGTGCTCAGGTCTCTTTCCTTGACAGCGGCTTGCAGAGTGGACAGTGTTATCATCAAAAAAAGGCATTGTTAAAAAAGCGTTTGCAATTTCAAGCGGGTCAACGATGGGGGTACCGTTAAGGTTTAGCATTGTAGGCGATACCTTAGGATCATTGCCAGTAATGTCTTTTATATTAGACCAAAACTTTCTGCTATCTTCCCAGGAGATGGTCAGCATCTCCCTGTGGTATTTGTGTTTCACCTGGCGAGTCACCCTCATGCAGTTGTTTCTAGCTGCTTTATAAGCTTGCAGATCCTGCTGTTTACCAGAGGCTGTTGCACAGTGCCAGAGATGGTCCCGTAGTTTCATACTGGAAAGGAGCTCAGGAGTGATCCAGGAGTTCACTGTGCCATGGACCTTCATCTTTTTGAGAGGGGCATGTGTATCACAGGCAGTGTTGAAAACTCTTATGAAGTGCCCCAGAGCCACATCAATGTCGTCAGTGGAGTCTGGCAGATTCCAGTCTTGGGCACGCAGTTGTTGTTTCAGGAGGTCCAAGTGACCACATTTAAGTATCCTGTTGTATATAGTTTGGGGAGGGGGTATGGAATTTATTTGACCAGCTGCATGTGATTGGGGAGTGGTCACTGAGGGAGTCAGGGTTAGAGATGCAGTGAATTTAAAATCCGCCAGCGAAGTGAATGCAAAGTGGCCACTTCGCCTTGGCACTTAGCTATACGGAGCTCCACATAGGAAAGGCTCACTTCGCTTTGCTATTATTACTTTGCATTGTCATTGTGC
This sequence comes from Neoceratodus forsteri, assembly GCA_016271365.2. NCBI lineage: Eukaryota > Metazoa > Chordata > Ceratodontiformes > Ceratodontidae > Neoceratodus > Neoceratodus forsteri. The sequence continues at coordinate 44,954,636 of JADMNL010000035.1, forward strand.
CTTAAACGAGAAGTAAGGCGGAGTGACAACAATATTTTGGCAGCATCCCACCCACACAGTCACCAGAATGAATGTGCATCCCCAAAGTCCTACTGTCTTGTGTCCAGAAAACTCCCTAGTGCTGACAAAGTGAAATGAGAGTGTAACAAGAAATACAAAGTCTCCCAAAATTAATGGCGCACTCAGTCATGCACACAGTGATCAGGTCACACACAGAGTCAGCAGAATTAATGTACATCCCCAAAATGCTACTGTCTTGTGTCCAGAAAATTCCCCAGTGCTGACAAAGTGAAATGAGAGCGTAAGAAGAAATGCAATCTCCCAGAATTAATGGTGCCATTCAAATGCACAGAGAGATTAAGATTGAGCTGCACAAGCAAGGGATGCATAATAAAAGGAACAACAGCACTTAACCAGTGCATACAAGTCACAAATCCAAATCTGGAAAGGAATACATTTTGCCAGTTAGGGGATTAGTGCATGGCAGTAACAATCCTCTACCAGTAAAGATACCACAAAGCAGTATAAAAAATTCATGCAGGTGCGGTGGATAGCAAGTTCACACTGCTGAAATTACTCTGTAACACAGTAAAAGGTGTCTGATTTAATGGCACACACACTCACAAGCACACTCAAGTAATGCGTAGCAAATTGAAAACCTTTAGTAATATAACCAAATGTTTTAAACAGACAAATTGTACACTGCTGCACCACAACAATCAGCAAAAAAATGCCAAGAATTACTGAAAATATTACTGTGTGTACATTAACACAATTATACAAGAAAAAAACAGAAAGACTGCCTTTTCCTCTCAGTTAATCTACCTACACCACAGATACGCCCTTCCCACAAAGCACACTTCACAGTACACCACAGACTGACTGTTCTAAATTAACGTTGAAAATCTACACACAACAATAAACATTTGATGATATGAGCACAGAAGGGTTTCCTACAATTGATGTACTAAATTTTGAGCAAAAAATATTACTCAAAAAGACATTTTAAACAACTTTTAGAGGTTTTGAATCGCAGAGCTCTGAGAGCAAACTGTCTCCATTTACCACTACTGCACACACAACCCAGGCCAGAACTGAGGCTGTGCTGAACAATCTAGAGCCCATGTGACCTGCAATCCCATGAATAACTGCAGAATTTCATTTGGAGCTCAATTACAGGGTGAAGTGAGGCAAATTACATTGATTTCAATGTACTTTGCCTTAAAAGTGGTGGAGAAGTGGTTTGGGGAAGGCGGAATAACACAAAGTCATTTGTTTCAATGGACTTTGTGTTCCTCATTATGAAGCGAAGTACTCTGCATCACATTGTGGAGTTCTCTGCTGATTCTGCGTACTCAGTGAATCACTTCACAGAGCAAATTGAGGCCACTTCGCCCACCACTACTTACAGTACTGTAACTCACATGCTATATGGGAAGAAACGTGAATGCCTATGGCTGTACTTCCCCGCTGGGCTGTAGCACAAACTCCCTGACTTAAAAACACTGATTAATGAGTACAATGGCAGGGTGGTGAAGCCTGGAGAGATACTACAAAACAAGCTTACAATACATCCAAGTAACTAGAAAAAAAGTTAATGCTCTGATTAGTGACGTGATCGTGAATAGTGATTTGTGATTGCATTTGTGACTGTGATGATGAAGAATGTGATTTGTATCACAAGCAACTCGTGATGATGTTCCTGACTTAAAAATGCATATTAATAAGTACAATGTTCATGCAGAATTATGCACCACACCGGTCCAGTACTCTGAAGGAAGCCAAAGAAACAACTGCGACTTAAGTTACAGATGGAGATTGGGCCTAAAGAGATGCAAATGCACAACAGATTAAGATTGTGCTGCACACTGAAGAGATGCAGATGCAAAGGCACAACACCCAACCAGTGCTCACCATCAGAAATTAAAATCTGGAAAGAACACCTTTGCGGTTGGGCGGGCTGTGGGTGGGGGGTGGGCAGTGTACTGCACTGCTGCAGTTAACAGTCACTAGTACTAGTACCAGTAAAGATACCAAAGAAGTACAAAAATCACACAGCTGTAGTGGATAGCAGGTTCACATTGCTGAAATTATTATGTGGCACAATAAAAGGTGTCCGATTTGATGACACATGTCACACACATACTCACACACACACACACACACACACACACACTAAGTAATGCGTAGCAAATTGAAAACTTCAGTATTATAACCACATATTTTAAACAAACTAAAATTATGCACTGCTGCACCACAACAATCAGCAAAAAATGGCAAGAATTATTGAAAATATTATTGTGTGTACATTAACACAGTTATACAAGAAAAATACCACCAAAACAGAAAGCACTGTTTTTTTCTCCAGGTTAATCTACCTACACCACAGATACGCCCCTTCCCCAAAGCACAGTTCCACTGTCTCTCAGTACTTACTACACAGACTGAATGTTGTACATTAACATTCAAAATCCACATACAAACAATAAACGCTCGATGATATGAGCACAGGAGGGTTTCCTGTAATAGATGAACTAAAGTTTCAGCAAAACAAATGACCCAAAAAAGGCATTTTTAACAGCTTTTAGAAGGTTTGAATCACAGAGAGCTCTCAGAGCAGATTGTCTCCTACAGCTTCCTACACACACTATCACAAACTGAGGCTGTGCAGAACAATCTAGAGCCCATGTGACCTGAAATCCCATGAATCTCTGCAAAATTCACCTTTGGAGCTTAAAAATAAGGCGAAGTACATTGTTTTCAATATACTTCACCTTGAGAACTGGTGGAGTAGTGGTTTAGGAAGGCGGAGTAACGCAAAGTCATTGTTTTCAAATGGACTTCACGTTATCCATTATAATGCGAAGTACTCTGCTTCGCGTTGTGGAAAATTCCGCAAATTCGCCTTCACTCCGTGAATCACTTCACGGAGCAAATTGGGGCCACTTCGCCCACCACTAGTCAGGGAGCACCGTTGCATTAGAAATGTGATCAGGGAGATTAGAAATTATCCAGTCAAGGGTGGTGCTTGTCCCTATTTATAGTTCATTCTGGTAGGTGTATTGACAAGTTGAGTTAGGTGTAGAGTCGTTAATGCATCCTTTATAGAGTTATTTGCAGATGACAGACAGTTTATGTTGAAATCACCCAGGATAATTATCTCTGTGAGGTGTTTTTGTGAGTGGAGATAGTCTAGAACTCTGTGGAGATTGTGGCTGGGTCTTTGGGTGGTATGTAGACTGATAGTACTGAGAGTGTGTTGTAGTGGGCCCCCTACAGGACTTTTATTACCAATGCCGGCGGGGTGGCGCCTCCAAAATCAATCATAAGAACATACGAATCTGCCAACAGAAACAGACCACCTGGTCTATCTAAGTCTGCTCAAGTGTGCAGCCAACACCCCTAGTTTGCAGCTGCCCCGCCCCCTCCCCTTTGCCATCCCTGCCACCCCACCTCCCCACCCTCACTCTCCCTGTTCCCTGTCCCATGCCCTTTTGAAGCTGTTCACAGATTTACATGATACCACCCATTCTGGTAGGGCATTCCATTTTGCTCCCCCTCTCTGTGAAATAGTGTCTCCTCATTTCCTCCCTAATTATTACCCCTCTATTCTTAGCCCATGCCCCCGGTGACCCTCCCCCTCCATAACAAAGACCCCATCTGCCTCATCCATATTGATTCCCCTCAGATACCTGAATGTCTCTCTCATGCCCCCCCTGTCCCTTCTATCCTCCAGGGTGTACATATTCAAGTCTCCCAGCCTGCTGTCATAGTCTCTCCCTTCCATTCCACATATCATCTTTGTTGTCCTCCTCTGCACCCACTCCAGTAGCCTGATATCACACTTTAGGTATGGCCTCCAAAACTGCACACAATACTCTAAGTGCGGCCTTACCAGTGACCTGTAGAGGGGCAAGATCACCTCTCTTCACCTGGATGAAAACCCCCTCGCTATGCACCCTAGCATTTTGTTCACTTTTGCAACTGCTCTCCTGCACTGGGCAGTGTTGTTCATGGTCCCTGTTATCATTACCCCTAGGTCCTTCTCCTCCTCAGTGATCCCCAGCTTAACCCCCCCCCGACAGTATTCTCTCCTTGGGTTCTTCATCCCAAAGTGCATAACCTTACACTTCTTTGCATTGAACTCCAGCTGCCAACTCTCTGACCACTCCTCTAGCTTGTGTAGGTCCCCCTGCAGCTGCTTCCATCCCTCCTCTCCATCCACCACTGCTCTGATTTTGGTGTCGTCAGTGAACAGACTTGCCTTGCTCACCACCCCAGGTGCAACGTCTGATATGAAAAGCCCAAACAATATTGGTCCCAAAGCAGAGCCCTGTGGCACCCCACTCATCAATGGTCTTGGAGTTGAGAGCTCCTATCTCACCACCACCCGTTGCAGCCTGCCACTCAGCCAGCTTGTAATCCAGTTCATCATTTTTGGCCCTACCCCTACACCAGTTAGCTTCTCCCCAAGCCGCCCATGATGCACTGAATCGAAGGCCTTGCTGAAGTCCAAGTAAAGAACATCCACTGCATGACCCTTATCCAACTCAGCTGTCACCCAGTCATAATATTGTATGAGGTTGGTTTGAGAAGACTTCCCTGAAACAAACCCATGCTGCCTCACATCCTGGAGGCCATTGTCCTCGAGGTACAACACCAGACTTTCCTTTAGTATAGTTTCCATGAGTTTGCACAATATGAAGGTGAGACTTACGGGACGATAATTGCCCAGTTCATCCCTTGGCCCACTCTTGTGTAATGGTACTACATGTGCCATCCTCCAGTTCAGTGGCACACATCCTGACTCCAGTGAGGTGCTGTACAGATCCACCAGCGGCTCCACCAAAACCTCCATCATCTCCCTCAGCACCATGGGGTGGATACCATCCGGCCCTGGTGCCTTGTCTACCTTCAGTGCCCTCAGTCCCTCTAGGACTCTACTTGCCTCAATTCTTCTATCTGTCATCTCCTCTCCTCCTGTCCCCACCCTCACAGTCCATGCTGGTAGCGGTCCTCCCCCCCCTTCTTCCATGAACACTTAGCAAAAGTATTCATTCAGTGTTTCTGCTTGCTCCTCCCCATTTTCTGTCCACTCCCCACACCTTTTTATCCTCACTATTGTCTCTTTGCACTTCCTTTTCTTCATGTATCTGAAAAGTCTTCCCCATTAATTCCCTGTGATAATCTCAACTTCCTCTGGTAGCAGCTTCTCTCACTTTTCTGGTCACCTCCCTGGATCATCTTGCATATTCCTCCCTGTCCTCTTCCTTCCCTGTCTTCCCTAAACCTCTGGTGAGCCACTGATTTTGCCCTCACCACCCCTCACCACCGCCCACAACCTTGCTGTTCAACCAACATGGTTTCCATACTCTGCTCCTCTTACTCTGTGCCTTGGTGCAGGCTTCTGTTGCCCTCTGTAACTCCCCGTTTAATAATATCCCATTTCTGCTCCAGTCCATCTCTATCTTATGCCTCAGTTTCCCTTTCAGTACTTCCACCATCCTCCCAAAGTCCCTCCAAAGTTTACCACCGAGTAACTGTTTTCTCTGGCTCCCTGCACATCATGATTTAAGCCACACCATCTGGTGATCACTGTCAGCTAGTGGGTCCTCTACCTTTATTTCCCTCACTGCCTCCCCATTCAACAATACCAGCTCTATAGTGTTCTTTAGCCTATTGGGTATGTAACCAACAAGTGTCAGAGTCCCTCCTGGATCGCCTCCAGAGCACTTACTCCCCTAGCACTGGAGGTGACCGAGATACTCAGTCAACCACCCGGCAAGTTGAAATCTCCCATGTTGACCACCTTCCCTTTTCTACACACCTTTTGATTTGTCCCACAACTCCTGTCAAGCTTGCAATCACTGGCATTGCATGACCTTTTAGAGAGTTTTTAGGTATAAGCACATCAACCCCTATGTTTGGACAGCCTGTCAAATCTGAATATAAATGTGCCCAGATGAGGCAACTGATGTGTTTGGTACTTTGGGGGTAGGCAGGTCTCTATGACAGATAGTTTTTTCAGGGTTGTGCTGTGCCACCCAGACTTTGAGTGTCAATTTTGCTCAATAGACTGCAGATGTTAATTGTGGTAAAGTTAATGGTACTCTGTTTTGAATGAGCATTGCTTGTTGTTTGTGCATTAGGACTGGGATTAGGGTGATTGTTTCCTGACAATGGAGTAGCATTGGGGTGATCCTGAGACAGAGCTCTAGTTGTGTCTTGGAGAGGCGCCAACCTTCCTGCTGGCCTTAGCAATGATTTATCCTTTGCTGCTAAAAACAATAAGGATGGTGGGGATCAGTTGGGACACAGCTACGAGCATACAATCAACTGAAGGTCAGTTAGTAATTAGGGGCTGGATCATAAATAGAGCAAGGTCACTTATTAATGCTAAACACATTCCCCAGATGTACAACCTTTGTTGTAAGGTGGGTTGCTCCAAAAGGTCCCTTATGGAGAGTTTACACTGTTGTAGTTAGTCATTCTTGGGTGGTAGGGCATAGTTAAGAGGATGAGAAAGAGGGAAAGGCACTCATAGTGAGTGTATGTTTTATTGCCATAGTTACCTAGAGAGTGAGCTACCAGTGAGCAAGTTGCTCTGTTTCTTTAAAAGTGTCAGACTGAGAGGACAAGAATTATGCAGGGATGATATTTAGTTAGCAGCCAATGGGAAAGGTGGAAAGCAAAAGGGGTGGTACTTGAGTGTATTTAATAAGCTGCTGGGGTTGGGGTGGGTTGGCAGGCAAAAATACAAAATACAGATCAACAGTTTAAATTACAAGCTGGGGAGCCGACCCCTTCAGTGGTAACGTTAAGTGGCCAGTTGTTCATTATATATTGGGTTCTATGTGATAATGGCAAAAGTGTAAAGGCTATCACCGTTATCACGGAGTCAGAGTGCGGAAAACATTTTCGGCACTCTGACACCATGGCACACAGGACAATGGCGCTGGGGGCATACATTTCAATACTTTCTGTGGAGTCTGTGCCCCTCCACACCCCCTCCTAAAAGTTCTCAACTCGGGAAATTGCATGTGAGGGTGAAAACATGTAAAATGAAAGGTTCAGGCCGGGCACAATAAAATCCCACCAGTGCCTGGATCCGAACCCAGTACCTCACACACCCCAACCACAGGCCAACCCCTGATGCCACGACACAGCTCGGCAACCCACTTAGTGACACAATTGAAACATTTAAAGAAATTAGATATATACTTAAATTAAATAGTACCTCTGTCCAAGGAACAGCCAGTCCCTTTTGGCAGAAGCTATGGACTTGTATACAAACTCATGAAACTTATCATTAACAATTTGCTATGACAACATGAATTTAAACACTTTGAAAGAATAGCATGGGGTTGGGAAATGATAAATACATGCAGTACATAACACTGATAGCTCACCTACAAAAGCAGCTCCAGAAAGTATGAGAATAGCATTGACCTTACAGAACAAACAGAGAATATTAAACACAATAAGACTGAACACCAACATAATAGGGCAACAACTATAGAAGAAGAGAGCACATTTGGGACACAAGGAACAAATCAATCCATGAACTGTTACAAAGCATGTCAGGACAGGTTGCAGAAAACACAAATGATGGACTTAAAGTAGACAGAAGGAGATCAGTCAAGAGCTGATATTGTTGGCTACAGCACACAGATACTGTACATAGAAAAACAGTTCAGTATAGAATGAATTTCAAGCTTTGACAAGTTGCCACCCTCAGATTAAGGAATTCCAGAAATACCATATCATGCAGAGCTTAGAGATGTGCGGAATGGGAAAATTCTGAATCAGCAGAATTTTTCAGAATTTTGCAGAATTTTTAAAATTCAGTAATTTGGTTATAACTTGGCTGCCTTGTAGTTACAGTGCAGACACTTGGCATTTATACTCTTTGGGTTAATGACCACTAATGTGCCAAATATCATGAATTTCAGATGGACAGTTTCAACATTATTAGTGCTCACATGTTGTCATTTTATTGTTCCTGTAAAATTTAATGAACATTTTTTATCTGCATATATCTTAACCAGTTATTGGGTCAGGGATTTCACAATTGGCATGATTTCTTGATGACAAGTGTTCTAACAATGTACCCGATTTCATGACAATATGATACATTGTCTCTAAAATTATATGTTCTCAAAATCTGTAATTTTTTTTTCAGGAAATTTCATGACAACATTTTATCTGCATATAAACAAAGGCAACTGAGCTAGAACATAATGTAAATTAGTACAGATAACCTTTTTGTAATGCTTATAGAGTAATCTAAATATGGAGAAATTAGAAGAGATTTTTAAATTACAGAGGTTCAAAACTTTCCTATGTAAACAATTGCAAAACTGTGAAAGCTATCAAAAATGTGAATGTTTGTAACTTCTCTGCTCATGCATGCATAGATTTAACATTGTCCTGGAGTTTTCCCCCAAAAAAGTACAAGCAACTTGTGTATCGATACTGCCAGACTGGCAATCAATTTATTCCATTTACACATCCAGATATTTACAAATTCATCACCATTCATTGTTTCTACACAATCCTTGTTTTCTTCATTGATTCACATTCAGCAATACATATCAGTATATATCAATACACCCTTTTTATTTTCTTCCTCTTCTCCCATCCCTGGTGAAAACCTGGGTGACTTCTTCCTTTCTTCCTTTCTTCTGCATGTGAGTAGCAGTGAAACAGAGACCACTTTCTTTCTTTCTTTGCTTCTTTTATCCTCATATTCCTTGTCCTTCCCCCCTTTCTTCCCTCCCTTTTCCCTTTTCACTTCCTGCCATCCACTTCGGCGCCATCCTCAACACCACAGGACTCCGTTCTCTTTCTCTCCCTTTCTGTTGGGCGGGTGGGGGCAACAAAATTTCAACAAAAAGAGGTTGCTTCCTCTGCTGTTCCTTACATTCCCTTAAATTAACCTTCCTTCTTTGTTCCTCTATAGTGTTCTTCTTGATTTTTCTAGGCCCTGCCCCCCTCTGAGGACGTAGCCCCTCCCCTATGACTCTCCGTGTCCCCCCCCTTCTCCCTCTCATTCTGGGCAATCCCATCATCTGTAGGGGGTCCACCAGGATAACTTGGTCTGCCCCTTAAAAGGCAAACTTCATTGTCCCGGATTTTTCTCCCCACAAAAGGACAGACAACTTGTGTATTGTTGTGCGTAGGCTGGCAATAAATTTATTCCATTTACACATCCATTATTTATAAATCCATCACTATTCACCATTATTTCTTTACACAATCACTTGTTTTCTTTATTGATTCATTCAATAATATGTATCAGTATATAGCAATACACCCTTTTTTACTTTCTTCCTCTTCTCGTATCCCAGGTGAAAACCTGGGTAGCTTCTTCTTTCTTCTCTTGTACTGTAGAGTAGCAGAGAAAACCAAGACTAACTTTATTTCTTTCTGTTGCTTCTTTTATCCTCATATTCCTTGTCCCTCCCCACCTTCCCCCTTTCTCTCCTTATTTTTCCCCATAGCCTGTCTCCAGCTTGTGTTGGATGACAGGCCTTCCTCCTTTATTTTCTCTCTCCCCTTCATTTCCCTTCTTGTTTCTGCCATGCTTCAATAAAACCCATTATTTCGGTGCTGAACATATCTAATGCTAGGTCTGACAAGTGTACTCCATCCAATCTGTAGAAATATTCTACCCATTCTTCTACTCCCTTCAGTACCATGTGACCCCCCATGCTCCTTACCAGTGTCCCTACCCTCCTGTTCATCTTCCGTCTCACCCTCTCCACTGCTATGTGGCTGTGTTCATGTCTCCATACCTTGTGCTATCACGTCCAGCAAACCAGCTCACCCCAGATCATCATTGCTTTATTTTTCCCAAGGTCATATTTTATCCTTAGATAAATATCCAACTAGGGTTTTCCCCCTAATATCATTGCCCCCAAGGAGTATAATAATTTAGTCTGGGGTGGGTCACCTCACTTTCATTTCTCTCAAGGTCAGAAGCAATTGCACCCACCTCATCCCCCAAATTCCTTGCCACACCAGCCTACATTGTTTCACATCTTGGTATAGCTGCTTTCCCCCAGCTTTCTTTTCCACTCTCCTTTCAGCCCAGTAAATGTAGGAGTGACCGCAGATCCATACTTCTGTGATACACCCTCCACCTAATTGATTAAACAAAACATCTCTTATTGCCTTTCTCTGACACTCCTCCCCTCTTTTTTTTTTGTTTATATCTTTTTCATTATCCCTAAAATTTAATACTCATCTCTTATCTGCACCTGTAAAACAGAAACAGTGGAAAATTACGTTAATAGTCATTCTTTCAATGACCGAATATACCTCTTATAACTGGCAACTTCCATCATCCATCTCTTTCACCTTTGCTATTGACTCATCTTCTTCTTCTGCCTTAGCTGTGAAGCTGCCCTATTCTAAGCAAGTGGGAAGAATACCTAGATGGATCTTCACCTGGTAACTTGTCACCTTTCTCTCATCCTCATACTCAAATAATCAGCCCTTCTTTTGTATGTAGCTCTGCAGCGTAGGCCACAAAGCTCTAATTGGGCACAACCCAGTGTCCCAGTGGACCCTGATGGTAACTAGGCTCCCTTTTCCCTCTTGATCAGTCTTGGACTTTTAATCATTAACTGGATTCAACTTTCCCCACCTTACAGCTCCCCATTCCAATCCACTTCTTCTCCTTTCCATCCGTGTCCTAGAGCTTCACTCCTCTCAAGGCCTGCAAACATCACCAGGTAAATCGCACAAAACAACAGCTGCTTCACTGTTTGACTTGCATATTGCAGGCAGTATCCTCTAACATGCCTAATAGTTGGTCCACTACTGGGCACCTGCTCATCATTGTCCCTTGCCTTATACAACTCCAATCCTGCATCATTTGCCGAATGAGCATTGCTTTTGTGGGGTCAGACCACCCTTTTAAATTAGAGACTATGCTGATCCTGGCCAAGTATACCCCATACGTGCTGTACTCACCCCTTTTCCATAGGTCTACTCTGAACTTTCCCAGCTGTCCCTCTGTAACTAGCCCACTTACCTCCATGCGGTGCACTTCCCTGAATGTTTGAAATGCCCACCATGCCCCTTCATAGGCCCTTAGGGTCCTGGGCGCCCATGAGTTACGAAACAGCATTTCAGCTCCATCTTGCCAATGTCCCAAATGATCATTGGAATGGGCGTTCTTTGTTCCTCTGCCATCAGTGCCAATGTCCTGAATCGATGCAACTGCAGATGGGAAAGGTTGTCAGCTAAGATATTCTACACCCCTTCTATGTGCCTGGCTCTGAATGACATGTTCAACTGCAACCCCCTTAACACTATTTGTTGAAGCACCCCCTTGACAGCACCTGATCTTGCTCCCCTATTGTTAGGGACCTCCACTACTGCCTTATTATCATACCAATATGTGACCTTCTGATTCCACAACTCTTCCCCCCAAACTAGGGCCGCAAATCTCTCACTGCTCCCCCTCTGCCCCCTTCAGACCCCTGTCTCTCCTGCCCCCCTTCTCCTTAATATGTCTGTGTCCCTCTACCCCACTTAGCCTCTCGTCTAACCCCTCTCATCATGGTTACCTTCACCTATCCTTGTCCTGCCTCCCAAAAGGCTGGTTAGATTTATCCATTGCCCCCAACTGGCCCCTTGATTCCATGCTTGTTCTGCATCTGGAGGCTGGGTGGTTATCCCCGCATTTCAAACATGAATTCTGAAACCTACACTGTGGCCATGAGCAAAAGGCCCTATTGTACCCCCAACAACACTTTTGCAGTAGCCCAAACTTCTTTCCAGCCTACCCTACCGGCATGGATTGGTCCGTGATGTAATCTGTCCACAAATCCAACTGTTTCGTATCCCATCTGACATCCCCACATGTTGCCATCCTTTGCCTAAAGAATTCATCATAGTATATCCATCCCACACCTCCTTTCACCATTGCCCTCCTTATTATCAATGAGTATGTGATTAATGGTATACCCAGGTCCGGCTTCTTCTCAAAAACTATGGATGAATGTGTGGCAAAACCTATGAACCACCCATCCCACATCTTTCCTTTTGTAAATTTGTCCTCTTCTTTTTCCCAGTAACACCACCATAATGCCATCTCATTCTTATCTATATTCTCTGCCTCCTCGTACTTGGTAGCTGCTTCCATACTAACTAGAGCAAATATATCTACATACTTCCCTTTCCAAATTTTTCCCTTTGTGGCCAAAGGGATATGTTCCTCTATCCCCATCCTGGGAGCACTCACTTTCCTTGTTCCCTTCTTCTCCTTCTGCTACCTTGTCGACATTTCTCTTCATTTCTTTATCTATCTTAATTTCTGCCAGTGCCATTTCCATCTATCCCAATCCCCCTTCCCCCAAGGTTGATATAATCTGCCCTATATAATCCTTAATACTGTCCCCTACTGATCCTAATACTGTACCATACCTGCAGGTCTCTCTGATCTGTGTGGCCCTTGTTCACTAGGACTGGTCAATGGAGGCTCCCTTCATGGGATAACTGGCTGGGACAGAGGGGAGAGATGCTTGGCACTGGTGCAGGTCTGGTGTGGGCTCTGATGAAGGTGAGGAGATGGCTTGGGGAGATACTAATGGTTCAGTGGACAGGGTTGTGGTGGTACTGGGCTGACTGACCTCCAGTGGAGCCACTAGGCGCTAGCTGTGGCCTCTCCGAGACTCTGTGGCTCACTGGAGGTCTCTTCCCCTTACCCCCTTTCCCCTTTGCTGCTTTCCTCTCTTCCCCGGCCTCCAAGGTTCCTTCCCTTCCACTATCTTCCACATCATATTGGCCTTCTGCCAACTCCACAATCGCTCTATAGGCCTCCTCCTCCTTCGATGGCTTGTTCTTCCTTGGCACCATCTCTCCTCAAACTTGTCTAGGAAATTCAGGGAAAAAATGAAAAATTGTTCCGATTAGTTCCTGTCATATAGGCCCATCCACCTCATTATTCCCATAATCTCCAGAGACCTGTTCCATATTATAAACTAGCCTTCATCCCCCACCATCTGCCAGCAACCTCGTGGCCCCTTCTCCACAGCAATAACACAGGCCACGTTGGATTTACTCTGCCTTTCCTCTGACCCCTTTTTTATTTTTCTTCAGTAGCCTGCTTGATTACCCCCCCAATAATGCGGCCTTGTATCCATGGCCTTGTCATTCTAACTGCAAGGCATCATATACTACTAGACATGGCCTGTAACAACCATGCTTACCTATATACCATCCTTCCATGCCTAAATAACACCACGAGCAATTAGGCCTCCACTTTTTTTTATCAGCTCTTATTCCCTTATTAAGGACTCCTTAACATACTCTGCCTTGGGATGAAACAGAGCAGCCCTTCCCAAACCCCCCTCCCTCTTCCCAGCATATGCTCCGCCATGGTTCCTGCATGGGCCACTTGCTCGATGCCTCCTTCCCCGGCGGTGGCTCAAGATTTCCCTGAAACCCTTCACAGGTCGTCTGCCCACACCATTGAAACAGGTTAACCCCATGGGCGTCCTCTTCAAACCATATATCACTTTTGCCAACCACAACAACACGGCCATTCACACTCAAAACTTCATCCCAGGCAGCTTCATTTCCCCTAGCCTACACACCTCCCTGAGCCCATACACCACTGCATCATTGCTCACCCTTGCCTCATATTGGTTCCACCTCATGGCTCCCCCCACATGTCCCAGCCAGACTACCCCACCTCCCACTCATCATCACCCAACTGCAACTCTCTAATTTCTGCACTTCTCGTCATTCCATTCCAGTTTTTGTTTGTTTTTTAAAACGCAGCCTTTCCCACATTTCTCTCCCAACAAAACTCACTGTAGCGGCACTTCCAACTGCCCACCCCAAACAGAGCTCCCCCCCATGGTGTGATGTCAGACACCAGTGACCACGTGGTTCTCAGCCCATGTCACCCACAGGGCCAATGGCAGCTTCTTTGGCCCTCAACCTTTTTCCTTTATTCTGCATTTAGCGCCTACTACCTACCCCATTTAAAATACCCATACTGCATCTCAGTGAAAACCTGATGCATGCCTGCAGCCGTGACAGCTTCCCCTAGCACGCTCTGTCCCTCTGTCCTTCTCTTCACAAGCCTTCAATGGGACAAGCCTGCAGCCTAACATTGGACACCAGTAACCGTGTGGGCAAACCACAATAAAATGAGCCATGCTGCAGCTTCATTGGGCTTCCATGGCCTTCCTCCCATCTTAAATACACATTCCTCCTTCAAGACCGAGCCTATCTACCCACCTCCCATGCTCTGGCCTCTGAGCCATCCTCTATAACTCTGTCTTGTCTGCGTGCTGCAGATCGCGCTGCAGGCCCCATACAAACCGATCGCTCTATCCCCTCACTTTACAAACTTTGCACCATATAACAAAAAGGGCTGGATACACAGCCCAGTGACCTAGCCACTGTTCAATCTACTGACAAACTCTGCATCGGTTTGCAAACCACACACAAATGTCTTTTTTTTCATAATCTTATCTTCAGGAACCTGGGCAGACTCACTCCTTTGATCTTCTTGGCGTAAACCTCTGCTTCACTCATATGTAAAAAACACAATGTAGGTAACTTATCTATAAAGCTATGCAGAAGGGCCATTTACTACCTCTGCTGATGCCAATCTGATGTGCTGTCTTCTGTTGAGCTAAGCACCCAACAAAATTTCAGCAAAAGAGGCTGCTTCTCTTTGTGCTGTTCTTCATAGTCCCTTAAATTAACCCCTCCTTCTTTCTTTATTCCCCTATCACTTTCTTCTTGCTTTTTCCAGGTCCTGCCCCCTCTGAGGTCATAGCCCCTCCCTTATGACTCTCCATGTTTCCCCCTTCCTCCTCTCATTCTGAGTAATCCCATTATCTGTAGGGGGATCCACCAGGAACACTTGGTCTGTCCCTTAAAGGGCAAACTTCATTTGACATGACATATCAATAGTCAGTGTGTCCTAGTGTCTAACACAACTGGATAAATTGGTTAAAACAGTTTTAATTTTGCAGCAGAAAAAATGATTAGTAACATTTTCTTACATATTTATGATAGCATATACTGTAGATGAAGCATTCAGAATTTCTTTTTTGTGGAATTTAACATTAACAATGTACATAGTACTACTTCATTTGATAAGCTGGGCTGAGCTTTTTGCAGTCCCGCTGCTCCTCTCTGGGTGATTACCCCCCTCTTCTCTTTTGGCATAGCCAGAATGACTCAGTAGAACTACTGAGTCCACTGATATACTCTTTGTTCTTTACCGTGACAAACTCCCTTAAAACATGAGTCACCTGCTCCTTTTCCTTTCGACCTACCCTGTTGGAATAGTCAGAATTCTTTCTTCCTGCTGCCCACGAC
This sequence comes from Neoceratodus forsteri, assembly GCA_016271365.2. Classification (NCBI taxonomy): domain Eukaryota; kingdom Metazoa; phylum Chordata; order Ceratodontiformes; family Ceratodontidae; genus Neoceratodus; species Neoceratodus forsteri. The sequence continues at coordinate 44,969,993 of JADMNL010000035.1, forward strand.
ATTGCCTTCTCCCACTACATCTTGCTGAGTACCTCTAAGTCCTTGACTTGCATGTAAACCAGGCTTCCTGGATCATATATTTACTGGATGTGATCCTTAAATATCCTGGGTGGGATATGCAGACTGTGCCAGGCAGGGGCACAAGCCTGGGTGCAGCTCAACTGGGTTGAGCCAGGGCATAGTACAGGAGATATTCAAAGGTGCCGCACCATGGCTCAGCACCATTGAATATGGCATTGAGTGCACCCACACTGCACCAGTGCAAGTGGCAGGTGAGGAGCATGGGGTTGCGCCAGCACAAATACAGTTGCGCTAGGCACAGCAAAAGCGATATTCAGACGTAAGCATGCAAATGAGTCCATTATGTATGCAAGGTGCATATCATTATGGTCCTATTTGCATGCGGTGTACGATCCCGTGACTTGCGACTGGCACCCTGCCAGGCTGCAGCCGTCGAGGACCGGCACACCCCTGCCTCGGTGGGCAACACGCCCCAATGCCTGATCACGGGCATAGTAATGCGAATATCCTGGTGGTCAGTGGACCTGCTCCCCTGCCGATCGCGGGCATATATAGACTTCCATTCCCTGGTGGTCCAGTGGACCCAAAGCCCCTGCCCGATCGCAGGCAGATGGCGAAAATCCCTGGTGATCCAGCAGTACCCCCTCCCACCTGCCCACTGGACCCGCCACCCTGCACCCCCCATCAGTGACAGGTGGCAGCTACTACCATAGGTTGCCGATCAAACCCGCAACTGACAGTATACAGTATTGGTCCACGCATGGGCCAATAGGTGTGCAGACCGTGCTGTACTATAAAGTCCCAAAATGTGATGAACCATTCACATTTCAGGACCACTAATGAGTACAGTATGATCTCGCTGATGGCCATACAGTGGATAATAAACATCACAACCATATTATGCGCTGTAAGTCGGTAGGCGGCCAGGTAGGTTGCAGGTGGGGCTGCCGCCCACTGCTGACGGGGGGAGTGCAGAAGTGGTGGGTCTTAGTGGGTGGGTGGGGAGGGGAAGTACGCTGGACCACCAGGGATTTTGGCTACTGCCCATGACCAGGCAGGGTTCAGGTCCACTGGTCCACGAAGGAATTTAATTTCTATTTATGCCTGCGATCGGGCTGGGGAGCAGGTCCACTGGACCACCAGGGATATTCTATTCAAATGCCTGCGATTGGGCAAGGGGGCACGACACCCAGCCTGTGTCTGGGGAGGTTAGGTGGTCACCCACAGCTGGCGGCTGCCGTGTTGCACCCGGCAATATGGTAGCCCACCTGTGGGTGTCCCCTGACTTGCTCCTGCTTTTCACAGGCACATCTTTGCACCCCCCTGTGTGGCGCAAGGCAGGTTTGTGCCTGCATATGCTCACATCCCGAAGCTGAATATCAGGATGAGCCACATATGCATGGACACGCCCCTGCACTTGCGCCGGATACATTACTGGTGCACCCTGGTGCATCGAGAATAGCGCAGCACAGCAAACCCCTTTGAATATCTCACCAGGGCACATCAGTGGGTTGCGCATGGTGCAACACTGTTGCGCCATGAGCAACCCCTTTGAATATACCAACCCCTGCATTAAGGTTGGAATTGCTGACAATCTGTGCTTTCTTGCTCCAACCTGGGGGTTCACCACTGTTGTTCTACCCAGCTCAGCTGTCTATTTCTTGGTGAAACTGTGCATCTAACTGCAGAACCTGGTGACCCCCTGCACTACCTGCCTCTTACACCTTTATCCTTTAATTAGAATTCCCCAGACAAGGCCAGTGAAATTAGAAAATTACAGTTTTATAGAATTTTTCATGAAATTCTACAATTTTCAAAGACTCATGGGATTTGACTTTAAGTACAGATGCTATTTTGAAATTTCTCACAGCAAGCAATTAATAAAATTGGCACACACAGTCTCCTTGTAAGGTTTAAGAACCCGCCAAATTTAATGGTATTGCATTCTCTATTTTTAAAGTTTCAGGGGTTTATAAATAAGTAGTTTACATTCTTGCAAAATTAAATTGCTAAATGTTGTGAATGTATGACTACTTTTAATTCAATCCCAATTAAAGCTGAAAATATGAACTTTTTTAGAAATAACCATGTGGTATAGTTGTTTAAATGTTCCAACTCTTGTTAAATTTGGATATGTAGTTTTAAAATTAAAGGGAACTAACTACAATTTAAATTTTGGCAACATGTTTGGCAGGCTTTAACTCCGTTCCATTTGAAGTTATGATCAATCAATCAAACTTTATTTGACCAGGCAGATTCATCATTGAGCAAGCTCATTTTCAAGATGGTCCTGGCAGAAGGAACAGAGCAAGGCATAATGCAATTGGACACTTAGTGCAGGCCAGTACATACAGTAAAAAAAATAGCAATGACAATATCGGATAATACAGAGTGTGCAGATTGTTAACAAATTAAATTAAGTGTACACCAACATCTGGGGTGGACACTGAACAAAACAATAAGTTTTTTGCCAAACCAGGAGTAGCACACTAGTGAACTTTTCTACAGGTGCGACCTGGTAACAAATAACAGAGAATTGGTAAGAAGATTATATTAACAATGAACTAGGCATAAACCAACCAGCAGAATTAGCCGACCTTTGCGGAGGAAGGATGGGGAGGGGTTTCAGGAGGAGGATGTCAGCACTAGAGGAGAGTGACATAGAACATAGTAAGGCCAGAGGGTAAGAAGAGTATACAGAGAGATGGTGCAGAGAAGTGCCAGAGTTGTAATAGTAGTGCTAAGTAAATGGAAGCACAGGGGGGAGGCCAATGGGAGAATCACCTGTGGCAGGTACATATGACCTTCAGGATGCGTGTGATAGATAGCTTAAAGGCAAGGGGAACAGACAGGGATGAGAACCTCAGTGTCTTTTGCATGTTGTTCTAAATCTGAAAATATGTGCATATACAAATGTAGTGATAACATGTATACGGTGCCTGTCATTTTTATGTTTGCTTGCACACATGTGCAAGAAACATAGTGCCATCATCGGAGATTTCGGAGGTGTGTCACCTCCTCCTCCTCCTCCTCCAATTCAGTCAGTGTGTTGGCTGGCGCGGCTCCTGTAAGCCAATGCATGCTGGAGCTGTCTATGACAAGCTCCAAAATGCAGTGGCATACAGTTCAAAGGAGGAGCTACGCTTGAGTGAGCAGTGATAGATATCGCCTGCTCATAAGCCTCCCCACCACACACATGCCCATGCAGGCGTGCGCCCCCTGACCCCACCGCACACTGTATAGCCAGCAGGGTGCCCAATCCCCATTGGCTGTGTATGTTCCCCGCCCCAAAGCCTTCCAAATGCCACGCTGGGTGCCCACCCAGCATGGCAACCTAAATATAGCTGACAGGGGTGACCAATCCCGTCGGCTCCATAGTCCTCACCCCCAAGTAGTAAGTGCCACGCTAGAGACCACCCAGCATGGCAATCAATGCTTGAGCGCCAGGGAGTGCCCAATCCCTGTCGGCTGAGGCCCCCACACAACCATCCTTGTGCCATGCTGGGAGCCCACCCCAGCATGGAAAATATCCCGCATCGATCCTTTTTCTTTTTTAACCTGTAAAGAAAAAACGGTCCCATGTAGTCGCTGGCCCCCTCCCACAACCTGCACCCACCCGCAGGCACCCTCCCACACCCCCTCACCCATACTTACCTCTGGACCTCAGATGGAAGGCAGTCTTGGTTGGACTGAGACACATCTATACTTCAAAGCCAGAGCCGCGAACTGAGAAATGCCCGGTAAGCTGTAATGGGCTAGATAGGGGTTTCAACTGTTGCATATCTCCGGCATTTTTGAATTGCACCAAATTTTCAACATGGGGTTTTAGGACCCTTTCTCAGAATGATGTCACTGTCATGGCGTTATGCCGGGCCCGAGGAGTGATTTTGCAGTCACTGCGCCCGGTCACTGTGCAAAATCACCCTTGAGGCAAGATACGTGACAATGCTTACTCATTCATGAAGGGACAAAACCCATGTTGAAAATTGGTTAAAGTTCCAAAAATGAATGTTTATACGATAAGCATAAGTAGTTCTCACGCAGGCTCATAAGTTACGAATTTTCAATATTTTCACTCCAGATTTTCAACATTGTCATTTTACCACACCTTCTTAGAGCAATACAGCTGTCATGTTTCATCATGCCCAAAATGTGTTTCCACCATGTGGCGACACAATGGCGCAGTCGGTGTGCAAAATCAATGTCTGGAACAAATTAAGAAAATCACAGTGACACTGTTCATGAGCAGAGGTCTAAAATGGCTTTGTTGAAATTTGGTGAAAAAATTCCAAAAATGACTGTTTACAAGCGTGCGTTGTGCAGTTCCTATGCACAATCGTAAGTTCATGAACTTTCCAATATTTCCTCCAATTTCCAACATTGCCATTTTGCCACCATTCTTCTAATAGTACAGCTGTCATTTTCACATCTCACCAAAGCGTGTTTACGCCCATGTAGTGCTCCAATATCGGAGGATGTCTTGAAATCAATATGCGGGATAAATTAAGAAAATCACAGTGACACTGTTCATGAGCAAATGTCTTAAAATAGCTATGTTGAAAATTTGGTGAAAAAATTCAAAAAATGACTGTTTTACGACGTCGTTGCACAGTTCCTATGCATGCTAAATAAGTTTGCAAATTTAATATTTTCACTCAGATTTTCAACATTCTATTATACTCCATATGAACAGTACAGCTGCAATTTTTATATATGACCCCAAAATGTGTTTCGCACATGGCACACAATGGTGCCTGCTGGTGTCTTGACAATGTTTAGAGACAGATTAAGAAAATCACAGTTACACTGTTCATAAAACAGAGGTCTTAAAATGGCTATGTTGAAAATTTGGTGACAAAGTCCATAAAATGACTGTGTTATGGTGTGAGCAGTACGAGATTCCATGCACCCTCGTTAGTTCATGACTTTGTAACATTTTCAGTCCAGATTTTCACAAGTGGCATTTTCCACTTCCTTATGACACAGTACAGCTGTCATTTTCACAACATGGCTGAAGTGTGTTTACACTTTCAGTGCACAGATGCATAGATCGCTGTAGGAAATCATTGTTCAGTACAGATAAAGAAAATCGCAGTGACACTGTTCATGATCGGAGACATCAAAATGCCTGAGTTGACAATCTGCTGTAAAAAATCCCCAACCTAATTATATTACGGGTGTGTGTTACAGTTTTCTATATGCGCTCGTGACTTCACCATTTTTAAAATATTTTTACAGATTTGCAACATTGCCATTTTTCACCTCCCCATGAACAGTACAGCTGTCATTTTTGCATCCTGTTAGAATGTTTTGCACCTGTGTGCTGAATACACGTAGTCACTGTGCATAAGCAGCTTTTACGGCTGACAAACTGATATTCCCCTGTTCATGAGGTGGGGTCACAAAAAAAACATGTTGAAAATTTGAATTGAAAATATCAGCAATACCTGAGATATTAGGGTTTCAACCATAGCAACCCTGTGAGAATGACAGGCATCAGGGTGTGACTTAGATTCTTGCCTGTGATGCTCATACCATTCCACACCTACAGTCAGTGAGAGGCATCAGGTATGCCCTTGGACTTTTATTTAAACTTCACCCCATTCTCCTATATCACACCCATCTCACCTTATTTCCTAATGAAATGGTCAATAGCATAGAGGCCAAAGACCCAAAGGAACACCATGACACTTATCAGTGTCTGCAGGGTGGGGTGTGGTGAAATGGCATGGCCGTTATGCCTGATGACTAACGCACGCCCAATGCCTGTCACTCTCCTGGGGTGGTGGTGAGGTTGGCTTCAGTTCAATACTTCACTGCCATTCCTATTACGCAGCTCTGTAACTTCTACACTACCACTGCCAATGCCAGCAAGCAAACATTCGGCATTGACAAATGCTTGTTTGTAACATTTCAATGAATACTATCAAAAGTATACTAAAATTACAAAAATCCACATTTTGGCAAACTATTTGGCTACCTATAACTCAGCTTCCATTGAAGCTTGAGAGTACTATGGGAATCGGCAGACATACTGGCTGCACCCCTGGTGGAGCTCTTCAACAGGTCGCTTGAGACAGGGAGGGTACCTAGGGATTGGCGAGAGGCACATGTGGTGCCAATCCATAAAGGGGGCTCAAGGGAAGTACCAGGTAACTATAGACCCATCAGTTTGACCTCGGTGGTGGGAAAATTAATGGAGAGCAAACTAAAGGAATGATTGGGGGTGTACTTGGAGGAAGTGGGAGGTCAGGATAGTTGGCAACATGGGTTTGTGCCAGGTAGATCATGTCAAACCAATCTTGTGGAGTTCTACAAATGGGTAACATTAGAACTGGACAGGGGAAAGCCTGTGGTGTATTATTCGTGGACTTCAGCAAGGCATTTGACTCTGTCCCCACAATGGTCTGGTGGAGAAACTGGCGGGGTTGGGGTAGGCCCTTTGATGGTCGGATGGATTGTGAAAACTGGCTAGCTGGGCGCACCCAGAGGAAGTGATGGTCGGTGGGAAGCTCTCGAACCCTAGAGAGGGGTCGATAGTGGGGTACCGCGGGAGCTCAGTCCTGGGTCTGATCCTGTTTAATGCATACATATCCAAACATCAGGGAGGGTATAGGGTGTAGAATGAGTCTCTTCGGCTGATGACTCCAAGATGAGACCAGGAGTTGAGAGGAAAGAAGGGAGGTTGGCCCTGAGGGACCTGGACACCCTGGAAGCTGGGTTCACACATGGAAATAAATTTCAATATCACCAAGTGCAGGTGTTACATCTTGGCGGAAACCCTAAACACAGGTACACTGTGGGAGGAGGCTGGAGGCCTCAACAGGGAAAAAGACCTAGGGGTCAGAGTGGATGCATGTGAATAACTCTGAGCAGTGCAGGAGGCAGCTAGCAAGGCAAGCAGGATGTTGGGATGCATCGTGAGGATCACCTCTAGAAGCAAGGAGTGATTCTGCCACTGTACAATGGACTGGTTAGACCACACATTGAGTAATGTGTACAGTACTGGAGACCACACTTGAAAAGGACATACAGCTCCTGGAGAGGGTACAGAGCGGCAACTAAGATGATATGATGACTAGGTTTGGAGCATGAGACACACTTGAGGAGCTCTGCCTGTTTTCATGGGAGAGAAGAGAACGGGAACATGATTGAGGTCTTCAAGTACCTCAAGGAATCATAGGGTAAACTGGAGGATCTTTAGCCCTAAGCAGAGAAGATACACCAGAGGCATGGTTTGATTGGAAGGTGGAAGGTGAGGGAAAAGAGGAGGTTTTCACTGAGAGGTGGTGGACCCTTGGAATGCCTCCTAGCAGCGGATTCAGCTATCCACAGTGAGGCTTCAACAGAGGTGGGACACACAAAGGCGGATGTATCAGATGATGGCCCGGCCCAGGGGGGTGGGAAATGATGATAGGTTCTGGAACGACAAGAGGGAGAGCCTTGGCACAACTAGATCTGAGGTTTGAGCAGACTAAATGACCGTGGAGCTAATCTGCTGGCAGTTAGTATATATGATGCATATATGCATTTAAGAAGTCTCAAATCTGTATTGGGATTGGATAGAAATTTGAAATTATCTCAAAATAACTGAAAATTAAGTTGATTAAATGTTTGTACCCAAAGTCCCGAAATACTGGAAATTTCACGGAATGATCTAGTAGAAAATGTAGCAATTGCCACTCCAGTGTAGCCAATCATAAGCGGTCTCATTTCAAAAGGGTAGGAGGCACAAACACAAAACATGTAGAAGATCCTCTCTTGATGTAAAAATATTCTTTTATTTAATTTGGCATAACCTCAAAATTCTATCCACCGGATCAGAACCCAGTCCTTTAGCTCCACTGGTGGTGGCTCAGCACTAAACCAAACTAGCAGCTCATAAATGTTTATGCCATAACTCTGCCTTTCAATCTATAACTCTGAAATTTGGTATACTCTTATAAGCTATGAGTACAGTGTACAGTGTATTCCACATTTGGTGTTATTTACTATATTTTTAAAAGTATAGTGAAATAATGAAATTTAAAATTTTGGGAAATTCTGATTTTTCAACACAATTCTGCGAATCAGAATGGTCATTCTGAGCATTCTGCAGGTGGAACCTTTACTCTGCAGCTTTATTCAACATCATTTGACTATATCTATATTTATATCTATTATTTGACATGTTGCACTACTTTGGTTTGATTTGCACTGATTTGGTATGATTTCTTCCTGAAAGGAATCTCTGATCTGTGGTGTGCCTTGTGTTGCACTGCTGTGTCTAATAGCCTGATGGAGACCAGGCAAATGGCCGTAACAAGTTGGAGACAAGTCAGGGAAATTACTGAGAGAGGTGCTGTTTGGAGAGGCAAACAAGAGCGTGGACTACTGGATAGGGCTTTGGCTACAGGATGGAGGAGAAGCAGTCTAGTGGGATGCAGTTGCAATGAATATAATGCATGAATACACTGTGAGACAGGATACTGTCTATATGTACCAGGTTAATGGGACTGGAGTGGTCACAGGCTCGGTTTGAGCTAGACAGGTGCATGGAGGGCATAGTGCAAGGTGGGGACCACATATCTTAAGATAGCCAGGGGAGGGTGTCTGCATATGTAGATGCCAGGGGTGGGGGTCAACTGGAACAGTGAGGGTAAAGCCAGCTCTGGGGGTGGAAAAGGAATAGTGTAGGAATTGGACTGGGAGAGGGTGAAGTTGGGTGGAGTTAGTTGCAGAGGAAAAGACTCAAGGATCTAGGCAGGGAGCTCACCTCAACAGAAGGGATGCTGGTACACAGCCTACTGAAGTTCTGGTATAAATAGTACTAGACGGGTGGACATCATGGCAGGAGGTCTTAGAAGAGCAGGGGGCAGTAAGCAGAGACAAGGAAAGAAGATGAAAGTGAGTTGGGAGGAGGAGGAGGGTACCAAACAACAGAGTCACCAGGAAAGCAGGAAGAAAATGGGACTCGGAGCACCTGGGAGGGAGGATGAGGGACAGAGAGGAGGAGGATGGAACCAAGGGCAAGGGGCCAGCAGAATATGTGTGGGGAGGCAGAAAACAGGATGATGTGGGGTAAGTGGGGTCCCTGGAGTAGGAGGGGTCTGGGTGGCACTGGACTAAATGATCATAGCATGAAGGAGTTGGAGGGCTATATACTCCTTGAGGCCACAGAAATTCACTGGCGAGTAGGCATACAAAGGCAGGGATAGGAGTGCTGGGGGCAGGGGCAACAGGGAGAGTGGTGAAGTTAACAGGAGGGTGAGAAGGTCACCAAGGTTGAAGGGTCAGGTCAGACAGGGGTTGGGAGGGCAACAAGGACATGAAGGTAGAATGGACACCAGCACTTGAGGGAGGGAGAGCAGTGACCAGGTGAATCAGAAGAAAATGAGGCAGGTTTCCTGATTGGTTCTATAAAGATAATCAAGTGGAGGGCAAGTATGCGGTGTGGGTAGAGTGCTTGCAGGGGATGAGTGCGCGGGTAATCCATATTCCCTCACAGGGTAGGATCAGGATAGATTCATCTGGTGTTCAACGAGGAACTAACAACCTGAAAGCAATGGTCTGCGGAGCTGGGAATTTAAGACCTGACTTATCTCTGAAAGTAGCTATGCTTTAATCCCTACTTTCCAAGTGTGCCAGCACCCAGGGCTAGTACAGAAGGAAGCAAGATGAAAAAATTCAATGGATGGCTAGTGAGATGATAGGAGACTGGAGGTAACATGGAGTGTTAGAGCCTCTTTGCCCTGGTTAGGATGCATCTCAACAAGGAGGGGCAACCATGCAGAAGTGCAGCTAGGTGAGTTCTTAAAAGATACAATTTAAACTGAAGGGGGTCTTTAAATAAAACCAGCTGTACACAACTGAATGGGGCCCCTAGGTCCCTCTGGGGAAAGATGAAAAATTAATTATGGCAAGCCCTTGGGGGAGTGAGGTGAGAAAGATGGAGGAGGCGATGATCAATGCTAGAGCCTGGCAAACAGATGGAGGGTGATAGCCATCATTGCACACAGGCTGGACATAGTGCGATCACAGAGATGTGGTGGATGGAATTTCCATGTGGGACAGCTATTCTTAGATTCAACTGTTTAGGAGGACAGGAGGGACAGAAGGGGGGGTGACCTTGCCAGGGAAGACATAAGGTGATGGAGGGTGAGAGCGGTGGAAACTCCTTTGGGTGATAGGCAGAAGGACAGGAATCCTTAAGCAGGAATTGTTTAGACACCTATACAAGCAAAGGACAGGGTGATGCCACGGATGTCATGAGGATGACTGTCAAAGGAAAATGCTACAGTGGAGACCTAAACCTCCCAGATGTTGACTGGACCATAGGCACAGCTTCAACAGGCGCGAGGAAATCTGGGTGCAGGCAAGGGAATCCTTCAACAGTTGATCAGAGATAACTAGAGACAACACTGGACATGGTCTAACAAATGGGAGAATATGAGGCGGTCGTAATGAGAGAAGATGGGCAACAGTGACCATGGACATCAGGTTAAGGTGAGGGCGAGAGGTGGGTGGCCAAACCAGCACAAACGTACTGGAGTTCAATCAAGCAGACTTCAACAAGATGAGGTTGATGGAGGCGATGGGTATGGAAATAAACAAAAGTGGAAAAGTTGTAGAGCTATTAGAGACCAGGTTAGGGAGGCCATAAGTGTATAAATGAGGTTAGGAATGGCACAAGCAGAAGGCCACTTTGGTTCAATAGAAAGCGAGGGGCAGGGGCAGGTGGGCATTTAGGAAATACAGAAATGCAGAAGGAGAACAGGGATTATAGGAAACAAAGAGGCTAGTAGGAGGTAGTGGGAGGCAAATACGACACAGAGGAAGAATGAAACAGGCCAAAAAGATAATAAAACATTTTTGAGATATGAGAGATAGGAGGATGACTGGCAAGGATGCAAGGCTTTGGGGATGGAGGAGCCATTAAGGGACTGACAGAAGAGCTAAATGGTACTTTACTCAGTATTTACGGAGGAGGAGGCCAGGGACCACACCTGAGGAGGTGGCCATGGGGTGAAACAAGACCCTCAGCATGGAGAGTTAGAGAGCTTTGTAGAGGAGGTGGACAAGGCCATAGGGCCCAGTGGGCTGCACCGAGGTAATCAGGAACATTGAGAGGTTGGCAGCCTCACTGTCAGTATCACTATCTTTGGATACTAGGACGGTGCTTGAGGACTGGAGACATGACTATAATACCGATTCATGGGGCAGAGGCTGAGGAGAACTACCTGGTCAGCCTCAGTGCAGTGGGAAAGATCATAGAGGCCTCATCAGGAAAGGTAACAGAATACCGGAGGTAAATGGACTGCTGGCGACAACCAGCATGGTTCACAAGAGGCAGCCATGCCAGTTCAACAATTAAATTCTTCAACTAGGCGACGCAGATAATTGACCAGGGGTGCAGAGGATATACCCATCTGGTTTCATAAGCTGTTGCACCTTCAGAGGCTGGTCAAAGTTGAAAACATAGGGGGGAAAAATAACCAGATGGGTGAAAATTGTTTCCTGGATAGAAGCCAGGGTGATAGCAAATGAGCACTCAGGACAGAGATGATGGTGAAATACACCCGAGTCAGTCTTGGACAACTCCTTTCAATATCACACATTTGATAGCAGATGGACTGAAGGTCAGTGTGGCCCTCTTGTGGATGATATGAAAATCTGCAATAGGGTTGTATGCGGGGGGTTGAAGACATGGGACGGACCTAAGGATGATGGAGGGATGGGCAGAGACCTGGCAACTAAAATTCAGCACAGAGGTGCAGTTATACCTGAACATAGAAAACCAGACGGGATACACTTGCAGTGATAGTCACACTTACAGACAGGAGAGAATCTAGGGATAGTACTCCAGTGACCTCAGGTGGGAAAGCAGTGTTCAAGGGTGGTGGGGAAAGCCATGGGATGCTCTCAAGTATACAAGAGATCACTGGGTGGAGGAGTCCTGGTGCCCTGTACCAAGCAGGTGAGACCTCACCTGGAAGAGATCAGTTTGAAAGTACTTGTGCAAGACATAGATTTGAAAGGTTCAAAAAGTGACCAGATGATGGGATGATGGGCAAACCATATGAACAGAGGTTTAAAGAGTTTAGGATCTACATTGGAGATCAGAGGAAGGGACATGATGAGACATTTAAATGTGTCAAGGGATAAACAAAGTGGACCTGGGATGATTTTCCACATGAGGAGGCACCATAACAGGAGGCTAGCCTGAGACTACAGGGGTGACACTTCAGAGGCAAGGTGAGATGATTCTTCACTGAGGAGGTGGTGGCCTAGAACAGGCTTCAGAGGTGGTGGGTTCTGAGACTGCATTATGTTTCAATAAAGCATAGGACAGGCATAAGGGTTACAGAGGTGGGTTGGGTGCTCTAGGAGAGGGAGGGAGGGGAAGATCCAAAGGGAAGGCAGACTAGATATGCCATACGGTCCTTTCTGCATCAGTTCATGATTCTGTATCTGTTGTGTACACAATCTGATGGAAAACTCATTTACCTCCCCAAACTACTATAACCTGACATATGTACAGTATGTTATCTAACTCATCCACAGAAAAAGACGAAAAATGCACTCTCCACTTTAACTATCACTGTAACATGAATTATCACAATTCTTTTGGGGAAAACAATAACATCAAAATACGAATAAATTGCACAGCCTTGTCTCTAGACAGTGTGGGGATTACTATGAAACACATATACCGACTCTGTTGTTTGGCTGCCAAAGGCTAGATCACAACAACACACTTACTAACCACTTCTGTATAATGAATAACTATGGGGGTTATCAGTGGCTCTGTGGGAGGGAAAGGGCTCATATTAATATTATAAAAATGTTGTCCAAGACAACAACATTTTCCACCTGCCTTCCGACAGTCAACCATATGCAATGATGCCACTCAACTGGTTGCTGGTGGTGTCATGCAGATGAAAGGATCAAAACCACTTTGATTGGAATGGCTCTCTTCTTTCAACTACCAGTGTTTCTGCATATGGCGAAAACAATATAATAATCAATCTTGCTGAACACTGGCCTGTCATTGTTGAACACCTACAACCTGAGCTGCACTGGGCCTGACAGTGACACTCCTCTGAACAGTTGTGTAACAAGCAAACATAAAAGTGAGAAAAAAAAAGTGCATTGTTGTGTTAAAATTAGGATCTAAATGGATAACTTATTTTGCATGTGCCGAGATATTTTTATTCAGTAAACTTTATTCACATTTTCTTTCCACCAACATACTTTGGACATAGACAGTGTCAACAGGTAGCACACATCACACCACCAAATTCTGCTGATTACTGAAAGTACAATACTGGAGTGAACAATATATTGCAACTATATAAACATTCAAATGAAATTAAAACTCTATATGTCCTCTCCTTCCCCACAAAACCCTAACCACCCACAATCAAGTGCAACAGTTCAATTGATTAATAATCAAATAAGGACCAGTACTCTTTTATGACAATTTAAAATTTCAGAGTAAATCAGAGCATCTAAAGGTCCCATCTGGTCTGTAGAGTTAAAACATGACCCTAGTTGATATGCCCAATTGCAGGGCAATAACAATTCTATGCCAATCTAAAATGGACAATATAGATTGTCTATCAATACTCATAATAATAGTTTAGCTGAGATGAAACCAGCACCAAATGAGCTTTCTACTATTGAAATTTTTAGGAAAGGAGCAACAAACAAACCTCTGGAGAAAGAGCATCGAGGCAAAAGTGGATCAAGTTTGGCAATAATTGAGAGAGTCCGAACAATTGTGGGATATCATATGAACAAAAGATCGAAGAACAAAACATTTAGGGCAATTGGAAGATGACGAAACCCAACTTATGAAGTTTAATGGGTAAGTACAAGTTATGCATTATGTTAAACTGAATTAAGCACAATCTATCTTACTTAATAAATTTGTATACATTTGCCAAGATATTCTCAGAGATCTTATCATTGCTAAGGGATATGTCCCAAAGTTAAGCAAATCTAGTAGTAAGTTGGTCTAATCAACATATTTCTTCCTTACTTTAGAAAAGCATGTGGTTCCTTGCTCTTTGGAAGAGCATACAAACTGTCAACAAGGGCCCTATATCCACCCTCCAAGGTAGACTCTGATAGCCTCCTGAAGTGCCTGTATTTAAGGACATCAAAGTAGTTATCTGAGGTCGGCACTGGGAGTAAAGAAATGATCCAGGCCCGACAGCATATATATCGGATAACAACACAGCAATCAAAAGACCCAAAGACTGACATGGGTTTATGACCAATCTTAATGTGGGATTTCCAAATGGGTTGATCAAGGAGGTACCACCTACAAGACAAGTACAACTGCAGCTGGTGGATACTGATTGACCACCAATCAAGTATTCGTGGTTTAGGACGCCCCAGGAGGCATACAGGAAAGAGGTAGGTGACATTGGGCGTAAGGATCTCAATATCCAGCCAAGGAAAGTATACTTGGGGTCTGTGACCTCTGCTGACCAATAAGCAAAATACAAAACACTGTGTAACAAAAGAAGGAGAGTGACAGCCCACCCTGAGCTGGGGTGCAGTTAGCAGGTAGGACCATCTAGTCTTCCTTCCACAGGAAAGTTGTTAGAAGACCTTGTGTGTAGTGAACCATTTTTAGGGAGGAACATCTAACAATCTAAGTAGGTATAACACTTTCAGTGTCGTTCTTTTAAAGTGTTGATCCTGCCCCAAAGTGAAATAGGGGCCATTCATTCTGAGATCTGATTTGAGGGTTTCTTGAATCTGAGAGGTTAGCTTTATCATGGTGAGAGACCTCACAACATTGTATTCCCAAATAGGAAAGAGGAATACGATAATCTTATGAGACAACACTGATCTAAACTTCTACAGTTCAAGGGAAAACAGAGTTTTGGAGACATTAAACTTATAATATGACAATTTTGAAAGAGGTAAAGTCCTCAAAGAGGATACCATAAGGTTCCTCTAAATGTAAGCAGATCATCTGCATACATGGATGGTGTACGTTGATCACCAATTAGGATGCCCAAGCCCTGGGAAAACACCAATCTTTGGATCAGGATTAAAAGGGTTGAAAGTAGGGAGACAGGGCAACCTTGTCTGGTCCCTCAAATCAAATAGGACATGGACGAGATACAGTGCAACAAATTTGGGCTGAGAGCATGTAACAATTTAACCCATCTAAGAATCAGGGCATACCACAGTAGGCAAGGTTGCAAAAAAGTCCCAGAGACTATCAAATGCTTTCTCAGCATCCAGGGACACAGAACGGGTCTGGTCCTTGGATGCTGAGAAATATATAAGTTTGCGTGTATGACCACCCGACGACACACCTGTCATAATCAATCTGTTCCCTACCAACAAGGAAGGGCACAGGTCTCAATCTATTGTAAAATTTTGCCCATAATTTTACGTCAGTATTGAAACAAAATATCGGTCTAGATTTCAGGATATAGGGGATCCTTACCCTGTTTAGGAATAGGTTATAGTGCTTTAGAAACTCTGTCTCACAAAACCTTCAACAAACCAAAAGTATATACCTCGGTGGCAAGGCAAACTCTGAAGTAGGCTTTGTACAGATGTTTATTTAGGCCATCAGGTCCGGAGTTGTCTAAGGCAAACTGTTCAGTGCCAATATAACTACACTCTTATCAAGGGAATCGAGTGGCTAAGAAGAGATAACGATAAATTCATGAGTTGGTACCTCTCAAGCTTCAACTCAGAGCATCTCTTCGGATGATGGCATATAGTGCCATAGTACAGTTTAAGAAACTGATTTTAACATAAATTTGTGTTAGGACAACCAATTGTGTAAAGAAATTGTAATTTGGAACACATAGAATGATTTAAAATGGCAAATGGCCAATATAAAATGAAACAGGGGCTGAACATAATGCAGCCTTAATAAACAAAACCATCACACTCTGGAGTCACTTCACATTACAGATTGAGGGCACTCAATCCATAAGTATACTGATAACTGGATACAGTTGTCCTTCACAACAGCACTATACAGGTTGTACAGGCATCAGTAAGCCTGGCCTTGTTTGTGAGGAGTTGAGGTGGAGAAACACTGGCAGAAATGAGACCACTTGGTGTAGTTCAAAATAAACATGGAAGAGGTAGGATCGCACAAGTTGTTAGACTTCAGAAGAACCAACTTGGGGATGAAGGAAATAGTGGGGTCACAAGAATCAGTCAGAATATGGACCCTATGAGAGGTGAGAGTTATTAAACAGGGTCTTGAGAGCCAACCACCATGTACAAGGGTCCAGGTAAGGAACACAGGCCAAGAAGCTAGCTGGGTGAGCAGTGGATCACGGAAAGTAGAAGGAAAGAGCTGCCTTTTAGAGAGTACAAAAATATGGAGACAGAAGAACACCTAAGGAGTCAAAAGGTGACAGAGCAGTCAGGGCGACAAGGCATCCAAGACTCAGGCTAAGGGCATTAAAGATGGGGAAAGGACTATTCAAGTACATCAGGAGAAAAAAACTATAAGACAATTGTGAGGATTAAAAAGAGGGTGGATACAAGGTGACGACAGCAGCATTAAATAGTACTTCTGCTCAGTATTTTAAAGAAAGGGGAGCAGTACAGAGGGTTAGAAGTGAGCGGGAGGAAGAGGAGATAGACGGAAATCCCAGTGAGGAATGCGGATACTGGAGGCAGGGCACTGATGGTGAACAAGGCACCTGGGCAGATGGCATACCACAGGGTGCTAAAAGTGCGAAGTCCTGGCACAACTAGCAACATTTAATGTCTCCTGGATGGGGTGTGCACCGGGGACTGGATGATAGCACAGTGAGTGCCCCTCCACAAGGTAACCCCAGGATAAACTGAGACTACAGACCAGTAGCCTCCCGCCGTGGAAAATTGATGGAAACAATCTTGAAGAAGGATGGTTTCCTACAAGAAACTAATGAGCTGCAGGACACCAGGCAGCATGGAGTTTATCTTGGGCAGATCTGTCAGACTAACAACTTGGAGTGCTGGAGGGTCCAGCCTGGATCCACCGCCCCTGCAGTCTGGAGATCCTTGCACCACCATGGCACTGGACATTGTTGGGGAGCCAAGCGGAGGAGCCACTGACATGCTGGAGCAGCTGGGACCTGGGAGGGATGCAGGAGCTTAAAGTAAGTCCTTCCCCATTGCTCTGCCTCGGTCAGCCGATCACTCCTCCTCTCCTTAGCTGTTGCTCCTGTCAGGAGGTCTAAACCTCACTTTCAGGTTCTTGGCTATATTGGGAATGCAAGTAATCACAGACACGTTGCATAAGAGTAATAAACTTGTTTATTACTACCAAAAAGGATGAAATCACAGTTGCCCTAAGCAGTTCTTACCAATATGAACCGGGAGCCAGTGCTAAGCATTCCCCATACCTCAAGGTTTCTTTGTGTCTCTTGGGATCTCCGAGGTACAAGACTAGTGTATCACATTATATACCTATGAAAATTACTATGGTTACTGTAAGACAGAGACATTTCTAGTTACAGAGATGAGCCCTATTGGCTAAATTAGAGGAGGCTCCATGGTCCAAGATAACATTATACAATTTTGTAGTAGTCATCAGTTTGTGAACAAAAGAGTTCTTATACAGAGTCTTATATAACTCAATGCAGTGGTACAAATCACCAAAAGGTGGCAATGCCGACTTACATATCATAATTACCCCAAGGACACAGGTGCCTTGGCATCTTACAAGTAAGAAATACACCAAAAATACATCGAAGAATATATGTATTAGCAAGCAAAGTGTATTACAACAATATGTGTTTGTATCCTGACATCTACTCTTATACCGTAGATGCCCTTAGCCCTATATGTTAGTATAACATATGCTTAAGCACTAGCTGTCTAGGGTGTACCTCTAGGGGTACCAATTAGGGTACAGGGATCTCATGTATCATTCCCCCCCTTGTTGCCTCCAAGGGCAACACAGGCAAATCTAGGGAAAGGTCAGTGAGCAGTGGTCATTTACAAACCTGACACACAAGCTTTGTAAAGGAACTCGAGCTGCTCACGGTGTTGGCGCAGCATGCGTCGTAGGTAGCAGAGCATAATAATCAAAATGAAGATCAAAAATGCTTGTATAATAACAAAACCTTTAAAAGTAATTTCTAAGCAGGTGTTAGTCAATGTGTCATTCATGTCACCATCATTAATCAATGAGAGGATAGCTTCCTTGGCCTTGGTCATATTATTGCTGATGTGGATGAGGTGTGTGTCCTTCCTGTCTAAAAGTGATTTTAATGTAAGTGTCAGTGGGTCTAATGGTGTACATTAAAATATGGTAAGTATTCAGACAGTGTGAGCAGATAATCGGGGTTACCATCAATGGTATCTGCATCCATGATGGGGACGGGGGTTATGACGGTATGTCCAATGACAGTCTTTTGGTGAGGGACAAAACAAAAATTGGGGCTGTCAATAACACATGTCACAGATCCATAAGTATAGCTTTTAAAGTTAGTTACCACACAATACTTCCCATCAGAATTATACTGACAGCAAACAGTAGGGAGTCTCCACTTTTGCAACTGGACAGGGCAGGTGTAGGCTGTCTTTCAAATCCATGTTGACAGGTGATGAACCTCCTCATGATATGATTGGTAGAGCTTATCCAGAGCTAAGGTCAAATCCAAGAAATCTGTGCCATTCTTGGTGATGTCATCATCCATGGTAAAAGTCCAATCAATGCTTTCTGGAGAATAACCACAAACAGGTTGAATAACATCAAATACATCACATCGGCACAAGCAAATGTATTGCTTCTTCGCACAGCAGTCCATATGCAGAGCCACCCAGGATCCAAGGAAAGATGGAAAACCAGTAGAGGCAGTAGATCCAGGCGTTCTCTGTAGATGTCTTCGTCCAAATGTCCAGTGGAGTGTACCAGTGCAAGCTTGTCGAACAAGGCTGTAGTGGGATCAAAACATGGTAAAGAAACAGTAAAAGAAACAAACATAGTATCTCTTATGGAACATTTCTTAGTAATGAAACAAGGACCACTGTTAGGGTGTCTGGTCACAAACCCCAATTTCCTAGTTGTGGAAAGATGAATAGTTAGAGTTTGTTGCATACACATAGCAATACAGCTAGGGGTTTTACATCATGGACAATACCATTTGGAAATGCGTCTGTCATGTATGATATCAGGGATCCTTCCAGATTCTAAATCACAGAAGAGATTGTTGATGGTAGTGATGATGTATGAGCTGTAGGTAGAACAGATGATTTCTCTAGCAATGTATTGTTTATCTGCTTCTTTGTTGTTTGGTTGAATGAGTGTGTTAATCTTGTCTTTTGAATCAGTGAATGCCTAGCAATGTCGTGCATGTTGTATACTGTGTATCTTTCTTCCTGACTAAGGCCATCCACACTGTGCAATAATGGGGGTAGAATATTGTTAACCAGACCAGTGGGAAACTTGGCAGAATGAGATTTGATAGCAGCAATGTCTGGTTTATTCCAAATGGACATAGCCATACCAAAAAGGCCAGTGACAGTACCTGTTGCACCTGTGACATCAGAACTGTCAACTTCATGTGTCTTTCATTTATCACTTTGATCATCGGGAGTGGGTTTTCTCCTGAAGTTGCCTCTATGTTCAGTAGAATGGATTCCAGCAATAGGGTCTTGAGTACGAATCTGAAATGCAGCTAAACTATCAAGCAATAATGAACTATAAAATGCTGATGTATTAGTATTGTGACACATACCAAATTCTTTCATATTCCAGTAAATAAGATTAAACAAAACAGGTATATGCATAAACTGTAAGTTATTAATTAATGACCCTGGGAGGGCAGTGGCTGTTAGACCCCTACGGGGACCTGGGGTGTGCTTTGGACATTCCAAAAGCTGTCTGTCAGTGGCTGGTAACACAGAGAGATACATGGCTGCAGAAGCCATGTGGTGTACAGCACAAAGTTTTCAAGCATAATCCTTAGACAAAGAATTACAGTACGAAGGATCAATTAAGGCAGTAATGTTGTACAAACCAGAATGTCTTAATGCAGTTTGTAACAAGGACAGAGAACCATTTGGAGATAATTTAGCACTAGGCCAATGCTGGAAAGTTCCTTTGGAGAGTTTGGCCACAGGGAGAATTTGTCCTTGCGATGTGGTTTGCCACTCAATTTGCAGGGTAGATTTATCAGGAGCAACAACTGAGGCAGTGAGGTAAGCATCGGAACCTTCCTGGACAGTAATCAGACTGTCGGGTATATTGATGGATACTCCCTCTGAAGGAGATGCTGGATGATCAAGGTGTGGTAGGAGGTTCAGTACCATGCCTTGGATGCAGGAGATAACTCCTGAGATGAGGAGATAATGGAACAAGATAGCCATCTTTTTTTTTTCAATATAAAGTTTATTGCAGATTCACACAAATACAATAGACAGGATCATGTTATCCAAAACACTTAGACATATAACAAAGCAGGGTACATGATCCCGTCTCCCTCCCACCCTAATACCACCCCAAAAAGCACCCCCCACGCAGTCCTGAGGCATGACAATCCAAACTACGTAGTTCCACGATAAAAACCTCTAAATGGAGTATAGCGTATGTAGTGGGGCCCAAATCTTTTCGTATTTAGATTTATTATTATTTAGACTCGAAATGGTCTTCTTCACTCGAAGACTGGCTAGTAACTTGTTAAGTCATTCAGAATAAGCGACTGCATCTGTACTCCTCCAATATTTAAGTACCAGCTTTTTAACTGACATAGAGATCAAGGCGATATAGTATTTTTGCTTGTTAACTGAAATCTGTGAGTAGTCCACAAAAAGGCAAACCTCTGGGGTAAATAGTTCTGTCAGTCCAAGCAGTGGATCAGCCTTGTCCTTGATAGCCTTTCAAAGGGGAGCTATTTTGGGACATTCCCAAAAGATATGAAACAAGGATCCTTCCACTTGAGTGCACCTCGTACATTTATTAGAAGTCATTACTCCCCATTTGGCCAATTTCTGCGGGGAGTAATAAAGGTTGTGCAGGATGTTAAACTGCATTAGCCATAACCTATCTTGTGTTACAAAGTGATTGCAATTACTCCATATAGCCTCCCAGTCTTTGTCCTAGTGCGGGAAAGAATCAGACCAGAACTCTGTGGGTCCAAACAGGTCTGGGAAACGCCAGTCATATGGAATGTTATAAAGTTTAGAAATTACTTTAGGGGAATTAGTTAGGGGGCCCAAATCTGACTGGAAAGAGAATTTGAAAGATAAAGAGGGAACATCTTCAAATTTTTTAATAAGAAGGTGTCTAAGCTGCAGAACCTTAAAATAATCACCTTTTTGTAGTCTAAATTTCAATATAATGTCTTCTGTAGATAGCCATGTGCCATCCTCCTTAAGAAATGAAGACAGTCTCCCCTCTCCCAATCTAGCAATCTAGGTAACCACCTGGGGGATAGCATTCTATTGTCTATTTTGAAAGCTGGGGAATTCCAGATCGATTGTGCCGCATCCGAACAATTTTTATATTTTAAGACTCTGCACAGCTGTGAGTGGATTCTCATGGAGATTGCTTTTGTGGTATATTTTAACTTTTTTGGTAGAGAGGAGATGTTTAGGAATAATAATGCGGAAGGAGCTATACTAATAGATTGAATCAATTCGAGTTCTATTTTGAGCCATGAGGGAAAATAAGTGGAGGGGTTAGGATCTAGCCACTTGAGGTATTTGGCAGCATTGCTGGCCCAGTAATACATGCTTAGGTATGGAAGCTGTAAACCGCCCTTAAGTTTAGGTGCTACTAGCTTATAGTAGGCTAGTCTCGGTTTCTTTTTAGACCAGATCAATTCAACTAATAAACTCTGGACTTTTTTAAACCAGCCACCTGATATAAAGATATTGAGCAATTGAAGAGGGTATAGAAGACGTGGCAAAACATTCATCTTAATCAGGTTTATTCTTCCCCACAAAGAAATGGAAAGGGTTGACCATCGGGCTAAATCTTGGGTCACCGTAGACAATAATGCCTCCACATTGTTCTTAATAGTAAGCTGTATATCTCTAGTTAATTCAATGCCCAAATACCACAAGGAATCTCTGGACCACAGTAGACCTAGGGCTGTAATATTACCCTTTGAGACTTTGTGGTTTAAGGGGAATACAATGGACTTTCTAACATTTAGCTTGTAATTCGGTAGTTTACTGAATTGCTCTATTATGCCTAATATGGCAGGGATAGATGTTTCTGCGTAAGAGAGCTGTAGGAGCAAGTCATCTGCATAAGCAGCAACTTTGAGTTCGGAGCCTAGAATTGTAAGCCCCTGAGCCCTTTTACATAGGATTAGTTTGCGGATTAGCAGCTCCAAGTAAAGGTTAAAAAGTAGAGGGGAGAGAGGGCAGCCCTGCCTTGTGCCAGAATATAAGATAAAGGCCTGAGAAATTACACCATTTCCAGAGATTCTGGCAGTCGGATTCTGATAAAGAGCTTTTACCCACAATTGGAATTGTTGGGGAAAACCAAAAGAATTTAAAGTTTGGAGTAAAAAGTTCCAATTAACTCTGTCAAAAGCCTTCTCGGCGTCCAGGGACACCAGCGTCACTGGAAAGGGGGCATCCCTAGACACCAAGAAGACATGGGAGAGAGTACGAAGGTGATCTGTAGACGATCTTCCCTTCATGAAACCCACCTGATGTGTACCAATTAAGTCAGGAAGAACCAAACTAAGCCTATCAGACAATATGTTAGTTAAGATTGTTATATCTTGGTTCAGTAATGAAATGGGTCTGTAACTCTCAACACACTCTTAAGTTTTTACCTGACTTCAGCAGCAATACAATAAGGGCCTCAAATAGTGTAGAATCTACTTGCACACCTGCTAAGATGTGTTGAAAGAGGGAGAGGAGAGGAGAGGAGAGGAGAGGAGAGGAGAGGAGAGGAGAGGAGCGATAATTTGTTCCTTAAAACATTTATAAAAATTGGATGAAAAACCATCAATTCCAGGTGTTTTATCTGAAGGCAAACCCTGTATCACCTCCATAATTTCCAAAGTAGAGATAGGGGCTACTAACACCCTATGCTGAGGTTCGGAAAGACAGGGTAACTGGGCCTCTGTTAAATAAGAGGAGAGAGTGGAGACAGAAGGCGGATTGGACATGTCTCCGTATAAGTGTTTGTAATAGCTGACAAACTCTGAGACAATCTCCTGAGGGGAACATTTCAGAGCTCCATCTATTTTTAGAGTGAATAGGAGGGATAAATCGGGCAGACTTTTGTTGTTTAATTCTCTGAGCCAGCAATTTTCCTGCTTTTTCCCCTTGATCTATGTAGGAGGCCCTTGTACGTAGGATATCAAATTCTGCCTTTTAGTTGAGTAAGCTTATGTAGGAGTCCCTCAATTTTGCAAGATTTTGTTTAGTTTCATCAGATGGGTTTAGTTGTAGGTTAATCTCTAATGCTCTGATCTGGGCTAGTACCACATTCTGCTTCTCCTTCTGCCTCTTTTTCCGTGCAGAGGCCATCCCAATTAAAATGCCTCCAAGGTATGCTTTAAAGGCACACCATAATATGTCCGGCCTAGTATCATGGGTAGGATTCAGATCAAACAATTGTTTAATTTGCTCTTTAATATGATCTCTACTCTTAGAGTCCTTGAGCAGTTGGTCATTCAGTTTCCACTTTGATTGGTGCTTGGGCAAAGAGGTGAGAGCCAACTTACAAAGCACCAAGGAATGACCAGAGGGCGGGCCTGGCTGAATAGCAGAGATTGTTACTCCCGGTAACATCACCTGAGATAATAGCAGGTAATCAATGCGGGATGAAGACCTATGAACAGGGGATATACAAGTGTATTCCCTATTCTCAGGATGTAAAACCTTACATATATCGCATAATCCCAGTCTATCCATTAGTTCATGTACCACCCGCTGTGCCGGGGAAAGTAACCCTGAGACTGTACCAGTACGGTCTTTACCCAGATCCATCACTAAATTCCAGTCCCCCCCTAAAAATATTGTGGAGGGTAATAGAGAGAGAATGTTGTTAAGGAGTCTCATAAAGAAAGAGAGGGTCATCCCTATTAGGGCCATAAATACTACCCAACACAAATTCCATGGAATACATGGTGCCCTTAACTAGAATAAATCTACCATGTGTATCTTTAATTTCCTGCATGACCTTGAATGGGATACTCCTATTAGTAAGGATTAAAACCCCACACCTATTAGAAGTACCTTGGGCTGAAAAAACCTGCCCTATCTGCAACCTTCTCATCTGAATGGCTTCCGAGTCAAGTAAATGAGATTCTTGGATAAAAGTGATATTAGTGTGTAGAATATCCAAATGCTTCAAGATCTTGTACTGTTTTGTTTTCTACGGACCCCTTTAACATTCCATGTTGGAAAACAAAGATCATTAGCCATCATTCATTCCCATTAAGTGAAAACAGTGCATAATGGCAAGAAATACGAGACAATCAGCCAACCTGCCTATTGCGGACTGTGCCCCCAACCCTCCCCACCTCCCCGCATTCCCCAAACCTCCACACTCTCTAAAACACCACATAGACTACCCAAAAAACAAAAAAACCCAATGCATAGTACCCTTAAATCCTGCCTGACCTGACCTTCCCCCCTTTTTCTGTGCTTCGTTTAGCAGCTCTCAGCAAAAATCGTCTTCCCCCTCCTGCCCTCACCCCTCCATTACATCCCTATTAGCCCTATATGTAGAAGATCAGAGGAGCAAGGCGTGGTTCTATAAGATTCTATAATTCAAAAAAGTTATCTAACCAGACTACCTAATAGATCCCTATTAAGACTACTAGATTGATCCCGATTAAACTCAATTATTCCTACCTCTAGTTCTATAAAATCAAACACTTGAGAACACTCTTATTACTAAGTGGCTCTCTTTATTTTACCTCCCATCAAGTCCACATTGTCTTAGCGGACTAATAATCAACCCCTATGCTGTGTACAGCAGAAAACTCCCTCCCTGTAATTTAAAAAAATAAAGTAAAGAACAGGTTTCTATTAATTCTGGAAGCTCGTAAAGTTGCAGTGCTTCTACCGGTGGCACAGCATTGAATAAACCAGGCTAAAGAGCTTCGTATGTAACTATCCGAAGGGAAGGTATGTAAGAGAAGGCAGCCTTCTCCATGATACAGCAGCTGTTTTAACAATAACTGACCATATCCCCGCTGCTGCTAGATCGATGCCATTAAGGGATCGTATATTCGAGGGAAGCTCTTCAGCTTTACGATGAGAGCTACAAATATTAATGCAATACTCCCCTCATGTGGCTGCCGAGCACAACTGCTTCTACTCCTTCCCCCCGTGCATTTATCCTACAGTCCCGAAATGAGACGAATGAAAACTGGAAAATCAGGGGAGGCACCAGCAGGGAAATGCTGTGCATAGCCCACAATTAATGCAAAGTCACCCCCCTGGCAAACAGTACCAGCCACCTGCCACCCCATTGCTGACATTTATTTCCTGGTATACCCTCACGCATGCCCGTGTCCGAGGAGGAACTCCAACTCATTAACCGGCCGAAAAAGAAAAGAAAAAGGGAGGAGTTTACCCTATAGGAACTAACGCTACTAGTACTATTAATAAATATACCCCAAATCAGACCTAACATGGGATTTCTCTTCTAACCAAGGGGCATCCTGATGGGATTCTCGAACCAAGAGTGCCCTGAAAACCTAACGAGGCTTGTCTAACACTCAGGTTGGAACCATTGATCGACACAGGTAATAGCACCCACATGCCCCGAGGCTATGACGCCCCTTCCAGACCCAATGCTGGCCTTACAACAAATTTAGATTATACATTAATAACTGGAACTATAGAGATGTGGCTACTTTCAAATTTTTGCTCCTCAATGGAGCCGCACTAGCGGGAGGTCCGGTCTGGATTACAGGGCAGTGCCCAACCCCAAACATCTCAGGCCCAGCATCCACTAGAAAACTCCATGCATTCCATCTCAACTCCTGCTTTCAGGATAGGTCCTTAAAATAGGACCCTAAGCATATTCAAGTGTCCCTGAAAAGATCAGGCATGGCTTTCTTGAGACCTGCAGTTGCTGAGTCCAAATCTTCATAGGTGTGCCACAATCCTGATAGCTGCACCTGCAGCTTGGAAGGGTACAGCATCTTAAATTTGAGACCAGCGGCGATTAGCTTCGTAACTAAAGGGTGAAAGGTGGCTCTACGCTGTCTGACTGTGAGCGGTAAATCCTGGGTGATTCTAATTCTCATTCCTTCCCATTGTAGATCTTGAATGGACCTTAATTTAACAAAGAAATGCTGCTTTTCCAAAAAATTTAAGAAGCGGAAAATGAAAGGTCGGGGGGAGCCCCCGTCGGAGGTTTTGGTCGCAATGCTCTATGGGTCTGCTCTATGATGTAGTGGAAGCCATAAGGTGAAGGTCCGATAATCTTTTCTATAAATTTCTGGATGAATAAAATTGCAACTTGCCCTTCTTCCAACTCAGGGAGACCAATAATCACAGCGTTGCTCCTGTGGCTGTGACCTTCCAGGTCCTCTGATTTCTGCTCAATTTTACTGATTTTTTGCTTGATTAGGACCACTTCAGAATCCTGCTTATCCACTCTTCTCTCCAATGAGGTAAGTCAAGCCTCAGTATCCGATGTCCTCAGTGCTATATCCTCGATAGCCTGGGAAATGGTTTTAATTTCACTTGTAAGGTTTTTCAGCTCATCCTTAAATGGGCAAAATTCAGCCAGGAAGCCAGCGAGCATTAAAGGCTCTTGCTCCGGATTAGGCTGCAGTGTTGTCTGCACGGTAGCCGAAGTGTTGGCTTGTGGTTTTTTGGGGGCCTTCTCTGGGGTGGCTGGGGGTGTATGCTTGGGCTGTAGCTTTTTCATATCGACCTCCATTCTTCCCAACCCACTCCAGCATAGTTCTGCAGTACTTCCCACACCACCAAGTGACTTTGATTGGGTTCTCAACGTAAATTAGTTAAGAAAATATGTAGAAATAGCGGCAGGAGAGGCTGAAAAAGGCATCTTCTTAGGCTCGCTGCATCACATGACCAGCCTACAAGATAGCCATCTTGTCAGTGTATCTGAAAAGCAAAATTAAACATTAGTAAGTTAGTACTATTCCGCCCAATGGGGTGAGGAAAAGTAATTAAGCTCCTTTGTACAGTTTCAGCTGGTTTGCACGTAACCATTTGTCAGTCAACTTATTGTTATGCAGGAGTCTAATCTAACAGACTGCCGGACTGAGCTTGTTGACAATGGGGTATGGGCCTTCCCACTTGTTGGAGAAGGAATGGGTGGGATGTGCAAATCGGAGTGCCATTACCTGATCTCCAAACTGCCAATCCACTTCTTGTGCGTGTTTGTCAAACTGTATTTTGGATTGTTGCTGGACCTTGCCCATGCAGTTGGCAGCATACAAGTGTGTGTGTATGAGGTCTTTTCTGAGTTTTTCCATTAATTGATCTACAGACACACGGTCTGCAGTGGGGGTGTGCAGGTCAAACAACAGGTGTTCAGGTAATCTCATCTGTCTTCCAGTCATCACCTCAAATGGTGTGAGCTGGGTAATGGCTGAGGGTGTACCTCTAATTGCCATAAGGAGTAATGGCAGTAGGGAATCCCAGGTTTTGGGATTGTCCTCAATAAATTTGGAAAGCATTTGCTAATCCGTCTGTTGGCTCTTTCTACTTGATCTGAGGATTGGAGGTTGTAAGGTATGTGGAACTTTTGTTGAACTCCAAGGAGTTCAAGAGATTCTTTCATCAACTCACCTATAAAACTGGTTCCTTTATCAGAGTCTACCTTGAGAGGTAGGCCCCACCTGGAGAAAATCTGTTCCACCAGGATTCTGGCAGTGGTCTTAGCAGTGCATGTCTTAGTGGGGAAAGTTTCAACCCACTTAGAGAAGAGATCAGTTACCACAAGAGCATACTTGTTATTTCTGCTGGTATTGATCAGGGCGCCAATGAAACCAATCTGTATGGCATGCCAAGGGCCAGAGTGTCATTGTGGTAAGAGTCTGGCATTTCTCTTGGCAGGGATGGGGTTGTTTTGTGCACAAATGAGACAATTGTCTATGTACTGTTTAACATCTTTGGTGATGCCAGGCCACCAGGCAGTGGTCTTAAGCCTTTGGAGGGTGTTCTCCACTCCCTGGTGTCCACCAGTAAGTGTGTCATGCACTTGGTGCAAGAATTCAGACCTGAGGTGTCTGGGGACCACCCACAACTGGGTGGTGGAATCATCTGGTTGATACCAGATGAACTTGTCATCTGGTGACAAGTGTAACTTACCTTCATGCCTCTGATAGGGGTTGTGTGTGGGAAGTTTCTCTTTGGTACTCTTGTCAAGGAATCTAAACACTTCTTTGAGTTCAGTATCAACATGTTGGGCTGCTGAAATGTCCAGGGGGGAAAAGGTTTCAGGTTTCTTCCTGAGTGCTGCAATTTGTATGGCCACATCGGCCTCTGGATGGTCCATCATCCAGATGTCCCCTTCTCCGGCCCCATCCTTGGCAAGGGTGTCTGCTGTGTCATTGAAGGCATGATAGGGGTCATGGAGGGAGTGAGCTTTAACTTTAAGTACATAGAGTTTGTGTGCAAATTTATGTGCCAGTGAATGTATGTATATTACCAATTCCTTGTATTTCACTGGGCTGCCATCAGAAGAGAGGAAGGAGTTCTTCTGCTAGAAAGGAAGGAATTCTGTAAGAGAACAACAAACCCAATTAGAGTCTGTAAAAATTATGATATCCTCAGTCCCATGCTAGATGAACTTGAGGCCACAGGCCACCACTGCCATCTCTGCATACTGTGATGATGCTACACTGTAGCGCTTAGATATTTTAACAGTGTTCCTGTAAGGGCATATCACTAAAATGCCCATCCCTGTGATTTGTTCTCCATGATAGTAGGATGCTGAACCATCAGTAAAGACGTGACAGAAAGAGGTGTTATCAAGTATTTGTGGCGTGGCAGGGAGGAATGGACCTGGATCTGCAAGATCAGGTGACTGCAGTGTACAGTCATGGGGCTCTCCTTGAAAAAGGAGTCCATGAGCCAGCATAGATGGAATTTTTGTTGGGTGTACCTGTTATGTCTCTATCCTGGAGAAGAAGTGACCAGTGTGTCAGTCTGGTGTTAGAGACTGACCCATCCTTCACTCTGTCTGAAAGCAGAAAGGTAGTTGGGGTGTGGTTGGTGTTGATGATCAGTGGAGAGTACCCAATGATATACAGGAAGAGCTTGACAGCCCAGTAGGTGGCCAGAAGGTTCCTTTCACAAAGGATGTACTTCTGGTCCACTGGAGTCAAGAGCTGTGATGCATATGCAATGGGTCTTAGGGTGCCATGAACCTTCTGGGCCAACACTGCTGACATGGCAATGTCAGAGGTGGCACATTCCAGATGGAATGGGAGTGCTGGATTGGGGTTGACCAGATCTGGGGCGGAGGCTAAGGCCTGCTTCAGTGACATCACAGCCTGGGTGTGTATAGGGCCCCAAGTCCATGGGATGTCATTTTTTGAGTAGCTCATACAGAGGAGCAGCTTTCTGAGCAAAATCACAAATAAAATCTCTTGAATAATTCACCATACCTAGAGACCTTCGAAGAGTTGCCATGCTGGTAGGCAATGGCAAGTCTTGCAATCCCTGTATCTTCTTCCAGGTAGGGCTTCAACCTTGGTCAGTTATTTTCAGACCCAGAAAGAGTACTTCTTTCTGACATAGTTGTGCTTTTGCTGGATTGCATTTCAGGCCTGCTCTCTGGATGAGAGTCAGTAGTTCGTCCAAGAGATCCAGATGTTGTTCCTGTGTGGCTGTTGCCAGCAACAGGTCATCCATATATTGCAAGAGACATTGGGGAGTAGAGAAACTCTCAAGGGTGTCCATCATGTGCAGATGGAACAGAGATGGACTATTATGGAATCCTTGAGGCAAGCAAGTCCATGTGTACTGTCTTCCTTCAAAGGTGAAGGCAAACTTATATTGACTCTTAAGGACCAACGGTAATGACCAAAAACCATTGGAGATATCCAGGGCACTAAACCATTTCAGGTCGGGGGTCATGAGTCATAGCACATCGGGTGCTAATGCCACAGTTGTGGAACAACTGGGGGTGACCTGATTCAGTTTCCTGTAGTCAATAGTAAGTCTCCAGGTGCCTGTGGGTTTTTTCACGGGCCACACTGGGGAGTTAGCAGTAGAAATGCAAGTTCTGATTACTCCTTGCTTGAGAAGTGACTTGATTGTTTCTCTGAGAGAAGGCAAGGCCTCAGTTGGAAAAGGGTACTGCCTTTGCCTCTCATGTGCTGGGCCTGGTACTTCGATGACAGTGTGCATTCTGCCACAGTCATTTTTGTTAATTGCAAACGCTTCCAAATGTCATTGCAAAATGGGGAGAAGCTTTGGGAAAAGCTCATGACCTTTGAACAAATCTATGACATCATACTCCTTGTCGTTGGCAGAGATTGTCACCACAATGTGTGAATCAGGGATCAAAATGGCGTGGTATTGACCCTGAATCTGTATCAGTAGCATGTTATCTAGATCCAGCACACAGCCGTGTGGTATAAGGAAGTCAATTCCTATGATACTAGGATGATCATGCATTACCTTGAGTTGGAAGGTGTGTGAGGCCTTTAGATGGCCTAGCTCTACCGATAGGGGTAGAGAACGGTATGCAGGTAGCCTAGTACAGTCAACTCCTGACATGTTGGTCCTCCGTCCGGTGGACCAAGGGGATGTGTCTGGATGTTCATCATGTAATACAGATACAGCTGCACCTGTATCCAGCAAGACTACAAGTAGGCAGCCCCCGACCTCGGCCTCAGTGCAGGGCCTTCCATTTGTATCCAAGACCAGCTTGTTTACAATCCAGACTGGGGCCTGTAATTGTCAATCTGTACTATTGGAAGCATGGAGAGGTTGGGCCTGACTTCTGTGAATCACTTCACCATGCGGCACAGATACTATATAGGGAGGAGCTTCTGGGTTCAGGCCTGTATGGGTCTGAAGGCCTGCACTTCCAGTATCCCCATGACCTGTTGGGGTCTGGGGCACCAGTTGTACAGCTGCAAGGGCCTGTGTGGGAACAGTTTCAGCTACAGAGTGCACTTGTCCCAGAAGCTCTCAGAATTTCCAATTCTCTTTGGCTATCTCCCTATATGAAGGGCCTGTTCTTTGTTGTTGAGGTTTACCTTTACCCTTATGCATTTTATTCTTATGCCAATTCTGGTTCCCACCCCATTGTAGTTGCTGTTGCAGTTGTTGTTGGTGTTGGGTCTGTTGGGGGTGTTGATTGACAGCTAGAGGGGCCTGTTGATGTTGGGCCTGTTGGTGTTGGGCCTGCCCTTCCACAGTGTAGTGCGTCGTGGCCTCTGAAGCAGGCTCCACGGCGGCTACCTTCTTGGAACCAGAGCCCAGATCACAGATATAGAGTTGGTAAACTCTCTCAATTTTCTGAAGGATGTCAGCAAACCTATCCATATTGGGGTAGGTGGTTGGCTCTACCTTTTCTCGTACTGCAGGAATCATGTTTCTAAGGAACAGGGTCTTATACTCAATAAGATCTACATCTGCAGCTTCTTGTGCCAGGTGCTTTCCTGCTCGGCAGGCCATCCAAAGTCTCTGGTTGTAAGTCGCTGGACTTTCCTTTGCATTCTGTTTTACAGGGTATGCAAGCATCACTCCTACTACACCTGGGCTGTGAGCAGAAATGAGCTCAGAGCAACCTCATCAAAGGTGGCATTCCCATCCTGGCAGATGGCATCGGGGAGTTTGGCCCACAAACTAGGATCGATGGTCTGGCGTAGTATCTGGACCTGGTATTCTGCAGCAAGGCTTAGCATCTCACATTTAGAATGCACCTTTTCTAAGTGACAGCTGAGATTGTCAGACATGTTCATCCGTCTGATACTGTCAGCTATTTGCTGAACAGAGTAAGCCATTTGTAGGGGATTACTGGGTCGATCAGGCAGAGGTAGATTGTCTTGGGCACCGTCTATGGTGGCCCAAGCTGCAGCCTCGGCCACAGTATGAACAATACCATCCTGAGTGCCAGCCTCTTGTAGAAGCTGCCTAATCTGGGTTTTAATGGCCCGTTTACTTCTCTCAGGAAAAGGTACATTGCCTATTGCAGTTTCAATCATCGTTTCTATCTCTTGTCTATCTTCCACATTAATAACAGCTATTGGTGGTGCTGTCGGGAACAGGCCTGGGCCTGCTCCCCCTATCATGGGGGCCGCCATGTTGGCATCTCCCACGATGGGCGTCACGACGTCGATGAAGTATGACATGGTGTGGGTGGAGTGGGGACCTGCCATGTTGTGGATGGCTGGGTGGGGTTTCTGGGGCATAGTAGGGGTGTGACTGGGCGTTGTACTGAAAGATGTCATCATCTGATACCTCCCCTTCAGATGATGTGTGTAAGGCAGGGGCTATGCCTCCCATCGCCTTAACATGTCCAGCCAGAATCTCCCGCTGATGGCGCAGTTTCGCCATCTTAGTTTTACATTCAGCATGACTCACAGTTGTAACATCCATATCAACCTCATCCTGCATTTGCTTCTGCAACACTCTATACGTGGTGCTCAGTTCACGATTGTCCCTAGTAGCCACTTCTAAGTCATTACGTACCTGGTTCATCTCGTCCTGTAGCTCTCCCATCTCCTCACTCAACTGAGTATTTGCAGCACTTAGCAAATCATTCATATGCAATGCCTGTCCCTTATCCTGTCTCAAACTTTCACACTCCTGCTTCAACATACAAAGTTCCTGTTCTCCAGCTTGAGCTGAATGATGCAAAAGTGAATCTGTTTCATTCCACAGAGTTTGGAGTTCAGACTTCAAGTTCTGCTGCAGTCTAACACGATTCTGTTTCCTGCAAATCCATCTGTTGCTTAAGAGATGAAATTTGCAGATCAAGGGTTCAAAACCTCAGTTCGGAGGCTTCCAGAGCAGCATAGAGTGCCGCGACCATCAACCCTTTAGCCTGGCGCTTTTTGGTTGATTGTCTCGCTCAGTGTACTGGGTTGAAATCCCCAGTATAGGGCTTTTGGATTGACTTGCATCCCATGCAAAGTCAGCTCAGCCTCCATGGAAGGTAAGGAAGTTTGAGACATCGAGTCTCAGTTCTGCGTAGATATTTGATATGGTGGCCATTGTGTGGGAGGGAATGAAAAATCAAACTGTGAAAAAGGCGCCATGCTGTGTATTCATCCACAGCAGGAGCACTTTATACACAGCCGGGCTACTGTAAAAGTTTGTAGGCTTACAATTCAAAGCTGTAATGGAGTGAGTTAAGTCAGCATCGACCACACCCGAAAGGACAACAGCCAGACTTTGTAAGTGACTACAAACTGGTTTTAAAATGGGAGAGGTCCCCGTGGGAAAGGGAAAAGTTATAGTAACAAGTGAAAACTTACAAACACCAAATATAGCCTGCACGTGGTCGCCAATTGTCAGGAGGTCTAAACCTCACTTTCAGGTTCTTGGCAATATTGGGAATGCAAGTAATCACAGACACATTGCATAAGAGTAATAAACTTGTTTATTACTACCAAAAAGGATGAAATCACAGTTGCACTAAGCAGTTCTTACCAATACGAACCGAGAGCCAGTGCTAAGCGTTCCCTATACCTCGAGGTTTCTTTGTGTCTCTTGGGATCTCTGAGGTACAAGACTAGTGTATCACATTATATACCTATGATAATTACTATGGTTACTGTAAGATAGAAACATTTCTAGTTACAGAGATGAGCCCTATTGGCTAAATTAGAGGAGGCTCTATGGTCCAAGATAACATTATACAATTTTGTAGTAGTCATCAGTTTGTGAACAAAAGAGTTCTTATACAGAGTCTTAAATAACTCAATGCAGTGGTACAAATCACCAACAGAGCACAATGCCGACTTACATATCATAATTACCCCAAGGACACAGGTGCCTTGGCATCTTACAAGTAAGAAATACACCGAAAATACATAGAAGAATATATGTATTAGCAAGCAAAGTGTATTACAATAATATGTGTTTGTATCCTGACATCTACTCTTGTACGGTAGATGCCCTTAGCCCTATATGTTAGTATAACATATGCTTAAGCACTAGCTGTCTATGGTGTACCTCTAGGGGTACCAATTAGGGTGTAGGGACATCATGTAACACTCCCTTCTGCTCCTAAATGGAATGTCCTGGGGAACAACTGTTGCCATTTAAAACTAGGACTAAGGATTCCGGTCGGTATCTTCTTGAGCCCATCTCTGCCTGCCTGCCCTCATGACCGGGCCAACGTGTGCAGGTGCCCAGCATGAGGTAACTAGGGGAGGGGTCTGTACAAGGCAGCAAAATCAATTTTTTTTAAACATAAGCCCAGCTGAGGGCTTGTGTTTGAGGGGGGGTACCTATCTAAACCCAAGGCACCTATACTGGGGCACCTATCTCCCTGGGGCACCTTCCCTAACCAGCAGACCCCCCAGAGCACCTGAATGCCCATTTTTGGAGGGCACCAGGACTCTGGGGCACTACATTTGCAGGAACAAGGGCAGAGGAAACTGAGTGAACAGCTTGAGAAGAGCCAGAACCCAACAAGCAGGGATCCAGAACAGGATCAGGAAGAGGGTCAGGATCCTCTTGATGGGCCAACTAAGCCACCATCTCCTTGTGTTGCCTCTGCTGCGAAGTTGTGCAAGCCTTATCCAGAAGACTATCATGGAGATTCACTTCCTTCCAGTTGTGTGATGCCCATTTGCAGGTCCTGAAGGAGTGTCAGAGTCCTCACATAAATTACAGCAGGGGGCATTAGGACATTGGGTGTGCACATGACATAAGGCGAAACAGAGCCTGCAACAAAGTTTATCACATGCTTTGCTGAAGTGTTCAGCAGAGCCACATTTAAAATGTGTCTTAGGCTGACCTGGGTAGAAACACTGCCCTCGATCCCTACTCTAGAAAAAACACTTGAGAGGTGCTGCAGACCTTTGACCGAATGTCTAAGTTTCAACTTGAAGCATCAATGTGCCGTCCAGAAATGGCTCCATGTCTACAATTAGATGCAGATCACCAAGAAAGTCACAAGGGTAAGATAACCTGTAACAAATGTCCTCTACAGTAACCCCTTCATTTTTCAACATGATAGTAATGGTGTGTATGGCAGACTTCATCAAAGGAACAGCTTTAAGGGAAGCCAGAGAAGGGTATCTTTTCATTTCTTATAGGAAGTCCAGAATCTGTCCAAATATGTTCCAG
Source organism: Neoceratodus forsteri (assembly GCA_016271365.2). Classification (NCBI taxonomy): domain Eukaryota; kingdom Metazoa; phylum Chordata; order Ceratodontiformes; family Ceratodontidae; genus Neoceratodus; species Neoceratodus forsteri. The sequence continues at coordinate 45,005,207 of JADMNL010000035.1, forward strand.
TATGAGAACGCAGATCACAATATCCATCATGAGGTGCAAGAAGAAGAACATTCAGTTCACTGGGCTTGAAGAGGAGTGAGTCTTTAATGAAAGCCCTCCCCACATATGGGGGGGCAGGGGGGATCCAAACCCTCTGTGTATAGTAAATGCACAGAGTTCCTTCTTTGGGCCAGATGGCAAGAAGGGAAACAAACCACTTCACTTGAGGGGTTTTGGACATACATATGGACTTACCAGCAGATAAAGGCCTTTCAATCCATTAAACCTGCTCAACTGAGCATCTAGCAGCCCTTACACTGAAGCCGTCCCTCCCTCCCTTCCCCCCTTCCGGTGAACCTCCCCTTTACCTTATCCCATCCTCTTTTGAAGCAGCCCACTGTCTTACAGGCTACCACTTCCTCTGGTAAAGCGTTCCACCCTGACACCACCCTTTCTGTAAAAAAAGTGTCTCCTCATTTCCCTCCTGAACCTTCCCCCCTTCCAGTCTCAGCTTGTGCCCTCGAGTGTCCCTCCCTCTTCTTAACTGGAAAAGCCCCTCCATGTCCATCTTATTTATACCCTTCATGTACTTGAAGGTTTCAATCACGTTTCTCCTTTCCCTCCTCTCCTCCAGGGAGTACATGTTCAACTCCCTTAGACTACTCTCATAGGGCTAGTCCTCTAGACCTTGGATCATTTTTGTTGCCCTGCGTTACACCGCCTCTAGTAACCTAATATCCTTCTTTAGGTATGGCCTCCAGAACTGCATGCAGTACACTCCAGGTGTGGTCTAAGCAGTGACCTATACAGTGGCAGGATCACCTTCCCCTCCTGGAGGATATGCCTCTGGCAATACAACCTAGCAGCCTGTTAGCCTTTGCAGCTGTTTTCTACACTATGTGGAGTTGTTCATTGCTCCCATTATGATCACCTTCAGATCCTCCTCCAACTTGGCTAGCTGAAACCCTACTAGCTGGTAGCTTCTCCTTGGGTTTTTTGCCCCGAAATGCAACACCTTACATTTCCTGGCATTGAATTTCCATGTGTCCGACCAGGCCTCCAGTTTTGCCAGATCATCCTGCAGCCCCTGCCACCCCTCTAAGTCATCCACTATGGCTCCCATCTTGGTATCATCTGCAAACAGACTGATCTTGCTCTTTATGCCTATTGAGATGTCTGCTATGAAGCTCCCAAACAACACCGGCTCCAGTACAGAGCCTTGTGGCACCCAGCTTTCACTGCCCTGGATGATGAGAGCACCCCTCCCAGCACAACCCTCTGCTGTCTTCCTTGCAGCCAGTTCACTAACCATCCCACCATCTTTGCCCCCGCCCATATGCTTTCCAGCTTACTACCTAGCCTTCCATTTGGCACCAAATCAAATGCCTTACTGAAGTCCAGGTACAGGGCATACACTGCATGGCCCCTGTCTAATTGTCTGGTTACTCAATCATAGTACTCCACCAGGTTGGTCTGACAGGATCTGCCGGAGACAAATCCGTGTTGCCTACTGTCCTTCAGCACATTAGCCTATAGTAGGGAAACCAGCCTCTCCTTCAGGATTGTCTCCATCAACTTTACCACAATGTATGTGAGGCTTACTAGTCTGTAGTTCCCCGACTTATCCTTGGGTCTGCTCTTGTGGATGGACACCACATGTGCCATCCTCCAGTCCTGTGGTACATGCCCTGAGGCCAGGGATGCATTGAACAGGTCTGCCAGGGGTTCTTCCAGGACTTCTGCTAGCTTCCTTAGCACTCTGGGGTGCATGCCATCCAGCCCCGGAGCCTTGTCCTCCCTCAGTGCCCTCAATCCCTCCAGTACCCTGTCCACTGGGATTTCTCTGTCTGTCACCTCTTCCCCTCCTGTGCTCACCCCTCCAGTCTCCCTGGGTACTGCTCCCCCTTGCTCCTTAGTAAATACTGAGCAGAAGTATTCATTTAATGTTTCCACCTGTTCTGCTGTAGTATCTACCCACCCACCCTCTCTTTTAATCCTCACTATTTGGTCCTTGCAGCTCCTTTTCTTCCTGATGTACCTGAAGAAGTCCTTCTCCTCTTCTTTAATGCCCTGTACCAGCCTGAGTTCCCAGGATGCCTGACTGCCATTGTCACCTCCCTTGACTCCTTTAGGTATTCCCCTCTGTCTGCCTCCCTCACTCCCTGTTCTTTTGTACCCGCTAAAGGCAGCTCTTTTCTTTCTTACTTTCTCCATAATCTCCCTGCTCACCCAGCTACGCTTTTTGGCCCTAGCCCTCATACTTTGGACCCTTACACATGTTGCGGTAGCCTCCAGTATACCCTGTTTAATGACCTCCCACCTCTGATTAGTGTCCTTATCTGGACTAATCTTGGTCAGATACCCCTGTACAATTTCCCTCATCCCCCGGAAGTTGGCCTTTCAGAAGTCTAACATCCTTGTATCTGATCCTCCTCCCCCTTTCCCCATGTCTATCTTGAACCACACCAAGTGGTGGTCACTCCCTGCCAGTGGATCCTCCACTCTCAGCTCCCTCACAATCTCACCATTTGCCAGCATGAGATTAAGGGTGTTCCCTAACCTGGTTGGCTTATTAACCATCTGTAGTAGGAAGCTGTTCTGGAAGGCATCCAGAAGTACCTGCTCCCTTCTAATTGTGGTGGCTGTGGTTCTCTAATCTACTTCTGGCAGGTTGAAGTCCCCCACAATCACTGTACTGCCCTTTCCACAGGCCTTCCTCATCTGTCCTGCTAGGACCCTGTCTAACTCCTCAGTTTAACAGGGTGGCCTGTACACCACCCCCATCCTGAGGGTCATATTTTCAGAGTACTGGAGCTGCACCCATAGTGACTCTGTGTTGCCTTCCTCCCCTTCCTCCCTGACACACTTCAGACCTTCCCTCACATACAGTGCCACCCCTCCTTTCCCTTTTACTCTGTCCCTCCGAAATATCCTATATTCTGGTACTGCCAGGTCCCAGTCATGGTAATGGGTGACCCATGTCTCGGTTATGGCTGCCATATCCACCTCCCCAACCACCATGGAGCCTGTAACTCTGCTGCTTTGTTCCCTAGACTCCTAGCTTTCAAGGTTACCATCCTCCATCCTGCTTCCTTCCCCCATCTCCCCACTTGCTCTCCCTTTTTAGCACCTCCCCCTGATCTCTCCCTGAGTCCCCTGCTGCCAGCATGGGGGGTTAGCTCATTTGGCTTCCCTTGCTGAGGATCCTGCCGGACTCCTGCTCATTTGCCACCCCAGTACTAGTTTAAATTCCCATTGTTTGACAAGTATTCTTCCAGTTTCTGTTTCAAGACTCTCCTTCCCTCCCCACTTCAGTGAAGCCTGTACTTGGAGTAGAGATCCTTACCCTTCCAAGTCCTTTCCCACCCCCCTCACCAGCCCATACCTTTGGATGGACACCATTCCTTTAGCCAGGTGTTAAATTCCTCTATCCTCAGCTTTCTTACTGTGCTCGCCCGGGGTACAGGAAGCACCTCCGAGAGGGTTACTGATCTTCCTACCTCCTCACAAATCAACCCCAGCTTCTCAAATCTCCCCCGGATTACATCTACTGTATTACCTGCCAGGTAATTAGTTACCAAATGCAGAACTATGTGAGGTTTCTCCCTGCTCCTCCTAGCATACTTCAGAACATATTGCCCCATGCTTTCCACTATCATGCCTGGCATTGCCGCCACCCATATTTGACTATGCCTCTCCTCCTTGCACTCCCATCTGATTCCCCTCAGAACTGAATCCCCCAGCACTAGGATTCTACCCTCATTTCCTTGTTCTGCTCACCTTGTCCATCCCTCATCCCCCTCCTGCCATGTCTTCTGTTCCCCATAGCATTGCAGCTGTTCCCCCTTCCATCCCTGCCTCTGCCCTCTCCTTCCCCATTCTCTCCTGATTTCATGATTCTTCTCCCCTTGGCTCCTCCTGCCCATTCCCCCTGGAGCATCCCTCCCCTTATCTCCAAATATCTTCCCTCCTCTCTCTCTCCCCCTAGCTGCTGTCTCTCTGTCCAGTTTCCTCACTCCTACCCCCTTATCCTTACCTATTGAAGCCCTGCCCACTTTAGTCACCCTACCAATACAATCTGGGTTGTGAGTGATCTCTTTCTCATCTGCCTCACCTATGAGGTCCTCTCACTTCATCTCCTCCAGTGTAGCCAGCACTGAGAACCTGTTGCATGTCACCGCACCCTGCTCTGAGTCCTCCCTGACAGACTGTCGAGAGACCCACATTTGCTACCTGCTCTAGGGCTTTTCCTGCCCTGATTCCCTAGCTTCCTCCACCCCTTCATCTGTACCCAGTGGTACCTGAGGTAGCAATATTAATCCATTTACCCCTTCCCCCCTCACCCCCTTGGCCTGGGTATCCTGTCATAAGAGAGACTGAAAGTGAGTGACTCGAATACGAGCAACTCTCCTTCAGCACCTGTCATGTGGGCTACCATGCAAGGGTAGCGGCAATTATGTGGGCTACCCTGCAAGGATAGCAATGGTTACAGCAGGGCAACAGGAAGGAGGGAAGGGGGACAGGAAGAGGAGGGAGGGTATCTAATGGGTAGTGTGGTGGGAGGTTCCCAAGCTGGGGGCTTGGTGTGCTGCTGAAGGTGGCTGGCTATAGTGGGGAGGGCGCAGGGTTCGGGGCTGGGGAGATCTACAGATTTTTGTGGGAAGGGGTTCGGCACTTTGTTTTTTCTGTTTTCCAGATTTTCACCCCTTCCCCGACATGCACCCTCCTCTGGAATAAGTAATCCATATTTAGGTGGGTCAGAACAACCTTTTCCATTGTCGCCCATTTTCATCACTGTGGGTGTACATCACCTTTTTATTTTCGATGATGTACACTCAACGTAATGGCGATCACTACTCTGTGATCGCCATTATGACAGAACTTTGGCCTGGGTTGCCTGCAGTCTTCTGGGGCACTCTCATGTGCCCTCAATCCTGGACTGATCCATCAGTCTGTACCCTTCCATCATCTTATCTCTGCCTTAACCACCTAATCTCTTCCTCGAGCTGCTTAAGTTGCCTACACACCAGGCATTCCTCTGCTCTCCATGTGACCGCTAAAAAGATAGATGCCCCACAGTTGTTGCAGCCTACTACCCTTCCCATGCCCCTACCTGACCCCCTACCACCATTCCAGCTTGCCCCTGTTTCATACTGCTTGCCCCATTCCCTGCGATGTTCCTGCTTACTAGGGCTAACCATGTTATTTTCTGCCCCTTCTCCTCCCTTTGAACTTGTCTAGAATGATCAGTCAGTCCTGAGGTTGCACCGGTGTGTATTGACTACCAATCTTGATCCAGCACCTCCTCTACAAAGGCTGATAAGTATGGGGAGGGAGGGAGGATGGGGAGGGTGGTAGGACCTATCTGACACTCTGTCTCTTTCTTGTCAATCAATCCAGTTTAGCTTCCTCTGCGCTTTGCAGAATATGTAAACTAGCAAATGGGGAGAGGGAAGCAGCACCCGATACATTGAATGGGAAGAACACCCTTCCCCCCTCACCTAGTGATCAAACAGGAGGTCACCATGTTTGTAGTTCATTTGCATCACCAGGTAAGGAAAAAGGTCCGGCTCCCCATACGATGTACAAAGGAAACGCCGGATCTCGCCAATGGAAAATCATGTACACAAATGCTCGCAGTCTGGGAAGCAAGATCCCAGACCTGCAGGTAACAATCACAGAGACTAAGCTGGACATAGTAGCCATTAGCAAGACATGGTACACCAGTAACCACACTTGGGAGACTTCAGTACCCGGCTATGTACTGTTCAGAAGAGACCAAGGTGCAAAAGGGGGGTGAAGTGGCCCTTTATGTCAATGAAAATATCAAAGCTACAGAAATTCAGAATACACATAGTGAGCCAGAAGAACTGTGGGTCTCCCTGGAAACAGGAAATGGGACAGCCATACAAACTGGGGTTGTCTACAGGCCTCCAGACTAGGGGAAGGACATAGACACATTACTGTTAGAAGATATACAAAACATGACAGCTAAAGGGGAGGTTCTGATAATGGGAGACTTCAACATGCCAGATACAGATTTGGTCAATACCAGCCAGAACATCTGCTAGAACTAAACATATAGTGGATTCCTTGCAGGGGGAGAGCCTCAAACAACTGGTAGAACAACCCACAAGAGACAGGGCTACCCTAGATCTAGTATTGACTAATGATCAATGCACTGATTTACGGTGATTAAAACAATTAAATTCCGTTTTCAAGACTTAAGATTCCGGAATTTGACCGGTGATTGTTTCTCTAATTTCTGGATTTTACTGGGATTCTGTTATCATTCTTTTAGTATGTGCATAAATAATCAGAATCAAAGAAGGCTTAATAAACAGAGCATTAAATAAAGCAAACTGAAAATAGTACAGGAAGGAATTAAAATAAAAACAGACTTGTTTGTAGATTTACTGATCTGATAGACAATGCCAGATTCCATGAAATCTTCATTTTCACCGGTTTTCAGGCAGCCCTAATTCCGGAATTGTACCGGATTTTCCAGTAAAAACCGAAAAACAGTGGCCTTGCTAATGATGAAAGGATCACAGATCTCCAGGTAGAAGGTCACCTGGGGGCCAGTGACCATCACATGGTATAGTTCAATTTGGCCACTAGAACTAAGTCAACCTATTCCAAAGCAAAAATATGGGACTTCAGAGGAGCTGACTTTGATAAGATGGCCAACAGAGTTAAGCTAGCCCTGGCAAAAAGAAATACAAGTGAGGGGGGACAGGCAAAGTGGGCAAGCATAAAGGATGCACTACTTAAATCAACATCCCATTGTGTTAGAGAGAAAAGCAAGAGCAAAAGAAGAAGGAAGACACTTTGTTTCTCAAAAACAGGAGCAGAAAAGGTCAGAGCCAAAGGATGGTCTTCAGAAAATACAATGGAACAGAGTGGGATGAAGATAGGGAGGCATACCAAACTTCCCTAAGGAAAGCAAGGAAGGCAGTAAGGCAGGCAAAGACCCAAACCAAGGAAACACTAGCGCAAACAGTAAAAGAAGGTGACAAGACTTTCTATAGATACATTAGTGAAAGGAAAAAGTCCAGAGGGGGTATTGCTAAGATCAAAGGGGATAAGGGGGAGTGTGAGGAGGAGGACCAAGGAAAAGCATCTATCCTAAATAGATACTTCTGCTCAGTATTTACTGAGGAGAAGGTAGGGCAGGGCCCACAGCTCAGCACCATGGACACAGGGGGGAGGGAGGTGTGCACTAGTCTCTTCACAAAAGAAAGGGTCCTACAAGAGCTCGATAAGCTCAGGGTGGACAAGGCAATGGGACCTGATAGCATACATCCCAGGGCACTAAAGGAGCTAAGGGTGGAACTAGCAGAGCCATTATCAGAACTGTTCAGTGAGTCTCTGAGCACAGGAGAGGTCCCAGAAGACTGGAGAAGGGCTCATATGATCCTGCTCCACAAGAGTGGTAGCAGGGAGGAGGCAGGGAACTACAGACCAGTCAGTCTTAACTCAGTAGTGGGCAAGATTATGGAGGCACTCCTTGAGGTAAGGATAGTGCAACACATGAAATCCATAGTAGCACAGGATCCAAGACAGCATGGGTTTACAACAGGAGGGTCCTGTCAAACTAATCTCATAGATTTGTTTGACTGGGTAACCAGAGTGGTGGACCAAGGGGGAGCAGTTGATGTCACCTGCCTTGACTTCAGCAAAGCTTCCAATCCTGTTCCACATAGAATATTGATTAATAAGCTGGGTAGGCTCAGGGTGGGTCAGAAGTTGGTCAACTGGGTGGCAAACTGGTTAACGGGCAGAAAACAGAGAGTGGTGGTAAATGGTATACAGTCAGAAAAGATGCAAGTCACAAGTAGAGTGCCTCTGGGATCAGTCCTGGGTCCAGTCCTCTTCAATATCTTCATCAATGACATTGCAGATGGACTGGAAGGTAAGGTTTGTCAGTTTGCAGATGACACCAAGATCTGCAACAGAGTAGATGATCCAGATGGGGTGGGCAGAATGAGAAGAGATCTGGATAAATTTTCAAAATGGTCGGAAGAGTGGCAACTGGGGTTTAATGCAAAGAAGTGCAAGATCATGCATATAGGGAAGAGAAACCCTGAAGCCACCTATAGGTTGGGAGGGGAGTTGCTGGCAATCACAAGGGAAGAAAGAGACTTGGGCATTATCATCACAGATGACCTGAAATCATCTAAGCAGACCATTAATAGAAGTAGGTAAGGCTAGGGGGATGTTGGGGTGTATTAGTAGGGGTATCATAAGTTGGAAGAGGGAGGTAATAATCACTCTTTACAAGACACTGGTTAGGTCCCATCTGAAGTACCGCATGCGGTACCGAGGCCCGCACCTTCACAAGGACATTAACAAAATGGAGGCAGTCCAGAGAAGAGCAACCAAAATGGTGCAGGGATTGCATCAGAAAGCATAAGAGAACAGATTAACGGAGCTCAATATGTATACACTAGAGCAAAGGAGGGAGAGAAGTGATATGATCAGAACATTCAGACACCTTAAGGGCATTAACAAGGTGAAAGAGTCTAATGTTTCAATATAAGAAAAATAGGACGAGAGGACACAGCATGAGATTAGAGGGAGGCCAATTAAGGGGTAATGTGAGGAAGTTCTTTTTCACAGAAAGGGTGGTGGATACACAGAACGGCCTACCTCAGGAAGTGGTGGATATAAATACAGTGCAGGGCTTCAAACAGGAATGGGGTAGGCATAATGGAGCAACACAGTTGAGTATGTATAAATAGGCCATTGACAGAGTAAAGGCCTATGGCACATTCATAAGGTAGAAAAAGAAATGGGGAGACTGGATGGGCCTTGCGGTCCTTATCTGCCATCAACTTCTATGTTTCTGTGTTTCTGTGTTTCCCAGTTCCCTCCGTATTTGTATTATATTTTCCTACTACACACTCAAGCAAGAACAACAGTATTTGTGTACTATTTTACAGCCCCCCACTCCAGCAAGGACAGTGTTTTGATTCTTATCATACTGCTTCCCAATCCAACAGAACAACAGAAGTATAGCTTATCTCACTGCTCCCCAATCCAGCAGAATGGAGGTATAGCTGTATCAAAGCTTCTATAGGGATAAAAGCCAAAATGAAAGTAATTTTCCCCATGTGAAATCAAAGCTATATCAAGGCCCTTTTAGGTCAGTAGGAAAAAAATATAATTAAATTTCCCTCTGGTTGTCCCTTTTTCTCCTTCCCACACCGGACCTCACATCGGAATCAGCGGGCCCCCATTGCTCCATTCTTCTTCCTGCACCTGCAGCACCTTGTGTCCAACATGAATCTTGGATGCCCGTCACTGCCGGTAGCAAAATTACACCCCCATGCCGCTCAGATGCTGTTCCCCACACCCCCTCCTTCACCTGAGCCTCCACTCGTTCTGACCATTAAGAGTCTGGGCCGCAGGTATTGTAGGCCATCTCCACTCTTTGTTCAACCTTCATGGGCTTTTCCTCTCCTCCAATTTGCTCCCCCTATTTGACGAGAGAGAGAGAGAGAGAGAGAGAGAGACAGAGTCAATCATTCTCGTTTAGCTCCCTCTGCACTTCCCAGTTATATTTCTGCACTATTTTACAGCCCCCACTCCAGCAAGAACATAACGTTTTGATTTTTATCTTACTACTTCCCAATTCAGCAGAACAACAGAAGTATAGCTTATCTTACTGCTCCCCAATCCAGCAAAATGAAGGTATAGCTGAACACAATGTTTTAATTCTTATCTTACTGCTTCCCAATCCAGCAAAACAACAGAAGTATAGCCTATCTTACTGCTCCACAATCCAGCACAATGGAGATATAGCTGTATCAAAGCCTCTGGGACAAAAGCCAAAAAAGAATGTCAATGTCTCCCTGTAAAATCAAAGCTATATCAAGGCCCTTTTACGTCAGTAGACAAAAAAAAAAGAATTAAACTTCCCCCTGGTCAGCCCTTCTTTTTCTTCTTCCCTCACCGGACCTCTCCCTGGTATCAGCAGGCCCCCGTTGCTCCATTGTTCTCCTTGCACCTGCAGCACCTCGCGTCCAACACAAATCCTGGACACCTGTCACTGCCAGTAGCAAAATTATACCCCCGCGCTGCTCAGATGCCATTCCCCACACCCCCTATTTCACCCATGGCTCCGACATACAGGATACTGGTGTGGCTACCCAAAACAGACAGCAGGGTCAAAGTGATGGACACTTTTATGAGCTGTGTCTTTAGCAGCCTATGCACGGGAGACTTCTTTACAGTCCACTCCACAGGACAATGCCTCTATAGGTTTTATAGGGATCTGGATGGGGGGGTTCTTGGGTTTGGTTGCTGCTGGGTATTTAGAGATAGATGAGGTAAAGGAAAAACAAACTGCTAGTACTTGTTGTGCCCTGTGGAGCTACTCCTTGCTGTTGGTGGATTACTGGAGGAGGCTTACTGGGGCATGGGTACAAACACAGAAACATAGAGATAGAAACATAGACTTTGATGGCAGATAAGGACCGGTAGGCCCGCCTAGTCTGCCTATTTCCCTATCTAATGGATAAGCTGCAGATCCTTGTTAACCAACAGCCTACTTCCTCCTACCCCCTCTAAAATTGCCTTATGTCTGTCCCATGCATTCTTGAATTCCCACACTGTTTTTGACTACTTGATCCCCTCAGGAAGGCTATTCCATGCATTCACCACCATCTCTGTGAAAAAAATACTTCCTCAATTTGCCCCTGAGCTGTTCCCCCGCTAACTTCAGATTGTGCCCCCTTGTTCTTGCATATCTCTTTTCCTGAAAGATACTACCCTCTTGGACTCTGCTAATTCCCTTCAGGTACTTGAAAGTTTCTATCATGCCTCCCCTCTCCAGTCTTTCCTCGAGAGTATGCATACAGTATTAAGCTCCTTTAGTCTCTCTTCATATGGCTTCTGATGCAGACTCTGCACCATTTTAGTTGCCCTTTTCTGTATTGCCTCCATCCTGCATATGTCCTTGCAGAGATGGGGTCTCCAGAACTGCACACAGTACACCGGATGGGGTCTCACCAACTTTCTGTACAGAGGGATGACAACTTCCTGTTTTCTACTGGTGATGCCTCCCCCTATGCATCCCAGTATCCCTCCAGCCCTCTTTCCTGCCTTCTCAGATTGCTGGCCCACCTTTAGATCATCTGATATGACTACCCCCAGGTCCTTTCCATTTTTCTTGTTGTTAGTATCTCTCCCCCTTTCCTCATTGTGTACTCTTTCCCTGGGATTTTGTTTCCCAGGTGCATTACTTTGCACTTCTTAGCATTGAATCTAGGCTGACATATTTCTGACCATCCTCCAACCTTGCCAAGCCCCTTCTCATCATTTCCACCCCCTTGTGTATCAACCCTGTTGCAGATCTTTGTGTCATCTGGAAAGAGGCATGCTTTTCCTTCCAGTCCCTCTGCAATGTCACTTATAAAGACATTAAAGAGGACTGGTCCCAGTACTGAACCCTGTGGTATCCCACTAATAACCCCCCTTTCTTTGGAGTGGACTCCATTTCCTATTACCCTCTGTGTCCTGTTGTCCAGCCAATTTTTACCCAGATTACCACTCTGGGACCCACTCACAGGCTATCTAGCTTATCAATCTTTTGTGTGGGACTCTGTCAAATGCCTTGCTAAAGTCTATGTAGCCTACATCAACAGCCCCTCCCTGGTCTACTACTTTGGTTACCCAGTCAAATAAATATATTAGATTTGTCTGACATGACCTTCCCAATGAGAATCCATGTTGCCTTGAGTCCTGTGCCCTGCTGGCCTCTAGATACTCAACTATTCTTTCTTTCTTTCAGAAGTGATTCCATCATCTTCCCTACCACTGAGTTCAAACTAACAGGTCTGTAGTTTCCTGCCTCTGCCTTGCTCCCACTTTTATGAAGCGGAATCACATCCACCCTCCTCTAGTCCTCAGGTACCACACCATCCTCCCATGATTTGTTAAAAAGGGTAGTCAGTGGTACTGCCATCATAAGTGGTCCAACATTCACTATGATTCTCCATACATGGAATCATTAATTACAAGAATACCCCAACCCTGTCTGAGTAATTATGAAGGGATACTAGGGAGCTGGGGGGAAGGGGTGTGGGGCTAAACAGATAGGGGTTACCATTGACACCTTGCATTTTTAAATTGAGCTCTGGGTTACCAAGGATGAGAGGGCATCTGGGGTGCAAAGACACACGTGCAGGTAGGTCTTGAGATGGAAACTGCAGTGTTCAGGTGTGTTTTTTCTTAACACAAACATCTATGCTTATTTTGAACACAAGAAGCTTGGGGAGGGATAGCTAACAGCTGGAAGAGGGGTGCTGGAGAGACACTCACTGTCTATAAATTACTAGGTCACTTTAGTCTCTCTCATGAAAGACTATATTTGTCCTCCACATCAGGAGTGCTGGTACAGGGGAGGCCTCCACGGGATTGCTTCTAAAGGGTTTGAATTACCTTGGTATAAAAGGGATAGGAATATAAGGTTATGTTTTACACTGTTATGATGTCTACTTTTACTCTGTTGTTTCTGTATTATTCTGTACTCTCATTATTGTTGTTTAGGTTCCAAGATATGTTAGGAACTTTTTGGGCTATCACACATAGTACTCATATAAGTATGTCACCTGAGGGCCGTGCCTCCTCTGGGATGGGAATGCTACTGGAGAGGCATATTTGATGTGGTGGAGCAGCATCTGTGTGTGGAAGAGCATGTCCCTCCTCCTGATTCACTATAGTATGGCTTAGTGGCTGGAAAAATCACAATGTGCTCCTGGAATGTCAAGGGCATCCCCTCTCCAGTAAAGTGCAAGAAAATCCTGACTACCCTAAAGGAGAGTAGAGTGCATACTGCTATGTTACAAGAAATGCACCTCACTGCCCTTCAGAATTTTAAGCTCATGAGAGACTAGGTGTGCAATGTTACTCAGCATCCTTTAAGGGCCATCAACAGGGAGCTGCTACTCTTTTTCATAAGTCCCTTAACTTTACTGAGGAGAGAGTCTTAAGGGATCCCATTGGGGGGAAATATATTTTTGCTCAAGGTATGTTAAATGAGGAAATGATAACCCTGGGTAATGCTTATGCACCAGCAGTACATGACCCTCCCTTTTTTGATCACATTCTATTCATACTCCAAACCCAAAGTTACCCAAGCATGGTCCTTGTGGGAGGATTTTAATTGCACATTGGATCCCAGGCTGGATAGGTTGGGGAGAGACAAGACTAGAGCCAGCAGTAGCCCAATTGGGGATCAGACTAAATGAGATGGACCTTATAGATACAAGGAGGGAGAGCAACCCAAGCACTAGGGAATACACAGTTTTCTCTAACCCCCATAAGATTCAGGCCCTGACAACGAATTCTCATTTTTGGGAATAGAAACAATCAGTGTTGGACCAAGGGGAGGTGATTTAGAAAATAAACTCATCAAAAAAAAGAGTCATTTTGGATGTTTGAATTAGGTACCAATGTTTTTCCAGGTCTCAATTACACCTTTGTCCTCTCTCCATTTCTCAGAAAAATTAAGTGAGAATTAGGAATGTCTTCTGTGCTTCCCTCTGTCTTATTTAGTTATGTATTGCCAAGCTCTCCTGATAAATGAATATTTATTCGTTTGCAATTTCTAATTTTATGTCTCCGCTCCTGTTTTATGCCACTTTACACTGGACCAGAAGTTCTGATGTCCCCTTCCATATATTTTTGACTGCATCTATGGTAAGAATTACCAAAATATAGAACTGATTGTCAGCTTTGGTAATCTTAACACTAGCCATAATAACTGCACCCATTTGTGTGTCAATTGTATGAACTTATTCCTCAGTTTTACAGGAGAGAGACAACTGTAATAATCTGAATAACATATATTGCTGTTTATGCTTATAATTTAAACTAGATCCTTCTGAACTTGAACTGAGGTTCTTTTAAGTAACAATCACACTAAGTTTTTTATATGTGACACGTTTGATACTATGTTATAATAATGTATTCAATTGGTTTGTAATCACTTTGTGCACTGTCACTTTAAATGTATTGCTACTTAAGAGGAGTGTCTCTGAGTTACAGGACTGTGACAGGGTGGAATAGGACCCTGTCCCAGTTGTTATGGAGAAAGTGTTTAAATGCAAGGCTCTATTCTGTCCTTTTCTGTCTCTTCTCTGTCTGGTTGCACAATCAGATTTTCCTGTGAGACCTCGGACTTGATCAACCCGACAGTCTTGCAATTCTTTGCCTCTCTCTGTCTCTAAGTTTTCTCTTGCTGTCTGTCTTTTCCTTCCTTGCATATTCACTGATATAAAAATATATGCAACTCAGTATGTGGAAATGTAACCGATATTGGAATCCCTTTTGTTTAGAAAATATATAGCATTATTGTTGAAATGTATATATTCATAATTTGAGATGATTGCAAAGAGCTATGGAAAACTCAATGGGTTACCTGAGTGCAAATCTTTGAGCCTTTAGCAAAAGTTGTGCACAAGGGGCCTCAGCAACACACTGTGTTCTAGCAGCTCCTGCATGATATTTACAAAAACAGGATGTTTGCTAAGGGTGGGGGTTGAAAGGACTTATTTTATTTTTTTATATTTTTTATTAATTATTCGGAAACAACCTTTGAGCAGGAGCTCTTTTACAAAGGTTCCACATCAGAGATAATATAATAGTTGAAACATGTATAATATACAGTAGATAATATACACAGGTCACTGAATACAGCATAATATCAATTAACATAGGCAGCATTTACAATCAGCATAGGTAACAGGTAAGGAAACATTTAACATTGGCTGAGTAGAGTATAACAAGTGCAGGGGCACCTTCAAATTGGTGGGAGGAGGGGTAACAGGGAGGAGACAGGTTAGCAGTCAGGCAGTTGACTTTGCTGATAAAGAGGTCAGAGGGGTAACAATGTGAAGGTAGGAGGATGCAGAAGGATCAGGGGAAGGGAAACTAAAAGGAGCTAGGCTGCAACTGCTGGAGAAGAAGAAAAGGGGACACAGAGACTGAAAGAAAAACATTATTTCATTCCTCCTCTGTACATAGTTATTATGAACAAGTTTATTTTTTTATGTTACTGCTACTTTAAATAAATATTTTTTGTGAATTTTACAACTGCTCCTGGTTTTCCTATGCTTCCTGACGGTGACTCAGCGACAGATGATGTCAGCCTAAGTGGGATTTATGCCATACATACCCTAAGACAGGAGTTTTGTGTGTTGGTACTGGACCTAGTACCAGGGAAGCACATAGGAAGGTATGGATTCAGCAGCAGCAAGTCCAGGAGTGGTTACCAGGAGAATGGCAGCCAAACTAGCAGAGACAGAAGTCCAGTCTGAGAGTGTACAGCCAGCACAAGTTATGGAAAAAGAACAGGCAGTGACAGAACCTGAAAGCCTGATGGACTTTTTCAAATGGAGGGCTATACAACAAAAAGAGACTGAAAAGCAGAGAGAAAAAGAGATTCAGCATTTAGAAGCACAGAGGAGAGAAGAGATGCAGTGACAGCCGCAACAGATGAGAGAAGTGATGCAGCCACAGGAGCAGCAATGGTTGGATGCCTTGCAAGCTATCAATGGCAGTGGATCTGTCACAAATGAGGAGGTTCAGGACAGCTTCAGAGAAGTGGGGAAGCTATGCAGAAAGGAGGGAAACACATTGGCATTCTCAGAAGTTCTGCCATTGCCATTGCCAGGGGCAAGTATGAACAGAAAAAGCAGGATCATGGGCTTCAGTAAGTGGCTGAGAGAATTTTGTGAGTCCATGAAGTATGGCTTGGTGGGAGAGTGGGGCACACATGGGAGAACCCAGATTTATATACAGGGGACAAGCTACATCTAAGTAAGGAGGGTTCAGGGCATTAAAGCAGAGACTGAGGGAATTTATCACCAGAAAGTATAATTTAAACTTGCTGTGGGGGGGCTGGGGAGGTGGAGTGAATCAGGAGAGGAGGTCCAGAGGACCTCCCCCCATAGCAATTATAAGGCCTACTTTGTCTAAGATGGGGGAAGGAGAGTAAAGGGTCAGCTGGGAGAGACTCAGGGTGAAGGGTGGTATCACTAAATGCTAGAAGCCTGGGGAATAAGATGGCACAGCTGCAGGCACTGCTGGCAGAAGGAGAGGTGGACATAGCAGCCATCACTGAGATGTGGGCAACCCAAAACCATGACTGGGACTTGGCCATCCCAGGATTTAAATTATTCAGGAGGGACAGAGAAAAAGGTAAAAGGGGAGTAGCAGTTTACATAAAGGAAGTGATTGGATGCATCATGGAGGAGGGGGTAGAAGGTAGGTCAGAAGTCATTTGGATACAACTCCATGCCCCAAAGGGGGCTGGGGTCCAATTGGGGGTTGTTTATAGGCTCTCAGCCCAGAAAGAGGACATGGATAGGGAGCTAGGGGAGCAGCTAAGGAGTCTCTGTGGCAAAGGGAGCACTGTGGTGATGGGAGACTTCAATTTGCCAGGGGTGGATTGGAGAATCCCAGCCACCACATGCACCAGGGAGCAGATACTCCTGGAAGCAATCCAGGATGACTTCCTGACCCAAAGGGTGACGGTGCCAACAAGGGAAGAAAATATTCTAGACCTGGTGCTGGGGGATGGAGAACAGGTCACAGATGTAAGGGTGGAGGAACCACTGGCTGGTAGCGATCACCACACAGTGTGGTTCTGTATCGATTTGGGTAGAGAGAGGCACAATATAAAAACAAAGGTCCTGGACTTCAGAAAGGCAGACTTTGGCAGGATGGGGCAATTAATGAGAACACACATAGATGGCATCCACCCTGACATGGACGCAGAGCAGAAATGGGCGATCATAAAACCAGGATTGATTGAATCCACCAAAGCTTGTGTTAACAGCCAGCAAAGAAATCAAGGACCAAGCATCCAAGCTGGATGACCAGAGAGGTAATGGAGAAGGTGAGGGATAAGAAAAGGGCCTTCTGAACCTACAAGAGAACCAACAGGGCAGAGGATAGGGAAAACTATGTGAGAAAATCCAGGGAAGTGAGCAAAGCGGTCAGGACTGCAAAGGCAGCCAGGGAAAGGAAATTAGCACAGGGGATTAAGGAAGAGGAAAAGGATTTCTTTGGTATATCAGGGGAAAAAAGGAAGTGCAAGGATCAAATAGTAAGGATCAAGAAAGGCAGTTGGTGGGTAGACAAAGGAACTCCTCTCTCCTGTCACTTGGCTTCTCCTCCCCAGCTCTTGCATGGATCAGTAATTACCTCACGGGCAGGCATCAGTACACCAAATTCAACAAGGTCTTGTCTGATCCTGCCTAGGTTAACTACGGAGTCCCCCAGGGCTGTGTCCTGGGACCTTTCCTGTTCTCTCTCTTCATAAATGAGCTACCCTTGGCTCCGGCTCTAGGGTCCTCAGTGCTGTACACAGACGACCTAGTCATCATGAAAAAATCCCAGAACATCACCACCATTAACACCAAACTAAACTCTGACTTCGACCAAATCCAAACTTGGTTGCAGGACCATAAACTTGTTATTAACCTACAGAAGATGCAGGCCATGCTACTTGGCTCAGCAACCAAGTTAAAAGCCGCCCTGGATTCACTACAGATCTCTGGGGATGATGGGTCACCGCTGACTGTCACAGGCTTGGTCAAGTACCTGGGGGTAACCCTTGACCCACAGCTGGATATGAACCTGCACATACGAAATACATGCAAGGCCTCAAACTGCAAGCTGGGTCAGGCTTACAGAGCAAAAAGCTGTCTAACTCTAGCTGCCTGTCTTGCTCTAGCCAGGGGAGTCCTCCTACCCACACTTTGCTACGGACTAATCACCTTTGCCCACATTGCAAAAACTAGTCTAGTAAAGTGGGACTCAGCGTACAACAACATATGCCATTTTGCGCTCTCAGCCCCCCACCTCACTCACCGCTGTGAGCTTTACACCCAGCTTGAGTGGCTCCCACCGGAAACTCACCGCTCTTATGTCGTGGGCAACTTCACTGACAATATTGTCAGAACTGCCACCCCTCAAAACCTTGCTGAGACCCTTGTTCTTGCTACACCCTCCTACAACCTGCGATCCAGCAGCTCCCATGCCCTCTGGGTACCTAAAACCCACACACAAATGGGTCACTGAGCCTTCATTGCGTATGCGCCCAGGGTTTGGAACTCTCTTCCAACTAGCACTTGCTTCTCTCCCTCACACCAGAGCTTTAAAGCCTCCCTCTGGGGTTTTCTCAAAATGCCTGCCACCTGTCTCTGCACTAGACAAACCCTCTCAGCCTGAGATGCCCCAA
Organism: Neoceratodus forsteri; assembly: GCA_016271365.2. Classification (NCBI taxonomy): domain Eukaryota; kingdom Metazoa; phylum Chordata; order Ceratodontiformes; family Ceratodontidae; genus Neoceratodus; species Neoceratodus forsteri. The sequence continues at coordinate 45,023,442 of JADMNL010000035.1, forward strand.
CTAACTGAGATGCTACCTAAACATTATGACTTGGGCAGAGCACAACTGTGCTCATACTCCTCCTGTTCTCAGAGCATATATAAAAATGGACCATTTAGGCCCACCGGCAAAACAGGGTGAGCACTATAACTGTGCACTCCTTTCTCTCACACTGGGCCCACACTATCCCAACTGTGACTCCTCCTATTCTAACTGCTAGCCTTACAACTTACTGCCTGGAGCGATGAATTCACACTGCACTTCTTCCTACTGACTGCAATGTTTAATACTGTATTGTAATACCTGTTTTTGGTATTGTTGTCTTACAATGTCCCTGTGTTCTGGTCACTTTATATTAACTCTTCACTACTATTTGCCTGATGAAATCTGATGCTTGTAAAGTCCCTGTTGTGCTAATTCTATGTAATGTAATCCTCCACTTGTATTTGCCTGATGTTCATGTATGTACCTTGTAATGTACCTTGTAATCTCCCGGGTCGCACCTGAAAATAGGCACTTGGCTGTCTAGTGTGCTTACCCGGTTAACAAAAGCAAATAAATAAATAAATGTAAGGGTGAATGCTTCCTTAACCTCAGAACATGCTGCAGAAATTCGTAATGGCTGAAGACATTTAACAGTACTTATACCATGGTACCAGGCTGAGCAAAAGGGGTTGAGCACGTAACAGTGACAAGGAATGTTCGTCCTGTTAGGCAAAAGACATACAGGTTACCACACCGGTTAAGAGCTGATGTGGTTAAGGAAATACAAATGTAACCCCCTTGTTCCCATGAGTTACTAGAATCCCAGTTAGAATCAGTGGTAGGCAGGGAAGGAAGCTAGTGAAATGCCAGTTAAATGGGTTTCACTCTGTCTCACTCTGTTCTCAGTCTCTGCTGCGTTCTGGAGGGATGATGTCATTTAGAACTGTCGTAGCTGCATATGCCACACTAGCTAGTAGCTACTAGGGAGTTAGCTTTAGAATGTTCATGAGTCAGTAGTTGGAGTTCATTGGAGGAGGCTGCAGCTTACAGTGCAGCTCCTCAGACAGCTCTGTCAGAGAGCTACCTGTTTATTTTGAGTTTTGAGTTCTCACCCTAGTGGATGACAACTATTCCAGCTCTTCAGAAGTGGTGGAGAGCTGTGCCAGAGGGTTTCCTTCCTGGGATTGGGTGAACTCCAGGATTCAGGGGCAATCCCATGGTCCATCTGGACTTTTGAAGCTGCCTTGTGACAACTGCTCTGTGTGTACTTTATGTTTTTCTGTGTAAACCCAGGAGTGCCTGCAATTACCTGTAAGGGCAGATTCCTCTGAAAAAGGGACCATGTTACCTACGTTTTCTCTTTAAAAGTGTCTGCCTATGCTGGAGTCCAGAATGTGACTGTACAAGTACAGAACTTTTGATTTCTGACACCTCTGAGGTGTGTGTGTAGCATGTCAAGTGTGATATACATTTGAGACAACATCTACAGTTTCCTACAGTTGTGTGGTGTTATTAACCAGATGAATGGCCAAGTATGAGCTTGGAAACAAAAGGTGGGAGACCCCCATCTGGAGTAACAAGTTTACCTCTACGGGTTCTGAAGGGCACCTATTTCTTTTCATTCAGTGCAATTGGCCAGTGCCTGAGAAGAGTGTTTACCCCTGGATGTGGGTTGTTTTCTCTCAGTTTACCCCAGTATAGTGGGTTCTGAAAGCTCTGAGCCTGTATGTGCTCTGTGTGGTCTAGGTACCACTTCATCCTATGCCAAATGGGAAATGTCCAAGTATTGGCCATGTGTGCCTAGCCAAGGGAAATGTCCTAGTACTGGCCATGTGTGCCTAGTCATCTGGAAAGTGTTCTTTTGGTGGCAAGTCAACAGTTTATTTTCTTCATCCTATGCTAAATGGGAATTCAGGAATGTCTGTACCTCACTAATCTGCATTACCAGTGTGTAGCCCTATGGGGGTCCATCTTCGCTTTGAGATTATTCCTAATTTGTTATATGAATAAAAGCCACACTCTAGAATCCCAACCTGGTTTGGACAGTAATGTTATTGCTTCCTTGTGTCTGGAGTTACTTGGGTGCCCCTGTCCAGAAGTGCAAACCTAGCATAACCCTGAGCAAACATTTTCTCCAAGGGACCCAGGTTGTAGGCCATGACAATCGGTCCCTACCAGGTGTGTGCCAGGTAGTTGCCACACTTGGTTGACTGTTTTCTGTATAACAGTCTAGTCCACTTTGCATATGGTGGCCTTTTTGGTAGCAAAGTAGTAAAATTTTTATAATATATACCCCCACCCCTCTCTTTTTGTCATGCCCCTAGAGCCTGTGTGTTTGGTGTGCTGAGAGGTGTGCCCCTCTAGTTAAACAAGGGGGCCAGTGGGGGGTCACACAAAAAATGAAAGAATATGGTATCATAGGGGAGTCAAGAAGTGCTTGGTCATCTCCCATGATAAGTGTAAACAAAAAAGAAGGGGGTGTTAGAATCTACCTTGATTTTTAGGAAACTTAATCAAGTGTCAGAATTTAACAGTTATCCTATGCCCAGATTTGGTGGACAGACTGGGGAGTGCAAAGTTTATCAGTACCCTCGATCTCACCAAAGGTTACTGGCAAATACCATTAGCTAAAGAATCCAGAGATAAAACTGCATTTGCCACCCCTATAGGATTCTATCAGTTTACCACCATGTCATTTGGTTTACATGGTGCGCCAGCTACATTTCAATGGTACATGGATGTAATTTTATCACCTCACACTGGTTATTGTGCTGCATACCTGGATGATGTCATGATGTACAGTCCAGACTGGAAAAGCCACCTGGAACACCTACGAGCAGTTATCCAAGTTATCAAAAAATGCGGGTCTGACTATTAATCCGACCAAGTGTGCACTGGGCATGCAGAAAACCAGATATTTGGGCTACATGTTGGGAAATGGAGAAGTCAAGCCAGAGGTTTTCTAGATAGAAGCTGTAACTAACAGCCCTGTCCCTAAAACAAAGAAACATGTCAGGTCATTTTTAGGGCTGACTGGTTATTATCAGAGATTTGTTCCCAACGTTACAGAGTTAGCTACTCCCCTCACTGAACTCACAAAGAAATGGTACCCAAATAATGTGAAATGGGCCCCAGTGTGTGATGAAGCTTTTCAAGCCATTAAGGCTGCATTATGTTCAGCACCTGTTTTAAGAAGCCCAGACTTTGAGAAACCATTTTTGCTACAAATAGATGCATCCGAGGTAGGCATAGGTGCTGTCCTAAGTCAAAATGTAGATGAGATGGAACATCCTATTCTGTACATAAGCGGAAAGTTGCATGACAAAGAGAAAAGGTACTCCACTATCGAAAAGGAATGTTTAGCAGCAAAGTGGGCCATGGAGTCCCTTAAGTTCTATTTGCTAGGAACTGATTTTGTTATTGTAACAGATCAGAATCCTCTCTGTTGGCTAACCGCATGAAAGATAAAAATTCCAGAATCACTCGGTGGTACCTGGCACTACAGCCATTTAAATTCACTGTGATACACAAATCTGGAAAAAAGAATAGCAATGCTGATTTTCTGTCAAGATATGGATCAGGAATTGAGGGTTCTGAAGGTTGAAAACAAATGTATGTGTAACCCCCTCAGATGGGGGGTTCCCAAAAGGCTTCCATGACCTTGCCCAAATGCTCATTGCCAGGCTGGTGTCCTGCATTTAGTGGTTAAAAGTATTGCCAGTGAGTGCCTGTGAGGCCTCCGTGTATTGTCCCTTTAAAGGCTGCCTGTTTGCAGTCATAATTAATTGAAAGGGGGGATTGTGTGTTTCCATTCCTGAGTCCCACCCGGGCTACTGAATACTCACTCCGTTTCTGCCATTGCTACTTGTGCAGAGGGAGCTCTGCTGAAAGATGTAACTAATGGTTGGTGACCATTTAGAGTAATGATAATAATGTGGTTTGTGCTAACCTGCCTTATTTGCATTAAGGACTGTTCAGTTTGGCTCCACCATTTTGGTCCCGAACTGCCGAATTGGACCAGTCAGTATGTGAGGACTCTAAAATGGAGTCTACTAACATGGGGCTGTGTGGATTACCAGTTGGGATTTGTAGTTTTGGGCTGTTGGCACCTTTTACACCAAGAAGGGGAGCTCTTACTGTGACTGACAGTTCAGCTGACCAATTGAACCTTTTGGATCCAAGGGAAAACCCCTGATCTGTCTGCTGGCAAGCCAGATCGATGTTGGGAGGTGAAGAGGAAAGACAGCTCATGATAGCCAAGCCAGTGTGTCATAGTTCGCGCGGGACAAGTGTGGAAGGCCTGCCTTCTGGCCTGTTTGCCTGTTTTCTGCTCAGAGAGGGAACAGGAGTGTTTATACTAATTCCATTTCTGTGAGATCGAAGAGGCTACCAAAGTGAAACCAGGCTCAACCTGTAGAAGACCAAAGATTTTGCTAAATGCGATCGGCCTGTCAGGAAATCTAGCTACCTCTGTGCTCCCGGGTTTTAGCAGTGACTTTGTGATCGGGATCAAGGGGCAGTCTGCCTGGTACAGAAATCTTTCTTGACATATAAGTGTGCTGTGAACTGTAGGGGGGTCCCGATCTGGTTCTCCCCCGAGCTGAGTTGTGTGCTGAGGGCTGGAAGCTGTACCCAGCTCGAATCAGACTGAATCCACTGTTACCCAATGCAGTTGGGCCCTGCCACGAAGGCCTTGTCTCCCTATCCTGCTGCACAGAGAAGATCCACTGATGAGAGACCTGCCAGGGGATCAGCTCCCTTGTTCCATGCCTGAACAGGAACACCGCAGTAGCGAATAGTGTGGGCCCTGCTTCTTCTGCCAATCCAGAAAATGCATCTATTGTCTCGACCATTCGTCCATCCTGTGATTAGCTTTGGGTATCATGAGTAACAAACAGGGTAGCTCCCTGCACCATATAGCTAAATCAAAAGTGTTTCACCTGATTGTCTGTCATTTCTTTTCTTTTGCATGAACTGAGCCCTCCAGCTCCGGATTACAATTAGGGTGTGGTGTATGTTGTTTCTTTCCTTCACAGGGCCCCAACCAGCTGCAACGCTGGCCTACCCCGGGCAACGGACCTGGCTAGCCCCTTTTCCATCCACTGGATACCCAGAGAGTGTAACTGTAGTAAGGACTGTAATTATCTGCACCGTAGACTAAATGATAGAGTGTTTCAACCAATTACCTTGATTGTGCCCCTCACATGTTACTACCCCTGAATAAATCAGATCTACTTTTTTCTGCAATTTACACTGACTGTGGTATCAGTTTATGTGCAAGGTATTGTATTGTTGCTTGTTGCTTGTTGTATTGCCTCACCTTGTTTTACAGGGGGTCCCCAGAGCCTAGCTGAAGAAACCAGTCCTGGGAGTAAGGGCCAAACATATGTGTATGTACAGCACATATCAGGGGTATTGTGAAGGTAAATATTGTGTATTGTGTGTGCCACTAGTGGGAGACGAGGGGGAGTCACAGAGTCCCAGAGAGCTGTGGCCTGGTTAGTCTGACTAATACCAATCCTGACCTTTAGGTGGAGGCACCAGTCACTGAACCTAGGCCCCTTAACCTGCTAATAGCCATGCAGGCAGGGTTAGTAGCCCTTGGGATAGCGCCACCTTGGGGTTACATATGGATTTGAACTTTACTGTTTGCTGTACTGTTACAGAAAAACAGATGATGCACATGTGCTTAATTTCTGAAAGCAGCTAATACTGGTAGAAAATTAGAAAGTTTTGGAAGCCTGTTTAATAAAACAGGTTCCATCTTAAGGAGGGGGGTGTATGTGACAGGGTGGAATAGGACCCTGTCCCAGTTGTTATGGAGAAAGTGTTTAAAGGCAAGGATCTATGCTGTCCTTTTCTGTCTCTTCTCTGGTTGCACAACCAAATTTTCCTGTGAGATCTTAAGACTTGATCAAGTTGAACAGTCTTGCAGTTCTTTGCCTCTCTCTCTGTCTCTCAGTTTTTTCTTGCTGTCTGTCTTTTCCTCCCTTGCATATCCACTGATATTTATTTAGTTTTTGTTAACCAGGTAGGTGCACTAGCCATGAAATGACTATTTTCAGGCATGATCCAGGAGAGTACAACAATCAAAGAAAGGTACATAGCATGAGTACAATGAAATTACAATAGCATAGGTCAAAACAGTTAGTAATGAATACATGCAGCCAGGACAATAACAGTCAATGTAATTCACATAAATTTTTAGGCAGAGAAAACCTACATAGTCTAGGAAGAGATACCTGAACATAGCAGCAAATAAATATTGTTCAAATTAGTCACAACAATGAAGATTCAAATAGGCAGTGAAACAAGGCAAGGGCAAATTCCTGACTGGGCAGGATGCATTATCACGGCCTCTGAAACAAGACTCAGGTGTGGGGGGGGGAGTTGGGATAGATTAGCTCTCAAGGAGATAGTAAGGGTAAGAAGTGCTATGAGGTAGGGAGGTTAATGTTAGGCCAGGCAGCATCTGGCAGGTGAGTGGATTTGGTAGGATTAAAACAAGTGCAGAGATCAGCAAGGGATAGATGTAAGTGCAGCTCCTTTTTGAAGCTGTCATGGGATCCAGATATTCGAAGTGCTTGGGGGAGAGAGTTCCAAAGCTTAGGAGCAGATTGATTGAAGGCAACAGAGCCTTTTGATGTTTTACATCTAGGGTCATTCAGCAGGGATTTATCTACCGATCACAGTCTATAGGAGGAGGTTTGAGGTACCAGCTATGTTGTGAGCGCTGAAGGAGTCTGGTTTCTGAGTATAGAGTCAATCAGGAAACCAAAAGAGTATTGACAGCAAGCTGAGGGGGATAACCAGCCCAGGTCCCTGTACAGTTGACAGTGGTGCTTAAGCCATGGTGACGAGGAGGCGTATCAACAGATATTATTATAAGAGACATCCCACTTATGAAGGATGGTTTTGTGTGTGGCAGCAAAGGTCGGCATGCCATAGGTGAGGGCAGGGAGTAATATGCCTCTGGCAATAGCAAGTTTAGCAGAGGGAGTCAACATGAAACTGGACTTGTAAGCAACCCCCAGTTTAGCATTCACTGCCTTGCAGGCATATTATATATGCAGGCTGAAGTCCAGGGATTGGTCCAGAAGAATTCCCAGGTACCTAAAAGATGTAACACATTCTATTTGTGTGCCACTGCAGTCTTGCACCAATAGGGGAGTTTGACATGTCCTAAGTTTAGGGGCAGATCCAAGTAACATTGCTTGGGTTTTCTTAGTACAAGCTTATGTGCAGAAAGCCAATTCTAGACATTTATGAAATCTGAAGAAAGGGATGCATTTTTGCTGGTGACCTTATCAGAGCTTGAATAGAGTACAAGATCATCTCCATAGAGAATAGATGAGCAAGAAAGAAAAACCTCATCTATGTTATTGATAAAAAATGAGAAAAGAAGAGGTCCCAGAATAGAGCCCTGGGGAACCCCAATATTGATAGTAGCACCATCAGATAAAGAGGAGTTGAATTTCACAATTTGAGTTCTATTTGATAGATAGCTTCCATGCCAGGCGACAACTGCAGGTGAAAAGCTTAGGTTGCAAAGAGTGGAGAGGAGCAGGGGGTGATCAACAAGATCAAAGGCATTTGTAAGGTCTATAAAAACTGCCCCTGTCAGCTGGCCAGCGTCCATACTGGTAAGCACATTGGTAGTGAATTTGAGAAGCACTGTAGAGATACTGTGACCTTTATGGAAGCCATGTTGTGTGTCAGAGAGAAGGCTGTACTTTGTGAAGTAGTCAATGGTTTGATTTGTAACAAGTTTTCCCAGAATTTTACTTAGGACCGATAGGATGGCTATAGGCCTGTAGTTAGTAATCTCCTTGGTATCACCTTTTGGTTCTCAAAAGAGGTGGTGGGGAAAGTCAGGGAGAAACAGATAGCATTCAGAAAGTATAAGGAAACACAGAAGGAGCAGGACAGAGAGCTATACCAGTTAAGGCAGAAGGAAGCAAGGAGGGAAGTCAGAATAGCAAAGGCCCAAACTGAGGAAAGGATAGCCAACTCAGTTAAGAAGGGGGATAAAACCTTTTATAGGTACATCAGAGAGCATAGAAAGACAAAGGGAGGGATAGTGAGGCTGAATAGAATGAACGGTGGGTGGGCAGAGGGGGATAGTGAAAAAGCAGGGATACTGAACAAATATTTCTGCTCAGTATTCACAAAAGAGGAGGGGGAGGTGCCTAATCCAATTAACAGAAGCGCTCTGGATAGGATGGTCGATCCCAGTCCTTTCACAGAAGAAAGGGTTCTGAAAGAACTCCTAAAACTGAAGGTGGACAAAGCAATGGGGCCTTGTGGAATTCACCCCAGAATTCTAAAAGAATTAAGGGGAGAACTAGTGAAACCACTGACTACCCTTTTTAACAAATCATGGGAGGATGGTGTGGTACCCAAGGACTGGAGGAAGGCAGATGTGATTCCCTTTCACAAAAGTGTGACCAAGACAGAGGCAGGAAACTACAGACCTGTCAGTTTGACCTCAGTGGTAGGGAAAGTGATGGAATCACTTCTGAAGGAAAGAATTGTTGAGTTCCTAGAGGCCAGTGGGGCACAGGACCTAAGGCAGCATGGGTTCACAGCGGGAAGGTCATGTCAGACTAATCTAATTGATTTCTTTGACTGGGTGACCAAAGTAGTAGACCAGGGAGTGGCTGTGGACATGGCCTACCTAGACTTTAGAAAATCACAGATTGGTAAAAAAAGGCCCACTCACCCAATATATTTAAAATTTCTTTGATTTATTCAAATTTTTGTTTTATATCTCAAGATATAGTACAAAGTATTACTACATTGTACTGTGTAAATGTTTCGGAATAAACCTTCATCAGTACAGTACCATATCTGTAAAATACAATGTAAAGACTCTTATTCAATTTTCTTATAATAAATCTGTTACTTTTATAATGGTAATTCCATACTAAGAAGAATTGCTCACCATAAGAGCACTTGTCAAATGCGTAACATTTGTAATTATAGATTTAGCATTCCATTTGTCATATTGTGCCTAAAAAAATATACAAAAACTCATATAGTTTAAATAGTAATACTAAAGATATCCCCAATATAATTACCATAATTCATAATTATTAATTTTTAATTTTTAAATCTCACAAATGTTTGAGCTTACCCTAAAACATTTTCTTTTTATTTCAGATTCTAACATGTGTCCATATTTCTTGTTACTATATCTGAAAATATATAACGGCACATGTAATTTTATTGATCATATAAAAATTATTCCAAAATAATTGCATTAACCCATGTTAATTAATTTTAAATCTTACAATTGTTTAAGCTTACCATAAACCATGCTAATTTTCTTTGTTGATTCTGACATATGTCCATAATGCTTATTACTGCATCCTTATTTACCTAAAGAAAATATCATTTCTTTTTAGTGTAAGCAAAACCTCTTCTTTATAAAGCAAACTAAGAAAATTACTATGTAAATGATGCATCAACTAACAATCTGATGATTCACTTGCCCAGCAAAGTATCAATTAAACAGTGTTGGTGTGAACACATCTTGTGTTTGCTCAGCCTACCAACGAAATTCTGTGTCATCTGAGTGATGTCGTTTCTCAATAATATGGGAATCGAGCATAGAGCCTTGCTAGTGACTGTGTGGACTAACTGACCACGCAATTACAGCACTGACTCTCAGTGCCTGACCTGCTATTAATAGCAGCACCATATATTATAATGATGTCCCATTCATTTTAAAATAAACAGTGCATTCAAAAGTTTCAATCTAATGTACATACATCTTTCACAAAAACATATTTCTCAAAAACATAAACATAGTCGTTAATCGTATTAACTCTAAGGCGTTAAGTTTAAGAACCCGCTCTCTCACTACAGTAATCTGATACTGAACCAAAATACTTAATTAAATTAATGATTCTACCATTCACTAACACAGTATATTGTTTAACTGCAAACTTCTATTTCTGAATATTTTCTCCACTTACTCAGTGAGCAGCCGTTTATATCCAACCGTTATAAAAATGTATCAGTCTCACTATATTATCTTGGCATTACCCACATAATTTAAATTTTATGTAAATCTCACAGTGCTTCCTCATTATAATGCCACTCTCTGTCTTATAAAAAACTGAAGTGTGACGGGGATTGAATGCGAGTACTCACATTTCTCTGTCTCTCTTCTCATTTTAAAATACTCCGGCGCCGACTCAACCACACGTCTTAAATATCGTGGGGTTATGACGTAAGCACCCTTAAATGTGAGTGTGAAACTCTCGCAATATTAACTCTTACACTTGCAGGTCGTGTAACTTAGAAAAGCAGCGCCTTTTGTTGTAATAGTAGCCAATTTGACCAAATATCTAAACACTTTAATATGTTGTAAATGATCCAATAATGTATTGGAATAAATCACTCACTGTCAATGAATCTTTGAAATTAATCACTTTCTAAATGAGCTGCTGCTTATCTCTTGTACATGACTATTTCAATGAATACAAATCTCTGCATTACCCCCCTAATCTTTCAGTTTCAGATGTATCAAAATATCAATGCTCGCTGATATCTAATTTGAATGCCAGTGTTTACATATTCTCTACTCCTCTCTAACATTGTAAAGTAAAAATGTAACGCCGATATGATGCAAATACTCACATGTCTTTGCCTCTTACTCTCTCGTTCTGGAATGCAAAAGTGTTGTGCCGGCTCAACACCCCGTTTTAAATATCGCGGGGTTCTGACGTAGACTTGTATACATCATTAAATGTGAGTATGTAACTCTCGTAGTATTTGCTCTTTTCTCTTAAGTCATGCAACCTAGAAAAGCAGCGCCTATTATTCTAATAGTACCCAATTAAACCTACTATTTAAACCCTCTAAAATATTTAATAACTTGTAAATAGTCTAGTTATGTACAGTTACTGTTTATCTGTCAATCTAAAACATCTCATTCATTATAAAGATGTTTGTTTTGCTCACTTCTCTCGACATTACCCACATAATTAAGATTTGATGATAATCTCACTGCAGTCTCTCATTATAATACAGATGTTTACATTTTTCAACTCCTATCAGTTTTTAAATATTTCTCTGCTCCTCTCTATTTTTCATTTATTTGATTATAACACCAACATACTATTTCTCTCTGCAAAACCTACATAATGTGAGATTTATTGAAATCTGTACAAACATTCTCTCATTTAATACAAGTACTCACTTATCTCTGTATCTATTTCTCATTAAAATGCACAAATGTTGGACCACCTTAACCTCACGTCTTAAATATCAAAGGGTTTTAACATAAACTTGTATACTTAATAATATAAGACTGTTCAGTATTTTACAGTATAGGCTGCCAATCAATTGAGTCATTCAGACCATATCTAGGGTTAACTGCTTCAAAATTATCAATGTAATACTCTTCTCGTTTTAATATTTTAGTCCTATAGTCACCACCTCTTGAGATAGGGGCAATTTTTTCAATTCCAAAAAATCTCAATTGTGGAAGTTGGTGACCTGATTCCAGAAAATGTCTAGCTACTGGAGATGTCAAATCTTGTCTCCGAATGTCACTCTTATGTTCTGCTATTCTAGTTTTTAATGGCCTTTCAGTTTTCCCTATATAAACTTTGTCACACGGACATTTAAGAATGTATATTACACCTGAAGTGGAACAGTTAATAAATTGCTCAATCATAATTTCTTCGTCTCTTGCAGTGTTTCTGATACTTTTAATTCTATAAGTATTGTTACAATTTATACAGTATCCACACAGGAAATTGCCTTTGACTTCTGATAAGTTTAAGAAATGTGAAGGTCTGTTACCTGGAATCTTATGTTCTGCTTTCATTAGGCGATTCCCTAAAGTTCTGTTTCTTTTGGGTACTACTAAAGGTGGATTCTGGAATATCTGATGACTGAAAGGAGTGGCTTGTAAAATATGCAATGTTTATTAATTATATTTCTCATTTGGAAAAATCTATCATTGTAAACTGTTGAAAATACTATTCTATCTGTCTCAAGAGGTTCTTTAATCCTCGGTCTCAACAAATCATCCCTATCCCTTATCAAAACTCTCTGTTAAGCTCAAACTAGTGTGTCTTGTTTATAACCTCTCTTTCTCAATCTCTCTGAGATAATTTCTTTTTTTTTAATAAATTCTGTATCCTCTGTACAGTTCCATTTTGCTCTAATTAACTGTCCATAGGGTATAGATTCTATAAGCTTTCTTGGATGAAAACTCTGAGCATGTAAAATATAATTTTTATCCGTCTCTTTCCGTTATAATTGTGTCATTAATTTGTCATCATGTTTGTGTATTAACAGATCTAAATAAGGAATCTGTTCATAATTATAAGTCATACTGAATATCAAATGATCAGTACAGTAATTCAGGTATTGGTTGAAGTTATGTAATTCCATCTCAGTTCCCGTCCACAATACTACGATGTCATCTATAAAATGTTTCCAAAAAAGTAATTTATCTTTAAACACATTGTGACTTTAGCAAGGCATTTGACACAGTCCCACACAAAAGATTAATATTCAAATTAACCAGCCTGGGAGTGGGTCCCAGGGTGGTAGCCTGGATAAAACATTGGCTGGACAACAGGACACAGAAGGTAATTGTAAATGGAGTCCACTCTGAAGAAAGAGGGGTTACTAGTGGGGTACCACAGGGTTCAGTACTGGGTCCAGTCCTTTTTAATGCCTTTATAAGTGACATTGCAGAGGGACTGGAAGGAAAAGTATGCCTCTTTGCAGATGACACAAACATCTGCAACAGGGTTGATACACAAGGAGGTGTGGAAAGGATGAGAAGGGACTTGTCAAGGTTGTAGTAATGGTCGGAAGTATGGCAGCTAGGATTCAATGCAAAGAAGTGCAAAATAATGCACCTGGGAAACAAAAACCCAGGAGAAGATTATACAATGGGGGGGAGGTAGTAACAAAAACATAAAAGGAAAGAGACCTGAGGGTAATCATATCAGATGACCTTATGGTTAGCAAGCAATGTGAGAAGGCAGTAGGGAGAGCTGGGTGTATACTGGGATGTATAGGGAGAGGCATCACCAGCAGAAAACTGGAAGTTGTTACCCCTCTGTACAGACAGTTGGTGAGACCCCATCTGGAGTACTGCATCCAGTTCTGGAGACCCCATCTCCGCAAGGACATAGACAGGATAGAGGCAGTCCAGAGGAGGGCAACTAGAATGGTGCAGGGTCAGCAAGAGAAGCCATACGAGGAGAGACTAAAGGAGCTTAATATGAATACCCTTGAGGAAAGGAGGGAGAGGGGGGACATGATAGAAACATTTAAGTATCTCAGTGGAATCAACAAAGTCCAAGAGGGTAGCATATTTCAGAAAAAGAGACATGCAAGAACAAAGGGACACAATTTAAAGATGGGGGGCAATGTGAGGAAGTATTTTTTTCACAGAAAGGGTAGTGGATGCATGGAACAGCCTTCCTGACGAGGTTGTGGGGGTCTAAAACTGTGGGAGAATTCAAGAATACATGGGACAGACATAAGGCAATTCTAGTGGGGGGTAGGAAGAAATAGGCTGTTGGTTGACTAGGATCTGCGGCTTATCCTGTAGGTAGGGAAATGGGCAGACTAGGTGGGCCAAGTGGTCCATATCTGCTATCAAATCTATGTTTCTATGTTTTTTATGGACCGGCGTTACACAAGCAATCTTCCAGAGGTTAGGAACTTGGCTATTAGAGACAGACAAGGTGAAAATTCTAGCCAGAGGGGAGGCTATGTATGGTGCTGCTAGTTTCAGGAGCTGAGGCTCAAGTGTATCTGGTCCAGAACTAGTGTTGTCAGAGACAGTCTGTAATAATTTTAAGACCTCAATCCTTGAGATTGCCTTGAAGTAGAATGGGGTATTTTTAGACATTTGTTGGGAAGGATAGCTGGGGGTAGTGGACTGTGCTGATGTTGCAAGCAGAGAGGCTGCCTGGGCAGATGGAAAGGCAGAGGTATATTGAAACAGGTCCGAGAACATTTGATTGAAGGAATTAGCAATGGTGTTGGAGTCATTGCAATGTACTCCATTTAATACCATGTCACTGGTGCTAGTTGACTGGGATACACCGAGAAAGGTCTTGACATGGGCCCAGAATTTCCTATGGTCCCCAGCATAGCCTAGCAGCAATTCTTTACAGTAGGCACTCTTAGCTGTTCGGACCTGTTTTTTACAGAAGTTACGTAGGGTTCTGTAGGTAGCATAGTCAGATTGTAGTCCTGAGGCTTTGTACTTTTTCCAGCATTTGTCCCTAGAGAGTAGATGTTTCAGCAAGTCTTTGTGAAGGCATCTTGTTTGTTTACCCCTCACCCTCCATGTCACCTTGGGGGCATGCTTGTTCTGGATGGCCAGGAATTCATTAAGGAAAATACTTAGTGCAGACTTAACATTATGGGAAAGGTAAATACCAGACCAGTTTATCCTCGAGACATCATGACAAAAAGCCTCACTATCCAGGTTGGCAGAATTTGTAAAGGTGACATAACGCAGTGGAGAGGATGAAGCAGCCTCAGTACTCCAGATGCAGAAGACAGGGGAATGCTCAGTAAGCAAATCTGCCAAGATGCCTGCTTGGTGTACATAATCCAGATGGTTTACCAGTACCCAGTCAATAAGGGAAGAGGATTTTAGTGAAGGAGTAACTCTGGTATTCTCCATTATCAGCTGGTGGAGGTTATAATTTTGTGCCAGAAAAAGCAGTGTGCTATGGGCAGTCCCTAGCCGATTTTTGGTTATGGTCACCCAATATAATGACCTCATGATGTTTGGAGTGCAAAGAGGTCTGATCAAATAAGTTCTGCAGACCTACAGTGCCCCCATTTGGGGGATTGTAGGTGCAGGCAATCTGGAGTTTCTTTGCTCCCAGGGTGAGAGTAGCGTTAAGGGACTCACACGCGGAGGATGTTGAGAACAGGGTGTCTGTGATGTTTAGATGATCTTTATAGAACATGGAAACCCCTCCGCCACGTTTTGAGGAGGGCCTATCCCTACGGATAAGGGAGTAGTTAGTCAGGGAGCATACAAAGTCAGGGATGGTTGGCATAAGCCACATTTCAAACAAACAGAGTACATCAGGCTTGTAGACACCCACCCAAGCCTCAAGATCACTGAAATTTTGGGAGAGACTTCTGATGTTTATATGGGCAATGAAAAGTCCTTTGCTAGAAATTGCGGAGATGTCAGCTGGGGAGAAGAGGGCACATGGACCCGGGTTCATTTCAACATCCCCTACAAGAAGGATAGCTAAGATGGTGAGGAACCATAATTTTTGATAGCCAAACAGTAAAGGAACTGCTTGACTCAGCAGGTGTTTTTTAAGTGTGGTCACCGCATAAAAGGTACAGCCCCTAGAGAATAGGAGGTGCTTAAAAGCAAGAATAGGCTGAGATGTAGTAATTAGGTTAGAGAAACTGAAATCAGCATGCAGAGTGTTCGAAGAACTCGAGGGATAGGATCCTGGGAAAGTTATAACAACCCAGTTAAGGCAAAGTAAGAGTAGAAGTAATAGGAGCATCTCAAACATGTAACAAAGAGCCATGTTTACACAAGTGAGTGTAAGTATCATACAGAGGGCTAGGCAGAGGAGCAAAGGTAGCCAAAGAGGAAATTATGATATGGCTATAGAAATTTAGGTGGAGAGCTGAAAGACAAGCGCCAGCCAATCCCAAGACGGTCACTGAAAGCCTAGACCAATCAGCGATCAGATGTCATAAGTTCAAAATCCTTTGTTGGCAGAGAGACGGTTTTGGCGCTGAACGTACCTGTGGAGCAACACTTTACAGCTGAGCCAGTGAGGTGGTTCAAGGCTGCAATCCGGTGTGGCAGGCTTAGTCTGCAGCTTTCGTTTCTGTTTCTGGCCCTGAATGGGAGTGAGGGAAGGTGTTCAAGTCTTGCGGCCTTAGTGGATGAGCACGGTTTGGCCTCAGAAATAGTCAGAAAAACCCCAGGGATGGTCCTCAGAAAGAGAGGTATCCCAGGTCCACTGGAGCAGAAGAGGAAGAAGTAAATATAAAGTGTTTCCACTTTAACAGAAGAGACAGCTGTTTTAGCCATCTAGAGGCTGTGTGGTATAATCTGCAAATGGAAAAGTAGACGTCTCTAATGAAGCAAGGTAAAATGGAGGTCAGCAGGAGGAAGTCAGTGAGGCTGAGATCCTCCAATCAGGGTGTTGGCGCTGAAAATTCAGAATGTCCAAAGGCGCTAAATACCAACGTACCTGAGGGGGTATACGGCTTTTGGCTGTTTCTGTAGATTTCTGGGCCCTGCAACAAACCGGAGTTTGGAGGATCCCAGGCAACAGTTTCAAGAGGGGAAGAAAGCCTCAGGGTCTGCTGATTTGCAGTAGCAGAATTATGGGTTTCTTCCCAGAACAGGCTTGTAGCTTTTCCTCTGGTGGCGAGGTGCGAGCCCCCAGTGGGCATGGCTCATCTGAGGGGGAGAGGAAAGGAGATGGATTAAGAAGGGGCAGGCAGGGGAGGTTTGGTTAACTCAAACAAAGAAACAGGGTGGTCACTATTATTTGGAAGAAGGAGGCTAAACTACAAAGTGGGTAACAGAAATAGTGAGGAGTTGTAAGTGGGTTAGACAGCAGACAGGTGACAAGACGAGAGGCAAGGACTGGACTGTAAATTTAGAGTGCTAGGCAGTACACTGAAAATTCTGGTCAATTTAAAACTACAGCTTTACACAGAAATTAATTCTAAAAAGGATTTGGCTGTTCGCTTAGAATAATAGACAGTGCAGTACAGGTCTAATAAACTTAAAACCCTACAGTTTTACACTCAGAATTAATAATAAAAGGGATCAGGCTGTAGTTTTAGGATATTAAGGAGTGCATTGAAAGGTCAGCTTAAAATTCTTCATCATTTCACAGAGGATTAATTCTAAAGAGGGATGTAATCACAGTGCATTCAGAGCAGGTAAATCACTTTAGACAATGGCAGTGTAACACTTAATGGTCTAAACTGGATTGATAGATAAGGAGAGAAACAGTGTGTGTGGGGGGGGAGGTGGGCTTTCATGCCCTTCTAGCTTTACAAAAAAGATGACTTTCTTAAAAAAAAAAAAGGAATTTCTTGCTTTACAAAAAAGGATAGTCCCAGGGTCAGCAATGCTGATAAACGTCTCTAATGAAGCAAGGTAAAATGGAGGCCAGCAGGAGGAAGTCAGTGAGACTGAGATCCTCCAATCAGGGTATTGGTGCTGAAAATTCAGAATGTTCAGAGGTGCCAAATACAAACGTACCCGAGGTGGTATACGGCTTTTGGCTGCTTCTGTAGATTTCTGGGCCCTGCAACGAACCGGAGTTTGGAGGATCCCAGGCAACAGTTTCAACAGGGGAAGAAAGCCTCAGGGTCTGCTGATTTGCAGTAGCAGAATGGTGTTTTTTTTTCCCAGGACAGGCTTGTAGCTTTTCCTCTGGTGGCGAGGTCTGAGACCCCGGTGGGCATGGCACACCTGAGGGGGTATATGGCTTTTGGCTGTTTCTGTAGATTTCTGGGCCCTGCAATGAACTGGAGTTTGGAAGATCCCAGGCAGCAGTTTCAACAAGGGAAGAAAGCCTCAGGGTCTGCTGATTTGCAGTAGCAGAATTGTGGGTTTCTTCCCAGGACAGCCTTGTAGCTTTTCCTCTGGTGGCGAGGTCCGAGCCCCCAGTGGGCATGGCACACCTGAGGGGTATGCAGCTTTTGTCTGTTTCTGTAGATTTCTGGGCCCTGCAATGAACTGGAGTTCAGAGGATCCCAGGCAGCAGTTACAACAGGGGAAGAAAGCCTCAGGGTCTGCTGATTTGCAGTAGCAGAATCGTGGGTTTCTTCCCAGGACAGACTTGTAGCTTCTCCTCTCCCGGCGAGGTCTGAGCCCCCGGTGGGCACGGCACACCTGATATAGAATATATGCAACTCAATATGTGGAAATGTAATGGATATTGGGATCCCTTTTGTTTAGAAAATATATAGCATTGCTGTTGAAATGTACATATTCATAATTTGAGATGATTGCAAAGAGCTATGGAAAACTCATAGGGTTACCTGAGTGCAAATCTTTGAGCCTTTTGCAAAAGCTGTGCACACGAGGCCTCAGCAAGCACACTGTGTTCTAGCAGCTCCTGCCTGATATTTATGAAAACAGGATGCTTGCTAAGAATGGGGATTGAACGGACTTATAAAGGAGCTAAGCTGCAACTGCTTGAGAAGAAGAAAAAGGGACAAAGAGACTGAAAGAAAAAACTATTTAATTTCTCCTCTGTACATAGTTATTATGAACAAGTTTATTTTATGTTACTGCTACTGTAAATAAATATTTTTGGTGAATTCTGGAACTGCTCCTGGTTTTCCTATGCTTCCTGACCTGTGCCTCGTCAATAAGGACACACCCCTGAGGAGGCACTTTTGGCGTGAAACTGGTTGGATTTTTTTCCATGTGCACCCGCAGTGTTCCTTGTAATATGCTGCTAAGTAAATAAATTAGTTTGTCTTTATTTTCTGGTGATGGTGTTGTTTGTCTTTGGTTGTTGTCCCACAAGACATGGTCTGGCATTGACTATGTCCTCATATCACGGGCATGGCACACACATGTACATGATATGAAAATCAGCCCCATTTTGGTCTCAGATCACACAAGGGTCTTTGTGACTTTGTAGTTACACTCCAATAATGCTGGTCCTAGGACAAAGAGATTTCCCACCTATATGCTACACAATGACAAGTTTAAGGAGTTTTTGGGTGAACAATGGTAAATATAGTGAAGGAACAAGGACACTGCCCCTGACAAAGCTTGCTTTAGGGATGCAGGGAAGGTCGTCATGCAGGGGGCAATAACAGCCTTCATGGTGGTGCAACGGAAGAGGTGCAGGGAAAATTTCCATGAAATTGAATGCACTGTCAAAGACTTGGAGGCCCAAACTTTTAAAACCCTTCAGTAGAGATGATCAGGGCTCTCAAGGAGGCAAGATAAACTGTTATCAGGGGGCTCAGAAAGGGGATGGAAGGCCTTCATGGCAGTGTAACAGAAGAAGTGCAAGGAAAAATTCCAAGAAATGGAATGCACGGTCAAAGACTTGACAATCCAGACTTTTCAAAACCCCTCTGAAGAGGTGAACGAGGCTCTGAATGAGGCAAGAGAAACTGCTAACAGGGCACTTGGGGGGTGGAGGTCCTTCATGGTGGTGTAACGAAGAAGCACAAGGGAAAATTCCAAGAAATGGAATGTATGGTAAAAGACTTGGTGACCCAAACTTTTTAAAACCCTTAGGAAGGTACAAGTTGACTGCAATTGAGCATTTTCAAAATGGGCGACTCAGTCATGGTGCCTGTGCACAGGGATACCTGGCAGGGTAACGACCGGATATGGGGGGGTAAGTGAATATAGCCACGGGATGTCACTATGTATACATGCTCATGGGGGGACCACGCCATGCAATGGGTGGAATGGAAGGGAGGATTTGTGGGGCATAGTGCAGTGGTAGGCTACTGAGCTGGCCGTGTGGCATAGTGGATTGGTGGCAGGCTGGGATTGGGAGGGTGCCAGGTTCGGTTCTAGGTGCAATCGTGTTTTTGTGCCAGGTCTTTTTTTTTTTTAAGTTTTGCATCCCCTGGAGTTGAGAATTCTTTAGTAGGGGTGTGTGGGGGGGGGCAGGGGGCAAAGTCCCCTGCCTAAAAAACAAAAACATAGATCTCGGGTGCCCTCTTGAAGTTCGCTGCAAGTGTACATCGCCGAAATTCATTTTAGGTGATGTCACTAGCCCAAACGGCGATCGCTATTCCACAATCACCGTTATCACGTGGAACTCTTAGGAAAAAGCAGTCGGGGCTTTCAATGGGTGGTCTTCTTCTTCTTCTAACAAAAATTCTACAAATTTGGTGACAAACCCAGTCCCCTTCTAGCTTGACTACCCAAAGGGCATAGAAAATCTAATATGATTGTTTCCATCAAGAAGCAAATCGGTATAGTCATGGGAAGGGGGGGGGACATTAGGGAAGAGTTTGCACAATTATGTCATAATCTCTATTCTAGTGAATGCTCTAATAGGGAGGCAAGTATCTTAGACTTCCTGAGCTTCCTACTCTCCCAACCCTGATGCAAGAATAGGCTGCTCATCTCAATGCACCTCTTGTGTTTGGAGAGCTGCGAAGTGCGGCTGCCGGGCTGATGGCTGGGAAGGTTGCAGACTCTGACGGTCTGCCAGTGGAATACTATAGGGTCTTGGGAGAGGAGGTTTGGCAGAATATTCTGGATGTGTTCCAGAAGGCTATAGAGGATGGGACACCACCCAAGTTCTGCAGGCTTGGAATTATTACAGTGTTCCAAAGGCTGGAGGGGACTCTACCAACTGCACATCTTATACCCCTATTTCACTCCTGAATTTTGCTAGTAAAATTTTTGCCAAGGCAATGGCCCATTGATTGGAGGACACCCTACCTGATCTTGTTGGACCAGATCATATGGGGTTTGTCAAAGGACGTTACTCCTTCCACAATGTATGAAGACTCGAGTGTCTTCCAACTGGGTGCTAAGCATGCGGGGGGAGTCTGTGTGCTATTCCTGGATGCTGAAAAAGCCTTCAATAGAATAGAATGGGGGTACATGTTTAAGATACTTGAGATCTTTGGGTTGGGGAAATGGTTTATTCTTATGCTCAAACTTTATACCATATGCCTCACTTGAGTGTACTGGTTAATGGGGAACCCTCTCGAGTATTTGACTTGGGAAGGGGAACCGGCAGGGTGCCCTCTTTCCCCACTGCTGTTTGTGTTGGCTATTAAACCCCTGGCTGAAGCAATTTGCAGTAGTTAGGAGGTGGGAGGTATTGAGGG
This sequence comes from Neoceratodus forsteri, assembly GCA_016271365.2. NCBI lineage: Eukaryota > Metazoa > Chordata > Ceratodontiformes > Ceratodontidae > Neoceratodus > Neoceratodus forsteri. The sequence continues at coordinate 45,044,241 of JADMNL010000035.1, forward strand.
GGCCTAGGGAACATGGTACAAAATGACTCTTTATGCTGACAATGTGTTGTACCTGATGGAACCCAGTACTTGTATTACAGAAATCACCCACATTATAGAACACTTTGCGTATGTCTCTGGCTACAAAATTAACTTTGGGAAATCTGAACTTATGGACATGTGGCAGTGCCTCTGAGGGATATGAGAGGATATGAGTATAACCCAGTGATCTCAGATTTGAAATATCTCAGTTTATGAGTGGGTCCCTCCCTCTCATAATTGTATGAGTTAAATTATAGATTGATCCTGCGGACTATAAAGTCAGATCTCAGTAGATGACAAGGCCTTCTGATTTGGTGGATGGATCAGATAAATCTTATAAAAGTGAATAGCCTTCCTGGAATGTTATCAGATGTTACCATTTGGCCTAAGTAGTAAAGATTTAAAAAAGCTTAGACAAGGAACTTAGCTTTAAATACCACAGAACTCTGGTGATCCAAAAAACAAATTATTTGATTAGAAATATAAAAAGGAGTTTTGTAAACACATTGAAAGGATGTATGTTACCTTTACATACAACATAAGTGAGACCATTCATGGACTATGGCTCTCCATTATGGAGTCCCTATTGTAGAGGTGAGATGGAAAGATTAGAAAGAGTACAGCATAGGTACACAAAAATGACTGGATCCCTAAGAAAACATAACTATGGCCCTGGACACACTATAGAACTGTTTTTGAAAACCTTTTTTAAAACCAGTTTAGCTAAACCATTTCAGTGCAGCCACACTACTCAGTAAACCATATTTGAAAACGGTTTAGTGTGGCCACACTGCTAGTGTTAAACCTGTTCTCCTTGTAACTATTTTGTGTTAAGTCCAACACACAGAACTGTGCTTGCCTGGACACACTGCAGCTAGAACTGTTTTAGTTAAACCATTACAGCTTAAAACACTTTTACTCCTGGACAGACCTGTAAGTAAAACCATGCAGCTCCAAAACGTTTTTAAAAATGGTTTTAAGACTAGGTATCTAGCAGGGTTTAAAAACACTTTTGTTAAAACGTTTTTAGTGGCTTGTAGTCTGTCTGCAAACAGTGCTAGGGGGATTTAAACCATTTTAAGGCACTTAAACCGTTTTAGGTTCCCCAGTGTGTCCAGGGCCTATAAGGGCAGGTTAAAACTCTTAGGTTTATTCTCATTGGAGCAGAGGAGAGTAAGAGGAGATTTATTAACACTTCAAAAGAATGAGAGATCCAAAGCTAATGGAAGAAATAGGTATAAAAATTCAGAATGAACCAAAGAATCTAAGGGCACATAGATTATAGATAAAAATAACTACCGTAAAGAAAAACAATAGGTACGTCTCATTTATAAACATGACTGGAAGAATCTACTTCTGGTTAAATAACTGGAAAAAAAAAAGAATCTGAAATTCATTACCAAGTAATGTGGTTCTAAGTAAGTCTGTAAACTGTTTCAAACAAGAAATAGATAAATGGTGCCCTGAGATTTTCTGGAGAGGCAAAAAACCTAGGGCTAGACTGGCTTGCTTACGCGGCCGTACTGCAAAAGGGGGTCTCAGATTTTCAGACATCGTGCTACACTTGTGGGCTGCTCAGCTCAGGTTACTGTCATAATGGGTAAAAGGAAGCTTGGGTGGCTCGGGACATATGGTGACCCCATCTCCATGCACGTCGTACTTAAATCAAGAGAATGGGAGACTCTCAAAATAGCTGGTGGAGGAGGCACCATTGGTGGGCCATGTGTTGGCTATGTGGGCTAAAGTGTCAAAATATGTCAAGGCAAGGGAGGTTAGCATGAGTTTAGCCCCAGTAGTGCAAAACCTGGAATTCTTGCCTGGTCTGGAGGAGCCAGGTTTTCTAAAATGGGAACAGGGGGAATGTATACCAGAGTGGAGGTTTCAAAGATTTTGACATTATTAGGAACCACTTAGCATTCATGCAAACTATCAATTCAGATACCTACAAATCTGGGATTGGGCGTATCAGACGGAGAGATTGACCCCTTACTCCTCACCACTTTTTAGCATCAAATGGAGGGTACTCCAGAATAGAGTAAATCCAAAAGGGTCACTTGCAAGAGTATATAAAATATTACGCAAACAGGCACCAAATCTCTTAGACAAGGTTAAGCGGCGGTGAGAGATAGACTTGGGCCTCTGCATTCTATAAAAAGCCTAATTCACTAGATGTCAATAACATTGGATTCCTGGTTTGCAATAAACTTAAGGACTCTCAATATAAATTCCTTCACTGTCTGTATTTGCTGCCACAGGTGGTAAATAAGGTTCATGTGGGAGTCTCATCAATATATGAATGCTGTAATGGAGCTGTGGGAACTTACTTCCACTATTTTGGGACCTGTCCACAACTACCAGGCTATTGTGATCATTCACCAGTTACCTGCTGGTGGGCTAATAAAATCCCCCCAACGTCCCCTAAGATCACCGTCCATAGGCGCCTCAAAAAAAGTGCCCTCTCACGTTTCCCAAATCATACCTTGCCTCTTGCGATTTGGTCCCCTATTCACACCGCCCAGTCCATCGATGCTGCCCTCACCTATTTTATTGCCATCTTTAATTCTGCCTGTGACATCTTTGCCCCCTTCTCCAAGCATATTGTAAAACACTGGAACACCCCCTGGATCTCCAAAAGTCTACTTGACCAAATGCGCCTACGAGATAACCTCTTGCATAAGGCCCTTGACTCAGAACTCCCCCAGGACAGACAACTGTACAGAGAGGCTAGAAACAGTTGCACATGGGCTATCCAGCAGGCCAGAGCTGCCTACTGTAAGCAAACCCTCACCTCCTCCTGGGGCTCCGGAAAAATATTCTGGAGCAATATTAAGGAACTATGCGGGAATACTGTATTCCCTGCCCCTGCGCAGCTTCTAATAGACGGGGTTATCTCCCAGGACCCTAATACTATCTCCAGTGCCCTCAATACCACCTTCTCTGACCGTAGTCATATCCTCCCTCCTAACTTCTTTGACCCAGTCACTAACTGCCCCATTGACACTTCAGCCACCGCCAATCCTACCCTTTTCTGGCTACAATCATCTCCTGCAATGAGGCAAAACACTATCTCCCCAAAGCTCTGGTGAACTCTCACTATAGTGGTGACTCCCTAGATCTCAAACTCATTCGGCTTATGTTGGATGTGACCCTGCCCCATCTCACCAAATATTTAACTTGCCCTTATGCCTGAGCCAATTCCCCACTACATGGAAAAGAGCAGTAATAACCCCATCTTGAAAAGTGGTGACCCCACCTCCACCAGTAATTATAGGCCAATATCAATCCTGCCCCACTTCTCTAAGGCTCTTGAAAAAATTGTGTCGGACCAGCTCACAGACTACCTGACCAAGCACAATCTGCCCTGTAGCAAACAACATGGTTTTTGGAGGGGTCACAGCCCTTCCACTGCCCTCATCAAATTTACTACATATATACTGTACATGAGGCACTGGAACAGGGCTCCATGGCAGGTGCACTCTACATCAATTTGACCAAAGCTTTTGATTTCATCAGTCACGTACTGCTTCTCCACACCCTTTCATCTCTGAATTTCTCCCCTGAGGCTACCTTCTGGTTCAAAAATTATCTCTCTGGCCAGACTCAACAGGTCAAAATTAATGCAACCATCACCTCCAGTAGACCAGTCTTAGCTGGAATCCCGTAAGGGTCAGTACTTGGCCCTTTATTCTTCACCCTTGTCCTGAACTCCCTCCCTCAATCCTGCAGCAGAAAGCTGCTGCTTTATGCTGATGATGCTGTAGTCTTCTGGAAACATCCTCATTCCACTTCACTCCAAACTGCTCTGCAGGGCTTTTTTTAGTGAACTTGAAACCTGGTTCTCTGAACACCATCTAATACTTAACTACAAGAAGACTAAATCTATGATCTTTGCCCACCACCAGAACCCTTTTTGTTACTTGCCATTAATTGTCTCTAACTCCCATGGCACTTCGCTTGAAACGGTCTCATTCTTCAAATACCTGGGCGTCATGTTGGACTCCTCCTTCACCTACCACACACACACACATACAACATTTCTCCTCCTCTGTTAACACCAGGCTGGGGATCCTGTACAGACATAAGCACTATCTACCCCCACAGGCCATGCATCTCACTGTGTCTTCCTCAGTTCTATCCTTGGTGAACTACGGAATAGAGATTTATGGGTCTGCTGATCAAACTGCCTTACACAGCATCAACCTCGCCCTTAATAAAGCCTGCCGCCTGGTCTCTGGTTGTGACAGGTAAACACACTGCTTGGCTGAACTTCCAAGGTAGGCTTAAGTACCACACCTGCCTCCTTGCAAAAAAGATACTACACAAGCAAGCGCCAATAGGCCTCCACCCATTATCCATATAGTCCCACACAGGAGGGCCCTTTGGCACTCTGCCAGCACCTCCCTCCTCGTCCCTCACTGTAGAATATCCCTTGATCAAAAGTCCTTCCGATATCGAGCTCCCCTGTGGCTAAACAGTCTACTGTCCTCCATCTCCCTGGTCCCCTAGTCTCAGGCAATTTACAGCAGGTCTCAAGGCCCTCCTCCTTGATTCTGCAATCTGTGACTGTAAATAACTTTCCACCTCCCTTACTGATTCCACCTCCCTTTCTGACCCTCAAAAGGAGCCATACTATGTTCAGGTTCTTGCTCTAATGTAGTAAGGAAGCCCACAGATAAGGGATATTTTTCTCTTCTCTCCCACAAATGTTTTTTCTCACAGGCTCCTCAATTCTACTGTGTATAAACTATGACTCTGGGCCCATTCAAGACCCTCCAAAACTGTCGCCTGTCATATTTACTTAACTTTGACCCGGGGCCTTCTTTAAGATCCCTGCTGATGTAACCTTCCAATGTATATATCCCTGTGCTGTATGACTATGTACTGTACGATATTAGTTATGTATGTGTATTTTCCCCTTTTTTACTGACGTGGAGCCTTTGCAAAGGAGTCTATGACTCAAAGGATTGTAATTCCGATTCTATTCAATAAATAAGTAAAACATATTGGGTGGATATCGCTCAAGCAATTAGCCCTGCAAAAGGGATCAGGATTGATGTAAACCTGTCATCTGCGCTGTTTGGCGTGGAGCCCCAGGAAGGGGAGGAATAGAATCTTTACCCGAGGGTGCTGCGCACTACGCTATTACTAGCCCAGAAGTGCATCCTGAATACCTGGGGGTCCCATGATCAACCCACTAAGGGCATGTGGCAAGATCACATGAGAAGGATACTTCCACTTGAGCATCTCACTTATGAGTTGAGAGGATGGGTGGACAGATTTGAGGGACAGTGGGGTCCCTATCTGAACACATTATGTTCTCTGGATGCTGCACTGATCAGGCTCTGAGGATAAGAAGCTTTATCCTTGCATGGAATGTGGCACACATAGGACTGATGGCTTGACTGGGGAGAAGGGTAGTGTTTTTAGCCCTTGGGGCCACTAATTGTAGAGGTTCTTAGCAGAACTATGCATGCTGTCCAGAGGTATACATATCAGAGCATGGAATCCTGTAAAGTAGTTTTAAAGCGTATGTGTGTATAGCAAATATTTTAACTGTTGTAACTCTATGTTTGTTCGTTTTCTTTTCTGGTCCACTTTTGGGTTAACGGTCTTGTATGAAGTGATGTGTTTTGAAGCTTATGCTGTCTGTTGGTTTTATGGGCAGTACAAAGTTCTCCATATGGCAATGCTAGACTAACAATTGATGCTGTGAAGTTGTGAGAGAGTAGCATCCTTCATGAGAAATCGCAGTCACAATTTAAGATGTACTTGCTCTGACTCCTTTAGTTGTAAGAGCTTTTGAACAAGGCATGCATGTCCATGAAATGATTATTGTATAATGCCATTTGCATGATGATATTAAATGTTAACCTGTATTATTCATTTAAATTAATAAACAGAATAAATAAAGGGAAAAGCGGTGATTCTAAAGCAGAGTACCTCGAGCTGGTGGCATACTGATCCTTGGCTCCCTTCTGCAACACTGGAATAGCCGTTTTAGGCATTGACAAACAAAATAGTGATATTATGAAAAAACAAGAAACAATTAAGATTTAGACAAATTATAACAGTGGCAAGCACTACTTCAGAGACCCAGACAAAGTGAGAGGTACTGTAAAACTGTTAATGTTCGCTTTCAATTAATAGAGCGGATTCAGAAGAACACATTGCAAAATCAGTGGTTAAAGGGGACAAAACCTTTTACAGGTACATAAGTGAAAAAAGAAGGACAAAGGGAGGGATAGTTAGACTGAAGGGGGAGGATGGGAGCAGCGTGGAGGATGACAACAGTAAAGCTGACATATTGAACAGGTATTTCTGCTCAGTCTTTACTAAGGAAGAGGGGTAATGGGTCTGAAGGGAGTACAAGGGGTGAGAATGGTGCAGAAATGGACACAAGTCCCTTTACACGAGAAGGGTCCTGAAGGAACTGGAAGTAATAAGAGTTGACAAAGCAATGGGGCCAGATGGGGTGCACCCAGGGTCCTTAAAGAACTAGAGAGGTGGTGGCTGAACCTCTGGCTATCCTGTTCAGCCAATCACTGGAAACAGGAAGTACCCAAAGACTGGAGGACAGCAGATGTAGTCCCTTATACAAAAGTGGGAACAAAAGGAAGCAGGAACTACAGACCAGTCAGCCTCACCTCGGTAGTGGAAAGATCATGGAAGCACTACTGAAGGAGAGATTGGTGGAACATCTGGTTGTCAATGGACTACAGGACCCAAGGCAGCATGGTTTCACCAGGGGAGGTCATGTCAGACCAACCTCATTGAATTTTTGACTGGGTGACTAGGGAGGTGGATCAGGGAGGGCAGTGGACATGGCCTATCTGGACTTCAACAAGGCCTTTGACACTGTGCCACATAGAAGACTATTACACAAACTGGGGAATATGGGTGTGGGCAGGACAGTAGTGTGGTGGGTAGGTAACTGGCTGGGTGGCAGGACACAGAGGGTGGTGGTAAATGGCTGTCACTCCACAGAGGAAGAGTGACCAGTGGGGTACCACAGGGATCAGTGCTGGGACCGGTCCTATTCAACATCTTCATCAGTGACATTGCACAGGATATAGAAGGCAGAATTTCACTGTTCAGCTGATGACACAAAGCTCTGTAACAGAGTAACGTGTAGACAGAATGAGAAGGGACCTGCAGAAACTTGAAGAATGGTCAAGGGTTTGGCAGTTGAAATTCAATGCAAAGAAGTGCAAGATAATGCATATGGGGCACAAAAACCCTGGCACAATATATCAGTTGGGGGTGAGGATATAGCATGCACCAAGCAGGAAAGGGATCTTGGGGTTGTCATCTCTGATGACCTCAAGGTAGGAAACAGTGTGACAAGGCATCAGGTAAAGCAAATAGGATGCTGGGATGTATAGGCAGGGCATCACCAGCAGGAAAAGGAGGTCATAATTCCGCTATACAAGACACTAGTGAGGCCCCACCTGGAGTACAGTGTACAGTTCTGGAGACCATACCTACGTAAGGACATAGACAGGGTAGAGAAGGTTCAGAGGAGGGCAACAAAGATGGTGCATGGGTTGCATCACAAATCCTATGAAGACAGGTTGAAGGAACTGAACATGTACTCCCTGGAGGAGAGGAGGGAGAGGGATATGATAGAGACATACAAGTATCTTACAGGGAGGAACAGGGTGCAGGAAAACACTATTTTTAAGCGAAAAGATGTTTCAGGACTAGAGGCATGGGATGAAGTTGGAGGAGGAGCGATTCAGAGGAAACATGAGAAGAATTTCTTCACAGAGCGGGTGGTGGACAAGTGGAACACCCTGCCAGAGGAAGTGGTGGGGGCTGAAACAATCACAGGATTTAAGAATGCATGGGATAGACATAAAGGAATTCTAGAGGTCAGGGGTAAGGGGAAATAGACTTCTAGGAAAACAAACTGAACTTACAAGCTCAAATGGGCAGACTAGGTGGGCCATAGGCCCTTATCTGCCGACACTGTCTATGTATCTATGTATAATGTACCGCACTGTAGGATGTTAAATAAAGATCGCGGGTCAGTCGTCAGGTTTTGTCATCATTCAAAAAGACACTAATAAAAATAGATCTCGGTTCACTAGTACAGCAACAGCTTACAGGATACAGTATCACTCAGGCAAAAAAAATTAAAAAAGTGAGGTACAGTACTTGGTGTAAGGGGTGAAAGAGGCGGCATGCATGGATAACAAGTAACCCCAATGTAGCAATATGGAGTGCAGTTCTGTAAATGACTGCAGAGCTTATTGCTTACAGGTTACAGCTGGGTGCTTGAGGGGCAGTCTTTGTAATTGCATACTGCTTTGTGCCTACACTCTGTACTCTTTGTTCACCTGACCTGGTACTTATCATAGGTTACCACAGGTCAAGTAACAATTAAATCTGCACACATAAGAACATCGTAGCAGTTTGTGCCAATGCTTTGTTTTCAGATGTCTCTGTATTCATGGTTACAGTGCCCCAAGCAAGTTAAGAGAGACCTCACAGAACTAGCTGAGGTCACACCTGATGACTTGAGTGAATACACAGGAGTCTCACTAAAGGTGGCTGAAAGTGTGGTGCTAGAACTCCAAAATGCCACACCTCCAGCCAAACACCGATGAACTGAGTACACCACCTATTCAGCAAATGTCCGTTTTGAAGTCGAACGCTATGCTGCAGTTCACAGCGTGATGAATGCTGTGCGGTACAATGGTTGCAAGTACTCAAAGACTATAAATGAGAGTACAGTAAGAACATTTAACAAGCATTTGTCAATGCCGAATGTTGTCGCACTGGCATTGGCAGTGGGAGTGGCGGAGCTGGAGACACATAATGCTGTGATTTTGTGAATGTGTCTCAAAAGGTGATTTTGCACAGCAAGCACACCATTGTGTGCCACAGCTGCGGAAACACGTTTTGGGCAGGTTGTGAAAAATGGCAGCTGGACTGTTGATAAGGAGATGTGCACAAATGCCAGTGGTGAAAATGTGGCATGAAAATATTGCAGACTGACGAAGTTACAAGGGTGCGTGGAAACTGCGCAATGCACGCTTGCAACACAGTCATTGTATGGAGTTTCGGCACCAAATTTTCAACATAGACATTTTAGGACCTCTGCTCATGAATAGTGTCAGCGTAATTTCCTCAAACTGTCCCAAAAACTGATTTTGCACAGCGGACGTGCAATTCTGTGCCGGACGTGCAAAAACACATTTCAGGCACCTGCAGTGTTCATAAGGAGGTATGGAAAAATGCCAATGATGAACAGCTGGAGTGAAAGTATTACAAATTCACAAAGTCATGAGCGTGCGTGCAAACTGTGCAATGCACGCTCATAACACACTCGTTTTATTGACTTTCGTTCCCAAATTTTCAACATAGGCATTTTAGGGCATCTGCTAATGAACAGTGTCACTGTCATTTTCATCATGTGTCTCGAATACGGACTTTCCACAGCTATCACGCTATTCTGCGCCGGAACTGCGAAAACAGATTTTGGTCAGGATGTGAAAAATGACAGCTGTACTGTTCATTAGGAGGTGCAGAACAATGGCACTGTAGAAAATCTTGAGTGAGAATATTACAAGTTTGCGAACGTACAAGCATGCGTGCAAACTGCACAACGCACACTCGTAACACAGTCATTTTATGGAGTATCGTCACCAAATTTTCAACACAGGCATTTTAGGACCTCTGCTCATGAACTGTGTAACTGTCACTTTCGTAACGTGTCCCGAACACTGATTTCACACAGCAAGCGTGCTATTCTGCGCCGAAAGTGCAAAAACACATTTCGGCAAGGATGTGAAAAATGACAGCTGTACAATTCACAAGAAGGTGTAGTAAAATGCCAATGTTGAGAACGTGGCATGAAAATATTGCAAATGCGCTAACTTACAAGCATGCGTTGCGCAGTTGCTATGCACTTCGTAAAACAGTCATTTTATGGAGTATTGTCACCAAATTTTCAACACAGGCATTTTAGGACCTCTGCTCATGAACAGTATCACTGTCATTTTTGTAATATGTCCTGAACACTGATTTTGCACAGCGACCGCGCTATTCTGCACCGGAAGTACGAAAACACATTTCGGCCAGGATGTGAAAAATGACAGCTGTACAGTTCACAAGAAAGTGTGGTAAAATGCCAATGTTGAGAATCTGGCATGAAAATAGTGCGAATGCGCTAACATATGAGCGTGCGTTGTGCAGTTGCTACGCACGCTCGTAAAACAGTCATTTTATAGAGTATTGTCACCAAATTTTCAACACAGGCATTTTAGGACCTCTGCTCATGAACATTGTCATTTTCATAATGTGTCCCAAACACTGATTTCACCATGACCGCACTATTCTGCGCCGGAAGTGCGAAAACACATTTAGCCAGGATGTGAAAATGACAGCTGTATAGTTCACAAGAAGATGTGGTAAAATGCCAATGTTGAAATCTGGCATAAAATATTGTGAATGTGCTAACTACGAGCTTGCGTATGCGCAGTTTGCTCACAGCCAGTAAAACAGTCATGTTTTGGATTCTCCACAAATCTCAGCATAGGGTTTTGAGAGCCCCCTCATGAACAGTGGCACTGTCATTTTGTTACGCATTGCCAAAAGGTGATTCCATGCAGTGACTGCGAAATCACCTTTCGGGACGAAATGACGCCATGACAGTGCAAGAATTCATGAGAAGGGGTCCCAAAAACCCCATGCTGAAAATTTGGGGCCAAAATTAGCAAAAATGCCCGAGATATGCAGCAAAGTTGAAAAAACCCTATTCATTCCATTATACAGTTTACCGGCATTTCCTCAGTTCGCGGTCAGCTTTGAAGAGTGCAGACATGTTCACGGTCCATGGAAGATCATCGCGCTGGACTCCGGAGGTAAGTATGGGGTGGGGGTGTGTGTGGGAGGCAGGGTGCGCAAAGGGTGGTGCGGGTGGGGGAGGGACATGGAGATTATGAGGACCGTTTTCATTTACAGGTTAAAAAATAGAAAAAAACATTGCGGGACAGTTTTTTTTTGCAGGGCATTGGCATGCTGGGGTGGGCTCCCAGAGTGCCACCTAGCTGTTGGGGGTGTCTGTAGCAGGCGGGATTGGGCACCTTGTCGGCAAACAACGGGGAATTTATGCTGATGGGGATTGGGCACCCTGTCAGCACACAAGAAGGAGTGGGGATGCAGAGCCGAGGGATTGGGCAGCCCCTCAGCATAAACAATTGGGGATATTTCTGCTGATGAGGTGGGCTCCCCATCGGCACAAAGGAAAGGAGGGCAGCGTAGAGCCGAGGGGATTGGGCACCCCCTCGGCATATCCTAAATGAAGTGCTTTATGCCAACTAGGAGTCGCTCCCCCGTCGACACATTCACAGGGGCCGGGGGCAGCCGACAGGGGGATTGGGTACCCCCGAAGTCGGCAGTTCAGCCATGTACATAATGGCGGCGAGCACGGCAAGAAAAGGACCGCTTTGCTCAGATTGCAGCAGACCTTTTCTTAGATGTGCTCGCCACTTTATGTATGCATGGTGTGGCGTCAGCATGCAGGCTGATTGGGGAATGCGGGATGCACCTGGCTGGCGTGCCTGCATTCGCCCAACAGCGCCTGTGCTTCCAAAGCTGCACTGTCCCACGATGTTGGCTGCGCAAGAGCACCAACATAAAAAGGATTATTATGATAATTTTAAGAGTGTGCCAGACCCCACCAGCATAACACACTCCCTCCCTACAAAGCATAGGGAAGAGGCCTACTCTCCTTGTAGAGGATGTTGAAAATAAACTGAAAACCATAATAAAAAGTTTACATTGTGAGGGGACAGTTATTAATGCACGAGTTGTGGTTGCTGTGGCAGTTGGAGTGGTTAAAGCTACAAACCCTCATCTGCTAGTGGAGTATGAAGGTCATTTAAGTTTCACTAGACAGTGTGCAGGGCAGTTGTTAAACTGACTTGGGTATTGTAAACAAAAGGGCATCAAAGCTGGAAAAAAAATACCTGATGATTTCCCTGTGCTAAAAAAGGCATTCTTAGATGGAATAGCCAATGCATCCATGCAGGAATTGTTTCCTGCTGAGCTCATCATTAACATGGACAAAACAGGTGTAAATCTAGTTCCCTCTGCATCCTGGACTATGGAAGTCAGTGGGTCCAGGCAGGTTGAGGTGAGTGGCATTAATGACAAAAGACAAGTCACCATGGCAATGTCTGTTACACTTTCGGGTCACTATCTGCCACCCAAGTGATTTATGCTGGAAAAACTGCTAACTGCCATCCCAATTTTGACTTCCCCACTAACTGGCACCTCACACACAGTGAAAATCCCTGGGCAAATGAAACAACAATGCTGCAGTGCATTGATAGCATTCTTATGCCCTACGTTGCAAAGATCAAACAACTGAACCAGGTTCCAGACAAACAGCAAGCGATGCTGATTCTAGATCTTTATAGAGCTCACACCACCAAGCCTGTACTTGAAAAGCTGGAACAGTGCAACATCATCCCCATATTTGTTCCAGCTTCGTGCACTGACCAACTACAGCCCCTTGATTTATCAGTCAACAAACTCTATAAAGATTAACTGAAGAGTCTGTTCACTGAATGGTATGCCACTCTAATAACTGAACAGCTAAACAAGGGAACACCATCACCCCAAATATCATTGGACTTCAGAATGACTACACTAAAAGTGAAACATTCCCAAATGGCTTGTTGCTGCCTTCCAGAGGATACGAGGAAGAAAAGAGGATGCAGTACGTAGGTTTGACCAGGTGGGGATATAGCAGGAGCATGATGAGTCTCTAAACATGGCAAGTACATGTCCCCCAGTGCCTTGGCTAAAGGTAAGGTAAACTTTATTCAGTATTGTAATTGGCTTTTTGTTTGTTTTTATTACAGTCCCTTCTTCTACTGCCTGCAACACTGTGAAAACCTCGTGTTCCCTTTTGAGATCCCTGATTACCAAGCTCTGAAGCAGGAGGACACAGATTTTTTAATGCATTTTTTTCAGACAACCATGCTGTGTGTCTAGCCGTGGGGGGAGCATGGGAATGCAACTAGCGCTACTGATTTTGAGATGTAGCAGTACTTTTTACTGTGTCGGCTGTTTAAAAAATAAAGATTTAAATTTTGACACTTACAGTAAGGTGTGCTTCGATTTTTTTAGCTGCTCAGAATTGATGCTGTTTGCTAATGTTTGCAGGTTAGTAAAAATCACGAACATAGCAACATTTACTTGGCAACAATCATTACCTGTTTTACAGTATCTCATAAAATGTTGGCTCACAAAATCAGAGCATACAGTGGAAAAAATACATACAGTCTTGTTCAGTCTATTATGCTACCCACCAGGCAAAACTCTCGAACTGCCACCCAAACCATCTTGCACTGGAGCATCACAAACAGGGAAGACTGTGTACTACAAGCTGGAATAATGGCTGATTCCATCAGTGACCACTTATCCACATTCATCCTCTGGTCAACCATGACCAAGCACCCCCTCAAATATCTATCCTTTCTAAATTTTCACAGCCCAGACCCTCCCCTCTCCTTAGCAAAGCATGGTCTCTGGATTGGTCTCTACTCTGCTCCCTCACAGATGTGTCCTCAGCAGTGACGTCTTTCACTCAGACCTTGCTGGCACTACAAGAAAAGCTCTTCCCTCTCACATCAAGATGGGTCTGAGGCGGCTGCTCACTAGATCACCAAAGATATTCTCTCTCACATGAAGGACAGGGATTGTGCAAGGCATCCCCTTCCCCTGCCCCCTGGAATGCCTACAGGCACCTGAGAAACCAATGCAAACACCTACCTAAATCCCTGAAACAGAACTACTTTCATAATCTTCAGAAGAAAAGTCTCGGTGATCTGAAGAAATTCAGAGAGTCCATCGAATCACTTCTAAATCCCAAACAGGCAGGTCTGCCCCACAGCTTAATTCCCCCACTGGCCTGGTAACCGACCCTCTAGAAGTAGCCAAGGCTTTCAATGATAAATTTACAGACCTTTCTGTGCTTCTCTCCAAGCTCCTGAGTGGCCCGCCTGGTGTATCAACCTACCACCCACAAACTGCCCTTCCCTCCCTAACCCCTTTCCCTATTCCCCCTTTTCATTTCAAGGCTGTCTCCCCTATTGATACCTCTAAGCTTCTCAAATGCCTCCCAAACCATGCCCCCCCCAGTCAGACGGCCTCTACCCTATCTTCCTCAGACTCATTTTCCTTGCCATTGTCAAGCCCCTTACATTTATTTTCAACCTTGCTCTATCTACCTCTACAATGCCCGACCCTTGGAAAATAGCCAAAGTGATATCTATTTTCAAAACTGGTGACCCCTACTCCACCGACAACTATGGGCTAATTTCCATCCTCCCCTACCTAAGTAAGCTCCTCGAGAATGTTATCCACCACCAGCTCACTGGACAGGCTGCAAAGTACAACCTCATGTGTAGCCAGCAGCCTGGCTTTCACAGGAATCATAGTACCACCACTGCCCTTGCACTGCTGACTGACCACATCCACAGGAACATGGACAATGGTCAAGCCACTGGCATGATTTCTGATGACTTCTCCAAGGCTTTTGACTTGTTAAATCATGCTCTTCTCCTCTCGAAACTACGTCTCTTTGGCTGTTCCCATGAAGTACCAAACTGGTTCCTCAGATACCTCTCTAATCACTCCCAATTTGTCAGTGTCGGTCCTGCCTCCTCCCCTACCCTGCCTGTCTCAACCGGTGTCCCACAGGGCTCCATTCTGGGTCCCCTGCTTTTCTTCTTATTTATAAATTCCCTTCCATCTGACAGTCTTATCTGTCACTCCCTCCTCTATGAGGACGACCTTGTCCTTTTTGTCAGTGATAAATCCCCCTCCTGCATTTCCTCAGTCCTCATCCAAAACTATGGAGCAGCCCATAACTGGTTTGCAGCCAGCCTCCTCCTGGTAAACATTAAGAAAATAAAGTCCATGCTGTTTGAGTCTAAGCCCTTCCTAGCCAAGCTCAAATTTCCCTTCTATCTCCACATTGTCTCCCTTGATGACCAGGTGCTCGATAATGTAGAAACTTTCAAGTATCTTGGTGTAACCCTGGGCAGGAACCACCCCCAGTGTTACACCCCTGCCTACTACCCTGAACATAGGCTAAGGGGGTTGGGTTCGCTAACTTATAAAACCTTTGCGCAGTGCCTCCACTCAGGGTGCTTTACATGGGTGAGGTGGTACTGGGTGTAGCCCCCTGAGCTGCTACACCACCCACGATGACCAGTTACCTTCCCCAGACATGCCCCAATACACAGTTCCCCACATTTCCACATTTTGAATTAAAGACTCTCTCTAATAATATGCTCACACAGGATTTCAAACAACAACAACAAGATATTTATTTTGGGGGTAATAAAGGAGCTAGGAAAGGGAAACAGGAGGAGTAGAGGTTATCTTACCATATTTATACATGTACAGAGATCATTTCAGAATTTTGCTGGTGAACCCTCCAGCAGGGTGGCTACATATTAAAGGCAGACATAAATCACATTTTACCATTCGACTTAAGACATCCAGAGCCCTGGCTAACTAGCTGCTGATAAATCAGATGTTAAACATAATTATTAATAATACCTACACTGGTACCAGTCCCAGATACAGCAGAAACCCCGCAATCTCATACCATACTGGTTAAACAGATACCACAGTCCAAGATGTTGCAGGCCTGGTAGAGTTACAGCTGGTCGAGGTGGCCGGCTATTAATTTGAGGGTGGGGGCAACTTGGAAACAGAGCTTTGTAAAGCAGCAAATTACTATTTACAACCACAGCAGGGATTGCCCTGCACTTGCAGACTTTTGAACATTCCAGAATAAACTATGTGGATCTTACATCCAGAACATTCAGCACAATATTTGAAAGTCCCATCCAAAGCCATAAAGGTGATGCTTCTGTCAAGCATCCTAAATGCAGTTTAAACACGGTCACATCCAGTACTTTATATACCAAAAGGCATCCATCCAGAATAACTTGCCAATGACACTTTTATCAAGCATCCCATACTTTAGTCACAGGCAGTCACATCTAGTACATTCTATATACCAAGAACATTATCCACAAGCGGAGTCCTATCCAGCACGTCTAGCCATTTAACACTTATATCAAGCGCTCTTAGATGAAATTCTGTGCAGACACAGGTACATTCTCTTTAAGGTATCTTTGACATTAACATGCCCTAGGGCCTCCTGTCTCATGAAGTGGCAAGCGCGTCTTGGCAGACAGCTCCACAATGGCAGGACTCTAACCCATAGCTACACATTTATATGATTCACTAAGCCCAGCATCTTGCTGCATCTGCAACTTAGCCATTTGGGTCACAGACAAGATGCATCCATTACTTGAACTAGGCAGTCTCTTATGGGGTTAGTAGCCCAGACTGATGACTTCAATACTTCACACTTAACAGCACACATTCCTTAATGGGGCATGGTGCCCCCAAGATTACTTGCTTAACTTCTCCCTCGCACCAGGGGGTACGAGGGTACTCACTCAGGTCCTCCACGGGTCTCATCCTCAATCGAAGGCATCCTGAAGACTTCTTCAGCTCTCTCACCACTGAGGTACTTGGTCAGTGCTCTCACCACTGCATGATGTCATCTGGTCTGGTCAGCGCTCTCACAGCTGATGGACATCTGAATCTTCGGTCCACATCTTTCCCCGACGTGGGAGGGAAGGCTAGCCTCTGGAGGACAGTACTGGCAACCTCCAGACTAGCTGTTGCAGAAAGCACAATTACTGTAACTAGTTAACTGTTAACTGAAGAAAATAACAAATGCCCTCTGAAGACTGAAAGGGCTTGAATTAAGCGGCCCAGGCCTGATGGCATTGCTGGAGCCTGAGCCCCTCCCCCATGGGGGGCTCCCAGCAGGCTGAGCCTGCTCTGCTTCTCTCTCTCCCTCAGCCCTGCATCTCTGAATGAATCTCCCAGACAAACTGGCAACATTGTCTCTTTATAGAGCTCCTAGCTCGACTCCTGATTGGTAGCAGGGATGGGTGACATGTCTCCAAGTTGCTGAAGAACCTGTCAATCAGAACACTCGAGGCACAATTGGGTTGTGGAATTTTCGCCAAAAATAATGTCCCTGTAAGCCCCCATAAGCACTTGGGTGCTTTCCCATGAGATGCAGTGAATGTCCTAGAAGTCCTGGCTTTCTGTTGCTGCAATTCCAATTGGCTGTACTGCTGGCAATGGCTGCTTAACCCACTGTCCCTTATAGAAGATTAGATACAGTCCTAAATAATGTCCTGGTGCAGCCAGAAAGAAGTAATTATTTGCCCCAAATGCCACACAGTTCTATAGTTTAAAGGCTGCACTTGTAATCGCTGCACAGATAAAGAATGTGGCTCCTTTACTTTTTCTGTCACTACTGCACTTTTGCAAGCTCCCCCTGCAGCAGCTGACAGACTGACACATAGAGTCCCACAATACTGGAATTGCCAAGGAAACAGTATTAGTTTTAACTTTAAACACTTTTTCCCGCATGTACAACATATTCCCAACAAGCAGCAACAGTTCCATTATTTAAAACATTTTAATTTTTTACTTTTCGGCTGGAGCTGAACATAGCTACCCTGGAGGCAGCCAGAAAAATTAGAAGCCAAGTCAGGAGAAGGACAGAACAAAACAGGCTAAGGTAAACCCAGACTGGCATTTCTAGGAACCCCCATTTGCAAGGGGGTTACACTGGTGTCTCACTCGATCCCTCCCTCTCTTTCTCAGAGCACATAAACTCAGTAGTTTGCAGGATTCACCAAAAGCTGGTTATAGCGTACGTATTCAGACATGACCTCACACCAGAGGCCTGGCTTGCCACTGTCCACTTAATTCCCATAACTGATTACTGTTCCTCCATCTGTGCTAGGGCATCCTCCTCCCTCACTGCTAAACTCTCCACTGCCTACAACAGTGCCTGATGCTTTGCCTTACTGGCCCCTTTTTCCACCCAGCACTGTGTCCTTTATCAGTCACTGGGGTGGTTCCCACTCCAAGGCTGCTTCAACCTTGCCCTTTGCTGCTTGGTTGATAATGCTGTCCGTACTGGCTAAGAGTCCCCTCTTGCTGCCCTATTTGAGGTCAGAACCTTGCACCACTCATCCCTCGGGTAGACGGAGAAAAGCTGCAGTCCTGGTGCCGAGGGGGGTACGGTTTCAGCTCCAACAGGAGATTATAGACGGGAAGGGCATTACGCCATAGTAGTGGGTAAACTTTACAGTACCACTGTTACCTTGGCTTCGGTCTATCTTCCCCCAGGCTTCCCAGTCCAGGCTATGAGTAAGTTTTTAGATGCCCTGTTGGTGCACACACAGGGTCTGTGCATCATAGGAGGGGATCTGAATGTCACTCTCAACACTAAATTGGATACAACCTTTCCCTCCAGACATCGGACCACACCGCTTCAGAAATACCTCTCCTTCTGACAGTGCTTACTGAGCTGCATCCCCCCCCACCACAGGGCCTCTCCTTTATGCTGCAACCCTACCTCATGATCACTGATCCTAATATTGCGGGTAACATGTGTTATCTCCCGCGTTACTTGAAACTTGACTGTGCCTTATTGTTAAACTGTTTTGCTAATTTTTCTCTTGTATGTCGTTGTATATTGCTGTCCTGCCTGTGACGAGGTACCTTTGTAAATGAGCCTCTGGCTCAAAGGTTGTAAAACTGATGTTAAAATAAATAAATAAATAAATAAATATCTTAAGGCGACCCTCCCTAAGCTGGGAATGGTTGATGTTTGGCACCACTTTTTCCCTTCCACTAGATCCTAAACCTACCACTCTCCTAAAAACCATACGTCTTCCAGACTAGATTATTTTTTTGTCTCCAGTGAGCACTTGGATTTAATCTGAGATATAACTGTCGGAGCCTCAGTTTTGTCCAATTATTCCCGTCTGTATTTAAAAATAGATGTTATACCAACGAGGGTGACCTCCTTCTGGCATTTAAATCTTATGCACATGCAAGATCCAGAGTTTATTAAGATAGTCCAGGTGGCCATACCACAAATTTTATTAGACAATAGCTCTTCAGAAACCTCCCCTTGTATAAGATGGGATACCCTCAAGACAGTCCTAAGAGGGGAAATCATTAGATACTCCACGTATAAGAAGAAATTAAGGGAGAAATCATATAAGGAATTGCAGACATAGCTGTTGCACTTGCAAACCAGGCAACTTACAGGTGATCTAATGGTCAAAGAGGAATTAGTTAAAGTAAAGCAAAATCTTCAAAGGTTGGTTGATCAGCAGGTGGAACAGCAGTTGCTTTATTTGAAACTAAGACATTAAGAGTAAAGACCACAAGGAGCCAGAAATCTGGCTAGACGCCTAAGAGGCGCCAAAGCACAGACCATGGTTATAAAACTCAAAGACCCTACATCAGGCTACCTACTATTACACCTGGGTGAGATTAGACAAGCGATGGCAGACTTTTATCAGAGATTATGCACTGAAGAGATCCAGCCCACACCCCAGAAACTAGCCACCTACATTGATAACTCCCCAGTACCTAAGCTGTCTCAGGCCCAAGCAGAGGGGTTGTTAGTTCCTATTACAACTGGAGAAGTTTGGGATACTCTCAAGCGGACTAAATATCAGAAAGCTCCAGGGCCAGATGGATTCCCTATGGAATTGTATCGCATTTTTCAAAGAGTATTAACACCTCCACTATTAGCAACTTATATAGACATTCAAGAGGGAAGACCTCCCCACCCTCATGGCACTATACGGAAATGCTAGCAATCCCTAAACCTAGAAAGGGCCCATCCCTAATGGCTTCATATTGACCTATATACATAGATACATAGACAGTGTCGGCAGATAAGGGCCTATGGCCCACCCAGTCTGCCCATTTAAGTTTGTAAGTTCAGTTTATGTTTTCCAGGAAGTCTGTTGCCCCTTACCCCTGATCTCCACAATTCCTTTATGTCTATCCCATGCATTCTTAAATCCCGTGATTGTTTCAGCCCCCACCACTTCCTCTGGCAGGGTGTTCCACTTGTCCACCACCCGTTCTGTGAAGAAATTCTTCCTCACGTTTCCTCTGAATCGTCCTCCCTTCAACTTCATCCCATGCCCTCTAGTCCTGGGACATCTTTTTCACTTAAAAATAGTGCATTCCTGCACCCTGTTCCTCCCTGTAAGATACTTGTATGTCTCTATCATATCCCCTCTCTCCCTCCTCTCCTCCAGGGAGTACATGTTCAGTGCCTTCAACCTGTCCTCATAGGACTTGTGATGCAATCCATGCACCATCTTTGTTGCCCTCCTCTGAACCAACTCTACCCTGTCTATGTCCTTACGTAGGTAAGGTCTCCAGAACTGCACAGTGTACTCCAGATGCGGCCTCACTAGTGTCATGTATAGTGGAATTATGACTTCCCTTTTCCTGCTGGTGATGCCCCTGCCTATGCATCCCAGCATCCTATTTGCTTTACCTGCTGCCTTGTCACACTGTTTCCCTGCCTTGAGGTCATCAGAGGTGATAACTCCAAGATCCCTTTCCCTGCTTGGTGCATGCTATATCCTCACCCCCCAACTGATATATTGTGCCAGGGTTTTTGTGCCCCATATGCATTATCTTGCACTTCCTTGCATTGAATTTCAACTGCCAAACCCCTGACCATTCTTCAAGTTTCTGCAGGTCCCTTCTCATTCTGTCTACACCCTCTGGTGTGTCTACTGTGTTACAGAGCTTTGTAAACTTAACTGCGACTACAAGCTATTTATGTCAATTATAGCAAACCGAGTGGAACCTATGTTGCCTACTCTAATAGATGGAGACCAGGTAGGTTTTATTATGAAATGCCAAGCCCATGATGCTGTTCGACGAGTACTTCTGCTCATAGAACGTGCATCTTCTAGATAAATCCCAACCATCCTTCTCAGGCTTGACGCTGAGAAGGTGTTCTATACAGTGTCATGGCCCTATCTTTGGGCTACTTTAAAAAGGTTTGCATTCCCTGATAAACTTACTTCCCAAATACAGGCCATGTACCATATGCCCTTAGCATCTCTTAAGTTAGATAGATCCCTTTCTAAACCTTTTTCTTTATCTAGGGGTACAAGACAGGAGTGCCCACTATCTCTACTACTTTTTGCACTTTATTTAGAGCCTTTGGCCACTAATATTAGGGCACAAACCTAAGTGGAGGGGGTTCCAGTAGGAGGAAGAGCTCACAAATTGACACTATTTGCAGACGATATTCTGCTGACACTTACCTCTCCGGAGACGTCGGTACCAGCAGTTTGGGCACAATTAACTCTTTTCACTGGGTTAATGGGCTATAAGATTAATGATACCAAGACGGAGGTCTTGACCTATTCCTTTAAACCTCCCCTTGCCATGAAAATTAATTTTCCGTTTTGTTGGAATAGGGTGGAGATGAGATATCTGGATATTAAAATACCCTCTAAACTGATGCATTTAGATCTGATATATTCTGAACCTATTACTCAACAAATCACATCGGATCTATCTAAATGGGCCCTCCTCCCATTGGGGATTCTCCCACGAGTTGAAACTATGCAGCAAAATATACTGCCCTGCCTGCTCTTCTTTTTACAAACTCTCCCGATACTCTCCATGAATCCGTACTTCCCAACATGGGATAAGTTAATCTCTAGGTACATTTGGGGTGGTAAAGCACCTCGAATGAAATATGTCACCTTACAACTATCCAGGGCACAAGGGGGACTAAATCTTCCTAACATGAAAAGATATGCTCAGGCAGCCCATATACGTATTTCTCTGCTACAGGTAGCTACAGATTATAAGACACATTGGAAAGACATCAAAGTAGCCCTTAATGGATTGGAGAACGTCCCGCCCTATATACTGGAGAATCCACTGAGATGTCTCTCACTTTCTAACTTCATGAATTTCACCACAAAATTTCTGAGCAGCTGGATACAAATGTGGTGACCTCTTCTATCCCCTTCGGAGAGAAGAAACTTAAGTATGGTCTCGATCTCCCACTGGGAGAAATTTAATTTATGTTATACATTCCAAGTAATAGGTCCTTTGGGCATCCACTCTTTCCCACATCTGCAAACAGAATATAAACTCCCTAACAACCAAAGTAAATTCTATGAGATTTTGAGGGATACGCTAGCTCCATTTGAGGAAAATATAATGGCAGTAGCCAAAAACCCCTCCCTTTTGCTTCAAAAGGTGATGTTTCATCTGAGAGGACAACCTCAGGATCATGTCATTGGGAACTTGTATTCAGCACTAAGGGCATATGATAAGATGTCATTGGACTATGTTAGAGTTAAATGGTCAAAAGATATGAATTTAGAATTAGATATAGGGCATTAGCAAACTGCAACAGCATTATACTCCAGAATCTCTTTCAATGTATATTTGCGGGAGTATGCTTGGAAAGCCAAAGTGAGATATTTTCAAACTCCGGAAATAACAGCTAAGTTCAGGGAACAGGGATATGGGAGCTGTTGGAGGGGATGTGGGCAGAGGGAGGTGGGGATGACACATATTATTTGGTCATATGAATACATAACAAGATTTTGGCAAGATATCATAGGTGAATTAAATGCTATATGTGGGAGGCCAGAGATACTTTCCCAGATCTTTATAATGACAGCAATACCTCCAGTGGGAATTAAAGTCCAGGGGTCACTTTTTAAAATGTTATCCCTATTGATATTAGCGGCAAAAAAAATTATAACTCGTCTGTGGCTTTCCACCCAGACGCCAACCAAGGAAGCCTGGAGAAAATTGACATATGAAATGTATAACCTTGAGAGAATCTCAGCAAAAATGAATAACAGGTTGTCTGCATTTGATAGCCGATGGAGAATCTGGGTGCTATACCAATTAGGACATTATAGGGACTTTGTTCCTTAAGTATGCATTACCAAATTTAAAGGTATGTGGGGAACCTGAACTTACTGGGGGGGAGGAGGGGAAATGGGATATTTTAGTGTAGCTAAACCTCGAGGAGACAGGGAATATTCCCCCCCTTACAGCCATTATTTATATAATAGAGGTTAGCATACTCACTGTATTAAGGCTTAAACTAGGAAACCAAAATTGGTATGAAATTTTACAAAACTGGAGATCTCTGAATATACTTAACTATGTCTGCCTCCTATCACCATTACTCTGCATTGTACTGCCTTTAAATGTATCTATGTATTGCAGCTGGTTTTATAACAAGCTGCTAAAACCAATAAAAAATAATAATAATAAAAAAGAACCTTGCACCACTGCTTACACTCAAATTCTAACCCCCTCCACTTTCCCAGGGTGTCTACCAACATGGGTGGGAGAACCCTATCTGCTGTTGCCCCCTCACTATAGAATAAATTGCCTGCCAGGCTTCACTCCCTGGATACCCACTGTCTGTTCAAATCCTGCCTCAAAGACTGACTCCTAGCTGAGTCTAGCTGTCAGTGTTTCTCTGGATAGCTTCATACTCTCCTCTCCCCTCCTGACAGCCCGCAATGGTTACCTGATACTGTGTATCTTTAGTTGCCTCACTGGTACCTGCTATCTGCCTCTGAATTTAATACTCTGTACCTAATGTTGCCAAGGTCCATTGTTTGTATTCTCTTGCATTGCTCTGGCACAATTGTGTTTCACTTGTCTTCTGTGTTCTATTGTATTTTGTTTAATGTTGCCTCCTGTGCCATTGTCATGTTTATTTTATTTAAAGGGACACTGCCAACCTATTTTACTTCATATTATTTCTAGATAACAACCTACATTTTATGATTGCTTAGCTTTTGTAACATTCATTGATGTAGCAATTTGTTTTGTCTGTCTCCTTGTTTAGTAGAACTGAAATGCATGCTAATGTATATTTATAAACAAATTTGTTTTGTTTACACTCCTGGATCTGTTTTTACTGTATACTTATCAAGCATTAGAGACACCCCCAAACAATGCAGTCACTCATGATGCAATAGCCTCCTAACCTTCCACTGCATCATAAGGGGCTAGACTGTGTTGTGGGTGTCCCCAAGTCCAGGAAAGATGCAGTTGGAGCTGATCAAGGAATGTAAACAAACCTGTATTTGTATGGTAACACCAGTATGGTGGGTAGTATGTTTTTCACTTTTTTAAAGAAAAAAGGAGACAGAATTAAACTACCAGCTACATCAGCAATCTTTACAGAATGTTGGCAATCATAAAATGTGTGTTTTAAACTAGAGACACTTTGAGACCTAAGAGGGTTGACAGTGTCCCTTTAAGAACATTCAGAATTACAACCTTCTGAGTCTTAGACTCCTTTACAAAGGCTCCATGTCAAAGAATACAATGAGGCAATAACAGACTATATTATAGGAGTGCGGTCACACCCCTATAGTTAGGGTTAGTGCAGAAGCAGACTTGGTCTGGCAGAGGTAGTTTGAACTTCTGCTGCTGAGAAGTTTGTGGAGGGGCGGGAGGGAAGGCTCATACCTCTCAACTGTCCCTGATTTTCAGGGATGTCCCTGATTTTGCCTCAGAAATTTCTTCTGTCTCGCCTAAATTTGGCATTTCTGTCATTGAGGAGTAGGGATTTGAATCACAAAATAATGCCAGCCATTGGTGTTATAGTCTAGTTCTCATTAAGGAAATACTATTCATAGTAAGAAGCATGTTGTACACAGCTTCTGGAACTAATATCACTATTTTTTCAGATGTGTCCCTGATTTTGGTAATTTGTCACTAATTATTATGTTGATTGCGTGCATGCGCAAGAAACATATTGCGGCAGCTTTCTCCAGAAACAGGTTGTGGAGGTGCGGCACTGTTGTGGCCAGTGCCCCCACAGCCTTTAAAGGCTTGGCCCACTTCCCCCAATGCTGTGGCACACTGCTGCTGATACTAGTTCAGCCAGCGTGCCACCAACTAGTAAAAATGTAGCTGCTGCAATCAGGGGCCACCTCATCATTGCAGCGTCATCCATTCGCTGCAATGAGGGAGTGACCCGTCATTGCTGGTCGGAACTTTCCAAGTGCAACATTGTTTGTGAACATGGCAGTGGCTTGCCGCTGTGTTCTCAAACAATATTAAGAAACCCCAGTGCCGGTGCCCAACCCCCTCGGCAGCATGCGCCCCCCCACAACAGGTTGTGTTTGCCAATGGGGGCCCCAATCCCCGTTGACTTCAGTGGCCCTGGCATTATGTCCCCCCATTTCATGTGCCAATGGGGGGCCCACTCCCCATCAGCATAATGCCCCTCCACAAACACCCAGAACATTTGTGCTGAGGGGGTGCCCAATCCCCCTCAGCTCTTGCGCCCCACCTTTAATGCTGACAGGGTGCCCAATCCACATCGGCTGCAGCTGCTCCCCCAAAGAATGACTCTGTTGGTATGCTGGGAGCCCACCCCAGTGTGTCACATGCCCCTGAAAACAAAAAAGGTCCTGCTATGTCTTTTTTTTTTACCTGTAAAAAAAGGAAACTGTCCCTCGTCGGTATGCCTGTCCATCTCCCGCAACCCGTGCCCACCCACTACGCACCCTGCCTCCCCACACACCCCTCACCTATACTTAATTCTGGAGCTCAGCGAGATGATCTTCAGTGGACTGGGAACACGTCTGCACTCTTCAAAGCTGACCGCGAACTGAGGAAATGCCGGTAAGCTGTATAATGGAATAAATGATCTTTTCCAACTTTAATGCATAGCTCAGTAATTTTTTTGCATTTTGGCACCAAATTTTCAACATGGGGTTTTTGGGACCCCTCCTTATGAATTCTGGCATTGTCATGGCATTAATTGGCCCTGAAAGGTGATTTCGCGGTCATTGCACAGAATCACCTTTTGGGGCCGATTAACAAAACGACAGTGCCAGTGTTCATGAGGTGGGCTCTCAAAAAGCCGATGTTGCAAATTTGGTGGAAAAAATACAACAAATCACTGTTTTACTAGCATGCATTGCGCAGTTGCTACGCACGCTCGTAACTTCGCAAATGTATAATATTTTCACTCCAGATTTTCAACATTGCCATTTTCCCACTCCTACTTATGAACAGTACAGCTGTCATTTTTCCCATCCTGGCCAAAATGTGTTTTCGCACTTCCGGTGCAGAATAGAGTGGTCGCTGTGGGAAATCACTGTTTGGGACAGATTAAGAAAATGACAGTGATACTGTTCATGAGCAGAGGTCCTAAAATGCCTATGTTGAAAATTTGGTGATAATAGCCCATCAAATGACTGTGTTACAAGTGTGCATTGTGCACTTTCCACGCACCCTTGTAACTTCACAGATTTGTAATATTGTCACGCCAGATTTTCAACAGTGGCATTTTTTCACACTTCCTTATGAGCAGTACAGCTGTCATTTTTCACATCCTGACTGAAATGTGTTTTCACAGTTCCAGCACAGAATAACGCGGTCACTGTGGGAAATCAGTGTTCGGTACAGATTAAGAAAATGACAGTGGCACTGTTCATGAGCAGAGGTCCTAAAATCCCTATGTTGAAAATTTGGTGACGAAACTTAATAACATGACTGTGTTACAAGCGTGTGTTGAACTGTTTCCACGCACCCTTGTAACTTTGCAAGTTTGTAATATTTTCATGCCACATTTTCAACAGTGGCATTTTTTCACACCTCCTTATGAACAGTACAGCTGTCATTTTTCACATCCAGGCTAAAAAACGTTTTTGCACTCCTGCCGGAGAATAGCATGGTTGCTGTGGGAAATCAGTGTTTGGGACAGATTAAGATCGAGCGAGTGAGAGGGGGAAGTGATCGAGCTCAACTGAGCTCTGTTGGGACTGCTGCGGATTTGTTTGTGGGCAGAAAAAGGCCCCAACGCAAGAGCCCAGTTCAAAAGGGCAGCCTGCAGCACTGGGAGAAACAGAATGAGAGAGCGAGTGAGGGAGGGGGAGTGAGCAAACTCACCGGAGTGCTGTCAGGACTGCTGCAGATTTCTTTGTGGGCAGAAAAAGGCATCAATGCAGGCAGGGGCCCAGTACAAAAGGCCAGCCTGCAGTGGTGGGAGAAACGGTATGAGTGAGTGAGTGAGACAGGGGGACTGAGTGAGCTCAATGGAGCTCTATCAGGACTGCTGCAGATTTCTTTGTGGGCAGAAAAAGGCACCAATGCAGGAAGGAGCCCTGTACAAAAGGGCAGCTTGCAGCACCAGGACAAAGAATGAGCGTGTGAGAGAGGGAGACTGAGCGACCTCAATGGAGCTCTGTTGGGACAGCTGCAGATTTCTTTGTGGACAGAAAAAGGTGGTAATGCAGCCAGGAGTCCCATACAAACGTGTATCCTGCAGCACCAAAAGAAACAGAACGAGCAAGTGACAGAGCAGTAATGAGAGAGCTCAACGGAGCTCTATCGTGACTGCTGTGGATTTCTTTGTGGGCAGAAAAAGGCAGCAATGCAGGCAAGAGCCCAGTACAAAAGGCCAGCTTGCTGAGCCGGCAGAAATGGAATGAGTGAATGAGATAGGGGGAGTGAGCGAGCTCAATGGATCTGTGTCGGGACTGCTTCAGATTTCTTTGTGGTCAGAAAAAGCCACCAACGCAGGCAGGAGCCCAGTACAGAAGGGCAGCCTGCAGCAGCGGGAGACACAGAATGAGTGAGTGAGGGAGGGGGAGTGAGTGAGCTCAACGGAGCTCTGTTGGGACTGCTGCAGATTTGTTTGTGGGCAGAAAAAGGCAGCAATGCACGCAGGGGCCCAGTACAAAAGAGTAGCCTGCAGTGGCGGGAAAACCAGAATGAGTGAGTGAAAGAGGGGGAGTGAGTGAGCTCAACGGAACTCTGTTGTAACTGCTGCAAATTTCTTTGTGGGAAGAAGAAGGCAGTAACACAGGTAGGAGCCCAGTAGAAAAGGGCAGCCTGCAGCGCAGGCAGAAACGGAATGAGCGAGTGAGAGGAGGGGAGTGAGCGAGCTCAACGGAGCTTTGCCAGGACTGCTGCAGATTTCTTTGTAGGCATAAAAAGGCACCAACAGAGGCAGGAGCCCAGTACAAAAGAGCAGCCTGCAGCACCAGGAGAAAAAGAATGAGTGTGTGAGACAGGGGGAGTGAGCGACCTCAACGGAGCTCTGTCGGGACAGCTGCGGATTTCTTTGTGGGCAGAAAAAGGTGCCAATGCAGGTAGGAGCCAAGTACAAAAGGGCAATCTGCAGCTCTGGGAGAAACACAACGAGAAAGTGAGAGGGGAGGAGTGAGCGAGCTCAACAGAGCTCTGTCGTGACTGCTGTGGATTTCTTCATTGGCAGAAAAAGGCAGCAACACAGGCAGGAGCCCAGTACAAAAGGCCAGCCTGCAGCACTGGCAGAAGCAGAACAAGTGAGTGAGAGAGGGGGAGTGAGCAGGCTCAACAGACCTGTGTCAGTACTGCTGCAGATTTCTTTGTGGGCAGAAAAAGCCACTAACAGAGGCAGGAGCCCAGTACAAAAGGGCAGCCTGCAGCACCAGGAGAAACAGAATGAGTGAGAGACAGGAAGTGAGCCACCTCAATGGAGCTCTGTCAGGACAGCTGCAGATTTCTTAGTGGGCAGAAAAAGGTGCCAATGCAGGCAGGAGCCCTGTACAAAAGAGCAGCCTACAGCACCGGGAGAAACAGAATGAACAAGTGACAGAGGGGCAGTGAGCGAGCTCAACAGACCAATGCAATCAACATCCAGCATTGACAAATGCTTGTTTTAAGCCTTGTCCCTGATTTGTGATGAGGGAGGTTGAAAGGTATGGAAAGGATTTAGTTGCTGGTAATCTTTTAAACTCCTTTCGAGTCTGTTGCCTTTAGTGCAGTAGTGCCGACTTATTTAATAAGGTGTGTTTTTTGTGCATGGGATCTATAGTGGGAGCTGGAGATTTATTTATCTTTTCAACAGGCATTGTTGGCTTTCTGGAAGGTTCTTTCCTCTAGCCTCAGCTAGGATCAATTTACAGCTTATTGTGGCTTAATTACCAGTGGCTGCTCTCACACAGCAGTAGTGCAGAAGCAGACTTGGTCTGGCAGAGGTGGTTTGAACTTCTGTTGCTGAAAAGTTTGTGGAGGGGCAGGAGGGAAGGATTTAGTTGCTGGTAAGCTTTAAACTCCTTTTGAGTCTGTTGCCTTTAGGGCAGTAGGGCTTCATTAGCTGCAAAGTTTAGTGCATAGTGGGGGAAGGGTGCTTATGGTCTGACCAGGGGCCTCAGCTACCTGATTGTTTCTGGAGGGCATGGGTTGGTCCCACCCCCCTTCCCCTCACCCGCTCAGGTCCATGATTTCCTTTATACCAGGGGTACTGACATCACTTCCCCAGAAGGGCAAAGGACATGCAGGAACAGGAACAGCAGCGAGTGAAGAGGTGACTGCTCTCTCAGTGGAAGGGAAGTGACTACAAAACAAGGAGCTTTCATTGTTACCTGTTTGCATTGGTATTTGCATTGTGGAAAGGAGGGGTAGGAGTTTGAAGAAGGCTGTGCAATAGTTACTTAAAGTCTCTTGGGTGTGGACAGGAGGGATAGGAATGTAAAAAGCAGTTGCTCAATCAATCTAGAAGTGCATGACAAAGGGGGTAAGGGAAATACCAAAAAGGAGAAGAATGTTTTGCACTGATAGAGGTGGGAGAGGGGAGACTTGGGGGAGTATTTGGTATCCTTCATCTGGAAGGGTGGGGGGGCACTGGTGGGCAACAAGAACAATGGGTAGGGTGGTAGGCTGCAACAACTGCAGTGCGCCAGTCTTTCTAAAAATTGCCTGGAGGGTGGGGGGATGTTTAAAGTGCAACCACACAGAGAAACTTAGAAAGAAGTTCAAGGGTCTGCAGAAGGAACTAAGACAGGCAAGGCAGACTGGGGACGTTATAGCCAAATACTGGAGGAAGGAGGGGGGATGAGGGAGGGCAATTTGAGCCAACAGTGGTGAAGAGAGGGTCAGAAGAAAGGAAGCAGAGACAGAGGGGACCATGCCAAGAAAAACGGTGTCTGAGAAAACCAGGTCAGGGGACAAAAGGCAAACGAAGGGAGGAGATAAGGCTTGTGAGGGAAGGAGAAGAAGTGGCAACAGTCATGGAGTGGAAAGGAGGGAACAGGTTACTATGAGGAGAGAGGAAGCGGTCATTGGTGAAGGGTCTTCAGAAAATAGTTTTGCACTGCTAGAGGGGAAGGAGGAGGAGGAGGAGGCGATGAAATTGGAGGAGCAACTGGTAATTGCCTGGACCAAACAGGAGCAGGGGAAAGTTCTGCTGGGGGAATTACAACAGGGGCAGAAGGGGGAAATACTGTGCAGGAGGAAGAAGAGGAACCAGGACTGAGAGATGGAGAGGAAAGGAAGCAAACAGGGAGTATGAGGGGTGGAATCTTAGTGCAGGGGGACTCACTACCAAGAGGAGTCAGGTGGGGTAGCAAAGGGGAGAGACATAGTCGCATTTGGGTGGAGGCCATGCCAGGAATGACAGCAGAAAGGGTGGGACAATCTGTTGTTAAATATGCTAGAAGGGGTAGGGACAAGCCTCATTTGATTATACATCTGGGGTCGAACGACCTGGCTGACAAGATGGTAGATATAGCCCAGAGGAGGTTAGAGGAATGTGGACAATTATGTGAGGGGGCAGGAAGCTCAGTAACTTTTTCAGAGATACTCCCAGTGCCCAAGGCAAGCACAAGAAGAAAGTTGAGAATAGAGGAATTTAATGGATGGCTAAGAACCTGGTGTCATGCTAAAGGGCATGGGTTGGTGGGGGGGGGTAGAGAGGGACCTGGGAGGACAGTAGTCGCTATGCCAAGGAAAGACTACACTTGAGCAAGGAGGGAAAGAAGGTGTTAAAACAGAGGATGGCGGAGTACATAGAGGAAGCTGGGAATTTAAACTAGGAGCAGGTGGTGGCAAGTGGACAAGAGACATGCAGAGACCATAGGTTGGGAAACCACATGAGCTTACCCCCCAAAACAGTGACAAAAGACAAAGGGCAAGTACTATTGGTGATGCTAGTAAAGGAGGCAGGATGGGAGGGGGGACGGGTGGACGGTGGTCCCCTTTAATGTTAGGAGCCTTGGGAGGAAAACTGCAGACCTACAGGCGCTCATGGCAGAGGGAGAGGTGGACATTGCAGCCATCACAGAAACATGGGAAGCCCAATACAATGACTGGGACCTGTCTGTACCAGGGTACAGGTTATTTCAAAGGGATTGGGTGATTGGGAAAGGAGGGGGGTGGCACTATATGTGAGGGAAGGACTGAAGTGTATAAGAGAAGAAGGGGAGGAGGGTGGCACAGAGTCACTTTGGATGCAAATCTAGGATTCTATGAATAGGACTCTCAGAATGGGAGTGGTGTACAGGCCACCCTCTCAGACCGAAGTGTTAGACAGGGAACTAATGGGACAGATCAGAAGGACCTGCGAGAGAAGTAGTGTGGTGATTGTGGGGGACTTCAAAATGCCAGGAGTGGACTGGAGTACCCCAACAACCAGCAATAGAAGGGATCAGGTACTGCTGGATGCCTTCCAGGACAGCTTCCTGATGCAAATGGTCAGTGAACCAACCAGGTTAGGGAATACTCTTGACCTTGTGCTGGCAAATGGGGAGTTTGTGAGGGAACTTAGGGTGAAAGAACCGCTGTCAGGGAGTGACCACCACTCAGTATGGCTCACATTTGGTATGGGCAAGGAAGGAGTGGAATCTGGCACAAGGGTGCTGGACTTCAGGAAGGCCAACTTTGGGAGGATGGGGAAGTGGTAAAAGGGTACCTGGCCAGAATTCAACCTAGCATGGGCACTAACCAGGGGTGGGAGCTCATAAAGCTGGGGATAGTTGAGGCAACCAGAACCTGCATCAAAGTCCAGATCAAGAAGGCTAGGGCTAAGAAACCTTGCTGGGTGAGCAAGAAGATCATGGAAAAGGTAAGGAGGAAAAGAGCTGCCTTTAGGATATACAAGAAAACGGGGAGGGGGAGGGCTGAGAGGAGTACCTGAAGGAATTGGAGGAGGTGACACAGGCAGTAAGGGGGGCCAAGGTGTCTACGGAACTCAGGCTGGCTCAAGGCATTAAGAAGAATGAGAAGGACTTATTTATGTACATCAGGAAGAAAAGGAACTGTAAGGACCACATAATAAAGATTAGGAAGGAGGGGGGTGGGTGGAGGCAGGCGTATAAGGCAGAAGCGCTAAATGATTACTTCTGCTCGGTATTTACCAAGGAGAAGAGGTGGTTGATACTCAAGGTGGGAGCAATGGCAGAAACGGGGGGTGACAGATGGGAAAATCATGGAGGGCAGAGTTCTGGAGGGTCTGAGGGTGGGACCTTTGATAGACCTATTTAATGCCTCACTACACTCAGGGTGTGTACCTCAGGATTAAAGGATGGCTCATGTGGTGCCCCTCCACAAGGGTGGCCCCAAGAATGAACCAGGTAACTACAGACCAGTGAGCCTCACATCTATTGTGGGTAAGCTGATGGAGACTATCCTGAAGGAGAGACTGGTGGCCCTCCTGGAGTCCAAAGGACTACAGAACAGCAGACAGCATGGCTTCATGCATGGCAGATCCTGCCAAACCAACCTGGTGGAGTTCTATGACTGGCTAACTAGGCAATTGGACAGGGGTCATGCAGTGGATGTCCTGTATCTGGACTTCAGTAAGGCATTCAACTTGGTGCCACATGGGAGGCTGGGAAGTAAGTTAGAAGGCACGGGGCAGGTGAAAAGCTGGTGAGATGGGTAGGGAACTGGCTTCAGGGAAGGCAACAGAGGGTGATGGTGGGTGGGGCACTGTCATCCCCAAGGGTAGTGATGAGGGGTGTTCCACAAACCTCGGTGTTGGGACTAGTATTGTTTGGGATATTCATTGCAGGCATATCATTGGACATCAAGAGCAAGATCAGCCTGTTTGCTGATGACACCAAGATGGGAGCAGTGGTGGACGACCTAGGGGGATGTCAGGGGTTGCAGGATGATCTGGAAAAGCTGGAAACCTGGTCAGACACCTGGCAACTGGGGTTTAATGCCAAAAAGTGCAAGGTGCTGCATTTTGGGGTGAAGAACCCAAGGAGGAGTTATCAGCTGCGGGGAGTGCAGCTAGCCAAGACAGAGGAGGAGAAGGATTTGGGGGTGCTCATTACAGGGTCAATGAACAACTCGGCACAATGAAGAAAGACAGCTGCAAAGGCCAACAAAATGCTGGGTTGCATTGCAAGGTGTATCTCCTCGAGGAGGGGGAGGTGATTCTGCCACTGTATAGGTCATTAATTAGACTGCATCTGGAGTACTGCACGCAGTACTGGCACCCGTATCTGAAGAGGTACATTAAGTTACTGGAGTGGTGCAGTGCAGGGTGACAAAGATGATCAAGGGGCTAGTCAACTTACCATATGAGAGGAGGCTGACGGAGCTGAACATGTACTCGCTGGAGGAGAGGAGGGATGGGGGCATGATTGAAACCTTTAAGTACATGAAAGGAATAAACAAGACAGGTACAGAGGGGCTGTTCAAAGTAAGGGAGGGGAGGGACACCCAGAGCCATGATATGAGACTGGAGGGAGAAAGGTTCAGGAGGGAGATGAGGAGACACTTTTTTACAGAGAGGGTGGTAGCTGGGTCGAATGCATTACCGGCAGAAGTGGAATCCAGTAGAAGAGTGGACTGCTTCAAAAGGGGCTGGGACAGAGCAAGGGGGAGGATCAATGGAGGGGAAGGGTGGAAGGGAGGGGCAACTGCAGAATAAGGGGTGCTAGCTGCACATTCAAGCAGACTTGATAGACCTCTAGGCCTTTATCTACTGGCAAATTTTGTATGTTCGTTTGTTCATTGGGTTGAGTAGGCACTTTAATGTTAAACCTCCAATTTTGCATGTTAATAACTGTGTAACTGTTCAACGGACTTGCACGAAATTTGGAATGCGTGGTTTGGTATGGTAGATCTTTTGATTTACCAAGTTGCGTTTCAGTCAGACATATGTTTTTTGTGCAGCGAAACGCAAAGAAATGCACTTTTCACCAGTTTTGATGTGTTTTTTTGCCTGTGGCACTGCGTGCGCACTGTGTGGTCTTTTGGTCTGAAACTTGGAAGGTGGAAAGAGGTTGAGTCAAGGAACAATCCAGCATTAGCTTGGTAAAAAAATATTAATTCACTCCAAAGCTGTTTAATTTTTAATTTTTGAGTTCTGAGCATATTCGGTTCACTCAAAAATTGATATGTATATTTTGTGAAAGAAAAATGGTCTCATGGTCAAAGATTTTGCATGCTCACAGCGGAAAAATCTTCCACCGAGAAAAAGTTTTCCGCTATGAGAGATGCCATCTTATTTTCAGTTTTCCGTCAGAAAAAATGTAGTTTTCTCCACGGGTGATTTGGGGCAAATGAGGCATGGCTTTTGATCGGGGAACCCCCCCATTGAACTATACCTTTGGTTTGCTTCGTTTTTGTAAAAAAAGTAGAGTTTTAAAATTTAAAATTCTTCATTCGCGGCTCGCTAATGTTTTTCCTCCGTGAGCCTGCAAAATCTTCAGCCACGGGACGATTTTCCGCCGGGAGCTTCCTCCACGAGGGGATGACCAGATAGCCAAATTTTCATAACCAGATGTCCCTGGGGAAGACCAGATGGCCCTGGGGATGACCACATGGCCAGATTTGCATGGCCAGATATCCACTCGTGGTCAAAGATTTTGTTAGGTCGCGGCCTAGGATTTCTTTCATGGCCGAAAAATTTGATATCTCACAGCCGAAAAATGTTTAATAGCATAAAAACTTCAGAATTGCATATCTCAATAATGGTTTGGTCTTTTTACTTTAATTTTTCAGGGTGTTGAGGGGATGCCCTAGAGATGTGAATTATGCTGTTTAAGTGTTGGGAAACTAATTGGTTGCAGAGACAGTCCATGATGAAATTAAAATTTTTCCCATAGGATTACATTGCAGCCTCTGTCACGCCTTTCGGCACCGTTATATTAAAAACAAAGCAAGATACAGACTTTTCATTACTGGCAGCTTAGATCACCTTTTATGTAATCTATGCCACTGGAACAAGATTTTAAACTGTACAGTAAGCCTGCAGTTGAATTTTTTTCGTCGGTTTCACGATTCATGAGATATTGTTACATCTGTGTTCCAAGGGTTGGTAGCTATATAGGGATGCTGTATACCTAGCTATGCGTAAGTGCATGCTCCCACAAATGTATATTGTTATGCAGTAATATGCAACTTGGTGGGAGCGCAGGGCCCTTTACATGTTTTTTACTACTTACATTGCACTTTTTCAAAAAGTAAGGAAATTTATGGCAAAAACTGCATTTAATGCATCAGTTAGGGTTAAAGCGACAACATTTAGGAAATGAAAGGTTAGGGCTGAGCACCTACCCCCCCACACACATCCCTCCTCAACAGACTGAGAGATGCCAGGGTGTGCCATGGGGTCGTGCTGCCTAACTCTCACCCCATTCCATGTGTAAGCAAGTTGACATGCTACACTAAAGGAGAATGGAATGAGAGTTAGGCTGCACAACCCCATGGCACATCCTGGTGTTTGTCAGTCTGTGGAGGAGGGATGTGGGGGGGTTAGGTGCTCAACCCTAATGTCTCATTTCCTCACTTTTGCCACTTTAACCCGAACTGATTAATTAAATGCAGTTTTTTGCCATAAATAGAAATATATATACTATATAGAAATACACAGTACAGGTCAGAACAATGTGGAGATTACAGACAATTTAAGGAACATATTTAATGAAAGGTCTTAGGGTAGGGAGTACCCAGCATTGTACATAAAGATTAGATTAACACATGATTACACATTTATACCATTGAGTTATACACATTAGCTACTCCAGTACCATATTTATATCCATAGATGGTTATTCTTGCCTTTTGAGGAGAGAGGGTTTGAGTAAGCCCAGCCTTGCACAGGGCAGGAGGTGTGGGGGTTAGGGACAATCACAGTCTGAGGTGTCTAGTAGGATGGCTTTTAGTTTTGCCTTAAAAGTGCCAATCTTGGGCTCCAGGGAGATAGAGGGGGAAAGGTCATTGAGCTGGAGGGAGGCTGTGTATAGAAAGGCTCTTTGACCAAGGGAGGTATGACAGTGGAGGACTGAGAGGGTGCTTCTACATGCACTATGGGATAATCTGATACATGGGTCAGATCAAATAAGGTTGAGAAGACCAGGCGGTGCTTGTCCTAGGTTGATTTTCTTGGCATGGAGGCATGTGTGGTACTTGAGATGGGCATTAAAAGACAGCCATTCGGCCGACTTGTACAGGTCACAGGTGTGTGACCAGCCTGCATGCTTTGTTGAGGGTGACTTTGAGACGTTGCAGGGTCAAGGGATCTGCTGTACCATAAATGACAAGACCTGAGTCATGCCTGAAAAAGGTCTCTGGAATCAATGTACTTACCCAGTTATCATATTCTTAAATAAATAAATAAATATTCTTCATAACAATTTCAGTGAGTGAGCTATCTTTCAAATGCTCCTCTTGTCTGTATCTCTTGTGGTTGGAACAAGCTCCCTCCATTTGTCCTTTATTGTTACAGATCCAGGGACCATACTGGGTGTTTTCCTTATACACGCATTCTCTCTCATTTACAGCAAACTAAATGACTCAAGGATGTCTGAGCATGCTCTACCTTAGTTTAGGAGCTACCCCACCAACAGACAGCAACTTGTCAGAATTGGCTCCATCCTGTCTGAGAACTTACACTCCACTATAGGTGTTCTTCACGGCTCTATACCTGGGCTTCTCCTTTTCTCCCTACATGTCAACTCAGTTCACCACTGCTTTGCACAGCACCCCTCTCCTCTATGTTGATGACCTGGGACCAGATTCCCAAAAGTTTGCACTGGCGCAAACCCAGTTCCTGCAGTGTAAATCTACTTTGAACCCAGTTAGTATTAACAAAAGCCCAATTTTGCACCCTCAAACTGGGTTTGCACCAGGGCAAAGTCTGGAGGTGGCCATAAT
The DNA here is from genome assembly GCA_016271365.2 of Neoceratodus forsteri. Taxonomy (NCBI): domain Eukaryota; kingdom Metazoa; phylum Chordata; order Ceratodontiformes; family Ceratodontidae; genus Neoceratodus; species Neoceratodus forsteri. Next base: position 45,081,120 of record JADMNL010000035.1, read on the forward strand.
ACAAATTAAGGGGCAGAGACCTGCATATTAGCACAATCCCATCCACGAATCATTTGCTCCTTGCAAGGGCCATTTGTGGGGTTCCCTTGCCAGGAGAAAGTACTGCTCAGGAAAACCTCTTCTTAACTCTGATCAACCCTAGTGGCTGGCGGAGGTAGAGAAAACTGCCCCCCACAGCACCATGTCCCTGGTCGTCTAGTGGTCCCTCCCCCCACCTGATCACCTGCCCTGTACTTGTAAACTATTTCCCTGGTAGTCTAGTGCTCATTACTCCCTCCCTGATCTCTGATTGCCATCCCAGTATAATGTGAAATAAAATTTCCCTGGTAGTCTAATCCCCCCCCCGCTCTCCTATTGCCGTCCTGGTACAATATGAACTAAAATGTCCCTGGTAGTCTAATGGTCCCTCTCCTCTCCTCTCTCCCTGATCTCTGATTGCCGTCCCGGTATAATATGTAACAAAATTTCCCTGGTAGCCTAGTAGTCCCTCCCCCATTAGCCAATTATCATCCCATCATGATGCCAAGAATAACCCCCGTGGTCTAGTGATCCCCGTAACCTATCCCCGATACCTCCCTGCCATAATGTAAATAATTACCCTGGTGGTCTAGTGGCCCCGCCCACCAATTCCTGAGCCAACCCAAATCTTTCACCGTCAACTCGCATTGCAATAGCACAAGGTCTGTTACTCCCCAAATTATCCTATGGCCTGTCCATCTTTTCTAATGCCTCTAACTCTGTCCTGTGCAAGTGGGCATGTCATGAAATAATATCTGTCACTGTGCCCTGGCATGCAATCGACTTGCTCATCACTGTACATTGTATGATAAACTAGGCTGGCCCTCCCCTTCTGCTCTTCAAGATTTCTCACTAGGCAGTATTATCCATGGTGCACTGTAGAACCGAGTACTTCAGTCCCTCGCCTCTCTCTCCTGGCACCTTATAAAAATACTTAATCTCTCAGATCCTCTAAACTAGACCTTCTCTCTATACTCAAGACTAGAACCAAACATGGAAAGATGGTCTTCACTGCTGCTGCCCCGAAACTATAGTAGACATAGCTGAAGGGCTAGTGGGAAAATGCCTGTTTGCAGATGGAAACAAGATCTGCAACAGAGTAGATTCTCCAGGGGGTGTAGAGAGAATGAAAAGAGACATGGAAAAGTTGGAGAAGAGGTCTGAGTTATGGCAGTTAAGGTTTAACGTGAAGAAGTGCAAGATCATGCACATGGGAAAACAGAAACCCTGGGGGAAGCTACATGTTGGGAGCTGAGTTGTTGACGATCAACAGAGAGGATAGAGATTTAGGGGTCATTATATCAGATGACATGAAATCCAAAAAACAGACCACAGAAGCAATTGGTAGGACTAGGAATGTTACAGTGTATAGAGAGGGGTATTACAAGCCATAGGAAGGAGGTGGTGATTCCACGTATAAGACATTGGTTAGGCCTCACCTAGAGTATTGTGTGCAGTTCTGGAGGCAGCACCTGCGTAAGGATACTGACAGGGTGGAAACAATGCAGAGGAGGGCAACTAAGATGGTGCAGGGTCTGCATGACAAGGCATAAGGGGATAGACTTAGGGACCAATATGTACACAATGGAACAGAGACGGAGGGGGGTGGGACATGATTGAGACTTTCAAATATTTTATGGGCATAAATAAGGTGGAAGGGGATAGCATCTTCTAGCATAAAAAGTACAGTAGAACTAGAAGGCATGACAAGAAATTGGAGGGGGTTCACAAAAGGGGTAACGTAAGAAAGTTATTTTTTATAGAAAGGGTAGTGGATACATAGAACACCCTGCCTCAGGAGGCAGTGGGACCAGGCACAGTGGAGGGATTCAAGTGGGCATGGAAAAGGCACAAAGGAATCATACTGTACATACTGTATGGGGGGCATAGCTGAGGCCACTGACCTACTAGAGGCAGTGGGAGCAAATTGGTAAACTGGGCAGACTGGATGGGCCTTGTGGTACTTTTCTGCCATCAGCTTCTATGTTTCTATGTTTCTATGTTTATTTTAATTTTTTTTTAATTTCTTTATTCAGTCTTGGACTACAATACCTTTGAGCAGGTAACCGCTCTTTTACAAAGGTTCCACGTCATAGGGTGGGAATACATACAGTGAGAATTTAAGATAACATATTATAAACAGAAGATGAGAGCATTCAAATGCAATCCGATGAGGTAACAGAGAGGATTTTTTAACACAGGAAATTAAACAAGTCAGAGGAGCAGCCTAGATTGCCATTGTCAGGTCAAAAATGGGGTACTCTCATGCCAGAGGGGAGAAGGTAAAGAAGAGAGGGGATAAGGTGGGAGAGGAGGGGGGTTGTGGTGCCAAGGTGAGGGGGGAGAAAGGGGAAAGGAGAAGTGCATAGATCATGAGGGCAGTGGGAACTCCAGGGGGGAGTAGGACCCTAGTGGTAGGAGTGGGAAAGGCAATTAATCTGGTGGATTACAGTCCATAGTCAGGAGTCGGGGGGGCAGGGAGCATTTAACAGGTGCAGTCACAGCAACTTTTCTTCAGCAAGTGTTGTCTTAGCTGGATTTTGAAAGGACCCAGTCTTGGTGTGGTGGCAAGATCAGAGCCGAGGTTGTTGAACCAGAGTGGAGCCCAGTATGAGTATGAGCGCTGTCCTTGGGAAGTTCTGCATCTGGGTACAATGAAAAGCAGATGTTCAGAGTTTCTGGTAAGATGCAAGCCTAGGAAACAGCTAAATAGGTTTGTGACTCCAGGTGGTCCAAGGCCAAGAAGTGTTTATTTTTGGCTAATAGGCAAGTTTGATAGTGTATGCGATTAATAAGTTGTAGCCACCCAGCTTGCTCATAAAGATCACAGGTATGCGTTAGTCGGGTGGAACCGGTGAGCAGTCTACAGGCCATGTTGAGTGTGACAACTATCCTACGTAGGGAGATAGGAGCTGCAGAGCCGTAGATAACCAGTCCATAGTCGATAAGAGAAACGATTGAGCTATAAATTGCAGTTCTTAGGGTTTCTGGAGTCAGGCTTTGCTTGTGCATGTGTAGGAGCCCTATTTTTATATTGACTGTGTTGGCCACACTCTCTGTGTGCTTTGTGTAGGAGAGAGAGAGCAGTCCAGGGTTACCCCCAGGTATTTAAAGTGTTCAACTTGTTCAAGTGGCAATCCAGCACCGTTACTGATATTAAGAGGTTGAGATTTGTGCTTGCTTCTAGCTCCACTAAAAAGCATCACCTTTGTCTTTTTGTAGTTCAGCACCAGTTTGTGTGCACTGAACCAGTCCTCGACTTGTTCAAAAGCAAGCTATAGCTGAGTTCTGAGGCTGGGAGGGTCCTGATGGGTAGTGTGGATGACAGCATCCTCTGCATAGTGGAGTATCTGTTGATTGCAGGATTGAGGCAGATCATTTAAGAAGATGCTAAAGAGGTGGGTCCTAGTATCGATCCCCGGGGTACCCCACACCATACCGGTAGGTGCTCAGATGTGGTGTTTCCAATCTTTACCTGCTGGGAGCGATTAGCCAGGTAGCTTTGGAACCAGTTTGTGGTACAGTTAGAGGCCTACTGCAGAGAGTTTTTGTAGTAGTAAAGGGTGATTGGCCATATTTAAAACCTTAGATCAATAAAGGCTGTGCCTATGAGGTTACCTTGGTAAAGTGTGTTCTGTATGCAACTAGTGAATTCCAATAGAGCAGTGGTGGTACTGTGCCCTTTTCAAAATCCATGCTGTTCCAGACACTGGATACTATTGATCAAGGCAGTCCACCAGCTGATCTGCTCCAGCACTTTTGAGAGGGGAGGAAGGATAGAAATAGGCCTGTAGTTTGCATGCAGTGCCTTGTCACCACTTGTATGCACAGGAGTTACCAGGACTGACTTCCAAGCTTTGGGGAATTGAGCCAGTTGCAGGGGTAGGTTTAGTAGCTTAGTAAGAGGAACTAGAATCTCTTCAAGTGTAAGGGAGACAAATTTAAGATCGAGGGTGTCTCCACTTTTCCTTGATTTCCCAAGTACCTTGCGAATGTACTTTCGTGCTTGATTGTGGGTGACTGACTTGAAATAGAAAGTAGGGGGTGATTGACTGAGCTCTGAGCATTAGCCTCTGATGGGACAGGATTCCTTGAAAACATTTTATGGTCGAATACTACTCAAGTCAGTAAACACTTTGTTAAACGTATTGACAATAGTCAGTGGATCAAGCATGGGAGCACCGTCAATGTTGAGCATGCGCAGTGCCTCTTTTTTGTCTTTCCCAGTAACATCCTTTAAGTTGCTCCAGAAGTTCTTGCTATTGCCCCACAAGTTTTGTAATGCTTCCCTAAAGTAATTGTTTTTTGCGGAGCAGATGGCACGGGTGCAGCCATTCCATAGCCTTCTGTAATCCTGGAGGTCAGATTGCTTGCCTGAGTTTTTTGCCCTGAGCCATGAGTTGTCCCTGTTTTTTATGCGCCAGATTAGTGCAGGTGTAATCCAAGGGCTGCTTCTTCCACTGATCTTTGTCTTCTGTACAGTCATGGAAGTCACAGGCAGCATTGAATTGGTTGATGAAGTGCTCATTTGTCCCGATTACTTGAAAGAGCTCCTGGTGCCTTACACCCCTCTGTGACAGCTCCGCTCGGCTGACGAGGGGTTGCTGGAGATTCCGAGGGTAAATTTGAAGTCATCTGGTGCCCGTGCATTTGGATTTGCTGCACCTACCCTCTGCAAATCTCTGCCCAGTCAGATCTGGGAGTGCAGGACGGTGGGGAGTTTTAAGCAGGCACTAAAGACTTTCTTATGGGGAAAGGCATTTCCTACTTTATTCTGATTTTATATTGTATGTGTTTGTATTTGATTTTATATTGAATGTATTTGAATATGTTTTTATGTTTGTATTTGCTGTGCAGCGCCTTGAGATTTTGAAAGGCGCTCAATTAAATAAATGTTATTATTATTATTATTTTATTATGTCTATATCTTCCACCTTATCAAGAAGGATTCCATCAACATTGCGGAGCTGCTGTTTAAGGTGCTCAAGGTGTCCCCTCAAGTCTTCTGCTGGAAATTGTAAGGGAAGGGGGTGAGTTAAATTTGTTGGTCCAGTTGCAGGTGATCGAGGAGTGGTCGCTGAATGAGACTAGGAAGATGGTCATATTAGAGATACACTCCTGGCAGTTTGTGAGGATCCAGTCCAGTAGCGTGCTAGTTCCAGCTTTATAATTAGTTCTGGCGGGTGAGTCCAGGAGTTGTGTGAGATGTAGTGCAGCTACCGTGTCCTCAAAGGATCCAGCTGGGGATGCTAGCCTGTTGATGTTGAAGTCCCCCAGAATGATAGTTTCAGAGTCAAGATGCTGACATCTAATGACCTCCATGATTACTTCAAACCCTGAGGATTTCACTTCTGGAGGGATGTATACTGAGATTATTGTAAGTGCTTTATTTTGTGCCCCTAGCATAATTTTTATAGGGAGAATTTGTACAACACTGTCAAGGCTGGGAAGAGGTAGGGCAAACCCCTTGATAGTATCTTTCATGTATATTGCACAGCTTCCTCCTCTTTTGGATGTTCTATCATTCCTGACTATGGTAAAACCAGGTATCATGACTGCAGTATCCGGTGTTTTAGGTGTGAGCCATGTCTCTACAACTGAGAGTACGTCAGGGTTGTGTTGAGTGACCCAGACTTGCAAGCAGTCAATTTTTTTGTGCAGACTGCAAATATTGATATTGGCACGTGTCATCGTTCCTTGCTTTTTAATGTTGTTTAGCAATGATTCCCCAGTAGGGACTGGATTTGGATGTACATTGCCTGATATTAACAGAAGCAAAAGGATGAGTCAGAGGAGATAGACTTTTAGCAGCCTACAGCAGAGTTTCAGATTCCTTTGCCACTGAGCAGAGACTTTTACTGCTGTGGTGAATGTGGAAGCTATGGAGGCTGGGCAGGTACAGGTAGGGTATGAAGAAGGTGGAGTTTGAGTCTTTGTAAACAAATTGGGAGCCAGTTAAACTGGCTAGGTCCTGGTACTGTAGCATAGTAACTCCCAGTGATGCAGCCAGGGGTATAATGCAACTTTGTAAGATTCCTTACTAGAGGTCGAGGTGCTGACCAAGGAACAATGAGATAGATATGGCAGCATAGGGTAATCAGGGTCATTTTCAGGATGGAACATTGTCACAGTTCCATCTCCAAATAATCAGAGGGGATAGGCTGGTAGGTCAAGCCGCAGTATTACACACTTCAACAGTGCAAGACTGCATACAGGGTCTGGGACACTTATCCTCTGGTAGCAGCAGTGTTATACAATTGAACCAAGCAGGGGAGTTATCAGAGTCTGGTTGACTTAAACCCGGGTGTAAAATTATATTTGCAATCCTAAAGAATTAAGGTAGATACAGGCAGAGCTACAGCCCAGCCAATGTACAGCTTGCAAAGCAATTGCAGAAACCAAGTAAGGGGAAATAGGATGGCAGGATGGAGAAGGTGGAAGTGTATGAAGCATATTAAAAGGAGGCCTGGATGGGGTTGGGGGGCGGGAGAAAAACCTAGGCAGCAGAGAAGCAGTAGGCGAGAGAGTTCAGCTTCAGAAGACTACCGGAAAGGTGCTCCAATAGGAATAAGGCCGGGCAGTCGGGTGAACCAATCAGGATCCACTACTGCAGCACTGCACCAGTCAGGTCTTAGGAGAAAGTCCCCGGAAAGTCTCTGTGCCTAGTGGTCATACCTTGTGTGCTGTGCCGAGCCGTGGCTCCAGGACGGCGGACTGAGTGAGCAGCATGTAGCAGGCGGCAGCCAAGGTTGGCGCCATAACTGTGCCACTGCTGGAGCAGATGCACCTGCTAGGGGTGAGAGGTCCTGCGGGAATGAGGAGAAGGCAGCAGTTAGTTACAGTCTAGGAAGGGAGAGGACTGGCGCCAGCCCGAGAGTCGGGCGGGGGTGTGAATTACTGAAAGAGGGATAGATACTGGAGACAAAAGGGGAGGGATGGAGTGTGAACAAAGAAAGAATAAGGGTGGGACAAGCAGAGAATAGTTAGTCAGGTGGGGGGTAGAGTAAGGGTCCGAGGTCAAATAGAGCTAGCTGTATAGTGACCTGGGGAGGCAGGAAGCAACAGACAAAGGTAATGTCTAGGATATGTACAGCACTGGGGTTGGACTAAAGTAAAAGGGAGAAATGAAAACATAAATACAAAGGGGGAGAGAGAGAGTCAGAGACAGAGACAGAGTAAGAGCTAGGTAGAAAAGAAGGCAGGCAATTACTATTCCAGTGCTAGTCAAAAAAAATAGCAAGTTATACAGTGAAGGTTTGAGTCTCATTTCTGGGACTTTCACTAGCTATGGCTACATTTTAAAAATTCACAGGTTAGCTAAGGGTACAGTTTTTAAATTCGCTAAGTTAAGCAGTAGAAGAGGCTAGCGTCAGTAAAATTCACTACTATGATAAACAGTTAAATTATACTAGAATTAACAAGCATTTGTCAATGCCGAATGTTGTCTTGCTGGCATTGGCATTGGTAGTGCAGGAGTTAGAGATGCATAATAGGAATGGCAGTGAAGTATTGAACTGAAGCCAATGCCACCCTCACCCTGCAGAGACTGACAGGCGTTGGGGTGTGCCTTTGGGTTGTCAGCTATAATGCTTTTGCCATTCTACCTCTCCCTACCCTGCAGACACTGACAAGTGTCGTGGTGTGCTTTGGGGTTATTGGGCCTTATACTTACACCATTCCATAAGGAAATATGCTGAGGTGGGCGCAGTACAGGAGAATAGGATGAACTTTAGGGCAGAACACTCCAAGGCCTCAATGCCTGTCAGTGGCTGTAGGGTTGGGGTGGGGGGTGGAATGGTGTAAGCATTACAGCCAATTATACCAAGTCACTCCCCTGAAGCCTGTCAGTCTCTACAGGGTGGGGAGTTACAGTTGGAAACCCTAACGCTGTATGCGTATGTTGGTATTTTCATTCCAAATTTTCAACATAGGCCTTTTGTGACACCACCTCATGAAGAGCGGCACTATCAGTTTGTTAGCTGAAAGGTAATTTTGTACAGCTGCTATACCATTTGGTGACACAGAGATGAAAACAAATTTTGAGCAGTATGTGAAAAATGACAACTGTATTGTTCATGTGGAGGTGTAAAAAAAATGGCAACGTTGAAAATCTGGAGTGAAAATATTAAAAATTGGTGAAGTCATGAGTATTCATAGAAAGTGTCCAACACACATCCGTAACCCAATTATTTTGGGAATTTTTTTAACCACATTTTCCAAATAGGCATTTTGGGACCTGCCCTCATGAGCAGTGGCATTGTAATTTTGTTAATTTGTCCCAAAAGTTGATTTCCCACAGCGACTACACCATTGTGTGCCACAGGTCTGAAAACACATTTTGGGCAGGATGTGAAAAATGACAGCTGTACTGTTCATAAGGAGGTGTGTAAAAATGCCAGTGTTGAAAATCTGGCATGAAAATATTACAAATTTGCGAAGTTACAAGGGTGCGTGGAAACTGCACAACGCACGCTTGTAACACAGTAATTTTACGGACTTTCGTCACCAGATTTTCAACATAGGCATTTTAGAACCTCTGCTCATGAACAGTGTCACCGTCATTTCCAAAAACTGTCCCAAAAACTGATTTCGCTCAGCGACCGTGCATTGTAATTTTGTTAATTTGTCCCAAAAGTTGATTTCCCACAGTGACCACGCCATTGTGTGCCACAGGTTTGAAAACACAATTTTGGCAGCATATTTCCTTATGGAATGGTGAAAAAATGCCAATGTTGAAAATCTGGAGTGAAAATATTACAAATTCTCGAAGTTACGTGCGTGCGTGGAAACTGCGCAATGCACGCTTGTAAAACAGCTATTTTTTTATAGACTTGTCTAGCAACTATGACGCAGAGACTACTAAGGCCCTCGAGGGATAAATTATTTTGTGTGAACAATGTATAAATGTTATTTTATGTATTATTTGTGTTTTACTGTACTGACTTGGAGCCTTTGCAAAGGAGTCTATGACTCAAAGGATTGTAATTCTGATTCTCTCAATAAATAAAAAATAAATAAAATATTCTACGCCAGACATGCGAAAACACATTTCGGCCAGGATATGTAAAAGGACAGCTGTACTGTTCATGATGAGGAATGAAAAAATGCCAATGTTGAAAATCTGGAGTGAAAATATTAAAAATTCACGAAGTTACGAGTGTGCATGGAAACTGCACAATGCACGATCGTAAAACAGCCATTTTTTTTATTCTTTCCACCAAATTTGTGACATAGGCTTTTTGAGAGCCCCCCCCATGAACAGTGGCACTGTCGTTTCGTTGATCAGTTCCAAAAGGTGATTCTGCGCAGTGACTGCGAAATCACCTTTCAAGATTGAATAACACCAAGACAGTGACTGAATTCATGAAGATGGGTGCCAATAACCCCATGTTGAAAATTTGGTGTCATAATTCCCAAAAATGCCCGAGATATGCAGCAAAGTTGAAAAAAACCCTATTTATGCCATTATACAGCTTACTGACATTTCTTCAGTTTGCGGTCGGCTTTGAAGAGTGCAGACGTGTTCCCGGTCCACCGAAGATAATCGCGCTGGACTCCAGAGGTAAGTATGGGGTGAGGGGGGGTGTGGGGAGGCAGGGTGCGCAGTGGGTGGGTGCGGGTTGTGGGAGGGCGCAGGGAGACCATGAGGGACCATCTTCTTTTTTACAGGGTAAAAAAAAAAAGGGAACATCACAGGACAGTTTTGGTTTTTCAGAGGATTTGGCACTCAGGGGCGGGCTCCCAGCGTGCCACCTAAGTGTTTTGTGGGGGATGTTGTAGCCAACGGGGGATTGGGCACCCCTGTCGGCACATACCAAAGGGGGGTACAAGAGCCGAGGGGGATTGGGCACTCCCCTTGGCACACAACAAAAGCGGGGGAGGACGTTATGCCAATGGGGAGTGGGCTCCCCCATTGGTAAAATAAATGTGGAAGGCGGATTGAAGATGATGGGGATTGGGCCCCGTTGTAAAAAGACTGTTGGGGGGGCGCATGATGCTGAGGGGGATTTGGCACCTCCTCGGCATACATTTTAAATGGTAGGAGGGTTACTATGCCGATGGGAAGTGGGCTCCCCGTTGGCAAAAGAAGTGGGTCGGGGCACTCAGCAGGTGCTGTCACCAGGACAGGCATGTCAGGAGGGCATGTTATTGTGCCTCTACATGATTTCAGCAGACCTTTTGTTAGATCTGGTGGCCATTTGACATATGCCTGGTGTCAGCGCCTGCAGCTGTCTCATTGGGAAATCAGGGACGCATCTACTAATGTGTGCCCTGCATTCTCCCAACAGTGACCATGCCTCCAAATCTGCTACTACCACAAGATGTTGGCTGGCGCACAAGCCAACATAAAAAAAGCAGGAAACTGGCTACCATCAACATTGCACTAGTCTTGACTACAGTTTGCAATTCGGTAAGTTTAGGCAGAAAACCTAGGCGGCAGAGAAGCAGTAGGTGAAAGAGTTCAGCTTCTGGAGACCACTGTAAAGACTCTCCAGTAGGAATAAGGCTGAGCAGTTGGGTGGACCAATCAGGATCCGCTACCACAGCGCCGCACCAATAAGGTCTTAGGAGAAACTCCCGCGAAAGTCTCTGTGCCTAGCAGTCATATCTTGTGTGCTGGACTGAGCTGTAGTTCCAGGAGGGTGGACTGACTCAGCAGCATGTAGTGGGCAGCGGCCAAGGTTGGAGCTGTAACCATGCCACTGTTGGTGCAGATGCACCCATTAGGGGTGAGAGGACCTTGTGTGCTGGGCCGAGCCATGGCTCCAGGAGGGCAGACTGAGTGAGCACAGCATAGCGGGTGGCGGCGGAGGTCAGAGCCGTAACATTATGCAACACTTTACCAGCCAGAATTACCACTGCTTAATTGCCCATACCTTCAGGTGCCTATACCGATCACACTTGCTTCAACATGCTGTCTGCTCCTGTTCTTAACCACTGCCTACTGTGCTCCTCTAGCCACCTACATTTGTCTGCTCCTTGCTCTTTCTTATCCTCTTACCTGTTTGTAATAGACTGTTCTTTACTATTTCTATCAACTTACTCCTCCCTTGTGATCCCCCACTCTTTAGACATGTGCCATATAGTGTCTTTTTCCCCTTGCCACTCTCTGTTCTTAGAAGCTGCCATATTCACTGCCATTGTATGGAACTGTAGAGAGTGTGTACCCCAAAGGATTCCTTCACCAACTCTTGCACCATGCACAGACATGTACCCCCTCTGCTTCTTATGTTTTCACTATGTGTTATCATTGTCCGTACTGTAATGGTCTACTGGATTGTACTCTCCTGGGTCATGCCTAAACATAGGCATACATTTATTTTAATTTTTTTATTTAGCTTTTGTTAACCGGGAAAGTGCACTAGCCATAAAATGACTATTTTCAGGCACGACCCGGGAGAGTATAGACATGCAGAAACTTAACAGGATTACAAATTATAAGTGCTTTACATACAATGAGTTAAAGAGGATACAATATATCAGAACATACAAAGTAAAGCGCTTTACATACAATGAGTTAAAGTGGATACTATATATCAGAGACATACAGAGTAGACCATTCATAAGTTCATAGGTGCTTACCTATGCAATGAATAGACAGGACCTTGGACAATAAATTATCAGGTGACATATCATATGAACAGAACAAGGTACACAAAAACAAAAACGGGTAATACAAAAGGAAGAAATAACCATTGAGAGCAGGGGATGTCATTAGGAAAAAGGTCTGTAAGTGAGGAAGAGGGGAGCAAGCCATGGAATTAGATTATATGAGTGTATGTAAGTGTAAGGGAGATGCCTGCAGTGCTAGACTGTATATGGGCAGGGAAAGGGAGCCGGGACAGGCTGAGGCAGTAGGAGGGTTATATAGAGGTGAGGAAATACTATTGTATGGCCAGAGACATCAGTCATCAGGTAGGGTGAAAGCAGGAACAGGTACCAGTAATTAGCAGATTCGAGCGCAGTTTTCTAATAAAGCATGTGTGGGTGCTAGAAAGTCTAATGTCGAGGTGAAGGGAATTCCACAGCTGTGGAGCCGCATGCTCAAATGCAACAGTTCCTTTCCCAGTACAGCACCTCGGCAAATTCAGAAAGCATTTATCAGCTGATCATAGACCATGGAGTGTGTTCTGAGGAACAAGCATAGCTGCGAGACACCTAGGGGTTTGATTTCGAATTATCGAATCAATAAGAGAGCCAAGGTAGTATTTCCTACTAGCTAACAGAGACAGCCAACCAAGATCATTATAAAGCTGACAGTGGTGTTTAAGCCGAGAAGCAGAAGAGGCATAGCGACATATGTTGTTATACGTAATATCCCATCTGAGTAGGTCAGTTTTATGAGCAGCCCCAAATAAGGGAGCCCCATAGGTTAGGGTGGGGAGCAGAATCCCCCTCGCAATGGCCATTTTAGACGATGGCATGAGCATATAACTAGTCTTATATGCAACACTCAGTTTGGAGTTGACAGCTCTGCAAATAGACTGTACATGAAGATTAAGATATGTTTGCCTAGTGCACCTTACCAAGTATTAAAAATGAAATAAATAAAATACAGTATATACATGGCATGTCTCTGTACACCAGCCAAATGTCAACACATTTTAATGACTACTTGAAAAATTATACTGAAATAACTGAAATTTAAAATCTGGAGACATGTTACGCTGTTCATGACACGTCTCCTTTACAGCTTGAGACTTTACAATTCATAACACACACCCATGTTGTATTGTTTATAACATCTTGACATTGATAAGATGTTTGGATGAGAAATTTAAAGGGTAGCTGGTTCATTCCACTGGGGGAGTCATACAGATGAGGCACACTGATAAGTCCTGGTAGGATGAAACATGTGCCTGTGTCTTCTGTTGGCACTCCTTGCAGACTATTTGAGAGGCCTTTCGGCACCATGCATTCCTGCTTAAAGATGAACCAGCATAATAGTTTGTGGTGATTTGCATATACAGCCCAGGATGCTTTATATTATGGGGTATGTGTGATTTTGTATTTCTTTGAAACTTGGCTTTCCTTCCAGTGCCCTTTGGGGTAACCCTTGCCTCAGTGCTTGTGCACTAAGGTTATTTGTCTTTTAGCTTGTTTTTTGTGTTTTTTGGGGCTCATTAGAACCCAAACCTGATAGACCAACTTAGGGTAGCTGGTTCATTCCACTGCGGTGTCATGCAGATGAGGCGCATTGATTAGTCCTGGTAGGACGAAACACATGTCTGTGTCTTCTGTTGGCACCCTTTGCAGACTGTGTGAGAGGCCTTTCAGCACCATGCATTCCTGCTTAAAGTTGAACCAGCATACTATTTTGTGGTGATTTGCATATACAGCCCATGATGCTTTGCATTGTGGGGTATGTATAATTTTGCATTTCTTTGAAACTTGGCTTCCCTACCAGTGCCCTTTATGGTAACCCTTGCCTCAGTACTTGCATGCTAAGGTTCTTTGTCTTTTAGCTTGTTTTTTGTTTTTATTGGGCTCACCACAACCCAAAACTGATAGACCAACTTAGGCTCTTCTAACACCCACTCTAACTCTGCTGTCATTTAGGCACAATCATGCTGCTCCTGTTCCTTGACTGTGTCCCACTACTTTTCACTCCCACTGCCCTTCCTTCCTCTTCCGAGCACTCCCCCACTTCCAACTCCAACCTGCCCTCCTTCATTCACACTGACCATTGCCTCCCCCTCCCTGCCAACTGCCCCCCATTCCCCATGGCGATCTCCTACTGGGTTCCACTATAGATTGGGGCTCCACTTGGCTACCATATGAGTTATTACCATGCAGGCAATTGGATAAGTGTCACCATCCCATCCAACAGCCGGTCACAGCCTCAGTTAAAGAATTGGTCGCCTATAGTATCTCGTTCAATAATATTACTTCTACTTCTTACATCTGGCAATGTTGAATGCAACCCTGGTCCCCCCCCCTTATCAATGCAACTAGTCTTCCAAAGGGGTTGAGTTTTGCACACTTAAATATTAGAAGCCTCCTTCCCAAAATTGACCTCCTGCAGCCACTCGCTTTATAGCTGAAATCCAGCATTCTCATTATCTCTGAGATGTGGCTCAGCAATAAAATCCTAGACACAGACATCTCAATCCCTGAGTTCTCTATCATCTGCCAAGACCGTAAGTTCAGGGCTGGGATGTCATTATTTATATCTCCTTCTCTATCAAATATTCTGTCTATCTATCTATCTATCTATCTATCTATCTATCTATCTATCTATCTCCTCCCCCTCAGTCAATGAGCTGCTACTAATAACAATATCCCTACCCTCCTCCCTCCCTCCCTACCTACCTATGTTGGCAGTGTCTGCTGCTGTCCCAACCTCTCTGTCTCCAAGCTTTCCTCTATCTCAGATCTCCTCTCCACCATCTCTTCCCTCACCACCCCTGGGGAGTTGTACCTCTTAGGTGACTTTAACATAAACTGGCTCACCAGCAAACAGTCCAAAGCCTGCTCCCACACAGCATCACTAAGCCTAAAGCAACTCATAGATGACCCCATGCGCCTAATCCATAAAACCGGCAAACATACCCTACTTGACTGGGTTTTATCTTCACACCCCCACCATGTCATCAAGTCTGGTACACTCTATGATGCCCTTAGTGACCATCACATAGTCTACTGCGTGCACAAGATCCACCACGCAAAGTCCCCCCATCATTCTTAAAATCTGTTCTTTCTGTTCCCACGACATCTCCACCTTCCTTAATGAGCTGTCCATTATCAACTGGTCACCCATCTCCACTGCCTCCTCCATTGACACAGCCCTTTCCTTCTTTACCACACAATTCCTATCTGTTTGGGACTGCTATACCCCACTTAGAAATGCAAGGGTCCGAGGCAACCACCTGCCCTAGATCACTGCTGGATTCATTATCTGTCAGCGAGCATGTGACCAACTGTGGGCCGCATACAAGATTACATGCACCCAGCAAGTTCTTCCATGCTATCGAACACTCCGGAATGCCTGTACCGGGCCCTCGCCTCACCAAAGTGGACTATTTCAGCACTTCCTTCCACAAAAACATAAATAACCCTTTCAAATTCTGAAAGATCATCCATGCCTTGTTTTCCCCTCCCTCCCAACCTCCCTCCCCAGTCCTAAAAATTGTCACCCATTTAATTGATGACCCTCCTACCGTGGCTATGGAATTCAATAACATTTTTATTTATTTTATTTATTGAATTTTGTTGACCCGGTAGGCCCACTGTGACTAGAAGTCTCTTTTTCAGGGGTGACCAGGGGAAGGGGGGATACAGATGGTAACCAACTCAAACTGAACCAGATTAAGCTGTTGGTGGTATTTTTACTACTTGTGCCTACTCCCCCCTTGCAGCCCTCCCACCTATCGCTCTCCCACCCTCTAATGATCACCACAACCTACAATCCTCCACCACCTCGTGCTTTACATTTGAATCTGTCCACCCTAATGACACCCTGTGAGTATTACTTGCCCTAAATCCTAACAAAGGTAAGAGCCCTGATGGCCTTGACCCTAAGCTTCTTCTCCTCTCTGCCCATGCCATTGCTCTCCCCTGACATACCTCCTGAACCTCTCCTTCGTACAAGCATCTGTACCAATGATTTGGAAATCTGCTGCCATGGTCCCTTCTCCCAAAGGGGGTGACCCCTCCAATCCCAGTAATTTACGCCCCATATCCTTACTTCCTATCCTGGCTAAGGTCCAAGTGCACCTGGCATTGAAGCAGCTCTCCAACTTTCTATACTCCTCCTCCTCCTTCTTCACTCCCTTCCAGTCTGGCTTCTATAAAGATCACTTCATTATCACCTCCCTCCTCTGGCTCACTGACTCCATCCTCACAGGGATGGACCAGGGATGTATCACCTCTGCTATCTTTGTCGATATGGCCAAAGCCTTCAATACTGTTGCCCACCTCTTTCTCCTCTTCAAGCTGACAGTGGCCGGCCTGTCTGATAAAGCCACCGACTGGTTCCGCTCATACCTCACTGGCTGGTCCCAATCTGTCTGAGTCAGCAATTCCATTTCCCCCAACTCACAAAAAACACAGGTGTCCCCCAAGGCTCAGGACTCAGGCCTATTCTCTTCTCCATCTTCCTGAATGACCTTGCTGAAGCCTGCTCATCTGCTAGCATACATATGTATGCAGATGACACTATGATATTTTCCTCTGGGAATACCCCTGCCGAAGTGACCACCAGCCTTCAACTGGACTTCAACAATGTCCGGCACTGGTTTAATGTGAACCAATTATCACTGAATGCCAAAAAACTAGATAAAAGCTGTCTAGACTGGACTCCCCCCCAGCATTCATACACTGTCTAGATCTAAACTGGAAAACGTCCCCTCTTTTAAGTAATTTGGGCTATGGCTAGACAAAAATCTAGACTTCGGTGTACATGTTGATGCCATTTGCAAAAAGCTCCTCCCCAAGCTCAGTGCCCTGTACAGACACCGCAGCTTCCTGCCTATACAGGCCAGGCATGAAATTGTACAAAAGATGATTCTCCCAGTCTTCCACTTTGGAGACATTGTCGATAATTTGGCCCCTAAGACTACCCTAGTCAGACTTGACACTCTCCTCAACTCCTTCTTCTGCTTTGCCCTTGGCTTCCCCCCTCTCATCCACCACTGCAATCTTTATACCTCCCTCTCCTTCCCTTCCCTCACCACCAGGCACCTGTTCCACACCACTAAACTAGTAGGTACTGGCTCGGCTATCTACCACCTTATCTGTCCTCCCTCTTGTCAACCCCCCCACCTCCTGCTACTCATTTAGATCCTCCACACACAGAATGCTCATCCTCCCACAGCAGCATACTTCATCAGGTCACAATGCCTTCTCATACACATTCCCTAGCTCCTGGAACTCACTCCCCCTCACAATCCCCTCTGTCCAATCTCGCTAATCCAATGCACGCCTTCTTCAGAAACACATAGTTCACTGCTGCAATTGCAACTAACCCTCTACCTTTCCTTTTACCCTCTCCTCCTCTCCTCCTCTCTACTGCCCCCCTCTATCCTCATCCCCCTTTTTCCTCTGCCAACGTCCAGTTCCCCTTGCAGAGTTCTCAACAACTGAGGGAAAAATAGCCCTGGATACCCATCCCCCATCTCAACCTCCTCCTCCTTTAACTTCAACTGGCAGGTATTCTAAAGTGGGGATTCCGACTAACTCCTAGAAATCCTCTCCCCTTTATAACAAGCACTTACAGCCTATGCCTGCCCCATCCTTTTCACTACCAACACTGTCCTTGACTGCCTCCACCCTCACACTACCAGCTCTGTTCTCAGCTACCTGTCCTTCCCTTGTTCTAAAAATGGGTTAGTCACTATAATTAAATCTAATGATGTGTCCATAAAAACTTGCTGTCCTGGCATTATGATTTAGTGATGTGCTGTGTTTCTAGAATCTTTGTATATTAAGCCCTGCTATTTCTAATTTATGTACTTGTTTATGTCCTGCTAATACTAATTTATGCACTTGTTATCAGACCTGGATTGTCTGATGACTGTATATGTTCTCTGTACAGTGCTTCCTTTATTT
The DNA here is from genome assembly GCA_016271365.2 of Neoceratodus forsteri. Classification (NCBI taxonomy): domain Eukaryota; kingdom Metazoa; phylum Chordata; order Ceratodontiformes; family Ceratodontidae; genus Neoceratodus; species Neoceratodus forsteri. Next base: position 45,098,688 of record JADMNL010000035.1, read on the forward strand.
GGTTGCTCCTGCTTCTGAAAATGAGCTGCTTGCAGTTCATGTTACCTTCCTGGTGAATCTCTTATAAATAAAGGGTATCTGGTTCATTCCACTGAGGTGCCATACAGACAAGGCACACTGTTGAGTCCTGGTTTGACAAAACACGTGTCTGTGTCTTCAGTTGGCATCCTTTGCAGACAGCGTGAGAGGACTTTTGACACCATGCATGCCTGCTTAAAGTTGAACCAGCATAATTGTTTGTGGTGATTTGCATATATAGCCCATGATGCTTTGCATTATGGGGTACGTGTGATTTTACATTCATTTAAAAATTAGATTGAAATAACTGAAAGTTGAAGTTTGATGAACTGTTTGCCCACTTATAACATAGCTCCCTTTAAGGCTAGCATTTAAAGGGAAATGTTTGGACACTTATAACATGGCTCCCTTTAAGGCTAACATTTAAAGGGAAATGTTTGGCCACTTATAACATGGCTCCCTTTAAGGCTAGCATTTAAAGGGACATGTTTGCCACTTATAATATAACTCCCTTTAAGGTTAGCATTTAAAGGGAAATGTTTGGCCACTTATAACATAACTCCCTTTAAGGCTAACATTTAAAGGGAAATGGCTGGCCACTTATAGCATAGCTCCCTTTAAGGCTAACATTTGAAACTTGCTGCACATTTATATTTATGTACCAGTATATCTACCAAATATGGTTAGATTTAGAGGCACACTTTCACAATTAGACCACACCTACTGAAATTCAAACACTGGATGGATGGAAATGCTGGCCCCATTTTGGAGGCAGCAGTTCCAGCCGGGTACTCGGTGATTCACCACCTGAGATTGGCCCATGGGGGGGGAGTAGTGGTCTGTTTCAAGACCGGGTTGGGGCTCAGGGTGTACCAGTTGATGAGGCCAAATCCTGTACTGTAGTAGCTGGTGTGGGTTGCAGGATAGCCCTCATCTACCATCCACCAGGGGCCGAGAGGCGGTTCCTGCAGGAAGTGGCAGACTTCGTCACTGACATGGCATTGGAGTCACCCAGATTGATGGTTCTGGGTGACTTTAATGCTTGGGTCGATGACAAACTCTCATTTTTTGGTCAACACTTCCTCCAGCTGATGATATCGCTGGGCTTCACACAGATTGTTTCTTCAGCTACTCATAATCACGGTCACTCTTTGGATTTGGTTTTCCTCCTGGGGATTGAGGCCTCTGATTTGGTGGTGGATCCTGTCAGTTAATCTGATCATTACACCATGGGCTTCAATTTTTGTACTTCCCTTCATAGATCTGCCCCTGTGGAGATGGATTGATACCACCCTTTATGGGATGTGTGCCCTGAAGACCTGATGGCGGTGATGAACCTCTCAGAGTTTCCTGTTGCCAGCATGAGTCCGGAGTTGATGGTTCTGGCTTATAATCAGACCATTTCCTCGGCTCTTGACTCAATTGATCCCATCTGTGTTCGTCCCTTCCCACTCCGTCCTCAGGCCCCGTGGTTTGATGGGTCCTTGAGGGAGTTGCAGCATGTGGGACGATGGTTGGAGTGTTGTTAGCAGAAATCTGCTCTAGAAGTCGACTGCCTTAGTTTGGAGGGTCATTATCAGCTCTACCAATCAGAGAGCTCCCATAAGAAGGCAGAATTCCTGTCCAGGGAAATCGCTGTCCCTCAGAATCGACCAGCTCAGCTTTTCAGAACTGTGGACAGGCTGTGCAACCCAGCCTGTCTTCAGCTCTGTCAAGCTTTTTCGCAAAATGAGTGTGATCAGATCACTCAATTCTTTGCGAATAAGGTAGCCGACATCAGATCGGAGATCTGCCAGACACACTGTATGGGGGATGCTGTTAGTCGGTGTTTGGTCATGATACCCCGAGCCTCCTGGAGTTCCTTTGACCTGCCGAAGTTCGAGGATGTTATGTGGACTGTCCAGGGGATGTGACCCACATGCTGTAGTTTAGATCCGGGTCCAACCTCCCTAAATTTGGGTTGTGTTGAGATCATGGGCCTGTTTCTGGCTCAAATAATCTGGTGCTCCCTAGAATTGGGTGAGTTCCCTAGCTCCCTGAAGGAAGCGGTGGTGACTCCCCTTTTGAAGAAAGCTTCTTTGGACCCAGATATTTTTGCCAACTACAGACCTATCTCTAACCTGCCCTTTATTGGGAAGATTATTGAGAAGGTGGTGGCAAACCAGTTGGAGGACCATTTGACCATCCATAATATCTACGAACCTCTCCAGTCTGGTTTTCATAACAGGCATAGTACTGAGACTGCTCTGGTTTGGGTGCTCAATGATCTCTTGATGGTGAGAGATTGGAGAAACCATTCTATCTTGGTTCTCCTTGATCTCTGTTCAGCTTTTGACACTGTAGACCTTGGGGTTTTGTTCAAGCGCCTGAGGTCCATCTGTGGACTGTCGGGTACAGTACTCAGATGGTTTACATCTTTCCTATCTGGGAGAACACAAAGAGTTGTGTTGGTGAATTTTTCCTCTGACCCTTTCTCTCTGCAGTGTGGGGGTCCCCAGGGCTCGGTGCTTCCCCCCATGTTGTTTGCAGTGTATGTGCTGCCCCTCGGAGACATTGTAAGACGGTAAGGGCTGAGGTTTCATTGCTATGCTGATGATACCCAGCTCTACCTGTCTTTTGCTCCCAACCAGGGTAGTGCTTTCTCAGTATTTAATAGATGCCTCGCTGAAATCCATGATTGGATGAATTCAAGCTGGTTAAAGTTGAACGCAGGTAAGACCAAGGTTATGGTTGTGGACCAGAGTAGCAGGATAGGGGGGCTGAGATATGATCAGCCTTCTGTTTTTTTCCTGGGGGATCAGATCCTTGCCTCTGAATGGGTGCATAACCTGGAAGTGGTACTCAATGACAGGCTGACCCTTCATTATCAGGTGTCAGCAGTCATTAAGTCTGCATTTTACCATCTTAGGAACATTGCCAAGGTGAAGCACCTTGTTCCGTCTGGCGATCTACCTGTGTTTGGTCCACGCCTTCGTGACCTCTCACCTTGACTACTGCAACTCCCTGTACCTGGGGCTTCCTGGGATTGATATCCACCGCTTGCAGCTAGTGCAGAACGCTGCTGCAAGGTTGTTGACAAGGGTATCAAGAAGGATACACATTACCCCTGATTTGCACAATCTGAACTGGCTGTCGATACAGTGGCAGATCACCTTTAAAGTAGGTCTTTTGACCTTCAAAGCCCTGCATGGACTTGGCCCCGACTACTTAAAAAAGCTTCTGATTCCCTACTGCCCTGTACGACAGCTCCGTTCGGCTGACGAGGGGTTGCTGGAGGTTCCAAGGGTTATTTTAAAGTCTTCTGGGGCTCATGCTTTTATGTTTATAGCCCCAACCCTCTGGAATTCTCTGCCTCGCAGCTACGGGAATGCACGACCGTGGGGAGTTTCAAGCAGGAACTTAAGACCCATCTGTGTAGTCAAGCTTTTATTGCTTGAGGTTTTTGTTATTATTCTGATTTTATATATGTATTTTTTCTGATTTTATTGTTCATTTGTGCAGCGCCTTGGTGCTTGAAAGGTGCTTAAAAATAAAGTTTTATTATTATTATTTATTATCTCTGTCCCTGTAGCCAAACAGATGGTGTTACTGTTAGTCTCTGACCTTTCATCAGAAATAAATACACCCTCACTATGCCTCTACCTACAGAAAAACATAGGCTGCAATAAAAAAAAGTTTTATACAGAACAACCCCAGCAATCAGGTGTAATCTGATTAGAAGGGCTTGTGTTGATTTCAAATAGAGCAACAGCCAGATGCAAAAGCATAGAATAACTAAAAATATAAATCTTCACTTTCATTAGTGCCAGCACCCTGCAGGAAAATATAGCATCATTCTTATTTTCAGTTGTCAACAAATACACATTTGCCTCCCAAAATTGGCAGCTTTACCTTAACATGCAGCACAGCAGATTCAAAGAAACACATTCATAGACTAGCAGGACACTTAAGAGGCATGGAGCCAGATATTCAAAGCATAGTGCAGCGTGCAAACCAATAGCATGGGAATAGTGCAGGAGTAGCGCGGAGCAGCCATATTAAAAGGACCTGTTAGCGTGCGCTAACAGCTGTAGCACGGGGCAAACCAATAATGTATGCAAGGCGAAAAGAGAGGGGGGTGGCCTGCATACATGCACTAAGGGATATTCAAAGCCACAGCACCACACAAGGACACATAACATGACACCTAACGTGGCGCTAGCTGCCGCCTATAAAAAGCTGGTATAAAAACAGGGCAAAACACATAGGAGGAGGGAGCAGCACAGGAAGTGGGTATGTGTGCAGTGCCAGTAGCAGTGATGCTGCCATTGATGGCAGCTGTAGTGGAGGAGGAGGAGGATGAGGAGGAGGAGGGACGCACCAGGAAGTGGGAATGTGTGCAGTGCCTGAAGCAGTGATGCTGCCATTGATGGCAGCTGTAGTGGAGGAGGAGGAGGAGGAGGAGGAGGAGCAGCACAGGAAGTGGGATTGTGTGCAGTGCCAGTAGCAGTGATGCTGCCATTGATGGCAGCTGTAGTGGAGGAGGAGGAGGAGGAGGAGGAGCAGCACAGGAAGTGGGAATGTGTGCAGTGCCAGTAGCAGTGATGCTGCCATTGATGGCAGCTGTAGTGGAGGAGGAGGAGGAGGAGGAGCAGCACAGGAAGTGGGAATGTGTGCAGTGCCAGTAGCAGTGATGCTGCCATTGATGGCAGCTGTAGTGGAGGAGGAGGAGGAGGAGGAGGGCAGCAGCAGGAAGTGGGAATGTGTGCAGTGCCAGTAGCAGTGATGCTGCCATTGATGGCAGCTGTAGTGGAGGAGGAGGAGGAGGGAGCAGCAGCCAGGAAGTGGGAATGTGTGCAGTGCCTAGCAGTGATGCTGCCATTGATGGCAGCTGTAGTGGAGGAGGAGGAGGAGGAGGAGGAGGGAGCAGGACAGGAAGTGGGAATGTGTGCAGTGCCAGTAGCAGTGATGCTGCCATTGATGACAGCTGTAGTGGAGGAGGAGGAGGGAGGAGGGAGCAGCACAGGAAGTGGGAATGTGTGCAGTGCCAGTAGCAGTGATGATGCCATTAATGGCAGCTGTAGTGGAGGAGGAGGAGGAGGAGGGAGGCAGCGCACAGGAAGTGGGAATGTGTGCAGTGCCAGTAGCAGTGATGCTGCAATTGATGGCAGCTGTAGTGGAGGAGGAGGAGGAGGAGGAGGAAGCAGCACAGGAAGTGGGAATGTGTGCAGTGCCAGTAGCAGTGATGCTGCCATTGATGGCAGCTGTAGTGGAGGAGGAGGAGGGAGCAGCACAGGAAGTGGGAATGTGTGCAGTGCCAGTAGCAGTGATGCTGCCATTGATGGCAGCTGTAGTGGAGGAGGAGGAGGAGGAGGAGGAGGAGCAGCACAGGAAGTGGGAATGTGTGCAGTGCCAGTAGCAGTGATGCTGCCATTGATGGCAGCTGTAGAGGAGGAGAGGAGGAGGAGGAGGGAGCAGCACAGGAAGTGGAAATGTGTGCAGTGCCTGTAGCAGTGATGCTGCCATTGATGGCAGCTGTAGTGGAGGAGGAGGAGGAGGAGGAGGAGCAGCACAGGAAGTGGGAATGTGTGCAGTGCTGTAGCAGTGATGCTGCCATTGATGGCAGCTGTAGGAGGAGGAGGAGGAGGAGGAGGGAGCAGCACAGGAAGTGGGAATGTGTGCAGTGCCAGTAGCAGTGATGCTGCCATTGATGGCAGCTGTAGTGGAGGAGGAGGAGGAGGAGGCAGCACAGGAAGTGGGAATGTGTGCAGTGCCAGTAGCAGTGATGCTGCCATTGATGGCAGCTGTAGTGGAGGGAGGAGTAGGAGGAGGAGGAGGAGGAGGGAGCAGTGCAGGAAGTGGGAATGTGTGCAGTGCCAGTAGCAGTGATGCTGCCATTGATGGCAGCTGTAGTGGAGGAGGAGGAGGAGGGAGCAGCACAGGAAGTGGGAATGTGTGCAGTGCCAGTAGCAGTGATGCTGCCATTAATGGCAGCTGTAGTGGAGGAGGAGGAGGAGGAGGGAGCAGCACAGGAAGTTGGAATGTGTGCAGTGCCAGTAGCAGTGATGCTGCCATTGATGGCAGCTGTAGTGGAGGAGGAGGAGGAGGAGGAGGAGGAGGAGGGCAGCACAGGAAGTGGGAATGTGTGCAGTGCCAGTAGCAGTGATGCTGCCATTGATGGCAGCTGTAGTGGAGGGAGGAGGTAGAGGAGGAGGAGGAGGAGCAGTGCAGGAAGTGGGAATGTGTGCAGTGCCAGTAGCAGTGATGCTGCCATTGATGGCAGCTGTAGTGGAGGAGGAGGAGAGGGCAGCACAGGAAGTGGGAATGTGTGCAGTGCCAGTAGCAGTGATGATGCCATTGATGGCAGCTGTGGAGGAGGAGGAGGAGGAGGAGGGAGCAGCACAGGAAGTGGGAAAGTGTGCAGTGCCAGTAGCAGTGATGCTGCCATTGATGGCAGCTGTAGTGGAGGAGGAGGAGGAGGAGGAGGAGGAGGAGGAGGAGGGTGCAGCACAGGAAGTGGGAATGTGTGCAGTGCCTGTAGCAGTGATGCTGCCATTGATGGCAGCTGTAGTGGAGGAGGAGGAGGAGGAGGAGGACGGAGCAGCACAGGAAGTGGGAATGTGTGCAGTGCCAGTAGCAGTGATGCTGCCATTGATAGCAGCTGTAGTGGAGGAGGAGGAGGAGGAACAGCAGGAAGTGGGAATGTGTGCAGTGCCAGTAGCAGTGATGCTGCCATTGATGGCAGCTGTAGTGGAGGAGGAGGAGGAGGAGGGAGCACAGGAAGTGGGAATGTGTGCAGTGCCAGTAGCAGTGATGCTGCCATTGATGGCAGCTGTAGTGGAGGAGGAGGGAGGAGGAGGAGCAGCACAGGAAGTGGGAATGTGTGCAGTGCCAGTAGCAGTGATGCTGCCATTGATGGCAGCTGTAGTGGAGGAGGAGGAGGGAGGAGAGGGAGCAGCAGAGGAAGTGGGAATGTGTGCAGTGCCAGTAGCAGTGATGCTGCCATTGATGGCAGCTGTGGAGAGGAGGAGGGAGGAGGAGGGAGCAGCACAGGAAGTGGGAATGTGTGCAGTGTCAGTAGCAGTGATGCTGCCATTGATGGCAGCTGTAGTGGAGGAGGAGGAGGAGGAGGAGGGCAGCACAGGAAGTGGGAATGTGTGCAGTGCCAGTAGCAGTGATGCTGCCATTGATGGCAGCTGTAGTGGAGGAGGAGGAGGAGGAGGAGGAGGAGCAGCAGGAAGTGGGAATGTGTGCAGTGCCAGTAGCAGTGATGCTGCCATTGATGACAGCTGTAGTGGAGGAGGAGGAGGAGAGAGGGAGCAGCACAGGAAGTGGAAATGTGTGCAGTGCCAGTAGCAGTGATGCTGCCATTGATGGCAGCTGTAGTGGAGGAGGAGGAGGAGGAGGGAGCAGCACAGGAAGTGGGAATGTGTGCAGTGCCAGTAGCAGTGATGCTGCAATTGATGGCAGCTGTAGTGGAGGAGGAGGAGGAGGAGGGAGGGCAGCACAGGAAGTGGGAATGTGTGCAGTGCCAGTTGCAGTGATGCTGCCATTGATGGCAGCTGTAGTGGAGGAGGAGGAGGAGGAGGAGAGGAGGAGCAGCAGGCAGAGAAGTGGAAATGTGTGCAGTGCCAGTAGCAGTGATGCTGCCATTGATGGCAGCTGTAGTGGAGGAGGAGGAGGAGGAGGGAGCAGCACAGGAAGTGGGAATGTGTGCAGTGCCAGTTGCAGTGATGCTGCCATTGATGGCAGCTGTAGTGGAGGAGGAGGAGGGAAGGAGGAGCAGCACAGGAAGTGGGAATGTGTGCAGTGCCAGTAGCAGTGATGCTGCCATTGATGGCAGCTGTAGTGGAGGAGGAGGAGGAGGAGGAGGAGGACAGAACAGCAAGAGTGGGAATGTGTGCAATGCCAGTAGCAGTGATGCTGCCATTGATGGCAGCTGTAGTGGAGGAGGAGGAGGAGGAGGGAGGGAGGGAGCAGCACAGGAAGTGGGAATGTGTGCAGTGACAGGAGCAGTGATGCTGCCATTGATGGCAGCTGTAGTGGAGGAGGAGGAGGAGGAGGAGCAGGAGGAGGGAGCAGCACAGGAAGTGGGAATGTGTGCAGTGCCTGTAGCAGTGATGCTGCCATTGATGGCAGCTGTAGTGGAGGAGTAGGAGGAGGAAGGAGGACGCAGCACAGGAAGTGGGAATGTGTGCAGTGCCAGTAGCAGTGATGCTGCCATTGATGGCAGCTGTGAGTGGGAGGAGGAGGTAGGGAGCAGCACAGGAAGTGGGAATGTGTGCAGTGCCAGTAGCAGTGATGCTGCCATTGATGGCAGCTGTAGTGGAGGAGGAGGAGGAGGAAGGAGGGCAGCACAGGAAGTGGGAATGTGTGCAGTGCCAGTAGCAGTGATGCTGCCATTGATGGCAGCTGTAGTGGAGGGAGGAGGAGAGGGAGGGCAGCAGAAGTGAGAATGTGTGCAGTGCCAGTAGCAGTGATGCTGCCATTGATGACAGCTGTAGTGGAGGAGGAGGAGGAGGGAGGCAGCACAGGAAGTGGGAATGTGTGCAGTGCCTGTAGCAGTGATGCTGCAATTGATGGCAGCTGTAGTGGAGGAGGAGGAGGAGGAGGAACAGTGCAGGAAGTGGAATGTGTGCAGTGCCAGTAGCAGTGATGCTGCCATTGATGACAGCTGTAGTGGAGGAGGAGGAGGGAGCAGCAGGAAGTGGAATGTGTGCAGTGCCAGTAGCAGTGATGCTGCAATAGATGGCAGCTGTGGAGGAGGAGGAGGAGGAGGAGGAGCAGCACAGGAAGTGGGAATGTGTGCAGTGCCAGTAGCAGTGATGCTGCCATTGATGGCAGCTGTAGTGGAGGAGGAGGAGGAGGAGAGGGAGCAGCACAGGAAGTGGGAATGTGTGCAGTGCCAGTAGCAGTGATGCTGCCATTGATGGCAGCTGTAGTGGAGGAGGAGGAGGGAGGGAGGAGGAGGGAGCAGCACAGGAAGAGGGAATGTGTGCAGTGCCAGTAGCAGTGATGCTGCCATTGATGGCAGCTGTAGTGGAGGAGGAGGAGGGAGCAGCACAGGAAGTGGGAATGTGTGCAGTGCCAGTAGCAGTGATGCTGCCATTGATGGCAGCTGTAGTGGAGGAGTAGGGGAGGAGGAGGAGCAGCTACAGGAAGTGGGAATGTGTGCAGTGTCAGTAGCAGTGATGCTGCCATTGATGGCAGCTGTAGTGGAGGAGGAGGAGTAGGGAGCAGCACAGGAAGTGGGAATGTGTGCAGTGCCTGTAGCAGTGATGCTGCAATTGATGGCAGCTGTAGTGGAGGAGGAGGAGGAGGAGGAGGAGGAGAGAGCAGTGCAGGAAGTGGGAATGTGTGCAGTGCCAGTAGCAGTGATGCTGCCATTGATGACAGCTGTAGTGGAGGAGGAGGAGAGGAGCAGCACAGGAAGTGGGAATGTGTGCAGTGCCAGTAGCAGTGATGCTGCCATTGATGGCAGCTGTAGTGGAGGAGGAGGGAGGGTAGGGAGCAGCACAGGAAGTGGGAATGTGCAGTGCCAGTAGCAGTGATGCACAATTGATGACAGCATTAGTGGAGGAGGAGGGGAGGAGGAGGAGGGAGGCAGTACAGGAAGTGGGAATGTGCAGTACCTGTAGCAGTGATGCTGCCATTGATGGCAGCTGTAGTAGAGAGGAGGAGGAGGAGAGGAGGACCAACGCTGGAAGTGGGAATGTGCAGTGCCAGTGGCAGTGATGCTGCCATTGATGGCAACAGTGGAGGAGGAGAGGAGGAGGAGCAACACAGAGAAGTGAGATGTGTGCAGTGCCAGTAGCAGTGATGCTGCCATTGATGGCAGCTGTAGTGAAGGAGGAGGAGGAGGGAGCAGCACAGGGAAGTGGGAATGTGTGCAGTGCCAGTAGCAGTGATGCTGCCATTTATGGCAGCTGTAGTGGAGGAGGAGTAGGGAGCAACACAGGAAGTGGGAATGTGTGCAGTGCCAGTAGCAGTGATGATGCCATTGATGGCAGCTGTAGTGGAGGAGGAGGAGGGTGCAGCGCAGGAAGTTGGAATGTGTGCAGTGCCAGTAGCAGTGATGCTGCCATTGATGGCAGCTGTAGTAGAGGAGGAGGAGGAGGAGCAGCACAGGAAGTGGGAATGTGTGCACTGCCAGTAGCAGTGATGCTGCCATTGATGGCAGCTGTAGTGGAGGAGAGGAGGAGGAGGAGGAGGAGGGAGCAGCACAGGAAGTGGAACAAAAAGTGTCAGCAGTGATGCCCTGATGATACAGCTGTAGTGGGAGGAGGAGGAGTAGGAGCAGCAAGGAAGTGAGAATGTGTGCAGTGCCAACTGCATGCTGCCATTGATAGCATCTGTAGTAGTGGAGGAGGAGGAGGGAGGAGGCTGGAGCAGCACAGGTGGGAATGTGTGCAGTGCCTGTAGCAGTGATGCTGCCATTGATGGAAGCTGTAGTGCAGGAGGAGGAGGAGGAGGAGCGAGCAGAGGAAGTGGGAATGTGTGCAGTGCCAGTAGCAGTGATGCTGCCATTGATGACAGCTGTAGTGGAGGAGGAGGAGGAGGAAGAGGGCAGCACAGGAAGTGGGAATGTGTGCAGTGCCTGTAGCAGTGATGCTGCCATTGATGGCAGCTGTAGTGGAGGAGGAGGAGGAGGAGGAGGAGGTTGAGCAGCACAGGAAGTGGGAATGTGTGCAGTGCCAGTAGCAGTGATGCTGCCATTGATGGCAGCTGTAGTGGTGGAAGAGGAGGAGGAGGAGGAGGGAGAAGTACAGGAAGTGGGAATGTGTGCAGTTTCAGTAGCAGTGATGCTGCCATTGATGACAGCTGTAGTGGAGGAGGAGGAGAGGGAGCAGCACAGGACGTGGGAATGTGTGCAGTGCCAGCAGCAGTGATGCCGCAGTGATGGCATCTGTAGTGGAGGAGGAGGAGGAGGAGGAGGAGGAGCAGCACAGGAAGATGGGAATGTGTGCAGTGCCAGAGCAGTGATGCTGCCATTGATGAACAACTACAGGAGGAGGAGGAGGAGGGAGGCAGTGCGGAGTGGGAATGTGTGCAGTGCCAGTAGCAGTGATGCTGCCATTGATGACAGCTAGTGGAGGAGGAGGAGGAGGAGGAGGAGGAGGAGACAGCGCCAGGAAGTGGAAATGTGTGCAGTGCCTGGCAGTGATGCCAGTGATGGCAGCTGGTAAGGAGGAGGGAGGAGGAGGAAGAGGGGCAGCACAGGAAGTGGGAATGTGCGAGTGCCTGTAGCAGTGATGCTGCCATTGATGACAGCTAGGTGGAGGAGGAGGAGGGGAGGAGGAGGAGCAGCACAGGAAGTGGAAATGTGCAGTGCCCTGTAAGTGATGCTGCCATTGATAACAGCTAGTGGTGGAAGAGGAGGAGGAGGAGGAGGGCAGCACATGAAGTGGGAATGTGTTCACTGCCAGTTGCAGTGATCTGCCATTGATGGCAGCTGTAGTGGAGGAGGAGGAGGAGGAGGAGGCGCAGCACAGGAAGTGGGAATGTGTGCAGTGCCTGTAGCAGTGATGCTGCCATTGATGGCAGCTGTAGTGGAGGAGGAGGAGGAGGAGGAGGAGGAGGGGGAGCAGCACATGAAGTGGGAATGTGTCACTGCCAGTTGCAGTGGTGCTGCCATTGATGGCAGCTGTAGTGGAGGAGGAGGGGAGGAGGAGGAGGAGAACGCTCAGGAAGTGGGAATGTGCAGTGACTAGCAGTGATGCTGCCATTGATCTTGTCTATCCTGATGTCCAGCAGTCCACAAAGGGGCTGTGGCAGTGATCTGTCCTGGCAGTCCACAGGGCTGTGGCTGGGTGAGGTTGGCAGACAAGTTCTTGGAGGTGTCATTTTCCAGTGGTCTGTGGAGACCTGTGTTTCGATGACACTACCTCAGAATAGTCCTTGGCCTGTATCTTGTTTGATGTTTTCCTGCCCTGGAAAGATGTTTCCATCTTTTCCTTCATTACCCATTGACAGATGAGTGGCAGGTAAAATTTACTGTACAGCAATGCATTGAACATTGTTATCCAGACTGCAGTACATGGATTTTGTACTTATAGTGTGTAGATATTTAGTCTTTTGAGTTTATATTTAGGATGTGGTACGTCAGTTTACTAAGGTTATAGTTTTATAGAGTTTTAGAGTGTATGACTTTTGTAATACTATTTAGTATCTTTAAAAACTTTGGTTTTGTTTTTTGCATTCCAGTCAGCATCACCTTCCTTGTGTTCCCAGCTATAGCACTGACTTGGACTTTCCCAAAATTCCCAAACTACTAGCCAGGCTCACACAAATCAGCCCGGGTGCTGCGAGCTGAATTCCTTGTTTTCCTCCGTTGTAGCTGGTGACCTGTGCCCTGACCCATCCAGGTCATTTTGAGAGCGGTCAGTCAGTGGTTTCACCCACTACAAAACTTGTGTGTTTAGCAGGATGTAGAGTAGTGCTCAAGAGTCCAAGATTAATAGCCGTAGGAATGCCAACAATGGTAGTGTTGGTATAGATATGTTTAGTAAAGAACTATACATGGGATATGTATATTTTGTGGGGGGAATTTAGGCCACAGAATCTGTGCCTCCAAAATGGGCATTCTGGGCCTGGGGCCTGCTAGGATGGTGTCCTGGGAGATTTGTGCCCAGAGTGGTGCCCTGGTTTAGATAGGTACCTCAAATGCAATCTCCAGCTGGGCTTATGTTTTGCAATAGATTTTTGCCCATTTCCCCTGCCGCCCTGGTACAGACCTCTCATATTCAGCACCGGCACCTACGTGCTAGCCTGGTTGGAAGGGAAGGGTGGCAGGATGGGCTTGAGAGAGACCAGAATCCTCAGCCCTACTTTGAACGCAACAGCTGTTCACCAGGAGATTCTATTTAGAGCAGATGGAAAGCAGCTATGAGAGGGATGATCAGCATCCGAGGGAGAGCTAGGAGGGACTCATCTTGCCTGTGTCCTTCTAGGCCTAGCTGGTCCAGCATGTCAGTGGCCTCCTCCTGGTTTCCAATAATGCCTCTGCCATGTGCAGAGTCCAGTGGGAGGGGCAGTGGTTCCAGGCTGGCCTTCAGTACCCAAGCCCAGCAGCAAATGTTCATCAGGTGGCAGTCCAGGCTGTCCTTCCATGGCAGTCTGACAAGGGAGGGGTCTTTGAGGGGTGCAGCAGCATTAGGCGCCCTCCAGCAGCCTGCCAGCCGCCCAGCAGTATTATGAGGGCAAGGAGAGGGTCCAAGCCTCACCCTCCAGCAGTGAGGTTCATCAGGAGGGGAAGGGTGAAGTAGCTGTCCTCACCTTAGCTGCAGCAGTTCTTCTTGAGGTTAGGGAGGAGGCAGGTCTAGTTCTTCCCGTGCAGCCATCAGCAGTCGGCCCAAGAACCGATGGAGGTTGGCAGGTGAGTGGGGCAGCACCATAGTTGGGTGTGGTGACTGAGAAAGATGATTGTTTTTGTTTTAAAATAAAAAGAGAATAAATTATACTTCCAGGCCAGTGGCAGCAACTGCTGGGCTGAGTTAGGCCCCAGAACTGTACCAATGGGGGCGGAGCTAGTAGGGCTTGTGAGACCCAGGAAATGTGAGGCAGGCAAGGCCCGAGTGAAGACCTCCCATGAGTGGAGTAAGGAGAAGGTTCCTTGAGCTGAATGACTGTGGGTGGGCATGCCATGAAAGACTGCCCATGGGGCAGAGTTACAAGAGAGAGCCCCATTGACAGTAAGGAAAGGGCTGGGTTTGTAACTGTATATTGTCTGGCAAAAGTGGTTTAGTGCAATGAGGCATATGTGTTAAAGGCAATGACAGTCCCCGTTTTTGAAAGGGGCAGGAACTGTACAAATGAGCATTACGGCAAATGTCTGAAGATGGGATGAAGTACAGTGGATTAAGGGGCAGAGGTGGAAGGCTCTGTTTGTTTGAACTAGATAAATTACTTTGCAAATAAATGTGGATTAATGCTGTAGAGAGATGTCAAAAAGAGATAGTGCTACTGTGATTTTCTTAATCAATGACAAACTGTTTGATTTTGTAATGTCAAAACTAAGTAATGTTTTCAGAAATAAAGACACCAACACAAGGTTAAATAGTTTCATTTTGCGCCGCTTTTGTTTGCATGTGCCTAGGTGTCCCAACCCTGTTTTCCTGACCAGCTGTCTTGTCCTCATCTTTGCCTTCTTGATTCTACATTCTTGTGTGTCCTGATATCTGCAGTTCATGAAGGGTGTGGTTGGTGAGGTTGGCAGACTAGTTCCTGAGCGTGTCATTTCGTGGTTTGGAGACTGTAAGCCAGTGACTCCACCCCGCCTCAGAATAGTCCTTTGGCCGTATCCTGTTTGATTTTTTCCTGCCGGTTGGTTCTATCTTTTTTCTTTCCTCCATTTTGACACGCATGTGGCTGGCAAATTTACTGTACAGCAATGTATTGATATTGTTAGTCCAGACTGTGGGGTGCAGTACATGAATTTCATACTGTGATATTTGTCTTGGAGTTTAGGTTTAGATGTGGTGCATCGTTTAGCATTATAGTTTTATAGCTGCTGAGTTGCATTTTGTGTATTAGTATTCAGTATCTTTAAAACTTTGACCTTGTTTTTGCATCTAGTCAGCTTCTTCTCCTTGTTCCCATTTATTATATGGACTTGTTCTTCTCCAAATTTCGATGCCTGCTGGCCGGTCTCACCACAAATCCACCTCCAGTGGTTGGCATAGTTGGAATTCCTTGTTTTTCTCCAAGTTGTAGCTGTGACCTGTGCCTGACCTGACCAGGCCATTTGAGAGTATACGCCAGTGGTTTCATACACCAAAGCGTGTGGTTGGCAGGATGTGAGCGTGCTCAAGGAGTCCAAAGCCTGAAGTGGCCTGGTAGAATACAAATGTATAGTGTACATATAGAGTTTTTCATTGTTAAACTATGTGGGGACATGTATATTTTTGGGGCGATTTAGTGCGTCTGAGTCCTGTGCCCCAAAATGGGCACCAGGTGTCGGCTTGTTAGGTGTGAAAGGTGCCCTCTAGATAGGTGCCACAGTGAGTGCCTTAGGTGTAGTGCCCCCAAACACAAGCTCCCAGTCGGGATTATGTATAAACAAAATAGATATTGTTGTTTCATTTTCCCTGACTGCTTTCTCTTAAACCTCCCCCAGTTGCCTTGAACCAGGCATCTGCATGAGTTGTCCCGTTACGGGGTAAAGGATGGCTCAAGAGGATTCTAATCAATCAGTCCTAGTTTTGAATGGTACAGCTATTTACCAGGAAATTCCATTAGGAGCAGAAGGGAGCAGCAGCTAAATGACCGGGTGGTCCGGGCAGAGTAGGGAGGGACTACCTTAAGATCCTACATCCCTCCCAGGATCTGGTCATCCAACATGTCAGCTCCCTCTTCTTGGCTCTGAATGATGTTCACATGGCTGTGCAGGGAACCATCGGGAGGCAGTGGATCCTGGCTGGCCCCAGCACTCCAAGCCCGCAGCAGATGTTCATCGGAGAGGCGGTTCCAGGCTGTCCCTCCATTAGCACAGCAGCAGGAGGCCTTGGGAGTGGCAGTGGATAGGTCATCCTCCACCTGTATGCTGTAGCCCAGCAGTATTAGGGAGGCCAATGGGAGGTGGGTCCAGGCCTCTCCCTTCAGCAGCAGGACATTCATCGGGTGCAGGCAGTGAAGTAGGCCATCCTTCCACCTTCTGCTGCAGTCTCCGTGGAGGATAGTGAGAGATGGGTCCAGCCCATGCAGCTATCAGCAGTCCCAGCCCAAGAAAAGAGATAGCAGGTGAGTAGCGCACACAGTCTGGTGCTGGCTACTTGAAAAGAGAGGCTTTATTTCTTGTTTTAAAATAAAAAAGGAGAAATAAACATTGGTACTCCAGGCGCAGGCAGCAACTGTTGGGCAGAGTTAGCCCTGAACTGACCCCAGGCTGAGCTATGAGACCCAGAGCCATGGAAATGTGGAGGCAGGCAAGGCCCCAGTGAAAGGCTCACGGTGAGTAAAGAGCGTCTTGATTTATGACTGGGCATGAAGGCCTCAGTGAAGGCCTGCCGGAAGGAGCTGCAGAAAAGAGGTAAGGTAAAAGGGACAATTTATTTAAAAGATGCCCATTCTTATAGGCCTGACGTATAAATAAATAAACACATATTCAAAGATAATAAAAAAATTAAAAATAATTATAAATATATGTATAATTCATATAGCATTAGATAAGTTGACAAATCATCAACTACTATATCTAGTCAGAACTGATCAATAGCTAGTCTAAAATGCCTTGCGGTAGTAAGACCTTAGGCGGGCCTTAACACTTCCAGTGGGGTCCTTAACTCGAGGAGCAAGTCCATGATGAAGTAGCGATACTGGTGTCACATCGCCAGTCGACTGCCTCGACCTGAACCGCAAGGGGCCCACAAGAGAACGAGAGACGAGCGACAGCAGGTAACAGAAGGTCTAACAGGTAACCAAGGTCTGACCATGTAGGGTCTTATGGGAAGCCCCACCTAAAGAGGATCCTCCACCTGACCGATAGCCACTGCAGTCAAACAACACCAGTGTATTATTAGAAACTTCTGCGCCCAGTACATCTGGCAGCTACATTCTGCACTAGCTGTAGTTCATGAGGGATCCTCCTGTGCCTCTGAGATACAGCACATTGTTGTTGTTTCGATGTAATAAGGCATGCATCAAAGTGAGGTCCAGATGTGAACAAGGGCTATCTTATGATTTTTCAAGATGGAAAATAGAGCGGTCAACGGAGGAAATCTGGGCCATATTGGCAGGGAAAGGGTCTGGGATTGTAAATTTATTGACTGCCCAGCAAAGTGTTTTGAAGGGGCAGGCGCCCATGAGTTAAAGGCAACATGCCCCTCAGTTTGAAAGGGGCAGGAACTGCAAATGAGCAGACATAGCAAATGCCTCAAGATGGTCGTATAGAGGCTGTTGGATTTAAAGGCAGGGGTGTAATGCCTGTCAGCCCATCCAGGACTCTGCTCTAAACCATCCCTGCCACTGTAATTTTTGCCCACCCACCTTCCCTCCTTAGGCTACCTTAAATATGTTAACCATGCCTACTTTCTTCCCACCTCTCATTAGCTAGCAGCTTTTTGTGTTTTGTGATATATATATATATATGTATATATAGTATATATATATATATATATGTATATATATATATATGTATATATATATATATATATATATTTTTTTTTTTTTCTTTAAGGGCAACACTATCATTTTAATTGTTGGTCTTGATTTGTAGACACCCATCTAACATGAACCATTTATTCATGTTGGTTCTGGGTACTACTAGTTTTCCTTGGTAGGGACTTGAGTGGTATAAACTTGACCTTGTATAACCACTACCACTCTTCCTAATTATATAGTTACTATCGTTGCCTCTTTTCTGTCTCAGTAGGTGGCCAGCTAAAGCCTCAAGGTATTTGCCGACAATTAGAATTATGGTAGCTCACTGTCTCCATGTCCCTTCCTGTTATGCCTGTTCACCCATTTGGGTTATCTCAACATCCATTAGTTGGTACCCTCACAAACAGTAACAGGGAAGATTGCCAAGGTATGTCACATTCCATGGATCAGTATATATGTGACTGCTTGTTCCACAGACATGATCTGGCTATACATCTACTGTGGCGGGATGGTACCGTGGAAGTACTAGGTAGTGAGGGTGTAGCACCTTCTACATATGCTCCTCTGCCTCCCATGCACTTCGCAGTTAGGGTTTTAATCTATGTGGCATTTGGCCATTATGGCAATAATCTTAGGATCCCTCCAGTGACTGCTAGCTATCACCAAAAACGGAAACGGTCTTCAGCGCTTAGAGTCCTCCTAGGGACTATCAGAAAATTACTGCTTCTTTTACCACTGTGCTCTGGTAATATTAAACTAAACCTCTGGCCCACCAGCAACTATTTCTTCTCTAGCTGATCTGCCTAGTCTCAGAGGTTTGCGCTTTATGCATGTCAATGCATGCAGCCTATTAAAGAAAATCACCTTCATCCAGGCATGGGTCTGTCATACCACACCTGATATATTGGTGGTTAGCGAGTCCTGGTTTAGACCTGGTTTTGGAGACGATGAAGTGAACATCCCTTCATGCTTATTGTTTAGGACTGACAGACAGTCCAGAGGTGGTGGAGTAGCCATGTATGTTAAAGATAAATACTTTCTGCCCTGTTACTGACTCAACCTCCATTTCAAATGATTTGAAAGTTCATTCTGTTGCCCAGATTTCCCTATGGTCTCAGTCTCCCCATGTAGCTGGATGTTACAGACCTCCGTCAGCTGGTATACAACTTTTAAACATCTGGAAAATACTCTGGGAGCTATGTCATCTGGAGGTCATAATTTTAGAGACTTCAATTTAGAATGGTTCTCCAGTGTCTCCACATTCCTTTAAAGACACCTGTGATGCTCTTGTGCTGACTCAATCTAATTAATGAAGCTACTCACCTAATAACAGAACCCAACCAATAGCTCTCTCTAGATCTTATTGTTGTAATTAAATCTGCCCCTACTCCCCATGTTGGCAGCTATTCTTCTCTGATATTAGTGATCACTGTTTTATTGCATGTGTAAGAGCTAACCCTAAATCAACATCCACTCCTCAATTCACCACCAAGAGATGCCGACGCAACTTTGATCCCTGTGAGTTTGTCACAGAGATAAAAAACTCCTTGCGTTGGCAGGACTTCTACCTATCAAAATCAGTAAATATGGCATATGACATATTTCATAAAATTGTACTAGGGGCCCTGGATAAGCATGCTCCATTGGTCAAAGTCTGTACCAGGATTAAATCATGCTGATGGTTTCCAGATGAGTTAAAGTTCGCACTTCAAAATAGGTATATGTTATGGAGAGCTGCCCGAAGATCTAAGCTGTCTGCCAATTGGCTTATGTTTAGGAGGGCTAGAAACCTTTGCACCAAGTTCGTCAGAGCGGCAAAGGCTAATTTTTACTGCATGGAGCTTGAATCATCCTCACAGTGTCCCTCCAAATTTTGGAAAACCATAAAGACACAGAAGGCCATTCCCTTGGTAATTCTCTAGCAGCAAAATTATAGTTGGTGGCACCTCGGTCGAGACAGGTCTGCCATCCTTGAGCATCTCAACAACTTACCTTGCCACTGCTGGTCTAGCTTTGAGACCTCCAGCCAGTAATCTCCCACCTCAACTTGGCATCCCTTGATCATGAGTACCTGTTCCTGACTCTATGTTCTTCCTGCAGCCTGTATCCCTTGAAGGAGGTTGAAGATCTTATGCTGGACACAAAGAAAGAGTGCAGGAGCAGACTTTCTGGATCCTCTCTACTCTAAATATTGGTTATCATGGTCTTGGCTGTGCCACTTACACACCTTTTTAACTTATCTCACTCAGGTTGTCCTCCCTCCTTAGTGTAAAACCGCCCATGTAATTCCCCTGTTCAAATCTGGAGACCTTACTGACTTTAATAACTATAGGCCAATCTCGCTACTACCTATTCTATCCAAACTGTTGGAAAAAGTTGTAAGCAATCAACCTGGAAACTACCTAGAAGCTGAGAACCTGCTTAATCCTTATAATCAGGCTTTAGATCTCGACATAGTACCATTCTTGCTCTCATTAAAGTGTCTAATGACTGCAGCATGAATTGTATGATAATTTTGTTTGCTCAGTATTTTAGACCTGAGCAAGGATTTTGATACTGTTGACCATGACCTGCTTCTTACATCCCTCTGGAACATTGGTTCAAACTCATCATCTTTGGAGATGGTTCTCAATTATCTTGTGGGTCGTTCCAGCAGGTTAAGGCAGAAGGTAATAACCATTAAAACCCTTAGTGAGAGGCGATTTCGCAGGGCTTTATTTTAGACCATTACTCTTCGCAATCTACATTAATAGTATCGATGTCAGTATCGAAGCAGCTAATATTCATCTTTTCGTTGATGACACGGTGCTCTATGCCTGCAGACCATCCCTTGAATCTGCATGTAGTGACCTTCAACATGTCTTCAACCAGCTCCAGCATCAGATCCTAAACCAGAAACTACTTTTAAATGCAAAAAAAACTAAGGCAATGATATTTTCTCCTCATGTTCATGTGGCGGATCCCATAATGGCACCTCCGATTGTTACACTCTTTGGCGAACCTTTGGAATTTGTAGTAAAGTTCAAATATCTGGGGGTCTGGATCGACCATAGACTGTCCTTTATAGACCATATAGACAAGCTGACAAAAAGGCTTAGGCAGAGACATGGTGTCTTCTATAGAATCAACCTCTTCCACTCAAGGGAGGCCAAGATGAAAACATCTGCTGGACAGCATCCCTCTCTCCCCAGACCCTCTCCACCCTTGCTAGGTCCTTATAGGGACACAACCAGCAGTTCTGCTGTGAGGACCTGTCCTCCACAAGGACCTATTATATCTATGTTGGTAACATACCTCTTACGACATTATGTAACCTAAGTAACTCTCTACTTGAAACTTCTGTATCCTAAGTGTATCAATGTTAAATGTTCTATTGTTTTCTTTACTGCGCCTGTAATGTTGACCACTGTTGTCTCTGCACCATGTCATGTTTTTGCCCTCCCTGTGATGAGGTGCCTTTGTAAATGAGTCTCTGACTCAAAGGTTATAAATCCAACTTGTGATAAATAAATATGAGGCTGGTCCAAACCACCTTCCTGTCCATGCTAGACTATGCAGACTTTCTCTATAGTCAGGGTCCAGCCACTGCACTTTCAAAGCTGGACATGCTCTACCATAGAGCCCTAAGGTTTATTACAGGACTCCCCTACTCAACGCATCACTGGTCCTTATCCTCAGTGGTGGGATGGTCGTCTCTTGTGCATAGGCGTCAGAGAAATGTGGCACTTTGGACAGTTAGAGCCATCACTAAGAAGTTGCCTCAATATATTTCTGATTGCAAGCCACTATGCATGATAGGCAAGCACGTTTTGAGAAGTGCTTCCTATATTACATTGTCTGTTCCCAAGGTCAAATCACATTTTGGTAGGTCCTCAATAGGTTATAAGCTACTATAATGTGGAATAAGCAGTGAAAAACATTGAAAGTGGTCCTCCCTATTATGCTGGCAGCTTTCAAATCACTGTAAGCCCGTTCCTTTATAGAACGTTGCAATTGCTTCCCTTAATCCTGGCTTATCTTTTAACAAGGACTCATGCTTGTTCAGGCTGTTCTCTGCACCTCTCTCCTCATCCTCCCCCAACCCCATTCACTGTTCCCTTGTTCCTTTATTTCAAATATCTCAGTTCTTCCTGTGATTGTGTTTGCAACCATGACCAACAGCTTATACTTCCTCCAGCCTTTATTCTGTTATTTCCCCTACTCCCACCACATTTCTGGCTCATTCTGGCTCCTGTATTCTGTTACCTCTGTTTAGCAGGCCTACAGTTCCCTCCTCCCTCCCCTCCCTCCCTCCCTTCCTTCCTTACTTCCTTCCCCTTCATCCCTCTTATTTCATTCACTATCCAACTACCCCCCCATTTCTAATCCATTTTATTCTTCTCTGGATCTCTATTTCTCTTCCCTCCCCTGGTACTCTTCAGGCAATTGTGTTGGGATATACCTTTATTCATCAATCAATGAAACTTTTATATTTTCTGTAGACATTTTTTTGTTTAGGCCTCGCTGTTATTTTCTCATTGTAACTGTTATGGTTCTAAACTTTTTTTCTTACTAGCATAAACATTGTGTTAAATTATGACTATGTATACTGCCCAGGTCCATCTTGAAAATGAGTAGTGCTCAACAGTGTTCGCCTGGTGAAATAAAGATTTTGATTGATTGATTGATTGTTGAGCCATGGAACTGTAAATAAATGACTTCTTGCATAAATGAATTTGGATTCATGTCTGCCAGCCAAGGATGGTCACCAAGAGACAGAGCTACTGTGATTTTCATTTAATCAAATGACAAACTGTTTGATTATTGCAACGTGCCAAAACTAAATAATGTTTTCTAGAAATAAAGACATCGAAACAAGGTTTATTAAATGTTTTATTTGTGATGCTACCCATTTGCTTGCATGTGGTCCCAGGTGCCCCGACACTTTTTTCCCCAATCAGCTGTCTTGTCCCAATCTGTTGCCTCCTTGGATCCCACGTTCTTGTCTGTCCTGTTGTCCTGGCAGTCCACAAAGGGTCTGTGGCTGGGAAATCTCATATCCTGGCAGTCCACATATAGGCTGTGACTAATTGAGGTTGGCAGACTAGTTCCTGGAGGGGTGTCATTTTCTGGTGGTCTGTGGAGATCTATAGGCCGATGATACGGACCTCCTTAGAATAGTCCTTTGGCCTGTATCCTGTTTGTTGTTTTCTCCATGCCCTGGACAGCTGGTTCCCCATCTTGTTTCTTTCCACTTCTCCATTTGGACACACATGGGTGGCTGGTAAATTTACTGTGCAGCAATGCATCTAGAGTATTGTTAGTCCAGACTGTGGGGTCAGTACATGAATTTCATACTGTGTAGCTATTTAGTCTTTTAGAGTTTAGGATTTAGGGATGTGGTACATCAGTTTAGTAATGTTATAGTTTTTTAGAGTTTTAGAGTTTAGACATTTCGTGTAATAATATTTTAGTATCTTTAATAAACTTTGACCTTGTTTTTGCATTTGAGTCGGCTTCATGCCTCTCCTTGGGTTCCAAGTTAGTTAGTGAGATGGAATACAACAAACTCGCTGTATTCTATAACCGAGTGGCTCTTTTCACCACTAATTCCTCTCCTAGGAGACATCATTGCGAGGCCCTAAAGGAGCTAATCTGGCCCACTCTCCGTCATAAACTAGCTTATCCTGTTGCCTGCCTAGCTTTCAGTTTTGCTTGCCTAGTCCCCTCCCCATCTCAGAGGTTCTTTCCCCAGAACTCATACCAGAACCTCTGCGATCAACTTCAAGTCACCCTCTGTCATTCCTAGAATGTATTCAAACCATGGCAAATGCTCATTCAAATTTGCTGCCCTCACCTATGGAACTCCTACCACCTGGGCTTGACTAACTCACCCACCCTCTCCCAAGTTCAAAAATGGTCTCAAACTACATCTTCTTCAATCTCAGTCTATGGTGGTAATCGCTTAGCTCCTCTGACCAGTCTCCGGGTCTGTTGCACTGCTCTGAACTCTCCTCATGACTTGACATGGAATGCTAAATGTGGACTCTGATTACTGGTGGAACTTTTGCATACTGTATAATATGTGGAGGTCTAATCACTCTGTTTATAAATGGAGTCTATGTGTGAACCCTTCTGCTACCCTTGTATAAATGTTATCATTGTACTATGGTGTTACAAATGTAACTAATGTAACTATTGTTTTTAGTGTCCTTTCTGTAACTAATTCCGGGTCGCCCCTGAAAAAGGGACCATTGGTCTCAGTGGGCTTACCCGGTAAACAAAATCTAAATAAATAAATAAACTGGATTTGGACCCACTTCCCTAAAGTTCCCCGACACCCACTGGCTGGGTGTCACACACAAATCCACCTCTGGGTGGCTGGCATAGTTAGAATTACTTGTTTTCCTTCCAAGTTGTAGCTGGGGTTGACCTGTGTCCTGACCCGTCCAGGACATTTTGAGAGCAGTCGGCATCAGTGGCTTCCCTTGCCCACTACACAAGCCTCCAGGATGACATGACAGGGGCACTTTATTCATCTTCGGAGGCCACTGCCATGGATATCTCCATATCGGTCCTTCTGGGGGATAATGATATGCCACCCCCGACATAGAAACATAGAAACGTAGAAGTTGACTGAAGAAAGAGACTGTTAGGTTCATCTAGTCTGCTTATTTATTTAAGACCTATTTTGATACTCTAGTTGCCCTTGTGTCTATCCCATGCATCCCATGATTCTTGGATCCCACCACAGTGTTTATCCGCACAATTTCTGGGGGCAGGCGGTTCCAGGCATTCACCACTCATTCTGTGAAGAAAAATGTCCTGGTGTTGGTAGAGAACCTCCCTCCTTGCAACCTGAGATCATGTTCTCTGGTCCTGGTGCCCTTCTTGAAGTGAAACAGTTCCTGTGCCTGTACATGACTGTGGTTAATAGGAAGAGAGCACTATGCTTCCACAGATGTGGTTTTCTTCCTGATGTGGTACATCAGTTTAGTAATGTTATCGTTTTTTATAGTTTTAGAGTTTAGACATTTCGTGTAATAATATTTTAGTATCTTTAATAAACTTTGACCTCGTTTTTGCATTCGAGTTGGCTTCATGCCTCTCCTTGGGTTCCAAGTTAGTAGCAATTGGATTTGGACCCACTTCCCTAAAATTCCCCGACACCCACTGGCTGGGTGTCACACACAAATCAACCTCTGGGTGGCTGGCATAGTTAGAATTACTTGTTTTCCTCCAAGTTGTAGCTGGGGTGGACCTGTGTTCTGACCCGTCCAGGACATTTTGAGAGCAGTCGGCATCAGTGGCTTCCCTTGCCCACTACACAAGCCTCCAGGATGACATGACAGGGGCACTTTATTCATCTTCGGAGGCCACTGCCATGGATACCTCCATATCAGTCCTTCCGGGGGATAATGATATGTCACCCCCGACACAGAAACATAGAAACGTAGAAGTTGACTGAAAAAAGAGACTTTTAGGTCCATCTAGTCTGCTCATTTATTTAAGACCTATTTTGATACTCTAGTGGCCCTTGGGTCTATCCCATGCATCCCATGATTCTTGGATCCCACCACAATGTTTACCCCCACAATTTCTGGGGGCAGGCGGTTCCAGGCATTCACCACTCATTCTGTGAAGAAAAACTTCCTGGTGTTGACCTCCCTCCTTGCAGCCTGAGATCATGTTCCCAGGTCCTGGTGCCCTTCTTGAAGTGAAAAAGTTCCTGTGCCTGTACATGACTGTGGTTAATAGGAAGAGAGCATTATGCTTCCACAGATCTGGTTTTATTCCTCCAGAGCTTGCCACTTTGAATGCTCCTGTTTCAATGGAAAATAAATATGAAGTTCTGGTTGAGGACAATATGAACTCAGATGCTAGTCAAGTCTCTGATGCCTCATCACACATCTCTTCCAAACACCAGGCTGCATCTGATACAGAAGAGGATGTTGTACAGGCTCAACTAAAGATGAAGCAGTGGATAAAACTCAAGATGGTTTTCTGCAGTACTGCTGATTATTTACAGGCTGTTCTCCATAATTGTTTCTCTCCTTTTTTATTTCCACATCATGGCCCTCACTTTGTACCTTGCTTTGGTTAATGCTAATAGCATTAACAATGAAACCAGGTGTACTCTCCTTTTCTCCCTCCTGCAGGATTTAATGTTTGATGTGGTTTTTTTTTCCGAAAGGAAACTAGAATGATATTGTCTTCAGCAGTGTTGGGTAAGTTACTTTTTCTATTACTTTCTATTACTTTGGGAAACTTGTTCCAGGAGGCTCTGTGAGTCACTAGCAAGGATGGAGAAGTACTAGAAATAGTAATGCACCTTACAGTTACAGTTACTGCTTTCTTTTTATACAAAAACAATACAAAAGTAATAAGTAACTATAACAGATTACATTTATTTCAAAGTAATAGGTTAGTTACTAGTTACTTTCAAATAAATGTAATCAAGTTAGTTATATACTTTTTGTAAAAAGAAAGAAGTAACTGTAACTATAAGGTGTATTACATTTTCTAGTAGTTCTCCATCCTTGCTAGTGACTACACAGAGCTTCCTGGAACAAGGTTCCAAAAGTAATAGAAAGTAACAGAAAAAGTAACTTACCCAACACTGGTCTTCAGACATGTCACACGTGATAGAAGCAATGGTGTTGTGTTCTCTTCTGATCTTTCAGGCCTGGTGTGTTCTATGGTGTAGGAGTTATATTTAAAGGCATATCCTTTCAGGTGTTTAGATTAGTAGACTTCAGCCTAGGCAGGTCTATGCTACTAGATGTCCAATATCAAAGGTCTCCATTTTGTTTCATAAATATTTATGCACCTCATACATAAATGGCATGGGTTGATCTGAAGTTGACACCACCCTACATATAAGTGACCTGACATGTTATTTTTGGGGTGAATTTAATTTTAGCATGCCCACTTGGATAAGGGTGCCTGTACTTCAAAGTTGTTCTGTGACACTGCTTAACTCCTCAAATTGTTGTAAGATACTTCCCTAGTAGGTGCTTATAGAACTATCCACCCCACAGTAAATTTCACATATTACACAACTCCTTGTCTACTAGGATAGATTGTTTGTCCCTTCCCATCTCCACACCCATGCTGTTCAACTTATTCCAATTGAAAGCTTGGACCACCAGCTCCTTGGTGGGACATTTGGTGAGATGCCCACTTTATGCACTGGTAGAGCTTATTGGCATCTTAACAATTCCCTTCTGCAAGGTATGACTCTTTGAGAGAAGATAGTTGACCTGTTTTTCACAAGACAATCCCTGGCATGTACAGTGAAGCCCACCAGGATGAAGCCCAACTCTGCAGAATTCTGCAGTAGAGTAACTGCAGCAAACAATGCAATTTCAATGGGCAGTAATCCTGCTTATCATGCAGAAAGTCTGTGTCACTGCTTTTCATTCTGGTGGGCTTCACTGTATGTTAAACGACCTAGGTGTCTGGTGGGTTGATATGAAGACAGCTCTTGTGGGGTTGTTTAAAAGATTCTCCCATACTAAAACAATGACTGCCTATATTGATTATTTTACTTTACACTGCCAACTGTCTAGAACCCTGACTTCAATGCACACTGGTACAGGGGAATTTAGTTCCTTAGTGGCGAGGCTTAAAGAGCAAATGAAGTGCTTGCAATATGACAGGAGTCACTCACTTCTCTTTGAACATTAATAGGGCACACAAGGCTCTCAAGAACTTGGGGATCCATTTGAAAATTGCAAGGCACAGGTGAGACATAGAATATCTCCAGGTTAGCAATCTCCATAGGGGAGGTGCTCTCTGATGGGAAGAGTATTTCTACTTCAGTTTATAACCTTGATAAGTGTAAAGTAATGCATTCAGGCAAGAAAAATTAACTACGCATTATATATTTTATGTGGAAAAATGTTAATTTCATGCACCATGGAAAAAGACTTGGGTTTTGTGGTTTCTGATTAATTCAATACTGATGCCAGACTCAAACTGCAATAAAAAAATTCAATAAAAGTATGGTCTATTAAAAGAAATATAAGAACAAGAGAAAACTCTGTACTTGCACCATTGTATCTTGCTTATGTGAGACCATAATTAGATTACGCATCTCAAATATGGTGCGAATTATAGGAAATTAGAGAGAGAGAGAGACAAAATTGAAAAGGTACAAAGGAAATATACAAAAATTATTGTTGGACTATAAGGACAGGCTGGAGCAATTGAACTTAATGTCAATAGAACATAGGAGAATGCGCTCTGATTTGTTATTCATGTTTGATATTATGCACGATCCAATGTTATTGACTGATCTCAACATTTCCTTCAAACTTGATAATACAAACACTAGAGGCCATCCCTTACATAATAATAGGGAACAAATTCAAGGACACACATAGGAAACATTTTTTCACTATTAGAATTGCGAACCTTTTGAATGCTATCCCAGAAAATATTATATTAAGCAAAACAAAACTGAATTTAAATGAGATTGGAGAGATATATTGTCCTGAGCTCAATTATACTATTTTAGGGATTAACATACACCGGAGCAAAAATTGGCTATGCCTACTTGCTCCGTACACATTTCAGTACGAGCCTCAGTATGTATAATGAACCATCTCAATCATATGTTTAGGACCTCAGCTAATCCCTTACCCACTGACACTGTTTTACACTCAGTTCATGCCCCTGCCATACCTCCACACATGGTGCAAGACTTGACCAGAACAATCACAGCGGCTGAAGTGACTCAGGCTATCTCTTGCCTCTGCACTAATGCAGCACCGGGACCAAATGGACTTATGACTGGGTTTTTTAAATCTCGCAGTCCTATGCTGGTTGACATCTTGGTGGTAGTGTTTAGTTGGTTACATAGATACATAGACAGTGTTGGCAGATAAGGGCCTATAGCCCACCCAGTCTGCCCATTTGAGCTTGTAAGTTCAGTTTATGTTTTCCTAGAAGTCTGTTGCCCCTTACCTCTGATCTCCAGAATTCCTTTATGTCTATCCCATGCATTCTTAAATCCCGTGATTGTTTCACCCCCCACCACTTCCTCTGGCAGGGTGTTCCACTTGTCCACCACCCATTCTGTGAAGAAATTCTTCCTCACGTTTCCTCTGAATTGTCCTCCCTGCAGCTTCATCCCATGCTCTCTAGTCCTGGAACATCTTTTTCACCTAAAAATAGTGTATTCCTGCACCCTGTTCCTCCCTGTAAGATACTTGTATGTCTCTATCATATCCCCTCTCTCCCTCCTCTCCTCCAGGGAGTACATGTTCAGTTCCTTCAACCTGTCTTCATAGGACTTGTGATGCAATCCATGTACCATCTTTGTTGCCCCCCTCTGAACCTTCTCTACCCTGTCTATGTCCTTACATAGGTAAGGTCTCCAGAACTGTACAATCGCACTCCAGGTGGGGCCTCACTAGTGTCTGTATAGTGGAATTATGACCCACCTTTTCCTGCTGGTGATGTTCCTGCCTATGCATCCCAGCATCCTATTTGCTGTACCTGCTGCCTTGTCACACTGTTTCTACCTTGAGGTCATCAGATGATAACCCCAAGATCCCTTTCCTGTTTGGTACATGCTATATCCTTGCCCCAACTGATATATTTGTGCCAGAGTTTTGTGCCCCATATGCATTATCTAGCACTTTTGCATTGAATTTCAACTGCCAAACCCTGACCATTCTTCAAGTTTCTGCAGGTCCTTCCCATTCTGTCTACACCTCTGGTGCTTACTCTGTTACAGAGCTTTGTGTCAGCAGCAAACAGTGAAATTCCTGCCTTCTAGGTCCCAAGAATGTCACTGATGAAGATGTTGAATAGGACTGGTCCCAGCACTGATCCCTGTGGACTCCACTGGTCACACTCTTCCTCTGTGGAGTGACAGCCATTTACCACCACCCTCTGTGTCCTGCACCAGCCAGTTACCTACCCACCACACTATTGTCCTGCCCACATCCATATTCCCAGTTTGTGTAATAGTCTTCTATGTGGCACAGTGTCAAAGACCTTGCTGAAGTCCAGATAGGCCATGTCCACTGCCCTCCCCTGATCCACCTCCCTAGTCACCCAGTCAAAAAATTCAATGAGGTTGGTCTGACATGACCTCCCGCTAGTGAAACCATGCTGCCTTGGGTCCTGTAGTCCATTGACAACCAGATTTTCCACCAATCTCTCCTTCAGTAGTGCATGGAGGACATGATACCTGCATGTCTGGTGGATGGAATCCAAATTCTTCTCTATAAAAAGGGACCAGAGAAGGACTTCAATCATTGGAGACCTTTATGCCTTTTAAATATGGATTTTAACATGTTAATGAACACCCTATGTAAATAGCAGATTGTTATTGATTTCTGAAATTGTCATCTCTCATTCTCAAACTGTTTCCATTCCGGGATGTCATATTGCTGACAATTTGATTCTACTTAGAGAAGTGATGGGTCTAGGAGATCACAATGAGGCTGTTGGATTTGTATTAATGCTAGATAAAGAAAAGGCATTTGACAAGGTGTCACATCAGCATTTGCTTGCTTTCTTGGCCCGATATGGCCTCCCGGACAAATTTAGTTCTTGGCTACATAGGTTATATGCCTCAGCTACCATTCTTCCATTAGTTAATGGACACAGGATTTGTCTTCAAACTGGGGTACATCAAGGGTGCCCCCTTAGCCCCCAACTTTACACTAAGTGTATTGATCCAATGCTTCATAAAATAAAACACATATTCAGATTCGGGATATAACTTCTCTGACTAGGACCCAGGATGTCAGAATATTTGCCTTTGCAGATAACATCACTTTATTTGTTTGGGATGTGCCTTCTGCATACCTTGCCCTGAATTTTTTTCACTCCTTCATGTCACTTTCTGGTGCTAAATTAAATCTACACAAGGGTAAAGGCCTAATCACTGGCTCCAACACTTGGCTACTACCCATATTGGAAGCATAGCTGTCTCCTCAGCACCTCTTAAAGTCCTAAGCGTCACATTTGAACCAGGCGATATGGCACTAGTAAATCGGGAGGAGAAGCTCACCTCTTGTGCTGCTAAGATCTAGATCTGAAAATCTTGGCAACAATTCAAACAGAAAAAATGGTATTTTGAAAACTTTTGTTTTGCTGATTTTCCCATACCTCAGTTTATGTCTCTCCTTTGTTAATCTGAGCTTGGCTCTCAATCCCTCCATATGTCTAATTCCCTCAAATCTGTTTCTCCAGGAGCCCAAATCTGCTGGGGTCAGAATCAGCCATCTAGTTGTGATCTTCAGTGCTGCCAGACAGAGCAATCTGAAAAAGGACTGTTGTCTGTTGCCCCTTATCCCCCTCAAGTCCATGCCCAGCAACACTGAGATGAACGAAAAGGGGATCTGCACCCACCAGATGGAACTAAGCACCTGGAGGACTCCCCTCTGAAATTCTAGCAGTGCCGGGCACGACTACAGTATGTGGGTGTGGGTACCCATGTGACTACATCTTCTTCAACATAAGTCTGAACTACCCCTTTGGTAGTTTGTGTTTCAAGTTTGTGGGTGTATCAAAGAAGTGAGTTAGGCATTTCCAGTGGAACTCCCTCTGACTGGGAGATGCTGTTGTTTGCCAGCCCCTTTTCTGTGACTCTTCCCACTGCTGTCGAGTAAGTGGGGCCCCCAACTCCCCCTCCCATCTCTCTCTAAGGGCATAAAACAGAGGGCTGTATTCCCCTGAAGAATTTTGTAGCCACCTGATATTACTCTCCTAGGGCCTGTCAACCTGGCCAACCAGTATAAACAATTCTCAAAACCGGTAAGGTCCGTCCTTGTCTGGGGTAGTAAGTGATTAGATATTAGGTAGTGTCTAATCTGTAGATACAGTATCTATAAAAGTCAGCCCTACCCAGATGGTATTTATTCTGTACCTCCTCGAAGGCCATGAGACTTTCACCTTGAACCAGGTTATGAAACCTAACCAAGGCCTGACCATTCCATATCCTGAAACCCAGGTCAGATCGGGCTTGGGCAAAACCTGGATCCGCCAAGATGGAGATCAAAGGACCCACTCCATCTGGGGTTTGAGTGATTTTCCTGGCCTTCAACAGGACTCTAAGGTTATGCTTGGTCCAGGGGCTTCTGAGACTCCTCCAAACCATGGGGGGGGGCCACTGGGGCTTGTGGCAGCGAAGATAATGGAAAGGGCCCAGAGTGAAATCTTTCTATGCCCTGCCAGCCCATCTCACCTTCCTGTTTCAGCCAGGTAATGACCAGTGCCAACTGAGCCACCAGGTAGTAAAGCTTTGTCTGGGTAAGCCAGCCCCCCCCCTGTAGGCCATGAGAGGAGTCCTACACTAGTTCGTCACCTACCTCCCAGCCAGACAAAATCCAGTAAGGTACTTGTCACCCTCCCCAGAATTTATTTGGCACACTCACAGGAAGGACCTGGAATAAGATCAAAAAAGCGTGGGAGGATAGTCATCTTCACGGTTTCAACCCTCCCTCCAAGGGACAGAGGGAGCATCCTCCATCTTGCCCGATCCAAAGCCATCCCCCCCCAGCTTTTTATAATTTGGATCAAACAGAGTGTACACCTATGGGGAGATCCTCACCCCCAAGTATCTTACCGTATTACCCTTGGCCCATCTATATGAAAAGTCCCTAGGCCCCTCCCTGGGTATTGTGCCCCCATATTTTATTACTTCAGACTTCCCTGGATTTATCCTGCACCCTGAAACCCATCCATATTCCTCTAGTTCCCTTCTCAGTGCAGGGAGTGAAGTTTCTGGGGAGATCACATAAATGAGGGAGTTGTCTGCATATAGCGACATTGTATGCTTTTTTTCACCTATTCTAATCCCCTTGATGTCCCTCGAGGCTCTAACTACAATCGCTAAGGGTTCAATGCACAAGGCAAAGAGCAAGGGGAAGAGTGGACACCCCTGTCTTGTGCCTCTCATAAGATGAAATCTAACCATCGTAAATCCATTGACTCTGACTGTTGCCTGCAGGGCCACGCAGAGAGCCTCCCCCCCAAGTTAGTTCCAAACCCAATCTCCGACAGGGTTTAATGGAGAAACCTCTAATCCACCCTGTAGAAGACCTTTTCTGTGTCCCTAAAAATGGTGAGTGTGGGCTCTTGGGTGCCCCCCATTGACTTTATTAAGAATTGGATTCTACGTATTAACATAGAAACATAGACTTTGACGGCAGATAAGGACCGCTTGGCCCACCTAGTCTGCCCATTTCCCTACCTACAGGATATGCTGTGGATCCTATTTAACTAACAGCCTATGTCTTCCTACCCCCTCAAAAATTGCCTTATGTTTGTCCCATGCATTCTTGAATTCTTCCACAGTTTTAGACCCCACAACCTCCTCAGAAAGGCTGTTCTATGTGTCCACCACCCTCTCTGTGAAAAAATACTTCCTCACATTGCCACAGAGCCGTCCCCCCTCTATCTTCAAATTGTGTCCCCTTGTTCTTGCTCATCTCTTTTTCTGAAAGATGCTACCCTCTTGGACTTTGTTGATTACACTGAGGTACTTAAATGTTTCCATCAAGTCCCTCCTCTCCCTCCTTTCCTCAAGGATATACATATTAAGCTCCTTTAGTCTCTCCTCCTATGGCTTCTCTGGCAGACCCTGCACCATTTTAGTTGCCCTCCTCTGGACTGCCTCCATCCTGTCTATGTCCTTGCAGAGATGGGGTCTCCAGAACTGGATGCAGTACTTCAGATGGGGTCTCACCAACTGTCTGTACAGGGGGATAACAACTTCCTGTTTTCTGCTGGTGATGTCTCTTCCTATACATCCCAGTATCGCCCCAGCCCTCCCTACTGCCTTCTCACATTGCTTGCCAACCTTAAGGTCATCTGATATGATTACCCCCAGGTCCCTTTCCATTTTTGTTGTTGTTACTACCTCCCCCTCACCCAATGTGTAATCTTCCGCTGGATTTTTGTTTCCCAGGTGCATTATTTTGCACTTCTTTGCATTGAATCCCAACTGCCATACTTCTGACCATTCCTCCAACCTTGTCAAGTCCCTTCTTATCCTTTCCATGCCTCCTTGTGTATCAACCCTGTTGCAGATCTTTGTGTCATCTACAAAGAGGCATTCTTTTTCTTCCAGTCCCTCTGCAATGTCAGTTATAAAGACATTAAAAAGGACTGGACCCAGTACTGAACCCTGCGGTACCCCACTAGTAACCCCTCTTTCTTTAGAGTGGACTCCATTTACAATTACCTTCTGTGTCCTGTTGTCCAGCCAATATTTTATTCAGGCTACCACCCTGGGACCGACTCCCAAGCTGGTTAATTTGACTATTAATCTTTTGTGTGGGACTGTGTCAAATGCCTTGCTAAAGTCTAGGTAGGCCATGTCCACAGCCCCTCCCTGGTCTACTACTTTGGTCACCCAGTCAAAGAAATCAATTAGATTTGTCTGACATGACCTTCCCGTTATGAACCCATGTTGCTTTGGGTCCTCTGCCCCACTGGCCTCTAGGTACTCAACAATTCTTTCCTTCAGAAGTGATTCCATCACTTTCCCTACCACAGAGGTCAAACTGACAGATCTGTAGTTTTCTGCTTCTGTCTTGCTCCCACTTTTTTAAAGGGGAATCACATCTGCCTTCCTCCAGTCCTCAGGTACCACACCATCCTCCCATGATTTATTAAAAAGTGTAGTCAGTGGTGTCACTAGTTCTCTCCTTAATTCTTTTAGAATTCTGGGATGAATTCCATGAGGGCCCATTGCTTTGTCCACCTTCAGTTTTAGGAGTTCTTTCAGAATCCTTTCTTCTGTGAAAGGACTGGGATCTACCCCCCTTTCCAGAGTGCTTCTGTTAATTGGATTAGGCACCTCCCCCTCCTCCTCTTTTGTGAATACTGAGCAGAAGTATTCATTCAGTATCCCTGCTTTTTCACTGTCCCTCTCTGCCCACCCACTGTCCATTCTGTTCAGCCTCACTATCCCTCCCTTTGTCTTTCTACACACCTTGATATACCTGTAAAAGGTTTTATCCCCCCTTCTTAACCGAGTTGGCTATCTTTTCCTCAGTTTGGGCCTTTGCTATTCTGACTACCCTCCCTGCTTCCTTCTGCCTTAACTGGTACAGTTCTCTGTCCTGCTCCTTCTGTGTTTACTTATACTTCCTAAATGCTATCTTTTTCTCCCTAACCTTCACCGCCACCTCTTTTGAGAACCATAGTGGCTTTTTCTTTCATTTTAATTTGTTTATTTGCTTCACACAAAGGCTTGTTGCCTCTGTGATGGCAGTTATGATGTTTCCCCATTGTTGCTCCACCCCTTCTTCTAGCCTGTTTGCTAGTGCTTTTCAAAGGCACTCTCCCATCTTGCCAAAGTCAGCCCTCCTGAAGTCCAGAACCCTCGCTTTTGTATGGCTTGACTCTGTAGCTGAGTTTATCATGAACCACACTGTTTGGTTGGCACTTGTTCCCAGGTGGCTACCCACTTCTAGATCTGAGATCCTCTCACTGTCCCCATTTGAGAGTACGAGGTCTAAGATTGCTCCCACATGAGTGGGTTCCAAAACAAGCTGTCTGAGGCATGCCACCTGTAGGGCATCGAGAATGGCCCTGCTTTTGGATGTGGCTGCAGCAAAGGTGCTCCAGTTAACACCTGGCATGTTAAGGTCCCCCATCAACAGTATTTCCCCTTTCTCTGCCATCCTAAGGATGCCTTCTATCATATCCATGTCCATTCCCTCCCCCTGACATGGAGGTCTATATACAACCCCTGTGTGGATTGTGGTGCCATTTCCAGTCTCTAAGGTGACCCACAGTGCCTCCTCTCCTCCCTGTTTACTCTTTTGTTCAGTTGCTTTTATCTCTTCCCTTACATAGAGAGTTACTCCACCCTCTCTTCTCCCCTCCCTGTCTCTCCTGTAGGTTGTGTACCCTGGTATGTTAACCTTCCAGTCATGGTTCTCTGTGTACCATATTTCTGTGACTGCTATGATATCTAGGCATCCCTCTTCCATCAAGGCCACTAGTTCAGGGAGCTTGTTGCCCAGACTATGGTCATTGGTACTCATTACCCTCCATTTCTTGATGGCCTTAACCCTTTTTGCCCCATCCCTGTCCTTATTGCATTTCTCATTTTCTCCATTTACTCTTGCCCTTCTCCCTATCGACATCTCTATGTTGGTGTTTACCTCACTTAGTACCCTGATTTTTTGGGGGGGGCTAGGATTTCCCTGCTCCTCTCCAGTGCCTCCCCCTTGGCTAGTTTAAATGCTTGCCAATGAAGCATTTAAACCTATCACCTAGGATCCTGGTTCTCCTCCTGGACAGATGTAGACCATCTTGTCAGTATAAACCTGCATCCCTCCAGGTGGACCCCCGGTCCCCAGTGAAGCTAAATCCTTGAGCTCTGCACCAGTTTTTCAACCACTGACTCAATCCCATGGTGTGAAACACCATAGCCTCACCCATGCCATAGACAGGCAGCACCTCTGAGAAGGTTACCGTGCATGCTACTTGTCTAAGGCCCCTCCCCAACTCCACAAACACATCCTGCACTGCTCTGATTCCTTTCTTAGCCAGGTCATTTGTCCCTAGGTGGACAAATGGGCAGATAGGCCAGATAGTGAACAGCTTTAGCTGGGTGCCATTGCTAAATGATGGCAAACCATAAAAGACTTCTTGATATGTTGTTAGCTATTTCTGTTGTAATATTTTATATAATATACCCTTCTTTCTGATTTTGTTGTTGGCTTCTGTTATTTCCTTTATTCCTTTCCCATGAGCTTATTTTTGCTTTGACAGGATTATTTTGTTTATACTGATACATCCCAAATATATTTGATCCGTTAATTCTCTTATATGAACCATGTTCTCTTCCCCATCCCCATTGGTTTGCTTCCTTAGTTGACCATTCTTTTTGCTGAATTTTCTTTTAGCCAAGCTGTATTTCTTTTATTTACATTATACAGTATTTTTACTGAGTGTTACGCAGACAACGTATAATTGTGCAGTGTTTTGTTTGCTTTGTTATTTTCCAGTTTTTTTTTATATTTCTATTTTTCCCCCTCCTACATCCCCGCAGTGCTGCACCATCGGGAGATGCCAATTAAGCCTGTCCTTGCCGGGTGCCTTACCTGACAGCCCCCAGTCCCTCCATCCTGCCTTGGAACCCCCCCTGGGTGGGGTCGGGGTGGGGCTAACCCAAGAATCTTGTAGTCTTTGTCAGGATCCAGGACTGTAGGCAGGCACTGGCACATCGGGACCAGGCTTGACAATCCATCTTCCCAGCTCTGGGGGGGGTCCCATGTTCTATGGGACATTGCATGCCCATATGTCATGGCGCGCATACCGACATCCACAATGTCCCTCTCCTTCCTTCCTTGAAGGAGCTGCCCCGGAGCTAACTGGTCCCAGGCCTAAGCCTGTGGCAAATCGTGCCCCAGTGACTCCAGCTTGCTGTCACTCCCCAAGCCTCCACCAGGGGTCACTGCTTGCCAGACTGAAAGGCCTGCCCTTCCCCAGAGAAGGTGAGCTGTCATCGGATGCTGCAGCTTTTCTCCCCTTGGTCAACCCCTGGTGGCCCGAGTTCACTCCTGAACCCAGGTTGCCAGTGTGGAGCAAGGTGTGGCATCCAGTGCCTCAACCCTCAGCACCACCAGGCCAGCTTTTATTTTCCAGTTGTATCCCTGGCACCATTATGCTAAGGGTTACTACCCCTGCCTGTGTTTCTGACTGTAGGTTCAGGGACCTGGGTTCAGATCTAACAGGTACTGTGGCTTCCCTACCAACACCACAACTACAGTAATGGTGCCACCACCCAGAGTAATGATTCAGTGGGTTAAAACCTAGACAGATACAGCCCTCTGGGAAGGTATACCTACCCACAACCCCAACTAGTGACCTTACAGACCATGTTTCACAATTACTGTATATAGCATTCCATATACACATATATGAGAGCACTAATGATATGCTCATGTACACTGCACTTAACAACAGAGTTTGGTCCTCTGGCTTATACCCTGTGCCCACTGTAAGAAACAGTTTTCATCAACAACCATGTACTTTCATGGTACCTTTGGACTGACTCAGTAAATGGACACTGTGTAATAATATGCTCATGGACCAGGTTTAACATCAAACAATAAATCTGGTTTATTAAGGGGATATGAACAAGGGAGGGGAGTAAATTTAGATTAATTAGGATAGCACTATAAGTAATCAGATAGGATTTAATATTTCCCTCATTTAGTCTCTGAATTAGTCAGTTTAACAAGCTGCTGGGTATCCTGCATGAAGGTGGGTGCAGGCCTGAATCATTGCAGTGGGATGACCAGCATTGCAACTGGTTGGAGCCCTTGATAGAAAGAAGGGTGGTTATTGAATAGATGAAAGACTTACAAATGATTAAATAATTGTAATTCCTGGCCAGATGGCCTGTAATCACAGTTAGAACCAAGTAAAACTTATAGTACAAATCAGATGACAGAAACATTTCTGTTAGCTAACTGGAGAGGGCTTTCTTGATGGACTGCTGACAGAAGATTGCTCCAGGAACTCCTGAGAATGTGGCGCATGACACATGTAAATGTTCTTAACTTCATGATTCAAACTATTTGACCCTGCCTTGCACTTGCATTTCCATGTGCACTATTACCCTTCCCCTTCCCAGTCTCTTCTTCTCTACTGGTATGCACTTAGGCTTCGTTTCGGTCTGTGTACCTGTATCCTAGCTAGACTTAGTTTAATGCTCCTTCATGTTTGTATCTTTTTATCCCTTACTGTTCCTTTCTTGCCTGTTCTTGTTACCTCTTATATCGTGTGATGCATACCATCCACTTATGTACTATATATCTTGCACCCCTGAAAAAATGTTGGGACTCTTTATGTACTGCAATGTATTTGTTATTCCCTATATTTTTGACTTGTACTCTGATGCCGTGCCTGAAAATAGGCAGTTTGTCTAGTGTGCACACCCAGTTACCAAAAGTAAATAAATAAATAAATTTATTTGGTCATTGCAGGGTGCTACAGGGGATCCATACGACTGCCCCACAATTTATTTGCTGATAGCAACTTCCTGTCAGGTACCATTTACTGACATTAAATTGCCTGCTTACAATTATCCCCATAGTAGTGAAGGAAGTCCATGTTTAAATATTCAAGAAGCGCTGCACCAAAACTGCTCTACAAGATATGAAGGCTATGCATCATGCATTTCATTGAGAGGATCGTTCATGAAAGAGCTTCTTGCCTTCCTATTCTTTTCTTCTAGGTTGCTGCAAGGATCAATCAATTTAAGGACTGGACTTCAGTAGTATTATTTTGTTCTAGCTCATGTACTTTATTTTGTGACCTTTACTGGGGTTTGCCGGGCTGAGGAGAGTACAGTGCTGTGTTTCTTGGCCCCGTACTGAGTAGTAGAACTTTATTTAGTTTTATTGGTTTCCTGTTCTTTTTTACTGATTTTTCTTTCCTTTTCCATCTTTATTTCTGGCTTCCTTAAATGTTTTTTCCTTTTTTGTGATTTTAGTTTGTGCTTCATTATTATTCTCGAACTAGGAGCTATATTTTTACTTTTCTTATTTCCGCTATAGGAAGCTTTAGCAGTTTTCTTGTGTTTGACTTGTGTTTTATTTAGTCTTGGTTCTTGTTTAGCTTGTTGTTTTTGGATTCTTGTTGTTTATATTATATAGTTGTCCTTTTCCTTTTCAGTTATTAATTGTTTGTTGCTGCTGTCTTTTCTAGGTTGCAAAAGCCGACGTGCATACACAAAGTGATTTCCTCGCCACCGAACCTATGAAACAGCATTTCTGTTACTACAGAAGTGGAGCAGAGTTTGGCACAATATGCACTCAGCACTCAGCATCAAAAAATATTCTCAGACATAGTCGTTCCATATACTCCTTGATTTACTGTGCAAAGGACAAAATAGACAGGTAGCTGGTGTAGCCCAGGGAGGTTACATCTGACCATCGTATTTAACACAACAACTTTAAAACTGAGACGGGAACTGGAGGTTACAAATATTAAAAACCCCACCTGGCACAGACTGAGTCCTCAATCAAGTGCAACAAGTACTGAAGAGCACATGGGGTAGAGGTGTAGCCAGTCCATACTGGAAAGTTGAGGCTTGTAATACAGCACCATATTTAACATG
Organism: Neoceratodus forsteri; assembly: GCA_016271365.2. NCBI lineage: Eukaryota > Metazoa > Chordata > Ceratodontiformes > Ceratodontidae > Neoceratodus > Neoceratodus forsteri. The sequence goes on from JADMNL010000035.1 coordinate 45,137,875, forward strand.
GCAACATTACAACTGAGAAGGGAACTGGAGGCAAACTGTTTCATATATGATGTGAATCCACGTTTTGGGGCAGTGTTCACATTTCCAGTACTGAGAGGTGGGAAATATTCTGTCAGTAAATTGTACTGCTCGGGCACATGAAAGTCAGGTAACGAGAGTCAGGAAAAGATGTGATTGTCTAATGTATGTTGGGCAATCATACCAGACCTGGCTAGAGTGGTTGTACTCACTGCACCCAGACAGAGTGAAGAAATGGCTGGTGACACCATAGACCTACTGACCTTTCAGGATACTGGTGGGGTCCTCCACTGACATGACTCACTTCCTCTTCATAGCCTTTCCCTGTAGGTGACCAGAACCTGAGATTTGATTCTCCACAGGAGCTGACTCTCCAAGGCTGGCCTCTCACCAGGCAGATGGTAAAGCTGGTGCAGAAACAGTCTGTCAGGGACAATGCTGGCATAGGCCCAAAGAGGGAAATTTGACTTGGTAAACAGTTTAACTTTTTGGTTAGTGTTAGTCTGTACTGCAAGGGCAGGAAAAATCCCACAGTGGTCTCCCACTCTTGGAGCGTGGCAGGAGACAATTTCCACGGTATCAGGCTCCACTTTTTCCAGAGTTCCTGAAGCAATCTCCCCTGTGTAGTCTGTCACCACTCTGAGATGGTTCAGCATCTATACCTCTTCTGTCATTGAAAAACAAGCTTTCCTGAACAGCATTTATAACTGGAACCACTTTCTCTGCTTTTAGGCAGTCTCTGTTTCATGTGACCCCCCAGGAATTAAAATATCTCACAGGGAAGGAAGGCAGACCTTTTCCCTGTGCTCTTCTCAACTTTCCACCCAGGCTTCTTCCTTCTCAGTGGCTCAAGCAGTTCTCTCTGCTTAAAACGCAGTTCTAACTGAAGAACTGGTTCTCTGTATTTTGGTTAGCTGCCCTTGCTGTTGATTACAGTCTGAGCATTCCTATTGATTGATTTAGGCACCAACAAGAAAGTTCACAGTTTATCCCACAAGTCACTACAATTAGGACCCCTTGAGGACCCCTTAATTCTGATTGGTCCAACTACTGAGTCCCGGACCATAGAAACATAGGCTTTGATGGCAGATAAGAACCGCTTGACCCACCCAGTCTGCCCATTTACCTAACTATTGGATAAGTAGCAGATCCTAATGAACCAATAACCTACTTCTAACCAAACATGGTGGCTCCCATTGTGGAGGAACAGATAGCAAACATAAACAACTAATTTATTTAGAAACAGAAAAAGTTAGAATTGAATATTTACAGTACATTGAATGGCTCCCTCTGCACTATCAAGTGACTGCAGAGGGTTCCACCACCAGAATGTACCCATCGGGGCGCACTCGGTCATTAGGGTGCCAAGTCCCAATATCATCATCCCGCCTTTCTGGAGTGGGCTGTGCCCCCCTCACCCCCATGCTCCCCCTTTCTAATTATTCTAACTCTGGGGGTGGACCTCAGGATGGGATGACAAATTTCCCCTTGTGGCCCCCTAATGATGGACGCGTTCTGACAGGTGCACTGATGGCCAAAAGGGATTGCAGAATGAGGTGAATTCTGGCTTTGCCTGGCTGGTCACAAGCTCTGTTGTACTCAGACCCAGCCCAGCCCAGGCTATTTACACTGTACAACACTGGCCGAACTCTTAAAAGGACAGTGTGGTATTATACTCCACACACTCATGCAGGGCCAGAGCATAATTTTGTTATATGTGGATTTACCTTCCCTTGCTGGATGTCAGCCAGGTAGTGGGCATTGACAGAGTCCAGGTAGATATTCAAAGTAAGCCCCCCAATTTGGGAGGGTTGTTACACAATAAAAATTCCCCTAATCTCCAGTAGGGAGACCTCTGGCTGTCTGACTTCTAGCCATGATGGCTGCTCTGGTGCAGGGCGAGAGAATGGAAGTTCTAGAAGCTGGGGAGATAGCCTCCTTCCCTGCTTCTTCCTCACTACCAACTGCACCCAACAGAGATGTGGAATTACTGACCATGATTTTGCAGGAAGATGCAGAGATAAGAGATTCTTGTACAACTTCACCTCAGTCAGAACAGTACACAGCAGAACTTCCATTTCAAATGGAAGAGGCTCACCTGAAAAATCTTTTGAGGAATGAAAGCAACATCTATTGGCAATGGCAGAAGTGGAGGAGCAGAATTCTGAGCAATGAAAAAAGCAGCTTAAGACTGCAGTTTTAGGCCCCTCCAAATCCATCAGTTAGACTGTTCAGTTTAGTTAAAATCTTTACTGTTTGGTAGAGTTGTACAGAAAGAGAAAATTCCAAATCCTTGAAATTTTGCAAAATTCCATGGAATTTCATCATTTTGTGGAATATTAAAAATTTTGTAATTTGGTTATAACTTAATAACTGTTCAAGCTAGAAGTCTGAAATTTGGGATATACTGTATATTCTTTGTGGCCACAAACATGCCAAATATCATGTCATGTGGTTTAACAGTTTCAAAATCATAGAGCTAGAATGTTGTCATTTTATTGTTTGTGCGAAATTTCATGAACATTATTATCTGCATATACCTTAGCCATTTATTGGGTCAGGGATCTTAAATTTGGCATGATTTCTTGATAATAGATGTTCTAACAATGTGCCAGATTTCATGACAATATGATGCATCATCTCCAAATTATATGTGCTCAAAATCTGTCATTTTATTTCTTTTAGGAAATTTCATGAACAAATTTCATCTGCATATAACTCAAGCACCTTTAGAGCTAGACATGTGTTTATTTTATTTATTCAGTCTAGGATTACAATTACCTTTGAGTGCCAGGCAGCTAATTTACAAAGGTTCCACGTCAATATGGAGGGGTTACATACATATATGGGGAGACAGACATGTTTCACATAACATTTAAGCAATAGGAATAAAAATACAGAATACGAAATACAGAATACAGAATACAAAAAACACAATTAAACCCTTGCAAGTTTAGCACATGATTAGAGGCAGGGAGTAGAAAGAGGAGAAATTATGGGGGGAGTAAATACAAAGAAATGGGGAGCAGCCAGGCAGCATTGTCAGATTAGCAGCTAGGATAGTAGGGGGAAGGAAGTATATTGAGGAAGGGGGCGGCAGGAAGGGAGAGGAGAGGAGAGTGAGGAGGCAAGAGGTGTAAATTAGTATGGATAGCCTTTTTGTAATGCTTACAGAATGATTTAAATATGGAGTGAATTAGATTTTAAATTACATGGGGTTGAAAACTTTCCTATGTAAATATTTGCAAAACTTTCTGAAAACTATCAGCAATGTGAATGTTTGTAGCTTCTCTGCTCTTGCATGCATAAAGTTAACATTTGACATGCATATCCATAGTCCATGTATCCTGGTGTCTAACACAACTGGATCAATTGATTAAACAGTTTTAATTTTGCAGAAGAAGAAAAAAATGATTAGTAACATTTTTTTCACATATTTATGATAGCATATTCTGTAGACGAAGCATCCAGAATTTATTTTGTTTAATTTAACATTAACAGTGCACATATCACTACTTCATTTGATAAGCTGGGCTGTGCTCTTTGCAGTCCTACTGTTCTTCACTGGGTGACTATCCCCCCCTTCTCTTTTGGCATAGCCAGATTGACTCACTAGAACTACTGATCCCACTGATATCCTCTTTGTTCTTTACAGTGACAAACCTCCTTAAAATGTGAGTCACCCACTCCCTTCCCTATCAACTTACCCTGTTGGAAATAGCCAGAATTCTTTATTCCTGCTGCCCAAGACATTGTCTTCCCCTGCTACATCATTTTGCATACCTCTAAGTCCTAGACTTGCATGTACACCAGGCTCCCTAGATCATAAATTTACTGATTGTGATCCTTAAATATCTTGCATTCAGGTTGGAATTGTTGGCACTCTGTGCTTTCTTGCTCCAACCTGGGGGTCCACCCCTGTTGTGCTACCAAGCTCAGCTGTCCATTTCTTGGTGAAACTGTGTATCTAACTCCTGAACCTGGTGACCCCCTGCACCACCTGCCTCTTATACCCCTACCCTTTAATTAGAACCCCCAGATAAGGCTGAGTGAAATTAGAAAATTCCAGTTTCATATTATTTATCATGAAATGCTACAATTTTCACAAAGACTCATGGAATTTGACTTTAAGTAGAGATGCTATTGTGCAATTTCTCATAGCAAGCAATTAACAAAATTGGCACACACAGTCCCATTGTAAGGTCTACTAACCTGCCAGATTTAATGGTATTGCATTCTCTAGTTTTAAAATGTATGGGGTTTATTAACTTGTAATTTACATTCTTGCAAAATTCAATTTTTAAATGTTGTGAAAGTTTGACTTAATTTAATCCCATTTAAAGCTGAAAATATGAACTTTTTCAGAAATGGCCATGTGGTATAGTAGTTTAAATGTTTCAACTCTGGTTAAATTTGGATATGTAGTTTTAAAAGTAGAGGGAACTAACCAAAAATTAAATGTTGGCAGCATGTTTGGCAGGTTATAACACAGTCCCATTTAAAGCTAGACACCTGAAACTATATGCATATACAAATGCAGTGCTAACCTGTATACCTGGTAATTTTTGTAATATTTCAATAGATACTATCAAAGTCATACTAAAATTACAGAAATCCACATTTTGGCAAAATATTTGACTACCTATAACTCAGCTCCCATTAAAGCTTGAGACTTAAAACGTGGTGCATATATGCATTCTGTATGCATCTCTAAATCCTGATATTGTGGAGAAATTTGGAGACATTTGGAGAAGACATTTTAAAATGATCTCAAAATAACTGAAAATATAATTTTTATAAAATGTTTGGCAACCCAAACTCTACCCCTTTCAATTTAGAACTCTGAAATTTGTACACATGTTTAAGCCATGGTGCTCTATATATGTTCCAAATGTGGTGTTATTTAGAAACAAACATTTTAAATGATATAAAAATAACTGAAATTTAAAATTTTGGGAAATTCTGCAGAATTTTCACAAAAATTCCATGGAATTCCTTGTAATTGGAATGGTCATTCTGCAGGCATTACTTGGGTAGAATTTTATATTTCACACAGCTCTACTGTTTGGCTGTTCAGGTCATTACAATGTTTAACACGCAAATACATCTAAGTATACAGTAAAACATCCATGCTACAAAAACAATACTAGACACCAAATACACAATTGATATCAATTGGAAGCACCACTGGAAATCGACAGTAAATTTGTTGGCCTCCCGCACAGCGATGGCACAGTACCGACACTGGTATTGTGCCATCCCAAAAGGAAGTATTGCTGTAATGGTCTGTTTTTGGGTTTTGCTTTTGGGGTATCATGCTGGAGGGGTTAACTGCCATCAGTTAGCAGTTAGACATAGGCATCCTTAATTATTCTATGCGTGTAAAATAGTAATCGATTTAAAATAATCTAAATTTTAAATAAACATTAGTTCCCTTATAATTTCAATTGCATAACCACGCTCCATTAATTATGTCTCTGTCGGGACCCTGTTTAGTTCCATAGGTCAATTAATTTCCTGGCAATCAAGCTCAATTCAAGCACATTAATTATTTACTTAAACATGCTAGTATGCAATTCCCTACCTAATCTTCATTAGAAGCTCTGTAGTGATTCATCACTATCAAAAATGTATATATTCTATGGCTTTCATTGCAGCTCCTGTTGATACAAAACCTCCCAAATTTCTATGCATTCTCTTAGTAGTGCCCCTGTTTATCACCTAAAAAACAAATACTTAAATTGCAAGAAGTTTGAGCACTGATATTTCTAAATTTATCAGACCTGCCATTTTATACATTGTAACAGGCCCAGCAGTTTCCAACAAGGAGTAGCAGCATTAAAAAAAACACTATGAACTCACAGCAAACATGAATACATTTTAAGATATATACAAAATGAGTCATATTGTAATTCAAGAAATAAAAATGCTGGCACTTACTGTACGAAAACCACAAAGGAGCTCGCACTAGGACGGGGTGCCATGGAAAACTAAAAGTCAAAAACACAAATCCAGGCACTCACCACCACAAAGACACTTGGCTTAGAAGGAAGATTTATTGAATTGCCGGACCAGAAACCGCCAGGCAATTCAATAAATCCCTTTAAAATGTTTCCCTTCTGGGCCAAGTTCTTTTGTGGTGGTGAGTGCCTAGATTTTTGGTCACTTACTGTATGACAGCCTTTCTGGCAGCTCATGGTCACTCCTGCAAATCATTTACTAAACTAGCACAGCATCAGTTTGAGCATTTCAGTGACTAAATTAGGACAGGGACGCCCTGCAACGATAATCAAGAATACATCAGTGAATTCATATGCACCCATCACAGGCTGCAATGCAATGAAGTAAGCAGTATAAGACTACGGTTTACAAATAAAACAGTGTGCTCTTGACAGATATTCAACAAATCCAGCACTTAGTAAAAATGTCTTCTGAAGTGCTTCCGGATATATAAATTAAAACATCTCCCATACTCACACCTTTTCCATTAGGGAGAAAATCCCTGTTAAACAGGAGCGGAATGCTCTATTCAGAAAACAAAGTCCATCAGTTTATATACATCAGCAGTGTAAAGCAGTCCAGGAAAGCTACACTTTTAACACAGACCAACAGAAAACACAAGCATTTACATATGAATATCTCAATGTTGCATGTTAGTTGCAGGACTAATTCCGGACTAGGTTAGTATATTAGAATGTGTTGCAAAGAGTTTCACTCATTCATAGAAACAGAAAATTGTCAGCAGGTAAGGACCGTCAAGCCCAACCAGAGTGACCATGAGCCCTACCAAGTTTGCAGCCTCTGACTGTACCTGATTGTTGGCTTTTCACCCCTCCTTTCCACCTCTAAGGTTCTCCTATGCCTGTCCCAGGCATACTGTTCTTATATTCCTCCACTGTCCTTGTCCCCACCACCTCCTGTGGCAGACTATTTCATGTATCCACCACCCTCTCTGTGAAGAAACACTTCCTCACATTTCCTCTTAACCTGCCACCTTCCAATTTCATATCATGCCTCCTCATTCTAGTACTCATCATATATTGGAAGATGTCTCCCCTGCACCTTGTTTATGCCCTTAAGGTACTTGAATGTTTCTATCGTGCCCCCTTCACTCCTCTTCTCCAACTAGTGCATACTGAGATCCTTGAATCTGTCCTCGTATATTTTCTGGTGCAAGCCCTGTACCATCTTAGTTGTCATTCTCTCAACCTTCTCCACCCTGTCAATGTCCTTATGAAGGTACAGCCTCCAGAACTGCACATGGTACTCTAAGTGAGGCCTCACCAGTGTTTTATACAATGGCATCACCACCTTCTACTGGTGATATCTCTGCATATGCACCCCAGCATACCACTGACCCTCCCTGCAGCCTTTGTACTCTTCTTAAACACCTTTAGGTATCTGAAGTGATAACCCCCAGGTCCCTTTCTTCCTTGGTGATAGTCAACAACTCCCCTCTCCCATCTTACAGCTCTCCCCAGGGCTCCCTCATCACAGGGCATTATTTTGCACTTCTTTAAACTTAATTTCAGTGGCCACTCCACTCACCATTTTTTAAACTTTCCCAGGTCTCTCCTTGTTCTCTCCACCCCATCTGGAGTATCCACCCTGTTGCAGATCTTGGTGTCATCTGCAAACAGGCAAACCTTTCCCTCCAGTCCTACTGCAATGTCACTAATGAAGAAATGAAACTGGACTGGCCCATAAACTGATCCCTGTGGCATCCTACTGGTCACCACCCTCTCCCAAGATTGGATCCCATTTACCACCATACTCTGATTCCTATCCATTAACCAGCTCAGTAGCTGACAGATATATATTTACAAAAATGTAATGCTTCTTATAACCTGCTGAGTTTGGATCAAAAGAACTCATGTGGAGTCCTAATATAGGCTGTACCAGATGAGAGGAGGCCAGTAAGATTTTTCCACTTGCCACAGAGGCCCCCAAATCATTTTTATAATGTTATCATGTTTAGCCTTGTGCACATGTCTTGTTACTGGTCATTTGAGCATTACAGCATTTGTCTCCATAACTTGGAGTCCAATCAGTAACAATAATTATCTTCAATTTGATTCCTGTGTCATTGTCTGAGGAGGAGGAGAGGCTATAAAATACTACAAAACAATGGGGTATTTTTGCCAGTTCTCCCCGTTGTTTATAATGCATGGCAGGCAGTCTATTGAAATATATTGAAGAATGTTCACCTGTCTGATTTGTCCCCTAGGTCAGACAGGATTTCCTATGTGCCAATATTTGCTTCTTTTACAAGTTTTATTTTTAAAGTTTGAGAAAATGAAGGTGAAGTATTGTTTAATCTCCTTACTGTCTCTAAGCCACACACAATCTCCTTGTTCCAGGTACTTTAAACCAATGAGATTTTTTTCTGTGTTTTTTTATGTATTATCTGGATGTTAACAGAATGTGACTCTCTGAACAACTGGCATAAGTCTCCAAGGAAGGACATGGTTGATCTGAAAGCTTAGACATTGTTTTCTTTTTATAACATCTATGTTGGTCCAGTAAACGGTATCAACCCATTTGCTTCTGGATCTGTTCTTACAAAGACCAATACAGCAATTAATCTATTTCTGTATGCCACTAAGCATAATAATTTTGGGTTTACCAGACCCAAGAAACACTAGTAACCCACCCCCGAGGCAATGTTAGCATACCTTTAACAGGGCAACATGAGCCTGTCAGCACTAAAACTGCTATCACAGTCCCAGTCATCCTCTTCTCCTCTCGAGGGTCCCAGCTCCATTTTAATAGTAGAGCACTTTGTGAAATCCATCAGGGCAGTTACATATGAAGCACACCTGATCCATCAGTCCCACTGCTCTAAATGCCATTTACCGTAAGCACCCAAAACTCCTAGAACACAACATTTCTCCAAACTGAAATTATTATAAGGTGACAATAAAACAGGCTGCATTATGAGGCATTTAAGATGTCAGTATTCAAACAGCACAAAAGTTAGGTTTTACTCCTCCTTATTTATTTATTGAAGTCTTGGAATTACAACCTTTGAGCCAGGGGCTCATTTATTTTATTTATTTTATTGGAGATTCAGAAGTACCTTTGAGTCAAGGACTCATTTACAAAGGTTCCACGTCACAGGTATTACATACAAGGAGAGAGGTCACATAGCAGTACAGTAGTACATAGTCAGGTATTACATAAGCAGTAGTTACAGAGGCATTTGTGGGTCTCTCAGAGGAGACCTAGGTCAAGTTAAGGCAGACAGGCAACACAACATGGCATAGCAGTGCAGGGCAACAAGCAACACAAAATGCGGTATAACAAAGGTACTTACAGGTAGGTATTATAGGTATTTACAAAGGCTCCACATCATAAAGTGAAAAAAAACAATGACAAAATACAAGGTATAAACAAACAATGAAAAAAAATGACAAAATACAAGGTATAAACAAACAATGAAAAACAATGACAAAATACAAGGTATAAGCAAACAATGAAAAACAGTGACAAAATACAAGGAATAAGCAAACAATGACAAAATACAAGGTAAAAACAAACAGCAAGTAAATACATCGTCTGGTGTTATGAAGGCAGAGAAAATACAAAGTAAGTGCTTCATGGTTACATGGTTCATGGCAAAACAGTTATAAATGCTTAGGAAGACAAAGGAAACAAAAGTTGCAAAACAAATGCCAACAAATTGCATACAGAGAAGGAGCAGCCAAAGAGATGACCTTGTCAGGGGACCAATGAGTAGAGAGCACAGGTGGGGGGGCAAGGTAGTATAAGGGGAGTCAAAACAGAGGAGGCAGGTTAAGGCAGTTCAAGATAGGCATTGAACCAGAGGGGAATGAAGTCCTAAGATAGCCAATGAAGGTACAGAGGTATGGAGGGGAGATAGAGGGTGGTAACCAGTGTAGCCAGGATGCAGAATAAAGGTCACAAATGTACGTGTATCGATGGGCTCCAGTAACAAGATGGCACACCTTGTTAATCGCAACACTTAACCTCCAGAGTGAGGAGTTGGAGGCAGCACCATAGATAATAAGCCCAAAGACTAAGATAGAGAGGATTGAACTAGTGACGGCTAAGCGGAGAGCATCCTGGGTCATACTATATCTGTATCTGTAAAGAAGACCAAGCCTACAGCAGACATTTCTGAATATTAGATTGATGTGTTCATGGTAAAAGAGGTGGCAGTCCAGGGTAATACCAAGGTACTTAAAATTATTGATTTGTTCGAGGGGTGAGTTAAGATTGTTTGTGACAAGGAGCTGGGCATTTTGAATCTGTTGTGAGGGCTAGAGAAGAGCATCACTTTGGTTTTCTTGTAGTTGAGAACTAGTTTGTGGTTGGTGAAACAGGTCTCAACTGCAGCAAAACTCTGTTGCAAGCTCTTGGTAAGGGGTAGAGGAGTAGGCTTGGTGGTAAAGAGCACAGCATCATCCACATACAGCAGTAGGTGAGAAGCACATATTTGTGGTAGGGAGTTCAGAAAAAGACTTAACAGTATTGGGCCCAGGATCAAACCCTATGGAACACCTGAACTAACAGGGAGACTAGGAGAGAGTGTGTTTTGTATTTTTACTCTTTGGGTTTTGCCATCAAGGTAACTTTGGAACCACCCTGTGACTTCTTGAGAGAGTAATAGGGAGGGTAGGGACTTTGGCAGAAGGGAGTGATTGACAGTATCAAATGCCTTTGTGAGGTCTGTGTAGATGGACTCCACAAGGTGACCATGATCTAACACCTTATGAATGAAAGCGGTGAATTCTATAAGGGCAGGTGGTACTGTGCCTTTCTAAAACCATTTGTTGGGCACATTGGATCTGGTAGGTACCCAGATACTCAGTCAACTGGTCTGGTAACTATTCACTCCAAAGCTTTGGAGAGAGGGAGGGACAGAATGGAAATTGGTTAGTATTATTTATTTATATATTTATTTAGATTCTAATAACTGGGTAAGCTTACTGAGACCGGAAGTCCCCTTTTCAGGAGCGACTCAGATTAGTTACAACAATGGTTACATACAATGGCAGGAATATACAAAATTACATTCATTGGATTAGGCATAGAGTATTTACAGAGTGTGATAGTGCACAGTACATATGACCGCTTAACACATGAGTGAGTATTTACAGAGTGTGACAGTACACATGTGTAAGACCCTGTCACCACTTTTGTGAACGGGTGTTACCACCGCTGCTTTCCAGATGGAGGGGAATTGACCTATGCAGAGGGAGAGGTTAAGAATCTTTGTGAGGGGTGGCAGAACTGAATCTAAAGAGGGGTGTAGCAATTTGAAATCAAGTGTGTCACTGCTAAATCGTGAGTTAGTGATAGCCCCCGCACAAGGTATTTTTTTTACCCAATAGTAACGGCCTTGAAATGAAAGGTGGGAGTGCCATTGGGTGGGTCACTGTTTTGCATGCTACCAAGGGTAGGTCAGTGTGGAAATTAGAAGGAAGCATCCCATTAAGGTCAGTGAATGCAGTGTTAAATATTTTACCAATTTCTTTAGGGTCTTGGGTAATAGTTCTATTAAGGTTGAGCATTGAGGGAGGAGATTGCTGGGTTTGCCAGTGAGGTTTTCATGTTCTCCTAGAACAGCTTGCTATTGACCCAGAAGTTGAGAAACTGGTCTTGAAATGTTTGATTTTAGCAGTACGTACTGCTCTGGTGCAGGCATTCCTAGGTTCCTTATAGCGTTGACAGTCCTTGCCATTATTTGTGGCATGTGTGATGTGCCAGAGGTGGTCGCAAGTAGTCATTAGTTTAAGGAGTGATGGAGGTGATCCAGGGGTTGCTAGCCCCTACGACTTAAAGTTTTTAGAAAGGGGAAAATAAGTCACAAGCACTGTTAAAGAGAGATATGAAGTGTTCCAGGTCTGAGTCCACTCAGGTGGCAGTGTCAATTGGTGACTATTCACATTGGCGGAGGTGGTCTTGGAACTGTGAGAGCTACCCCCATCTAAGAGTACACTGGTAGAAAGTCCTGTGGGGGGGGTTGGGGAGCTGATGAGACCAGTGGCATATAATCAGGGAGTGGTTGCTAAGGGAGTCAGACAACACAATTTTGTTAGAGATCCTGTCAGGGCAATTAGTGAGCACCTTAAGTGAGCCACCACTTGGAGTGTTTAGAACACAACAAAAGTTAGCGTGGTTCCCAAATGAACAATATCTCCTTATCTGCTTACAAAAAGAGATTCAGCACTTGAAACTTAAGATCCACATGCTGTAAGAAAAGAATAAATAGTATAATGGCAGCAGTCTGATAACAAATGCCTAAACAAACAGCACACTACAGGGAGAGGAGCACCACTGCAGCCAGCTTGCTGCTCTGCTCCCCCTCCCCTCCACTGTGAAGACTGAGCAGAACAGTTGTTAGATGGGAATGCTGACCACTGCTATCAAACCGGCACAGTGGTTGGGTTCACCGGATGATGATGCAGGAACATCAGGGGGAGGGATCTGCCCATCCACCATGCAGGTGAGCCTGTGTACTGATACCACAGACAGACTTAACTTTATTGCACTAATACAAAAGCCTGCTACTTTTTCTAATGATATGCCCCCAGAAAATGACTCTGCTGCAGCCCAGTCAGTACTGGTTGCAAACAGTACTGCCAAAGCTTTTTTCAACAGTGGATGCACAACAAAATGGCAGCTCTTTCTGCTATGGCATTGCACAGGCAAATGATGAGCAGTGTAAAGGGACGAGGTCTGCCATGTCCAGAACAGCTACAGTGAGGCATAACCTTGGCTAAGATGTGACCCTCTCAACAACCCCTGTCAGAAAACATCTTCAGAAGTGGTCCACTGATGCAGCACTGTTAGCAGCAGGATGGATGAAAGCTGCTGACAGCTTTCTTGGGTACCACTCGATCCTCATTGCTGCCAAACTCCAACAAAAAGGAATGATAATAAATCAGAGGGACAAGTGTCTGATAGTATTAATGAGTCAGTATCTGTCACTGGGGTAAGCAACCCACAAATGGCTTCTATTTCACACTCTGGTATTCTAACTGTGCCACAGACTCCTGATAAAGGGAACAGTACGGACATTATGACAGACCAAGATGAGGGCCTCTCTAACAGGAGACCTTTAAATTCTACTACTCCTGTCCAAGGAGCTGCAGCTGGAACTGACAGGACATTTTAAGATGTTAGACGTATTTTACATACACAGCGAGCCTGCACAATGCAGGAATGCAGTCTAGTTTAGATACCAAGAGGATCTGGATTCCCCCACCGGATATTTTTATTTTATTTTTATTTAGTTTTTGTTTACTGGGAAGGTGCACTAGGCATAACAATGATTATTTTCAGGCATGACCCGGGAAGATACAGTGCAATACAACAACAAAACAACAATTTACAAAATCAGATTAGTGGGATAACAATTATACAGTGAACAAAGTAGGTCAGGAGAGACAGGCAATTGCATCAGAAATTCGTACATAGATTTACATTAAATGAACAATAGAGATGCAGGAAGGAAAGAAAGCAATGCTGAAGGTGATCAAACAGGAGAGACAGAGAAATTGAAGAAGACAGGGAATTTAATGAGATGGAACTGAAAACTAAGGGTGTGTGTAGTGTCAGGCATATGTTGCAAGATGTAAGTGCAAGAAAGTACTGGTGTTGATTGAGGGGCTAAGGGGGTTTGGAACAGGAGCACTTGTTCATTGAGATAAGGTACTTGCTAGCTCCATCTTAAAGGTGTTGTGAGAGGGAGCATGGTGCACAGTTAATGGGAGGGAGTTCCAATATTGGGGAGCTAGAATGGCAAATGCACTTGCACCCTTGAAAGAACTGTGCCTAGGGACATAGACAAGGGACTTGTCTGTGGAGCACAAGCCGTAGTTAGAGGCTGTTTGAGAAAGTATTCCTCAAGGGACTTAGGAGTTTGTGATCTGATGACACTGTCGATGATAGAGCCAAGAGAGTAGAGCCTTGACTCTTTTGGTGGCAGCCAACTCAGGTCCTAGTAGAGGAGACAGTGGTGTTTAAGCCAGTGAGCAGAGGAAGCATAGCGACAAATGCTGTTGTAGCTGACATCCCACTTGTGTAGACTAGACTTAGATGTAGCAGTATAAGTGCAATGCCATAGGTAATTGAGGGGAGGAGAATACCATGAGCTATGGCTAGCCTGGTGGAGGGGGTTAGCACATAGCTAGTGTGATAGGCAATACCCAGCTTGGTGTTCACAGATTTGCATGCATTTTGTATATGGAGAGCAAAGCTTAGTGATTGGTCGAGGGTAACACCAAGGTATTTTTTTTTTTTTTTTATATTTAAATTTTACTCCTCCGGAGCCGCCTGCCGCCCTATCCTTCCGCCCTGGTCATGGGCCGCCGGCTTCTGCTTTCCAGATCGGCCACAGCCCCCAATACCCTGTGGCTTACCCCACACGGTGGGGCCCGCGGCACCCCCTTCATATATGCCGCGGGCACTGGAGCTAGGTCGGGGGCCTGCCCTGGAAGCACATTGAAGCCACGGTGAGCTTCATCCATGACGGCGGGCAGCTCCTCTTCCTTTTTCCGGTTTTCTCCCAGGGGAGGCGGGGTCGTGCAATGATGCCAGCATCTGCCCCGCCTCCATCCATGCTGAGTGCTGGCTGCGTGGAACTCCTGGTCTCCAACAGGGGTTCCCAATGCGCCGAAGACTGCCCACACCCTCCCCCTTGAATAGGAGAGCTGCCCATCGACGCCAACTTACTCCCCTGCCGTTCTCCGACGATCCGGGTCCATTTCCCAACCCGGTCGCCAGTGTCGCAAGCGGAAATCCACCTCTGCGCCGACGTGGCCGGCCAACACCAAGGTATTTAAAAGAGGTAATAGATCCAACAGTGGAGCCATCCAAGGCAGAGATTTTGAGATTGCTTAAGGGGTGTTTGATTTTGGAGTTGGTTCCAAATAGCATAACCTGGGTCTTGGACTCATTTAAGACAAGCTTATGGTTAGCTAAGCAGGATTTTGTAAGTTAAAAGTCAACTGAGAGCCATAGATTTATGTCCTCTGTGCATTTGGTGCTAGTGTACAGAACAATATCATCTGCATATAGAAGAGAGGACGTCTCTGATAGGTTTGACGTGATGTCATTTATAAAAATTGAGAAAAGGAGTGGGCCAAGGATGGACCCTTGGGGCACTCCAATATTCAGTGCAGCCTTATCAGAGAAGGTGGAATTGTACTGACCATTTGAGTTATGTTTCATAGGTAGCTATCAAACCAACTTACAATGTTAGGTGCAAAGCTAAGCCACTGCAGGGTAACAAGAAGGATGGAGTGGTCAATCAGATTGAAGGCCTTAGCCATGTCAAAGAAAATTGCCCTAGTGAGAAGGCCTGCGTCCATGGCAGATAAGGTGTCAGATGTAAATTTAAGGAGACAGTAGTAGTGCTGTGTCCCTTAAGGAATCCATGCTGTGCAGTAGTTAGAAGGTCATATTTCTGAAGAAATTCAATAGTTTAGGTTGCTACTAGTTTTTCAAGGATCTTACTGAGGACTGACAGGATGGCTATGGGTCTGTAGCTGGAGGGGTCTTTGGGGTCACCTTTTTTAAAAACAGGGGTACCCTTGCTGACTTCAGATATCAGGTACTTGGCTTTGTTCGAGACAGAGTGAAGATCTTTGCTGGGGAGCAGCTATAAAAGGGCAGCCAGTTTAGCAGCTTGGGTTCAAGGGCATTGGAGTCAGTAGCCATTGTCTCTGAGAATTTTTTGAGGAGGGTGAGGACTTCTTCACGTGTAATCGACTTGAAGTAGAAAAGGGAGACTGACCTAACAGGAGGTGTATTAGGAATTTGCACTATCGGGAAGGAGGAAGTAAACGTTGTAAGGTCAGATAATTGTTGATTGAAAAGATTGCAATGGTCTCGGGATCATTACAATTAATGCCATTAAGAACCATGTCACTTGGTGACGAGGGCTGGTTTGATCCCAGGAAGGATTTGACATGGGTCCAGAATTTTCTGGAGTCACCATATGAGTTATTAAGCAATTCCTTGCAGTAGGAACTTTTTGCATGCTTGATGTCTTTTTTTACAGGCATTCTGCTGAACTCTGTAGGAGTTATAGTCACTTTGTAGGTCGGAACTTTTGAAATGGTGCCAACTTTTGTCCCTCATCCTTAATTTAGCAAGAAGATCTGTCTTTAGCCAATGGGGTTGTCTCTGTTTGACCTGGCATGTTACCAAGTAACAATGATGGTCCTAAATAGCTAGAAAGTTGATTGGGAAGATGTTTAGAGCAGATTGAGCATCAGTAGCCTCATACAACTTGGATTAATCAATGCAGGAGATATCTCGTAGAAAGGATTGGGGCACAAGGTCTGCATAATTACAGAAGGTAATAAGCTGAGGCTTTGCCAGATATAATATCTGTCACTAGGAAACTTTTAAAAGAGTACCTTTTTTTTGTTTTCTTTTTTTTGCATCTGAATTGTATGCAGTGAATCATCAAAAAGGTAGGAGAGCCATGAAATTTGCAATTCTTATGGAAAATCAGTACTCTCCTATGAGTCTGTTAATAGATAATGTGGGAAATGAAGCTAATGACATATTAGCACTTGTAAATAATGGCCAATCAGAAAGTCATGAACATCAGGATGAAAGTATACGTGTAAATGAGGACAGCCACACAAAATAAATGCAGACATTTATAATTGTATATTGTAAGATATGGACATACAGCATATAGAAAATACAAAGAGAAATAAGAAAATGTACATACTAGAGTTCAATTATCAGATTCACTGATCATATTACAAAAAAATAATAAAGAAAATGTAATTAGTTTTTGTTTTCCCAGAGCAGGAGTCAGGGATATGCTGAATATTGTGTCAGATTTAACTAGTAAAATAGTGGAACATTCATTAATGCTGATACATACAGGGGCAAATGAGATTGGGGCAATACTGTGGAGAACCTATTCAATGCCATAAAAGTCATACATGACATGGTGGCCAAAGCAAAGTGTGAATTAATTATTTCGGAAGTACTGCCAATACCTAGAATGAACTGGGGAGTAAATAGAAAAATACTTAAATTGAATAACTGGATTAGGCAATGGCACTTAATGCACAGTATTATAAACATTAAAATATGGGAGTTGTTGGAGGGTAACCTTTCCTTGTTCATTCATGATAAATTGCATCTTGGCAGAGAGGGAAATGACATGTTGGCTTTACAGTTTATAGATACTATTAAGGAAACTTTAAACTAAGTAATAAGGGGAATAAAATATATCAAGTTGTGCAATTTCTGAGACTTGGTTTAGGGAATGGGACTGGGGTACTGACATACTTGGATATAATACATTTAGAAAAGATCGTATAGGAAAACATGGAGGAGTAATAGTGGTATATATAAAAGAAAAGGAATTAAAGGCCTATGAGTTCAACCCCATAGGAAATATGTAACATAATATCAAACTATTATGGGTTAAGAGACAACTGCCCACACAACAATTAACTCTATCCTTGTTACTGAGCACCTAAGTTAGAAATAGAGGTTAGTATTAATTTTAGTAACACTTAGGAGCAGACAAATATTGATGGAGATTACATGCTGATGAGGGATTTAAATTTCCCTAATATTAATTGGACTATGTTGAAAGGTACTACAGGAACAGAAAACAGACTCATAGAGATGGCTGTTCAAAAACAATTTTGAACAGCTGGTTAAAGAAAAACACTAGGGGAGATAACATCCTGGATTTATTCATGTGTAATTTTGAGGAAAAAATAATAAACATAACTGTTGAAGGACTGTTGAGTGATAATGAACATAACAAGATCATGGTAGAAATAAACATGGAACACTAAAAAAACAATGGTACAACAACTTATAGCTGGTATAACAAAGCGGACTATAAGCAAAAAATACTTAAATCAATGGAAATGGCAAGAAGAGCTGAAGGGTTAGAAATGATGGCCATTTGGACAAAATTAAAACAACAAATTGACAACTGTGTTGGTGCTTAGGTGCCAGAAATATCCAAATATAACAAAAAAGTTAGATTCCCAGCATGGTGGGGAAATTCTGTTAAAAAGGTATAAAAAGAAAAGAGAAATTATACAATAGATACAAACATAATCCCACAGAAATCAACTGGGAAAAGTACAAGAAGGCCTCAAATGAATGTAACAGCATAATCAGAAAATCTAAAATAACAGTTGAAAAGAAAATGGTAACATCCATTAAGGACAACAAAAAAAGCTGTTACCGTTATGTGGGATCACTAAGGGCAACAAGATACCAGATGCTGCAGTCACCATCCCTGGATACTCTATAATCAGGCAGGACAGGGTTTCCAAACTAGGTGGAGGCTGTGCCATCTACCTGAGGAATTCCTATCTTGGTCAAGTCTTCCCATTCTCAAACCCTAAACCACCCTCGCAGGTTCTCGCTATTAAAGTTCTTCTCGGGGCACACAACAAGAAGCTCACCATTGTCTCTGTGTACCTACCCCCTAAAGATCAGTCAAATGGATTTATGAGCATATTGGAAAGCCTACAGGGATTACACCGTAACTCTGAACTCATAGTACTAGGTGACTTCAACATAAATTGGCTATCGCTGGAGGCCAGAAACTACAAGGATGCTGTCATGTCACAGAACCTCACCCAGCTTGTTACCACCCCACCAGATGCAGCTTTAGGACAGGGTCGCACACACTTCTGGACTGGATCCTTACTAATCACCCTGAACAAATATCAAGTCTCAGTGCTCCTGATGGGATCAGTGACCACTCACCGGTCACATGTACCTGGACAAACAAATTCATTAAGCCCCCTCCTAAAATAATCCACACCAGAGTGTTAAAGCACGGGTACCTTGAGCTACTAAAGACACACCTAAGCTACCTGGACTGGACACCAATCAACTCTGCCATTGATGTAAACCAAGCCTTAGACCTTTTCATCAGCCACTTCACTGCGGCCTGCAATATCTTTGCACCTCTCTAAAAGCTGAAGGTCAGGGGAGAGCTAACCCTTGGATAACCCCCGATCTAATCACTTTACTCAAACATAGGGATCATCTCTGGCACTGTGCCCGTGCAACATCCAAACCTGGGGATATTCAAAAGTATAAAGCTGCCAGAAATGAGTGCACACGGGCAGTTAGGAGCGCCAAAAGCAAATACTTCAAGGAAGCTCTCTCCAACTCCTGGGGTGACGGAAAAAAATTTTGGAGTACTTTGAAAGACCTGACAGGCAAGGACCCTAAGTCACCACCCACCATGCTCAACATAAATGGAACACCAACATGTGACCTGTACACAATCACCACCACCTTTAACAATGCATTCTCCAACTTGGATAGTGTTCTCCCTTCTAATTTCTTTGATGCCCCCTCTAGTAGTAACCCTCCTGCAACTACTCCTCTCTACACCCTGCCCCACAATTCTACTTCAAGGAGATCCCAGTGCATGAAGCCAGAACCTATATTTGGAAGGCCATTCTAGCATGAGCTACAGGTGACTCCCTTGACCTGAAGTTGTTAGCACTTGTCCTTGAAGAAGTCCTTGAACCCCTGACAAAGGTCCTCAATCTATCACTAAGGATGTCCCAGTTCCCATCTCGCTGGAAACAGGTGACCATCATACCGGTACACAAAAGTGGAGACAAATCACTGCACTGCAACTACAGACCTATCTCCATCCTCCCTCCATTGTCTAAGGCCCTGGAGCATGTCGCCTCAGACCAACTAGTCAAGTACCTGGAAAAATACGACATCCTGTGTCCTGAGCAACATGGTTTCTGAAATGGGCACAGTACCACCACTGCACTATTAGAATTCACGGGCTTCATCCATACCACACTCGATCAAGGAAACTGTGTAGGGGCAGTATTCATCCACCTTACAAAAGCCTTTGATACTGTGAACCACCCACTCCTACTCAAGCAATTATCAAACATTGGGCTCTCCAGTGAAGCGCTGCTCTGGTTTTCAAGCTACCTTGGGGAGAGGGTCCAGTGGGTTAGGATTGCCAGTGTCACCTCGTAAGAAAAGCCAGTCCTTTCAGGGGTCCCACAGAGGTCCATCCTGGGGCCACTACTCTTCAGCCTCTTCCTCAATGACTTTCCCAGTGTCTGCCACCAGAAATTATTGCTCTACGCTGATGACGCAGTCATGCTCACCATCCACCAAAATGCAGAGCTCCTTGAGAAACAATTACAGCTTGAATTCATGTGCATCGAAGAATGGTTCCAGTCACACAAACTGGACATAAACTACAGCAAAACAAAGGTTATGACCTCCTACAATGCCAGGAGCAAGTACAAATCCCGTGACCTCACCATCCTAAACCAAACAGGGACCTTACTTGAACACGTTCCTGATTTTAAATACCTAGGTGTCACATTGGACAGCTCACTCTCCTACCATCGGCACATAGATTCTGTCACCAAAGCCACCAACATCCGTATAGGCCTGCTCTACAGGCACAAACACTGCATGACTCCTGACACTCTCCGGTTGGCTATCAACAGCTCTGTCACCTCCATCATCGATTACGGACTAGCAATTTATGGCTCTGCCTCTGCCTCTGCCCTCCGCAGAATTACAGTTGCACTCAACAAAGCATGCAGGCAGCTAACCAGGGCTGACTGACTTACACACTTGTGACCTGTACACTCGGGCAGGATGGCTTCCTCTATCAGCGGATACAGTATCAAACCTGCCTCTTAGCCAAAAAAGTCCTCCTCGGGGTCATGCCCCCCGGGCATTGAAAAGCTCCTTATTGACCACCACAGCACCCAGTGAACTAGAAGTTCACAACAACTAACCTTCCTTGTCCCCAGATGCCGGATTACCATGGGCCAGAGGGCCTTTGCCCACAGAGCACCACAGTGGTACAATACTCTCAACAAAGAAACTCTTACTGCTGCTGCTGCTCTTGGCCCTTTTAAGAGACAACTCTGACTTCATCTCATTTCAACTAGTCATTGTGACTGCCTCGCCTAATCAGGGGCCCACCGCTCACTGCCTCCATTTCAGTCTTGACAGCTACCTCTCCCCACCTTGCCCCCTCCTACCTGCCTACCCACTTTCCCCTCTCCCTTTCCTCTTCCCAAGCATTTCCTGACTTTTATCCCTCCCCTTTAGAGCTCTTATCCTCACCCTCTACCCTCCGACAATGGCTTTCCTGCCTGCATTACCCCCCTCTCACCTGCAGCACTTATTTCTAAGATTGCCCTTGGCTGGTATGTCATGCTACCTAACATTTGACACATTTTGAATTACTGGAATTTCCTAAGCCTCAATCTCTTACTACTTTTTATTGTGTAACTATGCATTACTATGTTGACCTTTGTATGTATATATACCCCCATTCCTTCGACGTTGAACCTTTGTAAACGAGCAGTTCCTGCTCAAATGTATTTGTAATCCTAGATTTCAATAAAATAAAATAAAAATAAAAAATAAAATCAAAGAGAACTAGAACCTCTGAAAGTGGGAGAAGAAATAATTTATAAGGAATGAGATATGGCCAATGAACTTAATCGGTACTTTCTGATAACATTTTAATTCAAAGAAATGCCCATGGATAGCTGTACAGTCAATACCAATAATAATACATTCATAAAAGTCTCAGAAAAGGATATTTTGAATAAGCTTAAAAAAATAAAACCAAATAAATCTGTAGGTCCTGATGGACTAAGTTCAAGACTACTGAAGGAACTCTCAGAAGAACTTGAGGGACCAATTACATTGTTTTTTAAGGCATCTTTTCAAGAAGGAAGGTTTTGAGTGAGTGGAAAGAAGCCAATGTCATGCCAATTTACAAGTAGGGAGATAGAAAATAAATCACTAACTATAGACTGATAAGTTTAACCTCGGTTCTAGGCAAGGTAATAAACAAATTAATATATGATCTTGTTGTGGAACATACAGAAACCAAGGGAGTTTATTTATTTATTTATTTAGCTTTTGTTAACTAGTAACATATGCCTATTTTAAGGTACAACCCGGGAGAGTACAGGAATTAAAAGAACATACAGAGTACAACTTGAAGCAAGTAAGACAGATACACTGAAATCAGGAAAAGCATAACATACATAGTAAGATAACTCGGGTTACAACAGTCAAATATGAAATAAATACAGAGTCACTAAGACAATGTTTAAAGCAGTATATACAGATATATACAGAATTTACACACTTAACACAGGGCCACACCCAGGCGGGCATTCAACCACAGCAGGGCCGGAGCCCAGGTACAGGAGATGATATGCTCAAGTACAATGCAGGTGACCAAGGTAATTAGGGGGCTAAGACAGTCACATACCGAGGAGAGCTTCAAGTGTGTCCACAGGGAGGTTCATAGGCACGCCAGGGAGGGGGAGGACTGGACCTGGACTGGAAAGGAGTTCCATAATCTGGGGGCACGTGATGCAAAATCCCTGTCCCCATTTGGGGGCGATTAGTAGGAATCTTAAGGATAGCAGGCCCAGAGACCTTAGGGAGTAGGCAGTGGAGGCAGCAGGCAGAAGGAGCTCTGCCAATCCAGGGGGCGGTGCCTGAGCCCAGAACCTTACCCATGAAGCAGACCAAAACAAAATTCATGTAGTTGGGTGAGGAGAGCCAGTTAAGTTTAGTATACAGATCACAATGGTGAGTGAGATGAGGGCTGCAAGAGCAAAACAGCAAATGTTATTGTAGGCTACAGTCCACCTAGTTGATACAACATAGCACAGCACAGCTTTATCCCAGGAAGATATTGCCTTACAAATCTGGTACACCTTTCTGAGCCAGTTAGTGCTGCCCTGGATGCTGGACTCCCTGTAGATATAATATTCTTGGACTATTTTAAGGCCTTTGACTCAGTTTTGCACAAAGTGTTAAACAACCTGAAAATATCCATTTACACCCAAATGTAATTAAATGCATAAGTAGCTGGTTAGATAATAGATGTCAAAGAGTAAGGCTTAGGGCTATTCAGAATGGGGAGAGGTGACCAATGGGATGCCTGAGGACTCGGTTCTAGGTCCAGTACTTTTTAATATACTTATCTCAGGAATGCAAAAATCAGAACATGTCTGTCTTCATAAGTATGCTGATGACAGTAAGGTGGGATCAACAGTCAACAATGAATCAGCAGCAATATCATCACAGGAAGAAATAACTAACCTAGAACAGTGGGCCAG
The DNA here is from genome assembly GCA_016271365.2 of Neoceratodus forsteri. Lineage (NCBI taxonomy): Eukaryota > Metazoa > Chordata > Ceratodontiformes > Ceratodontidae > Neoceratodus > Neoceratodus forsteri. Next base: position 45,161,031 of record JADMNL010000035.1, read on the forward strand.
TCAAACCAAGCTACCTTTTAATGTAGAAAAATGCAGAGTGATGAATCTGGGGCATAGAAACATACACTTTACCCATACTTCCAATAATACTCCTTTACAGGTGACAGAAAGTGAGAAAGATCTAGGAGTAATAGGTTCAAACACTCTTTCTTTTGATATAAATGTTAGGCAGACAGTTAAGAAGTGTCACAGAATTATAGGATGCATCTTCAAACACATTAGAAGTAGGGAGCCCTCCACAATTATCCCTTTACTCATCATTGGTTAGACCACATTTGGAGTATTGTTCTCCTTTTGTGCTCCACAGAGTGTAGGTTGTCAAAAACTTGTGGCAGAGTACAGAGACAGACAACCAAGAGGATAAGGAATATGGGACATATGAGTTACTTGGATAGATTAAACCATCTGGGTCTGTATTTAGAGTACAGAAGATTACATGAGGACCTACAGTATGTTTGGTCTTCAATGCAACCAAGAGGACAGAAATATGGAAACCATAGGACTGGTTAAATATCATGGTACAAGGAACACAAAATCCATAATTTTAAAATATCCAGAGAAGTTAAAAAATAACCAGGAGAAACAAATGGCTTAGTCAGAGTTATTAGTGTATGGAATTCCTGCCTGAAGCTATTGTCAATAGGAAAATATGAATATGTTCAATATTTTGCTGGATAAATATATGGGTGTAGAAAAATGTCGATCCTAACACTAAAAAGGTGATGAGCTATACATAGGTCTTTTTCTGACCTCCAATGCTCATATTACACCTATGAACCTATATTTTAGGATACAATATTTTTTATGTTAGTTTTCACTCTCTGAAAGCACTAGAATGCTTTTGGCTCGAATACGATAAAGTCAAAGACTCTGGTCTGTGGTCCCTATTTTTGACCATAATGTTATCTGAACCAGCAATTAAGACCATCTCTGTGTTAGTTCATAATGAGGGGATCAATGTGTCCGATATTCTCTACTGGCTAAAACAACAGTGTGAGGTCATTGATACACCAGTCCCCATCATTGATAGAAAGCAGGTTTTAACAGGGGGATGGAAATTTAAAGTGAAGTTGCATCAGACAAACACTGGTACTGTATATGTCATTTGCCATGGAGATTTTTCATAGGGAGGGATAGGGAGTGTGTTTCTATCCTGGCTAACCCAGAAAATGTCATAAGTGTGGCACCTGTACTCATCTTAGCTCAGCCTCTGATGCTGAAAAGTGTAACGGCTGTTTGGAATATGGGCACGTTAGTCTGAATTGTTCGAATCCATTCAAATCCAATTTGTGTGAATACCAGAGACATTCCTTTCAGCAGTGGCCGTGGGCTTCACACAACAGAGAGGATGGTCTGAATCATGACAAATTAATTACCAAAGGACAGGCACAGGGCAAAGGAAGCAAGAGCACATAAATATAAAACAGCACCAGGGAAGGAGACTCAACAAAGTATGCAGTCCAGTATAGGGCAACTAAAATAGTGCAGGGTCTGCACCAGAAGGCATGTGAAGAGAGACTAGAGGAGCTTAATATGTATACCATGGAGGAAAGAAGGAGAGAGGACATGATAGAAACTTTCAAGTGCCTCAAGGGAATTAGCAAAGTCCAGGAGGGTAGCATCTTTCAGAAAAGAGATGTGCAAGAAGAAGGGGCATAATTTGAAGATAGAGGGTGCTGGCTCAGGAGCAATTTGAGAAGTATTTTTCATGGAGATGGTGGTGGCGCATGGAATGTCCTTTCTGAGGAGGTTGTGGGGTCAAAAACAGTGGGGGAATTCAAGAATGCAGGGAGAGACATAAGGCAATTCTGGTGAGGGTAGGAGGAAGTAGGTTGTTGGTTAACTAAGATCTGCAGCTTATCCAATAGATGGGAAATGGGTAGACTGAATGTGTCAAGTGGTCCTTATAGTCCATCAAAGTCTATGTTTCTATGCTACCTCGAGACACACCTGTAGAAACGTCAATACTAGCCACAGAAAATGACACTAATGCCCATACTACAACTGATAGGGTGCCCATTTCTGATATTGCTTCTGACTGGACCCTCCACAAACCCTAACCTAGAAAGTGGAACATCATGCCCTCTACCCCCTACTGCAGACATGAAAATGACTTTAGTTTCTGCCAAAAAAGAAGACAACAGAAAGCAAAATGAGAACTCATCAAGCAGGCTGACGTTCCCTTAAAGAACAGATATGTGACGTTAGCTTCACAGCCACAATGGGGAGATAGGTTTCATAGGTTCTTGTAGAAGCTTATTAGGCAAGTGTCCATGCAAAGCTCGTCACTACACCAGGGGATGTCCTAATAAACATTCTCTCTTACAGTAACAATCCAGTCTGTTCTTAAATTCCACCATATTGCTGCTTCCTATCACCTGCATTGGCAGACTATTCTAGACCCCCACAACTCTCTGACTGAACCATCCAGCCCTGCACTTTGTTGTGCTGGGTTTCCCCTTGAGCTGGAGTGTATGAAAGGCCCTGATTTTTTCACAATTCTGCTGGCATGGAACTTTTCAAGGTATTCAATGTAAACCGCAAAAAATCTGTGGACTATTATTCCATGGTTTTCATGAACCTCATAATATTATTTCACGGTTTACATGAACTACGGAATATTATTCAATGGTTTATATGAACTGAGGAATATTATTCTGCAGTTTACATGAACTGCAGAATATTATTCCACAGTTCACATGAAATGCAGAATATTACTCTGAAGTTTATACTGAAGAGTCAGTACTTAGCTGGACTGCTGGCACAGCAGTACCACTCATGATGCTGACAACCAGGGTTTGGAAATGAGCCTGGAAAGTTGGAGGGCTGGCCAAGGGAAGGAGGATTGAGCATCCTATCTATTGCTGTCCTACTCTGGGGGATGGGGAATCGCGGTGTTCAGGTAACTCCTTGTGGTAGCCTGGGGTACAACAGCTGGGACTGACTAAATTGGGAGGCGTGTCAGATATTGACCAGCCACCCCAACTTCATTGCATGATATGCCTCCAGGGGAGAAAATGGGAAGATGGAGTTTCCACTGCCACATGATGATGTCTGCCCCCATGTTGCAGACCCTGTGCCACTGACTGGGCTCTTGCTCCTGTTCTACCATTCAGTCTCCATTAGGGGTTTAGGTCAGGGGTGTTTGGGAGTGAGGTAAGTACTGGGGTGTGTGGCAGGGCTGAGCGTGTGTAGATCAGACCAATGGGAGGAATGGCAGATGAGGTGAAAAAGCATAATGAATTCATAAAAACTGAAGAGTCAGAATAAACTGTGAGTAAAACAAATCTACAGTTTACATTGACTCTGACCAGAAAAAATTATTTCAGGCATCATGTAAACTGTGGTTATTCCATGGATCATATAAACCACAGAAAACTATTCTGCTGTTTATATTAAATTCCACAGAATGCTTTTTGGAAATCTGTGGAATTTAAAAAGAAAAATCTGAAAAGCATTTTGGAAGAGCCCCTGACCATTAATTTGTCTGCTGGGGTTTTACCTTAAAAATCAATACAGGTAAATCCCTCACCCCCAATCCAACTCAGCTCCACCACCCACCCTACCCCAACCTGAGAACCTCCTTGAGTCCCTTTATTTGAAATAAAAATATTTTTGTCACGTCCCATACTGTACTGCAATCCTCATCCTTCTAATTTCACTGCTGGGCCTGCATTCTGGTTTCATGTCCCAGAAGTGCTTTGAGCACAGCTGCACAAAGCATGACTGGAATGAGAAACTGGCATTCTGGCCTAGTGGTAAAGCTAGAAGGATGAGGATCACTGCGCAGTGTGGTAGCTGGTACAAATATTACTCATTCAACTTTGGTGGTCCTAGAGACTCTCACACTGGGGTGGGGGGATGTGCCTGGGATGGCTTGGGTTAATTTTTTACCATCCAATACTAAGAACACAGGAGTTAATTGACAGCCTTCTCTGGTTTGTAGGCCCCATCCCAAAAACTAACATTTTCCTCCTACCTGGGTGCTTGGGGGAGGGCTGCTGACTACTGCTGAAGCCCCCTAATGTCGCCACAGAATTTCTGCAGAAATAGGAAACTAATGCCACAGACATTCTACGGCAACAGTGGGACTTGTCGCAGAATTTAGACCCAAGCTGCCACAGAAATATGGGGGCCTTGAGTGTACGTGCCCTAGTATTACAACTCAGTTTTCTAAAATCCAATCCTAGGCATTCCCAGAGATCATCCCTTGTTAGTGCCTTGAACAATAAGCAAAGATCACTGTGCATGCTTGTGGATTCTACGGCATGCAAACCCAGGGCATCTAGCCTGTCAGTATAGCTTAAGTTATTCATTCCATGCACTGCCTTTGTTGTTCTCCTCTGCACTATCTCAAAAGTCTTGATCTCCTATTTTGAACTGGGAGATCTCAGTTGGGAGCAGTACTTCAAATGGGGCCTCACCACGGAGCTATACAAAGGCACAGTCACATCCCTATTCCTACCTTTAATGTGTCTCCTAATGCAGTTCAAAGTACCATTTGCCTTCTTAGCACTGAAATGGCATTATAGTATATGGTTAGGGCTTATTGTGGATAAAAATCAGTGGCATTCAAAATCCTGTTGTAGGGCAGTTCAAAGGTAACAGAAAGTTGTTGTAGTATCATTCTGACGTCATAACGATACTACAACTTTCCCCCCTTGATCTACCACCTGATTGGTGGACACATTGCTCCATAAGAAAAAAAAATCAACCCAACATGGCGGTGCCGCTTAGTGGCCACTTCATGAGATGGCATCAATGGATTTGTTCGTTTTTTTTCTGTTAAAAAAAGTGCCACCGACAATGTTTTTAGTGTCAGGGAAAGGAGCGGGATTCAAACCGAATGTTTTTTTTTGTTTTTTTGTAAAGCAGAGCAGGACACGGAAGTGAAACAGCTTCAGAACCAACTGAGTGGGACTGAGCGAAAGCTACCGGAACCAACTGGGACCATAAACACAAGGTATGAAACCTTGTGAATAAATGTTTTAACAGTGTTGGGGAGCCATATACCATACAAAATAGTGGATGGGTGACCATCCACAACTAAGGTTGTGTCTCCATCTTGGGAGTTGGTGAAATTATCGAGACCTCTCGAGCTTCGCTTTCGAGGTCCCTTTGATTTCATCAACTACCTTGATGGAAACACAGCCTTGTTGTGGATGGTCGCCCATCCACTATTCAATATGTTGCTTGAATTTAAAATCATTCATTACCACAACTCCAAGTCCCATTATTTATTGATTTATTTTTAATTTATTCCATCTTGGATTACAAAGTACCTTTGAGCACCGAGCAGCTCATTTACAAAGGCTCCACATCAATAGGAGGGATTTCAAACAGACAGAGGAAGAACAAACATATTCATTGTTACATCGAACATATTAATTGTTACATCAAACACAGCATAGTCTTAAACAATGATAGAATATAGTGATAAATAAGGGGAAAGAGGTCAGAAGTAAGGAGGGTGGAGTGGAGTAGTAGAAGGTGTGGAAAGGAAAGGAGAAGTGCTATATCTGGATAGAGTGGGAATGTAGCAGCCAGGGGCTTTGTCAGTGTAGTAAGAAAGGGAGGCGAGAGGTGGGAGAGGGAGGGTTAGGGAGGAGGTGTCAGGGGGGTGTTGGGAGAGCAATGACTGGAAAAGTGCTGGCCAGGAGGCCTGACAAGTGCAGAGAGGAGAGAGCAGGGGAGAGGAGAAAGGTGCAGGTGTAAGTTAAGCAACAGTGGGATCAGGTGTTGCAGTCACAGGCACTTTCAGCTAGGAGATGCTGATGGAGCATTTGCTTGTACTGGGTAAGATTAGGTAGCACAGTCAATCGGTTGCTCATGTCATTAAACCACACAGGGGATCTGTACAGAAAGGTTCACTGGTACTGAGCAATCCGACAGCAAGGAACTAGAAGGAGGTCCGATTCCGAGGTGCGAGTGTGTTGGGTCTTGGGGGATTTGTTTAACAGGCAACCCATGCCTGGTGGCAAGAATCCAAGAAGCACCATTTTGGTCAGAAGGCATGTTTGGTATTTGATCCTGCCACTTAGCTGAAGCCAGCCAGATTGAGCGTATAGCTCACAGGTGTGAGCGAGGCAAGCAGCACCCATAATTAACCTACAGGCCTTGTTCAGAGCAACAGTGAGTCTTTTGAGGGATGTGGTTGATGCAGCACTGTATATGACTAAGCCATAATCAATGATCAAGGGGACCGAGCTGTGAACTGCGATCTTCAGGGCTTCTGGTGTCAGACTCCATCTGTGTCTATAGAGGAGCCCATTTCTAGCAACATTTTCTATGTGAGCCACATAGGTGAGGTGACTATCCAGGGTTAAACTTAGGTACTTGAAGTGCTGGATTTGTTCAAGAGAGTCTCTTTGGTTATTTGTAACTGTGAGTGCATGTGCCTTATATTTATTTTGAGAAGATGAAAACAACAAGACTTTTGTTTCCTTTTAATTTAGCACTAATTTGTGAGTATTAAACCATCTCTCTGCTTTCGTAAAACCTTGTTGAAGATTGCTTTCAAGTGTGTTGGGATCTGGGTAGCTAATAAAGATGACCGCGTCATCTACGTAGAGAAGAGTACACTGATTACAGGCAGATGGGAGGTTGTTCAGGAAAATACTGAACAGTAGAGTCCCCAGGATTAAGCCTTGGGGTACACCAGACCGAACAGCCCTCTGTTCTGAGACTACATCAGATATCCTCACCCTTTGCAGTCTATCACTGAGGTAACTTCTGAACCATTTCTCCTTTTGGAAAAATAGCAATTTTAGAGAGTTGGCTGAGAAGAACTGTGTGATTCACCGTGTCAAAGGCCTTTATTAGATCAATAAAGGCTGCACCTACAAGTTTGCCTTGGTCAATGCAGTTTTAAAAGCTTGTGAATTCTAATAATGCTGTGGTAGTACTGTGCCCCTTTCTAAAATCATGTTGTGGGCACCAGATATAGTGAGTTTTGAGGTAAACTACCAGCTGGTTGGCAACAATTCACTTCGAGCACCTTGGAAAGAGGAGGAGAATAGATATTGGTCTATAGTTGCCATGTAGGAAACGATCACCAGATTTATGCACTGGTGTAACCATTACAGTTCTCCATGCATCCAGGAATCATGACAGGGTAAATGAAAGGTTTAGTATCTTAGTTATGGGTAGGAGAACTTCAACTAGGGTTAAGGCGATAAGCTTGAGGTCAAGTCCGACACCGCTATGTCTTGTATTCCATAGCACCTTAGCTAGTAGTTTTCTGACCAGGTTGTCCATGACCTTTTTAAAGTAGAAAGTGGGGTGCTCAGGTCTCTTTCCTTGACAGCGGCTTGCAGAGTGGACAGTGTTATCATCAAAAAAAGGCATTGTTAAAAGCGTTTGCAATTTCAAGCGGGTCAACGATGGGGTACGTTAAGGTTTAGCATTGTAGGCGATACCTTAGGATCATTGCCAGTAATGTCTTTTATATTAGACCAAAACTTTCTGCTATCTTCCCAGGAGATGGTCAGCATCTCCTGTGGTATTTGTGTTTCACCTGGCGAGTCACCCTCATGCAGTTGTTTCTAGCTGCTTTATAAGCTTGCAGATCCTGCTGTTTACCAGAGGCTGTTGCACAGTGCCAGAGATGGTCCCGTAGTTTCATACTGGAAAGGAGCTCAGGAGTGATCCAGGAGTTCACTGTGCCATGGACCTTCATCTTTTTGAGAGGGGCATGTGTATCACAGGCAGTGTTGAAAACTCTTATGAAGTGCCCCAGAGCCACATCAATGTCATCAGTGGAGTCTGGCAGATTCCAGTCTTGGGCACGCAGTTGTTGTTTCAGGAGGTCCAAGTGACCACGTTTAAGTATCCTGTTGTATATAGTTTGGGGAGGGGGTATGGAATTTATTTGACCAGCTGCATGTGATTGGGGAGTGGTCACTGAGGGAGTCAGGGTTAGAGATGCAGTGAATTTAAAATCCGCCAGCGAAATGAATGCAAAGTGGCCACTTCGCCTTGGCACTTAGCTATACGGAGCTCCCATAGGAAAGGCTCACTTAGCTTTGCTATTATTACTTTGCATTGTCATTGTGCCTTAAGAGAAGTAAGGCGGAGTGACAACAATATTTTAACAGCATCCACCCACACAGTCACCAGAATGAATGTGCATCCCAAAGTCCTACTGTCTTGTGTCCAGAAAACTCCTAGTGCTGACAAAGTGAAATGAGAGTGTAACAAGAAATACAAAGTCTCCCAAAATTAATGGCGCACTCAGTCATGCACACAGTGATCAGGTCACACACAGAGTCAGCAGAATTAATGTACATCCCCAAAATGCTACTGTCTTGTGTCCAGAAAATTCCCCAGTGCTGACAAAGTGAAATGAGAGCGTAAGAAGAAATGCAATCTCCCAGAATTAATGGTGCCATTCAAATGCACAGAGAGATTAAGATTGCGCTGCACAAGCAAGGGATGCATAATAAAAGGAACAACAGCACTTAACCAGTGCATACAAGTCACAAATCCAAATCTGGAAAGGAATACATTTTGCCAGTTAGGGGATTAGTGCATGGCAGTAACAATCCTCTACCAGTAAAGATACCACAAAGCAGTATAAAAAATTCATGCAGGTGCGGTGGATAGCAAGTTCACACTGCTGAAATTACTCTGTAACACAGTAAAAGGTGTCTGATTTAATGGCACACACACTCACAAGCACACTCAAGTAATGCGTAGCAAATTGAAAACCTTTAGTAATATAACCAAATGTTTTAAACAGACAAATTGTACACTGCTGCACCACAACAATCAGCAAAAAAATGCCAAGAATTACTGAAAATATTACTGTGTGTACATTAACACAATTATACAAGAAAAAAACAGAAAGACTGCCTTTTTCCTCTCAGTTAATCTACCTACACCACAGATACGCCCTTCCCACAAAGCACACTTCACAGTACACCACAGACTGACTGTTCTAAATTAACGTTGAAAATCTACACACAACAATAAACATTTGATGATATGAGCACAGAAGGGTTTCCTACAATTGATGTACTAAATTTTGAGCAAAAAATATTACTCAAAAAGACATTTTAAACAACTTTTAGAGGTTTTGAATCGCAGAGCTCTGAGAGCAAACTGTCTCCATTTACCACTACTGCACACACAACCCAGGCCAGAACTGAGGCTGTGCTGAACAATCTAGAGCCCATGTGACCTGCAATCCCATGAATAACTGCAGAATTTCATTTGGAGCTCAATTACAGGGTGAAGTGAGGCAAATTACATTGATTTCAATGTACTTTGCCTTAAAAGTGGTGGAGAAGTGGTTTGGGGAAGGCGGAATAACACAAAGTCATTTGTTTCAATGGACTTTGTGTTCCTCGATATGAAGCGAAGTACTCTGCATCACATTGTGGGGTTCTCTGATTCTGCGTACTCAGTGAATCACTTCACAGAGCAAATTGAGACCCACTCGCCCACCACACTTACAGTACTGTAACTCACATGCTATATGGGAAGAAAGCGTGAATGCCTATGGCTGTACTTCCCGCTGGGCTGTAGCACAAACTCCTGACTTAAAAACACTGATTAATGAGTACAATGGCAGGGTGGTGAAGCCTGGAGAGATACTACAAAACAAGCTTACAATACATCAAGTAACTAGAAAAAGTTAATGCTCTGATTAGTGACGTGATCGTGAATAGTGATTTGTGATTGCATTTGTGACTGTGATGATGAAGAATGTGATTTGTATCACAAGCAACTCGTGATGATGTTCCTGACTTAAAAATGCATATTAATAAGTACAATGTTCATGCAGAATTATGCACCACACCGGTCCAGTACTCTGAAGGAAGCCAAAGAAACAACTGCGACTTAAGTTACAGATGGAGATTGGGCCCTAAAGAGATGCAAATGCACAGACAGATTAAGATTGTGCTGCACACTGAAGAGATGCAGATGCAAAGGCACAACACCCAACCAGTGCTCACCATCAGAAATTAAAATCTGGAAAAGAACACCTTTGCCGGTTGGGGCGGGCTGTGGGTGGGGGGTGGGCAGTGTACTGCACTGCTGCAGTTAACAGTCACTAGTACTAGTACCAGTAAAGATACCACAAAGAAGTACAAAAATCACACAGCTGTAGTGGATAGCAGGTTCACATTGCTGAAATTATTATGTGGCACAATAAAAGGTGTCCGATTTGATGACACATGTCACACACATACTCACACACACACACACACACACACACACTAAGTAATGCGTAGCAAATTGAAAACTTCAGTATTATAACCACATATTTTAAACAAACTAAAATTATGCACTGCTGCACCACAACAATCAACAAAAATGGCAAGAATTATTGAAAATATTATTGTGTGCATTAACACAGTTATACAAGAAAAATACCACCAAAACAAAGCACTGTTTTTTCTCCAAGGTTAATCTACCTACACCACAGATCGCCCTCCCCAAAGCACAGTTCCACTGTCTCTCAGTCCTTACTACAGACTGAATGTTGTACATTAACATTCAAAATCCACATACAAACAATAAACGCTCGATGATATGAGCACAGGAGGGTTTCCTGTAATAGATGAACTAAAGTTTCAGCAAAACAAATGACCCAAAAAGGCATTTTTAACAGCTTTTAGAAGGTTTGAATCACAGAGAGCTCTCAGAGCAGATTGTCTCCTACAGCTTCCTACACACACTATCACAAACTGAGGCTGTGCAGAACAATCTAGAGCCCATGTGACCTGAAATCCCATGAATCTCTGCAAAATTCACCTTTGGAGCTTAAAAATAAGGCGAAGTACATTGTTTTCAATATACTTCACCTTGAGAACTGGTGGAGTAGTGGTTTAGGAAGGCGGAGTAACGCAAAGTCATTGTTTTCAAATGGACTTCACGTTATCCATTATAATCATGATACTCTGCTTGCGTTGTGGAAAAATTCATAAAGTCCGCCTTCACTCCGTGAATCACTTCACGGAGCAAATTGGGGCCACTTCACCCACCACTAGTCAGGGAGCACCGTTGCATTAGAAATGTGATCAGGGAGATTAGAAATTATCCAGTCAAGGGTGGTGCTTGTCCCTATTTATAGTTCATTCTGGTAGGTGTATTGACAAGTTGAGTTAGGTGTAGAGTCGTTAATGCATCCTTTATAGAGTTATTTGCAGATGACAGACAGTTTATGTTGAAATCACCCAGGATAATTATCTCTGTGAGGTGTTTTTGTGAGTGGAGATAGTCTAGAACTCTGTGGAGATTGTGGCTGGGTCTTTGGGTGGTATGTAGACTGATAGTACTGAGAGTGTGTTGTAGTGGGCCCCCTACAGGACTTTTATTGCCAATGCCGGGGTTGCGCCTCCAAAATCAATCATAAGAACATACGAATCTGCCAACAGAAACAGACCACCTGGTCTATCTAAGTCTGCTCAAGTGTGCAGCCAACACCCCTAGTTTGCAGCTGCCCTGCCCCTCCCTTGCCATCCCTGCCACCCCACCTCCCCACCCTCACCTCCCCTGTTCCCTGTCCCATGCCCTTTTGAAGCTGTTCACAGATTTACATGATACCACCCATTCTGGTAGGGCATTCCATTTTGCTACCGCCCTCTCTGTGAAATAGTGTCTCCTCATTTCCTCCCTAATTATTACCCCCTCTATTCTTAGCCCATGCCCCCGGTGACCCTCCCCCTCCATAACTTAAAGACCCCATCTGCCTCATCCATATTGATTCCCCTCAGATACCTGAATGTCTCTCTCATGCCCCCCCTGTCCCTTCTATCCTCCAGGGTGTACATATTCAAGTCTCCCAGCCTGCTGTCATAGTCTCTCCTTCCATTCACATATCATCTTTGTTGTCCTCCTCTGCACCACTCAGTAGCCTGATATCACACTTTGGTATGGCCTCCAAAACTGCACAATACTCTAAGTGCGGCCTTACCAGTGACCTGTAGAGGGCAAGATCCTCTCTTCACCTGGATGAAAACCCCTCGCTATGCACCTAGCATTTTGTTCACTTTTGCAACTGCTCTCCTGCACTGGGCAGTGTTGTTCATGGTCCCTGTTATCATTACCCCTAGGTCCTTCTCCTCCTCAGTGATCCCCAGCTTAACCCCCCATAAATACTCTCCTTGGGTTCTTCATCCCAAAGTGCATAACCTTACACTTCTTTGCATTGAACTCAGCTGCCAACTCTCTGACCACTCCTCTAGCTTGTGTGAGTCCCCTGCAGCTGCTTCCATCCCTCCTCTCCATCCACCACTGCTCTGATTTTGGTGTCGTCAGTGAACAGACTTGCCTTGCTCACCACCCCAGGTGCAGCGTCTGATATGAAAGCCCAAACATATTGGTCCCAAAGCAGAGCCCTGGCACCCCTACTCATCAATGGTCTTGGGGTTGAGGCTCTATCTCACCACCACCCGTTGCAGCCTGCCCTCAGCCAGCTTGTAATCCAGTTCATCATTTTTGGCCCTACCCCTACAGCAGTTAGCTTCTCCCCAAGCCGCCCATGATGCACTGAATCGAAGGCCTTGCTGAAGTCCAAGTAAAGAACATCCACTGCATGACCCTTATCCAACTCAGCTGTCACCCAGTCATAATATTGTATGAGGTTGGTTTGAGAAGACTTCCCTGAAACAAACCCATGCTGCCTCACATCCTGGAGGCCATTGTCCTCGAGGTACAACACCAGACTTTCCTTTAGTATAGTTTCCATGAGTTTGCACAATATGAAGGTGAGACTTACCGGACGATAATTGCCCAGTTCATCCCTTGGCCCACTCTTGTGTAATGGTACTACATGTGCCATCCTCCAGTTCAGTGGCACACATCCTGACTCCAGTGAGGTGCTGTACAGATCCACCAGCCAGCTCCACAAAACCTCCATCATCTCCTCAGCACCATGGGGTGGATACCATCCGAGCCCTGGTGCCTTGTCTACTCAGTGCCCTCAGTCCCTCTAGGACTCTTGCCTCAATTCTTCTATCTGTCATCTCTCTCCTCCTGTCCCCACCCTCACAGTCCATGCTGGTAGCGGTCCTCCCCCCCCTTCTTCCATGAACACTTAGCAAAAGTATTCATTCAGTGCTTCTGCTTGCTCCTCCCCATTTTCTGTCCACTCCCCACACCTTTTTATCCTCACTATTGTCTCTTTGCACTTCCTTTTCTTCCTGATGTATCTGAAAAAGTCTTCCCCCCCATTAATTCCCTGTGATAATCTCAACTTCCTCTGGGCCTTGGCTTCTCTCACTTTTCTGGTCACCTCCCTGGATCATCTTGCATATTCCTCCCTGTCCTCTTCCTTCCCTGTCTTCCTAAACCTCTGGTGGGCCACTGATTTTGCCCTCACCACCCCTCACCACCGCCACAACCTTGCTGTTCAACCAGCATGGTTTCCTTGCTCTGCTCCTCTTACTCTGTGCCTTGGTGCAGGCTTCTGTTGCCTCTGTAACTCCCCGTTTAATAATATCCCATTTCTGCTCCAAGTCCATCTCCTATCTTATGCCCTCCAGTTTCCCTTTCAGTACTTCCTGCATCCTCCCAAAGTCCCCTTCCAAAGTTTACCACCCGAGTAACTGTTTTCTCTGGCTCCCTGCACATCATGATATTAAACCACACCATCTGGTGATCACTGTCAGCTAGTGGGTCCTCTACCTTTATTTCCCTCACTGCCTCCCCATTCAACAATACCAGCTCTATAGTGTTCTTTAGCCTAGTAGGTATGTAACCAACAGTGTCAGGAGTCCCTCCTGGATCGCCTCCAGGAGCACTTACTCCCTAGCACTGGAGGTGACCGGAATGCTCCAGTCAACCACCGGCAAGTTGAAATCTCCCATGTTGACCACCTTCCCTTTTCTACACACCTTTTTGATTTGTCCCACTAACTCCCTGTCAAGCTTGCAATCACTGGCATTGCATGACCTTTTAGAGAGTTTTTTAGGTATAAGGCACATCAACCCCTATGTTTGGACAGCCTGTCCAATCTGAATATAGTGTACCCAGATAGGCAACTGATGTGTTTGGTACTTTGGGGGTAGGCAGATCTCTATGACAGATAGTTTTTCAGGGTTGTGCTGTGCCACCCAGACTTTGAGTGTCAATTTTGCTCAGTAGACTGCAGATGTTAATTGTGGTAAAGTTAATGGTACTCTGTTTTGAATGAGCATTGCTTGTTGTTTGTGCATTAGGACTGGGATTAGGGTGATTGTTTCCTGACAATAGGAGTAGCATTGGGGTGATCCTAAGACAGAGCTCTGTTAGTGTCTTGGAGAGACGCTTAACCTTCCTGCTGACGCAGCAATGATTTATCCTTTTGCTGCTTAAAAACAATGAGGATGGTGGGATCAGTTGGGACACAGCTACGAGCATGCAATCCAACTGAAGGTCAGTTAGTAATTAGGGGCTGGATCATAAATGGAGAGCAAGGTCCCTTATTAATGCTAAACACATTCCCAGATGTACAACCTTTGTTGTAGAGTGGGTTGCTCCAAAGGTCCTTATGGAGAGTTTACACTGTTGTAGTTAGTCATTCTTGGGTGGTAGGGCATAGTTAAGAGGATGAGAAAGAGGGAAAGGCACTCATAGTGAGTGTATGTTTTATTGCCATAGTTACCTAGAGAGTGAGCTACCAGTGAGCAAGTTGCTCTGTTTCTTTAAAAGTGTCAGACTGAGAGGACAAGAATTATGCAGGGATGATATTTAGTTAGCAGCCAATGGGAAAGGTGGAAAGCAAAAGGGGTGGTACTGAGTGTAGTCAATAAGCTGCTGGGGTTGGGGTGGGTTGGCGAGCAAAAATACAAAATACAGATCAACGAGTTTAAATTACAAGCTGAGGCCGACCCCTTCAGTAGGTAACTTAAGTAGCCAGTTGTTCAGTATATATTGGGTTCTATGTGATAATGGCAAAAGTGTAAAGGCTATCACCGTTATCACGAGGTCAGAGTCGGAAAAGCAGTTTTCGGCACTCTGACACCTACATAACACATAGGACAATGGCTGGGGGCATACATTTCAATACTTTCTGTGAGGTCTGTGCCCCTCCACACCCCCCCTAAAAGTTCTCAACTCGGGAAATTGCATGTCGGGGGAAACCATGTAAAATGAAAGGTTCAGGCGGGCACAATAAAATCCACCAGTGCCTGGATCCGAACCCAGTACCTCACACACCCCAACCACAGGCCAACCCCTGATGCCACGACACAGCTCGGCAACCCACTTAGTGACACAATTGAAACATTCATAAAGAAATTAGATATATACTTAAATTAAATAGTACCTCTGTCCAAGGAACAGCCAGTCCCTTTTGGCAGAAGCTATGGACTTGTATACAAACTCATGAAACTTATCATTAACAATTTGCTATGACAACATGAATTTAAACACTTCGAAAGAATAGCATGGGGTTGGGAAATGATAAATACATGCAGTACATAACACTGATAGCTCACCTACAAAAACGAAGCTCCAGAAAGTATGAGAATAGCATTGACCTTACAGAACAAACAGAGAATATTAAACACAATAAGACTGAACACCAACATAATAGGGCAACAACTATAGAAGAAGAGAGCACATTTGGGACACAAGGAACAAATCAATCCATGAACTATTACAAAGCATGTCAGGAACAGGTTGCAAACACACAAATGATGGACTTAAAGTAGACGAGAAGGAGATCAGTCAAGAGCTGATATTGTTGGCTACAGCACACAGATACTGTACATAGAAAAACAGTTCAGTATAGAATGAATTTCAAGCTTTGACAAGTTGCCACCCTCAGATTAAGGAATTCCAGAAATACCATATCATGCAGAGCTTAGAGATGTGCGGAATGGGAAAATTCTGAATCAGCAGAATTTTTCACAATTTTGCAGAATTTTTAAAATTCAGTAATTTGGTTATAACTTGGCTGCCTTGTAGTTACAGTGCAGACACTTGGCATTTATACTCTTTGGGTTAATGACCACTAATGTGCCAAATATCATGAATTTCAGATGGACAGTTTCAACATTATTAGTGCTCACATGTTGTCATTTTATTGTTCCTGTAAAATTTAATGAACATTTTTTATCTGCATATATCTTAACCAGTTATTGGGTCAGGGATTTCACAATTGGCATGATTTCTTGATGACAGGTGTTCTAACAATGTACCCGATTTCATGACAATATGATGCATTGTCTCAAAATTATATGTTCTCAAAATCTGTAATTTTTTTTTCAGGAAATTTCATGACAACATTTTATCTGCATATAACCTAGGCACTTTTGGAGCTAGACATGTGTAAATTAGTACAGATAACCTTTTTGTAATGCTTATAGAGTAATCTAAATATGGAGAGAATTAGAGAAGAGATTTTTAAATTACAGAGGTTCAAAACTTTCCTATGTAAATAATTGCAAAACTTTGTGAAAGCTATCAAAAATGTGAATGTTTGTAACTTCTCTGCTCATGCATGCATAGATTTAACATTGTCCTGGAGTTTTCCCCCCACAAAAGTACAGGCAACTTGTGTGTCATTGTGCTCAGACTGGCAATCAATTTATTCCATTTACACATCCATTATTTACAAATTCATCACCATTCATTATTTCTTCACACAATCCACTTGTTTTCTTCATTGATTCACATTCAGCAATACATATCAGTATATATCAATACACCCTTTTTTATTTTCTTCCTCTTCTCACATCCCCTGGTGAAAACCTGGGTGACTTCTTCCTTTCTTCCTTTCTTCTCTTGTAGGTAACGGTGAAAACCGAGACCACTTTCTTTCTTTCTTTTGCTTCTTTTATCCTCATATTCCTTGTCTTCCCCCCTTTCTTCCACTTCCCTTTTCCCTTTTCACTTCCTGCCATCCACTCCCATCCCTCATCCACCAACAGGACTCCGTTCTCTTTCTCTCCTTTCTGTTGGGCGGGTGGGGGCAACAAAATTTCAACAAAAAGAGGTTGCTTCCTCTGTGCTGTATCCTACATTCCCTTAAATTAACCTTCATTCTTGTTCCTCTATAGTGTTCTTCTTGATTTTTTCTAGGCCCTGCCCCCTCTGAGACATAGCCCCCTCCTATGACTCTCCGTGTCCCCCTTCTCCCTCTCATTCTGGCAATCCCATCATCTGTAGAGGTCCACCTAGGACTAACAGGTCTGCCCTTAAAAGGCAAACTTCATTGTCCCGGATTTTTCTCCCCACAAAAGGACAGACAACTTGTGTATTGTTGTGCATAGGCTGGCAATAAATTTATTCCATTTACACATCCATTATTTATAAATCCATCACTATTCACCATTATTTCTTTACACAATCCACTTGTTTTCTTTATTGATTCATTCAATAATATGTATCAGTATATAGCAATACACCCTTTTTTACTTTCTTCCTCTTCTCGTATCCCAGGTGAAAACCTGGGTGGCTTCTTTCTTTCTTCTCTTGTACTGTAGGTAACGGCGAAAACCAAGACTGCTTTATTTCTTTCTGTTGCTTCTTTTATCCTCATATTCCCTTGTCACTCCCCACCTTCCCCCCTTTCTCTCCTTATTTTTCCCCATAGCCTGTCTCCAGCTTGTGTTGGATGACAGGCCTTCCTCCTTTATTTTCTCTCTCCCCTTCATTTCCCTTCTTGTTTCTGCCATGCTTCAATAAAACCCATTATTTCGGTGCTGAACATATCTAATGCTAGGTCTGACAAGTGTACTCCATCCAATCTGTAGAAATATTCTACCCATTCTTCTACTCCCTTCAGTACCATGTGACCCCCCATGCTCCTTACCAGTGTCCCTACCCTCCTGTTCATCTTCCGTCTCACCCTCTCCACTGCTATGTGGCTGTGTTCATGTCTCCATAACCTTGTTGCTATCACGTCCAACCAAACCAAGCTCACCCCAGATCATCATTGCTTTATTTTCCCAAGGTCATATTTTATCCTTAGATAAATATCCAACTAGGGTTTTCCCCCTAATATCATTGCCCCCAAGGCGTATAATAATTTAGTCTGGGGTGGGTCACCTCACTTTCATTTCTCTCAAGGTCAGAAGCAATTGCACCCACCTCATCCCCCAAATTCCTTGCCACACCAGCCTACATTGTTTCACATCTTGGTATAGCTGCTTTCCCCCAGCTTTCTTTTCCACTCTCCTTTCAGCCCAGTAAATGTAGGAGTGACCGCAGATCCATACTTCTGTGATACACCCTCCACCTAATTGATTAAACAAAACATCTCTTATTGCCTTTCTCTGACACTCCTCCCCTCTTTTTTTTTTGTTTATATCTTTTTCATTATCCCTAAAATTTAATACTCATCTCTTATCTGCACCTGTAAAACAGAAACAGTGGAAAATTACGTTAATAGTCATTCTTTCAATGACCGAATATACCTCTTATAACTGGCAGACTTCCATCATCCCATCTCTTTCACCTTTGCTATTGACTCATCTTCTTCTTCTGCCAGCTGTGAAGCTGCCCCTATTCTAAACGAGTGGGAAGAATACCTAGATGGATCTTCACCTGGTAACTTGTCACCTTTCTCTCATCCTCGTACTCAAATAATCGCCCTTCTTTTGTATGTCGCTCTGCAGCGTAGGCCCACAAAGCTCTAATTGGGCACAACCCAGTGTCCCAGTGGGCCCTGATGGTAACTAGGCTCCCTTTTCCCTCTTGATCAGTCTTGGACTTTTTAATCATTAACTGGATTGTCAACTTTCCCCACCTTACAGCTCCCCATTCCAATCCGACTTCTTCTCCTTTCCATCCGTGTCCTAGAGCTTCACTCACTCTCAAGGCCCCTGCAAACATCACCAGGTAAATCATACAAAACAGCTGTGCTTCACTGTTTGACTTGCATATTGCAGGCAGTATCCCTTCTAACTTGCCTAATAGTTGGTCCACTACTGGGCACCTGCTATCCATTGTCCCTTGCCTTATACAACTCCAATCCTGCATCATTTGCCGAATGAGCATTGCTTTTGTGGGGTCAGACCACCCTTTTAAATTAGAGACTATGCTGATCCTGGCCAAGTATACCCCCATCGTGCTGTGCACCACCCCTTTTCCCATAGGTCTACTCTGAACTTTCCCAGCTGTCCCTCTGTAACTAGCCCACTTACCTCCATGCGGTGCACTTCCCTGAATGTTTGAAATGCCACCATGCCCCTTCACAGATACGCTTAGGGTCCTGGGAAGCCCATGAGTTCTGAGAACAGCATTTCAGCTCCATCTTGCCAATGTCCCAAATGATCATTGGAATGGGCGTTCTTTGTTCCTCTGCCATCAGTGCCAATGTCCTGAATCGATGCAACTGCAGATGGGAAAGGTTGTCAGCTAAGATATTCTACACCCCTTCTATGTGCCTGGCTCTGAATGACATGTTCAACTGCAACCCCCTTAACACTATTTGTTGAAGCACCCCCTTGACAGCACCTGATCTTGCTCCCCTATTATTGGGACCTCCTACTGCCCATTATCATCACGCAATATGCTTGACCTTCTGATTCCACAACTCTTCCCCCAAACTAGGGCAGCAAATCTCTCACTGATCCCCTCTGCCCCTCAGACCCCTGTCTCCTGCCCCCCTTCTCCTTAATATGTCTGTGTCCCTCTACCCCCACATAGCCTCTGCATCTAACCCCTCTCATCCATGGTTACCTTCTGTATCCTTGTCCTGCCTCCCAAAAGGGCTGGTTAGTTATCCCTTGTGCCCCCCCCCAACTGGCCCCTTGATTCCATGCTGTTCTGCATCTGGAGGCTGGGTGGTTATCCCCGCATTTCAAACATGAATTCTGAAACCTACACTGTGGCCATGAGCAAAAGGCCCTATTGTACCCCCAACAACACTTTTGCAGTAGCCCAAACTTCTTTCCAGCCTACCCTACCGGCATGGATTGGTCCGTGATGTAATCTGTCCACAAATCCAACTGTTTCGTATCCCATCTGACATCCCCATATGTTGCCATCCTTTGCCTAAAGAATTCATCATAGTATATCCATCCCACACCTCCTTTCACCATTGCCCTCCTTATTATCAATGAGTATGTGATTAATGGTATACCCAGGTCCGGCTTCTTCTCAAAAACTATGGATGAATGTGTGGCAAAACCTATGAACCACCCATCCCACATCTTTCCTTTTGTAAATTTGTCCTCTTCTTTTTTCCCCAGTAACACCACCGAAAATGCCATCTCATTCTTATCTATATTCTCTGCCTCCTCGTACTTGGTAGCTGCTTCCATACTAACTAGAGCAAATATATCTACATACTTCCCTTTCCAAATTTTTCCCTTTGTGGCCAAAGGGATATGTTCCTCTATCCCCATCCTGGGAGCACTCACTTTCCTTGTTCCCTTCTTCTCCTTCTGCTACCTTGTCGACATTTCTCTTCATTTCTTTATCTATCTTAATTTCTGCCAATTCCATTTCCATCTATCCCAATCCCCTTCCCCCAAGGTTGATATAATCTGCCCTATATAATCCTATAATACTGCTCCCTACTGATCCTAATACTGTACCATATGCAGGTCTCTCTGATCTGTGTGGCCCTTGTTCACTAGGACTGGTCAATGGAGGCTCCTTCATGGGATAACTGGCTGGGACAGAGGGGAGAGATGCTTGGCACTGGTGCAGGTCCTGGTGTGGGCTCTGATGAAGGTGAAGGAGATGGCTTGGGGAGATACTAATGGTTCAGTGGACAGGGTTGTGGTGGTACTGGGCTGACTGACCTCCAGTGGAGCCACTAGGCGCTAGCTGTGGCCTCTCCGAACTCTGTGGCTCACTGGAGGTCTCTTCCCCTTACCCCCTTTCCCCTTTGCTGCTTTCCTCTCTTCCCCGGCCTCCAAGGTTCCTTCCCTTCCACTATCTTCCACATCATATTGGCCTTCTATGCCAACTCCACAATCGCTCTATAGGCCTCCTCCTCCTTCGATGGCTTGTTCTTCCTTGGCACCATCTCTCCTCAAACTTGTCTAGGAAATTCAGGAAAAAATGAAAAATTGTTCCGATTAGTTCCTGTCATATACCCATCACCTCATTATTCCCATAATCTCCAGAGACCTGTTCCATATTATAAACTAGCCTTCATCCCCACCATCTGCCAGCAACCTCGTGGCCCCTTCTCCACAGCAATAACACAGGCCACGTTGGATTTACTCTGCCTTTCCTCTGACCCCTTTTTTATTTTTCTTCAGTAGCCTGCTTGATTACCCCCCCAATAATGCGGCCTTGTATCCATGGCCTTGTCATTCTAACTGCAAGGCATCATATACTACTAGACATGGCCTGTAACAACCATGCTTACCTCGCCTTGCCATCCTTCCATGCCCTAAATGGTACCACGCAGCAATTAAGCCTCCACTTTTTATCTAACTCTGTTCCACTGCTGCTACCAGCCCAACCCCTGCTTCCCTCTTCACAGGCACGTCCAAGTGGTGAGGACCCTCTGACACATCGGTGTCATCACCACTGGTCACCGTCACTAAGAGTACCTGCCCAACACCCAGTTCTTCCATTTGGGCATTCTCCAGGTACTCAGTGGGTTCCATCTCCCCATCAGCAGTGTGTCCCCCCTCCCCAAGCAGATGTAGCCACTGTCCATTGGAATTCCACACATGCAATGGCTCTGTGTGTCCCCGACTGGCACCCAGACTGGATGTCGATGGCCATTCTTCATCATCCTCCACAACCTCTGGACCAAGGTCAGACATCCTGTGCAGATCCTGTGCTTCCGCAGGCCTTGCAGACACTGCTGTGGAGGAAAAGAGGACGAGGGTCAGTCACCTGTACTCAGACTGATGTGCTTACCACCACCACCCACCACCACTACACCATACACCCCAGGACATGTGCCATCTGCTTGTATTCATACCCCACACACCAGCCCATGACCACATGCACCCACCATCACACAGTGCACATGCCATGGCCGGGCAGCTGTTGGACAGCCCAGTGCACCCGATTAAGGGCACCAACAGCAAGACTCTCACCTATGCCCGTCACGCAATGCAGGGTATACACATGCGGTCCTGAACCTGTTCTGGGCAGTCTTGAGATGAATTTCACAACCACCACCTGGCACACCTGCAACTGCCACTGACCGCAGTGTGGACACCACCATGGTCATGAGCAGCTCCTCCACATGCTGCTGTTGGTCTTGTGGTCCTCCACCAGTCCGCATCCATTCACGCAGCTGCTGTGCCTCCTCTTCCTTAGCATGGTGGAGCAGGTCATTCCAGTGCTTCCGCACCGCCTCAGTCATCCTGCCGCTGACTGCATTGACCGCAGCTGTCACTTCCTCCCAGGCTTGGTGCAGCACCGCATCCATGGCCCTGTGCATGCGGAGCACCTGCTCCCTCTCCTTCACAGCATGCACCAGTGTTGTCAGCTCATCGTACAAGAATTTGTGTGAGTGTATGCGCTCTTGTCATGCTGCACTACCTGTGGGACAGTTGGAATGGGACATGTGTCAGCAGCTGTGGCAGGACTGCATTGCATTGTGCATAGGCATCACCATGCTACCCCCTAGAATGTCACAGGCCACATGGACATGGCACTAGGCAGCATGTGCATGTACGGTGCACATGGCCACTTAGTCATTGGTCACCCTGTGTCTGGACAGCAAGACCTGGACCCACATGTGCACTGCTGTCGCCCATGGCTGGCATGTGCACCCGTGAATGGGGCCACCCCTACGTCCACCACCTGGCACTGTACTGTGCCCTGCATGATCACTATGCTGAGTACATGGACACATGGACTGTCACGTAAACAATGGCGGGACACCAGGTACAGGCCACACGGTGCATGGGATGGCACAGTGCAGGGACCCTGGGTTCCCCCGTCAGAGTGGTCACAGCCTACCACACCCCACATCCAGGGTGTCATGGCAGTGGGCCAGTGTTGCAGGACATGCCATGATATTGCACAATGGCCCCTACCTGGTACCCACAGTGTGCAGGCAGTGCCACATGGCACAGTGCGATGCAGGGGCATGTGCACAGTGCACTGGATGGTATGCTGTACAGGCAGATGTATGTAGCTGTGCACCATCATGCAGCACAGTGCTTGCCTGTGGTCCCACATGTGGCTGACCATTCCCCAGCAAGTACATCTGTGGGCTGCAGTATTGGCTGACCCTGTTCTGAGCTACTGCCATTCAGAGAGTCCCACAGCAGTTGTACATACCTGCCTCTAGCTGCTCATTCCCCTGTTGCATCTCTCCACCTGTCCAGTTATGTTCTGCAGTATCAGTAGTATGCTGCATTCCCTGACTACAACACTAGGTGGTGCACTGCTTGCCCTTTTATAGGCTCAGCCAGGCAATCAAGCCTGTTATGCATGCAAAGCAGCGCATAATTATACTAATCACACAGTTTGCACCATGCATGCACCAAGTACTCCATTTGCATATGCGGTTGAATATGGCCCAGATTGGTGCTGGGCTAACTTTTATAACACTGTGCAAACATTAGTACCCGGAGCTGTTAGGGGGCCAACTGTGACTATCTCATACAGTCGTGACACTCTGTGGTATAAATAGCGACCACCACGTGTACAGTGAGTCCCCATGGCGTGCTAGCATCCTGGCATAGCACAATGTAGCACATGACTAGCCCCACACAGCGGCACTAGAGCGCATGCATGGTGTTCATCTCCAGGGTCACGCCAGGGGTCACGCATGTGCAGTGCGACTACTTCTGGGCAGTGCCGTGTTACATCATGTGATAGCATGGCGCTACAGTGGTTGTTGCAGGAGGGTCCTGGGTATGCCAATCGCTGTGTATCTAAACAGGTGGAAGGGAATCCGTACTGTGTGGGCAAAGCCAGAACGTGGTAGACTGCATGCTGTGGTGCACAGGGACAGGCACTGGGGGGACGTGGAGACAGCCAATCTGGTGGAGCTGGTCCAGAAGAGGCACCGCAGGCTCTTTGGGGATGTCAGGGAGGGGGACCTCTCACATATGCAGGTGTGGTCCACGGTCGCACTGAAGCTGAGTGCCTGCACTGGAATCACCCGTAATGTGGAGAAGTGCAGGCACAGGTACACTGACCTGCGACGGTGGCAGCGTCATCAGCTTGAGTGCTACAGGCGCATGGTGCATGAGGGCACTGTGCCTGTGTCAGGTGAGTGGCGATGCATGTTGACACCCACTTTCACGATTATGTCGGGCTGCAAGTGTGTGTGTGTGTGTACATGCATGTGTGTGCCACACTGCATGGAGCTTGGGTGTATGTGGCACTGGTGGGAAGCCACATGTTGGCCCCCTAGGGGCCCAGTACATACTGTGGCCATGGGTGTGGGTGGCGGGTTGGTCATGGTTGGTGGCGTGTCCTGGTGCAGCACCGGCCTGCGGTCGGCGACACCATGATGCTGGGTTCCTGCTCCTGGGGAACTGTCGACATACACATAGGGGTATGCGGATGATCGCAGGACAGCTGCAACAGGCACTGTCACACCACTGTGATGCCATGACTTCATGATGTGTGTGTGCCTGATGAATGCTCCATGGGCCATGCCACCCTCTGTGTGGATGTCCTCCATGTCCACTCCCTGTGTGTGCATTTTTGTTGGGGTTGCATGTGCATCTTGCTGTGCTGCACATGGTGTATGCTGTGTCATGCTCTAATGCCAATGTTTCACCTGTCCTCTGTAGAGAAGATCGAGCAGCCCATGGCTGGAAAAGGGGGCCTGAACATGACCCAGGAGAAGTGGAGAGGCAGTCTGAGGGTGCCATCCATGCCGCAGCAGGAGCAGGAGAGCAGCCCTGAGAGCAGTGGCATGTTGCGTGAGTACCTATCTCATTGCTTTGTGATCTGTGCTCTTTCAGTATGCTGTGTGTCTCATCTGCATGTCCTGCCACTGACTGGTCTGGTGGCATGTCTGTGACAGGCAGTGGGCCAGTGGCAGTGTGGCACTGTGCTGTGCTGCACTCCGGTGCTGCAAGTCTGGTCCAGGGGAGCACTGTCAGCTTGCATGGCAGTGCAGGTGCCTGATGGTGTTGGTTGCTGTGGCGGTGAGTGTTCAGTGGGGGTCACATGCTGTCGGCTGCCATGCCCACCTCTGGTGTTCCTCCAGCACCCCCCACAGGGTGTCCACATTTGCACTGTTGGCGTTGCCTTGCTGTCCTGTGCGTTCACTGGATGGGCCTGCAAAGCATCACCTGAGTGCCTGTTGTGGTTGCGGGACACCACGCCCCATGCCTTCCAGGCATACCTCTCATCCCTTTGTCCACCATCCGGTGGAACATTGCCTGTCATACTTTCGCATTTATAATGGCAATATGTGGTACATGATTGTGGATTCCCTGGGTATCTCATGACATTGCTCCTGTGTTGCGGAGTTGTATTCCATGAATTCTGTTATCATATTGCTAATACATTATGTGCAATCGTTTACTATTGAGTGTTGCATAATGTTGACCTTGGCTGTGGAACTTGTCCTCTGAGAGTGGGACAGGAGTTTTGTCCCGTGGGTTGGGGACCCTTCCTTGTGCTTTATGATGTCACAGTTGTGTGGTATGCTTTCAGTGGGCTTGCTTGGTGGTATGTGTCAGCTGTCACCGTAGCATCTGTGCCTAACTGCCTGTCTTTATCCCCTGGCCTGGGTCGGTCATTGGCAGGCCACTGTCATGGTTGGTGTTGCTCCAGCATGCCTTTAGTTGTTGTTGGTGCTGTGTGCTGCTCTGCTGATGCGTTATGCCATCTGTCGATGGGCAGCATGTCCCAAAGTGTGGGTGCCCTTGTGCATGTTGTTGTGTAGACCGTGCACCCAGCTCTCCGGGGATCCAGCTGTGTGTCTGCCGTGTCTCGCTGTGTGCTGTGTCAGGGTGTATGGTGTCACATGTACCCTGGTGCTGTTGGGATTATTGTCATCATGTGTGTTGGGGTTTGGGTTAGTGCCTGTGTCACCCTGTGCTTCTTTGTGGGCACCTTCCAGGTTGGCCTACCGGTGCGGCACTCCCCTCCACTCGGGATTGCCCACTGGGACATGCTGTCCATCCCTGTATGGCCACCTTTGGCTGCTGTCTGCCTCTTGGCTGGTGTCCCATCCTCATGGTCTCACCTTCATCTTGCATAGGTCCACTCCGGGCATCACTGTGGGCGACAGGCCAGAGGGTTAGGAGGGGAATGGATGACCTATACATGCACATCATCCGCCAGGAGGACTCTGATAGAGCGTGAGGCCATCTTGATTACAGAGACAAGGAGAGTGGCAGCTGTGTTGGAGGCTCAGCTCCCAGATCCAGTGGGCAGCTAGCCATGCCCTGCATCTCGTATTGTGTTGCCTTCACACACCCCCATACTGGACAAGTTATCCTTTCCTGGACTATATTCCTGTGTCCCCTGTGTGCATCCTCCTCCCCTTTGCACCCTTCTCCTGTGCCTTCTTGTACAGCCTGTTATTATTACTGCATGTGTTTGCCTTTTAGATCCTTGCTTTGCCTATAGTGCGCTCCTTTTGTTGTTCCTGTAGTAGGCTTATTGTTGCATGGGTTGTGTGTTGGGGAGGGCTTGACATGTCACTTGGTGGAATTGGTTCTGTTTTCTTTCTTTGTTATGGCGTGGGTCATCCAGTGGTGGTTGGGGCATTGATGGTTCTGTGTTTTGTTTGTTATTTGGTATTGTGTGGGTCTGCATCACTGTTCTGTTCCCGTTACCTTTCCTTTTGCACGTTTGTTATTACAGTGCATTTACTACATTTTACAGTGTCCCTGTGTCATTCTTGGGTGCTGGGGTTACACATGGTTTGTACTGTTCCTTGTGTTCTCCACATGGGTCTGGGTTGTTGCTTGCCATTCCCCTGCATTTGTAGCATCTTCCGGGATGTGCACTGTGGTCTGCTCCTGATACCTCATTCCAGCCTGTGTTTCATTGCATGTGTCCCAGGGTCAGGCTGTCTCACCTCTACACTGTGTTCCATACTGTGTTTGCACTGCCTGCCTGGTTGCTATATTCAGTGCTGTCTTCTGTGCTATATTCAGTGCTGTCTTATTCCCGGGCTGTTTTTGCCCTGCACTCCTGGCCCTGTTTGCCCGGCTTCCTTTGCTTGCTATATTCAGCTGGTTTTGCACTGAGCATTGCCTTTTGAATATAGCTGGTATTTTGCTCCTGGCTATATTTGCACTCCGGGCAGTGCTACCGTGGCAGCGGGACAAGTTTTTGAATATCTGGCCCCTGGAATTTTGGAGATCTTATCTTAATGATCAGATGTTATTTATGTTAGAAGCATTTGACACTTTCTGAGACAGCAAAGCTTATCAGGCTTGTTAGACACATGTAAGGGGGCAGGAACCTTTTCTTTTTTTTTAAACTTTAAGTTTATTTAGATAAAATACATGACAACAACAATGACACTCAGGCAAACATTCAGCCATTGAATGACAAATCCATGCATAATTTATAAATTGTGTTATACAGTTGTTCTGGAAGTCCATTAAATCATAATGTTTCTTTTTTGTTCCAGATGGGGTCTGCACTGTTCCAGAGTCCTCCTTTAGTCCATGTTTCAAAGATGTCAACAATCTGTATAATATTTACTGAAATCTACTTGTATTGTCAGAAATAAAATAAAAAATATTTTTTTTTACCGTCAAGAGTGCCTTCTTATAGTTTACCTATACAAAATGCATTTTTCATAAACATAATTAAAGTAAGGGAAGAATACTTCCTGAACCTCAATTTAATTAGAAACATAACAAAAACAAAAATAATTTTTAACAGATAAACAATACATGGCTAATACAGTGCATAAATAATATGATTTCCTATTGTAAGATTTAAGTGGATATTGCTAATAATAGTTCATGTATCCATTTAAGAAGAAGTTGGATGACAGGTTATCACGAAAAGGCTTGTTGTGAGAGAATTGAACCCCTTCCTACCGTTTCCATCACATGCATGAATGGGAGCCATATACTATTATATTTATCTCCTCTTAATCTAAGTTCAGCTGTAATTTTTTCCATCCTTGCTGTATCTTTTAATATGTCTAACCATTCCTGTAATACCGGAGGATCAGGCTTCAGCCATCTTCTGGTGATGGCTTTACTAATGGCTACTAGTTGTATCTCCAAGAAGGAGATTTTGGCATTAGATTTCTTTCCTGCCAAAAGAGAGCCCAGTACCATAAGTGGAAAATCAATTGGGGTGTCAAATTTCGACATTTCTTGAAAATCAGTCCCCACCTCCTTCTGAAAGGAGGTAGCAATAAGTTTTGGGCAATCCCAAAAAATGTGATAAGGGGTTCCAATACCCCTGCAGCCTCTCCAGCAAGCTCCCGTGCTCCCCGCCTTGTAATGTTGTATCTTTGAGGGTGTATTAAAAAACCTACTCAGTACCTTCCACCTAAATTCGTGCCATGTATTGGATGCAGAGGCGCAGAGCCCTCCCTCCCATATTCTATTCCAAGTCAGGGTGTCTAGCTGTAACCCCATTTCTCTCTCCCATGCTTGTTGTGCTGGTACTGGCGTTCCATCTATTATATTCTTGTAAATGGCTACTAACTGGGATATCAAATGTGATTCTGCAGGGTTATCTACAGCTTGCCAAATCATCTGTTCCAAAGGGTGAGGTTCTGTCTGAGCATCTACTTTGTTAGAGCCCAACTGGAGGAATGAAACCACCTGTAAATATCTGAAGAAATGTAAAGTGGGTGTAGAATACTCCTGTTGAAGTGAGTTGAAGGCCCTCAACTGGTTCTGACAAAAGAATTGAGCAAAGTGGGTTAAACCCCACATTGCCAGCCTAATAATGAATGGTCCAACCTGGGAGGAGTAAATTCCGGGCAGCTTGTCATAGCTGTCCTATTATTAAGTTGTGTTTCAACCCCCACCAGTCTTCTCACTTCTGCCCAATTCTTGTACATTTGTACTAACCAGGGATTATCTAATCTCATGCTGCTTAACTTTGTTACTGGGCCTACAAAGTCCACAGCTGGAGAGGTCAACAGGCACCCTCCCAGTTCCTGTGCAGTCCAGACATTCTCAGGGTCTTGTTTAAGGTGAGCTACCCAGGGGACCAATTGGGCCATCAGATAGTAAATTATTAAATTTGGCAAACCTAACCCTCCTTGATTTTTATTCTTCATCAGTGTTGTCCAGGCAATTCTGGCCTTTTTACCTGCCCATATAAAATGGTATAATGCTCTATTTATCTTTTTCCATTCCTGACCTGGAATAGGAAGTGGAAGGGTAATATACAAGAAGAGAAAACGTGGCAGCACATTCATCCTGATGGTCTCTATCCGTCCCATCAGAGAGATGGGGAGAATCTACCATTGTTTTAGATCTGTAAACACTATTTTTTTCAGTCTCCCATAATTAACTGAAAACAGCTGCTTTAAATCCAGTGGTATATAAATACTGAGATATCTTATACTGTCGGAGACCCAACGGAAGGGAATTAATTGTGTTAACTCTGTGGCTTGGAGGCCACTAACCAACAAGGTTTCTGTCTTATCATTATTGATGTTAAAGCCTGATAATTTCCCATATCTGGTGAGTATCTGGTATAATACTGGGAAAGTTCTAATGGGGTCTCTCAGATACAGCATAGTGTCATCTGCATAAAGTGAGATTCTACTTTCCACCCCTCCCATCTTAATACCCTCCAATTGTGGATGTGTCCTAATGATTGTTGCCAAAGGTTCCATAGAAAGGGCAAATAAAATGTGGGATAAGGGGCACCCCTGCCTGGTGCCCCTAAGAAAATTAATATTCTCTGAGATTGTGCCATTCACTTTGACATTTGCCAGAGGGGTATGATAGATGGCCCTAATCTAGGTTCTTAATTGATTACCAAACCCAAACTTTTCCAACACCCCATGTAAAAAGTCCCAGTTAAGGCAATCAAATGCTTTTTTGGCATCAATCGCTATAGTTGCCTGCTGGAATTTGAACTGTTTATTTGAGTGTAAAATGTTAAGGCATCTTCGTATATTGTCCTTAAGGTACCTAGTGGGAACAAAGCCCGATTGATCCAGATGAACTAAGTTTGGTAAAATGGAATTTATACGTGTGGCTAGAATCTTAGTGAAAATCTTGGAATCCACGTTAAGCAAAGATATAGGTCTGTATGGGGTGCACCCCAGGGTCCTTAAAGAACTAAGAGAGGTGGTGGCTGAACCTCTGGCTATCTTGTTTAGCCAATCACTGGAAACAGGGGAGGTACCCAAAGACTGGAGGACAGTAGATGTAGTCCCCTTATACAAAAGTGGGAACAAAGAGGAAGCGAGGGAACTACAAACCAGTCAGCCTCACCTCGGTAGTGGGGAAGATCATGGAAGCACTACTGAAGGAAAGATTGGTGGAACATCTGGTTGTCAATGGACTACAGGACCCAAGGCAGCATGGTTTCACCAGGGGGAGGTCATGTCAGACCAACCTCATTGAATTTTTTGACTGGGTGACTAGGGAGGTGGATCAGGGGATGGCAGTGGACATGGCCTATCTGGACTTCAGCAAGGCCTTTGACACTGTGCCACATAGAAGACTATTACACAAACTGGGGAATATGGGTGTGGGCAGGACAGTAGTGTGGTGGGTAGGTAACTGGCTGGGTGGCAGGACACAGAGGGTGGTGGCAAATGTCTGTCACACCACAGAGGGAAGAGTGACCAGTGGGGTACCACAGGGATCAGTGCTGGGACCGGTCCTATTCAACATCTTCATCAGTGGCATTGCACAGGACCTAGAAGGTAGAATTTCACCGTTCGCCGATGACACAAAGCTCTGTAACAGAGTAGACACACCAGAGGGTGTAGACAGAATGAGAAGGGACCTGCAGAAACTTGAAGAATGGTCAGGGTTTGCATAGTTGAAATTAATGCAAAGAAGTGCAAGATAATGCATATAGGGCACAAAACCCTGGTACAATATATCAGTTGGGGATGAGGATATAGCATGCACCGAGCAGGAAAGGGATCTTGGGATTATCATCTCTGATGACCTCAAGGTAGGAAACAGTGTGACAAGGCAGCAGGTAAAGCAAATAGGATGCTGGGATGTATAGGCAGGGCATCACCAGCAGGAAAAGGGAGGTCATAATTCCGCTATACAAGACACTAGTGAGGTCCCACCTGGAGTACAGTGTACAGTTCTGGAGACCATACCTACGTAAGGACATAGACAGGGTAGAGAAGGTTCAGAGGAGGGCAACAAAGATTGTGCATGGATTGCATCACAAGTCCTATGAAGACAGGTTGAAGGAACTGAACATGTACTCCCTGGAGGAGAGGAGGGAGAGAGGGGATATGATAGAGACATACAAGTATCTCACAGGGAGGAACAAGGTGCAGGAATACACTATTTTTAAGCAAAAAAGATGTTCCAGGACTAGAGGGCATGGGATGAAGTTGGAGGAAGAACGATTCAAAGGAAACATGAGGAAGAAGTTTTTCACAGAACAGGAGGTGGACAAGTGGAACACCTTGCCAGAGGAAGTGGTGGGGCTGAAACAATCACAGGATTTAAGAATGCATGGGATAGACATAAAGGAATTCTGGAGGTCGGGGTTAAGGGGCAACAGACTTCTAGGAAAACATAAACTGAACTTACAAGCTCAAATGGGCAGACTGGGTGGGCCATAGGCCTTTATCTGCCAACACTGTCTATGTATCTATGTATCTGTGTAAAATGGGTGATAACTGTGTCCTAAATTTCTGGTAAAACTCTGCATTAAACCCATCAGGACCTGGGGATTTGCCCGACTTCATCTCTTTAATAGTAGTAATTACCTCTTGGGATGTGATAGGTGCATCTGTCTTTAATTTTGCTTCTTTCTCCAGCCTAGGTAAGTTGATTCCTCCCAGGTACTCTTGTATTTCTACTGGGGCATGCACCTCACCAGGGTCTTTAGAGTATAGAACTGAAAAGTACTGCTGAAAAGCTTCAGCTATTTTATTTGGAGTGAAGTGAGTGATCTCTCCTCCCACCCCCACCCCATTCCTTGTTGTCTGAATCTTTTTAACATATCTATCTGCTTGGTCTCTCCATAACCTAAAAGCCAGGAGTTTTCCTGCTTTATTGCCATATTCATAATACTTTTGGTTCAAGTACCTTAATTTGCCCTCTATTTGAAGATCAATAAGATTTTGGAGCTCCTTCCTGATGCCATTTAATTTAGTCAGATTTTCTTTAGTTCTATGTTGTTTATGTTCTTGTTCTAATTGCTCCAGCAAGGACTCCAAAGCTATCTGTTTTACTTTTTTTAACCTAGATGCAAATGATATCACCTTCCCACGAATGACTTCTTTGAGACCATCCCAATACCATTGTAAACCTGGCTCATCCATTTTATTATGATGCTGGTAATCCATTATAATCTCCTCTATATGGTCCCAGAAATCCTGTCTACCCAAAAGGGAAGAATTAAACTGCCATGCTGCTTTTTTGCCCCAGTCACCCAGCTGCACTTTAAGGGTTAGAGCAGCATGGTCAGAAACTATCTTGGGATGAATGGTGCAATCCATTATTTTTATATATATCCCCACTGCTGCCTAGGAAGTAGTCCAAGCAGGAATAGGTGGCATTGGGGTTAGAATAAAAAGTAAAATCCTTAGCTGTTGGGTTCAACTCCCTCCAAATGTCCAATAGTGTGAGTTCATGCATCCTCCTTACCATTCTACTCATTTGTTTATTTGTTTTATTATTGTGTGATGAACAATCCAATTTGGGATTAATGACACAGTTCCAATCTTCTCCAACAATTATCATGCCCTCTCCTAAACCAGAGATTTTTTGAAAAAGTTTTTGATAAAATAAAGGGTCATCGCTATTCGGGGCATAAATGTTAATTAAATGCAATTTCTGGGAGAACAGCTGACCTGTAAGCAGAACCCCTACCATTTTCTATTGTATCCACTTGCATTACTTCCAGTGGGATGTTTTTCAGAATCAGTATTGCTACCCCTGTGTTTTTTTCGGAGCTATGTGAGGAACTAACCACCCTACCCACTCAAGATCGCTTGAGCTTGGCATGATCTATCTCTGATAGTCTCGTCTCCTGCAAGAAACAAATGTCAGCTTGAAGCTGGTTTAAATAATGAAGAACCCTTGTTCATTTAACAGGCAAGTTAAAACCCTGTACAATTAGGGTAAACATTTTTATCGTACCCATTTATTAGCTATGTAAGATAGTCCCCATGTGTTCTCTCCTTTCCCAAGGTTCCTCTCATTCTATTGTAACTCTGTCCATCTCAATAAAGCTTTTTTTCTAACTGCACTCAATTGCCATGTGTAAACAAAGTCACACAAAACTACTACATGTGACTGTAACAAGTTAACCCTTGTGAACATCATAAAGGAAATAAACTTTAGAGGGAAACACGACCCTCCTATTAAGATCAACGTTTAATGTAACAATACAAACTATAATTAACACTCAAATTGTGTACTTCCTAGGTGGTACTGGTGTCACCTACCTTAAAGGTAGGATTTGTGTAGCTTGTGCTACTATACCTGTAACTATGACAGGTTTGATCTCAGAAGATCAGATGAAGTGATGAACGTCACTCAGAGGGTGCAACTGTATGTTGCTATATAGATTAAACAAGGCAAGAGCTTTGTGGGGGTGGGCGCTCTGTCTACAGCCCTCTATGGATCGACTTTAATCAATTTAGCATTGTA
This sequence comes from Neoceratodus forsteri, assembly GCA_016271365.2. Lineage (NCBI taxonomy): Eukaryota > Metazoa > Chordata > Ceratodontiformes > Ceratodontidae > Neoceratodus > Neoceratodus forsteri. Next base: position 45,194,618 of record JADMNL010000035.1, read on the forward strand.
GGGACCAGAGGTGGGAAAAAGAGGGAGAATAATAAAAACAAAAAATTTCCCTTCAGGTGAAATCCTCCATTAGAAGTTTCCCTCCATGCCCCATTAAGACCCAAGGTTTGGAAACAACCACCCTCCCTTGACACCCATCCCAATTCCATTTTCTTTATTTTTTAAACTGAGCAGTCCCTTTCCACAAATTAATGTACCTTAATCTTAGTCCCTGAAAATCAGAATCAAATAACCCTTTTAATGAGTGTCCTCACCCACTTTAACAATTGGTGGGGAGATAGAAATGAGAAGTGATCCACTTCCTAACTTATCTGTGTTGTGCTATCTTAGTCCCTTCAGGTTGGACTCTCCTTAGGTACGGCCATATCTTCTTGAGTCAGTACTCCATCCTGTGCCATTATTTCTTGCAGGTTGTGGCCTAAATGCGATGGCCATGACACTGTTGTGGCTTGAGATCTTTTAGGCTTCCCCGCCCTATGCCAGGCCGCGCGTGAGATTTCAGATTCCAGGATGTCTCCCTGTATATCTGGACAAAACAATTCCAACTGCCGTAAGGTTGGTGCTGCTTCTCTGAGAGAATCGAACATCTGTGGGCCTTTCTCCACGTATGTTTTGAGATGAGCCAGATAGTAAAGCTGAATTTTAACTTTCTTTTCCCGTGCTTGTTTAATGACAGCGCGGACGTGTCCCCGTTTGTCATTCAGCAGATCAGAGAAATCTTGGTCAAAACATATTCTCTTATTGTCAATTTGTTGATCCCACATTTTCCACGCTGTTTGTAGGATTAACTGTCTGTCCTGATAGCTCAACATCCGAACCACTATCGAGCGAGGTCATGCAGCCTGGTCTCTCAGTTTTTGAGCTGAGGAAACGGTGGGCATGCTCAGTATGCAGAGGGTGTAGTCTCTAATATCAGCAAGATATCCCTTAAGATGTGTAGGACAAACTCCTCCATTGTTGCAAAAGAGTTCTCTAGGTCTTCTGTACCTCATAAATCCGAAAGTTATTTCGGCATGTTCTATTCTCCTGGTCGTCCATTTTATGTTGTATTTCTCTCTTGCTAAAAGGTACAAGATGGCTCTATTGTGCTGGCTGGTAGAGCCCGTGAGGTTCCCAATTGCATTTTCAGCTTGTGGTACCGTGATTCTACCTTTTTCATATCAGCTTGCAAATCAGCTACCGAGGACTCCACACTGTGTAGGGTCTTAATAATACTGTCAAGTTTAGTCAGAATCGTGTGTTGGTCTCCCAGCTCTTAATTTTCTTCTGAGTCTGCAATACTAGATACCAGAGTCCCCAGTCAAGATTTTGAGATTGGGCCTTGATTTCTTTCCCATTCCATCATGGTGTTAATTCGCCCAGAATGAGTATGCTTCCCTTTTGTTTTATGAGTAGTCATTCTTAGTAGCTAGCACAATTCGTTTTTAGCGTGAAGGATGGTTTGAATTAGTTTTTAAATACTTAAAACTCGAGCAGCCTCCCGGAGTGCCTAAGCTAAGCTGCTACTTCCTTCGTGACATCACCAGAAGTCCAGGGAGCAGGAATCTTAAATGCTACAGTATATTGTTATTTATGTTAAAAGCACTTGACATGTCTTGAGTTCCAGAAACCCAGTAGAGAGAAGGGAGTATCTTATACAGCTGGGTAAGGATTTGCAGTTGCTGTGGAGGAATATACTGAAAAGTACTAATTTGTGTGTTCCACAGTATCCCATTTTCAAGCTGAGCTCCAGCAAGATAGCTGTAGGCTCCACCCACAGCCATAAAAAGGAAGTGCCAAGTTATAGGGAATTAATCTGGATTGTGGTTTTCTTCCTTTTTGACTGCTTATACCAGCATTGATTTATTATGGTTTATAACAACTATCATGTACTAGATGTGAGATGTTACTGTCACACCATTACAATAAACCATTTTAAAAAGTATGTATGGTGATGAATACTGGGGAAGAAATTGTGGACTTGAGTGTACATTTAGTAACTGGAAAGTTGGCCTGACTAACAAACTTGCAGAATTTAACTGGCAGACCTCAAACAAGGCAAATAGCCTACAAACAGTTCAAACCATTACAAAAAAGAGTTCTCATAATCACCCAAGTGTGACTGCTGTGACAAGGGCTTTGAAATAATGTAGTATTGCACACAGCCTACAAGATGGCAGCTTGATCACTGACAACAACCCAGCTCCCACCAAATAGCATTATAACAATGTCACTGTTGTCCACTAATGTCCACTCTGACAGCACTGTGTGCAAGCAGTCCATTTCCTAACCACACTATCTACATGTCCTTGGTAATCAGTGATGCCTTTATCTGATATACTGTACTGTTATCTGGTGGTAGCTGAGTTGTTGTCAGCGACCTAACTACCCAACTGGTAGCCTGTGTCCTATCCTATCCTAATCCCAACCCAAATGAGCCCTTCAGTGCTTGGAATGGTTTGTAGGGAGATTCAGCAGGGGTCAGCTGTGCTCCTTTGGTTGCCTAACCATATGCTGATAACAAACAGAAACAAACCTCCATTGTTTAAAAATCTTTTTAGGCACAATACATGAAGAGATATTTGTTTTCACATGATTCTAATACAGCATGTCTTTATCAAGAAGGATTCTACATAGTCTATATGATTGTGTATGTATAGTTTGCTTTTAACTGGTGGGTGGAGATCTCATGGGTTTGAAATTTACACATGCAGATCTGTTATTTAGTAGAAGTAAATGTTGTTTTTATGCAGGCATATGTTGCTACACTGACACCATTTGGGCTACAGAGTTCTATTTACTAGGTGGTCTCATTTCAGGTTACACCTTTAATGACCACACATAATATTGACAAATGATCAGAAGTTTGTAGAGGGTACTTATTTATGCATTGCAAGCTACTATTAACTAATGATATAAAGAAAGGAACACCTAGTTACAGACAGAAACATGGTTACCCAGTGCCAGCATTAAAAATGTAATTGTAATGTATCTCTATTTCCATAAAGGGCTCACACACACACACACACACACACACACACACGCGCGCGCACATACACACGTACACACACTTCAGAAAAATATGCAAAAGTAAGTGGTCAGAGATGTCAGTTATTTTCTAGAAAAATCTAGATTTAGTGTTTGCAGTATTGGTCCTTGTAAGAACAGATCCAAAAGCAAATGATTTCATACTAAGAGAAGTAGGCATACAGAAGGTTGAGGCCCATATTTGTATGTCTCAGCAATGCTGGCTTTAACATCCAAATCTTGTAACAAATAATGATCTAGGTTTTTTTTGAATGTATCATAGTTAGAATTTTGAAATAAGCAACTAGGGAGAGTATTCCACAATGGAATTATCCTCTGGGTAAAGTATGCTCTCCTCTTATTAGTTCTTGGATATAAGAGCAAATTGGTGGTTGTGACTTCTTAGATTACATTTTCTATTACAAAAGGACATTCCCAGTTGGGACAATAATTCAGTATCAGTATAAATCCTGTGCATTAATAGCAAGTCCCCTCTCTTTCTTCTCTGCTCCAGCATGTACATGCCCAATTCATTCAGCCTTGCCTTGTAACTCTTATTCTGCATGTTGGTTACAAGTCTTGTCACTGTCTCTGCACTCCCTCCAATCTATCAACATCCTTCCTAAGATAAGGGCTCCACAGGGTGGAACAATAATCCAGATGTGGTCTCAACATATGCCCTGAACAGGGGCAGGATACGCTCTCTATTCCTGGAGGAGAAACTCTCCTTAATACATCCTATAAGTCTGTTAACCCGACTTAATATAAGATTATAGTGACTACAAAAAGTTAGTTCAGAATCTATTACTGTTCCTAAGTCAGTCTGATGTCCTGTTGAAATTAGCACTTGGCCATTCAAAGTGTATTTGTTTTGTAAATTACTATTTCCTAAATGTATAAGAATGCATTTTGTTATGCTAAAGGGCAACTGGTTCTTAGCTGCCCAATCTTCAAGTATCTGAAGGTCCTTGGCAAGGTTTGATACATCTTCCATTGTTTTTGCTGGTGCCACTACTTTAGTATCATCTGCGAATTTAATTCCAAAGCTGTTAATATTGGTAGTCAGATCTGATACAAATATGTCAAATAGTATTGGACCCAAGACAGATCCTTGTGGTATTCCACCACTAACTGGGTGAGGCTCCGACATATACCCTCTAATACAAACTCGCTGTGTACTCTCATCAGCCATTCTTCAACTCAGTTAGTGATTTGTTATTTATTCCTAATAATCTCATTTTATTTATTAAATGATCATGGGGAACCCTTTCACATGCATTGCAAAAATCAAGGAAAATCACATCGACAGGTATGTTGTTAGGCAATGCCTTACTTATATGCTCATAAAATACCAAGTTAAGCAAGATGTTTTTTCTAAATCCGTGCTGTGTTTTATCTGTCAGCATTTTGGTATTTAGGTCTTCTTCCAACCTAACCTTGAGTAAGGACTCAAAGATCTTTCCTGTTATGCTCGTCAGACTAATTGACCTGTAGTTTGAAACATCAGCATGGTTTCCTTTTTAAAAATTGGTGTAACCACAGCCAACTTCCAGTCATTTGGTATATAATTATGTGACAAAGACATGTTGAGTAATTTATATAGTGGTTCTGCTAACCATTCTTTGATTTGATACCTTTTAATGGACCAACCTAGATGTAACAACAAGAACAGAGTGCTCTAGCTTTTGGACCAACAAGTCCTTCTTCAGAAACGTAATGACGTAATGACTTTGGTCATTACGCTTCTGATGAAGGACTTGTTGGTCCAAAGCTAGAGCACTCTGTTTTTGTTGTTACATCTATGTCGGTCCATTAAAAGGCAACAAATCATTTGCTTTTGGATTTATTTTCTAGTATGCATTTATAGAAGATCAGGGGCCAGATTCACAAAGCTTTGTGAACTGCATAAAGTGTTTGCATGCCGATTGCATGGCATTTGCACTGAACCGCTAATCACAAAAGGCCAGTTTGTGCGAGCAAAAGCGGTTAGCATAATCACAAAAAACATAATGTATGCACGATGCAAATGAATGGAAGTGGCCTTGCATACAAGTGCAATACCATTCACATAGCATTTGCACAGTGCAAAGTGCATTGTGCGGCACTTTGCACTATGCAAATTACCGCCTACAAAAAGGTCTTCTTATTCTGGGCAAACCAGAGGCAGAAGCAGGAACTACAGGAAGGAGCACAATGGCTGACAAGGCAGCATCACTTCTAAACATATTGGATGAATCCCTCCAGAAAAAGCAGCAACAGGGACATCCATGGCCCATCTGTCACCGACAAAGGCACCCTGTTGCACACAGACAGTTCCAGCCATGATTCTCTTTGAGACACTGACCGATGATCAGTTGGTGGGCCAGTACTTTTGCAACTGGGCCATGCATAGGCAGCTGTGTGAACCCCTGGATGGAGGCCTGTGCAGCACCACCCAACATAGCCATGCCCTGATGGTGGTGAAAGTGACTGCTCCAGTGGTATCCACCCCTTGCCTGCTGTCTGAATTTTGCAATTTGGACCAGTCATGCAGGAAAGGGGTGTCGGTGCAGTGGTACTGTGTCAGTGTTGCCTCCCAGGCTTTGTTCCCCAGGGTGAGGCATTGTACTCTACAACACTAAACCTATGAGCCCTTTCTCAGGGACAGCATCTGCTGGGGAGATGAGAATAGGATAAGTCAGTGGCTCATGCCCCACATATGTGCAGAGTGTGCTGGATCCCATACCAATACGGGGCACCGGACCAAAACTACAGTGTACACATGCTGAAAGTGTGGCAAACCAGAATGCTGCATGACTCCCCATCTGCCCCAATAGGGACAAAGGGGCCATCTCAGTGACCATGACATGCAGCTGCCCGATTCAGGCCATGCCCATGATCCACTGTGCCAATGCACTGCTATGTTACTGAGGACCCACAACACTTGTGAAAGATGCCAGTCCATCATAGAAGTGTGTGTAACAACCACTGCAACATTATCTCACCAACAACCCCACGTACTGCCTGTGGAATGTTGGGGGCCAGCTGGACACCAGAGTCACATGGGGACCCCATATGTGATGCACGTGGATAGCCCACCATAGCTGTGGAAAACACATATGTGGTGTACAGAGCCCTGTGGCATGGTGACAGATGTCAGTGTCATAGTGAGTGACTGGCATATCGTGCATTGCCAGAGAGTGAAGACAATACAGTGTCATGAGTCTAGCAACATAGAAACATAGACTTTGATGGCAGATAAGGACTGCTTGGCTCACCTAGTCTGCCCATTTCCCTACCTATTGGATAAGCTGCAGATCCTAGTTGTACCAACAGCCTACTTCCTCCTACCTCCCACTAGAATTGCCTTATGTCTGTCCCATGCATTCTTGAATTTCCCCACTGTTTTTGACCCACAACCTCCTCAAGAAGGCAGTTCCATGTGATCACCACCCTCTCTATGAAAAAATACTTCCTCGCTTGCCCCTGAGCCATCCCTTCTATCTTCAAACTGTGCCCCCTTGTTCTTGCACATCTATTTTTCTGAAAGATGCTACCCTCTTGAACTTTGTTGATTCCCTTGAGTACTTGATAGTTTCTATCATGTCCCCCTCTCCCTCCTACCCTTGAGGGTATACATATAAAGCTTCTTCAGTCTCTCTTCATATGGTTTCTGGTGCAGACCCTGCACCATTTTGGTTGCCTCCTCTGGACTGCCTCCATCCTGTCTATGTCCTTGAGGATATGGGTCCTCCAGAACTGCATGCAGTACTCTAGATGGGGTCTCACCAACTGTCTGTACAGAGGGATGACAGCTTCCTGTTTTCTACTGGTGATGCCTTTCCTTATGCATCCTAGTATCCCCCAGCCCTTCTTGCTGCCTTCTAACGTTGCATGCCTACCTTTAGGTCATCTGATATGACTACCCTAAGGTCCCTTTCCATTTTCGTTGTTGTTAGAACCCCCCCCATTGTGTACTTTTCCCCTGGGTTTCTGTTTCCCAGGTGCATTACTTTGCAGTTCTTTGCATTGAATCTAAGCTGCCATACTTTTGACCATTCCTCCAACCTTGCCCAAGTCCCTTTGCATCCTTTCCACACACTCCTTGTGTATCAATCTTGTTGCAGATCTTTGTGTCATCTGCAAAGAGGCATACTTTTCCTTCCAGTCCCTCTGCAATGTCACCTATAAAGATATTAAGGAGAACCAGCCCCAATACTGAACCTGCAATACCCCACTAGTAACCCCCCTTTCTTCAGAGTGGACTCCGTTTCCTATTACCTGCTGCGTCCTGTTGTCCAGCCAATTGTTTACCCATTCTACTACCCTGGGACCCACTCCCAGGCTGGTTAATTTGTTTATTTATTTATTTTTTAAAACTTTGTATTGATTGTTTCATTGTAAACAAATAGAATACATTCCAAGCAGTGTAATAACAAATGTTAATACAAACTTGACATACTGAGGTCACCACTCCTCATAATGCATCTTAAAATAATTCTTCCACTGCTTTAAGATACGTCCTGAGGGGTTACATACATTTTCTAGCAGAATAAATTCAATACAAAGAGCTGACTTTAAAGCCCATGAGCTGCAAGGTTTAATGCTAAGCTATACTGTCCACAGTACAGAGTCCCAGGAATCTGTTTTCTCCAAAGAAGGACTAGAAGTAAATCCATGCTTTTTCTAAAATAGAAGCACAAAAGGTGCTTAATCCTTTATGACAGTGCTAAACCATAATTAAAATAACTGCAGTAGGAGCAACATTTTATGTGACTAGTAACTTTAAACAACATTCATGCATCTAACCTGGCAAACAAGCAATCAGGTCTTATGTATAAACAGAAAGCAAATACAGTGTTAAACTGCTGAGCTCAACTGGTGCCCCAGTGATATAGCCACGGATAGAAGCAAAATAAAATAATGTTCAGGTCTCACAAAGTTCTAAGAGAGTACTCATGCCCTAGTCAGTGGTTGCAGATCTTTTTTAAACAGAGTACTCTTTCTCTTCTCCCCCATTGTAAAGATAATCAAATAATTTTTTCATGCCTTGTCATCGTCTGAAAAGCTGGCTTCTCGATCCACCAGATGTCTTCTTGTCGGAGCATGCTTCGGGATCCATTTAGTCACCTCTTTCGATTCTGAGAAAATGAAGATCTTTCCCATGTGGGCTTATGCATAACCGAGCGAGGAATACTGATGCTGTGCTGGATCCCTGCCCCTTGTAGGAGTGCTCTGGTGCCATCGAATTGCTTCTGCCACTGCCTGGTGGCAAAACTAATATCTGGATACATTCTCACCATCTCTTCTTTGCACAAAAGCATGTTGTGCTGCCTGGCAAGCGTCAGTAGATAATCTCTGGTCGTGACCCCGTCCATTATAGCTAGAACAACATGTGGAGCCTCAGGGTTATCTGGCCTACCTCTGGCTGCTACTCTTTAGGCCTTCTGAATACCCCTGATACATGTCACTGCTTCTTCCCCAAAGTGCTGCTGAAGCCAGTCATGGAGGAACAAAATCAAATGGCCCCCCTCACAGCCCTCTGGGAGGCCCAGAAAATGAATGTTCCTTGCCCTGGTCTGGTTCTCAAGAGTCTCCAGTCTCATCCTCAGATGTCCATTCTCCTTAAGTACATTAGTAACTGCACCCATGGCCACATCTGAACATTTCTTAGCCTCTGAAGACTCAGCCTTTACCAACTCCACTGTAGTTTCTAAGTTGATAACCCTATTGGAGATCCCATCAATTTTGTCTGACAAACTTGAGACTGAGGATATAAAGCCTGTTTATTTTAAGGCCAAGAGATGTTAACATGGTTCTATGTGATAAAGGCGAGTCTGAAAGACCACCTATCACATAGAGTGAGAAAACCTGAGCCCATAGTCAAAAGGGTGACGGATATTGTACAGACTGTTGCAAATAAAGACAATCGCTACAATACTTAACTAAAGCACACAGAAATCTTTTTTTATGCCCAAACTTAAATAACCAACTCCATGGGTAGTGCGGACCATGGGGCAAGTTATTGGATTCTGAAACAAAAAAAATTATTCTGCCTATAGCCGGACCCGGGTCTGATTGCATCGCAAGCGGTGGTGTACACCTCTACGCTATGCAAGCAGCTTGGTAGGAATTGGCCACAAAGGATACTATATCCTGCTGTAGTGAGTACAGTTCCTTGCTGTACTCACTATACAAGATATAGTGATGTATTGCACCGCTCGATCTCTTGTAGAGCTCTATTATTGAGTCACTCAAAAGTGCAGTGCTCAATAATCAGCACTCTACATGGGTGCTACCGCCAACGTTACTTCTCCTTCAGTCTCAGTGGCTACAGCCGTGACCATCTGCTGAGGTGTGGGCCATGTGGCAGAGGGAGTCAGAGCATTTTTAGCCCTTGCTACTTCATGCTGGCTCAGATCTTCTTGCGGATTTCCCATTTGGTCGGTCTAGGTTTCCGATTGAAAAGAAACCACACACGGTTGTCCAAGCTGATCCAAAAGTCACTTCTTTTAGCTCCCAAATGAGAATGTCGTGGCAAGCACTATCTGAGAGCTGCCATCTTGCTTGGGCTCAACACCCCCCCCTAGTTTATTTATTAATCTTTAGAGTGGGACTGTGTCAAATGCCTTGCTAAAGTCTATGAAGGCCTTGTCCACCGCCCCTCCCTGGTCTACTACTTTGGTCACCCAGTCAAAGAAATCTGTTATATTTGTCTGACATGACCTTCCCACTTTGAAGTAGAGATGCAGCAGATTTAAATTCCACTGCGAAGTTGTGGGGAAGTGGCCAAATTTGCCTGGCTGAGCAATTTGCAAAATTATTCTGCCTAAGTTGGAATTTCACCCAGGCGAACTTTCACCTTCCACGGCGAAATTTCACCTTCCGTGGGTGAAATTCCACCTTCCATGGATGAAATTTCACATTCTGTGGGTGAAATTCCACCACGGAAGGTGAAATTTCACCATGGAAGATGAAATTTTGCCATTACGCCAGGTGAAATTTCATCACTCTGCTAGGAGAAATTTTGCATTTAGCTTCGTGAAATGGGTGCAATTTTGTGGATTACTCCATGAAGCGAATTTCACCCACTTCGCCCATCCCTACTTTGAAGTCATGCTGCCTTGGGTCCTGTGCTCCGTTGGCCTCTAGGTACTACACAAATCTTTCTTTCAGAAGTGATTGCATCATTTTTCCTCCCACTGAGGTCAAACTAACAGGTCTGTAGTTTCCTGCCTCTGTCTTGCTCCCACTTTTATGAGGGAGAACCACATCTGCCATCCTCCAGTCCTCAGGTACCACACCATCTTCCCTTGATTTGTTGAAAAGAGTAGTCAGTGGTGTCACTAGTTCTCCCCTTAGTTCTTTTAAAATTCTGGGGTGAATCCCATCAGGCCCCATTGTCTTGCCAACCTTGAGTTTTATGAGTTCTTTCAGGACCCTTTCTTTTGTGAATGGACTAGTATCAACCCCCCTATCCAGAGAGCTTCTATTGTCTGGTTTAGTTTCATCCCACTCTTCTTCTTTTGAGAATACTGAACAAAAGAATTTGTTCAGTATCTCTGCCTTTTCACAGTCACCCTCTGCCAAGACCCCTCCCCTTTATTAAGCCTCACTATCCCTGCCTTGGTCTTTCTTTGCTCACTAATGTACTTACTGTATAAAAGGTTTTATCCCCCCTTCTTAACTGAGTTGGCTATATTTTCCTCCATTTGGGCCTTTGCTATTCTGACTGCCTTCCTACTTCCTTCTGCTTTAACTGATAGAGTTTTCTGTCCTGCTCCTTCTGTGATTCCTTATACTTTCTGAATGTTATCTTTTCTCTCTAACCTTCCCGCCACCTCTTTTGAGAACCATAGTGGTGTTTTCCTTCTTTTTTTTTCAATTGCTTCACACAAAGGCTTGTTGCCTCTGTACTCCTGGTAACTACAGACACAAACCGAGAACTAGATAAGCCGCAAAGTACTTCCCCATGCTGTTGCCCAAATATCTCGCATACGCAATAGCAGCCAGGAATAAGATCTTGCGCATGCATGAGAATGTGATGCTATTGTGCATGTGCAGGATTTAGGCACCAGCATGGGGAATTACTTTGTGGCTAAACTAATCCTCAGTTTGTGTCTGTAGTTACCAGGAGTTTTTCCAAATAACACGCTCTAATGGAGGCTGTGCATTTCCACAAGTGGATACTAAAATGTGCATGTTGTGTGAGCTCTCCCCATGGACGAGCATTCTTGAGCATTTTCTCGGTGCTGATCGGCTTCCAGTGGCAGGACATTTAAAATCAGACCACCAGAAATGGCAAATGATCTAATTCTACAAAAGTTGGTAAGCTGGAAACTTTTTTCTTAACGTAGAAGCATTCTACACTATATTCCTTATGATTATGTGCCCATAGACCCATTTATTTAGATGCACTACAAAATGAGGGGAAAAGGTGACAGTGCCCCTTTAAAACCCTAGTCAACAACATTCACCACTTACACCTGACACTGCTATTAATCTTATGTCCTACCCCCCCACTTTCTCCCCTTGTCTTACTTATCATCTCCTATGCAAGGAGCATAAATTATTCCTGTGCCTGGTTCGTTTATATAATTGTACTGGCTTGTTTCTTTCTATTTTCTTTGTTGAATTTATTGACATAGGTGTCACTATTGTAAATATTGTAAATACCATATATTTTAGAAAATGTTCCTATTATCATGTCAATCCAGGTAATCCTTGTTAACCTTTTTATGTTGATTGCACGCATGTGCAAAAAACATATTGCGGCAGGTTGCCAGAAGCAGGCTGTGGAGGCACGGCACTGTTGTGGCCAGTGCCCCTACAGCCTTTAAAGGCTTGGCCCATTTTCCCCAATGCCATGGCACACTGTTGCTGTCACTAGTTAGGCCAGCATGCCACAACCTTGTAAGGTTTCAGCCACTGCAATCAGGAGCTGCCTCATCATTGCAGCGTAAGCCATTCCGCTGTAATGAGGGAGTGACCCATCATTGCTGCGTGGAACCTTGTAATAGTGATATTGTTTGTGAACATGGCGTTGGCTTGCTGCCATGCTCACAAACAATAACAAGCACCTCCCCTACCGAGGGGGGTGCCCAATCCCCCTTGGCAGCATGTGCCCCCCCACCGTGTTTGTTTGCCGATGAGAGTCCCAATCCCAGTCGGCTTCAGTGCCCGTGTGATGTTGCTGATGGGGGAGCCCACTCTCCATCGGCATTATGTACCCCCTACTTTTGTTAGTGTGCTGACGGTGCCCAATCCTCCATCGACTATCGCTGCCCCAAAAAAGTCTGTTGGCATGTTGGGATCCCACCCCAGTGTGCCATATGGCCCTTTTAAAAACAGTCCCACAATTTTTTTTTACACTGTCAAAAGAAAACGGTCCCTTGTGGTCTCCCTGCCCCCTCCCACAACCCTCACCCACCCACTGTGTACCCTACCTCTCCACACCTCCCCATCCCATACTTACCTTCTGGAGTCCAGCTTGGTGATCTTCGGTGGACTGGGAACATGTCTGCACTCTTCAAAGCTGACCGCGAACTGAGGAAATGCTGGTAAGCTGTATAATGCAATAAATAGGGTTTTTTCAACTTTGATTCATATCCCAGGCATTTTTTGGAATTTTGGCACCAAATTTTCAACATGGGATTCTTGGGACCCCCTCCTCATGAATTCTGGCACTGTCATGGCGTTAATCGGCCCCGAAAGGTGATTTTGCAGTCACTGCGTGGAATCATCTTTCGGGACCGATTAATGAAAAGACAGTGCCATTGTTCATGAGGTGGGCTCTCAAAAAGCCTATGTTGCAAATTTGGTGGAAAAAATCCAAAAAACTACTGTTTTTCCATGCACGCTCATACCTTCGCAACTTTGCAATATTTTCACTCTAGATTTTCAACATTGCCATTTTTTCACACCTCCTTATGAACAATGCAGCTGTCATTTTTCACATCCTGGCTGAAATGTGTTTTCACTCTTCTGGCGCACAATAGCGCTGTCGCTGTGAGAAATCAGTGTTCGGGACAAATTAAGAAAATGACACTGACACTGTTCATGAGCAGAGGTCCTAAAATGCTTATGTTGAAAATTTTGTGATAAAACTCCATAAAATGACTGTGTTACGAGCATGCATTGTGCAGTTTCCACGCACCCTTGTAACTTTGCAAATTAGTCATATTTTCATGCCACGTTTTCAACACTGGCATTTTTCCACACCTCCTTATGAGCAGTACAGCTGTCATTTTTCAAATCCTGACCAAAATGTGTTTTCGCTCTTCCAGTGCAGAATACTGCAGTCGCTGTCGGAAATCAGTGTTTGGGACAGATTAGGATCGAGTGAGCACTATCATGACTGCTGCAGATTTCTTTGTGGGCAGGAGAAGGTGGCAACACAGGCAGGAGCCCTGTACAAAAGGGCAGCTGGAGTGGCAGCAGAATGGAATGAGTGAGTGAGGGGTGGGTGAGCGAGCTTAGCAGAGCTCTGTCGGGACTGCTGCAGATTTCTTTGTGGGCAGAAAATGGTGCCAACAGAGGCAGGAGCCCAGTACAAAAGGGTAGCCTGCAGTGCCAGGAGAAACAGAATGAGCAAGTGAGACAGGGGGAGTGAGCCACCTCAACGGAGCCCTATTATGACTGCTGCAGATTTCTTTGTGGGCAGATAAAGGAGGCAATGCAGGCAGGAGCCCAGTACAAAAGGCCAGCCTGTAGCACCGGCAGAAATGGAATAAGCGAGTGAGAGAGGAGGAGGAGTGGGCGGGCTCAACGGAGCTCTGTTTGGACAGCTGTAGATTTCTTTGTGGGCAGAAAAAGCTGCCAATGCAGGCAGGAGCCCAGTACAAAAGGGCAGTCTGCAGCAGCGGGAGACACAGAATAAGTGAGTGAGCAAGGAGGAGTGAGTGAGCTCAATGGAACTCTGTTGGGACTGATGCGGATTTCTTTGTGGGCAGAAAAAGGCAGCAATGCATGCAGAGGCCCAGTACAAAATGGCAGCCTAAAGCGGTGGGAGAAACAGAATGAGCGAGTGAGAGAGGGGGAGTGAGCGAGCTCAATGGAGCTCTATCATGACTGCTGCAGATTTCATTGTGGGCAGAAGAAGGTGGCAATGCAGGTAGGAGCCCAGTACAAAAGGGCATCCTGCAGTACTGGCAGAAATGGAACACGCAAGTGAGAGAGGGGGTGTGAGCGAGCTCAGTGGAGCTCTGTTGAGACTGCTGCAGATTTCTTTGTGGGCAGAAAAAGGTGCCAACAGAGGCAGGAGCCCAGTACAAAAGGGCAGCCTGCAGTGCCAGGAGAAACAGAATGAGCAAGTGAGACAGGGGGAGTGAGCGACCTCAACGGAGCTCTGTCGAGACTGCTGCAGATTTCTTTGTGGGCAGAAAAAGGTGTCAACGCAGGCAGGAGCCCAGTACAAAAGGGCAGCCTGCAGTGCCAGGAGAAACAGAATGAGCAAGTGAGACAGGGGGAGTGAGCGACCTCAACAGAGCTCTGTCAGGACAGCTGTGGATTTCTTTGTTGGCAGAAAAATTGGCAGACATAGTGGCTGCACCTCTGGTGGAGCTCTTCAACAGGTTGCTTGAGACAGGGAGGGTGCCTAGGGATTGGCGAGAGGCACATGTGGTGCCAATCCATAAAGGGGGGTCGAGAGAAGTATCAGATAACTATAGACCCATCAGTTTGACCTCAGTGGTGGGAAAATTAATGGAGAGTATACTAAAGGAATGATTGGGGGTATACTTGGAGGAGGTGAGAGGGCTGGATAGTCGGCAACATGGGTTTGTGCCAGGTAGAGCATGTCAAACCAATCTTGTGGAGTTCTACAAATGGGTAACATCAGAACTAGACAGGGGAAAGACTGTGGATGTATTATTCTTGTCCCCCACAATCATCTGGTGGAGAAACTGACGGGGTTGGAAGTAGGCCCTTTGATGGTCAGATGGATTGAAAACTGGCTACCTGGATGCACTCAGAGAGTATTTGTCGGTGGGGAGCTCTCGAACTCTAGAGAGATCGGTAGTGGGGTACCGCAGGGCTCGGTCCTGGGTCCAATCCTGTTTAATGCATACATTTCGGACATCAGGGAGGGTATAGGGTGTGAAATGAGTCTCTTTGCTGACGACTCCAAGATGGAAGCAGTAGTTGAGGGGGAAAAGGGGAGGTTGGCCCTGTAATGGGATCTGGACACCATGGAAAGGTGGGCTCACACATGGAAATTAAATTTCAATATCACCAAGTGCAAGGTATTACATCTTGGGTGGGGAAACCCTAAACACAGGTACACCCTGGGAGGGGAGGCACTGGAGGCCTCAACAGGGGAAAAAGACCTAGGGGTTATGGTGGATGCAAGTATGAATAACTCCGAGCAGTGCAGGAGTGTGGCTAGCAAAGCAAACAGAATGTTGGGATGCATAGTAAGGGGGATCACCTCTAGGAGCAGGGAAGTGATTCTGCCGCTGTACAATGGATTGGTTAGACCACACCTTGAGTACTGTGTACAGTACTGGAGACCACACTTGAAGAGGGACATACAGCTCCTGGAAAGGGTACAGAGGAGGGCAACTAAGATGATATGTGGACTAGGGGATTTGACGTATGAGGACAGACTTGAGGAGCTCTGCCTGTTTTCATTGGAGGAGAAGAGAGATGGGGGGACAAGATTGAGGTCTTCAAGTACCTCTAGGGAATAAATAGGGTACACAGGGAGGGGATCTTTAGACTAAAGCAGTGAGGTATCACCAGAGAGCATGGTTTGAAGGTGAAAGAGTGAGAGGGGAAGAGGAGGAGGAGGTTTTTCACTGAGAGGGTGGTGGATCCTTGGAACGTGCTGCCTGGCGAGCGGGTTCAGAGATCCACAGTGGAGGGCTTCAAGAAAGGGTGGGACAGACACAGAAAGCAGATGTATCAGATGATGGCCTGGCCCAGGGGGGTGGGGATGGATGATAGGGGTTTCTGGAACACAAGGGGAGGGCCCCTGCACCCAACTAGGGATCTGAGGTCTGAGCAGACCCTGATAGACCGTAAGGCCTAATCTGCTGGCAATTAGTATGTTAGTATGTAAAAAGGTGGCAACGCAGGCAGGAGCCCAGTACAAAAGGCCAGCTTGCAGCGCCAGCAGAAATGGAATGAGCAAGTGAGAGAGGGGGAGTGAGCAAGCTCAACGGACCTGTGTCGGGACTGCTGCAGATTTCTTTGTGGGCAGAAAAAGTCACCAATGAAAGCAGGAGCCAGTAGAAAAGGGCAGCCTTCTGCAGTGGGAGACACAGAACGAGCGAGTGAGGGAGGGGGAGTGAGTGAGCTCAACGGAGCTCTGTTGGGCCTGCTGCGGATTTCTTTATGGGCAGAAAAAGGCAGCAATGAACGCAGGGGCCCAGTACAAAAGGGCAGCCTGCAGCAGTGGGAGAAACCGAACGAGCGAGTGAGAGAGGGGGAGTGAGCGAGCTCAACGGAGCTGTATCGTGACTGCTGCAGATTTCTTTGTGGGCAGAAGAAGGCGGCAATGCAGGCAGAAGCCCAGTACCAAAGGGCAGCCGGCAGCACTGGCAGAAAAGGAATGAACAAGTGAGAGAGGGGGAGTGCGTGAGCTCAACAGAGCTCTGTCGGGACTGCTGCAGATTTCTTTGTGGGCAGAAAAAGGTGCCAACAGAGGCAGGAGCCCAGTACAAAACGGCAGCCTGCAGTGCCGGGAGAAACAGAATGAGCAAGTGAGATGAGGGAGTGAGCCTCCTCAACGGAGCTCTATCATGACTGCTGTCTATTTCTTTGTGGGCAAAAGAAGGCAGCAATGCAGGGTAGGAGCCCAGTACAAAAGGGCAGCCTGCAACGCTGGCAGAAACGGAACATGCAAGTGAGAGAGGGGGAGTGAACAAGCTCAATGGAGCTCTGTTGAGACTGCTGCAGATTTCTTTGTGGGCAGAAAAAGGTGCCAACAGAAGCAGGAGCCCAGAACAAAAGGGCAGCCTGCAGCGCCAGGAGAAACAGAATGAGCAAGTGAGACAGGGGGAGTCAGCGACCTCAATGGAGCTCTGTCGAGACTGCTGCAGATTTCTTTGTGGGCAGGAAAAGGTGCCAACACAGGCAGAAGCCCAGCAGAAAAGGGCAGTCTGCAGTGCCAGGAGAAACAGAATGAGCAAGTGAGACAGGGGGAGTGAGCGACCTCAACGGGAGCTCTGTCAGGACAGCTGTGGATTTCTTTGAGGGCAGAAAAATTGGTGGACATAGTGGCTGCACCCCTGGCAGAGTTCTTCAACAGGTCGCTTGAGACAGGGAGGGTACCTAGGGATTGGTGAGAGGCACATGTGGTGCCAATCCATAAAGGGGGCTCGAGGGAAGTATCAGGTAACTATAGACCCATCAGTTTGACCTCGGTGGTGGGAAATTAATGGAGAGTATACTAAAGGAACGATTGGGGGTGTACTTGAAGGAGGTAGGAGGTCTGGATAGTCAGCAACATGGGTTTGTGCCAGGTAGATCATGTCAAACCAATTCTTGTGGAGTTCTACGAATGGGTAACATCAGAACTGGACAGGGGAAAGACTGTGGATGTATTATTCTTGGACTTCAGCAAGGCGTTAGACTCTGTCCTCCACAATTGTCTGGTTGAGAAACTGAAGGGGTTGGGAGTAGGCCCTTTGATGGTCAGATGGATTGAAAACTGGCTAGCTGGACGCACTCAGAGAATATTTGTCGGTGGGGAGCTCTCGAACTCTAGAGAGGTCGGTAGTGGGGTACCGCAGGGCTCGGTCCTGGGTCCAATCTTGTTTAATGCATACATTTTGGACATCAGGGAGGGTATAGGGTGTGAAATGAGTCTCTTTGCTGACGACTTCAAGATGGGAGCAGTAGTTGAGGGGGAAAAGGGGAGGTTGGCCCTGTAATGGGACCTGGACACCATGGAAAGGTGGGCTCACACATGGAAATTAAATTTCAATATCACCAAGTGCAGTGTATTGGACCTAACACAGGTCTTGGGAGGGAGGCACTGGAGGCCTCAATTAGGGAAAAGACCTAGGGGTTATGGTGGATGGGCATGAATAACTCCAAGCAGTGCAGGCGTGGCTGGCAAAGCAAACAGAATGTTGGGATGCATAGTAAGGGGATCACCTCCAAAAGCAGGGAAGTGATTCTGCCGCTGTACAATGGATTGGTTAGACCACACCTTTGAGTACTGTGTAGAGTACTGGAATCTCACTTGAAGAGGGACATATGGCTCCTGGAGAGGGTACAGAGGAGGCAACCAAGATTGATACGAGGACTCAGGGGATTTGACGTGGTGAGGACAGACTTGAGGAGCTCCTTGCCTGTTTTCTGGTCTGGAGAAGAGGAGAGACGGGGGGACTGATTGAGGTCTCTAGGTATCTCAAGGGAATAAATATGGTGAAATATGGAGGGAATCTTTGACTTAAAGCAGTGAGGTATTACCAGAGGGGATGGTTTGAAGTTGGAAGGTGGAAGGGTGAGAGGGAAAAAGGAGGAGGAGGTTTTTCACTGAGAGGGTGGTGGATCCTTGGAACGTGCTGCCTGGCGGGCTGGTTCAGAGATCCACAGTGGAGGCTTGGGAGAGAGAGAGTGGACAGACACAGTGCAGATATCAGATGATGGTCTGGCCCGGGGGGGGATGATGATAGAGGTTTTGAATACAAGTGTGGGAGGCCCCGGCACTTTACTAGGGATCTGATCTGGAAAGCAGACTTTTATAGACCTAAGGCTCTAATCTACTGGCAATTAGTGTGTTAGCATGTGTTACGGCAACATGGGTGGGGAGCCCAGTATTAAAAGGCCAGCCTGCAGCGCTGCAGAAACAGCTGTGAGTGTGAGAGAGAGGGGAGTGAGTGCTCAACGGAGTTCTGCTGTGACTGCTGCAGATTTCTTTGTGGGCAGAAAAAGGGCAGCAATGAATGCAGGGGCCCAGTACAAAAGGACAAGCCTGCAGCGCGGGAGAAACAGAATGAGCGAATGAGAGAGGTGGAGTAAGCAAGCTCAACAGAGCGCTATCATGACTGCTGCAGATTTCTTTGTGGGCAGTAGAAGGCGGCAACGCAGGCAGGAGCCCAGTACCAAAGGGCAGCCGGCAGCGACGGCATAAACGGAATGAATGAGTGAGAGATGGGGAGTGCGCAAGCTCAACAGAGCTCTGTCAGGACTGCTGCATATTTCTTTGTGGGCAGAAAAATGCACCAACAGAGGCAGGAGCCCAGTACAAAAGGGCAGCCTGCAGCGCCAGGAGAAACAGAATGAGCGAGTGAGACGCGGGAGTGAGCCACCCCAACAGAGCTCTGTCAGGACAGCTGTGGATTTCTTTGTGGGCAGAAAATGGTGGCCATGTAGGCAGGAGCCCAGTACAAAAGGCCAACCAACAGCTCCGGCAGAAACGGAATGAGCGAGTGAGAGAGGGGGAGTGAGCGAGCTCAATGGAGCTGTGTCGGGACTGCTGCAGATTTCTTTGTTGGCAGAAAAAGCTGACAAAGCAGGCAGGAGCCCAGTACAAAAGGGCAGCCTGCAGCAATGGGAGACACAGAATGAGCGAGTGAGGGAAGGGGAGTGAGTGAGCTCAACAGAGCTCTGTTGGGACTGATGCGGATTTCTTTGTGGGCAGAAAAAGTCAGCAATGCACCCAGGGGCCCAGTACAAAAGGGCAGCCTGCAGCTGTGGGAGAAACAGAACGAGCGAGTGAGAGAGGAGTAGTGGATGAGCTCTTCGGAGCTCTAGCGTGACTGCTGCGGATTTCTTTGTGGGCAGTAGAAGGCGGCAACGCAGGCAGGAGCCCAGTACAAAACAGCAGCCTGCAGCACAAGGAGAAACAGAATGAGCGAGTGACAGAGGGGCAGTGAGCGAGCTCAATGGACCATCGCAATCAACATTTGGCATTGACAAATGCTTGTTTCTGTATTGTTTCATATATTATTTTGTCAACATTTTTTGTACATGGGACCTCTTTGCAAATGAGCTTGGTCAATTGATTGTATCCCTTCACAATAAACTTGAACTTGAAACCGTAGGTTGTGGTACTACTGAGGAATGCAGCTAGACAGAGAGTCAGAGGCACAGCATGATATGCTATGGTGTGGTGGGTGTAGGGTAATGTGGTACTGGACAGTTCAGAACAGGAACGTTTGCCACAGGAATGTTTGGTACAGGAAAGTTCAGCATTAAAAACTTAAACAGATGGAATTTCGGTCCATGCCACCTTGAATTGTCACTCCAGTGAAATATGGGAGAGCCTGGAGGCTTAGGAACATCCCCCCATGGAAACATGCAGGAACATAAGTAGACTACCGGAATAGTGAAAATAGGCTGGGAGGGGCAGGCAGATGAAGAATGTATAATGATTGATATAGGGGCGGCAGGAGCACATAGGAAAATAAACTGGGGAGGGGGAAAATGCTGGATAGGGGGAACAAGAGCAGACTGTAAAACATGGAAGGTCATGCTAACGAATGTCCGTAGCCTAGGAAATAAGGTTCCAGACCTGGAGGCCTTGTTGGCAGATGCAGACCTTGACATAGCAGCAATAACAGAGACATGGGACTCTGCTAATCATGGCTGGGAAGTCAATGTACTAGGCTATATATTGTTCAGGAGGGACAGGGAGGGTAAAAAGGGTGGGGGAGTGTCCCTGTACATCAGAGATGGTATAAAGGATACAGAAGTTCAGGGAAGACAGGAGGAGGCCGAGGTAATGTGAGCCACCCTGGAGCCAGAGAATGGAACAGCAATATGCACTGGGGTGCTCTACAGACCTCCAGCAAAGAGGGAGGAAGTAGACAGGGAACTAGTGGAGAACATACACGACATGGCAGCTAAGGGCGAAATCCTGCTACTGGGGGATTTCAATATGCCGGTTGTGGATTGGGCTGCCCAGATGACTGTTTCAGCCAGAAGCACAGCCATCCTAGAATCCCTGCAGGGGCCTGGATTCAGGCAGCTGGTGTATGAGCCAACTAGGGATAAGTCAGTTCTTGACTTAGTATGGACCAATGGGTACAGAGTCAAAGAAATACAAGTGGAAGGGCAGCTGGGGTCCAGTGACCACCACATGGTGTGGTTCAGTACGGAGACATGGACTCAATCAAGCCATACAAGTGCAAGAGTATTAGATTTCAGGGAGGCAGATTTCACTGAAATGGGTAGATACATACAAGCAGTCCTGGGGAAGGGAGAGATAGTAGAGGGGGTAGAAAAACAATGGGAGAAACTGAAAGGAGCTATAGTGGATATAACAAACGAATGCGTTAGGATAGTGACCAAAGGGAGAAGAAGAAGGAAACCACTATGGTTCTTCAAAGAGGTAAGGGACAAAGTCAGGGCTAAAAAGTGGAGTTTCAGGAAATGTAAGGGGAGCCAAAGGGAGGAAGACAGGGAGATGTACCTTGAATGTCTAAGGGAAGCAGGGAAGGCTGTTAGGAGGGTGAAGGTGCAGACAGAAGAGAGCTTAGCACAGTCTGTAAACAAAGGTGATAAGGCATTTTATAGGTGTATTAGTGAAAGAAGAAAAACCGGGGGGGGATTGTGAGACTCAAAGGGGAGAAGGGAGAGTGTAAGGAGGGGTATCTGAACAAGGCAGAAATACTGAACAAATACTTCTGCTCAGTATTCACTAAGGAGGGGGGCGGATTAAGGACCATAGTTGGGTTGCAGAGGCAATTGGGGGGGACAAGTGAACACCAGTCCATTCACAGTGGAGAGAGTTCTGGAAGAACTCACAAAGCTGAAGGTGGATAAGGCCATGGGGCCAGATGGCATCCACCCGAGGATATTAAAGGAGCTGCGAAAGGAACTAGCAGCACCTCTGGCAACCCTGTTCACAGAGTCACTCAACACGGGTGTCGCTCCAGAGGACTGGAGGAGGGCATATGTAGTCCCTCTGCACAAAAGTGGCAGTAGGGAGGAGTCAGGGAACTACAGGCCAGTCAGCCTCACCTCAGTGGTGGGAAAGATTATGGAGACACTGCTAAAGGAAAGGATAGTGACATATTTGGAATCCAGTGGTGCACAGGATCTGAGGCAACATGGATTCACAGCAGGAAGGTCATGTCAAATGAACCTAATAGTTTTTTTGATTGGGTGACAAGAGAACTTAATCAGGGAGGGGCAGTAGATGTCACCTACCTGGATTTCAGCAAAGCCTTTGACACCGTCCCCCATACAAGGCTGATTAACAAGATGGGTAGTCTGGGCATGGGAGACAAGGTGGTGAACAAGGTTAGGAACTGATTAACAGACAGGAGGCAGAAGGTGGTGGTAAATGGGGTAGAATCTGGGGAGAGGGGGTGACCAGTGGGGTACCACAGAGATCAGTACTAGGACCAGTCCTGTTCAATGTCTTCATTAGTGACATTGCAGAGGGTCTGCAAGGAAAGGTCTGCCTGTTTCTAGATGACACCAAGATCTGCAACAGGGTGGATACTCCAGAAGGGGTGCAGAAAATGAAGAGGGACCTGGAGAAGCTTGAAAGATGGTCAGAGATGTGCAACTGAGGTTCAATGTAAAGAAGTGCAAAATAATGCACCTGGGTAGAGGGAATCCTGGGGAGAGCTGCCGGTTGGGGGGTGGAGGAGCTGACTGTCACCAAGGAGGAAAGGGACCTAGGGGTTATCATCTCTGATGACCTTAAGGTACCAAAGCAGTGTACAAAGGCAGCAGGGGAGGGCCAATGGTATGCTGGGGTGCATAGGCAGAGGTATCACTAGCAGGAGGCGGGAGGAGGTGATGCCATTGTATAAAACATTGGTAAGGCCTCACCTGGAGTACTGCATGTAGTTCTGGAGACCACACCTGAGCAAGGACATAGATAAGGTGGAGACTGTCCAGAGAAGGGCCACAAAGATGGTGCAGGGCTTACACTACAAAACATATGAGGAGAGATTAAGGGACCTCAATATGTACTCAATGGAGGAGAGGAGAAATTGAAACTTTCAAGTACCTTAAGGGCATAAACAAGGTGCAGACGGGGGAGCTTTTCCAATGTAGAAAAAGTACTAGAACAAGGGGGCACAATATGAAATTGGAGGTGGGTAGATTAAGAGATAATGGGAGTGAAATTGTTCTACACAGAAAGGGTAGTCAACACATGGAATAGTCTGTCACAGGAGGTAGTGGAGGCAAGCACAGTGGAGGGGTTTAAGCATGCTTGAAACAGGCACAAGGGAAGCCTGAGAGGGGAGGGAGTGATGACAAGCCATTGATCACATAGGGTCAGTGGCCACATACAATGTAGAGGGCCTACGGACAGACTGGATGGGCCTAGCAGTCCTTATCTGTCAACAGTTTCTATGTTTCTATGCGTTACCAAATATTTGGCTGTTCAGTTTCTCTGTGCGAGCCTGCTCTGTTGTGCACATTTCTGTGGCAAACATTCCTCTTCCATAATTTCCAACGCCATATACGCCATGCCCAGGTAAGGTATGGGAAAATGTTAGTCATATGAACAGAAAGGTCAATTAAGAAAAGCTCATTCACAATTAGGTCTTTTCTATAATGGATACAGTTGCTTAGAATTTATAATCAAGAAAATAATATATTTCAGGAGGAGCATGTACCATGCACAGTGAACAGTCTAACGCGACCAGTTACAAAACATGTCAAGTACAGTAATCATAGAGGACACATTAACGGGCCAGCCTGGTGGCGCTAAGGGCTGAGGTGCTGGCACCTTACCTAGCACTACGCTTGCAACCCGGGTTTGGGAAAGACCTTGGGTCACTGGGGAGCCGGCTCGGGGGGGGGGTTGGAGCGAGATCGAGTCTTGGCTCTCCCCTCTAAAGGGATAAATGCCCGCTGCGCCATAGTTCTGATCCCACTGGGTGGAGGTCTGGTGGGCACAGCAAGTAGTTGGAATGGGGACACAAGTCTGGAGAGGGGCAGAAGGGGCCACCGGATACTGGTGTGTGCATGCGCCTCCATGCATGTGTACGCCATGGCCCCAGGAGGGAAGGGGAGAAAATAGAAAAAATTCCAAAAATCATGAATGAAAAAAAAAATAAAGGACACATTAACCAGAATCCCAAGTAAAGCAGCGTGCCATAGATTGCAAAGGAGTGGCATACGTAAACAATGACTGCTAAGTGGCAAGGTAAGCTGCACAGCCCTTAGGTTGCAATTAGCTGGCATGTAGCCATTTCAGTCTGTAAATCTGTATGTATACTGGCAGTCCAGAATGTTCCACATGGCTGTCTCCAGTTGCTGTCTCTGCTGTCTCTATGGCTTGCAATTCCATAGCCATCTATAGGTGGTGCACTTCTCCCTGTAAATAGTGCTGGAGCAAAATTGTATGCAAATACATGCAGATAGCTCTGGAATGAGATACAAACTGTGAGCTTTGCCCCCTGACTGCCTAAACAGCAGTTTTTTGTGTTGCGCAAACACATGTTGCGTTTGTGTGATGATAGTGTGCCACACAACATTAGTGAATCGCACAGTATGTTTAGCGTGATTTAGGATGACGTTACTGCACATGTGCAATGCCCCACTACCACTAGTCTATCATGCATACAGTATGGTGCAATGCCTTATTGTGTGGAGCTAGCTAATATTATTCAATCACGCACACTACACAGCTTGCAATACTGCAACAATGTAGTAGGCTGTGTGCTAGGCCTTTACGCTGTTCAACAATGTCCATGTCCAAGAGCGTGAAGGCACCTGTGTAGATGGACCAGCAGTGGTCTGCAGTGGAGCTGGCCAACCTGGTAGACCTTGTGGTCACCAGGGAGGGCCATTTATTCAGGTCAGAGGACCTAGATCATCCCAGGGAAGTCTTTGGGCCTTGGTGGGGTGGCGGCTGTCATGCTGCACAGGAATGGAATGGACACGGGGAACAATGCTGCCACTGTTAGGGGGACTTTGTCCAGCGGGACCGGGACTGGCTCCAGTGATTCTGGGATATGGTGTAGTATGGCACTGTGCCATATCCATGTATGTACACTTTTGACATGTGTTCCTTGTGGTTGGCCTATATTTGTGTGGGTGCATCTGAGTGGCACTGTCACCTGCATGCCACTTGGCACATGGGGTTTGTTGCCTCGGTCCTGTCACAACCCACTGCAAATCTTCCAGCTGTGGTTTGCACTGCCATGCCTCACACTGTGGAACAGGTCACTGATGGGATTGTTTGCTGTGTGGTACTATGTGGTTAGAGGACAACTCCAAGTACCGCATGTTTGGGTGTTGGCAATCATGATGTGTCACTCTGGCCTGTTTATACAACAGTTGTACAGTCTCATTATGTGTCTGGTGCATTTTACCGTATATTGCTGGTACCCTATGCACATGTTCATGTATGTGTCACTGCAGTTATTGACTGCAACCATCATATTTCTGATATAATAGATACCTGACTGTGGTGTGACCTCTAGTATGTGTGTTGCAGTCCACTCCTGTTTCCCATAGCACCTGTATTGCTGGGTTAAGAGTCACATATAGAATAATACATGGGTGGGTGGGTGTAACCTGCAGATCATTAGACAGTGTGAGTCCAAGTGCTTTAGCAGCCTCCCACTAGCCCCAGAACCACTCAATCTTCTGGCAGTGCGACCCCACAGCCCACCTGCCCCAGACCTCTCCAAAGCCCTCAGATCATTGAGCAGTGCAGCTCCAACTGCTTTGGCAGCCACCCACTAGCCCCAGACTCACTCAATCTTCTGGTGGTGCAGCCCCACAGTCTGCCTCCCTGGACCTCTCCAAAGCCCTCAGATCGTCGGACAGTACAGCACCAACTGCTTTGGCAGCTGCCCACTAGCCCTGGACCCACTCAATCTTCTGGTGGTGTGGCCCCACAGTCCATCTGCCCAGGACCTCTCCAAAGCCCTCAGGTATGATGGTACTTTCAAATCTAGGCACCACCACTGCTGAGCACATGAATTGACTGCTCCTCTCTCTGCTGCCCTCAGCCACGCAGTGGCTGGCTCTCAATCTGAATTTAAGATACCAGTGTGAATTTTCTCCCTCCCATCCTCCCCTGCCCTGGCACTCTTTAAATGCTCCTGCAGCACTCCAAGTTCTGCCCATCTATTTGAGCAGTGACTTGCAGTGCAGCAATCTAGTGTGTTGTTTAAGATTCTTCACTAAATTACTACCCCTTCTTATCAAGCTCATCCAAAAATCCTTACTCAGTGTGTCTCTGTTTTCTCCTTTCCTAGCTTGCAATTCTCTGTACCTACTTTCTTCCCTTACAGATCTCCCATCTCTAAATTTATTACTCTTTACTTAAATCTTCATCTTCTCGACTACTGCTCAACCACATAGACTGCCTTTCTACAATTCTCTCCACAGTTTACTAATATCTTCAATCTCTCCACAGTTTACCCATCTCAACTTGACAATGTTTATCCAACCCCTTTCTCCCCTTCTTCTCCTTCTCTTCCTCCATCCTCCCTCCCTTACCCTCCCTGCACTAATCCAAAAGTATCCTCGCTGTTCTTCTTAACTGCTTCTAATACTTACATCTACAATCATGCTGTCTCCCCTGACCTGTCTCTCCAGCTCTGAAGCCACTTTCACATTTCCAGTATAGCCTCTCTATTATCAGTACCCCCTTGTTTGCATTTCTTAGGCTTTTATTAAATGCCACACCAATCCCTAACTCCTTACCAACTATCCTTAAATTTGAGAAGCCCTGGCAATTCTTTAAAAACCCTTAGTTACAATATACAATGTCAAGAAAAAAATTGAGCAAGCTGATTGGCTGTTGAGCCCAAGACACAGTGATGTTATTTCATGATAACATCACTGTATCTAGGGAAGGCAGCAAAACTCCCACATGGCCACACAGGAATCACTGCACACTTCTCGACCTTAGAACCAAACATTACCCATCACAGCTTTATCCGTCACAGCTTTATCCCCCATGACCAACACCAGCTCCAACTCCATTCTTAAGACCAACAACTGTTTTTTTTTTTAAAAGTTCTACATGCAAAAGCATTGCCTCTGATTTGGAGAAACTGCAGTTTGTACCTGAAAGTTACACTCCATGCGACGCTGTCCAGTTCTTCACAAATGGAGCTTAGGGACATTCTCCTTCTGCCGCCCATTCGCTGGAATGTTGATTCACACACTGAACTCCAAAAAAAGTCAAGTAAAAATAAATTGAACAGTGTTTTTTTAAAAAGAGACACAAATGGCTGTTCCTGCTTAGTGCCAAGATCCTGTCAGCACGTGCACTGAAGAGTCGCGTTGTGCAATTGCTTCAGATCCACAGTAAAAACCGACTTGAATTTAAAATAAAACAACAATATGTCAAATGCAGTCCTTCTCAATACACCATCCACTACTAGGTGTAAGGGCAATGAGGAGGCTGAAAATAACACATCAGCTGAAACAAGAGAAATTCTGGGGGACTCAGGCAGCAAGATCTTTCTGTGAGGAGCTCCACCCTGTGGTGGAAGAAATATAAGTTATGGGCATTTTTTTAAAGATACATTTACACACACAAAAATAAAAGAATATATACACATAAATGTATTTTTTCCTTTGTTCTTTCACATTGACAAATGAGCTATTGTATATTAGCAATAAGGCACTCCAGGGCTGCATGTTATTGTGTAATAACGTCACTCCTGGGGTGGTGGAAATACTAGACTTTGCCTTGTGCTTCAACCCACCACAGGAGTGATGTCATTACACACACCCTGTCATGTCTTATTGCTTGATTATTTAATTATAGATCTCCTGCTTCTCTCTTCAGGTAATATTCACCCCAACCCAGATCTCGCTGATGTAACTTTATCTGTCCCTTCTCAAAATGACCCTGCCCACCTCCACATGTACTCCTTAACCCTACCCTTAGGACTAAAGTTTCTCCACCTAAATACATGTAGCTTGCTGCCCAAACAGGACCTCCTTCAAACTAAAGTGGTCTCATTGACTCCTGACATCACGATTCTCTCTGAAACTTGGCTTGGTAACAAGAGATCCGACCATGACATCTCTATCCCTGGATACTCATTAGCCAGACAAGACCATTCCGGCAGAGGCGGAGGTGTTGCTATATACATCTCCTCCTCCTTACAATATGCCAACACCCTTGCCACCTCTGAGCCATCTAAATATGTGGCCCTTGTCATCCGCCTCTCCTTCCCCTTCTCAATCCCAGTCTTTTTAGCAGGCGTCTATTGTTGCTCCAGCATTCCCTCTTCTGTGGCTACTGACATTATCGCCACCACTGTTTCCCGTTCACAGGCAGGTGAACTATTCATTATGGGTGACTTCAACCTTAACTGGCTATCTGCTTCTCAAAATACAACACAAAACAACCAAGCTCTCTTATTTCTAACACAACTTATCCAAGAACATACCCATTTCAACAATAAATCCCAAAATCACATCTTGCTTGATTGGGCCCTCACCTCCCACCTGCATCATTTCATCAAAGCAGAAATACTACCGGATCCCCTAAGTGACCATCACATGATCTGTCTAGTCCGAAGGTCCATAGGCCTAAACCTTCAAATAAAACACTATTAATTTGCTCTTATTAATCCCTTGACATCACCCCCTTCCTCCATAACTTAGCAAATTCCGATTGGACCCCGATATCCTTCGCTCTCCACCTGGATGGTGCCTTAGCCTACTTCAAAGAAAAATTCCCCACCATCTGGAATCACTATGCATCTTTCAAGCACACTAGAGTTCATGGTAACCATGTCCCTTGGGTTACTTCTGAACTTTTAGCCTGTCTCAGAGTGTGAGATAAAGCATGGAAGAAACACAAAGCAATGAAACAACCAAATGACTATATAACTTGTCGTAAACTTCGCAACTTATGCACCAAAGCTACTAGGTTAGCCAAGGCCGACTATTTCAGCTCCTCTTTCCACACAAACCTAAACTCTCCATCCAAGTTTTGGAAAGTGGTTCACACCCTCTTTCCTCCCCTCCCACTCCCCCCACCCTAGACCTTAAAATAAATAACTCTTTAATAGCAGATCACGATTCAGTGGCCGATGAATTCAATTCATACTTCACATAGTGTGCCTCAGTTCTACTTGAATTTCTCCCCACCCACCCAACTATGCCGTCTCCCTCCAACTCCGACAATTGTAACCCTCACATAACTCATGATCGCCCTCCTTTCTCATTGTCTTTGGTCTCACCAGCTGACCCCCTCACTGCTCTGCTAACTATTAACCCATCTAAAAGAAGCTCTCTCGACAGGGGCGTCATTTCAGCAAAATCATAGGGGTAGCAAGGTGGGGGGGGCATGAGGTGGGAGGGGCCACAGTGTGGGCGGGGCCAGAGAGGGTGGCATTTGTCAATGTGACATAGAGCTAGTTACCAAGTAATTTAAAAATGGGTGTGAACTGGATAGTAAAGTTTGAATATAAATCTGAAATGGGTCATTACAGATGTTGATTCAAATTAAATAGCTAGTTTTCCTCAAATTATGGAATCAGTATAGTGAAAGTCCCATTCCTCAACTGTACAAATATTAGACAATATTATAATGTATGAATAGCCCTTATTATCCATTGAAATCAAACAGATTACAACCTTGTAATCCCACTGTTGTGATGTCAGAACCTTATAAACCCGCTCACCTATGTCATAGCAGTGGGTTTACAAAGCGGAATGCCAGTGTTATTCAGTATTCACACCCAGAATGTGATTGTTAGTCTCAATACAGTATTCAAATAACATTCCAGTTGTCACAGTTTACTGTTACTGAGTCTAGCAATCACTATGTCTGATACAGATTTTAACTCTGGTGCTATTCTGGCCCGCTGTCATTCAGTCCATGTATCCTAATAATGTAGAAATGCCTGGCAGGTCAGAGGAAAGAGAATATTTGGGTCAGACAAATGACAGAAATGTGAATCAACGTATTTGGAAGGACACATATTGGGAAGGCAAAGATGACTAAAACAAAGGTTACCTGTTGAGGCACAGAACAAAAGTCAGGAAAATAAAGTAATTTCTGTTCTGATATAAGCAGCCCTGTGCTGGGGAGAATTATTGCCTAAAATACACTAAACTGCACCATTTAACTCCTACATTTTCAAACTTTTTATGGGAGCATGCCCTGGACCCCTAGAAATATTTGGAATCCCCAATAAATCCTGGCTATGTCCATGTTTTAACCTCATGCAGTTAACACTTGCATCTCTTGGGCTTATTGCCAGTGAGAAAAAACAGACAGAATGATAGAAGATGCAGAAACTTTTATTTATAAAAGCAAAATGATTGAAGTTTTGAGACCTGCCTTTTAGGGTTTGTGCCACTTTCAAAATATATGAAATTTAGATATAATCTACAGAAGCATGAGAGCAATTTCTATTACAATTTATATTTTTGAACCCAGCTTTTAGAAAACCACCATTAAAATTAAATTAGCTAATTCTGGCCTCACACAAACATGTACAGTATATAATACCAGCCTTTGAAGATATGTCCCCTAGAATACAAAATTGAATTATGTTTCACTGATCAAAATATTTATTTACTGGAATCTCAGATAACACCTTTGAGCTAAAAGCTCATTTACAAAGGTTCCACGTTGTTAAGCAATAGACAAGGTACGTAGACATTACAAAACAGATAGGGGTATATACAGCAGGCAAGTACATTATGGTACATACAGATACAGATTCAAGTAAGTACAGTTAAAATACATCAGGTAGGAGAGGTCAACTTTATTGCAACAGTACTAAGAGCATACCTAAGGTGGACAAGCAATTTATAGTGGTAGCTGAGCTTTAGAGAATGCAGGTAGAGTTATGGAGGGTCAGAAGTGGTGGTGACCAAAGGAGGGGGAGGACAGAATAGATGAGAGCAGGGAGAGGGTGGGGGCAAAGACAAAGGGGGGACAGGATAAGGGGGTTGAGTAGTCAGAGGGGTGGGATTGGATAGGAATCTACTCAGGGTTATATAAGTAGGTGATAGGGCAGGGCCGGGTAATGTGGAGGAGAGAGAGGGATAAGGGAAGGGGGTTCCACATTGTTAAGCAATAGACAAGGTACGTAGACATTACAAAACAGATAGGGGTATATACAGCAGGCAAGTACATTATGGTACATACAGATACAGATTCAAGTAAGTACAGTTAAAATACATCAGGTAGGAGAGGTCAACTTTATTGCAACAGTACTAAGAGCATACCTAAGGTGGACAAGCAATTTATAGTGGTAGCTGAGCTTTAGAGAATGCAGGTAGAGTTATGGAGGGTCAGAAGTGGTGGTGACCAAAGGAGGGGGAGGACAGAATAGATGAGAGCAGGGAGAGGGTGGGGCAAAGACAAGGGGGACAGGATAAGGGGCTGAGTAGTCAGAGGGGTGGGATTGGATAGGAATCTACTCAGGGTTATATAAGTAGGTGATAGGGCAGGGCCGGGTAATGTTAGGGAGAGAGGGATAAGGGAAGGGTTTTAAAGTGGGAGGTGAGGTGAGGGGAACCGGGAGGTGAATATTGGGGGATTAATATTTGTGAAGAGAAAGCAGGAAGGAGGGGGGATAAAGAGGGGACATGGGGGTAAGTGCTCAGTGGGGTCACACCAGGCAGGGGAGGAAGTGGGGAGATGGATGCTATGCAGGACAGATAAGCTATCAATAACAGTAGGATTAGGCACAGGTGATGCAGTCGCAGCTACTAAATATGGCGATTATTACATGAGAATTTGATGGGACAATGGGCCTTTGAAATTGGTAACTACTTAATAAGATAAAATGGGGGTTTGTTGATAAAATTAATTAAAAGTGCTTCTGCTGGGACTCAGCAATAATTAAAGACAATTGAAGCAACTTCTAAAGTTATTTAGAGTAAAGATGGGAGAATCACAAAGGGTTTTGAGGTTCCAATAGGTTCTGATAAGCCATGAGATGTTTTGATAGTAATCAGAGCCTTATTTGAACTTTCTAAACATTTTAGTTTAAAATACAAAAAGTATTAACCATCATTGTCCACCCATAGCTATTGTCAGTGTAGGCAAATGTATCCACTGTAAAGCAAACTGGGTGGTACACAGTAAATATAATTTGTGCCATACAGCTAGTTAGTACCCCTTGTGTAACACCACTGTGAATATGACCATTTAATACAGACCTGGCCCACTGGTTTCTTTCTACACCTCCTGCCTTAATTATGGGTAATTTGCCCCACCACCAGCCTTCTTTCTAGATCAAGACCCGCTTATGGGAGGGAGATATTAGCTCCAAAAGCTATGTTTCAGAAATGATCAGAACCTGAAAAAAGTGCTGATATGAATATTTTACAGAAACTAGCACAGGTTCCTCTGGAAGGTTCTGATCATACCTGAACTGGTTCTTCCATCCTTAATTTAGACACATCTGATGCTCTCTCTTTTAGGCCGATTATGTTTGGACTATTTTGAGAGAGCAATGGTGTAGTTAAGGACAGCAGAATGATCAGGATTTCTGGGGAGCAAATGCTGTCTGGAGTGGATATAATTGGCTTAGCTGAATATGATCACTTCAAAAATTGTTATTTTTCCTGCCAAGAGAAACTAATCAGGTTAAACAAGACCGGTGGGTGCCACCATATACCATCAGTACACCACCACCTTTACAATGCTGTGTCAGTAGAGCACCAGATTTCGGTGAATATCATTTATGGCAACTCTCTGTGCCCCTTCCTGAGGTCTGCACCACTGGAGTTGGTATATTTAGTATGGGGAAGTGTTGGGGCACAGCACCCTCAAGGGTGGGGGCACAGTCACCCATAAACAGAGAGGTAACCATTAGTGACAGTTGCTGAAATCTGGCACTGTATTGACACGTGCTGAGATGCAGTGGAACCAGGTGCCACTGAGCACAGAAGCAGCCTTACTCCCTCTGTTGATGATCTTGCTATGTACAAAAAGAAAAAGGTCCTGACACTCCCAAAACTCTTATCAGATCCTGTCCTGGTATTAATTTTTTTTTTTTCAAAAGTGCTGCCCCACACAAACCCTTGAGCCCAAGTAGGACTGGTTGAAATAATCTTGAATTTCAATTTTTTACCATTTTGATCTAGGCACCAAACATTTAGATGATATGATAAAATAATTCTTAATGATCAGCTCTTAAAAATACTGTATTTGCCCTCTTTTTATTAACAATAACATTTTACACGTCCGAGATGACTCTGTTTTCCACTTGATAAAATATCTGACTGCTCTCTAAAGCAACAACATTGATTGATTTAAGAAGGGGTGAATAGGGTCAGATGTTTAATCACCAAAGAGAGGATTTGTGATCTACAGACAAATTTACTGTAGCAAGGGAA
Source organism: Neoceratodus forsteri (assembly GCA_016271365.2). Lineage (NCBI taxonomy): Eukaryota > Metazoa > Chordata > Ceratodontiformes > Ceratodontidae > Neoceratodus > Neoceratodus forsteri. The sequence continues at coordinate 45,227,816 of JADMNL010000035.1, forward strand.
ATACAATACAGCTGGGAATAAGATGAAGATACAGGCAGACTCAGTTAATGTTCTTTAATTGGGACTAAGAAGATAAATAGACTCTTGCTGGCAGACTCAGTGGAGACTACAAATGGTAGCAAAGAGGAGGAGCTGACAAAGTCAGCTGAGGCATCACTACAATGAATAAGAAGAGGTGGAGGAGGGGCTGAGTTACACTGGCAGACTCAGTAGGTGCACCTTAAATAAATGAAAGTGAAGGACTGAAGTTAAGTCCCATTGGCTGACTCATGACTGTGAAAAACAAGTGAGAAAAATGTCTCAGCCTGCCAGCAGGCAGCTGCTTACCTTTGCTGGGCGATGTGGGCTGGCTGTGCTGACGGCCGCTCTCCTCTGCTACTGCAGCTACTCACCTCACTCCCGCTCCTCTGAGGCTCCTGCTGGCTGCTCTGCTGCCTGATGCGGTGCCGTGCGCCGCCCGGACTGAAGAGGACACTTACATGCCACCATGCCACTTGGAGAGTCCGGCTACATAGGCCTCAGCCTGCCTGCCTAATAAACCAACCTCCTCCCTCCCTCCCTCCCTCCAGACCCTAACCCCACCAGAGTGCTCGAATCACTGTCCAGCCCAGTCCACTGCTTTCACCTAACTCCCCGGTGCGTCTTCCTCTACAGCAGCACCGCTAGTCTCTGCTGCTCAGCCTGGTGGTGTGTGTATCCTGCCGAACTCCCGACTCATACCTACGACAGTCAACAGACAACACGATGAAACCGCTCAGTGTCCTCGCTTTAGCCTGATTCCCGAATCCGCCAATCCTCACTCACCGGAATTGCCCAGAGTTGACGCATGCGTATCGCGCCTAATAAGCTCTCCCCTCCCAGCCAATCACAGTGGTGCAAGTGGTACTTGCGAACCCCAACCAACCAGTCAGAATGATTTTGGGGGGTGTGCAAACCAAGCGGACAGAAGGCGCCATCTGTGATCTGTGCCAATTTTAACTAATGTGATGGCAGCACAGACAGAATACTTCCTGAAACCTCCTCACAGCACAAGTGCACGGGCACGTAACGCTGCTGGGGAAGCAAAAAAGAAGTTGTTTTTTTTAATTCAGCTGGCCAGCGGCGGCCAAGTGCGTCCATTTTAATTAAGCCTTGGCAGGGGTAGGCAGGGGTCGCAAGCCCTGTCATAGGGGTCTCAAAATTTTCATAGGTGTCGCGAATGCGACCCCTGGTGACCCCTAAATGACGCCCCTGTCTCTCGAGTAACTTGACCCTAAGCTCCTTTACCTCCCTGCCTCAGCTGTTGCCTTTCCTCTTTCTGGGATCTTAAACCTATCCTTATGACAGCAGAGGTCCCCATGCCTTGGAAGCATGCTGTTGTCATCCCTTCCCCAAAGGTGGTGACTCCACTTCTTCAGGTAACTATCACCCTATCTCCCTGTGCCCCTCTTTTGCTAAACTCCAGGAACATCTAGTTCCTTCCCAAATCTCCTTCTTTCTCTCCAGCTCCAATTTCTTCACCCCTTTCCAATCTGGATTTCAGAAAAATTATTCTACCACTACTTCCCTACTCAGGCTTACTGATTCAGTCCTCACAGGAATGGATAATGGCCTGATCACCTCTGACATTTTTGTCTACCTTGCCAAGGCTTTTGATACAGTTTCCCACACCCTGCTTCTTCAGTCACTCTCCTCAGCTGGGATCTCACTTTGTGCTACCAAATGGTTTAGGGCCTATCTCACTGGGCATATAGAATCAGTCAGAATTGCAGAATCCAGCTCTCCTCCTCACCAAATCCATACTGGAGTACCTCAGGGCTCTGTGCTGGGCCCTCAAATCTTCTCCGTCTTTTTTTTTTTTTTAACTTTCTCCTGGTCCCTGCCCAGTGGATCTTATCCTCTGGTCTTTTCGGCCGAGCCACTTACCGTAGCATGGACCCGGCATCATTCTGCTCGGGGCCGGTAGGTTTTTTGCCTTTGTTTTTTCTCCCAGTCCCATCCCCCTGAGAGCGCTGACACAGAGGCCTTATGTCCAGACGAGCGACGTGCAGATGCACATCGCCATCAAGCGTCCACAGCGCTCCCCCCACCCCGGCCCCTTCCTTAGGAAACCAGTATTTTTGCCTTATCGTCCGTGCTTCCACAGGCGGTAACGCATATGGGCATTTCTGCCCCATTTAACCCCCCCCGTGAAGGAGGAGAGCATCTGTTGGGACGCTCTATCCTACTTCCCCCAGCCGAGCCCCCAATGTCCCGATCTCGTTCCCGAATCCGGGTCGTCGGCATGGTGCGAGGTGTGGCGTCCAGCGCCTCCACCCTTAGCGCCACCGGGCCAGCCTTCTCCATCTTTTTAAGTGACTTACCATTGGCCTGCTCCTCTTCATCCATACATATGTATGCTGACAATACCATCTCGTTCACCTCTAGCCAGTCAACCTCTGATGTGGAATCCAGACTACAGCTTGACTTTAATAAGATCAAGCACTGGATTGCATCACATCAGCTCTTTCTAAATGTCAATAAAAACAGTCTCCATGACCTTTGGCACTAAGCAGAGACTTGCTAGGTTCCTTGTTCTGCCCACCTTCCACACCCTGGATGGGACATTGCTTGAGGACACATCCACTTTTAGATACCTTGTGGTTTGGCTGGACCAACACCTCACCTTCTTTGGCCACATCAATGCCATTCTGAAAAAGCTGTGCCCCAAGTCTGATGCATTATACAGGAACCGTAATTGTATTCCACTTACAGCCAGGCACGAGATTGTCCAAAAGATGATTCTCCCTATTTTTGACTTGTGTGATGTAGTCTACAGTGCCACTCCTAAATCCTCCTTATCCAGATTGCACCCCCTTTTCAACTCTTTCTGCCTCTTTGCCCTAGACTCTCCTGTATGTACTCACCACTGCGATCTCTATCACTCTTTGTCTTTCCATTCTCTTGCTAACAGGCGCCTCTCACACTGTGCTAAACTCATCTCTAAATACTGGTTAGGCTCTCTACCACTGGACTCATCTTCCTCTCTGCCTCCTCCCCTCCCACTCACTCCTTAAGGTCCTATGACTCATACACCTTATTGATCTCCCGCTGTTCTACACTTGCTGGTCAGTCTGCTTTCATACATCGCTTCTCGAAAATCTGTAATACCCTTCCCCAACAAATTTGACACTCCCACTTCTCATTCCTCTCCTCTGCACTTCACAACTTCCTTTCCTCTAACTGCACTTGCTGTCCTCAGCTATGACTACTGAACCCCTTTCTCCTGCTCTAGCACATCTCCCCTAACAGAGCTATAACTTTATATTTTCAATAGCACTTATGAACAATGTATTTGCACTTCATTGTTCAATCTAATTTTGTTATCTGCCTTACCCTGCTGTATGTGTAAATCCTGTATCTCCAGCCATTGCTGTATTTTGTGTATTGTTTGCATATGCTGTTTAATCCCAAATGTTATTACGGCTCCGTATATATCTATCTATGTACTCCTCCTTTTCCCTTCCCTACAGGCCACACCAGGAGATGAGCAACTTGTTGTTCAGTGTGCCTTCCTGGTGAAACATTTCAATAAATAAATAAAATAAAATAAATAAACCAGAGTGTTACACAAACACGAGGTGTGGTATGCTACATAAAAGTATATGACAGCATCCTACACCCTGGGTGTGTGTACTATTCTGGTTACACATATGCACCCATGTTTTCTTTCTTATTAATTACTGGTCATCATTTGTTATAATGGTTCTATGGTGAAAGCCTAAAGGCAATCGCCGCTATCGCGAAGTCAGAGTGCTGAAAATCAATGTTGTCACTCTAACTCACCGGTGCACAGCAAAATGGCGCTGCGGACTTGTTTTTGAATTTTTTATGTGGGGGACTGCGCCGCCCCCCTTGGGGGCTTCATACCCTCCACCCCTCTACTTAAGGATTTTCAACTCCAGGGGGGTGCATGTCGGGGGGTGCAAAAACATTGAAAAAAAAGATGTGGGCTGGGTTAAAAAAAACGCACCAGCACCCAGACCCAAACCCAGTACTCTCCCTGCCAATGCTGCCAACCCACCCACCACACCACGGGGTCAGCTCAGTGACCCACCATGGCACCACTACTCACAATCCCTCCCACCCTCGCTGTGTGTGCTCGCTTCCTCCCGTGCACATCTGTATAGCAACATCCTATTGCTACATTCGCTGACCCCCCTATCCAGTCGCCCTACCCCACACCTAGCCCTGATGACATGCTCCGGGATTGGGTGGCCATTATTGTAGGCATTTAATCGCTGATGCCCATGTCACGGGCTACTGTTATAACAGTTGGTTTTCACACTGACAGTGTTAGACAGTGTCACTTGTTGTTTTCCTGATACTGTTTCTGTTTCGATGTGCTGTTGGAAGTCTTGGCGGTTTGTGAGATTTGTCACGGCACACCACAAATTTGTATTTCACACAGTGTCCATGCTACTGCTTGGAGCACATGCTCTGCCTTGCCCCTTGTTGGGGGGTCCTGACTGTCTTCAGTTGTGATACACCACTGCGGTACCCACATGTGTGTTCTCCATGCTGCCCATTCCTATTGGTTGTCTCCCGGTGGCAGTACCAGGCATGCCCTATGTTGGCTGCCATGCTGCAGCATCACACATATGCAGCCATCTGCAGGTATCCATGGGTACTGCCCACTGCCGTGCTCCTCTGTCCTGCAGCATCACACATATGCAGCCATCTGCAGGTATCCATGGGTACTGCCCACTGCTGTGCTTCTCTGTCTTGCTGCACTCTGTATTGAGCGATTGTACAATGCTATTTACATCAGTGCTATTCTATGCAGTGCTATTCACAAACTTCTACATGTCTTTGCAGTGCGCAATACTGTCCCATTGAGCAGCTTGCTTTGTGTGCTAGTCACCATGTGTTTAGTGCCAGTGCTAACCCTTTGAGAATGAGGCTGTTTTGCTGTTGAACAATCACATTCTGTTGTGCAGTGCAAACTGTGCACGGCCGCAGTCTTTTGTGAATCTAGTCCCAGATTCATACTGTCACCTTGACCACCAATTCTTCCTTCAAGTGCTGCTGAGTGTTGACTTAAATGGAAGGCACCCTCTGGGGTCATCAGGTTAGAACCCCTTCTCATCAACACAGTTATGATAGATTTTACTTGTTTTTGTAGTAGTAGTAGTAGTAAAATGTTTATTCAATTGACAAGCAAAAGAATAAAAAACTCAACTGAAGCAAGCTTATTTCCAGTGAGGTCCTTCACATTATTACTCCTAGTTACAATATCTAAAAAAATGTAAACATCAGCATGTATTACTAACATATAATGTATAATAAATACATAGGGTAAACTTTGACTTACAGGGCCAGATATCCAGACTGCGCCAGGCAAGGTCGTAAGCCTGGGTTCAGTGCAACTGGGATGTGCCAGGGCGTGGACTGGGCAATATTCAATGATGCTGCACCATGGCTCAGCACCATTGAATATGGCACTGTGGCTGCCCCCATCGCGCATGATGCAGTGGCACCGGACCAGCACAAGTGGCAAGAGAGGAGCAGGGGGATATGCCAGCGCAAGTGCAGTTGTGCTAGGTGCAGGAACTGCGATATTCAGTGGTGGGTATACAAATGGGGCCATTATGCATGCAAGGCACAAATGGGGCCATTTGCATGTCACTATGGCCCCATTTTCCTGCAGGTGCGCCAATCCCTGGTGACTTGCGCCTGGCGCCCTCGCCAGGCTGCAGCCATTGGGGACCGACACCCCCTGCTCCTCGGTGGCAATGCGCCTCAATGCCCAATCATGGGCTTTGTAATAATAAAGCTATCCCTGGTGGTCCAGTGAACCTGACTCCCAGCCCGATCGCAGGCTCTGTAATAATAAATTCATCCCTGGTGTTCCAGTGGACCTGCACCCCAGCTCGATCATGGGCTTTGTAATAACAGTTATATCCCTGGCAGTCCAGTGGACCCGCTTCCCGGCCCAATCATGGGCTTTGTAATAATAACTACATCCCTGTTGGTCCAGTGGACCGGCTCCCAAGCCCGATCATGGGCCTTGTAAATTTAAAACTCCCTGGTGGAACAGTGGTACCCTCCTCCCCACCTGCCCACTCAGTCCTGCCACCCCGCTCCCCTCGGTCAGCAGCAGGCAGCAGCTCCCCACCCACAAGCCACCCAGCCGCCCACCGACTGACAATGTACAGTACGACTGTATGCCCATTGGTCCACGGCGTGGGCCAATGGTCATGCAGACCATACTGTACAACACAGTCCTGATATGTGAATGGCTCTGGAGGTCAGATGGCAGCCCACGGCTGGCGGCTGCCGTGTTGCGCCCTGCACTATGGCAGCTCACCTGTGGGTGGCCAGGCCTTGCTGCTTTTATTTGCAGCAGATCTTTGCGCCCCCCTGTGTGGCACAAGGCGGATGTGTGCCTGCATATGCACCGCACATCCCGGGCTGAATATCGGGATGTGCTGAATATGCATGGGCACGCCCTCTCCACACTTGCGTTGCACACATTACTGGTGTGCCCCGGCACATTGAGATTTGTACAGCGCAACACCCCTTTTGAATACTGCGCCGGGGTACAGCAGTGGGTTGGCGCATGGCGCAACGCTGTTGCGCCCTGAGCAACCCCTTTGACTATCCCGGCCACAGATGAAAAATGTAAATACAACATCAATTAAAGATCATAGATAAATAATTTCAGTTAGCTCACTTTAGATAACTGTATGATGTAAACATTCAAAGTTTTGTGTACTAAAATCCCAATAAACAAAAACTGAAAATATCTAAAAGGATTTATAAAGAACATGCAACAAGCCAAGGGAGTGCTGGATGCATTTGTCATCTACATGAGTTGTCATGATCTCAGATGACCTTACAATGAATGGCAAAGTATAGCATAGTCATTATTGAAGTGTCTCAGAGGTCATTGCAACAAGTATGGATGATAAATTGATCCAGACACTGCCTTTGTTGCATTTTTATTTATGTAATATACTTTGTTTTTAGTATTGATTTATCAATATATGCACTGTTAAAAATTACAAAAAAGTCCATGAAACAGTTTTGTTAATTTGTCAGTGCTGCATTGTTGCATTAAACAGGTTTTGTATGGTAGGACTGTAGAGCTTCCTTTTTGGTCCGGGTAATGTTGGACTCTGAATGAGATTCAACAGCTGCTCCAGAGCCTTTAAGCTATGCCCAGACAGTAATAGCTGCCACAGTCCAGAGTGGTAGTTTGCCAAAAACTCATTTATGGCCACCAACATCTGGTTCAGTAGTGCACATTGTGAATCAGTCACTATGGCAGCCTTCACCGGTGGCTAAGAACACATTTTGAGCATAGCCACAGACAGAGGTGCCACAAAAGAGAAGCCTTTGGTATCACATTATATTACTCCACTAGTGGCTTAGAATTGGGCCTTTCAGTGCAAAGTACAATAGAGGACAAGGTTTCTTCCATTGTAGCACTATTAATTCTGAAAGGAGGTTCAAGCAGAAGTATGAAATATCTATTATAAAGCATTTTATTAGAAAGTATTTTATTGTTTTTTAGCTTTCACCATCAGCTAAAGATTACAATTTGAATAAAATGTTATTTATTTTCAGTAGATAAAACAAAAATTATTTTCCTTGCAGTGTGCCAGAAGAAGTGCAAAATTCCACACCTGCCCCAGGTGTGCCGCAGTGCCACCCTTGCAGTGCCTGGCAATGGCTGCAGTTTACAAGGTGCAGTCAGTGGTCAGAACTATTCCCCAAGCAGAGCAGTATTCCACTTGTATAAAGCCCACTGCGTGGAGGCAGTCTGCTGCCTTACTACACTGTCGGGGACTATGAACATACAAAATTTGCCAGCAGATAAAGACCTAGAGGTCTATCAAGTCTGCTCAAATGTGAAGCTAGCACCCCTTATTCTGCAGCTGCCCATCCCTTCCACCCTTCCCCTCCATTGACCCTACCTCTTGTCCTGTCCCATCCCCTTTTGAAGCAGTTCACTGTTCTACTGGATACCACTTCTGCAGGTAACGCATTCCACCCAGCTACCACCCTCTCTGTAAAAAAGTGTCTTCTCATCTCCCTCCTGAACCTTCCTTCCTCCAGTCTCATATCATGGCCCCTGGTGTCCCTCCCCTCCCTTGCTTTGAACAGCCCCTCTGTACCTGTCTTGTTTATTCCTTTCAGGTACTTAAAGGTTTCAATCATGTCCCCCCATCCCTCCTCTCCTCCAGCGAGCACATGTTCAACTCCCTCAGCCTCCTCTCATATGAGATGTCCCCCAGCCCTTTGATCATCTTTATCACCCTGCGCTGCACCTCCTCCAGTAACTTAATGTCCTTCTTCAGATACGGGCGCCAGTACTGCACGCAGTACTCCAGGTGCTGTCTAACTAATGACCTATACAGTGGCAGAATCACCTCCTCCCTCCTCGAGGATATACCCCTTACAATGTAACCCAGCATTTTGTTGGCTTTTGCAGCAGCCTTCCTACATTGTGCTGAGTTGTTCATTGACCCTGTAATAAGCACCCCCCGATTCTTCCCTCCTCCTCTGTCTGGGCTAGCTGCACTCCCCCCAGCTGGTAACTCCTCCTTGGGTTCTTCACCCCAAAATGTAGCACCTTGAACTTTTTGGCATTGAACCCCAGTTGCCAGGTGTCTGACCAGGTTTCAAGCTTTGCCAGATCATCCTACAACCCCTGCCATCCCCCAGGTCATCCACCACTGCTCCCATCTTGGTAACATCAGCAAACAGACTGATCTTGCTCCTGATGTCCAATGATATGTCTACAATGAATATCCCAAACAACACTGGTCCCAACACCGAGCCCTGTAGAACACTGACTTGTCACTACCCGTGGGTGTGAGAGCTCCCCACCCACCACCACCCTCTGTTGCCTTCCCTGAAGCCAGTTCCCTACTCATCTAACCAGCATTGCATCTGCCCTTGTACCTTCTAACATACTTCCCAGCCTCCCATGTGGCACAGAGTTGAATGCCTTAACGAAGTCCAGATACAAGACATCCACTGCATGGCCCCTGTCCAGTTGTCTAGTTACCCAGTCATAGAACTTCACCAGGTTGGTTTGGCAGGATCTGCCACATATGAAGCTATGCTGTCTGCTGTCCTGTAGTCCTTTGGCCTCTAGGAGGGAATGTGACTGCTCTGGGGCAGGTGCCAGGACTGTTGGCACCTGGGGTCCAGTACAGAGTCTGCCTATGCCTGCCCCATGTACCTGGGAAAATTGTCTCTATCCCTGTGAGCATGGTGCCTCTGCTGGGTGCCATATTTGAATCTTCCCACTGCCTCTGTTCTCCTGACAGACCCTATTGCACCCCCACTGGTGCTTCTGTGCCCAGTCCTGCCCTCTCACTCGCCTTCCTCTGAGGCATTAGGGCCTTTAGATTAGCTGCCAGCTGGTCTAAACTCAGCTCCCTATTGCGACCATGGCAGGGGGTGTAAAATCCCAAATAAGGGGATACTGCAACCCTGCCATGGTGCAAGCACACTTGCAGCCTGGCACACTAGCACTTCTGCCACAAGAGTGGCCCAGGGCAGCTTTGGCACTAGCATCTCAATTCAACATAGCCTGTGTTTGAAAATCAGGATTGGCACAAAGTTTAATGCAAGGTGTCACTTGCATCAAATCCTTTTGATGCAGGCACCTAGAGCCAACTGTTAGCCTTTGAAATCGAGCCCATTGAATCTGACATCAGATAAGGGTCACTTGGCCCACCCAGTCTGCCTATATTATCCTGTTTGTTCTTAACTCTTATTTTCACTGTAAACCCACTTTATCTACGGTGCTCTCTCTCTTCACTCCCCTTACATACCCCTGCTATCCACTTGTGAATATCCCATGCATTTTTGATGCCTGCCACTGTTTTCACCCCAACTACCTCAGTTGTAGGGCTGTTCCATGAGTACACCACTCTTTCTGTGAGAAATTATTTCCTCACATCTCTCCTGAACCTCCCTCCTCCAGCTTTGCAGCATTTTACCTTGTTCTAGAGCACCTTTTTCTGAAAAATACCCCCTCCTGTACCTTATTGACTACTGTGAGGTATTTAAATAAGAAACTATCAGCCCCTAATTGCTTGTGGTTCATTTTAACAGTTGAACGTATTATCTACGCTACAACCCTGTTGTGGCTTCTCATTTTCTCTCACATTCATACCTCCTGGTATTCAATCTGCCCTCTTACCTACTACTTTGTCTCCCCTTAGCTGTCTCCTCCGAGCTACCACCTTTGTTCCCAAATATGAATCTTTCCAGTTCTCTTCCCATTGTCCTCTACCTACTCCACTCTCTTCCCTCAGCCAGCTTCCCTACCTCCTCATCTTTCCCTCCACTACTCCCCCTCCATCTTCTCTTTCTCCAACCCTCCCCTCCTCTTGTTTACTCTCCCCCCCCCCTCCCCACTCCACTTAGCAACCAGGCTGTTCCCTCCTAACTTCTGTCTCCTCCTGGCTTCACTTGGTGTCCTTCTGAATGTCCTGCCCCCACCCTCCTGCACCCACTCCACCTCTGTGTCACTGCCACCAGTCCTTAATTCCCATTAAGCTCTTTCTTTCCCTGCTATTCATTATGGCTGGTGATGTTGAACCTAACCCTGGCCCTATACACTCCCTTCCCTCTGATCTGCCCAAAGGGCTCTGGCTGGCCCACATCAACACTCTTAGCCTCCTACAAAAAATTGATAAGCTACAACCCCTCATAGTCAATCTTCACCCTGATGTCCTGATAGTGTCAGAATCTTGTCTCTCCCACTAAAATCCCTGACTCGTTTGTCACAATCCCTTGGAATACCCTTACCTGCCAAGACCATACCACAAAGGGTGGATGCATCACCATCTACAGCTCTTCCTCTATATAACCAACATTGGTATTGTCTGTCACCTCTCCCACTGCCTATGAACTCCTCATCTTCAAACTCTCCCTCCCTTTCTCCCTCAATATCTACATGGGGGTGTCTACTGTGCCCTGGCCTATCCACCTCTCTTGTCTCTGAACTCCTGAATTTCATCTCCTCTTATGCCCCCTCTGGTGAGCTTCTAATCCTGGGTGACTTCAACATGAACTGGCTCTCCCACTCTTACTCCAGACTTTCTCAAAACATAAGGTCCCTGCACCTTACTCAACTCATTTCAGTCCCTGCCCAACTAAATTCTAAATCCCATAACCATTCTCTCTTAGACTGGGTCCTTGCCAATCACTCACACTGCATCACTGATGCTGAAACACTCCCTGATGCACTGACCACCATATGGTATACTGTGTGCCCAAAATCCATCTCCCCAGAGGGCTACCAAAAATTATCCAGATGTGTTCCTTCTGTTCATTAGAGCTACCTTTTTTAAACTAAGTCAACTTTATTGAAAATGTTCAAGTGCACAAGGTACAGCAAGTACATAGTTATAATGAATAAAGCAGGTATACGGGTAGTCCAGGAAAACCAATAACAGTGTGTACTATATACAATAATTAAGAAAACATAACATAGAAGGGTACCCCCAAAGAACATACACCAAAAGTAGCATTGAAAGCTAAATAAGATAAGAGGACTCCTGGAAAAAGGGAGTGACCTAACCTTATGACATAATGTAGAGTCTAAATTTTAGGCAATTTGAAGAAGAGTGACTAATGTTTCTCATTTCTTTTTTTAAGCAGACAGATCATGTTTTAGACTGGATACTGGCCTTTCCATCCTAAGAATAGCTAGCATTTCTGAATACCATTCCTTATAGGTTGGAAGGTGGGAGTCCATCCAATGCCTTAAAATAATTAATTTAGCCACTTCTGAGGTAAGGGCCATATGGTATCTTTGAGGGTCTATCAATTTTTCAATACCAGCCCTAAGGAGACAAAGCTCTTGAGAAAAATTTTCCTGGAAGACCAACAAAGGGTCTAAATGAGACTAAATGTGATTCCAAAAGGCCTGTATGAATGGGCAGTCACATAATAAGTGCTTAAGTTTGCCCTCCTGAGTTTTACATCTCACACAGAGAGGGGAGCTTAATCTCCCAAAAGAAAATAAACAGTATGGGGTATGATATCATTAGATCTATCTTCACTGCATGCAGATCTGCAGTCAACTGACTAGTACCCTATCTCCAAAACCACTAACATAAATCAAGCCCTTGACTACATTCTCTCCAAATTTCTGTTAATCTGGGACCAACAGGCACCCCTACAGAAAACCAGGGTCAGAGCTTCACACCTCCCCTGGATCTCAGCAGAACTTCTGGCTTGCCACTGAGCACAAGACCTGACTTGGAAATTGTACAAGTTCTCCAGCACACTTGCAGACTTTAACAGGTACCACACCCTGAGGAACTCTTTACTAGAGCCACCAGGCTAGTGAAGGCTGAGTTCTTTTCCTTCTCCTCTTTCCTGAAGAACCTAAGTCACTCCTCCATGTTCTGGAAAGTATCCATGCCCTCATCTCCCTTCCTACCTAGTCCACCCCTCCTGTCTTAAAGCTAGGCGACTCCACCATCTCTGACCCTCAGCCTTTTTTTTAATAAAACTTTATTAGTTTTTCAACAAAAAGGGAGTGTACAGAAGCAAGACAACTAGTAATGTACACCGCAATCTAATATACAAACTCTAGAAACAGCCTAATTAAAGAAAGCACCACATATTTGAGAAGGCAAACAGACTAATTGCTTAACACATATACATTACAAAAAGGGATACCATTACATCAAATCATTAGGAAAAAAATTATTCTACTCTAACAGTGTACAATATCCCATCTAATGCAAATTCAGTAATAGAGATATATAAATATTGGAACAAGTTGCTTAATCACCAGTAGTTGGAGCAGAGAGAGGAAAAGGAAAAAAGGAGAAAAAACACCCTTATGGTACAAAGAAGGGAGAAAACGACAATAGGTAATTGATCCACTACCTCCAGAGAACTGAACAAACCTCCTCCTTATTAAAATATCGATACACGACTTTCTCTAATCCATATAGAATATTGACAATGTCGAACCAATATTGCAAGTCAGGTGCCTACGTCTTAAGCCAGAATTTAGTTAAAGCCTTCTTCACACATACTAGTAATACTAAGAGCAATTTTTTTTCAACCAGTGGGGAGTCTTAAGGTCCATGGAAAAATATGGAACTAAACAATTCTGGCATCAAGAATGAGATCTATATCAAATATTTGATTAACGGCCAATGAGATCTTCCTCCAAAATGATACCAACAATGGTCAAAGCCAAAAAAACATAAGCTCGATCTGCCCGAACCTCCCTACGTTGACGCCAACAACCCACTACTTGTGGACCTTTGTACTTTGCTACCCGAGTGGGTGTTAAAAAGAATCTTGATCTATATTGCCACAAAAAAACCCTCAAACAGAGGGAGATCGCTAGCGAGATGCTGGGAAGTGCTGACCTTTCCCATCGTTCCCAAGAACATAGGGCATCAAATTCTTTGAGCCACATCATATATAGATCGAGACACATCTGGTTTGGTTACTCTAATGATGGAACACAAAGCAGATATTATATGTTTCTGAGTGGCACCCTGTTGAGCAGCGATAAATAATTGCATCCTAGGACTGGCCAGCTTCTCTGAGACCGACGAAATGAAAGGCAATATCTGCAGATACAACCACAACTGTAGATATCTATAATGATCTCTAATGGACTCTCAGCCTTCATCACATACTTTACCACCTGCACTTCTGGTCTCCTATCCTCTTTCCCCTTTCCACCTTCCCCCCACACTCTTGCATTTCCCTTCTCTTCTCCTTCTCACCCGTTAACCCATTCACCTCTTTGAAATTCCTTTTAGCTCTCAACCCCATTCAAGGTGGGAGCCCTGATGGGCTAGAACCTAAAATCCTTCAACTCTCTGCCCCTGCCATTGCCTCTCCTACTGCCTTCCTCCTAAATCTAGCCTTCTCTCCTGCCACCATACCAGACTTCTGGAAGAATGCTACAGTTATTCACCTTCCAAAAGGAGTTGACTCATCCTCTCCAAGCAATTTCTGTCCTATCTCCATAGAAACATAGAATTTGATGGCAGATAAGGACCGCTTGGCCCACCCAGTCTGCCCATTTCCCTACCTACTGGATAAGCTGCAGATCCTAGTTAACCAGAAACCTACTTCTTCCTACCCCCACCCCCTAGAATTACCTTATGACTGTCCCATGCATGGTTGAATTCCACCACTGATTTTGACTCCACAACCTCCTCCAGAAGGCCGTTCCATGCATCCACAACCCTCTCTGTGAAAAAATACTTCCTTAAATTACCTCTGAGCCGCCCCCCATCTTCAAATTGTGCCCTCTTGTTCTTGCACACCTCTTTTTTTGAAAGATGCTACCCTCTTGGACTTTGTTGATTCCCTTGAGGTACTTGAACATTTCTATCATGTCCCCCCTCTCCCTCCTTTCCTCGAGGCTATACATATTAAGCTCCTTTCATCTCTCTTCATATGTCTTCCGGTGCAGACCCTGCACCATTTTAGTTGCCCTCCTCTGGACAGCTTCCATCCTGTCTATGTCTTTTCGGAGATTGGGTCTCCAGAACTGCACACAGTACTCCAGATGGGGTCTCACCAGCTGTCTGTACAGAGGGATAATAACTTCCTGTTTTCTACTGGTGATGCCTCTCCCTATGCATCCCAGTATCCCCCCAGCCCTCCTTGCTGCCCTCTCACATTGCTTGCCCACCTTTAGGTCATCTGATATGACTACCCCCAGGTCCCTTTCCATCCTCCCAACCCTTTCCAAACTCCAGGAAGACATAGTTCTGTCCAACTCTCCCCTTCCTAGACTCATCTTCCTTCTTCACACCTTTCCAGTCTGGCTTTCAAAACACCACTCCACCACTTCCTCCCTCCTCTGACTCACCAAGGCCATTCACACAGCTATGGACCAGGGCCTTCTCACTGCCACAATCTTAATCGACCTAGTAAAAGCTTTCAATACTGTCTCCAACCCCCTTCTCCTGCACAAACTGAGTTCTGTGGGCCTCTCACTCTGGCCAGACTGGACCTCCTCTTCCACTCATGCAACTGTAAATAACTGTTTATCATAACAAGCAAAACTACTGTTCACTGTATTGTACTGTACATACAATGTTATTCTTGTATCAATCCCCTTATCCCTTCCCCCAAGGACACAAATGGAAATGATCTAATTCAAAGCTCAGTATATCTTTCCTGATGAAATGCTTTACTGAATAAATAAATAAACAAATTAAAATTTAATGGTTGCTATCACATCTATCATATTCTGTCATATCCTCCTCTCTCCCTCCTCTCCTCTAGGGTGTACATATTGCGCTTCTTAAACCTCTCTACATTAGGATTAGGATGCTGACCTGCACCATTTTAGTAACCCTTCTCTGGACCATCTCCACTTTATCTATGTCCTTCCTGAGATGTGGTCTCCAGAACTGGACCCAGTAATCAAGTTGGGGTCTTACTAGTGATCTTAATGGGGCAACACCACCTCCCATTTACTGCTGGTGATGCCCTTTCCTTGCACCCCAGCATCCCAGCATCGCACTAGCCCTCCTGACTGTTTTGTCATTTGCCTGATGACCTTTAGATCATCTCATATGATTACTCCTAGGTCTATTTCCTGCTTGGTCATTGTGAATATCACTACACCCATTTTGTACACTGCCCTCAGATTTCTGTGGCCCAAATACATTATTTTGCACATTTTTGCATTAAAACTCAGCTACCAAACCATTGACCACTCTTCCAGTTTTTTCAGATCCCTGCTCTTCATACACACACACACACACACACACACACACACGTCAGCCCTGTTGCAGATCTTTGGTGTCATCTGCAAAGAGGCAGGCCTTCCTTACTAGACCCTCTTCTATGTCACTAAAAATGACATTAAAGAGGACCAGTTCCAGAACAGAAACTTGAGGTGTCCTGCTGGTCACCATCCTTTCCTCAGAGCGTACTCTGTTTACCACCCTCTGCATAGTATCCCCAACATGTTTGTAGTCAGGTTATCACCTTGTTGCCCATGCTCAAGCTACTTAGCTTGTTTACCAGTCTCCTATGTAGAACAGTGTTGAAAGTCTTGGTGAAATCCAGGAAGGCCATATACACTGCACCACCATTATCTAGCTCCTTGATCACCCAGTGAAAGAAATCTATTAGATTTGTTTGGCATGACATCCCCCTGTGAATTCATGCTGCATTGGGTCCTGTCATCAACTGGATTCCAAAGATTCCATTATCTTTTCCTTAAGCAGTTTCACCATTAACTTACCTAAAACCGATGTCAGGCTGATAGGCCTGTAACTGCCCACCTCTTCCTTGTTACTACTTTTTATGTTGCTTGCACGCATGTGCAAGAAACATAGTGCCATCATCGGAGATTTTAGAGGTGTGTCACCTCCTCCTCCAATTCAGTCAGTGTGTTGGCAGGCGCTGCCCCTGTAAGCCAATGCATTTTGGGGCTGTCTATGACACGCTCCAAAATGCGTGGCATACAGTTGAAATGGGGAGCTATGCTTCAGTGAGCACCAATAAGATATCGGCTGCTCACGTGCAGCTCCCCCCCACAGACACCGGCAGGCATGCATGCCCCCGCTCCCCGCATGCACTGTATAGCCGATAGGGTGCCCAATCCCCATCGGCTGAGCTGCGTCCTCCCCAGTAGTAAGTGCCATGCTGGGAGCCCACCCCAGCGTGGCAAGCGATCCTTTGGCTGACGGGGGTGCCCAATCCCCAGTCGGCTGAACACCCCCCCATCCTTCTGCCATGCTGGGAGCCCACCCCAGCGTGGCAACAAATGCCATGGCCGATGGGGGTGCCCAATCCCCCGTCAGCTGAATGCCCCCCAACATCCTTGTGCCATGCTGGGAGCCCACCCCAGCATTGCAAATGTTCCACGTAGTCATTTTAAAAAAAAACCTGTAAAACAAAGACGGTCCCAGGCACATCTCCCAACCCCCTCCCACTACCGCACTCACCCACTGTGACCCAGCCTCCCCACACCACCCTCACCACATACTTACCTCTGGACTCCGGCAATGATCTTCAGTGGACTGGGAACATGTCTGCACTCTTCAAAGCCGACCCCTGAACTGAGGCAATGCCATAAGCTGTATAATGGGCTAGATGGGGGTTTCAACTTTGTTGCATATCTCGGGCATTTTGGGATTTTTGCATCAAATTTTCAAATGGGTTTTGGACCCTACTTATGAATGATGTCACTTCATGGTGTTATTCAGGCTCGAAGGGTGATTTCGCAGTCACTGAGCACACTGCGCAAAATCACCCTTTGGGCCTGAATAACACCATGACAGTGACATCATTCATGAGAAGGGTCCCAAAACCCCATGTTGAAAAATTTGGTGCCAAAATTTAAAAATTACTGTTTTACGAGCTGCTAAGAGCAGTTCTTCGTGAGGCTCGTAGAAGTTCATGAAATTTATTATTTTCACTCCAGATTTTCAACATTGCCATTTTACCACACCTTCTTATGGGTAGTACAGCTGTCATTTTTCACATCTCACCCAAAATGTGTTTCCGCCCATGTAGCGCACAATGGCGCAGTCGGTGTATGAGAAATCAATGTATGGGATAAATTAAGAAAATCACAGTGACACTGTTCATGAGCAGAGGTCTTAAAATGGCTATGTTGAAAATTTGGTGAAAAAATTCCTAAAAATGACTGTTTTACGAGCGTGCGTTGCGCAGTTCCTACGCACGCTCATAAGGTCGTGAATTTTCAATATTTTCACTCCAGATTTTCAACATTGCCATTTTACCACACCTTCTTATGAGTAGTACAGCTGCCATTTTTCACATCTCACCCAAAACGTGCTTCTGCCCATGTAGCACACAATGGCGCAGTCGGTGTGCGAGATCAATGTACGGGACAAATTAAGAAAATCACAGTGACACTGTTCATGAGCTCAGGTGCTAAAATGGCTATGTTGAAAATTTGGTGAAAAAATTCCTAAAAATGACTGTTTTACGAGCGTGCATTGTACAGTTCCTATGCACGCTCGTAAGTTTGCGAATTTTCAATATTTTCACTCCAGATTTCCAACATTGCCATTTTGCCATACCTTCTTATAAACAGTACAGATGTCATTTTTCACATCTCACCCAAAACGTGTTTCCGCCCATGTAGCACAGAATGGCACAGTCGGTGTGCGAAATCAATGTACGGGATAAATTAAGAAAATCACAGTGACACTGTTCATGAGCAAAGGTCTTAAAATAACTATGTTGAAAATCTGGTGAAAAAATTCCAAAAAATGACTGTTTTACGAGCGTGCATTGTACAGTTCCTACACACGCTCGTAAGTTTGCAAATTTTCTATATTTTCACTCCAGATTTTCAACATTGCCATTTTACCACACCTTCTTATGAGTAGTACAGCTGTCATTTTTCACATCTCACCCAAAATGTGTTTCCGCCCATGTAGCGCACAATGGCACAGTCGGTGTGCGAAATCAATGTACGGGACAAATTAAGAAAATCACAGTGACACTGTTCATGAGCAGAGGTCTTAAAATGGCCATGTTGAAAATTTGGTGAAAAAATTCCCTTCAGATGTTCTGCAATATTACTAATGAAGACATTGAACAGAACTGGCCCCAGGACCGATCCCTGCAGCACCCCACTGGTCGCCTCCTCTCCCTAGACTGCATACCATTTACCACCACTCTCTGCCTCCTTTCTGTTTGCCAGTTTCTAACCCAGTTTACCACCCTTTCCCCCATGTCCAGCCTACCCAGCTAGTTTATCAGCCTCCTATATGGGATGGTGGCAAAGGCTTTGCTGAAATCAAGGTAAGCGTTGTCCACTGCCCCACCCTGATTCACTTCCTTTGTCACCCAGTCAAATAAATCAACCAGATTTATCTGACATGATGTCCCCACTGTGAATCCATGTTGTCTATGGTCCTGGGTTCCGATGGCATCTAGATGCCCCACTATCCTTTCTTTAAGCAATGTCTCCATGATCTTCCCCATTACTGAGGTGAGGCTGAATGGCCTATTGTTCCCTGCCTCCTCCTGCTGCGGACTTGCGTGAGAGGGACCACATGTGCCCTCCTCCAATTCACTCATGTTGAATGACTCAGTGAACATGGCTGCCAGAGGTACTGCTATCTCCCTTCGCAGTTCTGTTAATATCCTTGGGCGTATGCCATCTGGTTCCATCGCTTTGTCTACCTTCAATTTAGTGAGCTCCTGCAGGACTCTTTTGCCTTTGAATGGACTATTGTCCACCTCTTCACCCCCTTGGCAACTGCTGTACTGCTGTGGCTCTTGCCCCTCCCACTCTTCTGTGAATACTGAACGGAAAGACACAGTGGATGTCTTGGGAGGAAGGCATGAAACTGTCACTTCCAAATACCTAAACAGCACATACAAGCAAGCAACATTCGGCATTGACAAATGCTTGTTTGAAGTGGGACTACATCTGCCCTTCCTCAGTCATCTGGGATCACTCCCATCTCCAGAGATCTGTCAAATAAGTCTGTCAAAAGGGCTTCCAGTACCTCCCTGAGCTCCCACAGCACTCTTGGATGCACCCCATCTGGTCCCATAGCTTTAGCCACCTTCAGGTTAGTGAGTGCTTTCTGAGCTCTCTCCTCAGAGAAATGACTAGTGTGCACGTCCCTCCCATCAAAGCTCGTGATTTTTTTTGTGGTCCATCCCCTTCCCCTTCTACTTCAAGATGTTTGCCTTTTCTTGATCTCCCTCTATACAGTCACCCCATCCCCCTTTAATCTTAAAATCCCTCCCTTTGTCTTCCTTTTTTCACTAACATACCTAAAAACTATCTTGCCCCCTTTTGAAACTCCCTGAGCTATTCTCTGCTCTGTGTTTGCCTTTGTCCTCCTTACTGCTTTGCCTACCTCCAACTGTTTCAGCAGATGCAATTACCTTTTCTCATCTTTTTGGGTCTCCTTGAACCTTCTGAATGCTACCTTTTTAGCTTTTACCTCTCCTGCTACCTCTTTAGAGAACCATAGTGGTCTCCTCTTCCTTTTCCTTTTGCTTACCTGTTTGACACAGATTGCCTTCACTATGCCCTCTTTTAGTCTTGCCCGTTTTACCTCACCCCCCAGGTCCTCTCCATCTGCCAGGTAATTTCTGAGGCATTTGCCCACCAAAGTAAAACCATTCTTGTGGTCCTATGGTCTTGAGGGATTAGAGAATAGACAACTTGTACTGCAGCTTTAAAGAGCAGCTGACACCTTCAGGAGAACTTAAAAAAAAACATAATATTTAGACACAGTTTGCCTTGTATTGCACATTAATTTTGTAGTTCTCATCTCCAATATTTATTACTGAGGTCCTTCCCATGAAAACCAGATCTTTGCTCCTAAAGAATTCATCTGTTACAGTTGCTTTCTCCCTACCTGAAGTAATAATCCACTGCTTGTGGCATCACAGTTACTCTCATGGCAACAGATTGTGATGTCACAAAAGATGATTATGACTTGTAGTAGGGAGTAAGCTGTAGAGGCAGATGAACTTTAAGGGAACTCAAAGGGATAAAGTTCATGTTTTCATGCACATTTCCCCAATAGTAATTAATGGTGAGGCAAAATATATAGAACATACAGTATATAAAATGCAAGCCAAATTATACCCAATTATTCTGTTTTTCAAAGTTTTCTTTGAGGTGTCAGTAGCTCTGCAAGAAGCAATCCTGGCAGTGCAACTGTTATTTAAAAGTAAATGCCATAGTAATTATACTGTCACTGAGTATATACATGTCTACCAAAGTAGCATGCCTAGCAGGAAAATAGTATGCATAGTCTCTGTAGGGGGGTCTTTAACATTTTTTATCAGATCTAAGAATACCTGAAAAACAAGTGAAGAAACACCTGCATTAAACTCACTGAGCTACATCTCAGTAATCTGAAAGTAATGGTTCATCAGAAAGCAGGTTTTGTCTCCCAGCCGCTGGGGGTTTCATAAATAATCATAATCATATGTTTGTCATTGCCTTACCTGTGGAATTTTCAAGTAATTGGCTTACTTTGGGCTCACCAGTTCAGTATTTATTTTTAGAATGGCCAAGCACATGTTCTGACTTTAATATCACCTGAAAGTTGCAAGTTCTGTAATATTTGGAAAGCGGTCAAAGGTGGTTGATGTTACTCACTCAGAAGGTTGTGATTAGAAATATCATCATTTGTACTGTTTCTTTTTAACATAGACAACATAGGTTTGTACAGAACTAATAAGACTTGTGTCCATAGTCCTCACCTTTCCAAAAAATGGCTGAAATATCAGCATAAGTTGAAACCCCCATTGAATGGCTGTATGCTTACCTTTAATTCTTCAGTTCACAGTTGGGTTGAAGAGTTCAGACATGTCCCGGTCAAGAGAAGATGACAGTGCCGACCTCCGGAAGTAAGTATGGGGTTTGGGGGGTGTGGGAGGTGGGTCCTCAGTGGAGGGTGGGGAGAGGGAGGGAGGGGAGGGGACTGCAATGATGACAAGGTACTGTTTTCAGTTTTACAGGGGGAAAAAATGCAATGAAGGACCGTTTTCTAATTTACAGGAACAAAAGAAAAACAACACATTTTGGCACACTGTGGTGGGCTTCCAGTGTGCCACATGAATGGGGGAAGAGGATTGCATATGATGCCAACATGGGGATTGGGAACCCCATGTTGGGAAAGATGTTGGAAGGGGTGCAGCAGGGAACATACAATGGGACAACAAGGGACCGTTTTCCACTTTTCAGACACATAAAAAACAACATTTTCACACACTGGGGTGGGCTCCCAATGTGTGACATGAATTGAGGGGTTGTACTACAGTAAATGGCATTGTGCCATTTGCAACATGGTGGAAACCCACAGAACTGTGCATGTGCATGAGTCATACACATGCACAATTCACTTACTGGATTGCGGAAGTAACAGCCGAAATAGTGCGTCTGTTATTCCATATGCCAATTGTGGCAGAGGGGTTTAAGCTCTGTTGGGATTTTGGAAGGAGTCTTCCAAAAGTCCAACAGAAGCTGTTATGAGATCAGCCATTTTCAGAGCTACAGAGCTCTCACAAAATGGCTGTAGGCTCCATCCGCAGCCCTAAAAACTTATCTTTGGAGGAAAGAGGGGAACCAACTCCCCTCCACTCCAGTTTGTTTTTCTAGGTTCTGGGTGGTCAGGGCACTGGCAATAAGGTGCCAGCAATCAGAGCATTGACAAGAGGGTGCAAACAACAAGTACGTCCCCACAAACAGGGTGCCTGTGCAACAGGGCTCCCTGCACTCTGGAGTACTATGCATACCCTGTGGGTAGAGCACCATGCTGCAACAGTGCCTGCACCACAAAGCCAAACCTCACACATCCCTGCACTCTGTGTACCAGATACCACTACCATTCAGCACTGCCTTATTTGCTACATCGTAAGAGACTGAAAGTCATCCCCCAGCATGCTGAGGCTGTGTTACTATAGTCAGTTCAGGGTTAGCCTCCTGTAACAGCACCGCTGCAGTATCCAGGACCCAGTGCCCACAGTGCTTTACACAACTGCAAGATGTGATGCAAGCACTGCAGCTGCCATCAAACACTGGACCTCTCGAGTGCCAGGGACAGTAACGGCCTGTTAGGTCACAGCTTGACATGACCACATTATGACCCATGTGTGGAATTGGTCCCAGAAGGATGAGTGTACTGCAAGCCCACACCGACCATTGTGGTCCCTCTACCCCCCACCTTGTGATGGCTGTCTCAGATGTGAGAGCTGCAGGCCACAGCAGGCTGCAGGGCAGAACAGTGCCAGAACGACATTCACTACAGCACTACACCAGGTCCAGCAATAGTGGGGGCTCAAAGGACATGCTTACAGGACATGCGTGGAGCTCCTGTAGTGTATCACAGTGACACATGCCCTGGTTGTTCAGTCGGGCACATGGCTGTTGTGGTCCACGCCAGCCCGGTTATGCACCATGTGCCTCCTGTACGCTGTAGTTTTTCAGTGGGTGGGTCTGCAGGTGGCAATGTGTGTCAGTGCCCTACTGTGCCATGTTGGTTGGCAACCCCAGTCCTCTGTAGCTGTGTGGAATGGTGCTGTGCCTGCTGGTGACCTCTCACTGGTGCTCTGATTGCCGGTGCCCTACTGCCGGTACCCTGATCACCCGGAACCATTTTTCTATCATTTCAGAATACAGGACAAAATGTGAATGGACATTGTCCCAGTGGTCCATAATGCTGATTTATTTATTTATTTATTGTACAATCAGATTTACAACCTTTGAGCCAGAGGCTCATTTACAAAGGTACTTCATCACAGAGAGGACATACAGAGTCACATACTTACAGAATACATTCATACATAATAACATAGTTTTACATAGCTGCTCAAACACAATGAATAATTAGAAACATTTCAGAGTGACAGATTAAGTACCAGCAGGTACTGACAGTGGGAAGGAAGACCATGGGGGAGTTGGGGGTGAGGTGGGGAGTTCAGCCCAGAGGGCTATGTCAATATTGTCTTGAGAGTAGCAGAACATCTGTTAGAGACAGGTGCAGCAGCAGGTGTTGAACAATAGGTTCAGAAGGGCAGTTTTGAAGAGGGCAATTCTGGTAGTGTTGGAGATGGCTGCAGGGAGTGAGTTGAACCAGGATGGGGCTCTGCAGCTGAACAACCTCTGTGCTCTATGTGGTCCTAGTTCTGGGTACTAGTAGGGTGACCTTGCCAGAGGTTCGGGTAGAGACTCTGGAGGGTGTAAGTTGGATGGAGGCAGAAACCCGGGGGGGAGCCTGAGCAAAATGTTCTTAGTTAGTAGGCAAGTTTGGTAGTGGAGGCGTTCATCGAGGTTAAGGAGTTTGGCCATGTCATAAAGCTGACAAGTGTTGGTGAGCCTGGCAGAATTGGTTAGTAGTCTGCAAGCCTTGTTCAAGGTGAGTCGAATGTTGTTGAGGGCCATGGAGTCAGCAGCTCCATAGACCGATAGACTGTATTCCACAAGGGACATTACTAAGAATGTAATGGCAAGCCTGAGAGCATCAGGTGGGAGGCAGTACTTGTGATGGTAGAGGATGCCAAGTCGGGAGTTGGCGGTGGATGCGAGGGCTGTAATGTGGGCATGAAAGGTGAGGGCTGAGTCAAAGGTGATCCCAAGGTATTTGTAAGAGTTCAAGGTGACACCATACTTCTTCCTGTAACAACAACTGGAGAGATCACAGAAGTGGTAGTGTGGAGAGGCCCTAGAGTCCAAACAACTCCCAGGGGCCAGGACAGAGTCTATGTACGCAAAAAGGGGTCCCTCTTCTCTCCGTGTGTGAAACATCCAAAATGACAGCTCAAATAAATTAGTAGCTGGTATTAAGAAAATTGAACTGCAAAGGACTGTGCTAACAATGACCAACCACCATAAACACCAAGGACACCATAAACTATGAACAGTGCTAAAATGTCTCCTTTTCATACAAGACTGTACAAGACTTTAAAATGCAACTGCATCCATTCAGTGGCTTCACTCTGCTCCTACCCCAGAGGCTTTAATCAGTTATGCACAGTTGCACCAGTTTCCATCCAGTGGTTTCCCTTTGTCTCCTACCCAGAGACTTTGATCAGTTAGGTACTTGTCATACCTGTTATTATCTAAAATGTTTCAAATCTTAAATTTTACATGTCCATTTCATTTCTTTAATGTTCATTTCATTTCCTATGTTAAATGTTTTTTTCTTAAAATATGTCTCTTTTAAAATGTTTAGTTTAAGCAGGGATGGAAACAGCTGTAGGTGGACCTACACAAGCCAGAAGAGTACTCGGAGAGGTGGCAGTTGGGGTTCAATGCAAAGAAGTGTAAGGTTATGCACTTTGGGGTGAAGAACCCAAGGAGAGAATACTGGCTGGTGAGGTTAAGCTGGGGATCACTGAGGAGGAGAAGACCTAGGGGTAATGATAACAGGGACCATGAACAACACTGCCCAGTGCAGGAGAGTGGCTGCAAAAGTGAACAAAATGCTGGGGTGCATAGTCAGGGTTTTTTTTTGTTCAGGTGAAGAGAGGGTGATCTTGCCCCTCTACAGGTTGCTGGTGAGGCCACACTTAGAGTATTTGTGTGCAGTTTTGGAGGACATACCTAAAGTGTGATATCAGGTTAGTGGAGGGGGTGCAGAGGAGGGAAACAAAGATGATATGTGGAATGGAGGGGATAGACTATGACAGCAGGCTGTGAGACCTGAATATGTACACCCTGGAGGATAGAAGGGACAGGGGGGACATGATAGAGACGTTCAAGTATCTGAGGGGAATCAATAAGGATGGGGAAGATGGGGTCTTTAAGTTAAGAAGGGGGAGGGTCACCAGGGGGTATGGGCTAAGAATAGAGGGGGGAAGATTTAGGAAGGAAATGAGGAGTCACTATTTCACAGAGAGGGTGGTAGCAAAATGGAACACCCTACCAAAATGGGTGGTATCAGGTAAATCTGTGAACAGCTTCAAAAGGGCATGGGACAGGGAACAGGGGAGAGTGAGGGTGGCAGAGGTGGGGTTGGCAGTGGTATGACAAAGGGGAGGAGGGCGGGGCAGCTGCAAACTAGGGGTGTTGGCTGCACACTCAAGCAGACTTAGATAGACTGGGTGGTCTGTTTCTGCTGGCATATTCATATGTTCATATTGTCAGGAGGTCTAAACCTCACCCTCAGGTTCTTGGCAATATTGGGAATGCAAGGGATCACAGACACATTGCATAAGAGTAATAAACTTATTTATTACTACCAAAAGGATAAATCACAGTTGCCCTAAGCAGTTCTTACCAATATGAAATGGGAGCCAATGCTAAGCGTTCCCTATACCTCGAGGTTTCTTCATGTCTCTTGGGGTCTCCAAGGTATAAGACTCAATGTCTCATATTATATACTTATGATAATTACTATGGTTACTGTAAGATAGAAACATTTCTAGTTACAGAGATAAGCCCTATTGGCTAAATTAGAGGTGGCTCCACGGTCCAAGATAACATTATACAATTTTGTAGTAGTCATCACTTTGTGAAACAAAAGAGTACAGTTCTTACAGAGTCTTACATAAATCAGTGTAGTAGTACAAATCACCAAAAGGTGGCAATGCCGACTTATATATCATAATCATTACAAGGATGCAGACGTCCTAACATTTTGTAAGTGAGAAATACACAGAAAATACATAGAAAATATATATGTATTAGCAAGCAACATGTATAACAATAATATGCATACATATACTGACATCTACTCTTGTACGGTAGATGCCCTTAGCCCTATATGTTAGTATAGCATATGCCTAAGCATTAGCTGTCTATGGTGTACCTCTGGGGGTACCAATAAGGGTGCAGGGGCCTCTTGTAACAGTATGTTTTAAAATGTCTCTTTTAAAATGTTTAGTTTAAGCATGTTTTAAAATATGCCTTTTTTAAAATGTTTGGTTTAGGCATGTGCCTGTCATTCTTAATATGACAAAATGATGACATTGTGTCCAAACAAATGTGTCCTTATTTAACACTTGGACATTTTGAAAACTAATAAACCTAAGATGCATGGTCATAATGGTTTATCCATAAAAAAGGGCTTGTTGAGGCCTAGATGTTTGTTAATGGTTCCTCTGTGTACAATATTGTATGTTCGTTTACTGTGCAAAAACCAAGATCAAGGTCTTAGTTTACAAACAATCTTTAAAGGTCCAATACAAACATATGAGTAAACAAGTAATATGCATATCCTATGAGAACTATGTTCTCATAATTTACAATTTGCTCATGAGATGTGGAAACAAGGGCACTTCCCTGGCCTCATCTCAAATAACTACTTGACCAAAAGGTGTTGCCTAAGCTGCTGTAATTGGTCAAGTGTTTATCCTAATACAGCCACTTCATGAGAAGAAATATCTTCCTAGTGAACCTGGTCATCAAACTAATGATACATTATGCTTTAACGTTAAATGTTCATATTACTTCACTTGTACTAAATTTTCAGCTGTTACCGTATCATTACAGCATTGCTAATTTTTTTTAATGAGGATCAAACAAAGATAACCAAATTGGTTTACATCAATAATAGAAAAGTAAGACAAAACAAGGTCAGCAGATCATTTGCACAGCCTATGAAAGTTACGTTCTAACTACAGTAAATACATTACTGCAGGATGTGGAAAATGGCCATATCCCAGACCTCATCAAAAATGAACAGGTATTGCTCCCAGTGTGGCTACGTGTCAGGTAAAATAGACTGGACTTGTGCTAAAATACATGGCCAGAGGCCTTTGTTTAGCACTGCCCAGAACCTGGAGTCAGTAAGACCACATCTGAACAGAGGCCCATATTATACTCAAGGATCCTGCTCAATCAGGGACACATTTCATTGTGTCTTTGTTGGTTCTCGACCCTGCCATATCAGTATTTATTAAACTGGCCACTGTCCACTCTATAAGATACTTGGAAGGGGATGTGTACAAGGAATGACTGACTCTACCACAGCTCCTGGTGTTTCTTAAAGTACAGATGTGGAGAGCCCCACATACTGCATATTGCACTGTAAAAGGGTACAGATATGTGTGTAGATATGAGGTGTTCACTCTTGCTATTTATGTCTGTGGTTACATTCCTAAAAAGCAGACAAATGCTAAAGCAACTGGCCGAATGCAATTAAACCTTACCAGCTCTTGTCCAGTCCAGCTTACTAAATGGTGTTTGCTTACTGTCACAGTCATTCATTCCATGGAGGGGCACTACTATATTGTTACTAATTATAAAAAAATATCTTTATGGGTCCCTGTCTTGTGATGTCATCACCCCAAATTTATTTATTTTTATCCCTCATGTGCTTACCATTATTGGCCAGACTGTGATCACCCCTGTCCCCATACATGATAAGGTTGTCATTCAAGTAAACCAAACCACCAGGAGGATGCTAATAGTAAGATACTTGTTTTCAATGTGCATATTGATCCCTTGTCCTTAAATTTGCAATCTTTGCTAGATTATAAAAATACATACCTCATTAAAATTAGCAATGA
Source organism: Neoceratodus forsteri (assembly GCA_016271365.2). NCBI lineage: Eukaryota > Metazoa > Chordata > Ceratodontiformes > Ceratodontidae > Neoceratodus > Neoceratodus forsteri. Next base: position 45,255,782 of record JADMNL010000035.1, read on the forward strand.
TGTACAGAAGGTTGAAAATCTTTGGATGAACTCATGCATAATGCCTTAACTGTTCTTCAATTAATTATCATTTCATCCTTATATACATTAGATGCTGTTTAAAGTACACACAATTTGATTTTTGCAAAAGCACACTTAACCAAACTAAAGTGTGCATGATGCCTTGCTTTGCTGGCATCAAGGTGGGGACTCTTGGCTTAAGCATCAGTTTAAACCAGTTAAGGGGTTTACTGACATATTGTTTTTCTTGTAAAAAGTAGAGGTTTATATCTACTTATATTCAGGATAGATGATGAACTACATCTGACCTTTCAAAATCTCTTGACTGTGGAGAAACATCTGGGGTCTTGGAATTTTGGAATGTACCAGTTAGGAACTTTACCATAAACTGCATGTTTTCCCAAACTACAAGACCCACCTGTAAACAGATGCCTTTGACCAAAACCAAAGATTGGAGGGGGTCCTGTATAATTAACAAGCAGGTAATTATATTTCATATATTGGGGCCATCTTGACGGGTGCTGTCCTTTTGGCCATGCCAAGCACAACTGACCCTGTAATTACCAGGGAGGTTTAGCATTACTTCCAGTAACATATCTGAGAAACATCTAAGCTGAAACCATGTTTTATTGCCCAGCATTCCAATTCTCCATTTTTGTTGAGTAAGACAATACAGGGTCAACTGGTTTCTTTTGGGCCATGTAAGGGCCATTCAGGGATCTTGTGTTAATAACCAAATGTTTAGACCAACCTATTTCTGTATTTGTGGTGTTTCTGAGATGTGGTATATAGTACTGGTTTTCACTATCCTAGACTGTCTCTGTATAAATATGCTCTTCTTGTAAATGCAATGTCTTTTGCTAAAATCAATGTACCCTTTGTATAAGTGTAGGGCTATATCCATTTCTGTTGATAAACTGTTTAACTGCAGCTAATTCTTGATATTCTGTAAAAAGAAATACAAATGCTCTGAAAAGAAGCCACTGTTCTGGTGCTTTAAACACTGTAGATACATACTCTAAATTATCTGTTTTAAATTCCATGGAAAAGTCAAAACCTTATGTCTGTTAATGTTGTTTACCCAATGGGTGGGATATTCAGAAGGGTTGCGCATGGCGCAACACAGTAGCACCATGTGCAACCCACTGATGCACCCCAGCATGATATTAAAAAGGGAAAAGTGTGTGGCACAAATCCCGATGCACAGGGGTGCATCAGTAGTGTACGCGGCACAAGTAGGGGGGGGTGTGCCCATGCATACTTTGCACATCCCGATATTCAGCCCGGGATGTGCTGAGCAGATACAGGCACAACCCCTACCTGTGCCACACACAGTTGAGCCTAGAAAAACAGGAGCAACAGCTGGCCACCCACAGGTGAGCCGCTGTATTGCAGGGAGCAACACGGCTGCTGCAAGCAGTGGGTGGCCACCCGAGCTCCTGCGACACCGTCGGTCATGGTAGCACCCCCCATGCCTGATTGTGGGCATAAGTATTAAATCAATTCACCCAATATCCCTGGTGGTCCAGTGGACCGCTTCCAGCCTGATCACGGGCATAAGTATTAAATCAATTTGTCCAATATCCCTGGTGGTCCAGTGGACCACTTCCAGCTCAATCATGGGCATAAGTATTACATTCATTTATCCAATATCCCTGGTGGTCCAGTGGACTGCTTCCAGCCCATTTGTGAGCATAAATTTCAAAATAGAATGTCCAAACCATCCCTGATGACCCAGCGGTACCCCCCTCCCACCGCCACTGGCCCCACCACCCGCTCCCTCCTCCAGTCAGCAGAGGCAGCTCCCATCTGCAAGCCACCCAGCCACCTGCCAACTGACTGCATATAGTATGGTTGCACACCCATTGGTCCACAGCGCACAATGGGCATGCAGTCCATATAGTACTACACAGTTCAGATATGTGAATGAATCCATTCACATATCTGAAATGTGTAGTATGGTATGGTCTGCACACCCATTGGCCAACACTGTGGACCAATGGGTGTACAGCCATACTGTACACAATCAGTCAGCGGGTGGCCAGGTGGCTTGCAGGTGGGGAGCTGCCACCTGCCACTGACTGGGGAGCGGGGGTGGGACTCCAGTGGGTGGGTGGGAGGGGGTACCACTGGGCCACCAGGGATATTTTGGATGTTCTATTTTAAAACTTATGCCCGCAATCAGGCTGGAAGAGGTCCACTGGACCACCAGAGATATTGGAAGTTGTTTCTTAATACTTATGCCTGCGATCGGGCTGGAAGTGGTCCACTGGACCACCAGGGATATTGAATGAATTAATTCAATACTCATGCCTGTGATCAGGTGTTGGAGTGCATTGCTGGTGGGGGCAGGGGCCGTCAGTCTCTGACGGCTGCTGCCTGGCAGGGTGCCAGATGCAAGTTGCCAGGGATCAGCACTCCTGTATGCAAATGGGTCCATAATGACATGCTAATGGCCCCATTTGCACCTTGCATGCATTATGGCCCCATTTGCATGTCCACCACTGAATATCACGATTGATGCACCTAGAGCAATGGCATCTGTGCTAGTGCATCCCCCTGCTCCTCTCTGGACACTTGCACTGGTGCAGTTCCACTGCGCCATGTGCAGTGCGGGTGGCCACAGTGCCATATTCAATGGTGCTGAGCCATGGCGCAGCACTGTTGAATATCACCCAGACCACACCCTGGTGCATCCCAGTTGTGCTGCACCCGGCTTACGCCCCTGCCAGGCACAGTTCTGAATATCCCTCCCGATGTGTAAATGTGTTCTTCAAACTGTGATTATGCCTGTATGTTTTATGTGTATACACATATATATGTGGATTACTCAACTGAAAAATGTATGTGTAGCTTTACTGTGTAGGATAAGGCTTAATATCAATTTATTGCATGTTTCAATGCAAGCCAAATCATACTGTGCCAAAACAAGACACTAGTTTTTATTGTAAATGGAGTACTGCTGCCATCTAATGGGCAGTGTGATCATTCACCAATTATGGAGGCTGTAAACCCTTAGCAGTAATTAGCTGCAACCAATCAGTATTGGCCAGCAACTCTTAAAGTTTAAGGCACTTGCCAAATTTGGTAAAAACCTTATACTAACATTATGATTGGTCCAAGAACCTAGTGGTCACGCAAAGAGTAAGGTCAGATAATATATAAAAGCCACACATTGGTGCTGGGTTGTTAGATAAGAGAAGGGAAGAGAAGTGAGGAGAAGAGAGGACAGAGAGGAGAGGAGAGGAAGGAGAAGGAAGAAGTCTAAAACCCATAACCTGTCACAGCCTGCATATGGTGAGTGATCAACACGTGTGCCAGGTAAATTAGGACTGCTTTTTAATTCTATGCTTGAGTAGAAATTCTATGCTTGTTATAGGATTAAAAAGCAAACTTGTTCGATAACCTTTAAATATTTGACTCTTAGTTTAATTTAACCTCTTAAAGCACCTACTGAATCAAGTGCTTCGGCCTGGCTCTCAGATTCAACAAAGGCATGGACCCAGAACTGAGCCTTGTGGCACGACACTAATTATTTTAGTCCAGTCGGAGAAGATGCCCCTAATGCTGACTCACTGTTTTCTGTCCCAAAGCCATGAGTAAATCCATGACACAATATGGCCGTGGATGATCATGGTTTTTAATGCCTGTCTTAACTTTTAGAGGGGTAGTTTATCAAAGGTCTTGGTGAAATCCAAAACCAACACATCGACTGATCTGCCCCCCATCCAAGCTTTTACTGACCCTATTGTAAAACTCCAGCGTATTTGTCTGGCAAGACACCCCCCCTTAGTAAAGCCATGTTGTGAATTATCCCCTAGATGTTCCTCCTGGATGAATTTGATCATTTGTTCTTTTATGATCCCTTCCAAAGTTTTGCATAGGGTAGCTGTTAAACTAACTGGCTGATAATTAGTTGGGCTTTTTATATTGCCTTTTTTAAACAGTGGAATTGCAGTTGCCTCCCTCCAGGAGTCAACCACTTCCTGCTTGTCCAAGAAATATTGGAAGATGTGGATTATTGGAGGTGCTAGTTCTTCTGCAAGTTCTTTTAATAGTCCAGGATGGAATCAATCTGGTCAAGGGGGTTAGTAGGGATTCAGGGTGGTAAGTCTTTTCCTTAGGTCAACTGTCTCAATGCAGATAGGACGATGAGTAACATTAAATTGATGCCCCATGTTACCCTGAACATTTTTTTCAGTGAAGACAGTTGCAAAATACTTGTTTTCAATTTCTGCCATATCCCTGTTCATGCTTGCAACTGAGCCATCTGGACCCAGCAAAGTACCTATTCAATTACTTGTACTGTTTTGTTGCTTATATAAGCATAAAAGGACTCATATTTATCCTTTGTCTTGACCGGTAGTTTAATTTCATAGTCTGCCTTGACTTAATTTCTTTCTTGACCTTTCTTTGTAGGTAACTGAATCTTAACCAACCTGCCTCCTTCTTGCTATGCCTTAATGATTTAAACAGTTTTTGCTTCTTTTTCATCATCCTTTTAATTCTGCTAGTTAGCCAGCGCAGTGTTTAGGCCCCTTTATTCTACTTAATTTTTATGGGAACATATTCCTTTAGGCATTTGTTTAATTTACCACTTAAGGAATCCCACATTTCTGTAATGTTCTTATTTTTAAAATCCTGGCTCCAGTTCCATGTTGTTAGGGTGTGTTTAACCGCAGTGAAACTAGATTTGTTAAAATCCAGTTAAAAATCCAGTTTTGAAATCATTTTATTGAACAAGCTACCCAAATTCAGCATTATACAAAACAGCTTCTTGTCTTAGTTTCACAATCACACCTACAAAGTTACTGCTTTGAGTACAACATTACATGTGAGTGAACAGAAAATAACATACATAGCATACCTGGGATACAATGACCTAAGACACATCATGTACTAGGTAGATCAAGCAGTCCTAGGTAGGCTTAATAAATTTTAACCCTACATAGGGCCAAACTTACATTGGCCAATTACCATCTTCTTTTGCAGTCAATCTATTTTTCTTCTCCACAACCAGACCAGGCATTTCCCTCCTACTGACCCCCCCAGCCCTATCACCCAGCATCTCAGGGACTTACCTTCAATCCTGATGATTCCCCCATGCCCCCCCGGTGGGGGTTGGCAGCTCTTGCTCACTGTCAAACAGGTCCAGTTCCAGGAGAGAGCCCTGTAGCTTGGTACAGAGCCCAAAAGAGGTCTGTATGTCATCCCACACTGCGCCAGACATTTTCCGACAGTTTTGTCTCCTCCAAGGAATGGGTCTGCAATGCTGTCCAAGTGTACATATGCACATTCCCATGCACAGGACATCACTGGCTACCATACCTCCATTCCCCCAAGTTACAGTCCCTGGCAGTCTGCTCCCCAAGCCACCGCTAGAGCCAAAACATGTGTCAGTTCTACATCCCTCCATCCCCAGAGGAAGAGAGCAGTCCATTAGATGCTTGAGCCTCCTCTCCCTGGCCAATCCCCAATGACTCGAGTCTGTTCCTGAACTTGGGTCACTGACGTGGTGTCAGGTGAGGCAAAAATATGTCAGCCCTCCATGCCACCAGCCTGGCTCTTTTACCATCTTTGATTGCCTGGAACATGTGGTCCCATATCTTATGAAATTGGTTTCCCTGACCATTTGCTGTAAGTTACAATCTTTCTACATTTAGGCATTGCCCAATGTTATTGACCCATTGTGATATAGAAGGTGGGTTGGAGAGCCCATTGCTGGGCAATGGTCTTCCTTGCATTTATTAGAGCTGTGGACCAAAATATTGAGGCCATACCCAATGTAGTGTGCAGTAGAAGTTCTAGTGGGGGCTTTGGAAGCTTAACTAGCAGTACTCACTATATGATGTTGTACATGGCATGCCAAAATGTGCTGACCATGGGGCAAGTCAGGGTTATGTGTTTCAAGGTACCTTCCCATGTCTGACACTTGGAGCATATAGGGGACTTCTCAGGGCATCTATAACCTACCCTAGCAAGATCATGCTCAGTAGATGAAATGTAACTGTATCTGCCTCAGATTTTTGCTTCTGGAACAGTTAGTCAGATGTGGCACTGTTAGCTTCCAAGTTGCATCATTAATGGGAGTGTCAGGGTCCTTCACCCATCTTTGGTGAATTCACTCTACTGGTGGGTACCCCGGACATCCCAATAAATTATAATATTCTGAGAGGGGTTTCTGAAGAAGCTGTGGAAAATATTGCTCCTTTTCTATTGGAGACATGGGGGCAGGTGGACCAGTCCAATCTCCCCCTGCCCACATGTAGCCTTTCTCTGAGCTTATGCCTACCCTTATGTAGGAGAACAGTCCACCTCTAGGGAGGTACCGATCCCTCTGTTACCCTGCAAAGTCTCTCAGGTGCTCACCCTTGTAAAACTGTATAGCTAACATTAAAGATGTGAAGGCTAACATAGCAAGCCTATTGTATGGTTCAAGGATGAGTCACAACTGATTGTAGTATTGCACATAGGTGCTAATGATATTGGATGTAGGTTAGAAGAAGACTATAAAATCTGACTTTGAAGATATGAGGAAACAATGTGTAGAAAAAAACTGTAACATTTTAATATCAGCAATCCTACTGGTGCCAAGGGCAGGAGTTGAAAGGATTAGAGCAATTAAAATAAACTCTTGCCAGAGCTGATACAGCTGCAGCCAGGTTCATGGAAGAAGGGCTGAAGGAGCAGAGACACAACCGCTTGCAACCGCATATAAGCAGATACTATGTGTACTGTTCTTCCTGAAAAAACAACTACTGTATGAAACAAATTGTTGCATATAACATATACAATAATGCATGGGGGTGAGTGCATAATGAGAAATTATGTGCACCCGTGATGTGGGATGCTGCATGCATTTTTATGTGTAATTGCTGGTTTCAGTTTTTTTCACCAGAAAGAGGAAGAAAATAAACTGTAGTATGTTGGCAAGAATGTTTTTGTTTAAGTAAGCATTGCAACTTTTTTTTGTAATTAGCTTGGTAAAATGAGTAAACATTTTAAGCAAAGAGGTACTTTTAGGCAAGTAAAGAAGTAAAGCACTTTAAAATGAACTATTTAAATATGCATTACTGTTTTGTGAAGGAAACAGGAAGCGGTAGCAACATGGAATGTGAAACAATTATTTTAACAAAAGTCTTCAACTATATACTGTAGTTAGTCCATTGTAGAAATGTGCTGTTTAGTGTACATAAAGTCTGTAAATGAGTTTTGCTGTAGCATTTTGAATCTTTTTTTTTTCTTTTTCGATCGTGGTTTCCATGGCTATATTGTAATTAGGTAGGCATGACGAATCTAGTCGGTTCCTATGGTGATGAGCAAGAGAAGGTTAGTGTTTAGGGACCATGTGCATTTTACTTGAAGAGGTACTGTTAGTTATTCTGTAAATTGTGTATTTTTTCCTTTTTAAATCGTAAGTTGGAATGGAGGAGTGTGGAGTGAGTGGCTACTAAGGCACAATACTTGTGGTACTTGCATCGGTGTTGCCTCAGGTGTTTTTGTGGTGATTTTGAGAAGTTGTCTATTGCACTGACACTGCAGCGTGAGGGAACAGAAGGAGCAGGTGGTGCATGTTCGCCGTTACATGGGTTTTAACAGCAAATTATAACCTGCGCATTCAATGGTAAACAACAGAAGCCAGTTATTACATTTTATATAACTCAATTTGAAGCTAAATTATATATTTTGATTGCTACATCCATAAATGAAGTAGAATCCTAGTCAAAAGAAATATTAACGTAAGCCAGCATGGGCAAGAATAATCCTGCATAAAAATATACTTCAAAGAAAAAGATCCCCTGGTAGAATCTAATCATCTCTTACTCCATTTGTAAGAGTTTCAAATCATTACGATACTGGAAATACCAGATTTAGTTACCCAAATCTTTAAAAGTTAATCTATATCCCCTATAACATTTTAGTAGCCCTCTTCTGCACCACTTCCACCCTGTCTACAGTACATCCTTTCTAAGATGTGGCCTCCAGAGCAGCACACAATACTTCAAGTGGGGTCCAACCTGTGAGTGTTACAGTGGCAACACCACCTCCCTCCTCCTGCTGGAGATACCTCTCCCTATGCATCCAGACACGTCAAGTGGCCCCTACCCACTGCATTATCACACTGTCCTGTCACTTTGAGGTTATGAAATATGATAACCCCAAGGTTCCTTTCCTCCTTGGTGACTGACAGTTCCTCTCCACATTCCATGCTCAGCTCCTGGATTCCTATACCCTAAGAACATGGTTTTGAGAGTTATGGCTTACGGATTCAATTTTTACAGCTATGGATCAAAGCCACATTACTGCTGCCATCTTTATTGACCTTGCCAAGGCTTTCAATTCTGTCTCCAACCCCTACTGCTTCAAAATCTTAGTACGATTGGCCTTGCTGAATCCAATGTAAACTGGTTCTGTTATTACCTTCACTACAGGCAGCCATCAGTATAAATAGGTGATGCTCTCTCCTCCGCTCCCCCTATCCTCTCCAGTGTTCCCCAAGGCTCAATCCTCCGTCATGTCCTTTTCACCCTATTTATAAACAACCTCCCATCAGTCTGCAAATCCTCAAATATGCACAAGTTCACTGATGATAATATTATTTTCATCTCAGGACCCTCTGCCATCAGTGTATATTACCCCCTCCAGGAATACTTCAATAGAGTTCCGTACTGGCTCCAGAAAGACAAACTCAAGCTTAACGCTAAAAAAACAGTGGCCATGACATTTTGCTCCAGACAAAAACTGGCCACCCCCAAGTCCTCTCCTATCTTCAAAACCCTGGATGGCTCTCCACTACAGAATGTTACTTCTTCAAATATCTAGGGGTTTGGTTGAATTACCATTTGGACTTGTTTAACCATGTCAATGACATCTGCACTAAATTGCACCCCAAACTGGCTGTCCTTTATTGACATACTGTAAGGCCAGCCTCCCCTCCTCCTTCCCATCTTCGATTATGCCAATGTGGTTTACAGTACCACCTCTCACTCTTCACTTACCAGACTAGACACCCTCCTGAACTCTTTCTAACACTTTGCCACCTCCTCCCCCTTACCCACCACTGTCTCCTATACTCCACCCTCACATCCCTGTCCCACAGAAGAATGGTTCACTGTACCTTCTTTGTTGCAAAATTCTGGTTTGAAACCCTCTCTACCTATCTCTCTGCCTACCTTTCCACAGCTGCTCCCTCTACCTACTCCCTTCATCACTGCGATCCATGTATTTTTGCCTTCCCACACCCCCTCTCTGCATCTGGCCAATCTGCTTTCTCCTTTCATTTCCCTTCTTTCTGCAGTAAACTCCTCTCTGACCTTAGACTATTATCCTCCCCCTTCTCACTGAAAGGGCTACTCAGACTTCTGCTTCACCCACAATGCTCCTTTTGTACCCTAGCCCTGCCTCCTAAGCATTAGTTAAGTAATCACCTACAGTTGCAAACCACTAACAGCGGTATCTCCTTGTCCAGTAGGAACCCCATTGTTGTAATGTGTGCCTTGCTCTTTGTATTTCTTTTTGCCCTGATACATTATTTATTATCTGGTGCAATGGCCTGCCCTGCTACTGGACTGTGGTGCTATCTGTGGATAAACTGTTGTTTTTTTTAATGTTGTTCTCATCTGCCTTGATGTTACCAACTGTTATGGGTCTTGCAACCATGACCCTTGTTTCTTGTTACTGATGTGTTTTTTGTCATATGTAAATGTACTATATTCCCATGTTGCCTTTCCCTGGGTTGTACCTGGAAATAAGTCTCAGCTCATGGTGCTTTTCCCAGTTATCAGATTTTAAATAAAATAAATATATAAATATTTTGCACTTTTATGGCATTGAACCCTCAACTGACATGCTCTATTACATCTTCCAATAAGTAACTAATCAAATATTACTTGGTTCCTTGTTTCTTTTGTAACATATTGCTAAAGATACTATTATTAACTGTCTCTAAAGAATTAAAAAGGGCATCTTATCATCACCTTTCCCTGTTAACCAATTTATATTAATAAGGGCTCCTTAGCTATAAGACCCTGCATGAGGGGGGTCCCGCATATCTGCAAGATCTCCTTGACCCTTACCGTCCAGCCCAGGTACTCCATTCCACCAAGGGGGGTCTCCTGGGGGTTCCCAGGGTGAGGTTGTGGCATTCAGGAGATAGGGCATTTGCAGTGCCCATACCATCCCTGCCTGATTATCTAAGGGGGACCCCATTGGCAGAAGCTTTTAAAAGGGGGTTGAAAATGTTCCTATTTGAATTACCTTTTATAATGTGATTTTATTGATAGATAGAATTAAATTTTGTATTTACATTGATTTTAGTATGTATGTTTGGTGATTTTAAAATATTGTATTGTGTTTTTACTGTTTAGCACCCAGAGTCTCAGGAACTGGGCACTTTATAAATAAAAATATCTATCTGTCCATCTAATATCCTCTTGATTGAACTCCTCCTCCTTCAAAATTAAATTCACTTTCAATGTCAATTATACAGGTTTGGGAATGGATCTGGGAGTCAGAGGGCTGGCCTGGGGGAGGAGGCTTGAGTGTCCAGCAACTGCTCACCTTCTTCAGGGAGGGAGGGGGATAAGAGCCACATTGTTTGCTGGTCCCTGGCAGAGGCTGGAAGCACAGCAACATAGAAAGCTTCCCTGTGGGAGGGATCATGGTGGACATTGGCTTCAGCCTTGATGTAATGTGGCACCATGCCACCCGAGAAAAACAGAAAAAATGGCCCCAGCTTCACAGGATGATGGCCACTCCTCCTCCTACCACGTTGGTCTCCAGAACAGACCTCCTCTTCCATCTTCTGTGTGTGCCTGCTTCAGGGGCACCATATCCTGAATCATCCTCCCTTGCCCTCCAGGAAGGGCCCTTCCAGTAAGGTTGGTACCAGACCTCCCAGGGTGTAGGGCATATGGGTCCATGACTGATGGAGAGGAGGCAGTAGAGGTGAGATTGTGAGCACATGAAGCTATGTATGCCTGAAGTAGTGGCAAGGCTGGGTCCTGTAGAAGCAAAAAAAAATCACTTTCATTGATGTTTGTTCTCTTTTTCTTGCTAACTTCATATCACTCTCACTGTTACTGTAGAGAGGCATACTTTTTTGATTATGTCCCTTGTGCTTTTACCCTCTGTCCTTACCCACAATGTCTGTTTTACTACCTACTATTCTGATTGCCATCTAGGGCTGGCTGAAATTAGCGAACTCCACATACATGGGATTTTTGTGCAGTTCTGTGAAAATGTTGCAGAATTAAGTAAAATTTTATTTTTTTGTCATATCAAAGCTAGAAACCTGAAAATTGAATGCTTACTTGTTGGAAGTCATTCAGAAGGAAACCCTAATTTGCATGTGATGCAAAACAGTAACTTTGAACTGATATGAGGCTCACATTCTGGCAATTTTTTTGTTTTTTGTGAAATGTTCTGAAAAAATATCTCTGTTTACAACTTGGCCACCTTTGGAGCTAAACACTTTAAGATTTGCATACGAACATACAAAATTTGCCAGCAGATAAAGGCCTAGAGATCTATCAAGTCTGCTCAAAAGTGCAGCTAGCACCCTTTATTTTGCAGATGCCCCTCCCTCCCTTCCACCCTTCCCATTGCATTTCTAATCTTGGACAAAGCTTAGAAACTAAATAAGCTGGAAAAGTTTGCTTTAGCAATTTCTAATTCCTATTTTATCCTCCCTTCTCTGGTGCTGGCTTCCCCTGGAACCAACTGGTGCCCTCTCCATTCCCAACCTATCAGCATTCACCAGTCCCAGGAACACTCAGGTACCCCCACATGGGATCCAGAGGGTATATACCCCTGAATGTGCACAGCATCTGTCAGTAGGGGAGGAGGTATGGCCAACCCAGATGTACAAGGGGCCCCAGTAGGACAGAAATAGGGCTGTTTTTTTCCTTTTCTTTCACCCTTGTTCCTTTGCAAGAAGCCACTGGTCAAGGAAGACCAATACACATGCAAACACATTGTGAGCACAGAGCAGGTCCCTGGCCAGTGCATTCTCCCTCCCATTCAGCACCCTTTTTACCACTCTGACTGCCATTACTTATGAGTAAGAGTTGAGAAATATGACACGATTAGTAAGCAGAGGTTAATTCCACTGGAATCACATGCACTGTTTGACTACACAAACACACATAATGAACCATAAAAACAACTTCACACTGTTTTTTAGAACGCAACAAGGCATGTGGCATGACAATGGAGTAGCACAATGTGATAGGATGAAATTGTCAGATGTTATCTAAGCTGCAGGGCTGTGTCAAAATGCAAACTGACAGTAGCTTGTTTTATTTTACTTTCATTATTTTTATAACTGAGAATTATGTGTCTATAATAGATGATAGGGCTACTTAAGAAAACAATTTTCACAGAATGAGCATGGCCATTTGATGGTATGATTGTCTGCTGGTGTTCATTATATGTGTTTGTGTAGGCAAACTTCTCCTTGATTTTTCCACAATTAAGCTTTTACTCTGTACACTGCCTTGAACTGAGTTTGTAAAAAAGTTTTACTTGCTTTGTTAATACATATTTTTTAATCATATTTAAGACTGTACTAGGTTTACATGCTTACTGCTATGGACTTAGTTATCAAATTCAGTGAATTGTAAAATCTGTGTAGCCTCTGTCTTGAACCTAAGGCTCCTGCCCTTGACTTTCATTCTTAATCATCTTCCTTTGTCCCCCTGTTCTCCTCTGTCTCTGTTCTGTCCCTCCTGCCCTCCCCATCAGTCTGTTCTTTTCTGCTTGTTTTGGATTCCCGAGTTAGCTGGCACCTTGCCTCTGTCTGAGATTGCCCCCTGACTTGTCTTTCAAGTTGGTGCTCAGCTCTCTCTGTGTGTCTCTGTTTAGACATCCCCCCATCTGCTCCTATTTAATCTACTGTCTCCTTCCTTACAGGTGCCACTTGCCCCCATAGGTAGCGGTCACAATCCAGCCATAGCACCTCTATGGTGCAAGGAGCCTGATCCACCTACCCCCCAAAGAGACAGATAAGGTACAACACGTGAAAAATTGCCACTATTTCTCTGGGCTGTGTGAACGCTGAACCGGATCTTCACTTGCAATTTGCTGTTTTCAATTTCTTTTTTTTTTGAAATAATAATTTTATTATTTTTCTTATATGACAGTACAAAAAGAAAAATAAGATAAAGAACAAAAAGAAAAGGGGGACAGCACATATGTACATCTTTTCCACTGATAACACTGGGACGTGTCTGAAAGATTTGCATTCGTTGGTTAGATGTTACATCTGAGACTTTAGATATGGATCTATCAGTTTTTAGAACGTATATTCCATTCACATACCTGTCATATCAGATCACATTTCCCTCAACTCTGCGAGCAACAGGCAAGACAGAACTGAACATAAAAAAAGGGGGAAGAGGAAAAAGCTTATATTACCCTTATAATTAATTACTTAGCTAGAAAAAGGGGTGACCATTGAAAGTCTTGAAAATACATTAATCCAAGGGAGTTACATTAATATAGTTCATATTGCCTTAGGAGGTACCAGGTGTACTAGTCCACCTTTGCTCACATTATTAAGGGAATCAATAAGACTTTCTACTTTACTTTCAGTTACGGGTATATTTAACCAAGATATCTAATACAATAGTTTGTTCTTTCTGCGCTTGGAAGTTAAAGAAAGGCATCCATCTTGTCTTAAATTTATCCTTTTGTAGCCTTACTCTAGCCATTAAGTATTCCATATCTAATATATTTAAGCAATTTTTGTACCAAGCATTAGTTGTAGGACCGATTTTAGACATTCAAACCTGGTTAATTGCCTTGAGAGCCAAGTCCACCATTATATTATATAAATATCTCTGCGACTTCTGTTTGATTTGATCCCGGTAGCACCCTAAAACACAATAAATAGGGTTCTCTGGCATGCGCATCCCAAAGACTGTCCCCACTTGGTCCACAATTTGCTCCCAAAAAGTACTGATACCAGGGCATGACCAAAGTATATGTAATTGTGTGTCCTTATTGCCGCACTCACTCCAACAGTCGTCCAAAAAGTGGTGACCAAAATGTCTGGTGACTGTTGGAGTACGAAAGAATCTAGTGGCAACTTTCCATCAAAATTCCCACCAGCTATTAGAGGCAGTGGTCGAGTGAATGGCCTCCCCATACTACAACCCATATGGAATCCTCAATAACCCTCTCCATTTCTATAGACCAGTTTGCTTTAACCAACTCCAGGGAATCCGGCTCCAACTCATGAAACTGGTCAACTAACTAAGAGACAAACCCCTTAGACTCTGTCCTACTGGCCTTGGCTCTCAGGAAATCCACCAAAGGATTAATACCCAAGCCACCAGCACCCTCCCTCCCAATCATTTTCCCCCTCAGGAAATGTCTGAGTTGCAGATAACTGAAAAAATTAGAGGTGGCAGTGAGAATTCTTTTGAAAGCTGTTGGAAAGATTTGAGATCCTCCCCTACATACAGCTGTTCTAATGTAGATAGACCCTTTAGATCCCACTGAAGGAATCCCCCATCCTAACTAAGAGGTTGGAAGTCCAAACAAGCTTTAATTGGGGAGGTCATTCTCAAGGTTATTTCACACCCCATTTTTCTGTTAATCTCCTGCCAAGAGGAGACCACCAGCCTGGTCCAAGTGTTATTGCAGTACAAACGATGCATCCCATCTATGTCCATATATATTAGGTCCCTGATAGCTCCTCTGGAGGACTCCGGTCTCTATCTCAACCCATAATGGCGGGGTCTGCATTTCTCATAAGAGAAATCAATGGTTGACACTGAGCGGCCCAGTAATAATTTCTAAGATCTGGTAGACCTGCCGTCCATTCCTTTTTTCTTTAAGGAGAACCCTTCATTTCACTCTGGGTGGCTTGCCAGCCCTAATAAACCAGGACAGGGAGGATCTCAGTGCCCTTCAAAAACAGGCCGGTGGCCTAATCGGCAGTGACTGGAACAGAAACAAAAAGTGCTGGAGAACGTTCATTTTACACATTCATTTCTGCTGAACAAAGCAAGGGGCAACTCTTCCCACCTATGTAGGTCTTCTTGGACTATCTGTAATAATCTCCTATAATTTGAGGGATATAATTTTGAAGTATCTCTAGTTATTCTAACCCCAAGATATCTAATATCTTCCTTAGCCCATTTATATTTACCAGTTAGTGAGAGTGCCCTGTCTTGTGGCCAACCAATGGGCAAGAGCTCTGATTCAGCATCATTATCTTTGAACCCAGAAACTGCACTAAATGACTGGATTAGAGAATCCACCAAAGGCATCTGCCTCACAGGGTCAGAAATATATAGCAGAGTGTCATCAGCATATAGAGACCCTAACCTCCACCCACTGTACTTGAATGCCTTTATAATGATTTGACTGCCTCATAAGGGCTGCTAAAGGCTGTATGCATAAGACGAATAGTAAAGGCGAGAGTGGGCAGCCTTGTCTGGTCCCCCTCTCAATCAGTATCCTTTCGGAAGTAATCCCGTTCACCTTCACCCTTGCCCAGGGATTTCTATACAGGTTTGCTATCCACAATTTTCAAAATTTTTCCCCAATCCCAAATTTCTCCAGGACTTAGTCCAGGAAAAGCCAATCAATACAATCAAATGCTTTCTCCACATCCAGTGCCAATACCACCCTTAAAACATTCGGGGGGAATGACCTGGAGGTAAACAAAACATTGAGTAGCAATCTAATGTTATCCTGGATATGACGGCCTGGGATAAACCCTGTCTGATCTTTGTGTACTAGTTCTGGGATAAAGTCTTGTAAATGAGAACTCAGAACTGTAGCAAATATTTTAGCATCCTGGTTGATTAAAGATACAGGGTGATAGTTCCCACACTCTGTCAAATCTTTGCCTGGTTTTGGCTGGAGAGTAATCAGCGCTTCTTCCTAGGAGGCCGGGGCCTCTCCCTGTTCCTGAGCTATATTGCAAACTCTGGTGAACAGGGGGGTCAATTCTCCAGCAAACACCTGGTAAAATTCCCCCACAAACCCATCTGGGCCCGGGGCCTTCCCCCCTTTTAAGCTCTTGTTAACCTTAATAACTTCTTGTTCAGTTATTGCACTGTCCAGACTGTTTTTCTGGGAGTCCTCAAGCCTGGGTAGTTCTACATTATTTAAAAAATTGTTCACCTGGGCAAGGTGGTTCTCTCCTCTCTCAGGAGTATAACTCCCTGTAATAATTACAAAAGCTGTCCTCAATCTGTACAGGGTCCGAGGAAAGGATCTGGGTTCCACACTCTTTGATTCTAGAAATATATCTGTCTGCCTGTTGTTTTCTAAGTCTGAGGGCCAATAATCACTGTGCTTTACCTCCTGTTTCATAATATTTTTGTCTAGTGTATCTTAGGTGATTTTCAGTTCTACTATTCATTTCACTATTATATTTCTCTCTAGCTTCCATTAATTTCTCTTGAATAGAAGCATCTTTATTGTTTTTTCCAATAAGCTAATGGTTTCTAACAAGTTGTTTAATTTGGCTTGGGTACTTTTGTATTTGTAAGTAGAATAGCTAATAATCTGACCCCCTACAACTGCTTTCAACCCATCCCATATGAAACGCATATAGGTATCAGTTTCCTTATCTCTGAAATATATAACTTAATTGACTCCTTCATTTGGGCTACAACATTTTTATCATTAAGAAGCCTGGGTCAAATCTCCAGCTACCTTTGGTCCCTGCTCCAGGCCATTTTACCTTGGCACTAATCTGGGCATGATCTGAAAAAGTGACCAGATGTATTACCAGGTCTGCCATGTTACTAACGTTCCTAGTTTGTGTGTAAAATCTATTGAGCCTAGAGTATGATTTAGCTACTACCAAGTAAAATGTAAAATCCTTAACCAGCAGGTTTTGTTGCCTTCAAGGATCTGTCCAGCCCCCCTCTGATAATAAATTTCTAAGAAGTTTAGAGCATGCTGTCCTTCCTCCCTTCCCCCAGGGCTCCTATCCAGGAGACTATTCTCCACACAGTTCCAGTCCCCAACCATTACCACTCTACCCAGGAAGAGAGAATCCACTGTCACAAAAAATCGCCTGAAAAAACTGCCAGAAGGGGGTGTGGGGGCATACACTGCTACTAAATTGAGTGGGTGTCCCGTATACTCGTCACAGACCATCACATAATGTCCCAGTCCCTCCATCAAAACCCTGTGGACCTTGAAAGGAAGACCCTTGTGGATTAGGATAACCACACACCTCCAGGAGAGTCAGGGCAAGAGTCTGCATGAACCCCACCCACCCACATCCTTCTGAGTTTAAGATGTTCACCATCTGACAATTTGGTTTCCTGTAAGCATGCCAAATCACACTTTGATCGTCCCAGCACTTGTAAAATTCTCACTTGCTTAACCACCCCATTTATCCCTTTAACATTAACTGATACTATCTTGAGAGAAGCCATGATCGCATATTAGATAGGACAAAAAGTCATCATTCAGTACCAGTTTCACCCCCTCCATTCTGAAAAGATTACCTAAATTCTCTTGCTTACTTCTAGGAATAAGGAAACGTAAACATAAAAAAATCCTAAAATATAAAAGAGTACATAACCCCCACAATCAATAATTACCCCAAACATCCCACCCTATTAATTAACCCTTAGGCGTAATAAAACCCTATGACCCCAATGTGGGTCACGAACAAGAACCCCAAGGAAAAAAAAGAGGGTAGTAATAGAAGAACAAGAACTCAGGTACCTGATCTCCAGATACCTGTTAGCTCAATCCGAGCTACAAAAAACTGGGGATAAAGGTTTAATCCCCCAGATGCTAGGGGCTTATAGCTCCTAGTAGTATAGGAGAAAAAGCGTATCTAAATGCTAAGAGGTAGATTCCTGAATTCAGAAACACACCCCTCTCCTAGTTGGCTTGGGTATGGTTAGGCAGGCCATCTAAGCCAGGTACCCCGGGCATGACCAAATTTCTTGCCACTTATCAAATGGGACCATGGGAGGCAAATAATGAACCTCAGTACTTCCACTTTAAACTTAGTTCTCCTTATTTTACTAGCTAGATGGAGGATGGAGACACAACAGGCCAATTGCCTTCACCCTACCTAAGTTGAATACTTGTATTTGTCTGCTGCGCCTTACCCCCTCCCCTCCAGCCAACACATTCCCACACCAGATCATTCCACCATCCCTTCCTTGAAGTTATCTGCTCTGTTTACTCTTTATAACCATCCGACCATCAAATAAGTTCATGTCTACACCTGCCTCAGCATAAAACAAAAGGAAAAAGAGATAAAAACCTTAATTTAATGTCCCATCTCCACCCTCTGAATGCAGCATTTCATCCCCCAGAGACTTTATCCACGTTGCACCATCTATGCGTCCCACTTCATAAACCCTCCCCTTGAAACCCTGAACCCAACACTGAGAAGTACCTCCATAGCTCTTTAAGGAGGTACCAAAAATAATAACGGAAAATTCCCCCAGGATATCCCATGATCACTGCGGGGTATTAAAATGGACACCTCATATCTGAAAAGAAAAAAAGAGATAAACAAGTATTGTTTATCCATTTCAAACAAGATGGTGCTCTAGGTCCCCTATAAGTCTTGCAGTCTCAGCTTTTCAGTCTCAAGGGAATCACCATCTATTCCAAGGCATTGCAGCAGAACAACTTGCCATGCACACTCCTTAGTGCGCTCTTCAGGTTTTCCTAATTTGTAGCCACTTCGCCATGTCTGCATGTAATGGGAGTAGAGCCTCTTCTCGTCTCCTTGCGCATCTTCCTGAACCTGGAGCAATGGACCATAACAGGTCTTCTATCTCCTTCTCCGCCTGTTCCTCCTTTATATCCAGAATGGGTACCTCTTGTGACATGAGGAAAGGGACAGCAGCCGAAAGGGTATCAAAGATTTTAACCCCATCTCCATTCTGTACCCAAAGCTTTGCAGGATATCTAAGGTAGGCCTTCAAACCTTTGTCTCTCAGCGATTTTATCACTTGCAACACCTTCTTACATTGAGTAAGCATCAAAGGAGGGAAATTCTGATCTATGTAAAGCCTTTGACCGTCCAAGTTAAGATTTTTCTTTGCCCATGATAACTTCATAATTTTCTCTTTCTTTGATTATCGAAGGAATTTTACGATCACTGATCTGGGTTGTGCACCTTCCTTCGGTTTAGGGGCAACAGAAAGGTGAGCTCTTTCTATCTCTGTATTGAAACCCTCCTCTAAATTCAACTCTGTCTTTAGCCAGGAATCTATAAAGTCCTCCATACTTGGGGGATTCACCCTCTCTGAGATGCCGAATAAACGAAGGTTATTACGGCGAGCGCTCGCCCTTGCATCCTCTGCTCTCATAGTTAACTCTTTCTGTCTCTTATGAAGGTAAGCCAGAGATCTCCCGAAGGCCATATGTTTAGATTGTAAAGTTTCAGCTTGTGTTTCCACTGAGGTCATGCATGTTTCTAATTTCTTGAGATCGTCCTGTATCCCTAGAATCCTGGCATCAATACGATGTAGTATTTTTAACATCCTGTGACCATCAGCTTTTCTAAAAGTTGAGTTATCTTCAGAACCGGAGCCATCAGAGTCCTCACCCGAGGCCGTAATTAAAGATGAACAGGATCCAGATGGACTAGCAGGCCTTAGCTCCATCCAACTTCTTGAACGGCTTTGATCTCCATCATCGAGCTTCTTTTCAGTTCTGCCCATTGCACAAGTACCAACGGAGATTGAGTATGTCCTAAATAAAGTGTTTCAGTCACTGATAGATGGAGACTACTTTGTATAAAGTACCCCAGGCACCAGAGCTCCGATTTAGGCTGCCATTAAGCTAGTGATGTCACCAGAAGTCCTGTTTTCAATTTCAGCACCTTCTCTGGGTAGCACTATTGGCTCCATGCCTGTGTAGAGCTCCCTGATTGGCTGGTCTCACTCACCTGAGGCAGGAGCACCCGAGACATGTGGCTTAATGTAAGCCTGCATCCCTGTACTCAGCTTCTAATTTATATATTTTAATTTAGCCTGTTCTGCTCGGCCTGTGTAAAGTAACTTACCATTCCCCCTGCTGCAGTTTCTCTCCAACTGTATGTGCACTGATTCAGTGCTAGCTCTGCAAACTTCCCCTTGATTTTTTGTCCCACCTCCTCCCCCTCCCAGGCCTCCTTTAAATGCACACAGTCTCTGCCCACTCCTATCTGATGTTTCAATTTATTGGTTACTTGCTGTCAACAACTGCAATTCCTCCCATCCCCTTTTTGCAACTAAGCCTTCTGGCAGCTTTATCTCATTCTGTCTTGCTGAGGCATACCATTTTGGTACTTTAGGTTTGCTTTTTGCTGACTAGCATATCCTGTCTTGCTGACTAGCATATCCTGTCTTGCTAAGGACTGATTTACTTGAAAATTGTACTAAAAATTACTGAACTGTGACTGATTTGCCAAATAACTGTGTTTATTGTCTAAAAATGTTCCTAACAACCAAGTGCTACAGCCCCTTCATGACTTTGTAGCTCTCTCAAGACTGCAAGGCACCAAGGAAATCGCTGGCTTTTCAGTTGCTAATTGAGCTGTTTTCATTCAGACTGCTAGCCTTTGTGTTGCCCCACTATTAATTCGAGCTCCTCTCTCCTTTCTCTAGCCGAGAACCCACTAGAGATCCCAGCTCAGATGCCCTCCACGTGGACTGTGGACACCAGGCGGTTGGTGCTTCAGAAGCCGCTACCCGAGACCTCCTCATCAGACTCCATCACTTGAGAGAGTGCAGGCAAAGCCGTCATTTTCACCACCCACCCATCCCCTCCTGTGTGCTATTATATAGACCCGTTAGCACTGCCCAATCCCATCCCTGATGAATCTCCTGTCTTCTCTTTCTTACTAAAACAATTTGTTACTGCCAGGGTTCCACCAGGGGAATCCTGCAACCAGCAGCCAGTGAGCTACCCTTGTTATCAATATTTCCTCATTTACCCAACAACTGCAATTATGGCAGCCTCATGGCAATTCCTCCTCCTGACTGCACTGTGTATCATACCCCTTACTGGCTTATTATCTGAAAAATTTGAGACTGGGGGTACACTACATCCTCATCCTGAAGACTGCACGCCCAATCTGACTCTACACATCACATGTTATGCCAAGGCTCCTTGCCAACTAATCCAAGTGGATTACCTCCCTGGAAGAGCAACTATTGCAGGTTTGTCTATGCTGCTTTTCTTATCTCTAATTAATTCGAGTTACTCCCACTGGTGTTAAACAGCCAGAGTATTATCCTCAGTGTCCTTAGGCTTGCATAAATTAAAAAACAAAGCTTGGCATCCTGGTTCCTCTTCCATGCCAAGCCGGAAAAAGCCCCGAGCTCGTTGCCTTTCACTTGAATTCCTGAAAAATTGCTACTCCTCCTCTTACTCTGCTCTGGCAATGTTGAGCTTAATCCAGGGCCCATAAATAAACTTACAGTACCTCCCCTTCTGAGTCACTATCTCTTAAAGGTATTAGTTTTATGCACATTAACTTGTGCAGCCTGCAGAAAAAATTCACCCTTATCCAGGCTTAGACCGCCCATACAATGCCAGATGTGCTTGTTATCTCAGAATCCTGGCTATAGCCCTCTACACCAAATAGCGTGATTAATATACCTAACTGCCAGATCTTTAGATGTGATAGGCAATCCAGAGGAGGTGGGGTCACCATCTACATCAAAGATAGATTTGTGCCATCAACACTTAATTCTAACTCACTGTTAGCGGGATTTGAGTGCCTGGACATAAAAATTGACCTATCCCCATCATTAGCACTCCGACTCATAGGATGCTACAGACCACCATCAGCCGGTACTCAGCTCTTGTCCTATCTTACAACTATCTTGGACACTAGCCCCTGGAAACAATTATCCTTGGGGATCTAAATTATGATTGGCTGTCAGAAGCCGGTCACCTGCTTAAATCTTTCTGTGACTCCCTTGGTTTCACCCTACTCAATGAAGAGCCCACCCATATCAACAAAAAGAATACAGCCAAAAGTACCCTTCTGGATGTGTTGCTTGTGAATAAACCCCTTTCCTTCTCCCACGTTGGAACCTTTGATGCAGATATTAGCGATCATTGCCTAATAGCTGGAGTTTGGGCAGTCAGCAAAGTGCCAACTACGGCCAAATTCTCCACCAAAGGGTCAACCAGGTCATTCGACCCAAAGGCATACCTACTTGACCTAAAAAACTCCTCCTTGTGGCAGAGTTTTTACCTTGCTAAAACAGTGGAAACTGCATATTCTATACTACATGAACTCATTACCTACGCCATAAATCTACATGTGCCTCTGTCGAACATATGCATAAAGGCTAGACAATGCCATTTGTTCACTCAAGATCTCAAGGCTGCACTACTGTCCAGGGATAAACTCTGGAAAACTGCCTGCAATTCCCAAAAAGAGGAAGATTGGTGCCTCTTTAGAACAGCCAGAAATCACTGCACCAAACTGATTAGGGAAGCTAAAGCCTGCTATTACCAAGCAGAACTAGCTACTGCAGCCAATTGTCCCTCCAAATTCTGGGCCACAATCAAAGAACTGGTGGGAGCCACATCACAAAATATGCTCCCTACAAAAATTACTTCTGATAACACAGTAATCAATGACAAAAAAGAGATACTGCATGCATTCAACAAGCACTTCGCCACAGCAGGCTTAGCCTTCGATAACTCACCTGCATGTAGCCTGCGCACCCAACTTGGCATGACCCCACCAAATGTTGGCTCCGTTAGCCAACATTTCTCATTCTCATCGGTTTCCCTCAAGGAAGTAGAAGACTTGATTCTCCACCTGAATACTAAGAAAAGTGCTGGCGCAGATGCACTTGAACCATACTTCCTAAAGATAGCAAGCCACTTATTGGCAGTGCCTATTACTCATTTATTTAACCTGTCCCTAACACAAGGTACCCTCCCTCAAATATGGAAGATCACACACGTTATCCCGCTATTTAAATCTGGAGACCCTTGCGACCTTAATAACTATAGGCCAATTTCTCTCCTACCCACACTCTCGAAGCTACTGGAAAAAATAGTAAATGGCCAACTAAGATCCTTCATCGACAGATAAAAATTACTAAACCCCCTTCAATCCGGATTCAGAGCCAACCACAGTACAGTCTTGGCATTAGCAAAAGTTACCAATGACTGGCAACTGGAGTTGGAGCATAAAAAGTCAGTATGTGCTGTGTTTCTTGACCTCAGCAAAGCATTCGACACAGGTAACCACGACCTGCTCCTCGACTCGCTAAAAACACTATGACTGGATGCTACTTCTCTAAACTGGTTCTCTAAATATCTGACAGACAGATACCAGCAGGTGAAAGCGGATGGCTAACTATCTGCCCTAAAACTCTTACAAAGAGGTGTCCCTCAGGGATCCATATTAGGTCCCATCCTCTTCGCAGTGTATATCAACAACATTGATGAGGGAATCAAGGATGCAAGTGTTCACTTATTCGTGGATGACACAGTGCTGTACCTGAGTCATCCCACACCAAAAGAAACTTGTACTGACCTACAAAAGTATTTCAACCTCCTGCAACTCCAACTAATTAATAAAAAACTGCTATTAAATGCTAAGAAAACTAAAGCCATGTTATTTTTCCCAGCAAACTACACAAGCGCTACTGACTCCCTCCCCCCAATAACCACGGTGCTGGGACAGTGCTTAGAGTATGTTCCAAAATTCAGATATCTTGGGGTCTGGATCGACTGTAAACTCTCCTTCACTGACCACCTCAAAGACTTGCTGAAAAAATTAAGGCAAAGACTTGGCCTTTTTTACAGGATAAGAAGACTTCTTACAGCAGATGTAAAGAAACAACTAGTCCAAGCCATGTTCCTGTCCTTAATTGACTACGCAGACTTCATATACAGTAGCTGTGCAGCTTCCTATCTTGGAAAATTGGATACGTGCTACCACAGAGCTATACACTTCATCACTGACCTCCCCTTCTCTATCTATCATTGCGCACTATATGCCGCCATGAGCTGGACCTCACTTCACTATAGGCACAACTTTAATGCAGCACTCGGGACACTTAGAGCCCTCAGTGTCAAACTCCCTCAATACATCGTCAACTGTCTGTCTCTGATTGTGCCCAGGAATTATTCCCTTAGAAGCTGCTCACAACTCCTGCTAAATATACCCAGAGCACTCACATGAGTTGGGAGAGCTGCCTTCAATATGGAATAAAACCCAAAAAATACTTAAGCTGAAAACCCCAGTAAGTACCCTTTTGTTCAAAAGGCTTTACCGTGATGGCATTACAGAAATTTGCAACTGCTTTACTAGACACTAACTAACCTCCCTCCCTCAAACGGCGGCTCCCCAGCTGAAATGTGTGCCTCTGCCTCTAGCATGCCCACCAACAGATCCACAGGATTTATTGCCAAACTCCCATATCTTATTCTTTGATGGTCTGAACAGCTGCAGCCTGACTCTAGCACATGCTACCGCACTTGGGGATAATTACCGTCTTTTGACACAAAATATATTCAGTCCCTCATCCATCCAACACCTCCCTCTGCCCTACCCTCCAGGACCCTCCCAGTTATGCCCCTGCTACTATTTTCCTCCTCTTACACTTAGTACAATGGCAGCTTTCCTCCTCCATGTCGCCGTGTTTTGGGGCAAAAATCACTTTGTCGCCTTTCGCACGCTCCTCAGCCCTCCCAATTCTCTGCTTTAACAATTGGGTCCTCTTCGCTAGCACCCCTGTTCCCCACCTTTCCCTACATTATGCACTTTATATCTTCTACCTGGTATGCCTACCCTCTCCCTAACATTTCCCACTACAAAATGCACAGTTTTTGGGCTTGGATCCAGAACAAGTTCATTATCCACGACTCCTTGTATTTCTATGTTCAATGTATATTACCAGTAAAAGTGCATTTTTACTAAAATTGCAGCTATTTTTACTGTTTGTATTATTGTAACTTGTCTTTCTGTATTACTACTGTAGGACCTCAGGTCCACCTTGTAAATAAGCTTGCTCAATGGTGCCCACCTGGATAAATAAAGATATTGATTGATTGATTGGTGTTATCCCTTAAGCTGTCACTTGTTGGAAGTCTCTGTAAGACAATTTTCGTGTGCCAAACTGATCATTACTGTACTGGCGTGGATGCTAGTATGTTGGAGTTAGACATTTTATACATGCCTTACACTGGAATTGGTGAACATCTGTCAGGAACACATGGTGGGTGGGTTCTATAGGTAACCACCTGTGTCAGTCAGCTGGTGGTTACAGTCAGTGCTGTAATTTGCATGAAAACTCCGCAAAAGAGGCTTTGTAAGTCATGCAAACTAGTTCTGCAGTGACAAAGGCAGAACTTGTTTTCATGCCTCACAAAACCTAATTTTGTTAATAATTTAAAAAATTTCTGTTTATTTTATAAAAAGAAGAGATAACTTTGCACCCCACTCTATGTACCACACAATTTTCATACGTAATTTCCAACTCAAAGGGCAAATACTAAAAGTGCACCCTGCAGAACTTGTTAATTGCAACCTGCAAACACAGAATAAAGGTCAGTGATCCCTCCAGGTGCAGATGAAAGCTTTAAATTACATACCACAAATAAGTTCAACAGTCTGGCTACCTTCATTGATTGTTTCAAAGAAGACTTCACAAGTGGGCCAAACAAGTTTCAATTTTTTGATGCACAAATGTTTTTTGACTGCTTAGAATCTATATAATAAAAGTTTGTTTTTTTGTTATGAATATGCAGTTTGACTCATAAAAGCAACATGTATCAGTTTTGCAAAAGTCCATTTATCACTAGAACATCAGAACAGGCATTTCTCAATGCCAGATGTTCGCTACTGATATTGTTGTTGTACTGGGCCTTGTGTGCGCTCCATTCACAAAAGCAACTCTCAGCATTCTGGAAATGTCTTTGTTACTGATCCAGAATACTGCTCTGGGCTGTAGTGTTCAGTTCTTTGCTTCTCTTGGATGGTATGGCTGCATTGCCTACATGATAGCTTACCCCAGTAAAGGCTATGTGGCAGAATGTCTTTAGGGCATGCATACCTGAGATTCCCTGCCCTCCTTGGGAGACTGTTAAATGTCCTATAGGCCATGGGTGAAATCCTATACTCTGACTCTGTGAACCAGAGAATTCTGAGATGTGTTCTTTCCATGGCCATGCCAAGAGGCAGGTGTACAGCAGATCCAGCCAGGGTGCAACACAGTAATGATGTAGTATATCACAAAATGCTGCAATATGCTAAAAGGAGCAGTGTATTTCAAAGGCAATGAAGCCCTTTTCACAGCAGTATCTTATGGTATGTCTTGTGCTTTATTAGGTTGGTTGAAAGCCACTCTGGGGATGGTAAGGCAGGGGAAGGTCAATGCAATGGTCTGGGGCACATTCATACAATACAGAAACGTCTTGCACCAGAGTTCATCACAAGGTCTGCTGTTAAACAAATTCAACAAATAAGTAAGACTAAGATGATAACCAGTGCTTATGTATGATGTTGTAAGCCAGGAGGGCAGGGTTGAAGTCATTTGGTGATTTGTGTTAGGAATGAGGAAGACACATAGTAGAAATCCTTTTCCACTGTTTTAGAACCAGGGGCCCAATTCCAAAGTACATGCTGCAACTCGTGGACGTATGCAAGTTGTGCCATGCAGCGCTATGCTGGGGACCCTGCACCCTATTCCAAGACCGACAGGGTCCCCGGCACCTATGCCAATAACTTGTGGCAGCCGCAGGCTAGCGCCAAGAGAATGGCACACTGGACCTGGGTGCCACAAATTGCGGCATGCAATCAGCTGCCCCCCCGGAGCCCCCCAATTCGAAATGCACCTGCACACACCTGCACTAGGGGCTAAGCCAGTTGGCACAGGCGATCAGGGGCATGACTGTAAATGTACCAAAATTTGGGGAGTGAGGGACATGACTGTAAATGGACCAGGGGTCCCCAAAATTGGAGTGGGGGGCATGACAGAGTGGAAAGGGGCATGGGGAGCACATCCATGCAATTTCCTTGGTGCTCTGGGGGGGCATCCATCACTGTGCCAGGATGGATGCCCCTTAGATCACCTCCATGCTGGTCTAACCCTGCTATGCCATTACCTGTTCTGGAATGGTGTAGGTGAGTTACAGCAGCTGCCCTTCTGGAATAGGGTGCAGTTGCTGCCGTAACCCACCCTTGCACCATTCCACAGCAGGCTATGGGCATAGGGGGTGGTGTAACCCACCTTTGGCACAAGCCACATGCGGCATGGCACAAGCTGCAAATTGGAATACCAACTTGTGGAACGCCTGGTGCAAGGTGCGATTTTTGCCATAGGGTCTGGCATAAAGCGTCTTGTGCCAGGCATATTTTGTTCTGGAATCAAGCCCCAGGTGCCTTAGAAATGAAATGTGAAATCAGTGGAAAAGTAATGTATTGCAATTGTTTTTCAAGAAGAAAACAACATCAGGGTTGTATTTTTAGGAACTCTTTTTCCAGTAATCCAGCACCTGCTTTTTTTTTCTATCAAGCTGGAACTTAAAGCAGCAGTGCATGACAGAGGTGAAATATTTGACCTATACTTTGTTGTTCTAGTTTAGATTGCCCCTTATCGCCTGACTTGTATGATGCCCTCCTTTCCACAGTTTGAGTCTGCTTTAGTACATTTTTCCCATCTGAAATAATAAAATGAGTGTTCCTTTTCACATGGCTTGGACCAGGTTTTCATTATTATTCTCAGCTGTTTTGTACATCAGTTGTTTAAAATCACTTTTGTCGTGATTTAAATGAACTATTATGCAGTAAGCAGTGTTCCCTAACCTTATGAAAATGAGTGCTCCTTTCATTATTTCAAATGTGAAGAAAAGTACTGAAGTAGACTTAAAATGGGGAAAGAATGGTATCATACAATTCAGGAGATGTGGGTCAATCTGAAATACAGTAACGTAGAAATGTATAGGTCAGAATTTACATGGAATACATACATACACTGCTGCTTTAATAGAAACACTATACCGCTTTAATCCATTTACACCGTGAAAGTTGATAAAGTATATGTTCACAATGAATTACAATAAATGACATTTGTATCAGTAAATTGCTGCGTGTATCTATTAATGTGTAAATAATGACTGAAATGGCATGCTCAGATTGTTTCTTGTGAAAGTAGACATTGGGCCTGTTACATAACAGCAGGCAAATTACATAAAATCGAGTTGACGCCACATTTCAGTGATGACATCCTATCTGCACAGACATATTAAATAAAATGTAACCTTGTTTGTACCCATTGATTCAAGTGTTTGTTATTCTAACAGGCAGTGCAAGTAACCCATATACAAATAGTTCCAATTTTTGGAAAAAAATGACCATGAACAGACAAAAAACATTTTTTAGATCAGTTTACCACATTATGGTGTAGTGCTTCTTCATGACTCAGTTACTTGACTTTGTGGCTCAGTTACCTAATTTAAACCAAACCCACTGGCATGTATTGTCATCTAGCAAATGGCTTTATCAAGCAGTCAGGAAAAAAACATTTTTCTCTCCACGTTACCACGTTGCTATACTGCGCTTTTTGGGGGCTCAGTTGCCCTATCCATAGATATAGTTTTTGTGATTGCTGTTCTCATGCATTGCCAGAGGTATCACCTCTAGAAGGGTGGAGGTCATCCTGCCCTTGTACTGATCACTGGTGAGGCCACACTCGGAGTACCACGTACAGTTCTGGTGCCCATACCTCAAGAAAGATGTGAGTTTACTGGAGGGGGTGAAGCATAGGGTTACAAAAATGATCATGGAACTGAGGGAGTTGCCTTATGAGGCAAGATTGAGGGTGTTCAGCATGTACTCATTAGAGGAGAGAAGGGAAAGGTGGGACATGATGGAGACCTTTAAGTACCTGAAAGGCATCAACAAAGTCAGAGAGGGAGGATTGTTCTGCTTAATGGGGGGGTATGGTCACTAGGGGGCACAATCTGAAGTTGGAAGGGGGAAGGTTCAGGAGTGAAATGAGGAGGCATTACTTCATGGAGAGAGTGGTGGCAGGATGAAACGCACTGCCAGAGAAGTTAATCAAATTAAGGACAGTGGATAGCTTTAAAAGGACATGGGATAGAGTCAGGGGAAGGGTTAGTACAGGAAAAAACACAATTGGGGAAGGCCAGGACAGGGGATGGAGGGAAGGGATTGAGGGGGCAGCAGAAGTGGTATTAAACTGAGAGCTGCACAATTGGTCAGACTTGATAGACATATCAGCCTTTTTCTGCCAGCAGTTTCATATGTTCATGTAGTCCACGCACACCACAGTCAGCTTTCAGTGTAATAAGTTATCTCCCCTAGCTAGGGGGAAACATTTTCACTTTTACTAGCTGTTATTTGTACAGGAGCAGGAGCAGGTAAACCCACAGGTTGGGGGTCACTTGGCCCCTCTGGTACTCACAACATTGCTGCATACTTCTAGCTTCTTGATGTAATCTCCCCAGGCTAGGACCAGTGTGTGGTGTGAATTAGACAACTGAGTCACAAAGTCAGGCACGTGAGCCAAGATGAAGCAATACACAATAATGTGGTAAAGAGATCCAAAAAACTCTTCTTGTAGATTTCTTTGAAACAGCTGATTGCCCTGTTTAAATTAATGAACATGTTTTTTGAGATTGGAATTAGAGATGCAGCGAATTTAAAATCTTCCTGTGAAGTGAACGCAAAGTGGTCACTTCATGTTGGCACTACGCTAGGCGGAGTGCCCCATAAGAAAGGCTCACTTCACCTTGTTATTATTACTTCGGATTGCCATTCCGCTTTAAACGCAAAGTAAGGTGGAGTGACAACAATACTGGCAGCACCCCACCCACACAGTCACCAGAATTAATGTGCATGCCCAAAGTACTACTGTCTTGTGTCCAGAAAACTCCCCAGTGCTGATGAAATGCTACTGTCTTGTGTCCAGAAAATTCGCAAGTGCTGACGAAGTGAAACGAGAGCGTAACAAGAAATGCAGTTTTCCATAATTAATGGTGCACTGCAAATGCACAGACAGATTAAGATTGCGCTGCACACTCAAGAGATGCATATGAAAAAGCACAACACATAACTAGTGCACACAAGTCACAAATCCAAATCTGGAAAGGAATACATTTTACCAGTGGGGGGATTAGTGCACAGCAGTAACAATCCACTACCAGTAAAGATACCACAAAGCAGTATAAAAAATTCATGCTGGTGCAGTGGATAGCAGCTTCACACTGCTGCAATTACTCTGTGGCACAATAAAAGGTGTCTGATGTAATGGCATGCATCTCATACACACTCGCACACTACAAGTAATGCATAGCAAATTGAAAACCTTTAGTAATATAACCAAATGTTTTAATCAGACAAATTATACACTGCTGCACCACAACAATCAGCAAAAAAATGTCAAGAATTACTGAAAATATTACTGTGTGTACATTAACACAGTTATACAAGAAAAAATAACAAAAAAAAAGACTGCCTTTTTCTCCCAGTTAATGTACCCACACCACAAATACGACCCCCCAAAGCACACTTCACAGTACACAAACTGACTGTTCCAAATTAACATTCAAAATCCACACACAATAAACACTCGATAATATGAGCACAGAAGGCTTTCCTACAATCGATGTACTAAATTTTGACCAAAACAAATTACTCGAAAAGGCATTTGAAACAGCTTTTAGAGGTTTTCAGTAGCAGTGTCTCAAGCTACTACCCAGGCCAGAACTGAGGCTGTGCAGAACAATCTAGAGCCCATGTGACCTGCAATCCCATGAATCACTGCAGAATTTCATTTGGAACTCAATTACAAGGTGAAGTGAGGCGAATTACATTGATTTCAATGTACTTTACCTTAAAACTGGTGAAGAAGTGGTTTGTGGAAAGCGGAATAATGCAAAGTCATTGGTTTCAATGGACTTCACGTTCCTCAAAATGAAGCGAAGTACTCTGCTTCACATTGTGGAGTACTCCATGGATTCTGTGTTACTCTGTGAATCACTTCGCGGAACAAATTGGGGCCACTTCGCCCACCACTACTAACAGTACTGTAACTCACAAGCTGTACAGGAAGGAATGCGAATGCCTATGGCTGTGCATCCCTGATGAGCTGTAGCACAAAACTCCCTAACTTAAAAACAGGTATTAATGAGTACAAAGGTGGTGTGGTGAAGCCTGGAGAGATACTACAAAACAGGCTTACAATACATCCAAGTAACTAGTAAAAAAATGAATGTTGTGATTCATGACATGATCATGAATCGTGATTTGTGACTATATTTGTGACCGTGATGATGAAGAACGTGATTTGGTGTCGACGGTGTGAGATAACCAATATGGAACTGTATTGGGAACGCAAATGCCTATGGCTGTACTTCCTCAATGAGCTGTAGCACAAAACTCCCTGACTTAAAAACAGGTATTATTGAGTACAATGGTGGGGTGGTGAAGCCTGGAGAGATACTACAAAACAGGCTTACAGTACATCCAAGTAATTAGTAAAAAATGAATGCTGTGATTCATGATGTGATCGTGAATCGTGATTTGTGACTGCATTTGTGACTGTGATGATGAAGAACGTGATTCGGTGTCGACGGTGTGAGATAACCAATATGGAACTGAATTGGGAACGTGAATGCCTACGGCTGTACTTCCTCAATGAGCTGTAGCACAAAACTCCCTTAGATAAAAACGTTCATTAATGAGTACAATGGTGGGGTGGTGAAGCCTGGAGAGGTACTACAAAACAGGCTTACAATATATCCAAGTAACTAGTAAAAAAATTAATGTGATTCATGACATGATCGTGAATCGTGATTTGTGACTGCATTTGTGACCGTGATGATGAAGAATGTGATTTGTATCATGAGTGACTCATGATGATGGTCCTGACTTAAAATGCATATTGAGTACAATGTTCATGCAGAATTATGCACCACACCTGTCCAGTACTCTGAAGGGAAGCCAAGGAAACAACTGTGACTTAAGTTACAGATGGAGATTGGGCCCTAAAGAGATGCAAATGCACAGACAGATTAAGATTATGCTGCTCACTGAAGAGATGCAGACGCAAAGGCACAACGCCTAACCAATGCTCACCATCAGAAATTAAAATCTGGAAAAGAATTCCTTTGCTGGTTGTGGCAGGCCATGGTGGGAGGCAGTGTACTGCTCTGCTGCAGTAACAGTCACTAGCACTAGTACCAGTAAAGATACCACAATGAAGTACAAAAATCACACAGCTGCAGTGGATAGCAGGTTCGCATTGCTGAAATTACTATGTGGCACAATAAAAGGTGTCTGATTTTATGTCACACGTCACACACATACTCACACACACACACTAAGTAATGCATTGCAAATTGAAAGCTTGAGTAATATAACCACAATTTTTAAACAAACTAAAATTATTCACTGCTGCACCACAACAATCAGCTAAAAAAATGTCAAGAATTATTGAAAATATTACTGTGTACCTTAACACAGTTACAATATACAAGAAAAATATCACCAAAACAGAAAGAACTGTCTTTTTCTCCAAGTTAATCTACCTACACCACAGATACACCCCTCCCCCAAAGCACACTTCCACTGTCTCTCAGTACACAGACCGAATGTTGTACATTAGCATTCAAAATCCACACACAAACAATAAATGCTCAATGATATGAGCACAGGAGGGTTTCCCACAGTCGAAGAACTAACGTTTCAGCAGAAAAAATGACTCAAAAAGGCTTTTTTAACAGCTTTTAGAAAGTTTGAATCACAGAGAGCTCTCAGAGCAGACTCTCCTACAGCTTCCTACACACACTACCCCAAACTGAGGCTGTGCAGAACAATCTAGAGCCCATGTGACCTGAAATCCCATGAATCACTGCAAAATTTGCCTTTGGAGCTTAAAAACAAGGTGAAGTGAGGCAAAGTACATTGTTTTCAATGTACTGCACCTTAAGAATTGGTGGAGCAGTGGTTTGGGAAGGCGGAGTAATGCAAAGTCATTGTTTTCAATGGACTTCGCATTACTCATTATAACGTGAAGTACTCCACTTCACGTTGCAGAGCACTCCACAAATTCACCTTCAGTCCGTGAATCAATTATTTATATTCTTTTTTGTAGTTGTGGACATTTCTATGTGGGTAGGACTAAAAGGCAGTTTATAATTAGAATGGGAGAACATAAACGAGCAATTTATCATTCGAATACAGCATATGCAATTGTTAAACATTTAATAAATCAAAAGGATGGGATACATAAAATCAGGTTTATGGGTATTGAAATGGTGACTAAAAGTGCTCATGGTGGGGATTTTGAGAAAAAAGTAGGACAGCGTGAAAGTTTTTGGATATACTTTCTCACGGCAAGAAGTGACGAAGGGTTAAATGAAAATATAGACCTTGCGGCGTTTCTTAGTAAACTATAGTTGGGTAATCCATAGAGTGATATTGATAATCAGATGTATATATATTTAAGTGTCACTGCAATAATAGAATAAAGTTTTTTATGCTGTAGGGTTATATTTGACTCTTTTGTAATATTGAGCTACGAGGCAATTAATGAGACATTGGCTACAACTGAATATGTGGCTAAGCAATACCTAGTCATTCAAACTCTAAATGAGTGGATGCTGGATACTTTGGAAATAATGCAAAAAATATGTGGAGTTTTAAATGACAATAATAATATGCTGTTAGTTAACAAATATATAAGAACAAAGTTGTGGGTCCACTAATATAGTATGTGGATATAAGATAGACTGTACCTTATATTTGATGAATAAATGAAAGGCTACCTCATAGATTTTGATCTTCCTGATAAGTTATGCTTGTAATTTGGGTAAATTAAATAATAAAACTGTTAAATGAAAGCCAATTAAGGAATCACCATTATGTGGCTAAAAAGTTCATTCCTGGCTTAATTCACTATATAGTAGTCAAGTGATGATTGTATAGTTAATTAAACATGGTGTTTTTACCTCTTTTTAATTGATTATATATATTGAGGTCTGTATACAAAGGCTGTAGTTTGTGAAAGTAAATTAGCTCTGATGAAGCAGGGCGTTGTCCTTGCAAAACGTTAGTCTTTTGTATCTTGTGCTGCTTTTTATTAAATAAATGGTTTAAAAAGACGAATGAAACCCTGAATTCTGGTTGTTTGTGGTGGGAGCTATTTTTGTTTTAGCTCATTCATTCTTTGCAGCTCTTTTAGCACCACCACTTATTCCTGGTGTTCAAACTTGTAGTTTAAAATACAAGTGCTGTAAATCGGGCAAAAACTGTTCCTTTCGAAACACCAGTTATGTTATGAAGCACTATTCTTTGGTATGTGAAGTATTTATCAATATAGGCTGAGTACTGGTACTCATTAAAGAATTTTCTCAAGAGTATTTCCTAAAATGAGGTGAGTAAAATATGCCAGTACACACTTTATCTGGAGCCCTGGTTGAGACTGCTTTCCCTAAGCTGGTATCGCACACATTTTCTATGCGGTTCCTTAGTTGCACTTAAAATCTGAGTCTACCTCCTTTCATTGCCCTTCCCCTCCACACCCACCTCACAGCACCACTACCCCCATCCTACCTCTGCTATTCCTCCAACCCCTTCACCCTTCCATGCACTCCCACCTACCTCCCCTTACCCTTCCTCATCCACTCCACCTACAGCTCCTTCCTTCCTCCTTACCTCTGGATGAAGCCTTCTTGGCTACTTCTCATTGTTGCTTTGATCCCCGCAATGCCTTTTTTACCAATTGTTAAGTGTATTTCGATGGTTTGGAACCTGTTTATATTGTCTATTGACTTCTACATTGTACCTTGTCTATAAGTTATTCTCTTGTCTACCAATTTTTCATTTGTATTACTCACTGATGTGGAACCTTTGTAAAAGAGCTCCCAGCTCAAAGGTAATTTTAATCCAATATCTTATAAATAAATAAATATAGAGTTGCATCTTACTCCGTGTAGCACATGTTGTGAATAACACTGAGGAGATTACCAGTCATTAGTCCAAACACAGTTACATTTCTAACATCAGGCCTTGATATAATTTGTCAGTATACAAGCAGTGAGACAGTCTGCCAGCAGACTCTGCCTACAAACTGACTGACTGGTGTTGTCACTGTGTTTCAGTGAATCTACACAGCATCATCCAGTCCAAGGCACAAACCAGCTCAGCCGTGACAGAGTGTGCTGGATCTCACTCTCTACAGACATCTGCACTGCTGCATGGATACATCAGGATCATGGAGCCTTAAAGGCCCAGGATCCCCAGGCTCTCCCTCTCCCTCTCCCTCTCTCCTGATGATTGCACTGCTGCAGGGATACTTCGGGACCATGGAGCCTTAAAGGGAATCGCCAGCCTCCCTCTGCACTCTGTTCCTTGTTGAGGGGTGTTAGCCCATTGATGCTGCACATTGACTGCCCTGCCCACCCCAGTCTCCCTCCCACCCAAGGCTGGCTTTTGATTTATTGAGCCCCAGTGGTCACATGACCAGGTACTTAATTTTCTAAGTCCCTAAACTCCCATTAGCAACTTATACTAACTGGCCACAAGAAGTTCGTGTTGCCACTCTACTCTGCTCACATTCCTACTCTCCAGCCACTCTTGCTCTGCCTACAAACTCCACTCCTCCCCCTCAACTCCCTCCCCTATGCTAGTGCTCTCCCCCATTTCTGGCAACATTAGACTACACTACCTCTGCCAGTTTTGAACCTTGTGGCCTTAGCATCCCAGTCAGGGGCTCTACCACTGTACCAACTGGTCTGCACAGTTTTTGACTACACCTTGTTAACCCTTATCCACTTCTTCCCAACAAAGGCATCAGTACCCCTGATTACAACCCTTAAGTCCATTATGGCAGTACTCACTATAAGCTCCCCTCATGCATTAACACTGCTGCTCTGCACAATTCCCCACCATGTGACTACACCCACATCAGGTCCTGCAAACCTCATCCCCAGCATCAACCCCCTCGTGTCCCCCACCCTGTCTCCCTACACCTCGTCTACAGTTTCCGCTCCCCTATACTTGCCCTCCCATCTCTACATATGGCCTTGCATGCTCTGGCACCTCCATTCCCTGAAATCCCCTCTACCCTGCCATCCCTCTCCTTCAGGACCTCCCAATCCCTGTTGTTGTCACTAGACATACCCATCCTTACTCCCAAAGCATTAGACCTAACAAGGTCCTTAAACTCCAGTCACAGGACCATCCTTCTCCTCCTGATACTATCTGAGAACATACACCCTAATCCAGGACCCCCCACCTCCATCTCTAAGCACTCAACATCTAATTACCTTTGTATAGCTTCTATTAATATATGCAGCCTTCTGAAAAAGTTTGAGAGCCTGCAGGTATGGGTAGCACAGTAACAACCAGATATCCTCTCCCTGGTTGAAACCTGGCTCACAAACACTACCCCTGACACTGCAATATCTCTTGCTGGTTATACTGTGTACCGACACGACCGCCTTGGTAAAAGGGGAGGAGACTGTGTAATCTACATTCATGAACCTTTGCAGGGTCACATGCTCCCTCTGCCCAATTTGGAACATGGTGTTCAGGCACTCTCTCTAAAAGTCATCACTTCCTCAGCAACAGCCCCCCTTTACATCTCCTCCATCTACATTCCCCCCAGAACCAAAAAGCCACTTTCATTTCGGTCCTTAACCATCTGTTCCTCCTGCCACTCAAAGCCGAAATTATTGCACTTGGTGACTTTAATACCAACTGGCACTTCACCTCTCCTGCCCGCCTGAAGGATGCCGTAGCAGTACTTGACCTCACACAAATAGTCCAGACCTCCACCTGCATAGACCCCGCAACAGGTACCTCCACCTTACTTTACCTAGTCCTAATAAATCGCCCCAATAAATTTTCTAAGGTCTCTGTCTTACCTAATGTATTGAGTGACCACTCACCAGTGCTATGTCTCTGGTCCTGTAAGCTGGCTAAACCTGCCCCTAAAACAGTGACCCAGTGTCGCCTCAAACCTGGTAAGCTAAAACACCATCTAGCAAGCTGGGATTGGTCACCCACAGAAAACACCCTAAATATAGACTCAGCGCTCAACTTTCTCATTTATTCTTTCAATGCAGCCTGTGATATCTATGCATCACTCTCCAAATGCACTGCCAAAGGCCCTGATACATCATGGATTTCCCAGGCCCTATTAGACCAGATGTGCCAAAGAGATAATCTCTGGCACATTGCCCTTGAATCTGGCAAACCTTCCAATAGGCAGCGCTATCAGGTGGCAAGGAACAAATGTACATGGGCCATCCGAAAAGCCAAAGCTGACCACTATCGAGCATCCCTCACCTCCTCCTGGGGCTTAGGACACACGTTCTGGGATAACCTAAAGGACCTCAATGATAAGCATGTATCTGCCCATCCATTTCAACTCTGAGTTAATGGCTGCATCACCACAGACCCCAATCACATTGCAAATGCCCTTAACACCTCCTTCTCCAAACTCAGTGGCGTGCTCCCCCAAACTTCTTTGATCATATTACCCAACCCCTCTAGCACATAGCTCCCCCCCCTTCATTTCAAACCCATTTCCCAACTGGAGGCTAGATCTACCTACTTAAAGCTTTAAGCAAATCCCATTTCAGCAGTGATTCTCTGGATTTAAAATTATGGCACCTAACCCTTGATGAAGTACTACGCCCCCTTACCAGTATCCTTAACCACCCCCTCTGCCTAGGAAAGTTCCCAGCCAAATGGAAAACTGCTCTCATCACCCCTGTTCACAAAAGTGGTGACCATACCTCACCAGGAAACTACTGCCCCATCTCCCTACTCCCCCCACTCTCCAAGGCCCTAGAAAAAATCATTGCTGACCAGCTCACAGATCACCTCACCAAATACAACCTTCTCTGCCATGAACAGAATGGCTTTTGCAAGGGTCACAGCACCACCCCAGCACTGTTAGAATTAGCCTCAGCCATTCACACATCCCTTGACAATGGACACCTGGCTGGATAGGTATTTGTAGATCTGTCAAAAGCTTTTGACACCATTCATCACTCCCTTCTACTAGCTACACTTTCCCAACTAGGGTTCTCCAGTGATGCTGTTGGCTTGTTTGAAGATTACCTGTCTGGGCATTCCCAGAAGGTTAGGCTAAACAACATACTTTCTTCCAGTCTCCCGGTCACATCTGGGGTACCCCAGGGATCCATCCTGGGGGCCCCCCCATTAGTATTTTTCTCAACTCCCCATGGCTTGCTCTGGATGTCTGCTTCTATATGCTGATGATGCTGTACTTTCACTACCCACCCCAAGCCTGTTATCCTACAACAGTGTTTTAATGAAGCTGAATCATGATTCTCAAAGCACCATCTGGTCCTTAACTATGAAAAAGCTAAAATAATGTTATTTGTGAACTCCCAGAGTAAACATAGTGTTCTCCCCCTGCAAATCCACAGCTCCAATCAGGTACCCCTAGAACAGGTCAACTCCTTCAGCTACTTTGGAGTAACCCTCAATGCTGCTCTTAACTACCATGAACATATCCACCTCCATAGCACCACTGTAAAGACCCGCATTGGCCTATTATACTGTTATAAGCACTGTCTCATGCCAGAAGCTCTGCAGCTTGCTATCTCATCATCCATCCTGTCCTCATTGATTACCGGATACTGGTGTATGGGGCTGCTGACTCCACTGCCCTTCAAAGAATCAGGATATCATTAAACAAGACTTGTCATCTTGCCACTGGCAGTGAATGCTTGACCCACACCTGCTCTCTCTATACTCTTATAAATTGGCTTGATGTTGATGGAAGGCTTAAATTACAGACCTGCCTTTTCACAAAGAAAATCACTAATGGTCTTGCCCCTCATGGCCTCTCATCCCCTTCTTCAGCCTGCTCCTGCCCTAAAATGTATCCGTAGCTCCAATAAATCCTGCTACCAGGTCCCCCTCTGCAGATCAGTGCTGGACCAAAGAACCTTTTATTACAGGGCACCCCTCTGGCTAAATGCCATCCCCAATACCATCTTCACTGAAACAAAAATTGACTGTTTCAAACACCTTCTAGGGGAACAGATATGACGTGAAGGGGCATGCAACTACCTCTATCCTAACTCTTCGGTATACCACCCTGCTCCTAAGTCCACTTCTCCCCACTTACAGTCCTCCCAACTATAAGTTACAATGCCTCCAGGCTAAGGCCTACTAGGAATGGCAGGCCCTCTTACCCCCCCCCCAGTTTGGTGAATTGTATCCCAGTATAGACCCTTGATGTTACCTATGACTAAGCAACAACTGATTGCAGCAATATACCCTATGTAACTAAATGTAATCTGTAATGTAATTGTGAATAAATGTTTTCAGTGTATAGCCTGATGTTCCTTATGACCATGCTACCTGCTGGCAGTTGTAATTTTACTGTATGTAAGACCATGTAACTAAATGCAATTTGTGATGTAAATATGGATACTTGTTCTCAGTGTACAATCTGGATGTTCTTTATGACAATACTACCTGCGGGCAGCTGCACTTTACTATTTGTAACTAAATGTAATCTGTGATTTAATGCAACTGTTTTACTATGTCTAATATCTGTATGTATACTGACGTACACCCTTTGTAAAAGAATCCCTGACTAAAAGGTATGTAATTCTGATACGATAAATAAATAAATAAAAATAAATAAATATTATTCAAGTCAAAGTAGCAAGTATCCTCACCACTTGAGTGACAAAAGAAAGCAGCTTTATTGATTAAAAGTTTAAACACATACCATCACAGAAATCACAGTGTCAAGGCAAAAATGCACAACTCTTACCTCAACCAGTTTCACACATAATGCATCTTCAGGAGGCTGAGCCAATGCCAAACTGAAGAGTCTTAAAGGGAAACTAACATGAATCATAAAATTTATCAGTATTGATATCAATAGAAATCTGCTCTACATAAGCTACTGGCTGAACCTTTTAACACTTTTAGAGTCAGAATTGTAATCCATTTAGTTTCCCCTTCCTTGATAGCTGCAGGCATCCATTTTTCAAATCACAGGCACAGAAAATGACATCACATCAGGGGAAAACAGAGGGAAAATACAATGCTGTCAGCAATTCATAATGAATAGTTTTTGATTCCCTCATGTCTCAATGACAGTTGCTGTAAATTGTGCTGATGGCATTTTCAGGCATCAGCATCCCTGCCATCTTACAAATTTGTAAAGCCACTGTTTCATGGAACCCCAAGTATATTGCCTTGTTGTGAAAAAACAGTTCTGTGCTGCCAGTGCCAAACGTTTCTGAGCTCCTCTGGGGTTCTGTTGATTTGTACAATGTTTTGTGACATTCCAGTTGAGTGAAATGCTTTGTGCCTGTGTGGTTTGCAGAGAGTCCTGCTAGTACCACTCTGAACAATGTTTGCACCAATGCTGTTTTACATTTCTTTGTACTTGAAGCAGTTGTATATAATGTTTGTTTCGTTAGCATCATTTTGTGTAATCAGAAGCAGTGTGGTCTATTGATTTGAATTTGAACACCAGATTTGCACCTGGGAGGTCCCAGATTCCAACCTCATAAAAGCCAAATAATAACAGTGTGACCTTCAGCAAGTGACTTGACTTCCCTGTACTCCATTCCACTCAGCTGTACAAATGGGTAGAAATAGGATCCCACTGGAACAAGATGTTACATCTCAACTAGGCTACCTTTGATAAATCAGTTATTGTTTTGTGACAGGGAAGATACCGGGTATAAGTAATATTGAGAATACTCCACAGAGGAACCTTTTAAGGGTTCAAAAATTAAAAGTATTTATTTGAACAATTAAGAAATAGGCTTTCTTTTATCAAAATAGAAAAATAATTATTTTTTATAACTGCAGCTTTTTCACTCTATCTTGTCTTTCTAACATGAAACATACAGCAGCTCCTCATCTCATATGGGAACCTTGATCAGACATTGATGGAAGGGGGAGGGACCACTAGACTATGAGGGGCATATTTGTTAGATACGGGGATGGCAATCAGGCAACAGGGAAGGGGAGTGAGTAAAAAAAATAATGAAGATGGCGATCTATGGGGTGGGGGTGTCAATAGACACCAGGGTCAGGCAATGGGGTGTGGGGGGTGCAGCAAACACCACATAAACAGCAGCTCACAGATCACACTGCAGTCAGTAGCAGGAGTTCAGCTGCAACTATGGAAGTCAAGAAATTCCTGCTGTTCTCATGCAGAGAATGCAGGGGAAATGTTCCACTTGCCAAGATGGGCACCATGGATTTTGGGTGCCCTGAAAAGGTATATATTGCTGTCCTTTTAAAAAACAAACATCAGAATGTATCTAAACTGATCCAGTTTACCTAGGTTCTGATGTTTGTTTTTTTTCACATCCATTCAGTTTTATTTAGTTTTACCAGTTCTGTTTCTCTCACTAACTTCCAATCAAAATGGCGGCAGCACAAAAAAAAGATTTCCCACCTGCAACACAGAATGAGCCGTCTGTGAAAAGCCATTATGTGCCTGTTACAAAGGATACTTACAATTTTAAGATGAGTAATCTGGATGATTTTCAAAGTATTTTTCCAGGAGAGATCAGCTTGCATGTAGCATCTGCTTTTCAGTAGGGTCTATTGTAGGGCCATGCTTTTACAGTTTTGAAACATATTTATACAGGTTAGCCCAGCTGAGTTGAGATATAAGTTCAGCACATAATCCTGCACTGACCACAACCATGTAGAAAAGAATGCTACTCGCATCTGTGTTAAAGTGCAATCTTTATTGAGATGCCAGTGCAGGACACACCACACCACACCACACGCCTTGACACATTTTTTACCACAAATCCTTTTTCAAAAGACATGTGTTTTGAAAATAGGATTTTTGGTCTGAAACACATCAAGACGTGTGGTGTGGTGTGGTGTGGTGTGGTGTATTAGCAGTCATTGTGATTCTGACCAGAGTTTGTTCTTAAGGCTGCCTTCTATCTAATATGGGGCAAATGATAAATACTTACTTCAATGTTTGTTATTCCTTTAACCTGTTTGGTCTCTGTGTAGCTAATGCTCAGTTCTGGACACACAAATCTGTACAGAATAAAACAAAGTTAAGCAGAATTTTTACACTGCTCACTTCAACATCCAGTCTCAGATTGCAATTGTTTTAAAGAGCCGAAGCTGTTACTCAATTGTTACACTTCACTGCACCACTCACGTGTTAAAGCATAATTAATATTTCGGCTCCTAAACGGTTCCATACATGAGTTACAGTTTTCCTATTAGGTACCTTGTGTGTTGAAGAGCAACTGACATGTCTTGGTATCTGTACAATAAAAATACTGCCTTACAGTGCCTCTGTTAGTGGTACTCACTGTACTGGGAGGTACTGTAGGCAGGGTAGGGTACTTTGGAACTTGATATAAACAAAATTAGAGATGAACATAGACCTCCAAACACACACTTATAGAGCTAGCTAGACTAGTTCTATATGAAAACTATCTTAGGCTCAATGGGAAACACTACAGACAAATTAATGGAACAGCCATGGGTAGT
Source organism: Neoceratodus forsteri (assembly GCA_016271365.2). Classification (NCBI taxonomy): domain Eukaryota; kingdom Metazoa; phylum Chordata; order Ceratodontiformes; family Ceratodontidae; genus Neoceratodus; species Neoceratodus forsteri. Next base: position 45,298,269 of record JADMNL010000035.1, read on the forward strand.
ACCCTGGCACCCACGTATGTGAATCTCTATATGGAGCAAGTTGAAAATCAATTTATTACAAATCCCTTGTACAACATTTTTTACAAAAACATCATCCTCTACAAAACATATAGAGATGATTTACTCTTTATCTGGGATGGGCCAATTGGAGAGCTAGAGGCCTTTCACAGATACCTCAACTCTGTGGATGACAACCTCCAATTTACTATAACAGCAAATGTCTCTGAGCTCCCCTTCTTAGACCTACTGATTTACAAAGGCCAAAACAGAATAGAGCATTGTCTATACAGAAAGGAGACAGACCAAGACAAACTACTCCTTGCACAGAGCTACCATCCTACCCACATGACACAAAGTATACCCTATTTTCAAATGTTATGGGTCAAACATAACTGTAGTGAAAACATATCAGAGAACTGGGCTACACAGATATGTCTGTGAGATTTATGAACAGGGGATATGGAAGGAAAATGGTGAATGAAGTGGTACATAGAGATACAGAACTACAGGAATTTAATATCACCAGTGAGGGCGGTGACAATACTGGTAACAGAATGGTCTTGCCTTTAATATATTCAGAGTTCACTGAACCCATTAAAAGAAATTGTGCCTAAACATTGGGACACCGTAAGGCCAACAGGGATTGCTGAGTACACAAATATAGCAATAATAGCCTCTAAAAGAGTAAACACTCTTCGAGGTAGGTTAATACACTCTGAACATAAAAAACAGAGTTTCAACATCACAATTGTAATCAGAAATATTGACTTAAAAGTAACGTCTCATGTGCATAGACCAGGTTATTTATATGCCCACTTGCCCCTGTTCAAAACACTACATTGTTATGACTTTTCAGCATACTGTGGCCTTAATTGACAGTATTTTAATTGTGAATGTTTTAAATATAGCATTTTACAGATTATTTTGAAATCATTTACTGTATCTGTTGCGTTATGTACAAGTGCCTTGGTTGTAGAAAGGTGCTTTTTACAAATAAATTATGATTATGATTATGACTACAAGATCGCTAAAGCAGAAGATAACGGAAAATAAAAGCAACATCAGATCCAGAAATGAAAACTCCCAGTGAAAATATTCTTTTTTGAAGCAGGTCAAAACCCATCATCATTAAAATTCTGAGGGATCGAACACGTTGACCAACCAGATGTGGTGGTAACTGAACACAGGCATTGGAACATAGGGAGTTGTTTTGAATTTATACACTGAACACTACCAATGATAGATTTGGGTTGAATGAAGAAGAACATTGGAGTGCCAGTTGGTAGTTACAGCACCTAGTATAATCTTTCCCCTCTCCGTATTATAATTGCCTGTCTAATCCTTCCCCCCTTTCCACTGGGAACTCTGACACCACTCCAAAAAATTTACCAGCTTACAAGATGGTAATTGTAATGTTTGGAGACACCCCTGAATTGCTCAGGTGGCCACTTCTTTTGAGTGACCTTTCTAGCATTCATGACCTCCTATCATGTTTTCACATACACAGTGGAGACATTGCCAGTATGAATAAAATAGTGACTTTGGAAGCTTTCAGCACAATATTTAAGTGCTTGATCCACTCTTTGAGAATAGTGAATCTCTTTTTGGCTGTGCTCATTTATGACAGCCCAGTTTGACACTACAAGCTGGTAGCCAAGGTGTTTAGATATTGTATAAAACAACAAGAGACTATCAAAAATATCTGCCCAGATTACACAAGCTAATATTCAGGACTAATTTAAATAAGGGTTGACATCTATACAGAATAACAGAAAGGCTTAGTAATGTGGTAAATTGATTCAAGAAGAACATTGTATTCTGGTACTGTACCATTTTATGAACAGGCCCAATAGATTTTATGAACATCTCTCTAAGAAGCTCTAACAACATTTGAAAAATGCAATACAATCAGCTCACATAGGCTTGCATATGCGACTAACTGTAGCTGCTGTGTAGTTCAGCTATAATTCTAAACATAATAGGATAGCCTAGGGGTGGAAAACCTCTGCTGGGTGATCTGTCTGGTGTGGTGTTTACTGTCGCATAGCAACAGTGTCTTCTCTTGTACTGGGTCCTCTCTTCTCTCAACCCTCCCGAGTGTTTCTTGTCTCTGCCCCATGGCTCTCCTTGTAATATAAAGAAGCATCTACATAAATGCAGTGTTGCACATACCTCTGAGAGAGTAGGTGCACAGCCACATTTGACAATCTCGGAGGTAAGTGCCAAAGCATTTCATTTTGAGCACAATTTGGCAGGCAGTAAATTAGTACTAATGAAAGTCTATTCTTTATGTGTAGAATCAATCATTTGTGCACACACACTACTGCGCCATGCCTACAGAGTGATGCAGAATGTAAGCAAAGTTTACAAATAATTACTAGATTGTGTAAATACTGCTGTTTCAAACCTAACACACAAGGTACCTAACAGTACAACTGTAACTCATGTATGGAACTGTTTAGAAGCTGAAATATAAATCATGCTTTAACATATAAGTGACGCCTTGAACAGTAACAATTGAGCAGCAACTTAAGCTGTTTAAAACAATTGCAATCTGAGAATGGATGTTGAAGTGACCGGTGTAAATAGTTTGCTTAACTTTGTTTTTTAAACTGTACAGATTTGTGTGCCCAGAATTGTGTGCTAGCTATAGTGAGACCAAGGAGATTAAAGGAATAACCAACCATGAAGTGAATAATTACCATTTGCCCCATATTAGATAGAAGGCAGCCTTAAGAAAAAGGGTAGTTAACATCATGCACTGCTTTTACCTTTTAGTTATGGCCGTGTGGTAAACCAAATTAGCCACATCAAAATAGAGGACTTAACTTCTTTCCTAGTTGTGAAAGCACTTCCTATGTTAAAAATATTATGATTAAATTATTAAAACTAGAGTGATTTTAAAACTTTGTTTGTATCCAATACACACAGAATACCCCTAATCGCTGCATTACTTCCAGGATCACAATTGAAGCAAAGGAATAAAATGTACTAAATATAACCAGAAGGTCTGTGAACAAATAATAAGCTTAATAGATGCATATACACTTAGATTGAATGCTGCACATGAAAATGTTTTTAAGCTGATTTATTATATGGTATACAGTGTTGTTGTTTTTTTTGAAAAGTTAGCAAATACTGAGAATTTGCTTATAAAGAAGGAGGAATGATGACTTCTAGACTGAGTTCAAACAGTGCTTTTCCAAATGTTTCTAAGTTAAGTAAGCCATAGTAGTGGAAATGAAAGTGCCTCTAGGGATGTTGCTGGCACAGAATTCTAGCTAGCAGCAACAGTATATTCATGTAATCGTGTTACAAACTGATACCTGAAATATGATATAAAGTGTATTAATAATGTGAAGACATGGTATTAAATTAACAATAGACAGCACACACCCTGTAGTGGTGTGAACTACAAATAGCATTGCAATTTTTATTTATAAAAATGTTTATTAATATGTTTTCTTTCTAAAAAATATATTAAACACAACATGTAATTATGTTTAAAAGTAGATCCTCAACCATGAAGATGCCATATCTGGTGAAACTTTTGTTCAGGAGGGTCTAATTGATAATTGAACATAGAAAAATCAAAAAGAATTTTGAACATTTCCTGTAGTGGTTGGCCTTTTCCAAGTCTTTTCTACCCGGACTATTTATGAGCCAAATTCCAAACTGTCTGGGGGCTAAGTAATGAAAAAAACCCAGCAAAAAACATATTTTTTTTAACTTCTTTTGCTATTTAGATCTTGGAATGTGCACATCAGACTAGAACAAAACTTGGCATGTCATTTTCAATGTTGGAATGTTATTTGCAAGACCTTCTCTGTCCCTATTGCCCCCTCCTCCCACTCAATTCCACTGATGAGGAATTGCTGGAGATTCCCAGGGTCCATTTAAAGACATCAGGTGCCAGAGCTTTTTCGTTTGTGGTCCCGACCCTGTGGAACTCTCTATCTCATTGGATTAGAGAGTGCCTGTCCACTGAGTCCTTTAAGTTCATGTTAAAAACACATCTATTTGATTGAGCATTCATAGATGCTGGTTAATGCAGAAGTCAGTGTGCTGCCTGTTTTAATCCTGGGTGTTTTTATGTTGATTTCTGTTTTTGTTCTGTATAAGCACTTTGGAATTGGAAAAGTATTTTTTTTGTGCCTCCCTGCACCCTATCCAATCACTCCTTTGGGCCCCACATGGCCCCACCCATCCTGGTAGCTCCCTACCCCACCACCCCACATCACAGCTGATCCCCAGGTGTCCCTGATGTATCCCTTCATCAGGATGTTCCCTTACCTTCATAAGGGATGTGCCTTGAAGCCATGTGGCACTACCGTGGGTGCTGCTGAGGTGGCAGATGGAGGTCTGGGAGTCCAGAGATGGGGATTCGGGGAGGCCATCACCTGATTGGCCAGGGTGCCATTTCCACTTCTCTCCCTGGGGGAAGTGGTGTGCCACAGATGTCAAAGTGAGCGCTGTCTGCCACTCCCCCAGATGTCTTAGGGCCAGATGTACTGCTATGCCCCCAGCCTCCACCAGGGGCCAGCAGATGCTGAGCCATTTTGCCACCCTCCCCCAGAGAAGGTGAGCTGTTGTGGGATGTTCTGACCTTCTCCTTCCGGCTGGCCCTCCAGTTACCAGAGTCCGTTCCTGAACCTGAGTCACCAGCGTCACAGGCGGAAGCCCAACCACTGCACTGATGGGTTGATGGAAAATTGCTTTATAAATAAAGTTTGATTGACTGATTGAGTAATTGTTTAATGAGGCCTTCCCCCAAAACTGGACTTGCAAAATTTTGTGCAAGTCTTTTGAATGGTGGCAAAGCTATTAAAGTGCAAAGTTACTGTAGGAGTTTAACATTAAACAGTATACTCAAGCCTAACTATAGTGGTGCTACCACTCCACTATTATCTCCTTCTCTATCCCTCATTATCATGCTTAACAAGTCAAAGGTGGGGCTTAGATGTAAAAATGAAATAGAATAGAGTGGAAGAAATGTGAGAAAATGGCACTTGTGTATGTAAACTGCATTTTTTTGAGACTGATAAATTCTGGATAATAAGGATTCTGATATACTGTACTGACTAGTTGTGCAGATGAAAAAAATTAGATATGTAGATACAAGATTCTCTCCCACCTTCATTATTTAATTCAACAAGTAACAGCTGGCAATGCCAAATATGACATTAAAACTTGCAGATAAAATAGACTTGGATGTTGCAAAATGCTGCACATAGCTTATTTTATATGAAATAAAACAAAGTTGTATGCATAAATATACTTTGTTTTTTCTGCAGTAAGAGTGTTAGAGAGGATGCTAAAAAATTTCCACCATACTAAAGGGTAACAGTGTGGAGGAAATCAACAAAAGTTAACAAAGTGGATGGGGACAATCCAACTGTAATTAAGAGAGAAACTGTCAATGATAGTCAATTATCAAATTTTTTAGGACTAGAAACAAAAAGGACAAAAAACATACAGTGCTAAATAAAATTATAAATTACACTCTTAGGAACTGTATAGAGAGTAAGACTGAAGAGATGCAAGTCACAAGTGGGGTACCTCAGGGATCAGTCCTGGGGCCAGTCCTATTCAACATCTTCATTAGTGACCTTGCAGATGGACTAGAGGGTAAGGCTTGTCTGTTTGCAGATGACACCAAGATCTGCAACAGAGTAGATGAGCCAGATGGGGTGGACAGAATGAGAAGAGATCTGGATAAACTAGCAGAATGGTCAAAAGAGTGACAACTGGGATTTAATGCAAAGAAGTGCAAAATCATGCACATAGGGAAGAGAAACCCTGAAGTCACTTATAGACTGGGAGGGGAGTTGCTAGCAGTCACAAGGAAGAAAGAGACTTGGGCATCATCATCACTGATGACCTAAATCATCCAAGCAGACCTCTAAAGCAGTAGGTAAGGCTAGGGTGTGTTAGGGTGTATTAGTAGGGGTATCACAAGTCGTAAGAGGGAGGTAATAATCCCTGTACAAGACATTGGTTAGCCCCATCTGGAGTACTGCGGCAGTATTGGAGGCCAGCACCTTCACAAGGACATAGAACCAAATTGAAGCAGTCCAGAGAAGGGTAACCAAAATGGTGCAGGGACTGCATCAGAAGACATATGAGGACAGATTAACGGAGCTCAATATGTATACCCTTGAGCAAAGGAGGGAGAGAGGTGATATGATCGAGGTATTCAAACACCTTAAGGGCATAAACAAGGTGAAAGAGTCTAACATGTTTAAATATAAGAAAATAGCAGGACAAGAGGACACAGCATGAGATTAGAGGGAGGCCAATTAAGGGGGAATGTGAGGAAATTATTTTTCACAGAAAGGGTGGTGGATCCATGGAATGGCTTACCACAAGAAGTGGTGGCTATGAATACAGTGCAGGGCTTCAAACAGGCATGGGATAGGCATAAGGGAGCAATACAAATGACTATGAATAGATAGGTCACTGACAGAGCAAAGGCCGATGGCACATTTATAAGGTAGAAAAAGAAATGGGCAGACTGGATGGGCCTTGCGGTCTTTATCTGCCATCAACTTCTATGTTTCTATGTTTCTATGTTTCTGCAGCTATAGAATGCACAGAGTCTGAGGAAGATTCTGATGTGAGTGGGAGAACTATGATGGGCAGAAAGACAATGAAAGTAAATCAGATGTTAAAAACCAAGGAAAATGTAAAAGAGCGAAAAAAGGTAAAATTAATATGGGGGAGAGGACAGTGAGAATGAAGATCAAGAGAATAAGGAAAAACAGTAACATTTCATTAAAAGAAATAAGAAGTGGATGCAATACAATGAAATACAAGTTTGATGCTTCATCCAAAGAAGTTTCAGCAATTGCTAAATAGATAGAATCTCTAAATATAAGAACCAGTACATTAGGAGATCATGTGAGCAGGTTAGAAAATGAATAAAGACCACTGCAGACATCTATGCAAGAACATAGAAAAGAACCAAAAACCTTGCAAGAAAAAGTTGAACAGATGGAAACTAGATCACGTAGATCTAATGTAAAACTAGCAGCAGTTCCAGAAGGAGTAGAAGGTGGAAACCCACTAACATATTTTGAACGCTTTCTGACAGAAGCACTGGGAAGAGAGTATGAAACTCATAACGTGATCTTAGACATAGTCCATCGTGGCTTTAGAAGCAATAATTATAACGGTAACTTTCTGAGATTTGTTTTTGTTAAATCATTAAAATATCTGGATTTATGGCATGCTGCTTATAAAGTGATCACATAAGGACGTTTCACCATTTGATGCCTGCATCCAGGGAGAACAGGATTCCTTCTGTTCTCTTCTCCCTGGATGCAAAAACAGCCTTTGATTGTGCATCCTCACTCTTTTTATTTCAAGTTTTACACATTTGGTTTTCCCAAGGAGTTCCAAAAATGGATAAAGGGGTTATATTGTAATCCTACTGCCCATATTTGGTGCAATGGAGTGCTGTCTTCCCCCTTTTGTTTGCAATGAAGAACTAGGCAGGGTTGCCCGCTTTTGTTCAATCTGTATTTAGAACCCCTTATCCAGCACCTGTTGCTTAATCTGGCTGTGTGTGGGATCCCTGTTGGAAGGGGACGATATAAATTGTCTGTTTACGATGGTGATTTGCTTCTCCACCTTGAGGAATCCATTCTTTCAATTCCAGTGGTCTTAAAAGAGATAAATCATTCTCCCTTCTTTCAGGATACAAATTGAATTTGACAAAAACTAAGGTTCTCCCCTTAATGCCTATGTTAGTAAGCAAGAGATTCTGGACCCTGGGTTGGAATGGGAACCTAAAATGTTGACCTATTTGGGTCTCCATCTTACTCATAATCCCTCCACATTAATCAAAGAAAACCTTATTCACCCGCTGAAAGCAATTAAATCTGATTTACAATGCTGGGTGGCTCTGCCTCTTTCCTTATGGGGCAGAAAATGCATGATAAAAATGAACATCTTTCCCCGGTCATTATACCCAATTGGAATGTTATGCTCGTATCTTCCAAAATCCTGGTTTCTTAAGCTGCAGCAATTATTGAATCATTTCTTTTGGAAGGGGAGGGGTGCAGTCTGGTGGGTCTACTTTAAACTTACTCTGGTTTACCATGGATTCACTTATGGATTGCCCTGGGACTCTTAATCTTAACTCTGAAATTGTACTGTTTGGGGATTTCAACATCATTTAGCTCTTCCCTGTCACTAGCCCATACAAGGATGCAGTCTCAGCAGTTCACCTCTCTCAGCTTGTTGAATCACCTACTAGGATAAACTACAAGACCAGAACATTCACATGTCTGGACTATGTACTATCTAACTGTCCTGACCACATTTCACACACAGCAGTACACCCAGATGTCTGTAGTGACCACTAACTGGTCCTCTTCCATTGGTCTAATAATTACTCCAAACCCCCAGCTAGAACAATCACTAACAGGGTCCTTAAACGTGGGCATCTTGAACTGTTAAAATCTGACCTCTGTCATCAGGACTTGTCTTCAGTGTATTCCTCCAGCACTGTTGACTTATCAGTAGATCAATTTATCCACCAATTCAACATTGTGTGTGTTAGACATGCCCCGCTGAAAAAGCATAAAATCAAAGGGCATAGAAAATCATGGTTCTAACCTGAACTCCTCGAATGTATGAAAATTAGGGACCACCTGTGGCACAGATCCTGAGCCATGGGTAAGCAGGCCTACATCCAGAACTACAAAGAAGCCTGCAATGACTGCACAAGGGTCATATGCACTGCAAAAAACATTACTATATGGATGCCCTTACACGTTCTTGAAATGATGGTCTAAAATTCTGGTCAAACCTGTAAGAAGTCACTATGAAAGACAACAAGACACCACCCACAATGCTTAACATAGACAGCATACCAACTCTGGATTCCTATACCATAGCAAATACTTTTAATGAAGCTTTCTCAGATCTGAGTGGTGTTCTACCCCTTGATTTCTTCCTCCAATCCAACACTAGGCATAGCTCTAGTGCAGAAAACAAACCACCTGCTCACCCTCCATTCCTTTTTTTTTTGCATGATATGTTTATACCGCCTCCCCATGCTTCACTGGCTCCCACTCCTTCAGGCTCCACAAGTTCCCCCCCGACCCCACTGACCTTAGCCAGCCCTCCTCAGGTCCTCAAATCACAGCCGATCCCCAGGATATCCCAGCGTATCCCTATCGCCGGGCGGGTCCCCCTCCTTCGAGGGGGAAGGGCACCAAGGTGGTAGGGGAAGACCCTGGCACACACTTCATTAGGGCCCGGGGATGCTTCTGAGGAACAGGAGGCCCTGGACAGGTACTGGAGGTGCTTGGGGAACTGAGAGCCATCATCTTGGTGGCCAGTGAGCAGTTTTCCGTTTTTTTCTGTGGGGTAAGTGTGGTGACATCATGGCATATGCCAACGTCTGCTTCTCCCCAGTTAACTTTGGGCTGTGCTCCCTGCAATGCTCCCAGCCTCCACTAGGAGCCAGCAGGTGCCAGACCTATCCCCTGCCCTCCCCCCAGAGAAGGAGAGCTGTCATAGGATGCTCGATCCTTCTCCCCCTGGCCGGCCCTCCAGTGACCCAGGCTCATTCCCAAACCCGGGTCGCTAGCTTTGCAAGTGGAAATCCAACTGCTACACCAGCGGGCCGACACCCCCATTCCTTTTTAGAGTCATCTCAATGGGCGAAGCTAGTAAATACCTTCTTATGGTCCCAGGAAAGTCTAGATTCAGTGGTGACTCCCTTGACCTTAAATTTGTGGCACCAACCCTGGATGATATTCTTGCTCCTTTGACATATTATCACCACCTTACTGAGATACTCTCAACTCCGACAAATATGGAAATCTTCTTTAATGACATCTGTTTTTAAGAGTGGGGACCGCACCTCACATGGTAACTAAAGACCCATTTTGATCCTCCTGCCATTATCAAATGCACTTGAAAGAATAGTTGCAGACCAATTGGTTGAATGCCTAGAAAAGTATCAAATTCAATGCTCGCAGCTGCATGGTTTTTGCAAAGGACACAGCACCACTACTGCATTACTTGAGTTTCCAAATATCAAACGTGGTGGATAAGGGTAATGTTGTTATAGCAGGAGAGTTTAATCTTCCTAACATAAACTGGGCCAAAGAAACTGCAACTACAGCTAACTATCAAGTAATTTTAGATTTTTTAGAGAACATGGAGTTGCATCAGATGATAGTTGAATCTAACTGAGGTAAAAATATATTGGATTTACTACTAACCAATGTTCAGGATGAAATAAAAAACACTGAAGTTAGTGCTCTATTACAAAACAGTGGTCACAATATTATTATGTTTGAAACCAATAAAAAGAAAACTTTTACCAAGGGAAGATCATTTTTCAAAAACTATAATAAGGCAGATTAGAATTACATCAGGCAACACCTTTGCAACATGGATCTCCCAAATTCTCAAAGTTGAATGTTATTGAGGCATGGTCCTTATTTCCTAAAATCATTAAAACTCTGGAAGACAAATATGTACCACTCAAAAAAATGTATAACAATAAAGGAAAGAAACCAATTTCATTAAATAAAAAAAAACAAAACTTAAAAAATAAAAAGAAAAAATGTTTTATATCAGTGAAAAAGTCACCAACTATAGTAAACATTAGTAAATATAAAAATGTACTCAAATGACTTAATGCAACCATACTAAACTCACACTTGAATATTGAATTCATGATAACCTATACAAAGGACAATATGAAGGGATTCTATTTCTATAGTAATAATAGAAGGGGCTCATCTAGGACAATAGGTCCCTTAAGTAATCAAGATGATATATACAGTAACCCTGAAGATACGGTCTCTATATTCAAGGACTATTTCTGCTCTGTTCATACCGCTAACCAAACTACCCCAAAGACAACCCATATAAACTTGGAACACAGTCAGAGCAGTAACGTGGATATTTGTATGCACATTTAATAAATGACAAACTCAAAAAACTGGATATTAATAAATCACAGGGCCCTGATGGCTTACACTCCTGTCTGCTTAAGGAATTGGCTGACTATATTTCAGTACCATTATCTATTATAGGTAATAAATCATTAAAAGAAGGCATATTTCCAACTGATTGGAGAACAGCCATTGTGGTCCCCAACCATAAAAAGGGTAATAAGAGTATTGTCTCTAATTATAAACCTATAAGTCTAATGTCAATAGTCAGCAAAACTATTGAAAGTAGAATTACAGATTTTATTACAAATCAATTAAGGGACAGAGGACTGCAAGATATAACACAGCATGGCTTCACAGTGAAAAGAAGCTATAATACCAATCTTATCAGCTTTTATAATAAGATCACTAAACATCTTGACCAAAATGTACCAGTGGACATAATGTTTTTCGATTTTGAAAAAGCCTTTGATACATTACCACACTCAGGATTATCAGCAAAATTGGATAAATTGATGATAGACCCGTATATGACTCATTGGGAGTCAGCATGACTTAGGGATAGAACTCAAAGGATACATGTAAATGGGCATCTTTTTGAGTTAGGTAGAGTGACCAGTGGTGTCCCTCAGGGATCAGTCCTGGGGTCTCTTCTTTTCAATCTATTTATAAATGACCTTCACGTCTCTAGTAATAATACCTTACTAAAGTTTGCTGATGACCTTAAACTTGGCGTACTAGTAGGTACTGTAACTGGACAACAAATTATGACCAAGGACCTTGATACAATAGTAAAATTGGCAGAAGATCATGAAATGAGGTTTAGTCTAAATAAATGTGTTGTTATGACGTGTGGTAACAACAACCCTAAACAAAATTACCTGATTTATAACCAACTGTTACAGACAGAGGATGTAACTAGAGATTTAGGAATTATTGTTACTCAGAATATTAAACACTCAACACGCTGTAGGCAAGTGTAAACCACCTGACAACTTTTGTTAAAAGGTAATTTACAAATAAGACCACATTGGTTATGTTGCCCTTTTATAAAGAATACATGTGTCCACATCTGGACTATTGTTCCCAGGCCTGGAGTCCCTGGTTTTTCATAAGATTCATAAGATTTAACAGGTCCATTAGAGTTAGTCATATTGACCTGGGCCAAACTAGGTACTTACTTGGAAGCATTTGCTGCCATTATATTTATCTAGTTTAGTTTTGAATTTGTTCATTGTACCACTGGAGACTGTGGTTGTAGACAATGAGTCCCAATGAGATACTACTTTCTGAGAAAACCAGTTTCCCCTTAGGTTTTTATTATAGTGTTCACCGCTTAACTACAGATGATGGCCCCTGGTGCTTTTTAAGTTAACTCTTGGGATCAAACCCAAGGCAATCCCAAAGATCTTTATTACAGAATGCCCTAAATACCAGGCACATGTCACCCCTGTATCTCCTATAATGCAGTGAGTAGATCCCCAGTGCCTGAAGTCTCTCCTCATATGTCATACCAAGACACTCACCCACCATTCTGGTAGACCTCCTCTGCACACCCTCCTGGTTAAAACAAGTCATTTTGTTGTTGGGAAGGGCTCAGAGAAGATTTAAGAAACAGATATCCAACTTAACACATATTGATTACAAAACTAGATTAAAAAGCCTAAAACTTTGGTCTTTACAGATAAGGAGAGAAATAGGTGATTTGCTAACTTTGTATAAAATCTTAAATGATACGAAACTGTCAGTGGACTAAGAAATAACCTATAGAGGTAAAGCTGACAATCTGAAAGGATATAATAAGCAGGTCCAGGGAGAAGTATCCAAGACTAATGTGAGGTACAACTCTTTCCTACCAAGAGCAATCAGGTTATGGAATAAATTACCACATAATATAGTTAATTATACCATGGACCTTCACCAGCAACCAATCACATCAGCAGGTTGGCACCTTACCACCATTGTAAATCCTGTGATAACCAATGCAAAAGGTGCCAGCCAGCCACATGTAAAAAAAAACAACAATCCGACCCCAAAATGAAACAACAGCAACCACCATTTTGTCTCCCGCTAAAACTGAGACCAGGAAAACACACCTCCAAACATCAGGGAAAAAAATACAAAACAAAATAGAAGCCTAAATTACTTATCACAATCAGACATTTTTAACTGTCTCCCCGTAACCACTTCCACTCTGCTCACCTCTTAGTCATATTTTTAGTATCCGCTTCACTCCATTCCATTCCATTCCTGCTCCCTTCCCAGTACACTTCTGCTCTGTGTCCCGTACTGTCCCTCCATCACTGCTAAAATACCCATTATTCCTATGTCAATGGCAGCTCCCACCAAAAAAAAAACACACAGTAAAGAAATCCCCCCCAGCTGCAGGAATTTCCCATAACTCCATTTCAAATGCACAGGTTATAACCCAGAAGTTGTATAACAGCAAACCATTACAGGTCACAACATACCACACACTCACTATACCACAAAAAAAAAAAAAAAAAAAAAATTACTCCACCACAAATTACAGCCCTCTCTTGAAATACTGAAAAAAAGGGTTGTAGTCCTATACGTGACATCCATGGAAAGAGCCCTAGCAACCAAACACAGCCCTAGCAACAGACAACTATATTTTTCTAGCAGTGTAACAAACACAATAAAATTGAATAAAAAAAGCAAAAAAAAATTTTTTATTTTATCCGTGAAAAGGGCTTAGGTTTAGTTGTACCCCCCATCTAGCTATACTTCCCGAATGTAAGAGGGCTGTGTTTTGCTAGTACAGCCCTTAATACAGTGGTGTCTAGTTAATCTTGCTTATTTAGAGGCAACTAAAAACTATCTGTACTGCTGGAGTGATGTTTACTTCTTCTTTTCTCAGAACAATCTGGTTGCAACAGTGCCCTGTAATGCTAGTTTATCCACTAGCCTTCTTCTGTCCTTTTACTCTTTTTGTATTTTCCCTTCCCACTCACTGGCCATATGTGGGTATTCTACTTCTCCCTTTCTCTTTCCATTTCATCTTCACTCCTGTAGCCCTCTCGCTGCCTGTAAAAAAAACCAGGATTATTGAGAATTGCTGTTTGTATACTTGTATAAACAGGAGAAACCTTGCAAGAGGCAAAAACAGTGCCTAAAGAGCCACAAGAGACTCATTTTCTGGGTTTCAAGCACTCCTTGTTTGGTGATAAAGTAGTTAACAGTGCAGCAGAGCTTGTGCTAGCTTGCACAGGGACACACCTTACTAATGAGGCTGCACAGCATTGCATATGAGACCTTCCTTTAAAAATACAGATAAAAGACAGATAAATAGCTGCAATAAAACTTACTTTAAGAAATACAGAGTGCAGAAGGGTTCCTATCATTGTACTCTACTGTTTAGAAACTTTAGGTGAAAAAGAAGAAGCAATTGCATATGTACCTGTGTTCTAGGTAGAAAACTGTTATTTGTTGAACTTCAGGACCTCCCTGCAAAATGACTGCGTTACTGAGGGCCGGCCGGCCATGTTTTCTGCCTATTTATAACAGTCACTGCTGGGAGGAGCCTGACTTCCTGGATTATTCTTTGTTTTTGTTTAATAAGCCTTATTATTTGCACTGATATGTAGCTATCTTTGTACAACAGTATGATAAGAAAGGTTTATGTAATGAAATACATTTTTGTAGCTGTTAAAGGTATCTTTTTGATGCAATTTATAAAATGTGAGGTGCATAGTGGGTCATGAGACCTGTAACTGATATAAATGTGCTTGGCTTGTAGAGCAAGTCAGTTGTTGGTAGGAGCTCTACCCTACCTGTCCCCTAGCATGCTACTAGGTGGATGTCTGAAGCTGTTTGAGAAGCCAATATTAGACCTCCTTTGTGTTGTTATTTTACTTTATTTTCCATACTCAGTCTGCTTATTTTTGTCTGCTGAATAATAAATTTAGGTTGAAGTTTTGCATCCTGAACATTGCCTGGACTCCATTTGTACCCATGATCACACTTGGTGTTAGAGGTGGGATTCGAGAGGCAAGTGCTGCTCTTAGTGGTTTTTGGTGCTAAAAACCATGGAGGACCAGAAGCAGCAGGCCACGGCGGAGGTGCCCATTCAAGGGGGAGTTTCCACAAGAACCATGGTGGAGAAGTATCAACTACCCTTATCCAGTGGTCTGGGTGATGTGAGGCAGAATGAGGTCAGGACTGATTCCAAGAAGGAAATAAAGGAAGAAGGTGCAGAAGGAGGGGATTCTGATTCCCTGGAGGAGGAAGAAGACGTGCCCCCTTCTGAGATACAGGACCTACTAAGATGGCTTTGTGGTAAACAATTGAACTTAGAGAAGCAAAGAGAGCTTGGGACAGACTACAAAGTGAAGCCAGGTGGGTTGACACTATAAAGGTCATACAAGTATTATGAACTAATCATCAGAGTCCTACCAATGAACATACGAACATATGAACATATGAAGAAGCCAGCAGAAGAAGGCCATTTGGTCTGTCAAGTCTGCTCGTACTGCAGGGTCCACATGAGGGACCAAGAGACATTATACTAACCAAACTGGATGACAATGATGATATAGAGGCATTTATAACAACTTTTGAACTGGTGGCTACAGCCTGTGGGTGGCCCAGGTACCAATGGGTGGTTGGGCTAGCCCCTTACCTTAAGGGGAAGGCCCAATAGCCTATAGCCATGTGGAAACCAGACATACCACGAACTATGAGCATGTGTGTCAAGTGATACTAAAGCACTATAACATAAGTATTGAGACCTATCATCAGAGATTCCAAACCTTCCGGTACCAAACTGCTGACTACCTGCAGGAGGCATATGTAAGATTCCAAGACTTATGTAAAAAGTGGTTACAGCCTTCTATAAAGACTATGGACCAGACAGAACACCAGGAGGAAGGAGCTACTGGTATAACAAAAACTTCTCTACTGGGACTAAAAACTAGATCTCTTGTACTGGGACCTTCAATTTAGGGTAAAAAAGAAACAAAAAAAGGAGTTTGTGTGCTTGTCAGAGGTAGTTGAAGTAAATTGTTATCTGTTATCTGTATTATCTGTGTACTTCTCTAGATGCTTGTCACAGGTGTCAGAAGGGAATTGTTATCTGTGAAATTAACTAAGTGTAGAAAGATTTGCAAAGTAGGGGGAGTGACTTAGCTAGAAGGAGCCACGTTAAGACAGAAATAAACACTGCCCTAGATAGCTTCTGCCAGAGAACAGACAGAACACCAGGAGGAAAGAGCTACTGGTATAACTAAAACTTCTCTACTGGGATTATATTGCCCTCCTTCCCTCCTCTCCACCCCCCCCACCATAAACCACTTCTACTTTAATAGGCACAGGATTTAACTGACAACAGGAACTTCCTGTTTGGGAGCAGGAAGAGAGTGATCACAGAACCACCAAAGACTCACCATCCTAGAAGGGCAAGAGTAGCTCTCCATCCCCCCGAGCTGCTGGAGGTCTGACTCTGAGCAAGTAAGGAGACTACTGAGAAATATAGGAACTTCTTGTCTCAGAACAGGAAGATCAGGAGCTAAAAGGGTGCAGAGGCACAGTAAGTAAGTAAGCAGAGAGAGAGAGAGAGAGAAGAAAAAAATAAACAAACAGAGGAAAGAGTAAGTATTCCAAATAACAGTTAGGGGACCAGAAAAAAGACATGATGGGAGTGGTGCAGTGCAGTGGCTATGGAGCAGCAGTCTTCTGGGAGATGTTCTGGAGGATGCAGTGTTGTCCCATCTGCAGGCACCTCTCTGGGCTGAGGGAAGAGGTTGCTCATCTCCAGGCTGAGTTGGCCAGGATTTGTGGGACCTCCTCTCCCACCCAGGGACCACCAGGGTCACTGCCGTTGCCTCATAGATTGCCTAGAAAAAGGAGTGGTTGGACCACAGTGAGCTCAGGGAGGGTGAGGGTGATGGAACAGAGGTGCATCCTTCCAGTTGTACCTCTCCACAATTTCTATGCCGTTCAGGAAAAGTGTGGTTCCTCTATGGAGGCACCCAGGTGGACAAAGCAATGGGGCCTGATGGAATTCATCCCAGAATTCTAAAAGAACTAAGGATAGAACTAGTGACACCACTGACTACCCTCTTTAACAAATCATGGGAGGATGGGGTGGTACCTGAGGACTGGAGGAGGGCAGATGTGATTCCCCTTTACAAAAGTGGGAGCAAGGCAGAAGCAGGAAACTACAGACCTGTTAGTTTAACCTCAGTGGTAGGGAAAATGATGGAATCACTTGAAGGAAATAATTGTTATGTATCTAGAGGCCAGGGGCACAGGACCCAAGGCAGCATGGATTCACAGCGGGAAGGTCATGCCAGACAAATCTGATAGATTTCTTTGACTGGGTGACCAAAGTAATAGATCAGGGAGGGGCTGTGGACATGGCCTACCTAGACTTTAGCAAGGCATTTGACACAGTCCCACACAAAAGATTAATATACAATTTAGCCAGCCTGGGAGTGGTTCCCAAGATGACAGCCTGGGTAAAGAATTGGCTGGAGAATAGGACACAGAGAGTAATAGTAAATGGAGTCCACTCTGAAAAAAGGGGGGTTAGCAGTGGGGTACCACAGGGTTCAGTATTAGGACCGGTCCTCTTCAATGTCTTTATAAGCGACTTTGCAAAGGGACTGGAAGGAAAAGTATGTCTCTTTGCAGATGACACAAAGATCTGCAACAGAGTTGATGCACAAGGTGGGGTGGAAAGGATGAGAAGGACTTGGCAAGGTTAGAGGAATGGTCAAATGTATGGCAGCTTAGATTCAATGCTAAGAAGTGCAAGGTAACACCGAAACAAAACCCAGGGAAGAGTACACAATGGGGGTGAGATACTAACAACAACAAAAATGGAAAGGGACCTGGGGGTAGTCACATCAGATGACCTAAAGGTGGGCAAGCAATGTGAGAGGGCAGCAAGGAGGGTTGGGGATACTGGGATGCATAGGGAGAGGCATCACCAGCAGAAAACAAGAAGTTATTATCCCTCTGTACAGACAGCTGGTGAGACCACATCTGAGTACTGTGTGCAGTTCTGGAGACCCAATCTCCAAAGACATAGACAGGATGGAAGCTGTCCAGAGGAGGGAACTAAATGGTGCAGGGTCTGCACTGAAGACATATGAAGTGAGACTTAAGGAGCTTAATATGTATAGCCTCGAGGAAAGGAGGAGAGGAGGACATGATAGAAACTTTGTACCTCAAGGGAATCAACAAAGTCCAAGAGGGTAGCATCTTTCAAAAAAAGAGGTGTGCAAGAACAAGGGGGCACAATTTGAAGATAGAAGGGGGGCAGCTCAGAGGCAATTTAAGGAAGTATTTTTTCACAGAGAGGGTTGTGAATGCATGGAACAGCCTTCCAGATGAGGTTGTGGAGTCAAAAACAGTGGTGGAATTCAAGCATGCATGGGACAGTCATAAGGTGATTCTAGGTGGTGGGGTAGGAAGAAGTAGGCTGCTGGTTAACTAGGATCTGCTACTTATCCATCAGGTAGGGAAATGGGCAGACTGGGTGGGCCAAGCAGTCCTTATCTGCCGTCAAATTCTATGTTTCTATGTTTCAAGGAGGATGCTGGGAACCTCCACAAAGGAGACCCACAGAAAGGTGGCATGGGACCCCACAGGGGAAGGAAACAACTCCTGGTGGGGGACTCCATTGTTAGGAAGGTAGAACTGGGGAAGGAAGGGGAGAGGGAGGTAAGGTGCCTGCCTGGCGCCATGGCTTGAAGGGACAGGAAGAAAATCCTCAGGATCGCAGGAGCAGCTGCACAGGTGAGGAAGCTGGATGTCATTGTCCACCTAGGGACAAATGACCTGGCTAAGAAAGGGATCAAAGCAGCGTAAGAAGCATTTGTGGAGATGGGGAGGGGCCTTAGACAAATAGCACACATGGTTTCCTTCTCTGAGGTGCTGCTTGTCTATGGCATAGGTGAGGCTAGGGTTCTCCACACCATGGAATTCAATCAGTGGTTGAAAAACTGGTGGAGAGCTCAGGTATTTGGCTTCATTGGGAACTGGGGTTGCACCTGGAGGGATGCAGGCCTATACTGGCATGATGGTCTGCATCTATCCAGGAGGGGAACCACGATTCTAGGTGATAGGTTTAAATACTTCATTGACAAGCATTTAAACTAGCCAAGGGGGGAGGTACTGGAAAGGAGCAGGGAAATCCTAGCCCCCCCAAAATATCAGAGTAATAAGTGAGGTGGACACCAACACAGAGATGTCAATAGGGAGAAGCGCAGGGGTAACTGGAGAAAGTGACAAATGCACTAAGAACAGGGATGGGGCAAAAAGGGGTAAGGCCATCAAGAAATGGAGGGTAATGAGTACCAATGACTATAGTCTGGGCAACAAGCTCCCTGAACTGGTGGCCTTGATGGAAGAGGGATGCCTGGATATTGTAGCAGTCACTGAAACATGGTACACAGAGAACCATGACTGGGATGTTAACATACCAGGGTATACAACCTACAGGAGAGACAGGGAGGGCAGAGGGGGAGAGTAGCTCTCTATGTAGGGAAGGATAAAAGCAACTGAACAAAAGAGTAAACAGGGAGGAGAGGAGGCACTGTGGGTCACCTTAGAGACTGGAAATGACACCACAATCTGCACAGGGGTGTATATAGACCCCCATGTCAGGGGGGAGGGAATGGACAAGGATATGATAGAAGGCATACTTAGGGTGGCATAGAAAGGGGAGATACTGATGATGGGGGACCTTAATATGCCAGATGTTAACTGGAGCACCTTTGCAGCAGCCACATCCAAAAGCAGGGCCATTCTTTCAGGTGGCATGCCTCAAACAGCTAGTTTTGGAACCTACTCATGAGGGAGCAATCTTAGACCTTGTACTCTCAAATGGGGACAGTGAAAGGATCTCAGATCTAGAAGTGGGTAGCCATTTGGAAACAAGTGACCACCAAACAGTGTGGTTCACGATAAACTCAGCTACAGAGTCAAGCCATACAAAAGTGAGGGTTCTGGACTTCAGGAGGGCTGACTTTGGCAAGATGGAAGAGAGACTGAGAAAAGCACTAGCAAACAGGCTAGAAGGAGGGGTGGAGCAATAATGGGGAAATATCAAAACTGCCTTCACAGAGGCAACAAGCCTTTGTGTGAAGCAAATAAACAAATCAAAATGAAAGAAAAAGCCACTATGATTCTCAAAAGAGTTGGCGGTGAAGGTTAGTGAGAAAAAGATAGCATTTAGGAAGTATAGGGAAACACAGAAGGAGCAGGACAGAGAACTGTACCAGTTAAGGCAGAAGGAAGCAGGGAGGGTAGTCTGAATAGCAAAGGCACAAACTGAGCAAAAGATATCTAACTCGATTAAGAAGGGGAATAAAACCTTTTATAGGTATATCAGGGAGCATAGAAAGACAAAGGGAGGGATGGTGAGGCTGAAAAGAATGGGTGGTGGGTGGGCAGAGACTGACAGTGAAAAAGCAGGGATACTGAATGAATACTTCTGTTCAGCATTCATAAAAGAGGAAGTGGGGGAGCTGCCTAATCCAATTAACAGAAGCACTGTGGAGAGGGGGGGTCGATCCCAGTCCTTTCACAGAAGAAAGGGTTCTGAAAGAACTCCTAAAACTGAAGGTGGACAAAGCAATGGGGCCAGATGGAATTCACCCCAGAATTCTAAAAGAATTAAGCAGAGAACTAGTGACACCACTGACTACCCTTTTTAACAAATCATGGGAAGATGGTGTGGTACCTGAGGACTGGAAGAAGGCGGATGTGATTCCCTTCACAAAGTGGGACCAAGACAAAGGCAGGAAACTACAGACCTGTCAGTTTGACCTCTGTGGTAGGAGAGTGATGGAATCATTTCTGAAGGAAAGAATTGTTGAGTACCTAGATGCCAGTGGGGCACAGGACCCAAGACAGCATGGGTTCACAGCAGGAAGGTCATGTCAGAGGAATCTAATTGATTTCTTTGACTGGGTGACAAAAGTAGTAGACCAGGGAGGGACTGTGGACATGGCCTACCTAGACTTTAGCAAGGCATTTGACATAGTCCCACACAAAAGATTAGTAGACAAATTAACCAGCCTGAGAGTGGGTCCCAGGGTGGTAGCCTGGGTAAAACATTGGCTGAACAACAGGACACAGAAGGTAATTGTAAATGGAGTCCACTCTGAAGAAAGGGGTTACTAGTGGGGTACCGCAGAGTTCAGTACTGGGTCCAGTCCTTTTTAATGTCTTTATAAGTGACATTGCAGAGGGACTGGAAGGAAAAGTATGCCTCTTTGCAGATGACACAAAGATCTGCAACAGGGTTGATACACAAGGAGGCATGGAAAGGATGAGAAGGGACTTGGCAAGGTTGGAGGAATGGTCAAGTATGGCAGCTTGGATTCAATGCAAAGAAGTGCAAAGTAATGCACCTGGGAAACAAAAACCCAGGGAAAGATTACACAATGGGGGGGGGCGGTAGTAACAACAACAAAAATGGAAAGGGACCTGGGGGTAATGATATCAGATGACCTTAAGGTTGGAAAACAATGTGAGAAGGCAGTAAGGAGGGCTGGGGGTATACTGGGATGTATTGGGAGAGGTATCACCAGCAGAAAACAGGAAGTTGTTATCCCCCTTTACAGACAGTTAGTGAGACCCCATCTGGGGTCCTGCGACCAGTTCTGGAGACCCAGTCTCCTCAAGGACATAGACAGGATGGAGGCAGTTCAGAGGAGGGCAACTACAATGGTGCAGGGTCTGCAAGAGAAGCCATATGAGGAGAGACTAAAGGAGCTTAATAGGTATACCCTTGAGGAAAGGAGGGAGAGGGCAGACATGATAGAAACATTTAAGTACCTCGGTGGAATTAACAAAGTCCAAGATGGTAGCATCTTTCAGAAAAAGAGATGTGTTAGAACAAGGGGACACAATCTGAAGATAGAGGGGGGATGGCACAGGGGCAATGTGAGGAAGTATTTTTTCACAGAGAGGGTGGTGGATGCATGGAACAGCCTTCCTGAGGAGGTTGTAGGGTCTAAAACTGTGGGAGAATTCAAGAATGCATGGGACAGACATAAGGTAATTTTTGTGAGGGGTAGGAAGAAATAGGCTGTTGGTTAAATAGGATCCGCAGCTTATCTTCTAGGTAGGGAAATGGGCAGACTAGGTGGGCCAAGCGCTCCTTATCTGCCATCAAAGTCTATGTTTCTATGTTGTGGAAGCAGTTGTCCTAGAGCAGTTCATAAAAATTATACCCCATGATGTGCAAATATGGGTGAGGGAGCAGCAGCCAGAGACAGCAGAAAAAGCAATCCAGCTGTCTGAGGATTTTGTGACTGCCCTCCCAGCTCGTCAGAAGGGACATACCTGGACAGCTCTTCCTCACCTATGGTAAGACCTTCCACTCCTTCTGGTAAAGTGTCTAGTGATGCCACTACTGGTAAAGTGAATAGACCCACAAGACTTTACAACCCTGATATTGTATGTCATGAGTGTCAGAGTAAAGGACACATAGCCAGATTTTGCCCTAAGAAGAAAAGTGACCCTACCACCTGGCCCTAGCTAACTGGGGGCATTATGTTATCCCTATGAATGTGGAAGGGAAAGAAGTTACAGCATTACTTGATTCTGGAAGCCATCAGACTTTTATACGTGCTGACCTTGTGCAAGGGGAATCAAGGATAGAGTGAACTGGAGTTACCTGTATTCATGGCAAAGTCCATTATTAGCCCCTGAAGGACATAAGCCTAAGTCTCAGCTCCCAATCGCAATCCATTAAGGTGGGACTGGTGCCTAAATTGCCTGTATCTGTTGTGCTGGGACATGATTTTCCCTTATTTGAACAACTGCTGTCACCTACATTAGCTGTGTGTGCTGTACTGACTCGAGCCCAGGCTAAGAAGAAACAGACTGTGTGGGGCATTTTTCCTTTTGATGAAACATTATTAGAGACCCCAGGAAAAAGCAGAAAATCCAGAAGAGAAAAGAAGCATAAAAAAAAACAATGGACTCAGAAACAGAACTTAAACTGTGATGATATAGTCATTAATAAACACATGCTTGATTCTTTTTCAGAAAGTCAAAAACAGGATCAGCCACTCTTACCATTATTTGCACAGGTTGTTCGTGAAAGGGTTGACTTACCCACCCCTGTTCTTAGAGTCCTAAAAGGGATGTTATATAGACAGTGTATGAATCCTAAAACGAGTGAAAGTGTAGACCAACTAGTGGTCCCTCAACAGCACGGGGCTCATTTCAATCAATCAATCAATCAATCAATCAATCAAGCCTTTATTTATCCAGATGAACACCGTTGAGCAGTCTCATTTACATGGTGGACCTGCATTACACAAGGTCAAGATTAGCACTGTTATGTACTGATAATAAATAGACATAATTATACAAAAATAGAAAAAAAAATACACAGAGCAATAACAAGTATTTCAGGTATAGGGTTAACAAGGTTAGGGAGAATGGTATGAGAAGGGGAATTAAAACATTCTGAAACAACCAGCATATTAAAACATTTTCAAACAGCATGGCATATTATTGGTAAGGACATATACAAACATAAGGGACAGATATGGAGGGAAGGGGTACAGGACTGCAGCTGTTCTTGGAGGGGTGCTGTGGTAGATGGGCTGGGGGCATATATGTTAGGAGCCTGAGGGTAAGAAAGGTAGTGTATTAGCAGAAAAAACAGGCCGGGTTAGGTGGAGATATTGTGGGCAGGTAAGCAGTAGTCATTTACTGTATCTAGCACATGATGTCCCTTGTGCAGGGCATGCAGGGAGAAACAGAACCCTCAGTAGACTGTTACGTCACTTCTATTGGTCTGGAATTCACAAACAAGTAGCAGACTACTGTAGGAGCTTATAGTGCCTGTCAGAAAGTGGTCCTTGTTAAGAAATCAGTTAAGGTCTCCCTGCAACCCCTGCCACTAGTGACCAACCCTTTTGAGAGAGTAGCAATGGATGTGGTAGGACCCTTGCCCAAGAGCACAAAGGGAACTCGTTTTGCCTAGTCATCTGCGATTATGTAACAAGGTATCCTGAGGCGATTCCCTTATGTACAATCACAGCTCTTGAAGTTTTTTAGCAAGGTAGGGATACCAAAGTTATACTCACTGACAGGGGAACAAATTTCTGCTCAGCTTTGTTGAAGCGTCTCTACTTGGCTGTAGGGGTAGAAGCTGTATATACTTCTCCATACCATCCTCAAACCGATGGATTAGTAAAGTGTTTCAACAAAACACTTAAAAAGAAAATACAGAAGTATGTGGAAGATGAGGGAAAACACTGGGACCTATATTTACCACTGTTTTTGTTCACGTACAGGGAGGTGCCTCAGGTGTCCACTGTTTTTTCACCTTTTGAACTTCTATATGGCAAAAATCCAAGAGGACTCCTGGACTTGGTCAAAGAACAGTGGGAATAGGACAAAAGCATTTCACCCATAACACCTCTTGAGTATGTGGCCCAAATGCACCAAAGGGTGGCAAAATATGTTCAACTAGCCCATTTCCAGAACCAAGTCAAACAAGTATACCAGAAAGAGAAGTATGATGTGGGAGTAGCTAATAAGCAGTTTCAGCCAGGGGAACATATCTTGTTATTGCTGCCCTCCACTGACAATAAGCTGACCATGAAGTGGCAGTGCCCATATGTAATACATCGACAAACTAGGCCAGTGAACTATGCAGTGGAAATGCCAGATAGGAGACAAAAGGTAAAGGTCTGTCATGCAAACTTGTTAAAGAAATGGTATGACCGATCAGATACTGCTCCTACAAGGTACGTGTGTCCCAGTTCATCTGATAATGAGATGGCCCTGTCCTATCAGAGAATAGAAAGGGAAGACTCTACCACCACCATTGTTAATGAAGCAGTAAGTGACACACAGAGGGCAGAAAAAGAACAGGTGCTGCAACACTTTCAGTATACCTTTGTGAACACCCCTGGCAAGACACATGACATAACTCGTCACATCCATGTAGCCCAAGAAACACCTATTCGGGTAAAGCACTATAGAATACCTGAAAGGGTAAAGGAGGAGGTGATAAAAGAGATACAGAAAATGAAGGACATGGGTGTGATAGAAGAATCCAACAGTAACTGGAGCTTTCCCATGGTGATAGTTCCTAAGAAGGAGGGTGGGGTTAGAATATGCCTCGATTTTCTTAAATTGAATACTATGTCCAAATTTGATGGGCATCCTATGCCCCACATCGATGACTTCATCGATCGATTAGGCCATGACAAATACATCAGCACATTGGATCTTACAAAGGGGTACTGGCAAATACCATTAGACCCTGATGCAAAAGAAAAGACTGCCTTCAGTACTCCTTTGGGATTATTCCAATTTGCTATGATGCCCTTTGGCCTGCATGGATCCTTGGCCTCATTTCAAAGGCTGATGAATCGTCTCCTGGGCCCTCATCTTGATTACAGCATCACCTATCTTGATGATGTCATCATATTCAGTCCTACATGGGAAGAACATTTACAACATCTTACCAATGTCTTAGATACTATAACAAATGCAGGCCTCACTGTGAATCCATCAAAATGCTCCCTTGCTATGAGGGAAACCAGATATTTAGGGTTTTTAATTGGTGGTGGACAAGCGAAGCCTGAAATAAATAAGGTGGTTGCTGTAGCCAAGAGTCCCAGGCCTTTAACACAAACACATGTCCATTCTTTTTTAGGCCTAGCAGGCTGTTACCAATGATTTGTGCTACAGTTTGCAACCCGTTCTAACCCTTTAATTGAACTAACTAAGAAGAGTAAACCCACAGCTGTTCAATGGACCCCTGAATGCGAGGAAGCATTTTGTATGATACAAGCACTCCTTTGTTCAGCTATGGTTTTGAAGAGCCCTGACTTTTCAAAACCATTCATAGTACAAACAGATGCATACAATGTGGGCATTGCAGCTGTCCTATCCCAAGTACAGGATGGAGAAGAATATCCCATCCTGTACATCAGTACAAATTGCATACGAGAGAAACCAAATATTCCACAGTGGAAAAGGAATGTCTGGCTTTAAAATGGGCTGTAGAAACCTAAGATACTACTTTTGGGAACCAAATTTGAAATATGGACAGACCATAATCCCCTCTGTTGGATACAGCAAATGAAGGAAAAGAACCCCAGAATCATGAGGTGGTACTTGGCACTACAGTCATATATGTTTACAGTCCAACATAGAGCAGGGAAGGCTCATGGTAATGCTGACTTTATGTCCTGTTTTGGTGCGGATATATCAAAAGAAACAAGAGTAGACCCCGGGGTATAGTTTAAATGTGTTTCTTATAGAGTGCGAATGTGTATTTGTGCATTCATAAGGAAGTTTGTTTTATAGGGACCCCGGGGTGGAGCTTCGAGAGAGGGTGGGCTGGAGCTCCATCTCTCATTGGGAAAGATCTACTCACTCTTTGTGATTAAGCAATTCTGAATGTCAGAAAACCATTGTTTTCGCTTAGGTGGGGAGGAGTGTGAAAGGGGCTTAGGTTTAATTGTACCCCCCATCTAGCTACACTTCCTGAATGTAAGATGGCTGTGTTTTGCTAGTCCAGCCCTTAATACAGTGGTGTCTAGTTAATCTGTGCTTATTTAGAGGCAACTAGAAACTATCTGTGCTGCTGGAGTTATGTTTCCTTCTCCTGACTTTCAAAGCCCTATACGGACTTGGCCTGGATTACCTGAAAGAGCTCCTGGTCCCTCATTGCTCCAGATGATCACTTCACTCAGCCAAAGAAGGGTTGCTAGAGATTCCGAGGGTGTGTTTGAAATCTTCTGGGGCTAGAACATTTATGTATGCAGCCCCTACCCTCTGGAATTCTCTACCCCATTAGCTACGTGAGCACACGACCTTGGGGGGTTTTAAACAAGCACTGAAAACGTGGATATGGAGCCAAGCTTATGATATTTAACTGATGGACAGCTTTTATGATCATATTATGTTGTTTATATGTTTTGTTCATTTTGCTGTTGTGCAATTTTGTGATTTTGTGATTTTAACTTGTTAGGCACCTTGGTTTCTGAAAGGTGCCATAAAAAATAAAGTTTATTAATATTATTATTAATTTGTCCAGGTGTGCTTGCCCAGCAATGGTCTTTGATATTGCTGGCAAGTAACATTTAAAATCAACACTTTGGCAACAAAACAAGGGCAAGCAGTACAATCCACCCCCACCCTCACAAGCCAAGGCAAATTAATTTAGTACTGAATCAGGATTTGCACTGTTTACAGTTCTGACCATGTGTTAGCCCCAGATTAGCACAATAGTACACAAACGATACAGAAGCAGAGTTTACACACTTGTTACCAATCTGACTATATGCACAATAACCCCACAGAAGCCCAATAGCACATAAAAAAAGATATCACAGCACAGAAGGTACACAGCAACAACAACAACTGTAAATGTGTGCTGTAATGTACAAATAGGACCCTCTGTGCTGCAACTAATGTGATGGATGTGGCATATGGACACAGATGCCACAAAGTCTGTGGCAGATGTACACAGGCACCATGCATACCTTGTAGTGCATGTTCAAAGACATCACAGTGCTTGGTGTCTGTTTCCACAATTTTTCTCATCACCCGCTCTCCCCAAGTAGCAAAAAAAATGTTCAGCCAAACTTAACCTGGCTGTACTTGAAATATGCCTAAAAAATCATCTGGGCACTCTGTTGGACGAACTCTGGATTCGGTTCCACAGTGCAGGCAGAAGAACACCGAAACCATGTGACATTCGTACAAATTCTGATGATGTGGCATTTGTACTGGTGGCTCAAACACTGGACATGTCGACGGTCAATCTGAGAGTTGTGACAGCAAAAAAGTCTCCTGATCACAAAAACAGGGGTTTTACATGAACCCCAGAGCCTGCTCCAATGCATCAGAGTACATGATTACCGAATGGACTGAGCATGGATACCAGCTCTCGACTGTGACATTTATACATCAGCCAGAGCCAGACACCATGGTCAGGGTAGGTCAAAGGTCGAGCTTGGGGAGTCAGGGGTTGAGCTCATGAACATTAAAGGAGCCCAAACCTGAAGTGTGCAGTCAGGGAGAGGAGACGGGGGGCAATGAATAAGTGTACATGAAGCGGTCTGCAGCACACTAAATTATGGCAGTTCAAGAAACAGACACCAAAACATACAAACACCACAGAGCAATAAACACACATTATTGTACAGTGTGGGCAATGTATGATGCAGAAACCCAAATTAAAATGGAAACAGATATGGTATCATGGCATGAGAACTTTCTTAGATGGAAATGACATAAAATGGCTGTTAAACAACAGCAAAGATGACATGGTACCCTATGTCACATTTCAGCCCTGCAAAAATGCAACATTTAGGGTACTGCAATAAATTTTTACGTTGATTGCACGCATGTGCAAGAAACATATTGCGGCAGCTTGCCAGAAGCAGGTTGTGGAGGCACAGCACTGTTGTGGCCAATGCCCCCACAGCCTTTAAAGGCTTGGCCCTCTTTTCCCAATGCCGTGGTATGCTGCTGCTGACACTAGTTTAGCCAGCGTGCCACAACCTTGAAACATTTCAGCCACAGCAATCAGGGGCCGCTTTGTCACTGCAGTGTCAGCAGAACTGCTGCAATGAGGGAGCGACTCCTCATTGCTGGGCAGAACTTGCCAACTGTAATATTGTTTATGAACATGGCAGGTGGCCTGCCACCTGTTCACAAACAGTATTAATTACCCCCAGCACACAGGGGGTGTCCAATTCCCCTCGGCAGCATGTGCCCCTCAACAACAGTGTTTTTGCTGACGGGGCACCCAATCCCAATCGGCTTTACTCTCCCTCTTAGTTACAGTTGCCAATGGGGGAGCCCACTCCCCGTTGGCATTATGTCCCCCCTCCTACTTTGATTTGCCAATGGGGGAGCCCACTCCCTGTCAGCAGAATCCCCCCCCCACAAGCACCCAGTACATTAGTGCAGGGTGCCTAATCCTCGGCTGTTGCCGCCCCCTTTGTGTCAACGGGTGCCCACCTCCATCGGGTACAGCTCCCCCCAAGAAACACTCCATTGGCACACTTGAGCTCACCCCAGCATGCCACATGCCCTGTAAAAAATAAAGTCCTGCAAATTTTTTTTTACCTGTGAAAAAAGAAAATGGTCCCTCACGGTCTCCCTGCCCCCCCCACAACCCGCACCCAACAACTAAGCACCCTGCCTCCCCACACACCCCCTCACCCCATACCTACCTCCGGAGTCTGGTGCAATGATCTTCGGTGGACTGGAAACATGTCTGCACTCTTCAAAGCCGACTGCGAACTGAGGAAATTCCGATAAGCTGTATAATGGAATAAATAGTTTTTTTTCAACTGTTATGCATATCTCAGGCATTTTTTGGAATTTTGGCACCAAATTTTCAACATGGGGTTTTTGGGACCCCTCTTCATGAATTCTGTCACTGTCATGGCGTTATTTGGCCCCGAAAGGTGATTTTGTGGTCACTGAGTGGAATCTCTTTTGGGGACCGATTAAGAAAATGGCAGTGCCAGTGTTCATGAGTTGGGGTCTCCAAAAGTGCATGTTGCAAATTTGGTGGTAAAAATCCAAAAAAATGAATGTTTTACGAGCGTGCACTGTGCTGTTGCTATGCACGCTCGTAACTTCTCCAATTTGCAATATTTTCACTCCAGATTTTCAACATTGCCATTTTTACACACCAACTTATGAACAGTACCGCTGTCATTTTTCACATCCTGGACGGAATGTGTTTTCGCAGTTCCGGTGCAGAACAGCACGGTCGCTGTGGGAAATCAGTGTTCAGGACACATTAAGAAAAACACAGTGACACTGTTCCTGAGCAGAGGTCCTAAAATGCCTGTGTTGAAAATTTTGTGACTAAAGTCCATAAAATGAGTGTGTTATGACCGTGCGTTGCACAGGTTCCATGCACGCTCATAACTTTGCAACTTTGCAATATTTTCACTCCAGATTTTCAATATTGCCATTTTCCACACCTCCTTATGAACAGTGCAGCTGTCATTTTTCACATCATAGCCAAAATGTGTTTTCACTCTTCAGGTGCAGAATGGCGCAGTCACAGTGGGAAGTCAGTGTTTGGGACACATTAAGAAAATCACAGTGACACTGTTCATGAGCAGAGGTCCTAAAATGCCTATGTTGAAAATTTTGTGATGAAACTCCGTAAAATGACTGTGTAACGAGCGTGCATCATGCAGTTTCCACGCACCCTTGTAACTTCACAAATTAGTAATATTTTCACGCCAGATTTTCAACACTGGCATTTTTTCACACCTCCTTATGAACAGTACAGCTGTCATTTTTCACATCCTGCCCAAACTGTGTTTTCATGCTTCTGGCGCAGAATACCGCAGTCACTGTTGGAAATCAGTGTTTGGGACAGATTAGGATTGAGTGAGTGAGAGAGGGGGAGTGACCGAGCTGAACTGAGCTCTGGTGGGACTGCTGTGGATTTCTTTGTGGGCAGGAAAAGGCACCAATACAGGCAGGAGCCCAGTACAAAAGGGCAGCCTTCAGGGTGGGGAGACACAGAATGAGTGAGTGGGGGGAGTGAGTGAGCTCAACGGAGCTCTGTTGGGACTGCTGCGGATTTCTTTGTGGGCATAAAAAGTGGGCAATGCATGCAGGGACCCAGTACAAAATGGCAGCCTGCAGCGCTGGCAGAAATAGAATGAGCAAGTGAGAGAGAGAGAGGGGGTGAGCGAGCTCAATGGAGCTCTGTCGGGACTGCTGCAGATTTCTCTGTGGGCAGAAAAAGGTGCCAATGCAGGCAGGAGCCCAGTACAAAAGGGCAGCCTGCAGGGTGGGGAGACACAGAATGAGTGAGTGGGGGGGAGTGAGTGAGCTCAACAGAGCTCTGTTGGGACAGCTGTGGATTTCTTTGTGGGCAGAAAAAGTGGGCAATGCACGCAGGTGCCCAGTACAAAAGGGCAGCCTGCAGCGCTGGCAGAAATGGAACGAGCGAGTGAGAGAGGGTGTGATCGAGCTCAACGGAGCTCTGTCAGGACTGCTGCGGATTTCTTTGTGGGCAGCAGAAGGTGCCAACGCAGGCAGGAGCCCAGTACAAAAGGGCAGGCTGCAGCACTGGGAGAAACACAACGAGCGAGTGAAAGAGGGGGAGTGAGCAAGCTCAACAGAGCTCTATCATGCTATCATGACTGCTGCAGATTTCTTTGTGGACAGAAAAAGGTGGCAATGCAGGCAGCAGCCCAGTACAAAAGGCCAGCCTGCAGCACCAGCAGAAATGGAATGAGAGAGTGAGAGAGAGGGAGCCAACGAGCTCAACGGAGCTGTGTTGTGACTGCTGCAGATTTCTTTGTGGGCAGAAAAAGGCAGCAGTGCAGGCAGGAGCCCAGTACAAAAGGCCAGCATGCAGCACTGGCAGAAATGGAATAAGGGGGAGTGAACGAGCTCAACCGAGCTATGTTGGGACTGCTGCAAATTTCTTTGTGGGCAGAAAAAGCCACCAACACAGGCAGGAGCCCAGTACAAAAGGGCAGTCTGCAGCGCTGGGAGATACAGAAAGCGTGAGTGAGGTGGGGAGTGAGTAAGCTCAACGGAGCTCTGTTGGGACAGCTGCAGATGTCTTTGTAGGCAGAAAAATGCAGCAATGCATGCAGGGGCCCAGTACAAAAGGGCAGCCTGCAGTGGTGGGAGAAACAGAATGAGCGAGTGAGAGAGGGGGAGTGAGCAAGCTCAATGGAGCTCTGTCGGGACTGCTGCAGATTTCTTTGTGGGCAGAAAAAGGTGCCAACAGAAGCAGGAGCCCAGTACAAAAGGGCAGCCTGCAGCACCGGGAGAAACACAATGAGCGAGTGAGAGAGGGGGAGTGAGTGAGCTCAGCAGAGCTCTATCATGACTGTTATGAATTTCTTTGTGGGCAGAAAAAGGCGGCAACGCAGGCAGGAACCCAGTACAAAAGGGCAGCCTGCAGCTCTGGCAGAAACGGAATGAGCAAGTGAGAGAGGGGGAGTGAGCAAGCTCAACAGACCTGTGTCAGGACTGCTGCAGATTTCTTTGTGGGCAGAAAAAGCCCCCAACAGAGGCAGGAGCCCAGTACAAAAGGGCAGCCTGCAGCGCCAGGAGAAACGGAATGAGTGAGTCAGAGAGGGGGAGTGAGCAACCTCAATGGAGGTCTGTCAGGACAGCTGTGGATTTCTTTGTAGACAGAAAAAGGTGCCAATGCGGGCAGGAGCCCAGTACAAAAGGACAGCCTGCAGCACTGGGATAAACAGAACAAGCGACTGACAGAAGGCCTGTGAGCGAGCTCAATGGACCAAAGCAATCAACATTCGGCATTGACAAATGCTTGTTTTAAAAGGGCTTGTGCTGGTAATTTAATGTTATGTTTGTTACCTCTACATAGGACCACCAACAAAATAAAAATATATAAATCTGATTTTCTCTTTTGCTTTAGCTTATAAGGTGCCTCGAATTGGGCAGTACCTTGGTACTCCATTTCTATGGACATACCAAAATCTATCATAGTGTGGAGAAGCCTGCATTGCACTGTACCTGCCTCACACTGTAACTGCTCCTGTGGATAAACAGAGGGCTTCAGTCTCTAGTGCTGTTGCCTCACCTTTCACCAGCACTAAATATATCACAGTATGGGGAAGCCTGTACCATTCCTGACCCCACACTGTACCTGTGGATAAACAGAGAGCTTCAGTCTGCAGTGCTGTCTGTCCTTCACCTTTTACAAGAAATATTTCATAATCTGTTGTAGTTTTCTTCACGCAGGGTCCTGCATGTTATTGTGTTGGTAACATGTGGTGACATATAGTTAATTACCTTTGAAGAGTGTATCACTATGAGTCAGTGGCTGTACATTTTACTTTGGATAGGAGGCTGTCAGCTGGGAAGAGGGGTAAGAATTAGGGTTGACAACAACAAAAAAAAGAAGTTATGGTGAGAGCTGATATGGCTGTGGAGAGCTTTTAGGAGTGGTAAGAGCATTGAAAAGAATATGCGGTACTCTCGCTGCACCAGAGTCAGCTGTATCTAATACTGCTTCAATTACAGTACTGCACATGCATGATACTCGTGCATGTGCAGTTTTCCCCAGAGTCAGCCATGAGCAACATGTCAGTGCTGACATAACTACATATGCACAATACTCTTGCATGCACAGTTTATGTCAGCGCCACCATGTTGCACACAGCTCCTGTCACATCCGCATTTGCGGAAAGGAAAAGTAGTGCACCGAGAAGTTGGTATGTTTATGCGGCCCGCGAAGGGGTAGGGCTCTATAAACAGAATCACTGGAAACTATGTCAGAGCACTGTGGCAGCACATCAGACAGTGCGGTCAAGTGCTTCCACAGCACTCTTATACAAATCTGAGGCTGGCATAACATCTGAGGAGCTTGGCCCCACACAGCCGTAAAAATCAGACTCAGGAAACTTTTAACAGACTAGAGATCTGGTCTGTGGCTTGCTCGTCATCACAGTCACCTTTTAATTCTTTTCTAAGCAGTAATTTCTGGTAAACATGCCTTAACCATATTGATCTCAGTGTTGGTAGACTACCTGTGGTTTTCCCATGATTGTAGTAGGCAGGGTTAGTAGCAGTCTAGAGGTGGTGGCTGCCGGTGTCGGTGGCATGTTCTGAAAAAAGTGGTCCCCATGCTCGTCTGCACAATTTGGAAATGACCCCTTTTCTTGTTTTTGATGTAAAATAACTTACCCCATTAACACAAACACAAGGAGTCAGTTATGGCCTTCAACCCCCCTTCCCCTTTTCGCTTCACTTGAGGAAAGTGATTATAGGTTTTCATCAGATGTACTGTGGCAGCTATAGATGCATAATATTGTTCAACAGTATTATTATAAGGGTCTGAGGAATGCAGAAATCTGATTAGTTGTCAGCATTCCGAGACCCTTATGTTAATCTCTTTAGTAATGTACTTGTGCAGCCTGATTACATGTGCACTGTTTCTCAAGGCATGGTCCTACTTGCCCTGTCAGCATTCCATGTGTGGAACTTATGTCCACCATTAGTGATGCTGACAGTGGCTGGGATGGTGGTAATCAAGACTGTAATAACTCCTTTCTTCTCCCATCCCAGACTTTCACAAAGTTGTCTGTTGCTAAGATGATGGGGGGGAGAGAGACTAGGGATGCAGGGCTGCATGTCTCTGCATCGCTTCACTAAGCACTACTCCTCCCTACACTGCCATTACTCACTGACCTCATTCAGGCTCCTCCTAGTGCTGAGTGTGTCTGGGCGGCCAGCGTGTGTGAGTGAGTACCTTCTCTGTTTTGCGGCATCCCTAAGTTATCGGATGCAGACTTATATTGAGAGTACCAGGCCACTGGGTGCTTCTCCACTCAATTTGCCCCTTTGCTGACTGAAATAAAAAATACCTCCTCCTTGGAAGTGCCAAGACCTCTTCTTGTCTAGTTGCCTCTCATCAGTCTGCGGCCTGCTGCCCGTCAATGCTCCCCATCCTCTATGGACAGTGTAGTGCAGTGCAGACTGCAGACATCAGGGCAGTCATGAAAACTTCAGCCAGGCAGGCTCTCTCTCTCTCTCTCTCTCTCTGTTTGGATGGATGGTCAGACCAATGGACCCCTGGATGGACCCTGGTAGTAGCAACTGACACTGTTAAGGCAAGTTGACTTATACTTACAAAGTTATGATTTGATGATGATCATGCTGATTTTTGTAGTTGATAAATGACTGGGGGAGTAGAGCGCCAGGCTGAGGAAGAACTTAAAGGAATGGATTCTTCATTGGTGGTGGTGGGGGAACAGCACAGTGACACTTAAGGCAAGTTTAATTTATCTACAGTTATGATGTTGATAAATTTTATTTTTGAATGATTGGGGGGGCTCCTGAGGAGGACTGGATTCACCCCCATGCTCCTCATTTCCTGTCATTGCAAAAGGTATGAGTGTGATGAGACGTGTCAGATGAGTTGAGAAGTGGCAGCATTTTGGCTACTGGCTCAAGAGAGTCACATATGAGTCATCTTTCTATCAAGTGTAAGCAAAAATTAATTACAAAATTACCTTTCTGCCAACTTGAGCCAGGCAACAGTCCTTGTACATTTGGGGATGGGGTTAGTTTAAAGTAGACATTCAGGTTTTTAAACTCCCATAAAAAGTAAATAATAGATAAAGTACAGGTAACATCTAACATTGTCACTGTGCCAGTTTTTTTTTCACAGGCAGAGGAAATGTATTACAAAAGTGACAAGCCTACCAGTTATTTTTACAATAAAAGCAATCTCAAATATAAAGAATGTCACTGAATTTAACATGGCAGAGGGACTATTGTATGTCACTTTCACACAAAATCAGCGAAAAATATTTAAAAAAGTCTTTCAAACTACAGTAACTGGTAACCAAATTATAATAATAGCAATAATGAACTCTGGGAGTCACGTTAATGTTCTGGCTGCACCTCGTGCCACTTTACACCCCAGGGAGTGATTAACTAAACATTAACGTAACCCCCATCATTCATTATTACTTAAATTAACTGTATGTAAAAGCTTGTTTTGGTGGGGAATGTGTGCTTTCTTAATGTTGTCAATACCACTCCACCCATTTTGTACTCTGCCCCTGGATTTATGTGCCCCAAGTGCATTATTTTACATTTTTCTGTTCAGGACAAAAAGGCATTTCAAATGAGGGTAGTCACTAATCTAAATTCTTTATAGTTTTCTTTTTTAAATAGCCATCAGAAATGTCCAGAACAAATGGTTTGATACATTTTATTGGACCAACAAGGATGTTACAAAAAGTAAACATAGCTTTACCTTCCGAACCAACAAGTCCTTCTTTGGAAGCTTAATCACAGTTATTTAGAAAATCCCATATTATTAACACTTTGAACATGCAGAAAAAAACAGGAATAATTCTCATTGGTTTAAAATAGGCCTTCAGAACATAATTAAAGTGACATTAGAGAGCTTGAATATCTCAAGTGTGCTTTCAGCTGAACCAAACTAGAGTTCTGAGCAGAGTTGAAGCTGGCTTCTACTGATGTACCTCTTACCTTACTCTTGAGGTATGTATGTATGTCTTTGGGAGATTTTTTCACTTGACATATAGTTTAGTGAGTAGTGAACCTTAGTATTTTGTTATTCATTAGACTGATACGTGGTATAATATACAGTATGTGGGTTGAACTCTCTTCCTGCTGTTATCTCTGGACAACCTTTGACCTTTAAGTTTGGTTCAGCTGAAAGCACACTTGAGATATTCAAGCTCTCTAATGTCACTTTAACTATGTTCTGAAGGCCTGTTTTAAACCAAATGAGAATTTTTCCTGTTTTTTTCTTCATGTTCTAAGTGTTAATAATATGGGATTTTCTAAATAACTGTCATTAAGATTCCGAAGAAGGACTTATTGGTCCGAATGCTAAATCTTTTTGTTCTTTTTGTAACATCCTTGTTGGTCCAATAAAATGTATCAAACCATTTGTTCCAACTAGGACCAATACAACATTATACAGTTTGTTTGTCATCAGAAATGTGAAATTTGTAAAAACAAAAATGGAAATACAGGTAATAAGATGACTGTATTTTATAACATATAAGGAATTCAGATTAGTGACTACCCCCATTTGAAATGTCTTTTTGTCCTGAACAACTTTCATGCTGGTTGTTTTTGTGCACCCTGAGTAGTGTTAAAGATATTTAGATTTGTTTGGAATGTGTGCACATTTGCTATGAATTCTGGACAGTGCATTGGGAAGATTCTCAAAGAAAATCAGTGTGGAGTTCTGTCTCCAATGTTCTATGTAAGCAGTAGTACTCAACAGGGTGGGTGGTATTGGGGAATACCGAACTGCCCAGGGGCATAATGAGGCCCGATGCCACAGGCTGAAGGCCTTAAAGCCCCTGGAAGGTCTGATATTCTCCAATCCCGCCCACCCTGGAGGGTATTATTGCACTTAGAAAATGGGCTACCTGTATCATTTTTATGTCAGAAAAATATCCAAGAAAAGAAAAACGCTTGTATAAATGATTGTACTGTTTTTTTGGTAAAATAGTCCCTCCACTGGTATATTTACCAGTAGAGAGAATTGTAATTTTTGCCAGTTGATTGCCTGCAGAGAGGTCCCCCCCTCTCAACACACAGGAAAAGAATGTTAGAGTTGCTCACAGTTTTCTACCCCTCGCAAAAAAAAAGGTCAAACACATACAAGTTATGCTCAGCTCCCCCCCCCGGATGTGCTTACTAACATCAGTCTGTCTGTCCTCGTGCCCTCCCCCACCCTGTTTGTACCAGGAACTGGAAGGTCATAGACAAAGGAGCACAGAAGTAAGAGGTATTGTTTCTTCATTTTTAAAATGGTGAAGCCATTTTCTGTTTTTTTCCCCTGGTTTTTTTTTTTGTGTTAGCCGTAAAAGCAGTGAGGGCAAAGGTGGGAATAGCGCAAGACTTGAGCTATGAGGAATGGTCATGAGTCAATTTCATTATAGATTAAAAAAAACTATGTCCATGTTTCTTTTCTTATTGAAAAATGTTTCCTTCAATTGATCATTATTTTCTTGTTTATGTGTTTAGTGGGGGAGCCCGTGGGCGAGATTCGCAGCATATGTAGACTAGCTATCTCGGTAAGCGAGCAGAAAGAGCAGTACCACATTTGTGCTGGCCATTTACTGACAGATAACAGAAAAAAAAAGATTTTGGTGTTCCTTTAACAGGGGAGAGGAGAATTTAAATTAAAATGGCAGTGTCACAGTTACACTCTACTTGTGGAGGGGGACTCCTCACTCAGTCGTCCGCTTACTGAGCAGAAACGAGAAATGTCATCTTTGAAAATTTGGCATGCCCAAGAATATCCTTAGTGATGGGGCATCCCAAATTGGCACTTTTTTAAAGCAGGCTCTATTGAAAAATACCGTCCCACTTAGATGGCTGTCCTATCCAATCACAATGCTAGGATTCTCGTGCCTATTTTCTAAACACACAATGGGTCTGAATGAATTAAATTAGGGATGACAAGAGATAAAAAAGGTGGTCTAGTCTAGTATTTCGTCTAACTGGCATAGTGGTTTGCAAAAATGAGGCTATTCAAAGTGCAACAGTAGTTATGCCAAGCAAATGTAAATGTCTCTAAAAGTATATGAGTTACACAAAAACAACCAGTGTGAAAGTTTTTCAGGACACAAAGATCTTTCAAATGAGCCTATTTATTAAGCTTTACTAATTATATGTTTTAAACTATGGCTATCTGATTACCTGACTTTTCATTTTTCTTCGCAATTCTCACCTTTCAGATGATTATATTTAAACAAATCTAATGAATTCAGATGGATGACTGCCCTAGTTTAAAAGGTCATCTTGTCCTGAACAACTTTCAAGTTGGTTGTATATTTGTAACTTATATACTTTCCGAGATATTTGCATTTGTTTGGCATGACTACTACTGTGTTCTCTCAGAGAGAAAACAATGGAGGCTGTTTGGAAGACCATATTTTACAAAATATAAAGAATTCAGATTAGTAACTACCCTCATGTGCAAGGTCTTTTTGTCCTGAACAATGTTGATGCTGGTTGCTTTTGTACATCTTGAATAGTTTTAATTAGAAAATGGGCTTTTTATTTGCTGGCATCTGATTGGCTGGTACCCATTCAACAGGGGTACATTAACTTTCAATAGATGCCCAGCAAATAAAAAGTGCCACCCAAACCTGCCTCATGACCAGCCAAGTATTCTTGTGCCCAGCCTGCTTCCTCACTGGCTGTAGCAGTGGGAACACCATTTCAAACTGCTACCATTTTTTTATCATTTAGCGAGTGAGTCATACCCCCCAACTGCCACCACTGCCAAGAAATACCAGTCACTAAACCACAGCAGTCACCAAACTGAAGAGAAGGGGGAAAAAATTATCTTAAAAAATCAGTTATGTGGGACTCGACTGCACCACACCACACTGCTAACCAGCGCTGCTTCTGATGCCAGTTGGTCAGCTTTGCGGCTCCTGCTCCATGATCTAACTGCTTGGTTCTGTCATCAGATCTGTGGCAGTTAGATCACAATCTGAATACCAAATTGAAGAACAAATAAAAGACACACAAATGCTTCATACCACAAAGCTTGCCAGATCATTGCTATGTTCCTGATGCTGTCCCGGTCAACATGCTGCTCAAGTCCTGCTTGAAACCTACTGCTCATGCCCCATTTGGACACTGTACCCACTGCATAAATAATAGATAAATTAGGAAAATGAAGTCAGAACTTTACCATTAAAAAAATACTCAGATGTCTGCTGACCCTTCCTGTCCCT
The DNA here is from genome assembly GCA_016271365.2 of Neoceratodus forsteri. Taxonomy (NCBI): domain Eukaryota; kingdom Metazoa; phylum Chordata; order Ceratodontiformes; family Ceratodontidae; genus Neoceratodus; species Neoceratodus forsteri. The sequence continues at coordinate 45,337,435 of JADMNL010000035.1, forward strand.
CCTTACAGTACTTCTGGATATAATGGCATATGTGCATTCACACGGTGATGGCTACATCTCCCCAAACCCAGTACTTTTACAAACACAAAAAAAAGAAGGATGCAAAGATAAATTAAAAAAAAAACTTATAAGAAAAAAAGATTGGTTTAACAATGCAAGCCCTGTATGTGTGTGAGTGTGTGTGTGTGTGTGTGTGTGTGTGTGTGTGTGTTTTTGGGGGGGCATGACAACTAACCACACTAGACACTGCAGAAGCTGACATGGACCAAAACTCCATGGATCAAAAAAAAAACCATCAGGCAGAGGAACTATTTTCTTTCATTAAATAAATAAAATACTTAAGATATTTAACTTTTCAACATGAAAATCATATTCAAAATATAGAGGCCCATTTTCTAAGTGCAATAATATCCTCCAGGGTGGGTGGTATTGGCAATACCAGACATTCCAGGGACTATAAGGCCATCCACCTGCAGTGTCGGGCCTCATTATGTCGCTGGGTGGTCGGGTATTGCCCAATACCTCCAACCTTGTAGGGTATTATTACTTACAGATATTTAGATTTGTTTGGAATGTGTGCACATTTGCTAAGAATTCTGCACAGTCCCTTAGGATTTTCAGAGAAAAGCAGCCTGGAGTTCTGTCTCCAACTTTCTAAACAGAAAGAAGGGAGTATTTCATTTAACTGCCATAGTGATTTGCAGTTATGGAAGGATACACTGAAAAGTCAAAAAAAGGTTTGACGGTATTGCATTTTTCTAGCTAAAGCAAGAAGGTAGTAAAAATGATGTGCTGTGAGAAGTAAGTGGTGAGAAGCCGAAAATGGTCTTGTGACTCAGAATGTTTGGTATTGTATCTGAATAATATCCAAAAATTCTACTAAGCATGCACAGAACAGAAAAAAAAAAACAATTTTAAATCTATAAAACTCTGGAACTGTTTATTATTTTTTCACAAAACCTGCCAAAGGCACTACCTTTGCACAGCACGCTTCTACTCTTAAAGTTTCAGAATAAAAAATTCCATTCCATGTGGACAGTGTGCAACAGCAAACTGAAACCCCATCTTAATTATAGGGAAAAGAAATTACACATCTACAAGTAAATTACATATGCAGATCTCAACAAAAACATACAAGCTGCTGTCACAAAACATACCACAGATTTAGACCTTGCCTCCTAGATAACAGGTAACAAATTTGTCAGCTGCTGCCAAAGCTATTTAAGTGCACAGTTAGGGGTTTAACATAGAACCTCTCACTCAACCCTACTTGTATGGGCATTACCATGCCCCTATAATAAAACAAATTTTAGAAATTGCTAATCAAAACTGAATGATTGGTAATCCAGTTTGTTTTTCATGAGCGATTTGGCTAATTAAGGTTTTGAAACTAATTTATGCCTTGCTTAAACACACTGCGCTTGTCCCTGTGAAAAAACAGAGGTATTCAGTCTTCTATGCTGTCAGTCCCTCAACTTCCACTTGCAAAAAACGAATCCACTTGTTATTAAAAAAAGTACTATGCGTCAGTACACACAAGAATGGTGGAAGAGGGGTATGGGCATGAAGTTAAGGTCTGTGGTATTTTATTTACTTGCCTTTAACTGGATTATTTACAATTTTTTTACAGCTTGAAAAAGAAGGGAAAATAAAATGGGAACCATCTAACCAGGTAAATATTTATAGGTTTGGGAGGCAAAAATGTTATTCCTTATAAATTTGAAGTCCCCAGTCCTTGGTAAATAAAAGCATAGATGGCATATGTGAACCCCAATTACACAACCTTCCTAAATAACATTGTGTGCAACATAGTAAACCATGAAACTGATGGACAGGGCCTGGTCCTTGAGGGATCTACACCCCTATGCGCACCCGAGGATGGTCTTTCCTATGAGTATGTGGTGCACAGGGTCCTGTTGCTCCACACACATGTAGACCTCCATACATCCACACAAATGGGTGGCTGGATCCTTGCATAATTGATCCCAGTTTGTGCATATAGCTACTCAGGTGGGGCAGGGTAGGGCAGGGCAGTGGGGGGGTAGGCTTGCTCTGCATCCATATCTAGAGTTCCACCAGTGGGGGCAGAGGCCACACAACCATAAGGGCTACATTAATGGCTGGAGTCTACCCTCCACCTGGCTACACTATTATTGCTGGGGCCTGATTGGTCCCACATTCTACCAGCCCCAACCGTGGGAGCTTTTACGGTGGGATGGAGGCAGAGCTGGCACTGGCCGTAGGGAATTTAAACTATCTTAAGCCCAAGCATCACTATTCTCTTTCACAGAAAACACAATCATTGGCCTTAGCAACCTGGAGCTTATAAAAACCGAACAATGCCTAATACCCTTCTACAGGGCATGTATCAGACCACTCATTGATTAGGGATCTGCCTTTTGGAGCCCTTATTTAAAGGGAGCTATAAATCAGCTTGAGAGGATTCCAAGATGGGCAGTTAAGATGGTCCCAAGATTATGACATTCCCCCTACCAGACTAGACTTCAGATTACAGGGCTAAATTCTTTACAACATAGAAGAATTAGAGGGGACCTACTCTTAGTCTATAGGATGATTAAAGATTCAGAACTTATGAACAAGTGTGGACTAAACTTAACTGTAAGGTGAACTGTACCAAGATGCCTTAATAAACAACTTATTGTTCCAAAAGCTAAAACCAACCAGAGATTAAATTTCTTTTCAGTCAGGGCACCGAAACAATGGAATAAACTTCCACAGATTTGATCAATGCTAATAGTGTAGAAGTCTTTAAAAAGGGTCTTGATAATTGGTTAATCCAGAATTGTATGTTCTAATTTACCCACTGTGTATGGGAAAATCTAGTGGGCCTCGCCTCTTTTTTCCTTAAAACCTAGTAAACCTAGTACATGCCTCCAAGAGAATGGAGAAGGCATATACGCTCTACAGCTGGGCAACAGCCAAGAGTCCTGTTGGACTGCCCTTGAGAGAAACACATTGGTTTCAAGGAATCAACAAAGTCCAAGAGGGTAGCATCTTTCAGAAAAGAGATGTGCAAGAACAAGGGGCAGAATTTGAAGATAGAGGGGAGAAGGCTCAGAGATAATGTGAGGAAGTATTTTTTCATGGAGAGGGTTGTAGATGCATGGAACAACCTTCCTGAGAAGGTTGTGGAGTCAAAAACAGTGGGAGAATTCAAGAATGCATGGGTTAGACATAAGCAATTCTAGTGGGGGATAGGAGGAAGTAGGCTATTGGTTAACTAGGATCCATTAGGTAGGGAAATGGTCAGACTAGGTGGGCCAAGCAGTCCTTATCTGCCATCAAATTCTATGTTTCTATGGTTTCCAGGTCAGGTGTTCCACCTGATAAAATAAAGATTTGATTGATTGATTGGTAATGCCATATAGGGGGAACGCACAGAGAACATCTAACTACTTAAACTGAGGGGTCAAGTGGGAATTAATGAAAATTGATACTGGGGAATTCATAACAACTTTTTCTTTCAGAAACTATCCCTGGTTGGGGGGGATAGTATGGAGGAATATATATTTGGGAAGCTGTGGTGTGTTCTTATATGTTTTCATTTCTTCTTACCGAACGCTTTGCTGATTGGAGTGGGTTCAGGTAGTGGCCCCCTGTCATAGTGAATTCAGGTTTACTACTGCATCACTCTGGGGGGGAGAGCATGGAGGAGGGAGGAGACCCAGGGAAGCCTAGGGAATGCACTCATGTAACCCCCAACATTGGCAGTATTATTTATAGGTTCTGTTGGCCCAGTTGGCCTTGTTACCAGTTTTTTTTTTTTAATGGAGGCAACCAAATGTAGTGGAGGGGAGGTCTGTGGTGGCCTGGGGGGCACCTCCCTTTGAGTGGTATAGGACATTTCCAACTTTAATACATCATAATGTCAGACTCATGGCAATGATTCTCACTTACAATATCAACTGCTTAACCTACCCCATAAAAAGGAAAAAGGTTACAACTTATGCTGGGCAATCTAAATCAGCTTTGCACTCTACAAGAGACTCACCTCTCAGAGGACAAACACCAGAAACTGACCAAGTTCGGCTTCCATCAAGTGAACTCCTCCTCATATCAAGCTGGGCAGAGGAGGGGTATGGCGATTTTAGTACTGAACAGGGTCACATTTCAAATACAGGAAGTCTTTTCAGATAAGGAAATTAGAAATGTACTACTAAAAGGAAGGTATAATGATCAATCATTGACACTGGTATTGATCTATGCCCCAGCCATGGCAGATTTAGCTTTTTCCAGAAAGCTGCTAACATTAATATTGGAAAAGACAGCAAGACTGCTCATATGTGGGGGTGACTTAAACCTGACCCTAACACTCCAAATAGATAGCTTATCAGGAATACCCCAGAGAGGACACATCGCAGCTAAGAGGGTGAATGATTATTCGCTGAGCTGGGATTTGCAATGTTTGGACACATCTGTACTTATTTATTTATTTGATAGCAGGGTGGGTACACTGGTCCCAGGGACCACTTTCGAACAGATCAGGTCGTAAAGACGGTACAAATACATAGTCACAGAAAAAGTAGGTACAAGCAGTGCAAGAACAGGAATTCATGGTGAAACAAAACACATGCCAAGTGAATCAGAGACTGAACATTAGCGGTTACAGTTTAGGCACAGGACGATATGACATAGCAATATGGTGGTATAGCAACAATTGGAATAGGCGTGGTGTCAGGATGCTAAGGGGTATAACTGCATATGGATTTGGATAGGAGGGTGGAGAATAAGTTGTATTTGAAGGTCTGTGAAGGGCCTAAGCCAAGGACAGAGGAGGGGAGGCTATGTACGACTCATCTAGAGGATAAACTTTCTATTCCGTGGTACATTAAATGTACTCTAGGCTAGACCAGTTTCTACTTTCTAGAGACAACAGCTAGTCTACATACTGTAGATGCACAGCGGGCACAGTAGGCTTGTCGGACCATGCCCCCCTTAATAATACAAGTAGACCTGCAGTTACAAAGAAAGACTTCTTCCAGGAGAATGAAGCTGTCACTGCTCCAGAATAGAAAGATATGGGAACAAATTCAAAATGTTATAACACAGGCCATATACAGGATAATAAGACCCTGGATGTGTTCCCAGGAATTCTATGGGACACGATTAAAGCCATATTGAGGGATAGATGAATTGCTTCAGTTGCAGACAGGACAAGAAAACAAACTGAAAGACAATGTAATATTGAAATCTGGATTCAAGAATTAGAGGACCTACAGCAAGGAATGTTAGAGAGACAAAGGGGTAAGGAACTCCAAAAACAAAAAAATAAAAAATTAACCAGTTACTAGAGCATGCAGTTGAACAAAATCTGAAATATTTAAGATGGAAATTTTATGGGGGGGGGGGGGCTCTAAGGCTCCTGGAACTTGAACTAAAGGGTTAGAGAATCTGAGTGCATATAACCACGGTACACGACAGAAAGTCACTCAGCTTGGGGGAAATCTCAAGCACCTTTCAGCATTACTATGAAACTTAATACAGAACGAGACCAGGAAGGCTGCAGGCTGAAACTGATGCCTACCTGCAGCAGTTGCAGCTCCCACAAGTCAAACATAAATAGAGTGAGAGACTGCATGCCTCCATAGGGTTGGAATTAATCCTTGATAATCGATAGTTAAACTGGCAAGTGTTGAGATTCAGATGGCTTTCCTTCTGAATTTTACAAAAAATACAGGGAAGAGGTAGCTCTTGTGTTAAGGGATACACATTGTGCCATGGTATCAGAGAGTGAGGCCTTTGCACCTTCCTGGCATTATGCAGTTATGTTAGTGAGTCCCAAGCCTGGAAAGGGCCGAGCTCTCTGTCCGTCATATTGTCCGATCTCCATACTCGATGTAGACTATACATTTTTGACAGCAATCCTAACTGAAAGAATGGAAGGTTTGGTTCTGGGTCTAGCTCATATGGATCGTGTGGGTTTGTGTCCCATGCAAAGGTATCTGGGGAAACTAAAGGAGTGGTCTAGGGTGTGGCACCTGGGTTTCAGTGCCCAAAACTGCAAGGTTATGGACCTGGGATGGGGAAACCCAGGAGCTGTGTAAAAGATGGGGGAGAGGTACTTAATAGTCACAAAGCAAGAGAGAGAGATTGAGGGTCATCATATCTGATGTCCTCTGGGCAGCCATTCAGTGTGACAAGACAGTAGGGAAGACAATTAGGATGCTGGGGTGCAGTGGGGAGGATTTCCAGTAGGAGGAGGGAGCGATGCTGCCACTGTGTCACCCACTAATGAGGCCACCCCTGAAGTACAGTGTCCAGTTCTGGAGACTGCATCTGTGAAAGGACATTGACAGTCAGGAGGTAGTACAGAGGAAGGTTACCAAAATGTTAAGAGGATTCAGCCAAGCATTGTACTTGAATGAATCCTCTCAATCTCTGCCCTCTCCCACTCCAGTGATCTATACATCCTGGGAGACTTCAATTTAAACTGTCTGTCCCCCAAATTTGCCAAAACTCACAACAAAATAGGAGCCCTAAACCTCACCCAGCTGATCTCAGAACCCACCCGTCCAAACAACAAGACTCAAAACCACTCCCTGATCGATTGGGCAATCACCTCTCACCCACACAGAATAATAACATCTGGTATCCTTCCCGACCTCCTCAGTGACCATAGCCCAATTTTCATAGTCAGGAATGTCCACAGTCCTAAATCCCTACATAAAACTGCAACTATGCTCCTTCAACTCACTAAACCTAGAACATTTTTTGTGAAGCCTTTCCCTCTCTGGCTGGTCACCCCTGAGCTCCACTTCTTCGGTGGACCAGACCCTTACTTATTTCAAAGGCATATTTCTAAATATTTGGGATGCTTTCTCCCCACTAAAAACCTCCAAAATCAGGGGAAATCACCTTCCCTGGATTACTTCTGAACTTCTCGCCTGCCACAGGGCTCATGCCTGGAATCTCCACAAATCAACCCAGATCCCCAGAGACCTCGCAGTGTACCACCAGCTACAAAACACCTGCACTAAGGCTACAAGATCAACTAAGATCAACTAAGTCCAAATACTTTAAATCAGCCTTCCTCACAAACATTAATACTCCTATGTCATTTTAACTCTGTTATCCCACCCTCCTCCCCAGGTCCTTAGTATAAACAACATTCTAGTGGCTGACCCAAACATTGAGGCAGCAGACTTTAACTCCTATTAAGCCACATGTGCCAGTGAGCTACTAAAATCACTCCCGTCCATCTCTCCCCCAGCTACTGCCTCCAACTCACTAACCCCTCCCTCATCCTCCCTCCCCTCCTTCTCTACCATCACTGCTGCTGATGATCTAAATGCCCTGCTTACAATCAACCCTTCAAAAGGTTCCTGCCACCAGCCTAGTGGTGCTGAAGGTTGAGGTGCTGGATGCCACACTTCATGCCATGCAGGCAAACCAGGTTTGGGAACTGACTCGGGGCGCCGGGGGCTGGCAGGGGAGAGGAAGGATTGAGAATCCCACGACTGCTGTCCTACATCTGGGGTGGGTATGGGTATGTGGCATGCTGCAGTGGCACCTAGCAAAGGCTCGGCGCACTGTCAGTTATGTGCATTCCGAGGGAAGGGAGCACGGTGGACGTCTGCACGCAGGTGCATTAGACATCATTGCACATCCGGCTCCCTGGGCAAGTAATGGCAGAAAAATTGTGGGCTGACCTCGGCGGCTCATGGCTGAGCCCCGAGCCCCAGGACATGAGAGGCATGACCACCTGGTACCCGGTCACTGGCCCCTGGTGGCAGTGTACCGTTAATTACATCAGGGCCTGTGTGAGTCAGGCACCCTTAGCGTATGCCAGACCTGGTCTGGGGGCTCAGGTGCCGGTGGCCAGAGGTCGTTGTGGCCCGATCTGCAATGGAGGAGCTATAAAGTGTCAAATGATAAAAAAAAAGGTTCCTCCCCAGATGATCTGGATCCCAAGCTCCTTTCTCTCTCTCTACTCCTGCCATTGAGTACCCTCTTTCCCTCATCCTAAACCTCTCCTTTGCTGTAGGTACAGTCCCCTCCTCTAGGAAACATGCAGTCGTCCTCCTTCTACCGAAAGGCAGGGACCTCTCTTCCCCTAGCCACTACTGCCCTATCTCTCTCCTCTCTACCTTTGCTAAACTCCACGAACACCTACTTCTTACCCAACTTACCTCTTATCTAACTGACTTCTCTTACTCCATGCCTTTCCAATCTGGTTTCAGGAGAAACCATTCCACCACCACCACCTCCCTGATCAGGCTCACTGGCATCATCCTTACTGGGATGGACAATGGCCTTATCACCTCAGCCATTTTTGTTGATCTTGCTAAAGCTTTCAACATGGTCTCCTACTCCCTCCTCCTGGACTCTCTCTCATCAGCAGACTGATCTTCTTCTGCCATTAACTGGTTCAGGGCCTACCTCACAGGTAGAACTCAATCAGTAAGGATCTCTGGTGCCACCTCCCCCCTCCTGATCACCACAGGAGTTCCTCAGGGCTCGGTACTTGGTTCCCTGCTATTCTCTGTCTTCCTAAATGATCTACCTTTAGTCTGTTTCCCTTCCACCTCCATCCACATGTATGCCAATGATACTATCCTGTATGCATCCAGCTCAAGTCCTGTTGAGGTTACTACCAGCTTACAACATGATTTCAACTAAATTCAGCTCTGGTCTGCTAACCATAATCTCTTCCTTAACACCAAGAAGACAGTCTCCATGACCTTTGGCGCTAGGCAGAGACTATCGAGACTCCTCAATCTCCCCTCCTTCCACACCCTGGATGGGACTATTTTGGAGGACATTTCCTTCTTGAGTTATCTTGGGGTTTGGCTTGATCAACACCTCAACGTCTCTTGTCATATCAATGCCATCCTGAAAAAATTGCGTCCTAACTTGGTGCCCTCTATAGGAACTGCAGTAGCAACCCTTCTACTACAAAGTGCGAACTTGTGTAGAAGATGATCCTTCCAATTTTTGATTACTGCAGCATATTTTATTTATTTATTTATTTATTTATTCTTTCAGTGAGACCTTTGAGTGTGAGCTGTTTTACAAAGGTTCCACGTCAGGATGGACAAGTAGGACAATACACAATACAATGGTTACAGAGAGCCTGCTCAGTTGGCATAAAAGAGCATATTACATCAGAGTTGGACAAATTATGAACAAGGATTATAACAGAACTAGAAGATTTTTAGTAACAGGATTAAATGCACCAATTTTAAATTTTAACCCCCCCCCACCCTCCTACCAGCAGCGACCTCCAGGATCAGTTGTTAGACTAAAGTTGATAAGCCTGAGAAGTGGTTAGGAGATTACTTCAATCATAGCAGGCTAGTTGTAAATAAACCTGAAGGAAGGGTTTGAATTACTCCCAGAGGGCAGGAAGAGGGGGCGGTGGGAGGGGGGTGCAATGGGGGTGTGGTGGTAGCAGCACAAAGTACCTTGTCTAGTTGGGGGTGGGGAGAGGAAATGTGGAGAGGCATAACTGCATACAGATAAGAGCTGATACGAGTAGCTTACTTATGCCTAGGCTGGGCTGGGAAGGGGACAGGGTTCTTTAGGTAGCCCCACTTGGGTGGGACCTAGGTTGAAAGCCTAGATTATCAAGTGACTCCTGTGCTGCAGGTGCACTTTGTGTATGACATGAGATGCTGTTTGAGGCCTACCTTGAATTGAGATACTCTGTTTGCAAAGTCTTACGGAGGTAATTTAACCAGTAGGGGGCCCGGTAAGCGAAGGAGCGCTGCCCAAGAGAGGTGCGGTGGAATGGGATAGACAGTGCTCCATTCTTCTTTCCTCGGGTGAGGTGAGGTATTGGAGAGGCCCCAAGCAGGTTTCCTATGCAGGGTGGGGTTTTACCAAGGAGTGCCTTCTTTGCCAGGAGATAGATTTGGTATTTGATCCTGTCTTTTAGGTTGAACCAGTTTGTATGCTCATACAAGGCACAAGTGTGAGTGTATTTATCCTCAGACAGGGTGAGGCGACATGCCTTACTCAGTGCCATTTGGACCCTTTTGAGTGCAGTATCAGAGGCTGCACCATAAACCACCAGTCCGTAGTCAATCGTAGACAGAATGGAGCTGGAGACAGAAGTACGGATTGCTTCCGGGGAGAGGGATTTCTTAGGTCTATACAGGACTCTGATTTTTGTGTTAACCACTCTAACAAGGGAGTCAATGTGGTGTGTATAAGTGAGTGAGTCATCAATGGTGACCCCTAGGTACTTGAACACATGTACCTGCTCAATCTGCTCACCAGCCGTATTAGTGATTTAGAGCGAAGTGTGTCTATGCTTGTGGTGAGGGCTAGAATGAAGCATAGCCTTTGTCTTCTTGTAATTCAGTAGCAGCTTTTGTCTACTGAACCGGTCCTCGAGTTTATTGGAGGAGTCTGCTAGTTCAGATTGTATGGCTGCATGAGAGGTGCTGCTGCTTAGCAACATGGCATCATCTACATATAAGATAAGTTTAGTGTCGCAGGCCAAGGGTAACTCATTTACAAATAGGCTGAAAAGTAGGAGCCCTAGGATTGATCATTGAGGGACTCCTAGGAGTACATCTTTGGAGCTGGATAATGTCTGCCCGATTTTGACTTGCTGACTCCTGTGTGTCAGGTAGTCATCGAACCAATTTAGAGTGTTTGGTGCTACACACAATCTTTGGAGCTGATGTAGAAGTAGTGGGTGTTTTACGGTGTCAAAAGCTTTGGTAAGGTCAATGAAGATGGACCCCACCTATTTTCCTTCATCCAGCACCTTGTGTGCAAAGTCAGAGTATTCCAACAGAGCTATGGCGGTGCTGTGTTTTTGCCTGAAACCATGTTGGTCTGGGCAGTGCAGATTGTTCTTGTTTAGGTATTCTGTCAGTTGACTTGCCAAGATGTTTTCCAGTGCTTTGGATAGAGGGGAAGAGGATAGATATTGGCCTGTAGTTGGCCACCAGTGCCTTATCACCATTCTTGTGCACTGGCATCACCAGGGCTTGTTTCCATACCTCAGGAAATTGAGCTAGAGCTAGGGATTTTTTGAATAGCATTGTTACGGGGGTGATCATAACATCGAGAGTGAGGGATAGTATCTTCATGTCCAGTCCGTCACTCCCCAGTCTGGTTTTGCCTAGGACTCTCCTGACCACTGTTAGGACCTCCTGTGTCGTTACCTTCTTAAAGTAGAAGGCAGGGTGGTTTGTTTCGGGCAGGCTGGTGCTGCCTAAGTCCTCCGCATGCAGAAGGTTGTTTGGTGGCAGCACTGGGGACAGGTCAGTAAAGTCTTGGTTAAAGGTATCAGCTAGGACTAGTGGGTCTAAGGAGGGTGAGTTATTTATATTGACCATCTTAGGGTGTTGTTTCTGGTCTTTTCCAAGGTTGTGTTTAATGTTGTCTCAGAACCGCTTTCCTTCACCCCATGTGTTGTTAAGTTGGGTCTTATGGAAGTTAGCCTTAGTGAGCCTGATAAGCTTGGTGCAGCGGTTTCTGGAAGTTTTGTAACACTGTAGGTCGTGCTTGCTGCCTGAATTTAGGGCTATTTCCCAGAGGCAATCACTCTTCTTTAGGAGGGAGAGGAGTTTGCCATCAATCCAGCCATTGGCCTCCCCCAGAATTTTCCATTTTGTGCGTGCTGCATAGATGTCACAGATGCAATTGAAACCCTCAGTAAGAAAGCTAAGGGCTTGGTCCAACGTAGGCACCTTGCTTATAAGAGACCAGTTGTAGGCAGGGCCAATTTGAGGGATCCAGGTTTGCCTTTCCACAGAACCCTGCTCTCTATGAGGTGGGATGGGCATTTGTCAAGTTTAGTGGTCCATATAAAGGAGATCAGGGAGTGGTCACTCAGCACGTCCGGGAGAACCCTAATATCAGAGAAACATGTAGGTGAGCTAGCTAGGACCCAGTCAATGAGGGTGCTGGTGCCAGATTTGTAGTTCTGCCTGGTGGGTTTTGTTACAAGTTGCATGAGATTGCGTGAGGAGACTATGTCTCTGGAGGGTGCCTCCTCCTTACTTAACTAGTTGATGTTAAAATCACTGGTTAAGATGAGTTCAGGGTCCTTCTTGAGAGCGCTTATTTCTTCTATGACAAGGGGAAGCCCTTCCTTGGCTTTTTTGGGGGGGAGGTAGGTTGTGGCGATGGTGAGGGTCTTGCCTTTTTTGCCCAATTGTATTTTTGCCACTAGTAGCTCATAGTCCTCCGTGACTTTGGAGATAGGGAGGATGGAGCAGTTAAGTGAGTTTCTGACATATAGGAGGCAGCCACCACTTTTCTTGCTTGTTCTATCAAGACAGATCATTTGGAATCCTTCAATGGAGACCTCATCATCTTTGACCTTACTTGACAGCCAAGTTTTGGTAAGGCAGATTATGTCAGGGTATGTATGGTCATCCAGGCCTGGAGCTGATCCAGTTTGGTAGTTAGGCTGCACATGTTAAATGATGCTATCTTAAGGCCCCCCACAGCATAGGCTCCCCTAGTCCTCTGAGTTGCTGGCCCAGGGTTAAGGTGAACATTTCCAGAGAATAGCAATAGCATAAGGATAACCTTTCTGGTGGATAGGCTGATGTCTATCTTCCCCCGCTTCTTCAGTTTCCTGCACTTCATGTGAGGGAGGTGTCCAGACACCTGTGTTAAATTATGGGAAGGGTTAGCTGTTCAGGTTATGGTGTGGGAGGTTGGTTTGGCGATGACTGTGAATGGGAGGGTCAGGGGGGTGAGGAGCCTATCTTGACTGGATGTGGTAATGGCCATGTGAATCCTATTCTTCCAGCAGACATCCGTTTGGTATCTAGGGTGGGGAGGTAGAGGTCCAAAGTGCAAAAATGTACCAGCAAAGCCAAAAGTGGTGAGGAGGATTAGCAGTATGTAGTTGCAGCTCATATTTTTTTTTTCATATGTCTGGGAGTTGCTGTATGGCTTTAAGTGCTGTTGAATTACACAGTCTATGATGCTGCTTCCAAAATCCTCCCTTACCAGATTGGACACCCTATTCCACTCTTTTTGAAGCTTTGCCCTTGATCCTCCTTCCCGCACTCATCATTGCTATTTATACCATGCTCTGTCCCTCCCCTCTCTAACAAACAGATGTCTATCTCACTGCACAAAATTCACCTCCAAAGACTGGTTGGGTGACCGCCCTTCATACCTCACCTCCTCTTTCATCCCACCTCCCTCTCATTCCCGTAGAGCCACCAATTCGCATTCTTTATTGATCCCTCAGCGTGCAACCCTTATTAGACAAACTGGCTTCTCTTACCACCTCCCCAAAATCTGGAACTCCCTTCCTCCCCAAGACGTCACTCCTCCTCCATCTACGCTTATCAGCTCAGCCCTTCACAATTGCCTACCATCCAGCTGCTCTTGCCATGACCCCCCAACCTATGTCATTGCACAGGTCTGACACACCTAAATCATAATCCACCCCTTGCCTACCTTTCCCCTCTGTAATCTAATATAGCCTCCCATGCCCCCTTGCAGGGTTCCAAGCATCCTGAAGGGGTCCCCCATCTGGTCTCAACTCTCCCTCCTCCCTTCTGCTCCATTCCTTCCCCGCCTTCATTACTTCCTCCCTTCCCCCCACCTTTGATCATTGGTATCCTGTAACAATTCTGCCTACTACTCCTACCTTTCCTTTTGTCCCTTCTTCTCCAGCCACCTCACAGAATTCCCAGCATCCTGGAGGGTCTTTCCTTCTTCCCCATTGCACTTACTTCCTTCCCCCCTTTCACCTCCTCACCCCTTAGTAACTCCCTCTCTACTTCCAGCAGTCTCTGACCCCTTGCAGGGTTCTCACCATCCTAGAGGGGCCCAAGGGTTCATCTTCCCTTCCCTGACCCCCTCACCCTTATCTAAAGGCACTTACTACCTACCTGCTCCAGTCCCCCCTCTCCCCCTTGTACTTGAGGTACTGGCAAAAGCAAAAGCACTTACCATCATCTAACTTCTCTACACTGTCGATATCTAACTTGTTCCTTCCTTTTAATTATTTCTCTCTGCTTTAGATACTTACATATTTCACTTCGCTTGCATTATATTGCCATTTGTTAAATGCCTACTGTTTTTCCTCACTGTATGTAACTGCTGTCTCATGTACCCTGATTGTAATTACTGCTTATCCTCTCCGTATCCCTTCCCCCCAGTAGCACTGGGAGCGAGCAACTTGTTGTTCAGTGTATCTTCAGGGTGAAACATTTCAATAAATAAATACAAATAAATAAATAAATAGGGTTGCTCAAAAAGCCATATGAGGAGAGGCTGCAGAAACTCAACATGTATTCCCTGGAAGAGATGAGAGTGAAACTGGACACGACTGAGACCTACAAGTACCTCACAGGGGTGAACAAGGTGCAGGTGGGGTGATTCTTTCAGAACAAAGAAAGCACTAGAACATAGAAACAAGTCATGAAGCTAAAGAAGGGAAGTTTAAGAGACGTGAGGAAATACTTCTTATCTTTATTCTTCTTTTACTCCACACCATAAATATTCAATCGGCAACAGTTTCATAGCTTCACGCGACTTCTTCAGGCCACAAATATGCTACAGTGTAAAATACACAGACACAAACAGAATATGGTTAAATAAAGAATAAAAAAAGAATAAAATAGTGGTATTTATTTAAACCTGCACGTTGGTTTTAAAGTATCCTATAGTTAAATATAAGGATGGAGAAACTAAGGAGTTAATTTAGGTATCAATCTCTCCTATGCTTTCTCTGTATTCACCTCTTTCACACTTTTATGTGTTAATATTATTAAGGTTAAGTAAGAAGTGTTATGTATACTACAGGGATCTATTAAATAACATTTAGATATTTTCTTGGTGAGCATCCGAGGGCGGGGGGGGTAAACTGCCGACTCCCAATCTAAACCAAGTGAGTCTACACACTTATATCCACTTGGTCACAGGAAGGATACAGGCAATTCAATCATTCTTTTTATATCTAGGCAACACCTATGGTTTCAGTAGGTGTGATGTCAGGAATGACGTACTACCCCCTGCCAATTTTGCAGGCTATTTAAACCGTGCTGAATCATAGGCTCAGACCACTCCCTTTTCAGCAGAAGCTGATCTCTTAATGGTGTTTTCAGCCAGGTAAGAGTTTACAAACTCTTGGGCATCAGTTAAATGTGTTTTGAAACAGTTTGAAATGTTTTTGGTATTACGAGCAGCTAAAAAGAAATACGGCAATATAGCAATCACTACTTTGTTTTCTTATAGCTTGTACTGTTGAAAGAAACAGACTGAAAAAGAAGTAAAAGGAGGAGGATTAATACAAAGAAGTAAAGGTATTAATATTAAATAATGAGCACAAGTTCAAGCACTTTCAATGAAGAATTTAAAAAGTCTTTATTTAAATGTTTTTGTTGTAATGCGTGCGCAGACACGGCAACAGAACATATTTTACATTTCTTACTTTTTATTCTTACTTTTTATCCATAGTAAGCATCACAGTAAATTAACCAAATAAGAATCAAGAGTGAAATGAAGAGATTAAAACTAGGATGTAATCTTGGAAAGGTAATAATTACTCTGAGTGAAATATTTTTATATCATCGCGTATTAGATATAAAATAAATACAAGGAGAACATCCGTTTATTCTTTATATAATTTATTACAGGGAAATGTAACTGAACAAGATACTAGTAAGAAGTAGAGATCATCAGGACATTTTCTACAATTAAAGAATATGAGACCATAATAGAACACTGTAAAGGTAATTAATAATGAAATCTGAATATGAACTTCATTACAATAAGTACTTTGTTTTCTTTGTATTCTAAATTTAGTAGTACATTACAAAAGTTGACATAGCAAAGGAAAGTTAGAGAAAATATCATTGGTGAAGAAGCAAATTAAGCAGGTATGCAGTTAAATATCACTTAGTTTGATTGCTGTATCTAAGCCCCAGTTTTAGAGAATTTCAGAAGAGTGTTTAATTGTTCAAATGAAATTGTATAATGAATGATTTTGATGCATACAGGTATGAAAGCTCCTCATGTGTGTTGAGAGATGGGTATCTATGAAAATGCAGTGTATCGAAATTAAAAAGAGGAAAATAATATAACAGTAGTAATTAGACATTGATTTATTTATTTGTTTATATCTAGAATCAGCACTATAGCATGTTTGTGGCCTGAAGAAGTGGTGGAAAGCTACGAACCAGTTGTCAATTGAATATGTATGGTGTGGAGTAAAAGAAGAATACAAATAAACAGAGAATTTAAGGACTATTGGACTTCAGTCTTACTTTTTTATGGTTGTATTAGTAATTGTGCCATTAGTAAGATGGTCCAGACGTATTAATACTACAACAGGGCAACCTGTACCACCATATAGTACAGGAAATATTTCTTCACAGAAAGGGTGACGGACAACTGGAACAGTCTGCCAGCCAAGCTAGTTGGGGAAAAGACTGTGGGGAGCTTCAAGCATGCATGAGATAGGCACAGGGGTAAATTAGGTAGAGGATGGGGAGGGAGGGAGGGATGGCAGTGACCAAACAGGGTCAGAGGTGTCAGAATAAGTAGGGCAAAGAAGCAGACTATATGGGCCTACTGATCCTTTTCTACCAACAAAGTCTATGCTTCTGTGTGTCTATGTGATAGGTCAACAGGCCCAAGATAATATCCGCAGAACACTACATGTCATAGTGCATGTAAGACGGCATCAAAGAGGTCTGCCCCAGACTGATTTGAGAGCTGGCGTGTGTTGGTGATCCGGCTACTGTGGAGAGTGGTTTGGGAGGACCATGATCGAGTTTGGGAGCTTTGGTGCCCAGCTTTGTTGGAATCATGTTTTAATGTGGAGTTAGCCCCAACTTGGCTGCCTGGATTACCCTTTTTGTTCTAAAAACTGCAAACTTTCATTGTCAAAGGAAAGTTGGTGGATTACGTGAAGAAATTAACTTATTGGGACTAATGCAGTTCAAAGGAGGTTTTGTATGTTTCTGCTTGTCCTTGGTCTGGGTCTGTCAGTGGGACAATCTGGTAACGGCACCTTCGGTGGGCACAGGAGTTGAACTATTTGAAGCTGGTGGTCCTTAAACTTGCAGGGTGACTGGCAGCTGGAGTTCGTGGCTGCTCGGGGGACTGGGCTGTGGTTTTGTTGAGGAGTCAGCAAGACCGGGACAATGGTTCCCTTAGGTTCTCTGGGGGGCCAACTAGCGGGTTGGTGCTGGCTGAGAGCCGAGGTAGTGGTTGCAGACATTTTCTGGCTGCAGTCCCTTATATAGGATTCTTTGGCCCTGTCCTCCCATTATACGGATCGTGACTAAGGACGTCTGCATTGAAGAAACTTTGCCTGCATACGGTCAGATTTTAAATCTTCTTTATTTTGCTTTGATTTACTGTTGCTTGGCAGGTAGTGAGAGTATCTATGTTTTGGTCAGAGCCCCCAGGTAGTGAGAGGGCCTCGGGGTTGAAGACATCTATAACTTTGGTACTATCCTTTGGTTCAGGACAGACAGTGAGAGTGCCTGTGTCCTGTTAATCTCCCAAGGCAGTGAGAGGGCCTGGGGAGCCGAAGATATTTGCCACTTCTGTTGATTCGCATTTTTATGACTGAATTTACTTCAATTACTGTAGATCTACACCTGCCTAAGACTCTGAGTTGCTTATTTTAATTTATTTTTGAATTTTTATTACAGTGGAGGGGGTTTGAGGGTTATTCATTTACTTTTATGTTTTATTTTTGGGGTGGGGGATTGTATTTGTTATATTTTGTATGGTTATATATTATTTGGTTTGGGTTATTTGTTTTTAGAAAATGTGTTAGCCAGGGTTGACGGTTAGGCACTATTCCCCCTCCAGGCTCAGGGATCTTCACTCTTTTTGTTACCCCCTTTATCCCCAGAGGTGTATAGATGGTGTAGGGGATTGGGAATAGCAAGGAGGGTTAGGGCAGGGACTCAGCCTGTTGGGGGAATGGAGAGGAGTGGGCAGATTGGGATTGTGGGGACAAGGGGATGCCCTCGGGTGAAATGGGTCCAGGAAAGGGGTTTTCCCTGTCTGGTTCCCATACCCAAGGGTTCTACTCATTGCAGACAGAAAACTCAGTCTTCACCGGCTGCTCATCAAACTCGGGCAATGTTATGCGATGCCAGGTCGATTAAAAACAAGACCGCTATAAATAGGAATCTTGTAAATTCAACCGACCTGGCTTGCATCACCAAGACCTGGTTGGATGGAAATGCTGGCCCTGTTTTGGCTTCAGCGGTTCCACCCAGGTACTCGGTGATACACTGCCCGAGGGTCGATCGTAGGGGCGCGGGTGTGGCCATTTGTTTTAAATCAGAACTGAACCTGAGGGAAATTCCAGTGGGAGCCACCAACTCCTTTGAATGTATCATCGGCAAGGGTGTGGGGTGCAGGAATCTTCTTGTCTACTGTCCACCAGGAGACAGGAATGTTTTCCTGTGGGAAGTCGCGGACTTCATCGCCGACCTAACATTGGGACCCCATAGATGGCTGATCCTTGGGGATTTCAATGCTTGGGTCGACAATGAACTCTCGAAGTTTGGGCAAGACTTCATCCAGTTAATGAGTTTACTGGGCCTCACACAGGTTGTTCCCTCCTTGATCCACATTGGTGGTCATTCATTGGACTTGGTGTTTCTCCTGGGGATGGAGATAGCCCTCTTGGTGGTGGAACCAGTCGGGTGGTCGGACCATCATACCATCAGCTTCAGTTTTGAGGCCCCCTAAGAGGTCTGCCCCTATGGAGATGGTCCAGTACCACACTTTGAGGGTTGTATCCCCAGATGGCCTGATGGCGGTGCTGGACTTATCGGGCATGCCAAGGATCCGGGGGATCTTGTACTTGCCAATAATAAGGCGGTGACAGAGGCCCTGGATTCCATTGCTCCTGTTCATGTCTGTCCGATCTCCCTTCATCCTAGGTCTCCATGGTTTGATGAGGACTTGAGGGAGTTGAGGAGAGTTGGACAAAGGCTAGAGACGCGATGGCAGAGGTCAGGCCTGGTGTGTGACAGGCTTAGTTTGATGGACCATTATTTGGTCTATCAATCAACAATTCCTCATAAGAAGGCAGAATTCCTGTCCAGGGAAATTGCTACCACACAGAATTGACCAGCTCAGCTTTTCCGGACTGTGGACAGACTGTGCAATCCTCTCTGTCTTCAGCCCAGAAATGCTTTTTCACAAGAGCAGTGTGAGGAGATTGCTCAATTCTTCACAGATAAGGTTGCCATGATCAGGTCTGATATCCGCCTGACCCTTTCTTTAGGGAGTAGCAGTGGTCAGCAAGAGATGTCTGAATCCCGGTTTGAGTGGTGTGACTTTGGCCAGCCTACAATCAATGATACTGTGATGGTTATCCAGACTTTACATCCTACCAGCTGTAGTTTGGATCTGGGCCCTACGCACTTGCTTGTTGGCTGCGTTGATGTCATTGGCCCAGTCCTTGCTGAGATAGTCTAGTTATCCTTGGAGAGGGACATTTTTCCAGCTTCCCTTAAGGATGCTGTGGTTTGGCCTCTTCTTAAGAAGCCCTCCTTGGATCCTGACTGTCTTACAAACTACAGGCCGGTCTTCTACCTTCCCTTTTTGGGTAAGGTTATTGAGAAGGTGGTGGCTTTACAGCTGGATAACCATTTGACCAGCCACAATATCTATGATTCTCTCCAGTCAAGTTTCAGGAAAAGACATAGTACCGAGATGGCTCTAGTTCAGGTACTAAATGACCTCCTGATAGCGAGAGATCGAAAGACTCATTTCATCTTGGTCCTTCTTGATCTCTCTCTACAGCATTTGATACTGCGGACCATGAAGTGCTGTTGGATCACCTGCAGCTTATCTGTAGACTGTCGGGGACTGTCCTCAGATGGTTTTGATCTTACCTCATGGGTAGGACTCAGAGAGTGGTATCTGGGGTTTATACCTCAGCTCCATTGTCCCTATCCTGTTGGGTTCTGCAGGGATCCATTCTAGCATCCATGTTGTTTGCAGTGTATATGCTGCTATTGGGAGAGATTATCAGATGGTATGGCTTGAGTTTTCACTGCTATGCAGATGATACTCAGCTATACATGTCTTTTGTCCCTGAACAAGATGATGCGACCTGCTCCCCCCGTGCATTGCAGGAACAGCTCACAGGGGATACGATGGCCGGATGGGGGGTGGGTGACTATAGCAATATCCTGTCACTACACAAATGCATGCATGGGGGGGTGAGAGCAGGCACACACAGCAAGGGATGTGGGGGGCTGGTGCCATGGTTGGTTGCTGTGCTGACCCCATAGCATGGTGGGTGGGTTGTTGGCATTGGTCAGCAGGGTATTGGGTTTGGGTCCGGGCGCTAGTGCGTTTTTGTTGCACCCAGCCCAAATCTTTTTTGTAATGTTTTCACCTCGCCCTGACATGCACCCCTCTGGAGTTGAGAATCCTTCAGTGGGGGTGTGTGGGGGCGCTGCCCCCCACAGAAAACATTAAAAACAAAGTCCCTCGTGCTCTTTTGCTGTGCTTATGCTTCAGCACTCTTGATTTCTGCATAACAGTGATCGCATTTAGGCTTTCTCCATTATGACATAGATCCTTCATTAGTGCTATTGTGGAGGGTCTGGAAGAGAAGGTATGCCTCTTTGCAGATGACACCAAGATCTTCAAAAGTGGTGAAAAAAATGAGAAAGGAGCTAGCTAAACTGGAAGAATGGTCCAGAGTGTGGCAGCTAAGATTCCATGCAAAAAAAGTGCAAAATCATGCACTTGGGATCAGGCCTTCAGATAAAGTTTTTTGGGTGGAAGTCAAATACTTCCATGGGTTGAAATTTGGAAGTCATTTCAGTTTCACTGGAGTCAAAATACTCCAGCGGTCAATTTTTTGGAAGTCAAAATAATTCCAGACACCAAATTTTGGAAGTCAATATGCTTCAAATTCTCTAGTTTTCAAAGTGAACTCATTGCACATCTGAATACCTTACTGTAATCCATGCTACATCCACATAAATACATTTGTCAGTGATAAGAAATGAAAATGCAAGCACGCAGTAATCGTTTTCAGACAATGGGCCAGATATTCAAACTGCGCTATTTTGTGGCTCGAGCCCTTGCGCTGCACAAAATAGTTGCGCTGGGGTGTGTCCAGAGTGATATTCAAAGGAGTTGCGCCCTTGAGCAACTCCTTTGAATATCACCCACTGGCCACAGCCACTGTGCATGTTGCAGTGGAACTTGTGCCACCGCAAGTTGTCAGAGTGGAGCATTCAACTTGTGGTGGCGCAAGTACCATTGCGCCATGCGCAAAATCCCGATATTCAAATGGTGCCATGCAAATGGGGCCATAATTCATGCAAGGCACAGGGGGGGGCATTTGCATCTGATTATGGCCCCATTTGCATGCCATTAGCATGCAGGTGCGCCGATCCCCGAGGACTTGCACCTGGTGCCCTGCCAGGCAGCAGCCATCAGGGACTGATGCCCCTGCAGCTCGACTGGGTAAACAGTAGAATCCCCACCACCTGATCGCAGGCATAGCACTTCCAGTCAGCCTGGCCCGCGCAATGTGTCTCTTCTCTTCGAATACGATCTCTGCGGTCCAGTGGTCGCAGATCCGATCTGGGATGGAAGTAGAGTCTTCAACACATTCTGGTGGTCCAGTGGACTGTAGATCTGGATCGCAGGACGGAAGAAGAAACCCCCAAACATCTTGGTGCTTAGTGTCCTCACTCCACTCACTCATTTAGCCTCACCACTTCCCGGCAGCCAGCAGATGGCAGCATCCCACTTACCTGCCATCTGCTGCCGGCCGACTGACTGCCCAGTAGGGCTGCATGCCTCATTGGTGCAGAGCAAGAGCCACGAGCATGCAGCCCTACTGGCAGTCGTCGGCGGGCAGCGGGTGGCAAGCAGGTGGATGCTGCCACCCGCTGGCTGCCGGGGGAAGCGGGCGAGGCTTCAGGGTGGGTGGGTGGGGACACTAGGCACCAGGGATGTGTTCAGGGGGTTTTACTTCCATCCCGCGATCGATCTACGGTCCACTGGACCACCAGGGATGTGTTGGGGGTTTATCACTCCATCCCGATCAGGATTTATGGTCCACTGACCACCAGGGATGTGTTCGGGAGGGGAGAGACATTGATGCCCGCGATCGGGCTGGTGGGGGGGTTAAACTATGCCAGTGATTGGGCCAGTGGGGGGTGGTGGTGGGGATTCTACACTGTTTTGCCCATGATCGGGCTGCAGGGGGGCATACCTCTTAACCTCTCATCTCATAAATCAGGGACAAGACTTTAAAATACCAGGGACAAAGACCCCAAATCAGGGACACATCTTAAAATTTGATAGTATTCACTCAGAAAGCTGATAGAATTAGGGGATTTATGTAAGATGCATTTTCTGAATAGGAAGAAATCTGTAACTTTAATATTTAACATTATTTTATGCTTACAATCCCCAGTGTTCTGTCACAAAAATACAAATTTTATGAGGGACAGAGACAAATTCTGAGGCAAAATCAGGGATGTCCCTGAAAATCAGGGACAGTTGAGAGGTATGAGGGGGGCACAGGGAGTGGGCTGAGACCAGCCACAGGTGGCAGCTGCTGTGTTGTGCCCTGAAATGCAGCAGCTCACCTGTGGGTAGCCCTCGACTTCAGCCTTTTTTTTTTGGCTCAAAGTTGTGCAGGCGCAGGTTGGGGGTAGCGCCTGCACAACTCTGCACAGCCCGGCTGAATATCGGGCTGTGCAGTTTATGCATGGTTCCTCCCCCTCCAGTTCAGCATGCATTCATTTGCATTGTGCTGTTGCTCAGCCTGTTTTCAGTGGCGCAACTGCCTCCTGCTGAATATCGCAGAATGGAGCAAGTTCAGACTTGTGCAGGTGCAACCCTATTGTGCATGGCGCAACCCTTTTGAATATCTGGCCCTATGTGTTTATTTCATGAATTGTTCAGTTCTTGTATAGTAGACAATGCCATGCCATCAAGTATCTTCAAATCATTTCTGTGCATAGATTAGTAATAATCATTGTGTACTGTATACAATATTATCTAGTATGTTACAGAGCTACGCAGCTCTTTAACAACACCTGCTTTTATTGCACAGGTAGTGCAGTCAAGGTTACAAAATGGCTACTGACTTTAAAATGAAGTAACATAAAAATCTAGTTTTGGTATGAGATTTACTGGCAGTATGCTTATTCAGAATCTGCAATGTAGCACTTTTGGTGTTAGCGGCTATTTCAGTTATTTGCAGATAGATGCCTGCTGCTAGCAGTATGCTAGGCTGCTGCCACCTACATTATGATTCATAGTGTGGTAATCAGTGATTGATTACTACCCATTGTTTATTTAGTTATAAAGTCAAATCTTTAGTAATTTGTTATTACCATCACAACTCATGTTGGAAAAAATGGGCTATTCTGCCGACTGCCACACTGCATCATAAATACTCCAGTGGCACTGTCTGGCAATGCAAATAAACTGGCTAAATAAATCTTATTTTTGCATAAATATTTTTTTCTCACTTTATAACACCATTTATTTCACTTAGATTACAATTTATAAAGTAACATATTACAAGATGTTTTCTCCACTTATAGCCTGGTAATTGAACTCAGAATAATGGGCTTCCCTGCCACAAATGGACATTCCAATGGAAAGAAAGGAAGTATTGAGGTAAAACAAGATAAACACCACAAACAATCAGTACAAATGGTGTGGTGGTATTATATAGAGCATAGGATCTTCTTAAATGTAAGACAGAAGATCTTAACAAAAGAACAACTGAATCTGCAAAGGACTCCATAAACTTAAGACGGGAGTCCCTGCCATATACCACACACCCAAAACATGCCATATAGAGCCACCTGCAAGGATCTTCTTAAACTTAAGACAGAAGATCTTGACAAAAAGGACAACTGAATCTGCAAAGGAGTCCAAAAACTTAAAACAGTAGTCCTTGCTATACCACAACACCATTTTCAATGGTCCTGTACTGTTTGTTACAGTATTGTATTAGTTTTGTGTTTTACCTTGTATTATCTCAAAGTTGCATTCCTTTCCATCGTAAGTTTCCTATCTGGCCCATTGTTATTATCTGTGTGTTTTTTTCCTGTTCCATTTCTACATTGTAAGTGGAAATAACATTATTTATAACAAGTTAATTAAATTGTAGTACAGTGAAGTATATGATGTTGTATAAAGTGAAAATTAAATAATTGTTCCAAAATAACATGATGTATTTACCCAATGTATTTGGCTGGCCCTGCCTGGTATTGTGTATAAGTATTGTAATACACATCATGGACAAATAGCCAAGTCCTACATGGGTGCCTGCTGCAGCCTGACAGTGCCTGGGTGGGGGTATTCTGTGTGCATTGTCCATGAGATTTAACTGCACAGTCTTTCTCAATCAAGGAACAGCTCTTTTAAAACCTAACTCACCATTCTAACTTGAACTTAATTAACAAGGTAAAAGTGCTAATGATAACATTTAAATTGGTAAGCCACATATATTATACTTTGAAACATAAAAATATTTGAACTTGCTGGTACCATAGGTATTGGTACTTGACTGGTTGAACTTGACACTTTGCAGAAATTGGGTGACTCCTGCAGTAATGACATTTTTGATGCTTATCAGGGCCAAAAAAAAATCAGTCTGTGTGAGTCAGTGCTAAAATTTGTCAAATATTTAACAGTGAGTGACTAATGGCCTGGCAAGATGTTGTCTTGCTGGGTACACAAACCAGTTTTTTGGTTACGTGTGGAGAATTGATTTGGGGGAGACAGAGTAATGCAGATAACATGTAGCCTTAACAATGCATTTATCCCTGTGTGACCAATACTATGATACATTTAATAACCCGTTCTTGCTTTATGTAATGTGACTGCTGTGTTACATCCATAACTTGCAAGCAATGTGAGGCAATGTAACCTGTAGTGTACTTACTAGATGTAGTATGTACCTCTACTTCTGCTAATGCCTGTCACCATAAATTGCCACCAACCAAGGTACAGCACATCATCATCATGTGATGTGAACAATAGACTTTGTGTCTTCTTTTAACAGTAAGCAACTAACTTTTCATTATCCAATGCCCTACCGTATTCCATTGTGTTCAGCAGCTCCCAGTCACACCAGTCCCCACTCCCCTCCCAGCCATCACCACTGCACTTTTTGCAGCAGCCAGGCTGCAACAATGCATCCTGTATCAGCTACCGTTGCCTTGTCAATAGACTCCATCCATGTACAGTACACAGCAGCACTGTGACAGCAGTATGCAACAAAAAAGAAAATAAACATTTTACTTTCTTCACAGCTTTTGAGTGAATTTACTATTTAAAATACTGGTTTTCAGATAATTGCTTCTGCTGATGCAATGTGCAACAATATGTCTAACAGTAAGTTGTATTTGGCCCAAAATGTGCACCTGAACCTGGATCAAACGAGTCCAATTTGAAAGTAATGTAATTATTCGCTATTGTTGTCATCCATGCCCTCAATTATTTCCAGGAAATCCTCATTGCCTAATTCACTATCTTCAGCCCTCCCCCCATCATGAGCACTTCTGTTAGTACTGCTTGTATGATAAACTGCAGTGGCACCGGCACCCGTGCCGCCATCATCTGCAGTGTCAGAACAGGTATTGCTGCTGATACATGGTGACATACTGACATAATCATTGTTTGATGTGTGGCTACCTCTGGATAATATGGCACAGCTACCACCAGTATTGCTGCTGCTGCTACCAGAAACATGAAACCTGATTGTCTCTGTCTGGGACTTTGGCTTCTCCAGTCTCCTCCTTTTTGATTTTTGCCACAAAGACGTATAGCACTTTTTTTCTCTTTTTTCCAACACTTCACAGATTTATCGACTTCAAAGTTGGAGAAGTCAGGCCTCATGTTTAGTTTCATTAGTAGCTCTAGGCTATCTTCTGTTAATGAACAATGAAATTTTGTCTTTATCCTACTCTGCACACTGAGACCACACTCACATTCTACAGATGTCAGTGGAATGCATAAAGCGATACTACATAATGTTGAATATACTGGCATTGTATCAGAGTACTTTGAAATTACCTTTCTCATAAAGCTTTCAGAACTAAGGTTCCTATAGCATCCAAGCATCATTGCCTTTGGTTTTGCTCAGTCTGAGTGGAGACTATTTTTATCTAGTAAAGGCTTGCATTTATGAATATTTGTCTCAGTATCATCTTGATCACTGTCATATTGAGTGTTGGAACCACATTTTTCACAAACAATTTCTAAACTTTTCTGAACATTGACTGTATTACAGTCTACTATAGACTGTGGGTCAGTTAGATTGGCAATGGCATCCAGAAGTGCTTCCGTTTTAGAATTTGGGCACAACCTACGCTTCATGTTGTTTATAAGAGTATTGAGATACTGTTCCCTCAGTTTTGAGAATTGTGCTGTCATTTTATGTGAACACTAGAGTTCAATCTGAATGTCATCTTGCTGAGATTCCTTTATTTTCCAACATGCTGTCATTTGTCCACTATCACTAGTGTCAATTTCACATGCCTTTTGAAACACTGTCAGGATTGGGCCTGGCTCACTTTACATGTTTTCTAACTCACCAATTGCACAGAACACTTGTGGTTTCACATCCACATACAACACATCCTGCTTTTGAAAGGATTTACAAAGAGTTCCCATTACTTTAAGGCTATCACAGAACATACATAGAACAGCTGTAGAAATATAAGTAGTGAGAAGCATGTGAAGGCCCTGAGCTTTGGTTATGATTCCTGTCTTCTTTAAGTATAGGGAGAATAGCAGGGTAACATTTATGTAATGCATTTACAGCATTTTGCATTGACAGCCAATGTATGTTAATTGCTTCTTTCAGCTTTCCTTTTACTGTACCAATCACCCTTTGCATATCTTCTAGCTTTGCCTGCCCAACAGCAGGTGTACTGAAATAGGCATATGTACCATTAATGTTACTCTGAAAGTCTTGTAGGTATCTAAAGTGAGTAGCAGACTGTGAACAGGCCAAAGCCAATCTATGAGCCAAACAGTGGACATGAACCATAAAAGGTGAATGCAGTGAAGTTAAAAGTGCACCATCACCATTGGACTTGCCCATCATTACACTAGCCCCGTCACTACCTAACCCCACAAGTTTACACATGATGAAGCCCAGGGCCTGACATCTGTTTACAATAGCCTCAGTTAAGTGATGTGCTGAACCATCCTTTACCCTGATGTTGCCAATTAGTTTTGTTTTCCTTTCCCCTTCACTGACATATCGAATATACATTATTACAGTTTTGAGGACTGAAAGATCTGTGGATTCATCCACTAGCAAGCCAAACACAGGACTTTGCAATGCTTCTTTTATGACTTTGCTATCTAATACTTTCACAATACTTCTCTGAACATCATGAACAGTGTAATCACTTATATCATGTACTGAGCATTGACCTCCTGTCCAGTGAATGAAATCTAAAAGCTGGTTGACACTGCAATTTGCCATATCTGTCTTTGCTGCAAAGTACACCGCTTTAAACAGATTACGTTCACTGTCTTTTACAAATGTAATAGCTGAATCGTTATCTTCTGAACTTTCTGCCCTCATCATTGTCACTAACTGCATACAGTCTCCTTCTAAGAATGTCTGCTTCCAGTGCTGTACGATGGTTTTTTGACTGACTGTGCTTCCTGAGGGTTGATTTCTGACAATTTTCTAAAATAGGAAAATTATTTTCTTTTAAATACTATGGAATTGGACAAGAGGAGAATAAAACTGTAAAGGTTAAGCTGCTGTCTGCTTTTATGCACACAATGAAATGGCATACATCAGTGACACAGGGAAATAACAGATACATAGAACATACCATAAAGAGCAGATCTTTGAGGTGATCTCACTTACCAGGTAGATTCCAAGTGCACCATAGGAACTCTTCATCATCATAGAATGACAGTAAACACACCAGGTTTTCATTAAGTTTGCAACTTTGGCCACACATGTGACACCATCAGCAAGACCTCACCAGCCCGATATAGTTGTGGCACTGGTCATTCACACACACTCCATCCGCAGTCCTTCCCCACCATCACTCTAGTAAAGAAGGGATCAGACCAACGCACAACTTGCAAGCCCTGGGGAAGACCTTGGCAACTGAATCTGCCCATGACTCCATAAACTTAAAACAGGAGACTTGGAACGAATGGTCAAGCCAAGGATCTTCTTAAGCTCAAGACAGAAGAGCTTGGCAACTGATCTGCCCTGGACTCCATAAACTTAGGACAGGAGTCCGCAGGACATCCTTTCCAAAAAATGCATGGGCTCTTAAATATATCAAGACAGTAATACTCAGTGAAACAACTGTGTGATACTACTGTACTCCAAGTGGCAGTAGGCCCTACTTTGAAAAAGGTGCTAAATCCACCAATACTGCACTGCTGCTCATCAGTGGAGAAGGTGCTTGCAACTCGATGGTGGAAAAGAACTGAGGAGTGAGCAATGTACTGCGGAGAATCTTCCATGTGGATTCCCATTCACTGACAGTGACGTTCCTATGGCTATGATGTTAGTAGTGCTGCTGCGGTACTGGTACCATACCTACCTGATGAGTGAGATCACCCCAAAGAAGATCTATGTATATTCTGTGATATTCTAAAAGTTGAAACTACTGGTGTGGTGACTCAGTATTACACTCTCTGTACAGATAGACTGCAGGATGCTATCTGTTGCTTGCATTCCACCATGCTATGTCCGGCTACAAGTTATCAAACTTATTAGCATCTGGGTGGGGAGGGACAGTGCAGTCCCGAAACACAGGTGACAAAGTCAGCATACTTGAGTCATAAATTGTCATTTCTGTTACAAATTATTAATAAAAGTAGCAAGCCTTCACTAGATGAACTATGATGAATATGAAGTAAGCAATAAGATGGGTACGCATGGAACATATTTTACCACACATCAAGGGCTAAAGGTACTCGGCCAAGGCCTTGAGGCAAATTATGCCCCTGGCCATGGGTGCAGTAAAATCTGTTCCATCCATGCACACCCTGTCATGTCTTATTGATTACATAAAGCACCCCCACCACCCCCTGAAGTGTTGTATTGAGGTAATAAAATTGGTAATTTTTTTGAAATGTTATTAATTTGTTAAAGAGGTTAACCTGGGCTGTTGTGGTGGGATTATGGGCCAGTCATACAAAAGGCATCTGTCTGCCAATCATAATTCAGCATCCTTTGTACCGATTTCAATATCAGATTATGAAATGTGTAGAAAAATGCTGAATTCTGATTGGCAGACAGATGCTTCCTGCTGGACTGTTATCACAGCACAACGTGGCCCAGTTGAAATAACCTGTTTAAAAATTCATAATGGTTTCCAAAAAGGACACATTTCGTTAGCACAATATGGCACTTCATGGGGTGCTTTTTGGTGGAGTAACGGGGTGCCCTGCTCGGGTTTTGGAAGCACTTGGCTACACACACCTCGTGCTTCTAACCATCTGGAGGTGGGCAGGCCATTATCACATCATAACTCTCCTTAGATGGTCATGATGATCATGTCACTCATGGCATGCCTTACCACTTAATTCACAACCAGCACTACTGTGAACTGTAGTAGCCAAAGCCCATTTTGTGACAGCCGATCAGGCTACTTGGAACAGTTACTGTCAGACATACTGCATGCACATTAATGCACCTGCACCTGTAGTAGCAAATTTGTTTGTGAGACAGCGGTCTGAATGGCACACAGAGCAAAACATTTTCCCATCTCTTGCCTCCAGCCAATCAAATTCAGTTTCCCACTGATGTCTGTAATTACACATAACAACAGATTTCACAGCATCTGATAATTGACTGTTCTTATTTCTAGTGTCACCACTGCATGATTTCTGAACAACTGATGATTGTTGTGTCACTTGTGTGTGATCCTGAGAAACTGTAGATTGTGGGATACACTCATAAGAAGAACAATCATCACTATCTGATAACTGAAGTGTAGAAAAGTCATCAGAATAACAAATTGAAGTTGCAGCAAGGTTGCAGCTGTCACTTTCCATTTCAGTACTGGAATTGTAAGAACAATCAGCAGTCGGTCTATTCACAGATGATGAACTCCCTCCAGAGTCAGTTGCAAGGCACTGAGTTGTGGGACTTTTTTTATTAACCAGCAGTCTAATAAAGACTTTGTGGTAGTGGTGGTGCTTCTCTTTTGGGTTTTTGCACCGGCTTGACCTGAGCTTGACATATTCGGTGTGTCACGACAGTTCCCTTCTCAAAATTTGTGTCACGAGGTGTTGTTTATGCACAGTTGGTTAGTGGGTTGTTGTCAGCCAGCAGGTTATCTAAAGCAATTGTAAAAGTCATTTAAACATGTGTACACTACTTTACCAGCAATCACACATGACTGTTGTCACATAGTGACAAAACAAGTATGGAACCCCACTGCAATGTATGGGGTTAATGGAAGTTAATACATTTGCCAAGTGTTATGTTGTAAAGCTTTGGGTGACCAGACCACCCATGTTCTAAAGATAATTTGTTTTAATAAAGTCACACTAGTCTGTAGGATCCCATCTGAAGGTCTGGACATTACATTATTGCTTCATGCATAGACTTACTGGGTTCCCCTCCAGAAGATAGGTCTAGCATGGCCCCATCAATCTCCTGGATCCGGTGGTAAATACACAGCTTATTCTGTAAACACAAACCCCAACTGCACAGACTGAGCCTGGTACACATGCCCAAAGCTGTTGTTGTTACTACTTCTCGGACCCCCCAATTGTGTACTCTTTCCCCTATGTTTTGTTTCCCCCGGTGCATTATTTTGCACTTCTTTGCATTAAGTCAAAGCTACCATACTTCTGACCATTCCTCCAACCTTGCCAAGTCCCTTTTCATACTTTCCATCACCCCTAAAAATATATCCCTAGGTGGAGTTGAACCACTAATGTTTAATTCAAGAACCTAATGCCCTACCTCATTATGCCACATAGACAGTACTTGTCACAACAAGTCACATTTGTTGGAAAGGAAAGGTGACCTGCTACTTAGAAAGTACTTCAAAACACACATTCCATTTTGACAGTTACGTACCAGCAGCAGTAGTACTAATGTCGAATTTCAGCAGTTCCGTTGCTCAGCATTCAAAACCAGGAGGCATTCATAGCTGAGCAGGAAATTAAACACACATTGAAAAATAAGTAATTTTTTGAACCACAATGCTTATTTTTCCATACTACACTACATACAATGCCTGAGTTACAGTGCTCAACCATACACGTAATAATTAACACTCATGGTTAACATGACAAGTGTACACCTCTCAAGCTGTAGAGGTTTACATGGTCATCCTGGCATCTGCTTGAGGTAATTACATTATGGTTAACCACTGATGCTCATGCATTATCCTCTGTACCTATGGTAGCTACCCTACATCCAC
This sequence comes from Neoceratodus forsteri, assembly GCA_016271365.2. Lineage (NCBI taxonomy): Eukaryota > Metazoa > Chordata > Ceratodontiformes > Ceratodontidae > Neoceratodus > Neoceratodus forsteri. Next base: position 45,368,802 of record JADMNL010000035.1, read on the forward strand.
AGTAGTACTTCTCCCCCCACCCACTACCCCCAGCAACCTGGCCTCAGACCCAACAAAAAAAAAGCATTTTAACATTTCACTACTGAAGAGGTACAGTAGAGGTAACGGTAACGGTAAGTACCTTGCAAATTAAGGTGATGAAATGCTGTCACTGGTGATGGCTTCCTCTCTGAATAATATACGCGTACGATCACCACATGCTACCCAGTGTACCCTGCTGCTTGACTTCTTCTATTGGTGTGTGATGTGACTCCTTCAGTCAGCTCACCACCGGCCAGTCAGATGCTATGCTGCCTGCATCAGGGAAAAAGGAAACGAAACGTATGAAGTTTTTATAGAGATAGTGCTATGCTGTGCTTCTATGGTTTTGGAGGGTGCCACTGCCACCTCGTATGAAACCACTCTACTACTGCTTGCTACTCTACATGGGCTATTAAGCACAATAGAGCTCCTCTGAGGAGCTGGAAGGATGCCAAACTCCACTGATTGCCTCTGAGGTAAAGATAACCTCTTCTCTCCGTCTGGATGCCTGCAGGGCGGGTGCTACCTGCTGGATTGTTTTTGGACCTTTGTTCCCCTGTTTACTGCTGGGGGGGCTTGATTGTGTAACCTGTAGCTGATGTTTTATGTACACTGTGTAGCTCATAGCACTGCTAGGGAACTGCTAGGTGCCCTCGAGTTGCCTCGCTGATTTTACCATCTTTTAGCCAGAAACGCCAACAGTTACCAGTATTGCTCAGTTGTACTTTGTAACTTAGAAGTATTGGGATAGCTGGGTCCTATTGTAACCCCATATTGGAACAGCCATGCATGTGTAGAATAGGACCTCTTTGTGTGAGTCGCAATATCTCCCACTGCATAGTAATTAGAGGTGTTTTGTTTCTCCACTACTCAGGCTGACTCCCCTCCCCAGGCACACTGCCGATCGCGGCAGACTCGGGACAGCACAACAGCACAAAGAGCTCCTCCAAAGAGCTGGAAGGACGCCAAACTCCACTGATTGCCTCTGAGGTAAAGAGAACCTCTTCTCTCCATCTGGATGCCTGCAGGGGGTGCTAGCCCAATGACGCTTCGCGCATCTGCCCCGCACGCCCCAACCACCTACCCACCCAGGGGCAGCAGTCAATTTAAGGATCCACCCCTATGACATCACTTCCTGTTGCCCAGAACCTATCTCCCCACTTTCCCACTTGCAGGTTATACCTGCTGGCCACTAGAGGGACTTAATGCTCTCTCTTTACATCCTACTGCTCTGATAGCACCTCTGCCCCCTTGGCCCTACTCCTACTCCTTCCACTAGTACTATCACCTAGGAAGAGTCATTGAGCATCTCTTTCAGGCCAACCTCTGACTGCCTGGCTTGCTGTGCCTAAACCTTGGGATCCCATTCAGGTCCCTCCCCGCTACCCTGGGATAGTATTTGAACCTGCTACCCCCTACTCCCGGAGGCAGTTCGTCGTTATTGTTTCACCAAAGTAGCCCCTTACTCCTCCACTTCTTCCCCCACCTCCCATTTTCTCCATAGCTCCCCAGTACTACATCTCTTGGATCATGCTCACCGCACTCCACTGGTCCTGCCTCATGCTCTGCCTGTGTCTGCCACCACTATCTTACCCACCCATCTCAATGCACTTGCCCACTTGCCTGTCTGCTACTCCTCACTTTACCCTGGCACCCCTCCCCCATGCTCTTGAGCCTGCTCTCATGCCCCTTGGGACCTCTGGGTGTCTCAGTCCTCCCTGCCCACCCCCCAGCTTCCTCCTCACTCCCCCCGGATGCTCACAGGTGTCTTCTTATTCTTGCTTTCCCTTCCTGTGGCACCTGCCCACCCCCTGCACCCTTAAACTCCCTCCCCTCGTGTCGGTTACGTGAAATACCTTTCGCCACCTCATGGTCAGGGTGTTAGCTATGCTACTACTCCTATCAGGAACATTCATCCAAACTTGCCCGGTTCCCAAGAGCTCCCCACTGGACCCCGGCCTTAAATGTGGTCTCCATGAATATCTGTAGCCTCCTAAAAAAGTTTGACTCCCTACTATGCCTGGTCACATCTATTAACCCTGATGTCATCGCTCTGGTTGAGACCTGGCTGTCAAAATCCACCCCAGACTCCTTAGTCTCCCTTCCCGGTTTCACCCTCTTCCGGTCTGACCGTGCTGGGAGACGAGGTGGCAGCTGTGCCATTTACATCAAGGAATCTCTCTCTGTACTGGCCCTATCTGCTCCCGTCCTTGACTCCAGAACCCAGGCTCTTACTCTGAAACTGACCCCTGGCCCTTTAAAGGGACCCCTCTATCTGACTACTGCATACGTACCCTCCAGGGACCAAACGCAGTCTATTGCCTCACTTATGGAGTACCTTTCCTCACTACCCCCCTCCGCGGACCAAATACTGGTGGGTGATTTAAACGTCAACTGGCTCAGCCCCTCCTCCTCCTCTACCCATGACTCCTTTGCTGCAGTAGACTTAACTCAACTGGTTACTCACCCTACTAGGACTAACTCTAAGAGAGGCTCCAGTACCTTGCTTGATGTGGAACTCACCAACCGCCCTAATCGGATCCTCAATGTCCAAGTCCTCCCAGACTCTCTCAGCGATCACTCCCCCATTCTATTTCACTGGTCATCCACAGTCTCCAAACCCATAGCACAGTCCACACGCCGACGGCGCCTGATAGTGAAAACTTAAGGAACTTCTGTCCCAAATTGTCTGGTCTCCTATTAAGTTAGCACCTGACATTGACACAGCCCTTTCCTTCTTTATCCAGACTTTTAATATAGCCTGTGATATCTTTGCCCCACTGACGACCCGCTGTACTAAAACTCAGAATGCTCCTTGGGTAACCCCAGCTTTGATCCAACAACTCAAACATAGGGACAACTTATGGCACCGTGCCATTGAGACTGGCTGGCCCAGCGACAGGCAGTTGTATGCTGCCGCCCAAAACAAGTGCACCTGGGCCATCAGAAAGGCCAAGTCTGAGCACTATCGGTCCTCGCTTACTGCCTCATGGGGGAATCCCAGAACCTTCTGGGATAACATTAAATGGTTAAATGGGAGCACACACTCCCCCCACCCTCCCAGATCAACATCAATGGTGTTATCTTCTCAGACCCAGCCCTTATAGCAACCACCTCAATACCTCCTTTACGGATTTTAGCCCTATCCTCCCTACTGATTTTTTCAACCCTCCCCTCCAGCGCCAGCGGTAAATCTTTCTCGCCCTCATTTTCTCCTCCGCCGTGTCTCTGCACAAGTACTTAGACCACACCTAGTCAATGTCCTTAAGAGTAATAGTGTGGGCAGTGACACCCTGGATCCATGTATCCTTAGGCTGGTCTTAGACACGGTCCTTACCCCAATCACTTGCCTGGTCAATCAATCTCTCTGCCTGGGGAAGGTTCCATCTGCCTGGAAAATCACCACAGTCACCCCCATTCTTAAAGGTGGTGATAGGTCTGTGGCTGGAAACTATCGGCCTATCTCCATTCTCTCTCCTCTCTCCAAAGCCTTGGAAAAGGTGGTGGCCTCTCAAATCTCTGACTACCTCACTAACTACAATGTTCTCTGTCCTGAGCAGCACGGTTTCCGTGCAGGCCATGGGACCAGCACTGCCCTCCCAGAGTTCTCCAACTTTCTCCACTGCTCCTTAGACATGAGTTCTCTGGCTGGTGCTGTTTTCATAGACCTCTCTAAAGCTTTTGACACTGTCTCCAACCCCCTCCTTCTTGATGCCCTTAGTCTCTCCAGTTTTGCTGCTGGGCCTGTCTCCTGGTGTGCCAGTTATCTGTCTGACCGCTCACAGCGTGTAAAAATTAACGGGACCCACTCAGACATCTGTCCCATCCTTTCTGGGGTTCCCAAGGGCTCCATTCTGGGCCCCTTACTCTTCTCCCTTTACCTTAACACCCTCCCACGCTCCTGCTCTGGTAACATATTATTGTACGTTGAAGATGCTGTCATCTTTGCCTCAGATCATAACCCTGTTGCCCTCCAGGACTCCCTGCAGAAGCCTTTCGCTGAAACCAAGGGCTGGTTCAAGGAACACAGACCGGTGATAAATCTTAAAAAAACAAAAATCATGATCTTTGCTCACCCTCAAAACAAATCCTGCAACTTCAAACTTTTCATTCACTCTGGGTCCTCCTTCCCACTCGAACAAGTTTGCTCCTATAAATACCTAGGGGTCCATTTTGACCCCTCTCTCTCCTTCCATGGACACATATCTGCCCTTGCCACTGCCACTAATATCTGACTGGGCATCTTACACCGGTATAAAAACTGCCTCCCCCCTGAGGCTCTTCGACTTGCAGTCACCTCTTCCATCCTGTCATTAGTGGACTATGGGCTGCTGGTGTATGGTGCTGCTGATCAGACCGCGCTCCATAAAATTCACACTATTCTAAACAAGGCTTGCAGGTTAATTACTGGGGTGCCTAGGCTAACTCACACCTGCCTGCTATACTCTAAAGCCCTGGTACTTGATCTTGATGAGCACCTCAAATATCTGACCTGTATCCTTACTAAAAAGACCCTCCTTGGGCTATCCCCACCAGGACTGACTGCTACTATCCGCCGCTCTGTCCCACTAGTTCAAACTCAGACCTCTGGGAAATCCTCTCTTGCTATTCCTAGAGCTAGGACCTCACACGGCCAAAGAGCTTTCAGCTTTAGGGCCCCCTCCTGGTTCAATACGCTGCCACCTTCCATCTCCAAAGCCCCATCTATATCGTGCTTCAAAATGTCATTATGGAACCACCTGTTTAACACTCGAAGCTGTAAATGCCACTAGTCTAGGCCGTACTCAATATTTATGACAAAGCTTCCTAATAAGCTGCCTAGTGTTAACCTAACTCTGTTATTGTTGCATCACTCCTGCCGGTACCAACTTGTTGTATTTCTGTACATATTGCTGTCTTAATTTACTGTTGTACTGTGTTCTGTCTTATTGTGACAAGGTACCTTTGTAAATGAGCCTATGGCTCAAAGGTTTTCCAAACTGCTGTCAAAATAAAATAAAAATAAAATAAATATTACATTTGCAACCAATGCAAGATGCTTCGCACTGACATTGTGATTGTATGCATCAAAACCAAACTTTTTCATTTCAAGACTTGGAGTGATCACCCCCCTCCCCCCTCCAACTGGCACACCAGACAATCCAAAACCACAAAATGTGCTTTCAGCCTTGGTTAAGAATCACACACAATTCAAAACCAAAGTTTTTCATGCAATCAATGAAGAACCGGCTCAGGTGCAACTTGAAATAAGTGTATATAGCAAAAAGCAAGTGCACACACACTGCCTCATATACAACGCAAACACTGCTGTTTTCTTAGTAAAGAAAACATGTATTCAGCAGCACCAGCCCTTGCTGTATGCACCGCCAGTAGATTCTTATGTTTCACACCCTTCAGTGCTCTGTGCTACTTCCACAGAGATTTTCATGTCAAGAATCTCTGGAGTGATACAACAACACCCCCTCCCACAGACTGGCACACACAGACATTACTCTGTCCCTAGGAATGTGAGCAGCGGGGAGGATAGAGGAGTCATATTACAGGGCCGGGCACAGGTGCAGCACTGACTGAGTCTGGAAAACATAGAAACGTCTGACAGCAGATAAGGACTGCTTCAACTTGGTCCACCTAGTCTGGCCATTTCCCTACCTGATTGATAAGCTTAGTCTGCAGATTCTAGTTCATCAACCTCATTTTATTGTGTTACCACCTTCCTCTTTCCAAACCATTGCAAGCAGTCCCAGTTACACCAACTCCCTCCCTCATTTCCAACACTTTCTGATGTTCACTGGCCCAAACCTCTCTCTCTCCATGGCATATTTCAAGAACACCCTGGTGTTCAGTGGCACACACTCACTCTCTCTCTCTATCCCCATCCAGCACCATGCACTCCCTGGTGGCCAGCATCCCCACTTCATCTCTCTGTCCCACTACAAACTCTCCCAGGTGGCCAGTCACACCCCCAATGTTTCCCTGTTCTGTGCCTAGCCCATTCTGGTGTCCAGTGACACTTCTCTCTCTTTCTGTCCCACAACAAGCACTCCCTGGTACCAGTGCCCCATCCCAATTCCATTCCAAACTCTGCCTGGTGTACAGTGGCCCCCTCCCATTCCCTTCCCCATACAAAGCACTTTCTGGCATCCAGTGGCACCCCGTCCTCTCTCTGTCCAGTGAAAAGCACTCCCTGGTGTCCAATGACTACCCATCCTTTACCAAACACTCCCTGATTTCCAGGAGCACCCCTCCCTTTATCCATCCCATTCCAGAAGTCCATGGTGTTCAGTGATGAGACCCCTTCCCCGCCCCCATCCTAATCTAAATACACTTTGATGTCCACTGGCACCATACACCATCACATGGTCTATTTTAAGAAATTTCTGGTGTCTAGTTTTCCCTTCTGTATCAAGTACTTCCTGGTGTTTAGTAGCACAGTTCTCCTTCTCCCCTATCCAATAACAGCATTCTTTGGTATATAATGACACAACTATCTCGCACCAAGTACTCAATGATGTCCTGTCCAGTATGGTACAGTATCTCCACCCCCACCTACCTATCTCATACTCTCTGTGACTGGTGGTATCTCCCCAGTGTCTCCCTGTTCCGTGCTAAGCACATTCTGGTGTCTAGTGACAGCATCTCGGGTTGGGCCTCCTTCTCCTTGCCCCACACCAAGCACTCATGGGTTCCTTGGTGGCACTTCTGCATTCATCAGGGAGGGCATTATAATTAAACACTAAAAAGAGAAGAGGCCTTAATACAGATCCTTGTTTGTGAGGAATAAACTTTCATTAGGGCATAGTTTGAAACATGGTTAGCTTAGCTATTGCTACAACTTGCAGTTTAGGTTTCCAGTCAGTCCACACCTCATAAGTTTATAAATTACAAAAAATCATCAAGTATAACAAGGCAGCAAATTCTAAAGGGTTGGCAGTGGCACCAAATAATCCAAAGCTTATTGTCCCATACAGGCAGTCACCCACCCACCCACCCACCCAGCCCTTTAGCTTAACTTAAAGCTTTAAAATCTAAATTGGCACCCACCTCCAAGGACTGACTGGCTGCTGTGATGGCAGACTTTTGGACTCGGGTCTGTCAGTCCCGTTCTCCCTCCACTCACTACTGGCACTTATGAATCCAAGCTAGGCCTCACCCCCAGGCTGAGCTATGGCGGTTTTCTTTATGAGCACGGCACACTTGTCTGATCCACACCACTCAATCCTCCAGGCTGCTATTCCTGGCTGTCCCCTCAGGTGGCTCCGAGCCCTCTCCTCCTCAGCTCCAGGGGCCTCACACTGTCGGTCTAGCTTCAGTTGCTTGTTTGTGTGGTACCGTATGGTACCCCTTACACCACGCAATGCACTGCAGCAGCCGTGGCCCTGGCCTGCTCAAGCCACTGGCACTGGCGCGCACCACCAGAAGAATCCCAGGCTTTGCAGCACAGCCAGGAGCAGTTCTTTCTAACTTCTGATATATTTTTAACTGGCTCCTGCAGGCAGGCAATGCTCTCGCTGGACTCATCTGGGAAACTGACCCACTGGACCGGACCTGGTGCAACCCAAAAGTGAACCCTCTGGCTGTCTAGTCTTAGCTGGCCTAGAGTAAATGCCTGGCCGGGAGCCGAGACCACTCAGGGATGATGGAATTGGGCACCACAGAATCTCCTGCTCTTGGCCTCTAGTCTACAGTAAGTGGACCAGGATGACCAAGACAGATCTCTGTCTGATAATGAAATATGAAACAATTATTTTTTTTTAGAATGCAGCCGCTTAAATGGTACAACAGGCGCACCGACGAATATGGTCGATCTCTGTGCAGCTACAGCTTCCTTGCCTCCTCTACGGTGGACTGCTGGTGGCACTCTCCTCGCCAACTCATGGTGCATCATGGTTAAACTTAGCAAACACCAGCAAAGCAGCTCCCTCCCAACTCTTCCTCCTTACTCACATCAGTCATCATTCATTGGTGCATATACTTGGCGCTACACCATCGCAGGAGCCAGAAGGAGCACTATTGGCCCATTTTGGATGGTGCACAGCAGAGGGTCAGGATGGCACTTGGAAAAAAAACAAACATTTGTTGCGTTATTCTTGTCGTCTCCACTGTGGGCGGGCTAGACTACTCCGAAGCTCAGTAAAACAAATGATGATGTCCACACTATAAAAAACAGGCATCAGCATCAAACTACATAAATATTACTGACATCAATGGCTCCAGATAGTGCATTTTTGGACATTTTTAGCTGATTTTTGGATGTAAAATACATCCAAAAATGACTTACCTGAAGTGCTGCTTGGGACACAAGAACCCAAGGGAGGATTACATTATGGGTGGGGAATTACTAATGGTCACCAAACAGAAAAGTGATCTGGGGGAGATCATATCTGATTACCTAAAGGTGGCCAAACAATGTGTTAAGACTGTGGGGAGAGCCAATGGGGTGCTGGGGTGCATAGGGAGAGGTATCACCAGCTGAAGAAAATAAGTCATAATGCCACTGTACAAAGCTTTGGTGAGATCTCATTTGGAGTACTGTGTCCAGTTCTGTAGGCTGCATTTCCAAAAGGACATAGACAGGGTAGAGGCAGTTCAAAGATGGGCAATAAAAATGATGCAGGGTCTGCAACAAAGGTCAAATGAGGATAGACTGGAGGTGCTCAAGATGTATATCCTGGAGGACAAGAGAGAGAGAGAGAGAGAGGGGAGATATGATAGAGACCTTCAAATACCTAAACAGAATAAATAAGGTATGGGAGGTAGCATCTTTCAGAAAAGGAGATGTTCTAGAACAAGAGGGCATGACATGAGACTGGAAGGGGGTAGACTAAGGGGCAATGTGAGAAAGTACTTCTTCATGGAAAGGGTGGTGTAGGCATGAAACAGCCTCCCAGCAGAGGTGGTGAGGGAAATGTTAGTGGGGGAATTCAGAACTGCATGGGACTGACATGGGGAACCCTAATGATTCAAAAGTTGAGGTAGAGAAAGAGATCAAGTAGCATCTGCGGCTTTTGTAGTAGGTTGGATAAAAGGGCAGACTGGACGGGCCTATCAGTCATTATCTGACATCAATTGCTATGTTTCTATGAGGCACTTAAAGTTACTATGGGAGCTAGGAATGCCTTCTATAAAAACCCAAGGTCAACAGGCAGCAGTGATGCCCCTAGTGGCTGGCCAGGGATGCAGAGTCCCCCCCCACCTAGTGAGATAGATCCCTTGTATACAAGACAAGTGAGGACAAGAGTAAAATATACAGAGCAAATACTGACAGGGAACCAGGTGAAAACTTTTGAACACTCCAAAGCAGAGTTTGGATGGGGCAATAATGACAGATTTAAATAATTTTGGATTAGGGACTATATTGCCCAGCACCTATGAACTGAACAATTACACATTGCACAGGAACCTAAAGGTGAGATATCCTTAATTAATCTGATTTCTGCCATTCAGCATAAAGGGGCCATCTCACTGATATATCAGTTTCTAGGGGTGTGCAAGCAATGAAGATCATATCCCAAATACCGTATATAATGCACTTTTCACTATTCGTCCCTATTCAGGAAATACTATCTTCAAAAAAAGGAAAAGTCAACAGCCTCCCCACCCTGATCCTTAGCACAGGTCTTTTGAATACTGAAGCCACCACTCTCACATAGCACCCCAATCCCATGTTCCTACCCCCCAGCACCCATATTTTGATAATTATGTGCATTTTAAACTCCAACAGTGGGTGACTGATGCAACCAGCCTGCCTCCATGGATGGCTGTGGACTTTCAGTGCTTACCAGTGCACTACAAGAAGTATTGATTCTTCCCCCACCCCCACCCTGGTAGCAACACCCTGCTCTCACTCACCACCCCCTGTACTCCACACAACCTACACCTAATTCAAAGGGAAGAATGTAACTGACACAGCCCACCATCCTCCACAGCCAGAGTCCTTCTTCTTAGTGAATGCGCTTACACTCTTGCTCACAAAATAAAACCAGCTGACCATGGGCCTTCTTAAAGGTTATGGAGAGACAGAGAGGGGTTGAGGAATACTGGAGTTGAGCCTGATTAGGGCGTGACACTTGAAACAGACACCACTTGGCCTTTATGGTTTGCCAGTGACTCCTGAACCATAGCACTGGGAGTGGCCCCAGTTATTCAATTTTGCCTGCAGGTTGGTAAGTTGTTGTTTCACTTGGATTTCACTTGGAATTGTAGAGACGGTAGAAGGTAAGAAGCCCATACAGTATATGCTGTCCCCTTGTTCAGTGATAGTAATCCTCTAGTCCTTTTTCAGCCAGATATCTATCCAGTCTATGTTTGAAAAGATTAAAAGTACTACTGTTCATTGCCTCTGGTAGCAAACTGTTCCAGATGCTTGCTGTTCTTGTATTTGGTACTTTGTTTTGTTCTACCCCATCCTGTCGACCCTCATTCCTGCTGGTCCAACCAGCCCCATCACTCCGACTTCTCCTAGGACTTACCTCTCCCTCCCTCCCTCCCCCATGGCTTGCCCTCAATGGCATGGGGTGGGGAGTCCTTTTGAACTGCCAGACTGAATCCAGATTCCGAAGAGGCTAAAAGTCATCCAGTGTGACCAGTGACCCAACTGGTAGGCTGTGTCCTGTCCTGTCCTGTCCTATCCTACCCTATCCTATCCTATCCTATCCTAATCCCAACCCAAATGAGCCCTCCAGTGTTTGGAATGGTTCATAGGGAGATTCAGAAGGGGCCAGCTGTGCTCTTTTGGTTGCCTAACCATACGCTGATAAACAGAAACAAACCTCCGCTGTTTAAATAATCTTTTTTGGCACAATACATGAAGAGATATTTGTTTTCACGTGTTTCTACTATGCGTTTATAGAGAATGGTTGTATGTAGCTTATATGAATGTGTATGTATAGTTTGCTTTTAACTAGCGGGTGTAGACCTCATGGGTTTGAAATTTTTAAATGCAGATCTGTTATTTTGTAACAGAAAATGTTGTTTTTATACAGGCATATGTTGTAACACTGACACCATTAGGGCTACAGAGTCCTATTTACTAGGTGGTCTCATTTCAGGTTACAGCTTTAATGAACACAAATGGAAAAGGGAATCATCAGGATCGCCAGAGCAGCTGCACAGGGGAGGGAGCTGGATGTCATTGTCCACCTAGGGACAAATGACCTGGCTAAGAAAAGGATCAGAGCACTGCAGGAAGAGTTTGTGGAATTGGGGAGGGGCCTTAGACAAAGCAGCACACATGGTAACCTTCTCAGAGGTCCTACCTGTCTATGGCATGGGTGAGGCTAGGGTGCTCCACATCATGGGATTCAATCAGTGGTTGAAAAACTGGTGCAGAGCTCAGGGATTTGGGGACTGGGGATCCACCTGGAGTTATGCAGACCTATTCTGGAGTGATGGTCTGCATCTGACGAGGAGGGGAACCAGGATCCTAGGTGATAGGTTTAAATGCTTCATTAGCAAGCATTTAAACCAGCCAAGGGGGGAGGCACTGGAAAGGAGCAAGGAAATCCTAGCCCCCCCCAAAAAAGTCAGGGTAGTAAGTGAGGGAAACACCAAGTTAGAGATGTTGATAGGGAGAAGGGCAGGGGTAAATGGAGAAAGTGACAAAGACAATAAAGACAGAGATGGGGCAAAAAGGGTTAAGGCCATCAGGAAATGGAGGGTAATGAGTACCAGTGCCCATAGTCTGGGCAGCAAACTCCCTGAACAGGTGGCCTTGATGGAAGTGGGATGCCTGGATATCAAAGCAGTCAAAGAAACATGGTACACAGAGAACCATGACTGGGATGTTAACATACCAGGGTACACAACCTACAGGAGAGACAGGGAGGGGAGAAGAGAGGGGAGGAGTAGCTCTCTATGCAAGGGAAGGGATAAAAGCAACTGAACAAAAGAGTAAACAGGGAGGAGAGAAGGCACTGTGGGTCACCTTAGAGACTGGAAATGGCACCACAATCCGCACAGGGGTTGTATGCAGACCCCCATGTCAGGGGGAGGGAATGGACAAGGATATGATAGAAGGCATTCTTAGGATGGCAAAGAAAGGGGAGATACTGTTGATGGGAGTTCTGAATATGCCAGATGTTAACAGGAGCACATTTGCTGTAGCCACATCCAAGAGCAGGACTATTCTCAATGCTCAATGGGTGGTATGCCCCAGACAGCTAGTTTTGGAACCCATTCATGAGGGAGCACTCTTAGACCTGATACTCTCAAATGGGGACAGTGAGAGGACCTCAGATCTAGAAGTGGGTAGCCATCTGGGAACAAGTGACCACCAAACAGTGTGGTTCATGATAAACTCAGCTACAGAGTCAAGCCATACAAAAGTGAGGGTACAGAACTTCAGGAGGGCTGACTTTGGCAAGATGAAAAGTGTCTTAGAAAAGCACTAGCAAATAGGCTAGAAGGAGAGGTAGAGCAACAATGGGAAAACATCAAAACTGCCATCACAGAGGCAACAAGCCTTTGTGTGAAGCAAATAAACAAATCAAAATGAAAGAAAAAGCCACTATGGTTCTCAAAAGAGGTGGCGGCGAAGATCAGGGAGAAAAAGATAGCATTCAGGAAGTGTAAGGAAACTCAGAAGGAGCAGGACAGAGAGCTGTACCAGTTAAGGCAGAAGGAAGCAGGGAGGGAAGTAAGAATAGCAAAGGCCCAAACTGAGGAAAATACAGCCAACTTGGTTAAGAAGGGGGATAAAATCTTTTATAGGTACATCAGGGAGCATAGAAAGACAAAGAGCGGTATAGTGAGGCTGAATTGAATGGACAGTGAGTGGCCAGAGAGGGACAATGAAAAAGCAGGGATACTGAATGAATATTTCTGTTCAGTATTCACAAAAAAGGAGGAGGGGGAGGTGCCTAACCCAATTAACAGAAGCACTCTTGATAAGGGGGTTGATCCCAGTCCTTTCACAGAAGAAAGGGTTCTGAATAAACTCCTAAAACTGAAGGTGGACAAAGCAATGGGGCCTGATGAAATTCACTCCAGAATTCTAAAAGAATTAAGGGGAGAACTAGTGAAACCACTGACTGCCCTTTTTAACAAATCATGGGAGGATGGTGTGCTTCCTGAGGACTGGAAAAAGGTAGATGTGATTCCCCTTCACAAAAGTGGGAGCAGGACAGAGGCAGGAAACTGCAGACCTGTCAGTTTGACCTCTGTGGTAGGGTAAGTGATGGAATCACTTCTGAAGGAAAGAATTGTTGAGTACCTAGATGCCAGTGGGGCACAGGACCTAAGGCAGCAAGGGTTCACAGCAGGAGGGTCATGTCAGATGAATCTAATTGATTTCTTGGACTGGGTGACAAAAGTAGTAGACCAGGGAGGGGCTGTGAATATGGCCTACCTAGACTTTAGCAAGGCATTTGACATAGTCCCACACAAAAGATTATAGTCAAATTAACCAGCTTGGGAGTGGGTCCTGGGGTGGTAGCCTGGGTAAAACATTGGCTGGACAGCAGGACACAGAAGGTTATTGTAAATGAAGTCCACTCTGAAGAAAGAGGGGTTACTAATGGGGGACCGCAGGGTTCAGTACTGGGTCCAGTCCTTTTTAATGTCTTTATAAGTCACATTGTAGAGGGACAGGAAGGAAAAATATGCCTCTTTGCAGATGGGGTCCGAGTTGTTGCGGCATTGCGGGAGTGTGGGAGTATGTTTGCAGCTGTGCGATCTTGGCTGCCACCCATCTTGCTCTCCATTGGTGTTGAAAGCTGTGTTTCTGGCCATGTTTGTGGCATTTTTTGGGGGGATTGCCTGAGGATCTGCCACCGGGAATGTTGGACGCCAGGAACGTTGGACCTTTCTGACTGCAGCATTCGCCGAGGGATTTATCTTGGAGCTCTTCTTTTCTTTGGAGAATGTTTGGATTTGGCCCTTGTGTGGGTTGACTATTGGGATTTGCTGTTTGCCTGGATTTGTTTTCTCACGGCTCAGAGTGGCTCAGAGCTGGAGATTGGGATCTTGAGATCGGGCTCGCTCCTAGGAGACTTGGCCGCTTTTACATCTGGGCTCTACAGATTATTGCATCCTCTGCATCATCGTTTTGGAGTGGGTGAGCCTGTCAGTTTTGATCCAAACCCAGGGTAGTCTGCTGGGGTGGTTGGTTGGGCAGACTGGGGGAGGTGCTGTCGGAGGACGGCCCCAGTGTGCCCGTGGTTCCTGGGCTTTACGGTGGGCTGGCTGAAGAGCCTGCCTGGGTGAACTCTAGCTACTTACTGATTTCCTCAGCAGCACCTTGGGGGACGACTAGGGGGATTCTCTCCACTGGTTAAAGCATTGGCCTGAGCCCAGGGTGGTTTGCTGGGGCAGGCAGCCACTACAGGGAATCGGGGGTGTGCTGTCAGAGGACAGGCCCATGATATCCGTGGTTTCTGGATTTTTTCGGGGGTAGGCTGGAGAGCCCGCTTGTGCAGATCCAGTTGTTGGCTGACTTCCCTAATAACACCTCGGGGGATGACCTAAGGGAGAGTTTCTTCTTTTTGATGGCTGATCATTTGTATTCCCTCCTAAGTGGCTGGAATAATTCTTGAAGACTGGAAAGGTTTTGTCCTATCTACATGAAGTATGTGGAACAGTTATAAAATTAACTCCTATTTGATCATTGTTTAGGTCAGATTGTTCCTCTTCTTCCCCTTATACATTTCGGTGAAGCAGTGAGAGGGCTTCATTTTTATTTTCAAGATTTGACTGTGTGACTGTTTATTCTGCCTATGTGAGAGATAGGCTATAGGACAGATTCCTCAGGGGTGAGAGCTCTGAGGGACTCTCATTATTCTTGTTTTAGTAAAGCATAAGTCGGAAGAAACTGTGACTCTTGTCCTAATCATTATAAATTATTTTTTTCTGAGGAGTTTAAAAACCTGCATGAATGCTCACACTGTCACGGTGTTAATTGGGCCCGAAGGGTGATTTCACAGTCACTGCATGAAATCACCTTTTGGCACTGACTAACAAAACGACACTGCCAGTGTTCATAAGGTGGGCTCTCAAAAAGTCTATGTTAAAAATGTGGTGACAAAATTCCTAAAAATGACTGTTTTACAAGCGTTCGTTGCTCATTTCCTACGCATGCTCATAAGTACGCAAATGTTCAATATTTTCACTCCAGATTTTCAACATTGTCATTTTACCACACCTCCTTATGAGCAGTACAGTTGTCCTTTTTCACATCTTGCCCAAAACGTGTTTCTACCCATGTAGCGCACAATGGTGCAGTTGGTGTGCAAAATCACTGTATGGGACACATTAAGAAAATCACAGTGACATTGTTCATGAGCAGAGGTCTTAAAATGGCTATGTTGAAAATTTGGTGACAAAATTCCTAAAAATGACTGTTTTACGAGCCTGCGTTGAGCACTTCCTATGCACGCTTGTAAGTTCGCGAATTTTCAATATTTTCACTCCAGATTTCCAACATTGCCATTTTACCACACCTCCTTATGAGCAGTACAGATGTCATTTTTCACATCTTGCCCAAAACGTGTTTCTACCCATGTAGCGCACAATGGTGCAGTTGGTGTGCAAAATCACTGTATGGGACACATTAAGAAAATCACAGTGACATTGTTCATGAGCAGAGGTCTTAAAATGGCTATGTTGAAAATTTGGTGACAAAATTCCTAAAAATGACTGTTTTACGAGCGCCTCGTTGCACACTTCCTATGCACGCTCGTAAGTTCGCGAATTTTCAATATTTTCACTCCAGATTTCCAACATTGCCATTTTACCACACCTCCTTATGAGCAGTACAGATGTCATTTTTCACATCTTGCCCAAAACGTGTTTCCACCCATCTAGCGCACGATGGCGCAGTCGGTGTGCGAAATCAATGTATGGGACACATTAAGAAAATCACAGTGACACTGTTCATGAGCAGAGGTCTTAAAATGGCTATGTTGAAAATTTGGTCACAAACTTCCTAAAATTGACTGTTTCATGAGCATGTGTTGCGCAGTTCCTACGCACGCTCGTAAGTTTGCAAATTTTCAATATTTGCACTCCACTGACTTCCAAATACCTACACAGCACATACAAGCAAGCAACATTCAGTATTGACAAATGCTTGTTTTCTCTCACTATAATGGGTTGCCTGACAGTGATTTCTTTCGAGGTCTGTGACACTGGGTAATTAAAAACCAGATCCTTCAGATTTTCAAAATTAATGTGCTCACTGTTAGCTACATTAAGGATACAAGCTTTGACTTTAATAACAATTTGTCCTCTGGACTGCATGTAGCCATAAGTTTTGGGACCTGCAGAGACAAACTTGGTAATGTTTTCATCTGCAGGAAACTCGCTGGTCAGCTCCCCTAAATAGTCACCTAGAGGTGGGTTACAGTCACCCCGTCTGAACACAGAAATGACAGAATCAGTGTCATGACAAAGACACCTGTCCTGTAACTTATCTAGCAGTTTATAGAGTTCCATTCTGGCATATGCTGTGGTAAAACTAGCTATAAATATGTGGATACTGTATTATAATTTGGGTAGTAGTCCTTGGTACATTTCCAGCATAAACACGCAGTTTCATCATCGATGAAACAGCATGAGTGAGCATTATAGTAGGGGGCAAACACATCCTGAAACAGCTCATCTGGGTCTGATACTACGCTCGTAGGGGGGGGGAATAAGCTCTATGTCCAAATTAACCCCAAAGAGAATTTAAACACAGTTTAGACGCCTGTCACCTTGTGGGGTGAACAGCAATGTCAGTTGGGTTCAAATGTACACTTTCTCTTTCAGAATACTGCTCTAGGTACCTGACTTTATGTGCTTCACTTTTTACCCATGAAGGGGAACCAGATGCCTCTTGCTTGCCTTTCAGGTGCAGTTTGATGTAGTCTGCAAACAGCTCTGTGCATGACTCTTTAAAATGACAAACTTATTAAATAGCTATGATTAGATACCTTTTTTCCAGTGTGAGGTTCAGTTCCATGGTACAGTGGGTACCTGTCAGCACCCTTTGTTCTTCATTGTGTATGCATAATGTTGTCTGAAGTCTCTCTTCAGCATATGCATGACATAATGTGATTTATTAATTTATTGCTAGGATTACAATACCTTTGTACCAGAGGTTCATTCACAAAGGTTCCACATTGTATACATACAGAAAGTGAGCATAACAGATATACATATACATTAAACATAAGAGGAGCTTCAGTTAATAAAATATGTATACAATAAAGACAAATAAACAATGGTATATACACAATAAAAACCAAGATTACATTGTAAAAGAGCATGATGAGAGCTTAAAGATCAAATTCAATAACCGTAGGGATACATTACAAAGTAGAGAAATACTGTGAAGAAATACAAGTAACCATTTGTGATGGGAAGGAGAAAAGAGAGAAAGGGGTGCAGTCAGGTAAGATGAGTTTGTCATTCAGGGCTCTGAAGGGGTGGAAGGTAAGAGAAGGGGGAGAAAGGGGAAGAGAAAATAGAGAGGACAAGAAAGTAAAGAAATGAGAAGGATGGAGGGAAGGGAGACAACAGGGGAGATGACACAGGGTGAAGAGGCTAGAAATAAGAAAGGAGTAGAGAGGGGCAGAAAGAGGTGGTGGTGAGGGATGGGTGGTGAGAGGAGGAGGAGGATAGATATCCAGGACAGGAGACAAAGGCAAGTTGAACAAATAGGGAGTACAATGGGAGGGAAGGGTTAGTGTCCAAATTCCTAGGGGGGCAGTCACAGCTGCTAAGTAACGTGAGTTGTTGACGCAGTTTACGTTTAAAGGAGCCAAAGGTGGGGGTGCTTAGGATTTCTGGGGGAGGCTGTTTAGACATGTGGAGGGCTCAAAACCTAAAAGATTGCTGCCACTAGACTGTTCATCAGTAAGTGACTGAGTAGTTTGTGGAGGACGCTCTGCATGTGTAGCAGGGCTTGGGGGCTGGCAGCAGGAGGGGTAAGGTGCTTGGTAGTGTTAGGCCAAGGCTCATCTTTTTCATGAAGAGATAAGTCTGGTAGGTGATTCTACTTTAGAGGTTCAACCAGAGAGTTTGTGCGTAATGGTCACATCTGTGGGTATATCTGTAGGAGGTGGCTCCCTTTTGCCCGACACCCTGATGGCGAAACATGGGAAAAGACCACTACAGTGACAGTTGCTGTAATGGTCCATTTCCATGTTTTGCTTTCCACCAGTATTCTGCCCCTTCCCTGGACCAACTCCAGCCTGGAGTTGAGAATTCTAAAGTCCAGGGGGTTGGGGGGGCAGAGCCCCCTGATGGGAGTGAAGGGGGCGCAGCCCCCATCAGAAAACACTGGGGGATTGGGCGGCACATTACCTGCATCGGTATTGTGCTGTCGCTGTGCGGGAGGTTGGCAGTTTTATTGTCAACCTAATATGGTGCTTCCATCTGTGGGCAACCATAAACAGTCGACAGGCCTTGCTGAGAGCAATGGATACTCTTTTCAGGGTTGTATCAGAGGCTGCACCATAGATTATTAGCCCATAATTCATGATGGAAATGACTTAGCTGGAGACAGCTAGTTTGAGAGTTTCAGGGGTGAGGCAGTCTATAAAGGATGCCAATATGGGCATTTATAGTTCTGGAGATTAGGTTTAAGGTATAATCTAAGGTGATACCTAGATATTTGAAGTCATTAACTTGCTCAAACGGGAGGTTTTGGTTATTTAGGATGTTTAAGCAGATTGTTTTGTGTTGGTTATGTGGGCTGGCGAAAAATATCACCTTTGTATTTTCATAGTTCCACAGCAGTTTATGTTCTCTGAACCAGTGTTCAACCTCCACAAAACCAGTTTATAGATCACTGGTGAGTAGGGTGGGGTCAGCCTAGGCAGAGAAGAGGACAGCATCATCTGCATATAGAATGACATTGTTAGGACATGCTTTTGGGAGCGAGTTGAGAAATAAGCTGAATAGTAGGGTCCAGGGATGGAGCCTTGGGGAAGTCCAGAGCTTACTGGGCAGCAACTAGAAAGTGTGTCATTAATTTATTTTTTTATTTAGTAAGTTTGGTAACTGGGTAGGCCCACTGGACCCCGGATGTCCCTTTTTCAGGGGCAACCTCGGTGAACATTACATATTATGGACAATTCAGTTATACAAACACAGAAAATTACATGGATAACAGCAATTATTGTACATGTACTGTACCAGATATTCAGAGGTATATACAGCTAGTCACAGTGATACAATATAAGCAACCATTTAGGAGTTGGGAGAGGAAGGGAGGAGGATGGGGGAGGGAGCCTGATGAAGGGTTTCCAAGCTGAGGTTGGGTGAGGGTTGTCAGGTGCCCTGGCAGAGGCATAGACTAGATGTGAACAAGTGGGCCTTGAGTCTGGTGCAGAAAGTATTTGCAGATGGGGCTTCCTGCACCATGGGCAGAAGTTTGTTCCACAGAAGAGGGGTCATGTAAGAGAAGAGCTTTTCACCAGCCTTAGTCCTTAGCCTCGGTATATTGAGAAGGGTTCTGGAGGAGGTCCAGAGGTTCCGTGGGTTGTGCTTGGGGTTAATGAGCCCAGCGACACTGGGAGGAGGGGATGGACCCATGAGCTTGCATGCTAGGATGAGCAGCTGGTCCTGGAATCAGGCTTCAAGAGAGGAACATTTTGTATTGACCCCTGTGGTACTCCCTCTTTTAGTGGGAGTGGGTCCGATACCACACTCCTCCACATAACACTTTGTATACGGCCTGTCAGGTAGCTCTCAAACCATTTCAGAGCATGGGAATTGAGGCCTAGCCTGACCAGCTTAGTCAGCAGGAGTTTGTGGTCAACCAGGTCAAATGCCTTGGAGACATCGATGAAGACTGATCCTGTAGGTACTCTTTGGTCGATAGTGGTGAGAACATTGGCTGAGAATTTGGTCAGAGCTGTGTGTGTGCCATGGTTTGTTCTGAAGCCATGCTGTAAGGGAACAAGAAGCTGGTGAGAGTCGAGGTAGTCCCTGATCTGGCCGTAAACAAGTTTTTCCTGTATTTTTGCCAGTATACAGAGCAGGGAGATGGGCTGGTAGTTGCTAATAAGTTGCTGAGGGCCTCCCTTATGGATTGGAATTACATGGGCCTATTTCCACAGATCTGGGACAGCACCCTCCAGGAAGGATTGGTTTATGAGCCAGGTCGATGGTCTGGTGAGGGCAGGGGCTCCCACATTAAGCAGCCTTGGGTTTAAGCCATCAGGTCCTCCTGATTCCTTTTGATTTCAGGGACTTGAGAAGGACTAGGACATCTTTTGTCCTGACCAGCTGTAAGTGGAATGCTGGTCCAGTCAGTGCAGGGAGACTCCTGTGTGCAAGACTGGGTTTTGGGCTGGTAGGCCAGTATTAAATGTGTCCAGGTTAGTGAAGTGATTGAGGGATGAGGCAATTTTGAGATCATCACTCAGCAGTTGTCCATTGACCTCAATGGGGCCAGGAACTGACTTATTTTTACCCTTGATCAATTCATTGATATGGGGCCAGAATAGTCTAGGGTTGCCTAGATTGGATTTCTGGAGGTGCATGACATATTCCCTTTTGGCAAGTTTTGTTTCCTTCTTGCATTTGTTTCTGAGGGTTTTGTATGCTACAAGGTCATTGGGGAGTAAGGAGTGCCTGTACCTTTTCCAGGCCTTGTCATGGCTGATCATTAGTTTTTAATGGCTGGGGTGATCCACTTGTAGCAGTTACCTTTTGAACAGAGCATTTTAAGGGGTGCGAAGAGGTTTGCTGCCTTCGTGAGAGTTTTCAGGAGGTAGTTCATAGCCTCATTCAGGGTAGGGAGGAGTCTTAGTGGGCTCCAATCAAGGTTATCTAGGTGGTTGTTGAATTGGCCAATATCAAGTTCTGAGTAATCTTGTGTGGTGATTACCCTAGGTTGTGCCTTGGGTGCACTATTTTTCCAGACACAGTATATTGGTGAATGGTCACTTAGTGCATCTGCCACTGTGTGGCTGACCAGATGTTGGTGGGGTTGCACACCACAGCCCAATCCAGGATAGTGTGGTTCCCTGTTTTGTAATTTTGTCTAGTTGGTCATGATATAACCTGTATTAAATTTGCTTCCTGTAATGGAGACTTCAGGGCCGTATTAAAATCCTGGACCCAGTTGAGGTTAAAGTCCCCTAGGATAAGGAGTTCAGATGTGACGTCTAGAGATAGGGCTTTCGTGATTGACTTGAGGGACTGGTGGGCATTCTTGGGAGGGTTGTAAACACACCCAGTTGTGAGGTGCTTAGACTGGCCTGGGGTGACCCTAATGAAAATCGACTCATTGTCAGTGCAGGTGTTGCTCTGAAGGCAGGTGGTCGATGTGTTGAGCATATCTTTAACATAGATAAGGACACCTCCTTCTCTTTTTTTGTCCCTGTCCTTTTGGTGGGTGTTGTATCCAGGGACTGCAACTTTGTGCTGGGGTATATGGACCTTTAGCCAGGTCTCCGTGATGTTGAGAATGTCAGGCTTGTAGAGGTCTAGCCATGCTTGTACCTCTTGTGTCTTAGGATGTAGGCTGCAAGCATTCATGTGGGCTATTTTCAGCCCCTTTGAGGAAACCCAGTGTGGGTCCTGTGGGGAGGATATAGAGAGATTGGTGAATTGGGGACCATTGTTTGGCTGCATGTCACCTGCAAGTAGCAGTAGGGTAATGAGTAGGCACATTAGTCTTAAGTTAATGGATGGATGAAGGTTCCTCCATAGAAGTCTCCTGGAGTACTGGAGTGAGAGGTGGCATACACCCTTCTTGGCCATTTCATTGGCAATGAGGAGGAAGTTCATGCAGTGGGGGGAGTGGCAGTGGTAATGGTGCATGGGATTTGTGTCTTGACACCAGGGTCCTTTGTTACCTGGGCCCTCTAGGCCCATGAGTCCATCCAGGACACCCAGAGGAGTGCTAGGATGTATAGGGACATTAGCAGTACAACCCTTTTTGGGAGTCGAGGGTAGTGCTAACCTAGTCCCATTGTGCACAAACGCACACTTCTGACTTCTTGTGTCCTGCCTCCAAGATAGCTGGAGAACCAACTGATGACCCCATTAGAAAGACCAATGCCCTAGAGTGAGTGAAGCTGAAGTAAGTGGTTCACTGTGTCAAAGGCCTTGGTGAGATCTTATGATGTCAGGATGCCCTACTGGATACTGTTTAGTTTAGTTAACAAAAGGGTAGAGGCTGGTAAAAACATAATAGTAGATTTTCTCATCAGGCTGCATCTTATAGTACAGGCAGATGGTGTTTGATCTCCCCCCAAACAGCGACTCTCTAGGGTTGAGTGGTTGGGGTGGTTTCCTGTTCCTCAGAAGGTCAGTTAGCCCCTGATTGGTTGCCAACATTTCTTTCAACTCGTGTTCCCACAGGACCATAATGGTAAATCCCTCTTTGTAAAAGATTTGTGCATGGTCCTATTCTATAACTGCCCAAACCTAGTCCCTGTCATGAGATTCCAGTCTCTGTTGCTGTAACAAAAGTTGCAGCCATGAAAAAAACACCCATTGAATTCAAAAGCAGTGGGCGTTCCATTCACTACCACAAGGCCGTCTAGAAAATAAGGTCCTGCTTTAAATTCACCAACCTGGAGAGCATGCTGAATAGAAATGTTTTCATTCTCAGCTATGTATCATAGCCACTGGATTGCAGTCATGGAGAATAACTTTTGCTGCCCGTGGTAGTTATCTGGGGGGAGAACAGTGATGGTGCATTTTTTCAGAAATAAAATTATACAATGGCAAGAAAAAATCCTGGTTTCTGATTGGTCAATCTTGGGCTGGCTCGTGATGTTATCCTAGTACAACATCACGGGTCTAGTCTCAGCCTCACTGTGAACCTGCAGATAAGCATTTGATGGAGCTTTTTATTGATTGTTTCATCTTCTCTTAAAAACAAAAATATTTTTCCACACAAAAACATCTTTAAAATTAATTTTTTTTATTCTGTATAACAACGAGCCATTGTATAATAGCAATAATGCCCTCCAGGGTGTGTGTCATTTGGGATAACGTCACACCTCAGTCGTTGCAGCCTCGTGCCCAACCACCTGAGGTGTGACATTATCACAGCACGACACACACCCTGTCGGGCATTATTGCTTAAATCTGCACATGGCCATGTAGACTGAGGCCATCATGGTGTACTGAAAGGGGTCCAAATACATTACTTCATACCCTGATGTGTCACCATCTGACTGTTTTAAAACCCTTTTGGCTGTCATGTTCATCACTTCCTGCTTTTTGAAGAATTTCAACATATAACTGACAATAGAAATGAAGCTATTTTTTAAGATCAAATTTTGTATGTTGGTTGGACAGGTACTAATACATGAACTCTGATTTTGCACTAGGCATCATATAATCCATGCCATAACATTTAGCATTGGGCAAGGAACCCACATAATTTTCATTGGCCTTGGTGTTAAAGAAAGTGTGCTGTTGAGGGTTATCCCTAGGTACTCAAAGTTATGGACTTGTTCAAAAGGTTTGCAGTGGCTATTAAGAATGGTTAATTGTGCTACCTTATTCTTGTTATGTGGACTGGAGAATAGCAATACCTTGGTTTTCATGTAATTCATTATTCACTTGTGTTGGGCAAATCAGGACTCAACTGCTGTGAAGTAATGTTGCAGGCTGCTAGCCAGGAGGAGTGGGTCCAGCTGACATGTGAATAGTACTGTGTCGTCAGCACAGAGGAGCAGGTTGCTATGGCAGACTTGGGGGAGGGTATTCAGGAAGAGGCTAAAAAGAAGGGGACCAAGGATATTGCCTTGGGGGACTCCTGAGTGCACAGGATGGCTGATATAGAGGGTGTAACAGATTTTTACCTGCTGTGTTCTACCCTCTGAGTAGTTTTTGAACCAAGATGTGACTTCATGTGAGAGTCTGAGGGCAGGGAATGCAGCAAGCAGGAGGATATGATTAACAATGTCAAATGCCTCTGTGAGAGCAACGTAAAGTGACCCCACTAGGTGACCATGGTCTAGTGCTTTATTGATGAAGTCTGTGAACTCTAGTAGGGCAGAGGTGGTACTATGCCTCTTCCTAAATACATGTTGCAGCAGGCATCAGATGTCATATTTGCCCAGGTACTCAGATAACTGGTCAGATATGATTCATTTCAGTGCTTTGGAGAGGGGGTGGAAGGATGCAGATTTGGTGGTAGTTTATGTGCAAGGCCCTATCACCACTCTTGTGGAGTGGTGTCACCACTGCTGTGTTCCATTGTTGGGAGAACTGACCAAGACAGAGGTACAGATTTAGTATCTTGATGAGGGGTGTCAAGACAGCATCAATGGCAAGGTTGAGTAGTTTCAGGTTAAGAGAGCCACCGATGAATCTAGACTTCCCAAGTGCATGCAGTAGTTACTTTTTTGCTTCCTTTGGAGTGACTACCCTGAAGTAGAAGTGGGGGATATTAGGGCAGCCTTGTGAGAGCTGTCCAAGCCAGATGGGGCAGTAAAGACATCGGGGTTGGAGAACATCACCCAAGTCTGTAAAGGAAGCATTAAAAGTATCTGCTATGAGCTTGGGGTTCTGGAAGGTTTCACCAATAACATGAAACAAGGTGAAAGGGGATTTGTTGGGTTTGCTGGTAAGGTCTTAGATATTGTCCCAAAATTCCCTGCCATTACCACAGGAATTTGAGAGCATTTCTTTAAAGTGAACAGTTTTGGCTAGGCTGGTCTCTCAAGTACAAGCATTCCTAGTTGCCTTGTAGTACAGCTAGTTAGCTGGCTTACTCACAGCACAAGCTTTGTGCCAGAGGTGGTCACTTGAGGCCATAAAGTTTAAGAGGGAGGTAGTGATCCAGGGTTTACAAATGCCTTTGACTTTCTGTTTTCTAAAAAAGACAAAAATATCACAGGCCATGTCAAAAGTGGTAATAAAGTGAGCCGGAGCTTGAGCTGCACTATTGGCCAACGTTACAGGCATGCTTACCTTTGTAAACGACAAAGCATTCTGCACACAGTTTCAATGATTCGCAAGAAACTTTACCTAAATTAGGGATTTTGCTAAATGTCTGTCTAGACAAGCTAAAGATCTACAAACCTTTTTACAATGGGGGCATTATGCTGTGTCATTTTTCTGTTCAAAACAGTCTGGATCACAACACACTTTGCACAATAGGTCACAGGCATGGTTATTTTTGTGGCTATAGACAGAGTGACAGTATTAACAGAGATACCTTGCCCCAATGAATTTCTTCATTTCTGTGACACTGTAGCAATGTCAACCATGCAATAATATAAACAGTGTTTAAGAAAAGCTTCCAGACCCCATACTAAACATCTTCCAAGATCCCTGATTGTGATATAGAACCTTAGTTCTTGTGGCATGTCACTTAAAGTGTCAGGGGTTTGCTCTGATAAACCTAGCTTGACGTGCAATATTTTAGCCTTATTTAGCAACTGATTGTCTGTATAGTGCTTGGAGTTTAGCAGTACGAGGACAGTTCCAGCAAAACACAGAGCATTTTCTCTGTTGTTTAAATCGGTCAAGTACCGTCTCTTTTTTCAATGATTTTACTGTATAAAACAGAATTCAGTGTATGTCTGTAACCCAGCCCCTTCCCCTCTCTGTTTCTTATGGTCATTATTACGAGTTGTAAAGTTTCATCAGCAATTACTTCTACATTGCTCTGTAACATGTCGGCTATGTGATCTAAGAAGGTAGCTGCATTTAACTCTTTAGGGCATGTTCTCCTTGAGAACAGGGGGTGATTTAAAGAGTCAGCATTCAAAGGCAATTGGACAAAGCCTTTTGGCTCTAACTGTGAGATCACATGTTCTAACATTTTTTGTATGGCTCTGTGAATTGCCCTAATGGCCTGGCTAAATGATTTTAGCCTTTCAAGATTGACAAACTGAAATCTTTCATAATATTCAGCAGCCCAGAGCCTGTGTAATATCCGTTCATAATGCTGCACTCTTTCTAAAAAAAACTGAAGGGGGCTCCCTGTGTGCAAACTCATCATTTTGCTGATTTTCACCACGCTGCTGGATTTCTAATTTGCAAGCTTGCTGAGAAACAGCAACATGCTGTGATATCCTATGTTGTAATATTTTCCTGGCATGCTTTACTTTCTTTCTCAAATTTTCTCTGATTGTTTTATTTCTTTACCCATTTTTTTGATCCCATTTATTTTTTTTCATTTTTTTAGCGCTGACTCCTTTTCACTTAGCCTGTGAGATTTTCTGCCCCTTAACTGTTTTTATTTTTTTCACAGCTCCACTTCTAGTGCCCTGGTCCTCTTATACATTTTGGCCAGATGCACAGCCAGTTTCAGCTCTGCGCTTGGCTGCATATAATACTGAAAATATAGCATTTAGCAAAGTACCTTTTAAAAAAGTCACTTTTAAAAAGACACACATTAGATTCATCCTGTAATTTGCTTTCATCAATCAACCTTCGAACAAGGCACCAGCTATAAGATTGAAACACCTCGATGCTAAATTTAATGCATCAATAGCTTTTTCTCGGAACCTTGGATGTGAAGCCTCTTTGTCTGTGATCTTTATGCCTGTGGTCCCTGCACTTGTTGATGCTGTACATTTTGACTCAAATTAAAGCAAAGGCTATTTTGTTCAGCACTGATAGCTGAAACTTCAGAACGTTTCTGGTTTCCTTCACAAACAGTTGAATGTCTGTTTTTTTTTTCTTCTCTCTCTCTCTTCCCTGAAGGATAACGTTTAACTGCTGACAAAACAGAAAATACCGTATCACTAATTTATTTCCAACATTATGGGGCAAATATCAGATCTAAACCTTTTTTAAACAACTATCTGTACAAAAGGAGAACCAAATAGATAAACATGCAACCTTTTCTTTTTTGTCAATAAAATGTTTTATTGTATCAAAATCCAATACATAGAATATAAACAACAAATATATGCATGGAAGCATTAAAGTTAAGTATAAATATATAAGTAATAAATTCATAGCTTCGTAGAATTCTCAATCAGGACTTGGTTTTAACACATAACACCTGTGGTATCTACTGTGTATAGTAACCTTGTTGAATAATATTTAGGGCCAGATATTCAAAACTTTGCCCAGGGGCTAAATTAGCACTGCCTGGTGGGGTGAGATACTGACAACAACAAAAATGAGAAGGGACCTGGTGGTAGTCATATCAGATGACCTAAAGGTGGGCCAGCAATGTGAGAAGGCAGTAAGGAGGGCTGAGGGATACTGAAATGCATAGGAAGAGGCATCACCAGTAGAAAACAGGAAGTTGTTGGCCCTCTGTACAGACAGTTGGTAAGACCACATCTGGAGTACTGTTTACAGTTCTGGAGACTCCATCTCCACAAAGACATAGACAGGGTGGAGGCTGTCCAGAGGAGGGCAACCAAAATGATGCAGGGTCTGCATCACAAGATGTATGAAGAAAGACAAAAGGAACTAAAGATGTATAGCCTCGAGGAAAGGAGGAAGGGGGGACATGATAGAAACTTTCAAATACCTCAAGGGAATCAACAAAGTCCAAGAGAATAGCATCTTTCAGAAAAAGAGATGTGCAAAAACAAGGGGGCACAATTTGAAGATGGGGGGACAGCTCAGAGGTAATGTGAGGAATTATTTCTTCACAGAGAGGGTTGTGGATACATGCAACAGCCTTCCTGAGGAGGTTGTAGAGTCAAAAACAGTGGGGGAATTCAAGAATGCATGGGACAGACGTAAGGCAATTCTACTGGAGGGTAGGAGAAAGTAGGCTGTTGGTTAACTAGGATCTGCAGTTTATCCATTAGGTAGGTAAATGGGCAGACTAGGTGCACCAAGCGGTCCTTATCTGCTGTCAAATTCTATGTTTCTATGTTCCTATGGTGGGCAAACTTAGCCCAGAGCAAAAAGCAAGCTATATTCAAAAGGAATAGCCTGGAGCAAAACCAACTGAATATAGCAAACAAAGAAAACCAGGCAAATAGGGCCAGGAGTGCAGGGCAGAAATAGCCTGGGAATAAGACTGCACTGAATATAGCAACAGGGAAGTGCACGCTGCTATTGCAGCTCATTAGACCCTGGAGAAAGCCAGTGTTGCAGGTGGAGAACATTGTGTAGATTGCACAGAGATATCTCCCATCTACTGCAAACTACAATGTAAGCCATACACTGCAGAACTATGCTAAGCTGAAGTGAGGTTTGCCCAGGGCTAACCTGATTGCACAGTGCTAACACTTTAGCCCAGTGCAAACTGGTTAGCCTGGGGCAAATGGGAGCTATATTCAAAGCTCCCATGCAAATACTTTGGTAATCTGTTGGCAAACAGGTACATTTACATCTCATTAACTGCTGCTTAGCATACATTACCATGCAGTTTGCCCGGTGCTACTGCATGGAGCACAAAGCTCCCCCTTTTGGTTGGAATGGAAGTACAGGCTCGATGCTGCAGGCCAAGGCATGCCCACAGCATCCCATGTTGGTATGTTGGTTGGAAAGGTCTACAGATCAATATAGCCATATATATATATATATATATATATATATATATATATATATATATATATGGCTATATTGATATATATTTATGAAACAGGGTCATGATAAAAACTGTAGAATAAAACCATTTATAGTGTATGGTGGAATGTGGTTGTGTATGGAAATCCAATACTGCAAAAAGATATTCTGATTTAGTAGTGATGTCCTCACTAACGCAGAATGACTTTTCATTCTGCGTTAGTGAGGACGTCAAAATACAACCGCCCCCAAACAGCGCTGTTCATTGGATAGGGGTGGTTGATGAGCTGTGTGCATGAGCCGACTCAGTGAGTGGCAAAATGAGAAGGGAACATCCGGTGGCAAGGACTGATAACGAAGAATAAAAAAAGTAAGAATACTTCTTTTGGGGGGGCCATACTCTATATAGAAAAGTGTATGGGAGTCCCCATACACAACCACACTATTCTAATACCCTGTGGTTTCCAATGACAATAGGGGCCTCTTGAGCTTTGCTCTCGAGGTCCTCATCGTCACTGGAAACCAGTCAGTATTACAATAGCATGGCTGTGTATGGGCTCCCATACACTATCCTATATATATATATATGGTACTATGGTGATACTTTTATTTATCGCCATAGTATCTATTTATCCACACAGTTAGTATGTCACAGATCTCTACAGAATTAATTTAGAATGTTCAACCTCAGAAGCCGTACTAACCATATTCAAATGCAAATAACTTTAAAATGAGAAAAGATAGCATGGTGCTGTGAGCATAGAAATTGTTCAGCTCAAAATTATTTACAAAATGAGTGGTGCTTTGTTTATAGATACCTTATATACTGTTTATAATTAGCAAGAAAACAGAAGAAAATGTAATTTTTTGTTCTCCTTTTTGACAAACAAATGTGAATAAATTTAAAACAAAAAAATGATAGCATGGTACTGTTAGCATGAAAAATGTTCACCACAAAAATATCTACAAAATGAGTGGTGTTTCATTTATAGATACCATTTTTTTATATCATTAGCAAAAAAACAGCATAACATTCAATTTTCTTTTCCCTGTTTTGACAAGTTATTTACATCTACCAAAATCAAAACATTCACACAACATCTAAACCTGTTGCATAAATGGAATATGCAGTGGTTCAGTGTGTGATGATGCATTTATCTTGTACAGTTTCCAATGACCTCTCATAACTGTCACTCATGCCTTCGGCACTCGTGAGGCTACTTGAGGTCACTGAAAACTGTACAAGATAAATGCATCATCACACACTGAACAGCTGCATATCCCTTGTATACACACACACACACAGACACACACATGTGTGTGTATGTATGTGTGTGTATATATATATATATATATATAGAGAGAGAGAGAGAGAGAGAGGCAAAACAACTCAGTTTAATGCATCAGTTAGGGTTGTTTCACAGTGAAAAAAGTGAGAAAATTCAGTTATAGGGTTGAAACCCCCCCTTGCACCCCCTCAGCCCTCCCCACCCAACTGGCATGAGGGTATGCGTTGGGGGTCATCAGCCCTAATCCCGACACCTGGTAGCCAAAATACAGTATCAGAAAATACAGATGCTGATTACTTGCTAGCGAGCAGAGCATTTCTGGGTGGGGGGACCAGTAGATCACCAGGTATTTCTTTGCATCTCAGGGCTACTGGGAGTTGGGGATCATGCTGGGGGGGCCACTAGATCACCAGGATTTAACATTAATTTGGGGGCTACCAGGTGTTGGGATTTGTGCTGAGGGGGTGGGGGGACCACTAGACCACCAGGATTTAACATTGATTTCAGGGTTACCGGGTGTTGTGGACCACTAGACTATCAGGTTCTTCTATGCTTCAGGGGCTACCAGGGGTTGGGAATCATGCGGGGAGGCACCGTCAGCTTTTTATCTGTGGTATTTAGCACAGCGCTACAGATTGCGCTAATGCCTGTAGAGCAGCACTGTACTTTTGAATATGCTGCACAGCCGGCATTCCTGGCCACTCCCCTAACTCCTGCCCCTGCAAACATTTACTTTTAGCATCAGTGCTATCACAGAGCACCTGTGCTATTAGGGCTTCTGCATAGTGCAGCCTGGTGCAAATCCAGCTCTATTCCAGGGCTATGGCTTTGCACCAGTGCAATGCTTTGGATATCTGGCCTTCGGTGTTTAAGCAGTAATCTATCATGTTAAATCTTTAAAAAAAAAGAATATATATCATACCTTGGAAAAATAAACCGTTCATCATTTAAGAGAATTTTGTTTGATAGAAAATATGTTTATCTAATATAACTGATTTAATTAGCAGTAGTTCTCCTCATACATACATATTCACCTAAAGTTAAAGGAAAAGAAAAGATTCAGAGGCCAGCAAATAGCTATTCTGATATGTTTCAACTATAAATATTTATCTAAACTATCAGAGGGAAATAGAAGAGAATTAAAGCAAGAACTTAGATATAAAGTGGATTGAAATAAAATATAGAAAACTAAGTTATTGATTTTTTTCTGGCAATTATTAACCTTTATTCACCAACTAGTTGTTGAGCCTTAACAATCAGACTACATGTGTGCATCAGTAGGAGCATCTCATTATACCAGACTTAAGACAGGTCATATATAAAGGTTAACTTTTTATCTCCAGCACACTACCTTCCACAGTCAACTGTGTGTTGTCAGCAAATAGTCTATATATACAGTACTCCCAAACTTGTCATCAAAAATATGACTCATTTCTGTTAATTGTAAGGTCATGGACCAAGACCTCTCAGAGAAATGACCCAAAATGCAAGTTTCAACATTAATTTCTGAGTGTATATTTGTAATGGTCCTGAACTAATTTCAAACTGTTTCCCATAGCTCCCTAGTTTAACTGCATTCCCAGAATAAGTATGTCAGAGTTCCTTCCACTTCATTGCACTTATTACAATTAGGATGATGAATTAGATCCATCTTATGCATGAGAGAAGGTGTAAAAAATAAGTTGTGAAGCATTTTATAGTACACCAATCTTAAGTTTACTGCTGCAAACATTTTAAAAGGCAATGACCATATTTTCTCCTAGTTCCAATTATGTGTACTCACTCCCAGCTCTGTAGACTATCTTCTTGCTGGTTCATGGATCATTCCTCTGCTGCATTCTATGAATGAATTATAAATGGTTGAGACAGAGGCACCAGTTTGCATGCATCCCAGAAAGCAGGCTGTATTGCTATTAGATATTGTATCTAACTGAATTGCTGATGCAATTACTTGTTGTAATTTTGCATGGTATTCTGGGTCAAAATATTAATTTTATATTTTTGTTTACCTGCACAGTCTGAGAGGAATGTGTTTGCCTTAATGAAGTCCTGGACTCTAATTATACCCCTTTATGTCCAATCATTATTATTTAAAACTTTATTATTGTCTAGAAAATTCCTATTTCCCTATATTGGTTATAATTTGGAATTTAGAATATTAAGATTTAAGCTAAATTTTACCAAACTTAACATTCTAATTACATCTGTTATTATTTTGGATCCCGGTATCCTCAAGTTCATAACAAAAATTATAGAACTGAGGGACATTTTGTGTACGTCAACCAATTCCTTCTCTAGTTTCATCCATTCTGGTATGTAAAAATTAGTGGCATTCAATAAGCTCCACTTTGTAATTTGGGAGATTTTAGCTGCTAGGTAGTAATAAAACAAATCAGAGGCTTCCAATCCTCCATTACTATTTCTAGTCAGTTTATGGTAAGCCAGATGGATTTTCTTATATCCCCACATGAACCTTGACAGATCTGAGTTGAGTTTTTAGCCCACTGTTTGGTTATGTGACAAGGAATCATCAAATAAATGTATACAATTCTGGGCAGAATATTAATTTTTATAATGTCAAGCCTTCCCCATAAGCCCAGAGGTAAATTATTCCACTTAATAAGGGGGGTTGCAATTTTATTTTTGATCTCTGCCAGATTTATTTTAATTGTTATTGCAATAGTTTTGAAAATCTCAATACCTAAATAATCTATACTTTTCTGTGCCCAAGTAAATCCAAATCTCAAAATTGCATCTTTATTGCACAGCCTGTTAAAAGATAGGAAATAACACTTAGTTGTAGTCAGTCTGTACCCTGAGAATTCACCAAAGTCATTAGAACCTTTAGGATTTGAGGTAAGGATCTCTCTGTGTCTGATCATGTTATGAGGAGGTCATCAGCATAAACTGAGGTATGCAACTCCACATTCTTGATTTGGATGCCCTTAATTATGGTGCCCTCATTTAACTTTCTTATTAGTGGGTCTATTGTTAGGTTAAAAGCAATGGGATAGTGGCATCCTTATCTTGTGCCTCTATGAAGTTGAAAGTATGGTGATGTTATACCATTTGTGATAACAGCTGAGGCTGGGTTGTTATACAGAATTTTGATCCACTTTACAAAATTCTCAGGACACTGGTAAAGCTCAAGTATTTCAAAAGTATGTGACCATAAAATTCTGTCAAAAGCCTTTTCTGCATCCAATGCTAATAATCCACAAGGAATGCTAGCCTTATTAGCATGATCCAAAATGTGAAATAGTTTACAGGTATTATCTGCTGAATGCCTGCCTTTCATAAAACCTGTTTGCTAGACAGAGACTAAGTAAGGTAGGACCACTTCCAATCTGTTAGAAATGATTTTGACCAATATTTTTATGTCTGTGTTTATTAAAGAAATAGGATGGCAACTGCCACATTAAAGAGGATCTTTGCCTGCTTTGTGAATTAGGGTTATACGTTCCCTTGTTTGATCTGAAGAAAGGATCCCTTTCTCCAATGCTTCATTAAAAACATTTTTAAGAATAAGTGCCAACTTATTACTAAAGGTATGGTAAAAGTTAACAGAATACCCATCAGGACCTGGAGTTTAATTTCTCTTTAGGGATTTAACAGCATTTGTAATCTCACCTTCCGTGATATTGGGTCCTAGTAATTTATGGTCTTACTCATTAACTTTAGGTATGTGGAAGCCTTCACAGAATTTGTGTCCTGTCAGTCCAACATTGACCTGTTCCTTCCCATAAACATCCTTATAAAATTCATAAAATTCCTCATTTATTTGTTTATATCCTAGAAGAATGTGATCTGAGCCTTGTGCTTTAATTGCTGTGATGTTGGTGGTTATAGAATTTTGTTCTCATCTAAATGCTAG
Source organism: Neoceratodus forsteri (assembly GCA_016271365.2). Classification (NCBI taxonomy): domain Eukaryota; kingdom Metazoa; phylum Chordata; order Ceratodontiformes; family Ceratodontidae; genus Neoceratodus; species Neoceratodus forsteri. Next base: position 45,402,372 of record JADMNL010000035.1, read on the forward strand.
CAACTTCATTGCCCTAGGTCCTCAGTCCAAATGTTTAATTTTAGATTTCCTAATAGCAAAATCTGCCTCAGAACTAATAAGGTCATTATACTGTGTTTTCTAATTTGACCAGGATCTCCACATATCGTCTGCTGCACCTTCGTCTAATCTTTCCTGCAAATTTTCTATCTGCTGTAGGAGTACCCCTTGTGTCCAAGCTCTTTCTTTTTTCTTCCTAACTCCCAAGTTAAGATCACCCCTTAAGCAGCACTTGAGTGCATTCCACATGTTTGCCCAAGAAGAATCTCCATTATTGTTTATGTCAATTAATTCAACTATTTTATTTATGATTTCTAATTTTGTATCCTTCTCATTTATGAGGAAATAATTTACCCTCCAGCTTTTAGTACTCTTATTTATTATGAGTTTAGAAATTCATTGCTACAAGTGAATGATCCGAAATTACATTGTGTTTTATCATTGAGTAGTTAACCCTCTTAATAAAGTCTTTAGGGATTAATATGTAGTCAAGCCTTGATCCTGATCTATGGTGACCAAAAGGTGTACTCCTTAACCCTAGGTGCAGTAACCTCTAGATATCTATCAGTTTGGTATTGGACATCAAAACTTCTAATTCTTTATCCACCCTTGCCCTATGTGGTCTAGCAATAGATCTGTCTAGAGTGGGATCAATAATTGCATTTAGGTCTCCACCCAGTATCACTGTTGTATCATTGTATCTATTTAGTAAAGTGAAAACCTTCTCAAAGATATTGTGGTCTGGAGCTGTGGGACCATAAATACTAGCAAAAGTGAATCTTTCTTCTCCAGTCTTCCCATTTAGGATCAGGCCATCGGTGTCTGCCACTTTATGCTTGTAGCTGGGTTGTGGGATAACAGATGGACCAGACACCAAACTTCAGGTTCCACATACAATCTCTGTGTGATGTTTATTCAAAATACAGATACAGAAGCAAATGATTTGATACCTTTTAATGGACCAACATAGATGTAACAACAAGAACAAAGTGCTCTAGCTTTTGGACCAACCAGTCCTTCTTCAGAAGCTCATGGCAGTTGTTTAGAAAATACAATACTTATAACAGCTAAATAATGCAGAGAAAAACAGAAAAAAAATCCCAATTGGTTTAAAATACTCATTAAAGAGAAAACAGAAGATTATGTCAGAGAAGTTTAACAGTACCATACTGCCTTCAGCCAGGAGAAACCCTGGGTCAAAGGTGCTTGGTGGAACACACATCAAAAAAAATCCTACTGCATATAAATTGAATTGACATAAGATAACACTGCTGAAGCAGATAACTCCTAAATCAAGCTATGAGTGTCACAGTTTGTATAAGGATGTGATTACTGAAATGCAGCCCCCACCCAGATTAAAGACAAACTAAGATTGTTATAGGGCTCATGAAGTTTCAATATCTGCATTATAGACAAGAATTTACCAGTAAAGTTGTCTTAAAATCATCAGTGCACACTGTGTGATGTGTAAAACCTAGCTGGACCTGTCACTCAGCTGTACTCTCAAGCTAGATATAAGGCCAAGAAATTTCAAAAATCTCAGGACTATATAAATGATAATATAAATTGACAATATTAGTGTCAAACAAAAAACTCTAGTTGAGGAACCTCAAGGAATTAAGACCATGTAGCCTGATATGTACTGATGTCAATATACACTGAGAATGTAACACCTTGATGTACAAGTGTCTAAGGAATCTGAAAAAGAGATACAAATGTAATTTCTCCCCTCCTCTTCATACAAACAATACACTCTAACCCATAATGTGGGTGGGGGAGATACATATCTTAAGGAGATGTTGTCTCTCTCTCTCTCTCCCCCCCCACTTTCTCTCTCTCTCTCTCTCTTTCTCTCTCCCCGTCTCTCTCTCTCTCTCCCCCCACAGACACACACACACTCTCTCTCTCCTAGTGAACCTTTATTCACTTCAGTCACTGCAATTGTTCCCCAAAGGAATTCAAATTGTCACGAAATCCTGAGTAAAAGGCTTATGTCTCCTAATACCTGCAGAGCAAAAATGTGACACTATTTAACCGTACTACTATCTGCATAGTATCATTTCCAAGGGTTCTGGATAGAACTACCATGAAATAAACCTGCCACCCTCCCCAGGATATGGTAACTAGAAGTAAATATAAAGTATGTGTGTAAGACCATCAACATATCCACAAATTACTACAATATTAGCCTAATGTAAAAGGATCTGTGCAAACCCCCATACAAATGAGATCATGCACTCCAATATGTACAGAGTTACAAAAATTATATGTGACAGTATATGATAACACTCCTGAATATGGTGCAAGGACTCTATCCCACCCCAGGCAAAGAAGAAAAGTAAGGAGGAATTATAACTCCATATATCTAAATAGAGACCTACCTCAATGTGACAGCAAGCCCCACAGCTGTTATATCACATACCTAGCAACACATACTCACACACATACATACACACACGTGGGGGGTCACGTGATGCAGTCAAGCTAACAGCAGCACTGGTCTCGAACTCTGATCTACCACCTCCTGCAAACCCTCTAAAATTAGTATTACAAGCTTCTGAACGAACCACAAGGATTGGTAAACCCTGCTTCTCCTTTGGCTAGCGCAAGTGAATCAAATTTAATGGTCGCAAAGCATATTCGCGATCATGGAAGCCGAAATGAAACAGGCGGCAATGCGACACACTCAGCCTACCACACCGGACAAATCCTCCAAAAAATCAAGAAGCCAGGGGACAGGAAACTCCAACAAAATGAATAGCCCTAACACCTCTACTACACCTTTGTCTGAGGAGAGATTTCTGCAGGAGTTATTGCCTTTTCAGGAATCATTAACCAATATCGCTACAGAATTGAAATCAATTAAAAGTGACCTTGCAGGCCTCCAGGCCAGAATGACTGACTCAGAAGCCAAAATTTCTTCCCAGGAGAGATGGAGGGAGAAAGTTGATCCTGAAATTGTCCTGCTCAGACAACAACTTCACAAACTCCAACTTATGACAGAAGACCTAGAGGGGAGAAGTAGAAGGAACAACATCCTGATTATGGGGCTTTCCGAATCAGAAGAAGGCGTTGATGTTACTGCCTTTATACAGAAATGTCTACTCAAAGTAGCGGGACCCTCTCCATTGAATCCTCAATACCATATAGAGAGAGCTCACCGCTCCCTTAGACCAAAGCCATCGACAGGATCTCCTCCTCGGCCCATCATTATCAAGTTCCTCAGCTTTATAAAGAAACAACACGTCATGGCTAAAGTGAAAGAACTGCAATCGGTTATGTGGGGAACCTCTAAAATCAGAGTCATGCAAGACCTTCCCCTCGAAACAAGGCAAAGGTGGGCTGCCTTCCACCCTGTTGTTAGCAAATTAATTGCAGCCAGTATTCACTTTAAGATGTTATACCCGGCTAAGCTACAAGTAATGATCGACAGTAACTGGATCTCCTTCGATTCGCCAGATCAAGCTATTAAGGACCTTACTCTCCGACTACCTGATCTTTTCAAAGCAGGCTGACTATATAGATACTAAACAAAATCCAAACAAAATCCAACCATGTTGTTTTTTTTTTTCTTTAAGTTTCAATTATTTATTAAAGCAATAGTAGTGATCTACCTGCTGGATTTCAGCAGAGGGAGGAAGATGAGGTTCAGGCTTCAGTGGAAGTTGTAAGGCCCACCCTCTTTTTTGATAGGCCAAAAGCACTCTCTCAAGTGGGGGAGAAGACCAGAACCTTAGTATTAGTAGATGTTTGTGGGTGGTTATTTGGGAAACGGACCGAATTTAGTCCTACTGCTGTTTAGGTCCCCGGCCTGGAATCATGTTAACCGAAGGGGGCTGCTGCTTCTCTGTGAATAGCACTAACTGATATTCCCCTTCACCTATTTGTTTTAATAGATATACAGTTCCATGGTCTATAAGCGCCCCTGATATATCAAGTCGAGTTAATCACTTTATAATGGATTCAGTTTTAAATCAGTTTAAATTCACAGGGGGAGAATACGGAAGTGATAACTATTCATTTGGTCTATAGCTGAATATCATCAGGGTTAGTTCAGTTAAACATATGGCGCGAGAGCGTGTGTGTAAGGGGGCCTACTTATATTCAACCTGAGCTATGCTCCTCCTGGGTTTTTAAGATAAGTGAACTAAAGTCTGATGGTATCTAACTGTAGGTCGATAAGTGGAGCTAGACCTCAGTGGTAGACAACATCCCACCCTGTTCATACTAGGCCACACACATACTCGTTGGCATGAAAGACAAAGCTAAAATGATGGGTTAGTATTTGTTTGTGGGTAGTCATTTAGGGGGCAGAGCTGGCTTGACTGTACAGACAACTAGGACCCATGAGAGGTCCCACGATAATATGACATTCAGACCGCATACAGGTTTTATATTAAATCTGGGCGATGCAATGAAAGGGGTGAAGCTCCTGCACTTTCGCAGGTTGGTACTGACAGACTCGGGGAATTGGGAAATAAAGATAAAGAGCACCAGGCGCAAGAGGGGGAGTTAGCACCATCCCATTTAGATTGAATTACCAGATAGGATCCGAGTTTATAGGGGAAACTACACTGTATAGAAAGTTGTTTGCTTGGACATTCAAGGTTTATTTTCCCGATACCTTTAAGGAGTTAATACGATTTATGCTAGCTGGAAGATAGCAGCTGCCGGGGTTGGTGGGGGCTCGGGACCGAGGCATGCTTGGGAAACTTGCATCAGGGACGGAGATTTGAGGGGATAGGCATATCTCAAAGGAACCCAGTTCTAGGGAGACATAATCGAGGGCAGGTCAAACCTTCTCATAATTTGTGAAATGAGATCCTCACTTACAACAGATTGAGACTGGGAATTCTGTGGGTCAATCGAGATATTGCCAGAAGGGTTGGGGCCCCATCTACCTGTGCAAGATCTTTAAAATGGATGTTTGGTAATTTATGAGGCCTTTGTGTAAATAGTTATATCAGTTTTTTTTTTTTGGGGGGTTCATGATAATGTTCTGACTATACAGAGCTGGCTTTATGTCTGGAAAGAGAAGTCCGGTACAGTTAATTGGGACAGTTCATATGGTCTTTTTTCTTCGGGGAGGAGGTGGGAGGGGGGAAGGGTTGGAGTGTGCCCCGGGGACTGGCTAATTTGGTTTATTATGTGTTATGATGTTTCCTGGTTAACAAGGCAAAATGTCAGCAAAACCACTTAAAATTGCCACGTGGAATATAAGAGGTCTCAGAGACAGAACGAAGAGATATCAGGTCTTTAAAAACTCTGAGATGCTAAAAGTAGATATCCTTATGCTTCAAGAAACCCATTTATTAGACACAGATGCACACTGGTTGCATAGACAGGGCTTCTCACAAGTTTTTGCTGCAAGTGGGTCAGCATCAAGTAGAGGAGTAGCTGTCATAATAAAGAAAACATATAATGTTTTTGGCAGAGGAGAAGATAGCAGATTCAGAAGGAAGATTCATATTAGTAAAAGGTTCTTTCAATAACAAAGTAGTAGTATTGGGTTCCATATATGGACCAATAGGAGGGGATGCTGAGTTCATTATGGGCTTAGCAGGAAAGATAAGTGGAATACTGCCTGCCCAATTAATTCTGGGTGGGGACTGGAATATCCTGCCATCCCAGAATCTAGATAGAACGTCTCTGCCACCGAAATTGCCCACACCTGCTCAAAGGGCTCTAGCAGATTTTAGGGAAATCTTGGGACTATGCAACCCTTGGCACCTTCTTCATCCTTCAAGCTGGAGGTTTTCCTTCTATTCACATGTCCACTGATCCTGGTCGAGAATAGACTATATTCTCATTAGTATTTCACTTTTGCCTGGTCTCTGTCAGACAGACATTGAACCTATTGTACTATCTGACCATTCAGTTGCTTGGTTAATGCTTTCCCCAGATTTTATTCTTCAAAGAGATACCAGCTGGAGATTAAATACACAACTCTTGAAGGATGATCAAATTCTTTCTCATATTAAAGGTCTGATTCTTTCCTTCATGGAGTGTAACAAAGACTCTACACCTAGGGGCGATTGAGTTTGGTGTGCCCTCAAATGCTTTTTATGTGGGAAGCTAATTAAGTTAACATCTAGGAGGAAGAGAAGTAGAGAGCATAAAGCACTCTACCTCCTAGCTCGTATTAAAGAGTTAGAAAATTCCTTACTTGCTTCCTCGTCCTCCAATTCTATGGAGACATTGTTAGCGTTAAAGAACAAATACGCAGATTTATTAAAAGAAAAGGCAGAATACGCTATTTTGAGAACCCAAGCCAAATATGTAGACCAAGGGGGAAAAAGATGGTCGATTACTATCTTTGAGATTACAGAAAATAGAAAGCTCAAGGCTGATCCCGGCTCTGGAGGCCCAGGACGGTTCTATTAAAACTTCACCTAGAGATATTACCAAAGTTTTTGAAGAATTTTACAGCTCTCTTTACAGTAAAAGTTCTACCCAAGTATCCTTGTTAGAGATTGAAAGCTATCTGGATGGCTTGACTCTACCCTGTCTACAGGTCCATCATAAGTTAGCATTATCTTCCCCCATTTCCATTTCGGAATTGGAAGAGGCAATTAAAGGACTGGCATTAGACAAGTCACTGGGACTCGACGGCTTCCCTTCCAATTTCTATAAAACCTTTCGTAAAAAGCTAGCCCCTCTTCTTCTTAATTTATATGAATATATGTACACTGCAGATACCTTAGACCCCACGTTACTGGAGGCCATGATAGTTTTACTTCTCAAGCCGGATAAACCGCCCAAAGATCCTGCTAGCTACCGGCCCATTTCTCTGTTAAATTGCGATATTAAAATACTAACAAAAATTCTAGCTAATAGGGTCAGGAAGGTTTGGACCCACCTGTTGAGCCCTGAATAAGTTGGCTTTGTACAAGGCTGCTCTTCGGCTGACCATCTTAGAACACTCTCACACATTTTTCATGCAGCTCAAACATCTCGGATCCCTATGGCCCTTATCTCGTTAGACGCTGAAAAGGCTTTTGATCGAGTCAATTGGGACTTTCTCTGGGCCACAGTTAATAAAATGTGCTTTCCTGATACACTCATTAGATGGATCCAGATGGTATATAAGTCCCCTTCCACGAAAATCTACTGTAATAGTGTTTTTCATCCTGATTTCTGTTTTTTACTGGCACCAGACAAGGATGTCCATTGTCCCCTTTCCTTTTCAACTTATATTTGGAACCTCTCCTCCTTAGCATTAAACGGGCTCCATATGTACAAGGCTGCCCAGTATACCATCACTCACTAATCCTATCTGCATACACAGATGATATATTGCTCCATTTGGCGCATCCCGATACATCACTGGCACATACGCTACAAATTATTACACAATACAGTCAAGTGTCTAATTACAAGTTAAATCTTGCAAAATCCAAAATCTTCCCACTGAATGTATTTACCCACAAAGCCAATTTCTCACAATTCGGGATGAAGTGGACTCCGCACTTGATTAAATATTTAGGACTGCATCTCTCCACAGATCCTGGATTGCTCAGGAAGTGTAATCTGGATGACCTAAAGGTAAATATCCAACACAATCTTTAAAGATGGGCCAAGCTCCCTCTCTCGTTATGGAGCCGGGTTAGCATAGTCAAGATGAATGTTCTGCCCCGTCTTTTTTTATCCCTTGAACTTGCTTAATTTGTGGCTCCCTCTATCCTACCTGCAGCGCTTCCACTTCATACTTTCTAAATTTATCTGGCAGGGTAAATGCCCTAGACGCTCTTTTCTTAAACTTAGTCTCCCCAAGGATTTGAGTGGATTACGTCTCCCCAACTTCATCTTGTATTACTGGTCCAGTCACTTGTCAAAACTGGGGAGATGGCTGTTAGTTGGGGACAATGACTTTATTCCTATTTGGCTACAGCTTGAAAGACAAATTCTGGAGTCAAATAACCTTAATTCACCTATCATTTTCTCTCTCTCCTATTCGACTCTGCCAACTTTAATAAAGGAGTCCGTTATCGGTACCTCGCTCAAAGTTCTTGCTCAATGCTGGCACTTTTTTGGTATATCAGGTAAAAGGGACATGGCACAGCCTCCCACCCTGAATCCCAATATTAGAATTGGTGGATTACCGATTCCATCTGGGTGGCTCCCTCAACTTCATGGAATACTGATAGAAAACCTTTTCCCGCATGGCTCTCTTCTCTCTTCTCCCAAAATCATGGTAAGTTTCAAAATACCTCAAAAAGATACATTTAAGGTATTTCAATTGAGACACTTGGTTCTGAATAACTTTGGAACTGAGCTTAAAGAATCTCAAATCAGGCCCTTCTTTTTTCATATTCAAGGTAATGTAAACTGATCGCATGCGATCTCAAAGATTTATTCCTTACTTTTAGGCCTCAAGTTCCCTGAACCCCAAGCAAGTTCCGCAGTCTGGACTTCTCTTCTGCCAAATACCACTTTTAATTGGTCTCAAATTTGGACAGATCTACACAGATTTCATACCCAGGACAGATTAAGGCTTATTCAATATCATATTTTAAATAATATGTACTATACTCCGGTTAAACTGGCTAAATTGGGCAGGCTTCCAGACTCCAATTGCATTAGATGCAGCTAGGCCGAAGGGAACCTGTTACATATATTTTGGTACTGTGAGAAGGTAACTCCTTTGTGACAGGCAATTCAGTCCAAACTTGATCCATTACTGGGTTTGGATGGATTGTTCACTATAGAGATATGTGTCCTGAGTATATACTCTAATATTGAAATCCTGGAATGTAAATTCCACATGGCACTAATTTCGATGGTGGTTAAAAAATTGGTACTCAAGCACTGGATGGATCAGCTGACTATAACCTATGCAGAATGGTTAAAGGAATTGTCTGTCTGTTTTAAGACTGAAAGGTTGATTGCAAGTTTGCGCAACTGTATGGGTTCATTTAACAAAAAATGGGGTAAACTGTATGCCTTATATTTGCATAAATAACCTCTGTCAGATTTGTCTCTGTCCAAGCCTCAGCCTGTTATCGATATATCACAATATCTTAGCAATATTCCTTGTTTAGTTAGCTGTTACTCGGGTGAGGGGGCATACTCCAGGGGTGGGGGAGGATTAAGGGTGGGAAGTATATGGGGTGTTGGAATGTAATCGGTGGGAATTGGGGGCATTTGGGCATCTCATGTTTCCCATGTTCTGCTTTATGACATGAGGTAATAATTGGGATGCATGTGGGGGGTTGTATTACTTTAAACATGACATAACTGGATATGTGTTCTGAGATATTTGTATACTTAAACTTAATAAAGCATTGAAATTTCAAAAAAAAAATACATACACACACGTACCCACATCCCACACATGCTGAAGTCCTATAATATGTCAGTTTGAAGAAGGAGAGGTCTGTGGATGTTAGTTTCTATAGTGTCCCATAAAACCATGATCAACGTTCATCCCATCTGCTACCACATTGAGATGTAAAATAAGTTTAATCTCAAAAGCTCATCTCTGTTGTGTGTTTTTGAGATTTCCTTTTAAGATCATTACTGACATATCTGAGATTGAGTGGTCAGGCTTGGAGAAGTGGTACCCCACTGGTTTTTCAGTCTTCTTTGCTGTAATAGTATGTCTGTGTGAGTTCATCCTAGTGTGGAGCTGTTGGTGTGTCTCTCCAACATAACCTGTTTGTGGACATCTCTTGCACTGAATGAAATCAACAACATGTCGTGACATGCATGTATAACTCTCATGCACCTGGAATTGTCTGTTTTATGATGTAACCACACAGTCCAAGGTAGAAATGAGCCCACAAGTCTTACAGGGGCGTTGATTGCAGGGTCGTGTGCCATTGTGTGACATGGTATTCTGTTCTGGTGAAAGTTTGCTCCTAATAATTAGGCTGGATAAATTTGGTGGTTGTTTAAAATATAGTAGTGAGAGTTCCTTAAAAATACAATTAAGGGTTTCATCCTCACTAAATATTGGGTGGAGGTCTTTAATAATCTTACGCAGATGTTCAAGGTCTGGATGATATGTGACTACCAAGGGTATTCTGTCTGTAGCTGTCTTTTCTTTATGTTGAAGTAGTTGTTGTCTTGGTACTTGCGCTGCCCATTCTGTTATCCTGTCAATTTCCCTGGAAGAGTGTCCCTGCTCAATAAAGGTGTTTTTCAACATAGCCAAATGTGTATCTCTGTCAACCTCATTTGAACAAATACGGTGACATCGGAGTGCTTGACTGTATATGACAGATTTTTTTTGTATGGTTTGGGTGATTACTTTTCTTGTGCAGGTATCTCTGTCTGTCTTTTGGCTTCCTGTGAATACATGTATGTAAGGTTCCATCCTTAATGGTGACTGTGGTGTCCAGAAAGTTAACCTTAGTGGTAGAGTACTCCAGGGTAAGCTTTATTGTAGGGTGGAGATTATTAAGTTTGCAATGAAAATCTTTGAGTGCATCTGTGCCCTCCATCCAGATGATAAACAAATCATCAATATAACGGAAATAAGCTAGTGGTTTGTGGGGATACTGGGGAAAAAAAGGGGAGGGGGAGAGAGAGACAACATCTCCTTAAAGCTATGTATCTCCCCCACCCACATTATGGGTTAGAGTGTATTGTTTGTATGAAGAGGAGGGGAGAAATTACATTTGCATCTCTTTTTCAGATTCCTTAGACACTTGTGGTACATCAAATTGTTACATTCTCAGTGTATATTGACATCAGTACATATCAGGCTACATGGTCTTAATTCCTTGAGGTTCCTCAACTAGAGTTTTTTGTTTGACACTAATATTGTCAATTTATATTATCATTTATATAGTCCTGAGGTTTTTGAAATTTCTTGGGCCTTATATCTAGCTTGAGAGTACAGCTGGGTGACAGGTCCAGCTAGGTTTTACACATCACACAGTGTGCACTGATGTTTTTAAGACAACTTTACTGGTAAATTCTTGTCTATAATGCAGACATTGAAACTTCATGAGCCCAATAACAATCTTAGTCTGTCTTTAATATGGGTGGGGGTTGCCTTTCAGTAATCACATCCTTATACAAACTGTGACACTCATAGCTTGATTTAGGAGGTATCTGCTTCAGCAGTGTTATCTTATGTCAATTAAATTTATATGCAGTAGGATTCTTTTTATGTGTGTTCCACCAAGCACCTTTGACCCAGGGTTCCTCCTGGCTGAAGGCAATATGGTACTGTTAAACGTCTCTGACATCATCTTCTGGGTTGTTTTTTTAAATGAGTATTTTAAACCAATGGGAATTTTTTTTCTGTTTTTCTCTGCATTATCTAGCTGTTATAAGTATTGTATTTTCTAAACAACTGCCATGAGCTTCTGAAGAAGGACTGGTTGGTCTGAAAGCTAGAGCACTTTGTTCTTGTTGTTATATCTATGTTGGTCCATTAAAAGGTATCAAAGCATTTGCTTCTGTATCTATTCTTGCACGGACCAATACGGCAACTACTAAATCTAGATTTCAAAATACATGAAATAAGCTTCTGCAATGTCTTATTCCTTCTTCAGTACATCAGTTTACAGCAACAGACTATGTATGTCCTTTCTCTGCACTTATTCAGCACCTACTGACACTGATCTCTGATCTAACTTACCAGTTGAGATGCAACCTCCACCCCTATGTGGGTCCAGTTTGCTTGGGTAGTGGGGGCTCAAAAGGAAAAAAAAAAAAGCTATAGACAAAGAACCTCAATGCAAAATCACTGAAAGAAGGGTTATCCCAAAGGGCATTGGCAGCAAATCAAGTTTCAAAGAAATACATCATACATACTTCCACAATACAAAGCATCATGGGATATATGCAAATCACCATGACATTTCCAACTTGTTCAGTTTACAGAAATTTACATGTATTTTGAATAGCACAACTAACTTAGTTTCTATAATAGTCACCTAGTACTTTTTACCATTATCAAAAACACCTAGCGCCATGGTATGTTCAACATTTGCAGGTTTCATAAACATAAGGTGTATTATGACATAGTGCTGTTATGCACTATATCCAACAACAGTAAGCACAACCTGTTTTATATATGCTTGGATGTCACAACAATAACCTCCCTGTATGAGGACCTGAGAGGGAAAAAGAAAATTAAAGAGGACACTATAGCATAGTCAAGAAAGGGAAGGGGGTGCCCATAGGTGGCCAACCTTATGGACTAGAAATTGTAAAGGACTGATTAGGCAAAGAATTAGAAGAACTGTTGTAGCAGATTTAAGAAAAGGTCAGTCCTCAAGAGTGGCAGAAGCCTCCTGTCACAATGCTCCAGTTGAAAATTAATTAATCAATCTTTATTTATCCAGGTGAAATACCATTGAGACAACTTATTTACAAGGTGAACCTGGGTCGGGTACAGGCAATTGGTAAAATATGATACAAAGTACACAAGGCAGCAGAGACAGAGTGCAGGAAGCAGGTTACATACCACAATGTCTTATACATTAGTACACAATATACATATGCAAACAATACACATTTCATTCAGTTAGGTAAAAGTCATACACAATATACATTTCATTCAGTTAGGTAAAAGTTATATAAGGAGGAGAATTAAACTGAGGGAGAATACAAGAAAAAGCAGGTTATTAGTGAAGACAGTTGCATGATTCCTTAAAGGCCCTCGCAAAAAGATTTTAAAAGAAGGTCAATTTCACCGGAAGAACAATTTTCAGCATTTTTTGTACATTGTTCTGAAGGACAGGGAAAGATTGATTGATAGCCACTATGCCAAATCACATTTTAACCTTGGGAATAAGAAGAGAGGTCTAAGAAAGGCTTCTTAAGAGGAAGCTCCCTACAGGGCAGACAGGAAGGCAGTCAGAGATGTATATTGGAAGCTTATTAAAGATGCCTCTAAGTGTCCAGAGGACTGCATTTTTGTGGCGTCTGAATCTAACAGCGCTCTAACCTACCATAGTATAAAGGGTGCAATGGTGGGTTAAACATGTCGCACCAGTTCTGACTCTAATTGCCCAGTGGCAATGAGTATCAAGTTTCACTAAGACCATACTTGGTCCATGCCCATATAAGATGCCAGCATAGTCCAACTGCGGCATGAAGGTGGTTTGCACAAAATTAGTTTTGGCCTCCTGTGTGAGTAGGTGCTTTATCCAGAGGAATATACCAAGCTTCTGTTTTAGTTTTTAGTCAGATCCTCAATATGTTCCAAGTATGATAGCCTATCATCAACCCATACCCCCAAGTATTTAAATTGTGATACTAATTATACTAAAGCCCTATTTCTTGAAAAAATAGTAATTACCCCTGCCTTCTTGGAGCTGTTACCTGCCCCATACACTTGCTCCACCCACTCCCTATGCATTAGATTGTAATGTTCTTCCTTTAGGTGAGTTTCCTGTAGGAAAGCAATTGAGGTACCCAGATTTTTAAAAAGGTGTATTGCAGTGTATCTTTTTAGTTTATTGTTTAAGCCCGTAATGTTCCAGGTAATCAGGATTAACTCATTAATAAGTGTCATTTATTTGAAAATGCATATTGACCGGTTTTTGTGGTATAAAGTGTTAACTGGATGGGCAGTGCTGTTGACTATTTTATTTAAAATGATATTAAAACCTCCAACAGTATATCTGCAGTACCCTAAAAGTGGTCTCAGCAATCTTTCTGACAACATGGTGAGCTCCAGTTTTCCGATCATAGAAAGTAAAGAAACATAGCAGAAAAGAGAAAGTAAAAATTGAGTATACAGAATGTTCATCCCTCTGAAGAAATTATGTGTATATTATGAACATATGAAATTTGCCAGCAGATAAAGGCCTAGAGGTCTATCACGTCTGCTCGAATGTGCAGCTAGCAACCTTTATTCTGCAGCTGCCCCTCCCTCCCACCCTTCCCCTTCATTAACCCTCCCCCTTGTCCTGTCCCATCCTCGTTTGAAGCAGTCCACTGTTCTGCATACCACTTCAGCAGGTAACGCATTCCACCCAGCCACCACCCTCTCTGTAAAAAAGTGTCTCCTCATCTCCCTCCTGAATCTTCCTTGCTCCAGTCTCATATCATAGCCCCTGGTGGCCCTCCCCTCTCTTACTTTGAACAGCCCCTCTGTACCCATCTTGTTTATTCCTTTCATGTATTTAAAGGTTTCAATCATGTCACCCTTGTCTCTCCTCTCCTCCAGTGAGTACATGTTCAACTCCTTCAACCTCCTCTCGTATGATAAGTCCCCCAGCCCCTTGATCATCTTTGTCACTCTGTGCTGCACCCCCTCCAGTAACTTAATGTCCCTCTTCACATACGGACGCCAGTACTGCACGCAGTACTCCAGGTGTGGTCTAACTAATGACCTATACAGTGGCAGAATCACCTCCTCCCTCCTCAAGGATATACCCCTTGCAATACAACCCAGCATTTTGTTGGCCTTTGCAGCTGCCTTCCTACATTGTGCGAGTTGTTCATTGACCCTGTAATGAGCACACCCAGATCCTTCTCCTCCTATGTCTGGGCTAGCTGCACTCCCCCTAGCTGGTAACTCCTCCTTGGGTTCTTCATCCCAAAATGCAGCACCTTGCACTTTTTGGCATTAAAGCCCAGTTGCCAGGTGTCTGACCAGGTTTCAAGCTTTGCCAGATCATCCTGCAACCCCTGCCATCCCCCTAGGTCATCCACCACCATGCCTACCTTGGTATCATCAGCAAACAGACTGATCTTGCTCTTGATGTCCCATGATATGTCTGCAATGAATATCCCAAACAACACTGGTCCCAACACTGAACCCTGTGGAACACCGCTCGTCACTGCCCTTGGGTGTGAGAGCTCCCCACCCACCACCACCCTCTGTTGTCTTCCATATTGCCTCCTAGCAACCTTTTTTTAACAAACATCTACACAATAAAGCTATACCAAGTATCAAGTTAGCACCAAACAGATAAACCAGCAGTCATTTTTAAACATGCATCTAAATCAAAACTACTATTCATTGTTGGAAATAAAATAAGAATCTTCTGGAGTGATCAGGACATCATCATTCCCTTCCTTGGATAAAAGCTTCACATTATTCTTCCCAGGTGCTCATAATGATTGACTATTTAAAGCTTTTTCAAAAAGTTTTAAAACTTAAACTGTACTTTTCATTTGGCCTGCCCTGTGTCTCTATCCTTTGTCTATCTCAGGCATCTGGGCTCCTTATAAAAAAGTGAGTACTTGACCAAGTACATACTTCCAAATAAAACCCACCTGTTACCTGTCACCAATCCAACCATCTCCATTCAAAAATAAATAAAAGTCTACATGAAACAACATTCAAGTTGTTGTTCAACTATGAGCAGATACTGGGAGGGAAGCTGCCCTAGCTTTACACTCATTTAGTAGAGGCACAGGTTTTTGAAATAATTCTAAGACAGAGAATCACTTTTTCATGCATCACTATTTAATGCTCCATGTAGAGTAGCTCTTGTATCAAACGGTATGTACTTTTAGCTATAAAAAAATACTCTTTTAAAAGCTTTTCTGGCTGTAAAAAAGGCTACACACTTTAGTTTTTAAATACTATAATTTTGCTATGATGTAATTTTATTCAGTATTTATGATAGGTAGAATCCCTGCCTTATTCTACAAAAAAGTCACCAAGTATTTTTTTTTAACTTTATGTTTTATTTTATAATAAAAACAAACATACGTATATTGTTTACAAAGCACAGATGTTACAGTTAAATACATTTATTTCCCATAAAGGGTACCACTCCTCTTAATAAAACAATATGAACCATTTGGTGCTTTACAGATACATCAGCTGGATGGATATGGGCCCCATTACAGCAATGGTATTTCTACAGCAAAGGCCAACAGGATGCTTGGATGCATCACTAGGGGGCTCACCTCCAGAAGGAGGGAAGTGATACTTCCACTGTATAACTGCTTGGTGAGGCCGCACCTTGAGTACTGCGTGGAGTTTTGGAGGCCACATTTAAAGAGGGACATTAAACTCCTGGAGAGGGTCCAGAGCAGGACAACCAAAATTATTTGGGGCTTGGGGGATAGGACCTATGGGGAGAGACTCAAAGAGCTAAACATGTACATATTGGAAGAGAGAATGGACCAGGGGGACATGATAGAGGTCTTCAAGTACATGAAGGGGATAAAAAGAGGAGGAGCAGTCAGGGTGCTCCGAAAGAAGGAGGGGAACAGAGCATTGGCAGATCCTGCCAAACCAACCTGGTGGAGTTCTTGACTGGGTAACTAGGCAACTGGACAGGGGCCATGCAGTGGATGTCCTGTATCTGGACTTCAGTAAGGCATTCGACTCGGTGCCGCATGGAAGGCTGGGAAGGAAGTTAGTAGGCACAGGGGCGGGTGCAAAGCTGGTGAGATGGGTAGGAAACTAGCTTCAGGGAAGGCAACAGAGGGTGGTGGTGGGTGGGGAGCTCTCACACCCAAGGTCAGTGATGAGCGGTGTTCCACAGGGCTCGGTGTTGGGACCAGTGTTGTTTGGGATATTCATTGCAGACATATCATGGGACATCAAGAGCAAGATCAGTCTGTTTGCTGATGATACCAAGGTAGGTGTGGTGATGGATAACCTAGGGGGATGGCAGGGGTTGCAGGATGATCTGGCAAAGCTTGAAACCTGGTCAGACACCTGGCAACTGGGGTTTAATGCCAAAAAGTGCAAGGTGCTGCATTTTGGGATGAAGAACCCAAGGAAGAGTTACCAGCTGGGGGGAATGCAGCTAGCCCAGACAGAGGAGGAGAAGGATCTGGGTGTGCTCATTACAGGGTCAATGAACAACTCGGCACAATGTAGGAAGGCAGCTGCAAAGGCCAACACAATGCTGGGTTGTATTGCAAGGGGTATATCCTCGAGGAGAGAGGAGGTGATTCTGCGACTGTATAGGTCATTAGTTAGACCACACCTGGAGTACTGCATGCAGTACTGGTGCCCATATCTGAAGAGGGACATTAAGTTACTGGAGGGGGTGCAGTGCAGGGCGACAAAGATGATCAAGGGGCTGGGGGACTTATCATACTAGAGGAGGTTGAAGAAGTTGAACATGTGCTCACTGGAGGAGAGGAGGGAGAGGGGTGACATGATTGAAACCTTTAACTATATGAAAGGAATAAACAAGATGGGTACAGAGGGGCTGTTCAAAGTAAAGGAGGGGAGGGCCACCAGGGGCCATGATATGAGACTGGAGGGAGGAAGGTTCAGGAGGGAGATGAGGAGACACTTTTTTACAGAGAGCGTGGTGGCTGGGTGGAATGCGTTACCTGCAGAAGTGGTATCCAGTAGTACAGTGGACTGCTTCAAAAGGGGATGGGACAGGACAAGGGGGAGGGTTAATGAAGGGGAAGGGTGGAAGGGAGGAGTAGCTGCAGAATAAGGAGTGCTAGCTACACATTCGAGCAGACTTGATAGACATCTAGGACTTTATTTGCTGGCAAATTTCGTATGTTCGTATGTTCATAAGATCGCGTGTTCATGCACGCCCCCCACACACACTCACACACACACACACACACACACACACACACACACACATACTGTGACAGAGAGGGAGAGACAGACAGACAATTGACTCAGGCTCTTCAGTTGTAATCTAAATTGTTAGAACTTTATATTATACCCAATTGCATGACTATTGCTCTGCTCTGTGACAATTTGTCTGTTTCCTTGTGTTTCACACACTTCATTTTTAGTTGAAAACACTGTTCTACGTTTTGCTAAACACATTAAACACTGATAAAATGCATTGGGTTAGGTATGAATTCCCAACATGAGTATGCCTGACAACCAATTTCCCGGCTCCGTGTGCCTGACAAACATAATGCCAAGGGGTACAAAATACTGACTTTTGGAATCCTGACAAATTACATTATCGTAACTGAGCTGTGCATCGGCTATTCACAATCCGATTTTGGGGTGGGTGTGAGAAAAAGACAGCCAATTTTAAATCATGCTGTACTTTGTCTCCCTGACCAGCAGTTTTAATGGCTAAAAAAGAAAAGGGGGGTCCCTCAGCACAAGGCTGGTTGAAGCAGCTTGTCAGGGGCAGCAGACTGTAAATTTTTCCACACATTTTAGACACCAGATTGTGCTTGGCAAACTAATTTAATTTTACCATTGTGGACACAAACGCAAGCGGTCAACTTAATGAACTCTAAACTTAAGGCTCGTTCATATGGCAGCTTATAACATCGCTGCACATGTGGACGTTTTCCATTCCGGTACTGAATTGGTTGCTGCCCCACGTTTAGATGGCCACAGTGTACAGCAATGATGATGGTGCACAATTCCCGTTTTGCATTTCAAATATCCTGTTTGGATGCACTGCCCCTTTCAGCAGCATCTGTCAAATCCAGGAATGAAAGTTAGACAATCTCAACTTTCATGTACAACTTGCTGCAGGAAAATCATAGAAATGTTCACAAAATTAATGCAGCTTTGGAAATAAGCTGTAGGAGTTTGTGGACAGTTTGTAGGATACTCGCAGCTTGAACACAGAGAATCAAGCTCAGAAAATCAAGGAGCCAGGATGTATGCTCACTACATGGAAAACAAGAACAGAAAGAGCCAGACAGAGACTTCACTTCATTTTTTTCACTCAGCCGATATGGTGAAGGTAAACAGGACCGGATTTTCAGATGCGGGATTTTGAATGACGGGATTTAAGATGAGTTGGGATTTAGGTGTCGATTTTTTCTTTGTCAGGCAAATAAGTGTCGGGAATTAGTATAGATCCCAATGCATTCACGTAAAAGTCTGACAATTATTTACCACAATCCTCTAAAATTACTTCATTTTAACAATTCATGGCATTTTGAAGGACTTGTTTCTCTTTTGTATAATTCATGGGATTCTGAAGGGCTTATTTTTCTTTTGTATAATGCTGTTATTTCTGTTAAATAACAGTTTTTCATAAAATTTGCAAGGTTTAAATAACACAGTTAAGTGACAGTTTTTAATGAAGAACTCTGTATAGTTTGTGTTGATTTCCAAGTCCCTGGTCTAGATTCATGCATCACTTTGATCATGCCAGTGTGTGTGTCCTTTGTCCTTTTTAAATCTGCTGCAAATTTGACCACAACCAATACACATGGGAATCGCCTGAGCTTTCCACAAGCTTCTATGCAAACAGCTCAAAATTTTACTAGCGTCACATTCTTAATACTTTGTATATGGATTTAATCTGAACATGTAATTGCAAATGTGTTTCTTTCATTTTCATAAAATGATGAGTTGACATATTTTCATTAAGAGCTAGCTGGGCAGTGCACTTTGAACGCCCATATTTGAAGTATCAAAACCTTCATGCAGAATTAAAAAAAATATCATTAATGGAATTACTTTCCCAAACTAAATCTTAATTCGTTATTATTGTAGCAGCGTTTCTATATTTACATCTACTGTATTTATTTCACTTACCTTTTTTGGGGGTGAAATAAACAGACATTTCTTAAACTTGTCCACATGCCACTTATGCATACATTAATGTAAAATGAGGAATATGTTCCACTAAAATGTTTCTGGGAGGCGTGTCGCTATTTTCACAGTAACAAATTACTGTATGTAGTATTGTAGGTGGTGTCTTATAGCCTCATGCAGCTCTAAAATTAATGCATTCCCATCACATATAATGCCCCTATTCTTACAGCTCTGGGGGCCCTAATTTACATAGTTTGATGAATTAGAACTACAGACAGATACACCTCTCATAGAGAATTATTAAATAGTGTGCAAGCTATGAGGATGGTCTTGACTGTGAGGAAATCTAAAGGTTTTATAAAGTAGAAAGGTTTCAGGATTAATCTACATAACCACAAGCTTTGAATTTCAATTTGTGAACTTTTCAATTGCGTTATGTTAATTACAAAATATGACTCATATATGTTTTCAGTTGTTTACGGTAAATTTCTGTTGAGATCTATTTAAACTCATTACAAAAGTCCATAGTCATTTAAACACACGAAGGACGGCAGATTAAAAAAGGCACTGCAAATGTAAATCCCTCTGTCTAGCTATAAGACTATTAACATGTGCAGAGATAGTTCCAACTGTCTTAAATCCAAGAGCCGCACATGTCCGTCTGAGCCCTGGTATCAGCTGGCTTCAAATGTATTTAACATCTAAAAAAATACTACATTTTTTTCTCCTACACTAAGTTCAGGTGCAACAAGATGCGACCATATGCATACAAACTGAAGAGTTATTAATCCACACACACACACACACACACACACACACACCACACACACACACACACATATATAGCTGGCTCTTTCCACTGGAATGGTTCTAAGAAAATGTAAATGTTTAATAATTGCTTCTTTTTATTAATAAATAGCAAACATGTTTTAGTCCACTTTATAAACAAACACATTACTAAGGACAACAGTATACTATAACTTCAACCCAACAATCGTGGTTCTTTTTTGTTTGTTTGTTAATTTATGTTCCAGCTTATAGTGAGAGAAAACACCAAGACTTCTAGTAGACACACATTAGTAGCTATTGGGGCGCAATTACTTACCTAAACATACACTTTAATTTGCTCTATTAGCTTTAAATAATGATAAATAGATTTAAGCGTGCTCAGAACCTGCCAACAACTATTTTATTGGGGGGTAATGTATGTTAATTCATGTGAAATGCCTCTAACTGTTGGGAAAGTGCACTGCTTGTCACACATAGAGCCAGCTGCATGCAAATGAATACAATTTGGCAATTAGTTATTAACAGAGAAACTTCTAAGGAGACCTGTTGGGAGCAGGTTTCCAAAGGTGAGCCATATAGCACTTGTGGAAGACATCCTGAAGGAGTTACCTTGATACAAAGCCATCCATAAGTGTCTGGTGTACAGTTAGTCACTATATCACAAGACATCACGTGGCAGGAGCACGGGGCCTTCCGCCGCCGCTGCATTACATTCACTATTTCTCGTTATCATTCTCAAAAAGAAGGGAAATTAGAGGCAAAAAACTCCATTTAATGCATTAGTTAGGGTTGTTCCACAGCGACAAAAGTGAGGAAATTCGTGTTAGGGTTGAAAGCCCCTTGAACCTCTCGCCCACACCCCAACCGGCATCTGCGCTGCTAGTTGTCGGTCCTAACTTCACCCCATACTGTATAAATAAATGGTATTATTTATTGGCAACAAAAAAATTGATGATATGGTATACATATTGAGACACCATGAGAACTTTGTTAACACAAATGTTTAAGACCATTTACCTAAAAAAAAGTGTATCTGATTAATCCACTGCTTGCACAAAATGAATTTCTAAATAATAAATCGGACTATATGGTATCACTAGTGAGTCATTATATTACTGCTGTATTATGAATGTTACTGATACCAAATCAGAGAGTCTTTCCCATATTTATTAATAACATTTTGTGACAGATGAATTTATTTGCAAAATATATATATGATTATATTTTTCTTATAACAACAGACCATAAGAAAATGTAATTTTTGATGTTGACATGAAAATTCATGACAGTTTTAAAAAATCTTTAAAAATTTTATTTGACTAACTTTTCCAAATTTTGGTAATAGTGCATGTAGTTTGGTAAGTACTATGTAATTCTGATACCCATTGACAGCTATCCTATACTCTAAATTGCTTTGATAACATTTCACTACCCCCGACAATACCAATCATCCCTTACTTTTGCAGGCTTTCTGCAAAAGCTTCAAAGATAATAAACAAATAGTGTAGTTGCCATATTGATCCTAATAAGAACAGATCCAGAAGCAAATGGTTTGATACTTTTATTGGACCAACATAGATGTTACAATAAAAGAACAAAGTGCTCTAGCTTTGGACAAACCAAGTCCTTCTTCAGAAGCTTTTGAGAGTTATTTATAAAATCCCATACTATTAACACCAAGATAATGCATAAAAAACATAAATAATTCTCATTGGTTTAACACACTCATTCAAAACATAACAGAAGATTACATCAGAGAAGCTAATTAACACAAGTATGCTTTTAGCTGAGAAGCCCCTGAAGGTCAAATGTTATCAGAAAATAGAAACAAGCAGAGAGTTCTCCTCACATAAATTTTAAAATGTTTAGGTGTGTTTCAAGAAAACAGTCCAATGAAAACAAAACCTTAGGATACTATTCTCGCTAATTACATGTAAGATGAGGAGCTTACAACTTTAATTGCAACTGCTCTTGTGTTTTAAAGAACACAATCAATGAAAGGCAAACCAGTGGATAATAAATGCACGCTAACATGGAAGTTAAAAACAAGCCCCAAAATTAAAATAAACAGAAATTATATATATATATATATATATATATATATATATATATATATATATATATATATATATATATGATACAGAGGGTTTAAAGTGAAGTTTACTCAAAGTGAGCGAATATTTTACACATAATGTAATATAGAACTTAACTTAAGACATTTTCCCAACTGTACTCTCAGTCAGTTAATATTTTCCATAAACCTTAAGGCCTTCAGTGTTGTAACAGGATTTAATACATGGTAATGTCAATTGTAAGTATAAGTGCCAAGTAAAAAAACAAAACTACTTGTCAAGGATCCCCAAGAAAATGAGACCATGAGCCTGATATGTACAGATTTAAATACAGTATCAGTGTATAACAAACATGTACAGAATCAGTCTAAGGAATTTGAATAAAAACTCAGAGGAATTAAATCCCCCCAGCTCCCCCTTCCCAGGGAAAGATAACTAATTAGAATGAGACATATGTACAAGAGTCCTAATACATCATCATTCACACCAATCTTTGCAGTATTTACCCAAATTAATTAAACCTTTCATGAACCCCAAGTAAATAGATATGCATCATAATATGTACATAATTTAAAAATGTGACAGTATGTAATCCAACCACAGACAACTAGTAGAAGGAAGTAAATGTTCACTGTATATGAGAACTGAGAGTCCCAGCCACTGTAACACCGTCATGTCATGTGCCTGAATAAAAGCCCACCTTCATATCACCACAATAACCACACCCACTGTACCCACAAAAGCACACCAACACCCAAGTAAAAACTGCCCCATGACACACCCACCACCCCCCACACACACTCATTCACACAGTGCTAAGGTGAGAAGCCAATATGTAGATAACCAGACAAAGGGGGACTCTACAAGTATAAAACTAAAATAATCAAAGGCTCGCTGAAGAACTAAAGTATTTATGTCCATCCTTTGAAGAAAAGGTCTGTGTAAGTTTAAGTGAAATAACGTATCATATATCCCACCACAGATAATAAATTAATGTAACCTCATGGTACTTGAATTATATCAGTTTTCTTTTTAATAAAATTGATTGGTGCTATACTGGAATCAGCCACATAGGTTTCAGAGTTCTGTGCATTCTCAGAGATGTATGTGCCTTCCTCAGCATCCATGGGAGGAGGCATGAATGTCACTACGAGTGACGTAACCTTTATAAATGGTGCTGTGATGTCAGTTTTGACAGTCAGGAGCATACCTATTGCTATCTATAAAGGAAGAGAATCCCACAACCATAACATGTAAAGAAAACTTCAAATAAAATGTTTTAGTTGCATACCTCTATAATCAGAGGTAATATGTGGGTTGTCACTTACATTTTATGTTTTCTTGCATGCATGCACAAGAAACATTATGTGGCAGCTTAGGAGAGAAGTGGGTTGTGGAGGTGCAGCACTGTGGCAGCCAACGCTAGCACTGCATTTGTGGGCTTGGCTCTGTTTACCCAATGCAGGTCCAGTGTCCCGATGACACTGGCTCTGCAGAAGTGCCACCCACTTGAAATGATTTGGCTGCTGCAATGAGGGGCTGCCTCATCATTGCAGCATCAGCCATTCTGCTGCAATGAGGGAGTGACCCATCATTGCAGGGCGGTACCTTGCCTGGTGTAACATGTCCCTAAACATGGCAGCGGCATAGCCGCCACCTCAGAGCCCCATTAAAGCTGACTGACTGGGGTGCCCAGTCCCCCTGTCAGCATGCCCCCCGCCCAGTTCATTTGTCAACAGGGGAGCCCACTCCCCAATGGCATAATGCCCCTCCCTATTTGTTGTGTGCCAAGGGAGTGCCCAATCCCCATCGACATCATAATAATAATAATAAATAATAAAACTTTATTTATACCATGCCTTTCTTAAAGTCAAGGCGCCTTACAATGTTTACAGATAAGAGAAATAAAAACAATATTACTGAGCTCATAAAATCCCAATAGCATATCAATCAAGGTAAATCTTAGACCACAAATAGGTCTTTAAGGCCTTTTTAAATTCCTTCGTGAACGCACACTGTCAAAGTGGATAGTCATTCTTTGCCGACGGGGGCGCATTTCCCATTGGCTTAAGTCCCCCCAACCCAAAAAGGCAGGGGGCCCACCCCACTATGCTGAAAGCAAGCCTGCAAAAAATAAAAACCTTCCTGTGATGACTTGTATTTTTTTTCTCCCTGAAAGAAAGGAAATGGTCTTATGATGGTTGGGTCCCCCTCCTGCAACCCGCACCCACCCACTGCTCACCCTACCTTCCCACACCCCCTCACCCCATACTTATCTCTGGAGCCCGGCGTGACAGTCTTCAGTGGACCAGGAACATGTCTGCACTTTTCAAAGCCGACCGCTAACTGAAGAAATGCTGGCAAGCTGTATAATGGCATAAATAGGGTGTTTTCAACTTTGGTGTTTATCTCAGGCATGTTTCCAACTTTTGGCACCAAATTTTCAACATGGGGTTATTGGGATCCCTCCTCATGAATTCAGTCACTGTTATGGCGTTATTTTGTCCTGAAAGGTGTTTTCGCAGTCACTGTGCATAATCACCTTTCAGGACCGATTAACGAAATGACAGTGCCACTGTTCATGAGGTGGGCTCTCAAAAAGCCTATGTTGCAAATTTGGTGAACAAAATCCAAAAAATTACTGTTTTACGAGTGTGCATTGAGCAGTTTCCACACACTCTCGTAACTTCGCGAATTTGTTATATTTTCACTCCAGATTTTCAACACTGACATTTTTTCACACCTCCTTATGAACAGTACAGGTGTAATTTTTCATATCCTGCCTGAAATATGCATTTACACATCTGGCACAGAATAACGCGGTCACTGTGGGAAATCAATGTTTGGGACTCATTAAGAAAATCACATTGACACTGTTCATGAGCAAAGGTCCTAAAATGTCTATGTTGAAAATTTGGTGGCAAAAGTCCATAAAATGACTGTTACGAGCATGCATTGCGCAGTTTCCATGCACCCTTGTAACTTCCCATATTTGTAATATTTTTCACTCCAAAGTTTCAACATTTAGTTGCAAAAGTCCATAAAATGGCTGTTACGAGCATATGTTGCGAGTTTCTATGCTCCCTCATAATTTCATGCATTTGTAATATTTTCACTCCAGATGTTTAACATTGGCATTTTTCACACCTCTTTCTTAACAGTACAGCTGTCATTTTCATATCCTGCCCCAAATATGCATTTACACATCTGGCACAGAATAACGCGGTCACTGTGGGAAATCAATGTTTAGGGACAGATTAAGAAAATCATAGTGACAGTGTTCATGAGCAGAGGTCACAAAATGATATGTTGAAAATGTGGTTAAATAATTCCACTAAATGACTGTGTTACGTGCATGCATTGCTCAGTTTCAATGCACACACTCAAGTGCTAGCATTTTAATATTTTGCTACAGATTTTCAACATTGCCAGCTCCTAACAACTCCCAATGAATGGTACAGCTGTCATTCTTCACAACCTGCCCGATCTGTGTTTTCATACATCTGGCACAGAATGGCACAGTCATGCTGTGGGAACTCAAACTCGGGACACATTAACAAAATCACACTGCCACTGTTCATGAGAAGAGGTCCTAAATGCTTTCATGAGGTGGGGTCACAAAAAGCCCATGTTGAAAATCTGTAGTACAAATACCAACAAATGCCGGGCATTAGGGTTTCTAACCATAACGTCCCACCCTGTACAGACGACAGGCATCAGGGGTATGCCTTTTGATTGTCGATTGTAATGCTCATGCCATCCCACCCCCACCCCTCAGCCAGTGACAGGCATCGAGGTGTGCCTTGGACTCTTCAGCCCCAGAGTTCACCCCATTCTCCTATACTGCACCCATTTCAGCATATGTCCTTATGGAATGGGGTAACTGTAAAGCCAAACACCCCAAGGCACACCTCAACATGTGTCGGTGTCTACAGGATAGGGTGAGGTGACATGGCATGAACGTTATGGGCGACAACCCAAACACATACCATAATGCCTGTCTGTCTCTGCAGGGTGGAGGTGGGGTTGATGTGAAGTTCAATATTTCACTGCCATTACTATTCTGCATCTGTCTAACTCCTGCATTTCCAATGCTAATACCAGCAAGCAAACATTCGGCATTGACATATACTTGTTTAAAATGGGAGGACCCATTTGGGGGCGCACAATTCACCCATCTAAAAGAATCCAAATTTCAGCTTACTAGAAAAAGTAAAATGTAAATAAGTGAAAGATACAAAAGTGCATGAGAAGTTTAACTCTCCACAAGTTCTTGTTTTACCATTTAACACACCGTTTTGGTACTCTAAGCGGACACGGTGGTGAAGGCAAAATTATGGCAATCAGGAGATCAGGTGTTACAAAGAAATGCGTAGGGGAAAGACAGGGAGGTGTGCCAGCAAAAACAGTAGAAAGCAGGTAAGGCAGTGGAGGGGGGAGGCACAGAAAAAGGAAAGGATAAGAAGGCGATAGGACTGGACAGGATACACTCAAGGGTACTAAACGAACTCAGGGATGTACTGGCTGCCCTTCTTATGGCTTTATGCAAAAGCTCACTAGAACTGGGCATGGCTGTGGAGGGCTGGAGAAGAACAGACATGGTCCCTCTATATAAGAGTGGCAGTATAGTCTAGAGGTTAGAGTAACAAGCTTATTTATTATTTATTTTATGGGATTGGGAAGTGAGGGAAGGGAGGAGGAGGGCCTGTAAGAGTGGAGATGAGTAGGGAGGGGTGGTAGGCAGACTCAATTGGCTGATGAGGTCTTTTTCTGCCATCAGATTTCTGTAGTCTGTGATTCTGTGAGCTGTGACTGGACTTGGTACATCCAGTAGATTGGGGTTTGATTCCCACAATCTCCACTTGCATACTGTGTGACTCTGAACAAGTCACTTAATCTTCCAGTGCTCCCAGCTCACCCTGAAAGCAGGCACTTGTGCCTAGTGGGCCTTAACTGATTACCAAAGACTAAAATAAAAAAATAAGGATTAGACTTTCTTTATGTCCATAACTGAGAAGAATAAAGCAAAGGTGGGATAGTGAGGATAAGGAGGGTGACAGAGGAGACTGCTAGAAGGGACAAAGAAAGAGCAGTCAACCTGAACAGGTACTTCTGTGAAGTCTTCACCATGGAAGGAGGGGAGAACCACCTAGGGAGAACAGGAACAAAGGGAAGAGAAGACTCAAATCCATTTTCACAGCATGAGTCCTGAAGGGACTTACAGCTCTGAAAGTGGACAAGGCTATGGACCAGATGAGAATACACTCAAAGGTACTAAAACAACTCAGGAGGTACTGACTGCCCTCTTATGGCTTTATTATACAACGCACTAGAATTGGGCATGGCTCTGGTGAACTGGCGGGAGCAGACATGGTCCTGTACAGAAGAGTGGCAGTAGAGAAGGGGCTAGCAACTATAGACTGGTGAATCTCACCTCAGAGGTGGGAAATTAATGGAAACACAGATGAAGGTAAGATTGGTACAGTATTTGAATTCAGTAGTCTGCAAAAAAAGGCAGCATGGATTCATGGGAAGGAGTCATGCCAGACAAACCTGACTGATTTATACTGAATGGGTGACCAGGAACTAGATCAAGGTGGGCAGTGGACATAGATCACCTGAACTTTATTAAGGCCTTCAGCACCATCCACAGAGGAGACTGATTAAGAACATGATCAGCATAGGGTGGGATCCAAAGTGCTGAATTGGGTTAACTGGTTAATGCATATGTGGCAGAGGGTGGTGGTTAATGGCCCTGACTTTAATGATGGAAGACTGACCAGTGGGGGAGGGCACAGGACTCAGTGATTGGACTTGTTCCTTCAATGTCTTCATAAGTGACATTGCAGATGAACTGGAAGGAAAACATGCCTTTTGCAGATAACATGAAAAAGCTCTACTAGGGTGGACAATCCGGAGGGTTGAAAGAATGTGTAGGGATCTGGAAACTTGAGGAGTGGTCAAGAACACAGCAGTAGGTGGTTCAATACCAAAAGTGTAACATCATGCACCTAATGCATAGGAACCTAGGAATTGAGTATAGGATGGAAAAATACTGTAAGTCTGATGACCTCAAAGTGGCAGAGCAGTGTGATAATGCAGTGGGTAAGCCCCTCAGAATAATGAGATTCATTTGGAGTGATATCCCTAGCAGGGAGAGGGAGACAGTGTTTCCACTATATCATGCACTGGTGAGACCCTACTTGGAGTTTTGTCTCCTGTTCTGCAGTCCACACCTCAGAAATGACATCAACAGGGTGAAGGCAGTCCAGAGGAGGCCAACTAAAAGGTGCAGGTGTTGCACCAAAAGCCCTAGAAGGAGAGACTGAGGGATCTCATCAGGTACACCCTGGAGGAAAGGTGAACAATAGGGGACATGAATGAAACCTACAAGTGCCTCATGGGGGTAAACAGAGTGCAGGAGTGGATCTCTGTTGAATGAGGAAGAAATGCAATGAATTTGAGGGGAGGAGTTTAAGAGAGCTGTGAGGAAATAGACTGCCAGTGGAAGTGGTGGAGGTGAAAACAGTAAGGGGCTTCAAGCACATGTAGGATATACATAGGGGGATATTACACATGGTAAGGAATATTGGCATCATTGGGGATGGACTGGCTTTTACTATCTGTGCAATATCACCTGGATTCAAACCTATCTTGCCGGAGCCAACTTATAACTTCTGGTGGACACCTTCATTACCTCCTCTTTGGACTACTGCAATGCTTTTTATCTAGGGCAATTTGTGGGAACTGATGTGTTGCTTGAAGCTCATGCAGAACTTGGCTGTTGCTGGGACCCCTGGTCCATGTATATCATGCCAGTTCTCAGGGAACTGCACTGGCTGCCAAAGAGGTGGTGAATGAGCTTCTGGATAGATTTGCTGATCTACAAAGCCCTGCATGATTTGGGTCCTGGTAACCTGAAAGACCTCATAACTTTTTACATGCCTGTCCATCCCGTTCATTTCTGTGAGACAGGGCTTCTTGATGCCAGTTGCTCTAAAATCTGCTGCTGATAAGGCATTTTGCATGGTTGCACCAATTGTATGGAATGCACTCCTGTGGAAATCAGAGGAGCTCCTCACTGGAACTTTTAGGTTTGTTTAACATGTCTTTGGGACCACCTATCTCCTTTAAAAAATTGGATGTTATTTTGGTCTTTGGCACTCTTCTCTCCTGACCTGTTTTTCTAGTTCTTGTATTTTAAAAGTTTTACTTTGCTTGTTTGGTGCACAGAGCCCTGGTTGGTGCTAACAAAAGTGCCTTTGCCTTGTCTAGTAAGTAGGACAGGAGGAGAGAGGTCACTGGAGACAAGTAAGGTCTCTGGAGACAGACTAGGAAGGTACTATATGGCAGATTTGGTGGGACAAGAGGTTCTTTTCTGCCAATACTTTCCACTGGCTCAATTTCCAAAGAGAAACTTTGACACAAAGTGCCTGTGCTAAAGGGTAGGATGCAAATGGCATCTTGCATCAAAATCTGTGGCTATTCCAGTTTTCGAACACCAACTGTGCCAAAATCGGGATGCCATGCAACAAAGTCCCCTGTGCCACCCTTGCAGAAAAAGTGCCTGTGCACCAAGACATAAGGGTGGTTGCACCATGGCAAGGCTGCACCATCCCCACTGTGGTCGCAAAAGGGGGCTTACCTTAGACCAGCCTGAAGGTGGTCTAATGGCCCAGCACCACTGCCTAGCAGGATGACAATTGGGGGGGGACCTGAAAGGTGGGGACTGGGGCTGCTGGAGCAGTGGGGGTGCCATAAGGCACTACTGGGTAAGGGAGCACTGAAAGGTGCAGGAGGCACCTGACAGAGATGTGAAATGGAGTAGTGGACAGTGACTCAAACAGGATAGGGGTGCTGGCATTGTGACTCCAACACATGGACTCAAGGTGAAAGCAGCTCTGGTACCTGATGGGAACCTCAGTCACCAGCAGTGTAGTCAGGCATCCGCTGGTCACCACGTAGGTGGGATGTGTATGATGGGGCTGTCACAGTGCTTGGGGCAGGTTTCCATCCACTGCATGCACCCTGCAACCTGGACCCACTGCCACCCACCCAATGTAGGGGATTGTGGATCCTGTGAGTCAGGTGCCAGGACTGCTTCCAATTGGGGTCCACGTCAGGATGCTGTCATTATGCCAACCACCCTACCTGGTCAGAGCAGCTGTCCATTACTCCATATGGCACCTCAGCCAGGTTCCTCCTCCACACCCTGTCAGTGCCATCATACCTCTGTCATTCCCTATGGAACCTCCAGTGCTCTAGGGCCCCCCCAAGTCCCCACCTTCCAGCCATATTATCTCCCACTTTAGTGGCTTGCCTAGGCTTATGCCAGGTGGGGGGGCTGACCGATCCCTCCATCAAACCCCACAGATGCACCACATATTTGACCCAACCCTGTAGCAATGGCAACTCTCAGGCTTTTGGTGCAGGGATCCCCATTTTTATAAAACTGGGCACAGGGTTCATGACGTAGCCCAAGTTTTCCATACACCCAGACTGCCGCAACTTGTGGCAATCTAAGGGCTCTGTGAAAATCAAGCCCCATATTTCTATCTTTGTGTAATAAAATATTGTATACAGCAACATAACTGAAGGTCAAGAGGTAACCAACAGCCAAAAACCTTCTTAAGCAGACATGAACTATGTATGCTGTGCAGACATATATAATGAAAGGGAACCCATTGTTTAGTGCTCCATTCATTTCATTAAGCCCAAGACAAGCATGAGCTAGTACATAATATACATGGTAATAAACTCAAAGGGTCACATAGGCCAGATTTTCAGAAGTATGTTTCCGCCCCAAGCACTGCATGTGTGAAATATATGGCCATCCTGTGCATCATTTTGACACACATCGCACCTGGGATTTGTTATCTTGTATTTCATATTGACACCTGCTATACATGATATTTCCCATCCTCTGTGTCATATCGACACCCACTAAACATGAGAATTCCCATCCTGTGTGTCACATTGACACCTGTTAAACCTGGGATTTCCCATTCTGTGTGTAATATTGACACCCGCTAAACATGAGATTTCCCATTCTGTGTGTAATATTGACACCCGCTAAACATGAGATTTCCCATTCTGTGTGTCATATTGACACCAGCTAAACCTGGGATTTCCTATTCTGTGTGTCATACTGACACCTGCTAAACATGGGATTCACCATCCTATGTGTCACATTGACAGCCGCTAAAGCTGGGATTCCCACCCTGCACATCATATTGACACCAGCTAAATCTGGGATTTCTCATCCTGTGTGTTATATTGACAGCTGCTAAACCTGGGATATCACATCCTGTTTGTCACAGTAACACCTGTTATTCCTAGGGTTCCTCATCCTGTGCATAATATTAACATCTGCTAATCCTGGGATTTCCCAACCTGTTTGTCATATTATGAAGTTGGGTGCACTTGTGGCATTTGTCTTGGCACAGCTGCGTGTGACAACAGGTTGACATGGAGCTTGAAGCAGCCCCAGAGTCAACCTTTGAAAAGCCCACCCATGATATTCAGTGTCCTAATATCTGTCTTAACATTAGCAAATTAAGATACTGGTGATGATGCCTCAGTGTGAGACAAAGTGTCAGGATGTTAGATTACCAGCAGTCTCTGTAGCATGACATTCATGTCTCACAGCATAATTTAATGTTACGCTGTCTACATTTGATTTTGCAAGTTTTAGCAGTTTATTTGTAGCTACATCAATGATCCATTTATGTTCTTATAGTGCATGGTGGAACGTCACTATACCTGAGATTTCCCATCCTATATGTCATATTGACACCTTCAAATCTGGAATTTCCTATCCTGTGCATTATATTGACACCTGCTAAACCTGGGATTTCCCATCCTGTGCATTATATCGACACCCACTAACCCTGGGATTTTCCTTTCTGTGCATCATCTTGACAGCCTCCAAACCACTTTTGTTTGGTCTACTGTGTAATGATCGGACCTCCCACAAGCAGCTTGTGGCCAGGCATTGCTGCAAAGTGCAATAACAATGGTCCAAATGTCACAACCGCATTTGAGATTCTGAAGTTGGGTGCAGTTGCAGCATTTGATCTTGGCACAGCTGCAGTGTGACAACAATTTGACATAGATCATGACACAGCCCCTGCGTCAACCTTTGAAAATCCAACCCATGATGTTCAGTGTCCTAATATCTGTCTTAACATTAGCAAATTAAGATACTGGTGATGATGCCTCAGTGTGAGGCAAACTGCCAGGATGTTAGATTACCAGCAGTCTCTGTAGCATGACATTCATTCATTTCTCACAGCACACTTTAATGTTATGCTGTTTACTTTTGATTTTTACAAGTTTCAGC
Source organism: Neoceratodus forsteri (assembly GCA_016271365.2). Classification (NCBI taxonomy): domain Eukaryota; kingdom Metazoa; phylum Chordata; order Ceratodontiformes; family Ceratodontidae; genus Neoceratodus; species Neoceratodus forsteri. The sequence goes on from JADMNL010000035.1 coordinate 45,434,968, forward strand.
AGTTTATTTGTAGCTACATCAGTGATCCATTCATGTTCTTATAGTGTTTGGTGGAACGTCATCATAACTTGGTTTCCATCTGAGCTCAAACCTTGTTGTAGTGCAGTTGAAAGGTCATGGAATGTGATTGTACCCTTCTGGGGTACAATCGCATTCCATAACCTTTGATCTGTACTACAATAAGGTTTTAGCTGAGCTTGAAAGCGCATGAGCAAAAGTCAACAAAAACAGCAGAAACAACTAGATAAGCTCTAACGGTGGTGGAGCAATCACCCAAAACTGTGACTGAACCGCAATTTATCACACAAGGTAAAAACATGCTGGATCAACTAGATTTCCACAGTTTAAAGAGAAAGAAATGCAGGAGCAACCAGATATTTACTTTGACTCAATGTCTGTCCTTCCTTACAGCCCAACTCCTTTCACTATGTGAGAGACACGGTTGCCATGTTTTTTAAAGAAATCCCACTCAGGAAATCCCACCCAGACCTGATTAATAGCCAATAGCAGGCTGTGCTACAAATGTAGGGATGTCTACTCCCTAGCAACCATACATAACTCCTTGGCTATCACACTAACTCCAAGAATACAAAATGGCCACAAACTGTTTTGTTTCGTATTCTATAAATAAAAAAAAACCTGTAAAAAAACAGATCTAATTAATTTAGGGGCACCATACACTATAAAAAGTACTGGATGGGCAATTCTATGCCCAAGCAGTGCATAGTGCCACCTCCGGGCTGTGATTCCCAGGGACCTCTTGAGCTTCACTCTCGAGGTACAACACACTGGTTGTGCATAGTTGCCCATCTAGTATTCCCTATATGCTTACCAGCGTCAGCAGTTGGTGGTGTGCCACAGTTTCCCCTAGCACTGATTAGATACCATAAACACTTTCCAGCAGCCTGGTGCTGCAAGAACAGAGTGTAGGAGTAAGCTGGCATCAATTTAGAGCTATCTCCTGAGTCTGTTTAGCTATGTTTAAGTACTGGTCTTTGCCATATGCTCCCAAGCACACTCTCAGCAGGGTTCAGTTGCTGATGTTGCAGTCATCATGCAGTAATCCTTTTTCCTTTTGATACTATAGTATGCTTGGTTCTAACTCAGGCATGCCTAAGACTGTTTGAAGAAATTTGCAGGCAGAGTTTAACACCACCTCTCCCACTGTACCTTTCAGATGGCTGTCCACCTGTAAGTTAAAGGTAGAGTATTGATTTTTGAGAATTTCCCAGTCTCTGTCTGAAAAGCCCATTCTCTTTATTCCGCTTCACAGTAGCTTCCATGGCCTTTTTAGAGGAGATCTGTGAAGACAGCACGTATATGTTGTACAGAGTTCATACATGTTTCTTGTGCCGCAACTCATGAGGGAAGCCCGTCAAATATTTTGTCCATGTCATGGAACATTTCAATAAACTTTGGCAGGGTTATGTGAGGGGGTATCATCCAGTATTGTGGGGCTGAGGCATGGCAGAGTCACGTGACCTGGCTACATCTATTCTGACTGTGCACTTTTCAACTTGTAGAATTCAGAAGAGTATGTAGATCCATTGGGTCAACCTACAGTATAATCAGGTTCAATATATAACCATAGGCCAGATTCTCAAAACACTGCCCAGGCACAAACTCAGTTTTCCTGAGGCAAACTGGGTATTGCCCAGAGGTAGTATTCAGAAAGACCAGTTTTCCCCCGCAAACTGGGTTTGTGCATGGGTAAAGTAGTGAGGAGGGTGGCAATGCAAATAAAGGGGAGGGTGCCTGCATATCTCCGCAATCCTGTTCACTAAGGTTTTGCTCCATGCAAGGGCCTTTGTGAAGGCCTTTGCATGGAGCAAATTACCATCAACAGAAACCTGGTTGTAATCCACACAACCCTAGTGGCTGGCAGAGGTACTGAGGTCCCCTCCCCAGTTCCAATCACCCACTTGATATAGCAATAAACTTTTACATAATGCAGTGGTCCCTCCCCCACCCCATCACCACCTGATATGTGGAAATACTGTTTCCATAGTGTAGTGGTCACCTCCCTCCCAGTTCCCAATCTCCCACTCTATATGTTTAAAGTAATTTCCATAATGTAGTGTTCCTCTCCGGTGACCAATCTCCCACCTGATATGTTTAAAGTAATTTTCCATAATGTAGTGTCCCTCCCCAGTCCCTGATCCTTTTTCCATAGTGTAGTCATTCCCCTATTACTGATCGCCATCCAAAAATAGATAAAAAACAAGTCCCTGGTAGTCTAGTGGTCCCTCAAGCCCCTCAATCTATCAGGTAATCACCTACCACCCAGTTCCCCTGCACAACTGATGGTCAGTGAGCAGCAGAGCCATCTGCTCACCTCCACAGCAGGCCACCAACTTGAGCTTTAAATGAGCATACAGACTGGCTGGCCCACCATCATGGGAGCAAGATTTCCGCTATTGACACCGATGAGCTGGATTTGGAGACAGACCCGGGAGTCAGTCGGCCAGCCGGGGCAGAGGAGGACTGACTGCTTTCTGGTGACTCTCCTTCTCCAAGGGGAGCTCTCAGTACATTAGCAGCCCCTGGTGGAGGCTGGCATTACTGCAGGTACAGAAGCCACATCATGGGAGACTGGGACAGATGTTAGGCACACGCCCATTGACATCATTGCACGCCCTGCCTCCATGGTCAGTATCCACATATATCTGGCCCCATGAATGAATCAACCACCTTTGTCACCACAACTTAGAGGGATAATCCGATGAGGAGGTCCCTCTCCCATGGCCCCATCCTGGGGTCTAGCCAGAGCTCACAACCATTTGTCCTGGAGAGAAGGTGCCTGCCAGGCAGCCCCACCTGGGGGATAAGCCTAGGCTTGGGGGTGGCATGCGGGAGACGGGGCTGAAGTGACTCTGCCCATGGGCAGTTGGTGCTGGGGTGTCAGGACCCCACAAAAAAGAATGAGCATACAGGCAGCCATGGAGGTGAGAGGAGGGCTGTGCTGCTCACTGTCCAGCAGTCATGCTGGGATGGAGTTATTCATTTATTGTATTTTTAAAAAAATATTTTTATTTTTAAAATAGTTATTTAAAGCAGCTCATGCACATGATTTGCTTACTGGTGATGTCAAGTACATGGGAGGAGAGATGATTTGGGTAAGTGTACACACTGGAACAAAAGCAATGTGTTTTTTGTTTTTCAGATAGGCTCCTTTGGCCTCTCACACAGCAGCAAAAAAATATGTATTGAGTTGCTGCCCATGACCTTGTAGTAACCCTTATAAGACTGCAGCAGAACCTGCTGTGACAATGACATTAACCTTCATCTACCTGCAGTAAACATTGTTCATATGCTCTGCCTATGACTGAGGCAGCTGAGAGGAAGAATCAGATTGGGATGGGAGAAGGGTTCAGCAAAAACAGAGAGAAAACTGTGGGGCAAAACAATTTTGCTGAATACAGTCAGCATTTCAACTCACAAAGAGCAGGGGCTCAGGGGGAGCTTGTTTAAGAAAGCAAGCAGCACAGAAATATAACAACCTTGGTAGGCACTACAAACATCAAATGCATCGCCGGATGAACACTAAATGCACCAGCAGAGACTGTGATGTGTAACTGTCATGTAACTGACAAATTACTAATTTAGCATGCGACTTCGGTTGGGTCTCATGAGCCACGTCAATCTGCTTCATGAGCAACATGTGGTTCATGAGTCACGGGTTAGACACCCCTGATTTAAGGTATACAGTATTGGCTAAATCCAAAGCATCATGGAAAATCAATGCACAGTACCACACAGTAATTTTGGTGTTACCCCTTGCTCCAAAAAATATATATTTTCCATCCTGTAGAGCCTCCTGACATCCCAAAGTGCCCTTGTCTCTGTTTCAGTTAGAAGAGTCCTTAAGGGGTGTATTTTAATAGCCATGTAATCTGCAAAACCTATTGACCAGCATTATCTTCTAATTATGTTTTATAGGTGCATAGGGTAAGTGTACACACTGGAACAAAAGCAATGTGTTTGTGTTTCTTTGTAACATGTCTACTTAATGTGATTGTAAATGAACATTTATATTACTAGGCAACTTTGGAAGCAGAGTGGTACTATATGTAAAATGCCATATCTGTCTGTTTCAGTGAATTTCCTACTTTGCTTAATTGGGTTTTGTGGTTAGGCATGTCTCCTTAGCAGTCAGAAAGTCTGGCCAGATTTGTAAACATTCCACTGGTTTAAAGCCATGGACAAAGATCAGATGTGAGAAGCGACACTTGTCGAATTGTAACTTAAATGCAGAGAACATAGAACGTGATGTTTATGTAATGTTGATTCCTAGTTTCTTCAGACAAACACCAATGAAGGTGTCCTCTAGGTTGAAAGGTGTGATAACGTGAGCTATATCATAAATCTTCCTTGCCAGGTCTCCTGAAAAGGTATAGCCTGCCACTGCACAATAAGGAGGATAATAATCAGCTGCATAAATCTCATAAGGGACATACCATTTATGTCCCTTAGATCATATTGGATGGGTTCCTTTTAACAACAAACCCATAATATAGTTTTTCCTTATTTGCATTCCAGGATTAAGCAACTGTACTAAGAGTTCAGTATTTATGAGCATGTCTGAATCTGTTTTCATGACATAAGCTGCACTGGGACAAAATCTGATCACCCATTCAAATCCCATCATTGTTTTTATGGTCAGGTTAATGTAGGTGTCTATGAAGTCTTGCTGAATGATGTCATGAAATGTCATGCTTTCCTCCTTCAACAATGCTTGAAGAGGGCAGTAAACAGTGTTGGAATCCCTATCAAGAAAAGTCTTATAATCGGACTCTGGTTAACCAGCTCTCATTTCCCCATGTCGTCCAGATGGCATTTCTGTTGGCAATCTCTGTGGGCCGTGTTGCAATAAGAAGAACCAGAAATGGATCTTTATGCTTGAACTTGTCTGGTTTATTCAGAATAAAGTTATAGTCATAGGGATAAACCAAGTCAAGTGGGTAGCTCATAGCTAAAGGTTTCAGAGTAGGTTGTGCAGGATTATTGCCTCGTTTTGGTTGGTACATACTGGGAGACAGTATAGCAGCAGAATGTTCAAACTTTGCTTTAAGTGAGATAGTGATTGACATTAAGAGGGTGAACAAGAAAATATAAAGTAAAAGTAAAAGAAATTTGCTGTATTTTCTTGTTTCTGACATGTCTATGTTTTTAATGGAATTCTGTATTTAACCCAACGAAAGTTAAGAGATTGTTCTTCTGTGCACCTATAAAACAAAGAAACAATAAGTTATAAGAATTATAGATTACTTTACAAAAAAACACATGAAATTTGCACCAGATCAGTTTTTTTGAGACTGTCTCTAATCAGCTACTATTACTGGTGAAAGATCCATGATTTAATGTTCATTTATAAATGAACTTATTGCACCAGGATACAGATAAAGTATATGGATTATGTAACCAAATGCACCTTAAAGTGGGGAAAAGAAAAAAATGGCAGACTGCAGCATTTTTAGTTTTTGTTGCTCAGGGAAGGAAGGCTAGACAACTCTGCCTATTGTCAGCCTCCTCCCAGCAGGGGAGGGTATGCAAATACAAGCTGACATAGTGAATCAGGTCAGTTTGCTGGTGGTAAGTCTAGTGAATGGGGGAAATCTTGCCAGAACATGGAAACTCCCTACACTTTTCAAGAAGTGCCATGGGACCTTTAACATCCACCTGAACAGCCAACAGAAAAGGCAGACAGGATCTCGGTTTAACATCTCATCTGAAAGAGGCACCTTAGAGTGCAGCATTCTCCTCTTATACTCATTGTACTTTGGGCTGCCCATAACCCAAACAAATAAAATCCCATATAGGCTAGGTCCCTCTCCTAGGCTGAGATACAGATATGGCACACTGAGGAGTCCAAATGAGGATGAAACACGTGTCTGTGTCTACTGTTCTCAGCCTTTGCTAATGTATTTTGAGGCCTTTTGGCACCGTGCAATTTTGCTTAAAGTTGAGCCAGTCCAAATTAATTCATGGGCATTTGCATATGCTTCCATGATGATGCATTGCATTACTGAGGTATGTGCAATTTGTGATTCCCCTCATATGCTGTACTACAGTGTCAATATGAATTTACCCCAAGTTTCTGGTGTGGGGCTAGAACCCACAGCCTTCCTATCTTCCAGCTACAGAGGTGAGTGTGCAACCTGCTTGAGTTACTGGCACTGCTGTGATATAATATACAGTAGTACCATCACAAACAGCTGTTAATTAGAACTGGGTGGAATGAAGAGTTCAAACAACATGAAGTCTTGCTATATTATGACAATTGCAGTATGACCACAGGTTAGAACTGCTCCGGAGGTGAAATAGTTAACTTTCCATGCAGGCATGGAACTTAGAGCGTGAGCTCGGTTGAAAACTCTGTCTGTTGTGCTTCAAATGCAAACTGTCAGATTCTTTACTCCGCCTCACTGAACAGTCGCTCCGGAGATTTCTCCTTCTGCTCGGTTCATTTTGTCAGTTTAAAAGTATTATTTTCTGTTTTTAGCCAAAATTAAACCGCAACCGGTCGGTTCAAGCTCTGTCTGTGGTAATGTAAGTAATAGATAGGTTTTACATTTATTTTTTCTGTGTGGAACTTGTAATTCATCAGTTCGGTTTGAACCGATCAGGTTGTATTTAAAATCTACTAGTCCTTTTTTAGAGTGCGGTTCCCGGTTCTTATCGGTTCTAAAAAAAACGGATTTCATTACGGTTTTTTCCACGACCCGTGACACGGTTGGGAACCGATAAGGGTGTCTTGCTTGGTGGATTTCCATAAACGGGCAAGTTGGTTAGACTGGCATTATGTCTGAGAAACCCAAAAGAAAAAACGGACCCACTGGGTTTCAACACTGTAGTGTTTGTGGGGAAGCTTTTGCTAAGGCTGACCCACACACCACATGTGTCTATTGTCTGGGGTTTGACCACCTCAATTCAGACTGCCAGATTTGTCACAATTTCCCTGCTGCCACCATAGATAAGAGAGCTGGTAGGCTCAGGGAAAAGGAGGCCAAAAAGTCCGCTGACCCGGATGGCCAGCCCGGTTTGGTGCCAACTGAACCGGAGGGAGTGCCCTCTGACCAGGGCGATACTTCCTCGGGCAAACGAAGAGCCGGTTCTGAGGAGCCGGTTCCAGCAAAAAGGACTAGAAAGTCAGCTAGTGTAGAGCCAAAAGTTCTCTCCCCAACTGCTGAGGAAATAGCTAAAGCAATTCAAATTGTCCAGTCTCTCTCTCTGGTTCCGACCAAACAGACACCTTCAAGTAAGCGTTCGGTTCAGCCGGTTCCACCGGTTCAAGATTATGATTTTGAGGATTTTTATGTACCGGGGGAGGGGGAAGAGGAATATGAGGAAAGTGAATGTGGTTTTGAAGATCTGGATGTGCCCATTGATCCAGACATCTCTCCAGATAGACCCCTAGGGGTTTCTCCTCCAAGGCTTTCTGAGTCCCCTTCTCATTTCATGTTTTATAAAAAAGTTGCTGAAACTCTCCAGCTCCCTGTTGAGGAAGCTGTTGATGACCAAGAGGAGCTAGACTATGTAGAAATGATGGATAGTCCAGAGTCTAGGAGACTGTCTATTCCTTTGCATAAATCTTTTCGGAAACAGACAGTAAAAGTTTTAAAAACTCCTCACACTATACCTCCTGTGGATAAAAGGATGGACAAGAGGTATGCCTTATCAGGCTCCGACACTGATTTCTTCACTCAACAATGCAGCCATGTGGGGGTAGAGCAGGCTGCAGCCTATGACAAGGCTAATATTCCCCTAGCTTCACATCCCCCTGAGAAGGACTCCAGGAAGATTGATGCTATGGCAAAGAAACAGTACATGGCAGCATCTTTGGGACTCAGACAAGCAAATTATATGGCTTATGCTGCTAGGTACCAGAAATCCAGATGGGATACTGTGCTGGCCCTAGGAAACAAGTCCCTGACCAGCTTGCCAGGGAGCTGGAACAGGTGGCTGTGGATGGTATTGAGGCATCCAAGGTGCAATTTCATGCTGCAGTGGACTCTAATGATGTTTCATCAAGAGTAATGGCTACATCTGTGGTACCTGCAGGATGGCTTGGCTCAGATGTACTACCCTGTCTCAGGATACCCAGTCTAAGGCCATGGATTTTCCTGTTGTGGGAAATTCTCTATTTGGGGAGCAAACAGAGAATTACATGAAGAAAATGGATGAATATAGGACCACCTATAGGAGTGCACAGGCCAAGGAAAGGCAGGCCACTCCTCAAAAGCAACTTCCTAGAGTCAGGGGCAGGCCTTTTCATAGGCCTTTTTACCAAGCCCAAGCTTCCTCCTCCACCTATGCTCAGAGGGGGTTCTTTAGAGGGAGAGGCAGACGAGGTACAAGCAGGTCTGCTTCCACCCCTCAGCCCAAAGCCCCTGCCAAGCAGCACCCTGATGGGATTGCCAGGGCCGATTCTCCTCTACCTATAAGGGGCAGGCTGGCTTACTTTGTCCAGGACTGGAAGTCTTTAACATCAGACAAGTGGGTCCTGGAAGTAGTAAGCCTGGGACTGGTTCTCAGCTTCAAAAAATTTCCAAAGCTGAGAACCAGATCTTTTCCACCTGCAACTCCATCAGAGGCACTCACCCTAGAGGCAGAGGTCTCTGCCCTCCTGGCTCTCAGAGCTGTGGAAAGGGTTCCTCCCCTACACCAGGGCAAAGGTTTGTACTCCAGGTACTTCCTTACCCCAAAAAAGACAGGAGAATGGCAGCCCATCCTGGATCTCAGATATTTAAACAAGCACCTTTTAAAGCCAAAGTTCAAAATGGTGACTCTGGGAATTATCCTACCCTCTCTAAGGCCAGGGGACTGTCTAGCTTCCCTGGACCTCAAGGATGCCTACTTCCATATTCCCATCAGAAGCTCCCATCGAAAGTACCTCAGGTTCGAGCTGCCCTCAGGCCACTACCAGTTCAGAGCAATGCCCTTCGGCCTCACTTCTGCCCCAAGGGTATTCACCAAATGCCTGGCTGTAGCAGTTGCCTACCTAAGAAGGCAAAAGATTGCCATCTTTTCTTACCTGGACGATTGGCTCTTGGTAGGCCAGTCCCAGACCAGGTCAATTTACACCTTCAGATAATGCAGCAACTGCTTACCTCTCTGGGTTTCCTTCTGAATCTCTCAAAGTCAGTTCTAGAGCTGGTCCAGCTTCCTACCTTCATAGGTGCAGAACTGAACACACAGGAAGCCAGGGCCTTCCTCCCCTGGACAGGGCAAAGACCCTAGTCTCCCTGGCCTCCTCATTTACCCTGCAGGTCTCCCGGCCAGCAAGGCATTTCTGCAGCTCCTAGGACACATGGCTGCTTCCACAGCAGTTGTGCAAGGAGCAAGATTTCAGATGAGGACATCCAGTTCCATTTGAGAGCTTTTGGTCTCAAAGAAAGGATCCTCTTACCAAACTGATCCCAATAACTCAGAACCCTGATCCAAGCCCTACAGTGGTGGCAGGATCAGAGCAACCTGAGACAAGGGTTCCTTTTGTCACTCAGTCTCATTCTCTAATCCTTACTACAGATGCATCCCTCTTGGGCTGGGGAGCTCACATGGGTGTCCTCACCATCCAGGGTCTGTGGTCTCCCCAGGAATCTCTGCTCCACATCAACCTGTTGGAGCTCAGAGCAGTTTTTCAAGCACTTCAAGCTTTTTCCAAATCTGTTCAGAACAAAGAGTGTTCAGGTCAGAACAGACAACACCACTACAATGTGGTACATCAACAAGCAAGGGGGCACTCGGTCTACGGCCTTGTGTACCGAAGTGATGAAGTTGTGGTCTCTGGCTTACTCCCTGAACACCTCCCTTATGGCAGTTCACCTCCCAGGCAAGGACAATGTCCTGGCAGATGATCTCAGCAAGATTTCCCAGGGCCACCACGAATGGTCACTGGATCCCCTGGTCTTGGGAGTAGTATTTGCCAGATGGGGCACCCCGCAGATAGATCTTTTTGCAGCCCCAGACAATCACCAACTTCCTCTTTTTTGCTGCAGGCCCCCAGTGTTGGGCTCACTCCCACTGGATGCCTTAGCCCTCAGTTGGGAGGGGAAGTTTCTCTATGCCTTCCCTCCCTTTCCTCTCCTGTTCAAAGTGCTAGTCAAAATCAGATCCCAATCATGCAAAGTCATTCTGATAGCTCCGGATTGGGCCAGACAGCCCTGGTATCTCACTCCTGCTGTCCTTAGCAGTCCATCCTCCCTGTCCCTTCCAGGAATCACAATCTGTTAACCTGTGCCCAGGGAAGGGTCTGGTACCAAATCTCAAATCTCTCAATCTCAAGGCTTGGTTCTTGAAGAGTTAGAGTTTGCTGATGTATACCTTTCCCAAGGTGTAATGGATATATTGAAGGCCACAAGGAAGCTTTCCACCAGGGCTACTTACAATTTCAAATGGAAAAGGTTTTCCATATGGTGCTCGGAAAAGCATATTCCCCAGTCTCTGCTGATCTACCCACAGTCCTGGATTATATGGTCCACTTGATTCTTTGGGGCTGAGACCAACTACCCTGAAGGCGCACTTGGCAGCTGTGTCTGCTTTTATTTCAGCAGGTAAATCCTCTTCCCTTTCAGCTCATCCTGTATTTTCCAAGTTTTTTAAGGGGTTGTTTCACACCAACCCTCCATTCAGGGATCCTGCCCCTGCCTGGGATCTTAATGTTTGCATTGCTCAGCTTATGCAACCCCCCTCTGAGCCCTTGTCTTCAGCTGAGTTCAAGTACTTGACTTGGAAAACTGTGTTTTTGGTAGCCATCACCTCTGCTAGATGCATAAGTGAATTACAAGCGTTGTCAGTGGAGCAGGAGTTTATCTCTTTTCACAGAGATAAGGTGGTCCTTCAGACTAACAGAAAGTTCCTGCCTAAGGTGGTTTCAGATTTCCACCTTAATCAATCTATTTCACTTCCAGTGTACTTCACTGACCACTCCTCCTCTGAGGAGAGGATGCTGCACAGCCTAGATGTGAAGAGAGCCCTTAGTTACTACATAGAGCGTACCAAGGGTCATAGGTTTGACTCCCTTCAACTGTTCCTCACCTATGGCGAAGTTGGTAAAGGGAAGCCAGCCACTAAAAGATCCATTGCCAGGTGGATTGTCTCTTGTATCCAATTCTGCTATGAGAAGTTGGGTAAAGTTCCCCCCTCAGGCCTGAGGGCTCACTCTACCAGAGGTACAGCTGCTTCTCTGGCTGCTGCCAGAGACATTCCTATTCTAGAAATATGTCAAGCAGCTACCTGGAAAATAGTTCACACTTTTACCAAGCATTACTCCCTGGACATCCAGGCTAGGAGTGATGCTCAGTTTGGCACAGCCGTGCTTCAGAGCCTATTTCCTAGGTAGGTTCTGTCCCTCCTCCATGGGGGTACTGCTGTGTAGTCTGCAATTGTCATAATATAGCAAGATTTCATGTTGTTTGAAGAAAAAATTATTCACCTTAGTAATGTTGTTTCTTCTAATGGAGTCTTGCTATATTATGACCTCCCTCCCTGCCTGCCTGTCTCAGAACCTCTGTTTTGGGGATGTGGGTGGGCAGTACAGGGTTGGCACTTTTTTGATGCCCACTTTGTTGTTTTCACCTACCTTTTTGGGTGAATTGGTGTTGTGTTTTTGCATTTTGGGTCTCCTGACTTGAGTCTTTGTTTTAGGCCAAAATGAGTGTTTATGTTAGTAGCCAGTTGGCTAGTGTAGGTTTACAGCTTCCACAGAACCTTACTGAGTTTTAGCTCATAAAGATCTGACAGTTTGCGTTTGAAGCACAACAGACAGAGTTTTCAACCGATCCGCTCTAAGTTCCATGCCTGCATGGAAAGTTAACTATTTCACCTTGAACGAGTTCTAACCTGCGGTCATACTGCAATTGTCATAATATAGCAAGACTCCATTAGAAGAAACAACATTACTAAGGTGAGAAATTTTTTCTTCTACCAGTGGATATCTTACAGCAGCTTAATCTGGTTCAATGTCAGTTGGCATCCATCTGTATCCCCTTCCCCTGGATGAGGCTGAAAATAGGCAGACTTGACTAGTCCTCATTTCTTGGTCAACAAAAACTAAATAAATAAATTACAGAATGGCAATTCTGTCTCCAAAATACTTTCTGGAATTTCATTTTTAATTCTGGAAAATTCATGAAAGGACTTGCATGTAAACTAAGGAATATTATCCTGTTGATAATCTGAACTGCAGAATAATACCCATGAATTGCAGAAAATGGAAATTGTGCATTATGCAGACTCCAAATTATGAATCAGCCAAAATGTTCTGCTTTCAATTGTCAAAATTCTGCTTCAGACAGAATTCAGCATAGTCAGCCCCATGGAAAGAGGGCTGAGTGTTCTCTCACCTTTCCTTTCCCCACACTGGTGACCTGGATTTGGGAAAGAGCTCAGGTCACCAGGAGTCAAGACGAGGAGAGAGAGAGAGAGGACTGAGCATCCGGAGGACAGCTGTCCTGTCCTGTCTCGGGAGGGGTGGCTTGCTGTCTTGGCCCTTGACTGCACCCAAGTGGAGGCCTGGGGAAGTGCCGGCAGTCAGAGCAACAAGAAGGGAGGGAGGGCCCACGATCCTGTAGGCAAATGTGCCTCCATGCACATGCCTATCATGCTGTTGCAGCTAGGGAGCAGGAGAGAAAACAGGAAAACAGGTTGGTGTGGGCTAAATTAAGCCTGTCTGCCTTTCTCCACCCTGTGCTGTTGGCCGATTACCTGCCCCATCTGGATGTGTATCTCCTGTTGGAGGGAGGACGGCTTTCCCCATCTGACCCCTGCAATGGTGGGAATCCGGGGGGATTTTGAGCATGGTGAGCTGGTGTGGTGGGTGCCAGGTGAGAGGAGATGGGCAGGGCTGAGAAAGTCACCCACACTACCCATGGAGCAAAAACACTTCTATGGCAAAGACAGAATTTAGCGGAATTAGACAGATATTTCTAAAATTCTGCTTAGTTGAGTTTAGAAGAATTTAGACATTTAGCACAGCCCTATTGTTAAGGTTGAGTTTTCAGCTGAGCTTTACTTGTTTGATTCTGTTCTGATTGTTATTATTCTGTATGCAAAGCACATCAAGTCCAAGGGATAGGGCAGTATAAAAAGATCACACAGAAACATAGAATTTTACAGGTCGAAAGAGAACACTAAATCAAACAATTAAAACAGAAATATTTACAGATAGAAACAGCAATCAGTTAAATCCATAAAATGTATTAATGAACTGTGGGCCCCATATTCAGAAAACAAAGGCAGGCACAATGCAAATATTTGCACTGCACTTTCCTGTTGCTCTGCCCAGCTGCTGCAATATTCAGACGGATAGTGAGCAGCAAGTGAAAACTCACTGCCCAGACATGATCCAGGGCTTTATATAGCCCTCTGGGAATAGCATTGCCTGAAATTGGACAGCACCAAGGCCCCTGTGGGTTATATTCATCCCAAGCATGCAAATGAGCATATTGGTCATGCAAGGTACTAGGGCCATTTTCTTCTTCTCATGATCCTTTTGCTCTAATGGTGGGGACTGTAGAGAAGGCACTGGACATTACAACCCTGTAAAGCATTCCTACATTCCAGCTAAGGGCATCAAATTTAGTGATTTGTTCCCATCCCAAGTTCCTTTCCTAGCAGTAATCATGGGCTCGAATTTGTCTATTGAGTAGATCTCTTAGCTGCAGATATTGATAAAACTGTGATTTGTGTACCCTGAACTTATTTTGGATCTCAGTGAACAAGAGTAAAATGCCAGTTTTAGGGTTTGTGATATCTCTCACCCTACAAATACACACTTTTCTCCAATTATTATTAGTTATTTGTTTCCCATTATAGGCTAACAGAGGATTGGACCAAAGTGGCATAAAGTCCAGGGGCATATTATTAGGGTTAATAATGTTATTAACACTTTTAAGGGTACAAATAGAGAAAGTTAGACAAGGATTGTCTCACCATTTAGGTTGCTTGTTCAAGAACAGAAAGTCAGTCAGAACATGAGGGCCTAACAAGGACCTTTCCATCTGCAACCAAAGTGGTATATCAGTGTTTTGTGATGGGTTATTAATTAGGTGAGGTAGAGTCTGTTTCAACGCAAAAACGATGTGATATCTCTCCCACCATGGAAGACAAAACCTCCTTTTTCTTTTGGCACCCTTAATTTGTTAATACACATATTAATAAAGTATTTCTGTAACCACAGGTATCACACACACACACACACACACACACACACACACACACACACACACACACACACACACACACACACACACACAAACACACATCCATACACACACACAACTACAGGTAACAGTCACAATTCTTAAACTATGCAGCAAATAATGGTTATACTAGATAAGTAGAATACTCTCATGGAATCGCACCAGGCACAGGTGGTTGTGAGATTCTCTTCAAATATATTTTGGGTTTTGTTCACAGATGTCTCAGATTTATGCTCAAGTCCAAAACTATCTATATCATTGATTTTGTCCCCAGGATGAGTCATACTCAATATCACTGTTATTGGGCATTCACAGTACAATGGATTTTAATACAAATCATTGGGCAGAATGTCCCTATAAGAGTAAATCTACTAGAAAAACACTAAGTATGTATGTCATGTAACATACAGACTTACAATGACTACAGCAGAGTAAGGAACTGAATAGGACACACTTGTAGCACTACTTCTAAACCCTTGGGAGTAGTACAAAAAATATCAGTGCCGGCTGGTGTTGGAACCCACTCGGAGGGAGCAGTCTTAGAATTGGTACTCTCAAATGGGGACAGGAGAGGATCTCAGATCTAGAAGTGGGTTGCCATCTAGGAACAAGTGACCACCAAATAGTGTGGTTCATGATAAACTCAGCTGCTGAGTCAAACCATAAAAAGTGAAGGTACTGGACTTCAGGAGGGCTGATTTTGTCAAAATGGGAGAGTGCCTCAGAATAGCACTAGCAAACAAGCAAGAAGAAGGGGTGGAGGAACAATGGGAAAACATCAAAACTGCCATCACAGAAGCAACAAGCCTTTGAGTGAAGCAAATAAACAAATCAAAATGAAAGAAAAACCCACTATGGTTCTCAAATGAGGTGACAGGGAAGGTTAGGGAGAAAAAGAGAGCATTCAGGATGTATAAGGAAACACAGAAGGAGCAGGACAGAGAACTGTACTAGTTAAAGCAGATGGAAGCAGGGAAGGCAGTCAGAATAACAAAGGCACAAACTGAGGAAAAGATAGCCAACTTGGTTAATGAGGAGGATAAAAACTTTTTATAGGTACATTAGGGAGTGAAAAAAGGCAAAGAGAGGGATACAGAGGCTGAATAAAGAGGAAGGTGGGGGGGGAGAGGGACGGTGAAAAAGTAGGGATTCTGAACGAATACTTCTGCTCAGTATTCGCAAAAGAAGAGATGGGGTAGCTACATAATCTAGTTAGCAGAAGCACTCTGGATGGGGGGGGAGTCAATATCAGTCCTTTCACAGAAGAAAGCATTCTGAAATAACTCTTAAAACTGAAGGTGGGGCCTGATGGGATTCAGCCCATAATTCTAAAAAGAACTAAGGGGAGAACTAGTAACACCACTGACTACACTTTTCAATAGATCATGGGAGGATGGTGTGGTACCTGAGGACTGGAGGAGGGTAGATGTGATTCCCTTTCACAAAAGTGGGAGCAAGACAGAGGCAGGAAACTACAGACCTGTCAGTTTGACCTTAGTGGTAGGGAAAATGATGGAATCTCTTCTGAAGGAAAGAATTGTTGAGTACCTAGAGGCCAGAGGGGCACAGGACCCAAGGCAGCATAGATTCACAGTGGAAGGTCATGCCAGATGAATCTAATCAATTTCTTTGACTGGGTGACCAAAGTAGTAGACCAGGGAGGGGCTGTGGAGATGGCCTACCTAGACTTTAGCAATGCATTTGACACAGTCCGACAGAAAAGATTAATGATCAAATTAGCCAGTCTGGGAGTGGGTCCCAGGGTGGTAGCCTGGGTAAAACATTGACTGGACAACAGGACACTGACAGTAATAGTAAACAGAGTCCACAGTGAAGAAAGGGGGGCTACTAGTGGAGTATCATAGGGTTCAGTACTGGGTCCAGTCCTTTTTAATGTCTTTATATGTGACATTGCAGGGGGACTGGAAGGAAAAGTATGTCTCTTTGCAGACGACACAAAGATCTGCAACAGGGTTGATACACATGGTGGGGTGGAGAGGATGAGAAGGGTGTTGGCAAGGTTGGAGAAATGGCCAAATGTATGGCAGCTTAGATTCAATGCAAAGAAGTGCAAAGTAATGCACCTGGAAAACAAAAACCCAGGAGAAGAGTACATAATGGGGGGAGACACTGACAACAAATATGGAAAGGGACCTGGGGGTAGTCATATCAGATGACTTAAAGGTGGGCAAGCAATGTGAAAAGGCAGTGAGGAGGGCTGGGGCGATACAGTGATGCATAGGGAGAGGCATTACCAGTGGAAAACAGGAAGTTGTTATACCTCTGTACAGACAGGTGGTGAGACCCCATCTGGAGTACTGTAGCAGTTCTGGAGACCCTGTCTCTGCAAAGACATAGACAGGGTGGAGGCTGTCCAGAGGAGGGCAACCAAAATGGCGCAGGGTCTGCACCAGAAGACATACGAAGGGAGACTAAAGGAGCTTAATATGTATAGCCTCAAGGAAAGGAGGGAGATGGGGACATGATAGAAACTGTCAAGTACCTCGAGGGAATAAATAAAGTCCAAAAGGGTAGCATCTTTCAGAAAAAAAGATGTGCAAGAACAAGGAGGCACCATTTGAAGATAGGGAGGAACACCTCAGAGGTAATGTGAGGAAGTATTTTTTCACAGAGAGGGTTGTGCATGCATGGGACAGCCTTCCTGAGGAGGTTGTGGAGTCAAAAACAGTGGGGGAATTCAAGAATGCATGGGACAGACATAAGGCAATTCTAGTGGTGGGTAGGAGGAAGTAGGAAGTTGGTTAACTAGGATCTGCAGCTTATCCATTACGTAGGGAAATGGGCAGACTAGGTGGGCCAAGCGGTCCTTATCTGCCTTCAAATTCTATATTTCTATGTTTAAATGCTATAAACCCTTAAAAGGTTAAAAACTTACTTCATTATTGGCTTGCTGAAATACATCTTAATTTAATATCCAGAATTCACAGAGAAGCCTTTGAAGATGTGTTGCTTCACAACTGAAAAAAACAACAACATAGTATCAAAAATTATCTAATGCTGTGCACATAAAATAAACAAGGCCATCCAAAAGTACAAATAGCCTCACATGAGTGCCATTAGAGACACTTTCAGAATTTTCAGTTTGATAAAAGCACAGATTTAGTTAACTTTACCATGCAGACTGCAGTGAGTAACTTGAATGCAGGAGTGTTCAGTTCACACTGAGCTCAGCATGTAACACAGTGCTTATCTATATGAGAGGGTCAGTGCTCCAGATGCAACACAAGACTGTAGTGGTGTGAAATTTAAACCAATTTATAAAAATAAATAGTGTTACTATATAATAACATTGTAAGATATACTCCCATTCACCTGGACTATCAGTCTTGGATGGTTAGAAGTATTTGGGGTTCTGCACTATTGAGGGGCCTGGTATTTGCGATTCACATGTACACAGCCTGCATTGCTTGCACCCGCAGCAGGCACAGGGTGCATAGTATGCATAACTGCATACCTCTGAAGTGTGCCTGTTTGTGGCCCCGCCCCGCAGCGTGCAGCTTCATCGGGGAGATTTGAGGGATGCATGTTGGCATTCAGTTGGGTACCCAACCTAGGTCTTAAAGAGGGTCCCTGCTCTAATAGAGCAGGGATTCTGGGAAGTATTGGACTGGAAAATGTTCAAAGTATGGATGAGTGCTTGAATGGCTTCCCAACCTCTCTGTCAGCCCAGTGGACTGGAGGGACATGGTTGGGGACTTCACTGTCCCACTGCAGCGGTGAGTGTTTTTGGGCTGCATACAATATATTCAGCAGGGTCCCCGCTGTGTCCACTTGCTCTTTCCTATGCCCCTTCATCAAAGGTTCTAAAGTGGTCCATGCTGCATCGACTTTTCACAAATCCTGACTGGGAATGGTGAATGAGGCCTTACAGGACCAATTCAAGACATGTAGATAAAATCTTTGCTAAGATTTTAGTATCCACATTTATCGGGGAGATACAGTAGGTCTTTAGTTCTCAAGGAGACTGGCATCTTTGCCTTCTTTGGGAGTATGGTCATGATTGCTTCTTACATAGTGTGGGGCATGGATCCTGTTTCTAGAGAAGCCTGATACATTTTTGACAGAACAGGGCTGATCTTTTCAGTAATCAGATGGTAATAATCTATCGGTTAAACCATCTCCACCAGGTGCTTTCATTTTGTTGAGCATGCCAAGGGCTTGTGTGACTTCTTTTAGCATGATGGGGATATCAATGTTGAAAGTTAGGAATGGAATTCTGGGGTTGTGGAGTTTTACCAATGATACACAGATAGCCAACATTGTTGGTGATGAGACGGATGCCTACAGAGCTTGGTAAAATGCCTGCATGACGCTGTTCAGTTTCTTTGGTTCCCTATGCATTTCTCCCTTCTCTTCCTCGCCACCTGCCATTTTCAGATGCAGTATGTCAACAATTTAGTGGCATTGCCCACTTCTCCCCCTCCCAGTATGTGTGCTTCAATCTAAAAATGGCAAGCTCTGCTTTTCTGGCTTTTTTGGTAAGAAGCTCATTACATCTTAGTCTCGTACTAGTGAGCTCAGCCAGTAATTCAGGCTGGGGTGGGTTCTGTAGTATATATGTCCCTTCTAGAGTATGGACATTGGTTTCACAGGCATGCAGTTCTGCCTACCACTCCTTATGCATATGTGCTGCGAAACTGATGATCATTTTGCCATATATTGTCACCTTGTAACCACATATCGCTCCACACCTCTTTGGTGATGTTTATTTCCATAAATGCTGAAGTTTCATCCTTCACCCACTCATTGAACTCAGGGTTACATAGACTTTGACGGGAGATAAGCTTGGCCCATCTAGTCTGCCCATTTCCCTACCTACAGGATAGGCCGCAGATCCTAGTTAAACAACAGCCTATTTCTTCCTACCCCCCACAAGAATTGCCTTATGTCTGTCCCATGCATTTTTGAATTCTCCCACAGTTTTAGACCCCACAACCTCCTCAGGAAGGCTGTTCCATTCATCCACTACCCTCTCTGTGAAATAATACTTCCTCACATTGTCCCTATAGAAACATAACATGGTAGTATTTGTATTTATATAACCAGGAAAAAAGTTCTATTGAGCAGTACTCATTTACAAGGAGGTCCTGGTTAGACAGATAATACACAATGGGTAATGAGGCAAAGTTTACATAATATAGAAAATTAAGAAACAAATTTTAAACACAGGCTAACATAAATCATCTAATACAATGACAATAATAGCAGGAGTATTAATGTATAACACTTACAGCAGATTTGATACATTCAGAGAGCTACTGATAAATACAGTATTGATCATACAATAATATATAATATAGTTATTTTTTTTCTCTAGCATCACTATTCTCCCACATGTGATTAGTGACCACTCCCCTGTCCTCTGCTCCTGGATGTATAAGACCCCCAAATCCCTTCCAAAAATGATCCTCAGATGCAAGCTTGGCTCTGTGCAAACTTGCAATCCTAAAAGCCCATCTCAGTACAATGGATTGTTCAATCATAACAAACACCCCTGACCCAGACAGAGCCCTCGATCTTTTCATTCACTCCTATAACGCCATCTGTGACATGTTTGCCCCTCTGGCCAAAAGTATGATCAAAGGCAACCCGGCACCTTGGATCTCGGATCATCTACTGGCCCTGATGCAGTCCAGATATTCCCTATGACACCTCCCCAATGAGACTGGCCTGCCATCTGACAGACAGAGGTACCAAGTGGCCATAACCCATGCACATGGTCGCTGCACAAAGCCAAGGCAAAGTTCTACAAATCTGCCCTAACCAGGGAAGTGATCAGGGGGGTGCTAGAGCTGCAGTTGCAGTAGGTCCCACACTGTTAGGGGACCCACTACCTCAGAGGTCAGTATTAAGAAAACCATTACTCACAGACAAACTTACAAGTTTAGCTTTGGAAATTGCTTATCCATTTGAAACTGGGTCTGTCAGCAGTGGTGTCAGAAGATTCCAGCTCCAGTTTCACATGGTTGGGGAGGAGTACAGAACAAAGAAGCAATAGGGACCATTACTCAAAACATCTAAGCTTGATGCTGATGTCCCCCAGGAGGAGCAGGAACAAATTATTGCATTGTTCAGGTCTTTGGTCAAGGTACCAGCAAGGGGGACAGGGGGCAGCATGGACAAACTATGTATATTCAGCAGGACTGAAACAAAAAACACTCGTGCTTTAACAATTTTATATGCGTTAATGGTTATTTTACATTTATTGGTAAGGAGGAGGGCCCCACAAAATATTTTGCAGTGGGGCCCTTACAGTTGTTGGCACAGCCCTGGCCCTAAACTCTAGCTGGAGGGTGGGGCGCAAATTCTGTAACAATATTAAGGACCTCTGCTACAATGCCTCCAACCCTGCCCCCACACAAATCTTGATTGAAGGGGACCTGATCTCTGATCCTACTCTAATTGCCACCGCATTTAACCACGCCTTCACTGACCTCAGCCACATGCTCCCTCACCACTTCTTTGACCCACGCCCTGTCTCCCACACCTCCTCCCCAACACACCCTCCTTTTCACCTACGTTGCATCACCCCCAAGTCTGCTGAGTCTTACCTTAGAAAAGCCATAAGCCACTCCCAAAACAGTAGTGACTCCTTAGACCCAAGACTCCTCCGTTCACTCTTACTGAGGTGCTTATCCCCTTACTCATTATTAACCGATCTCTGTGTCTTGGGAAAATCCTGCATGCTGCAAATCTGCCTCCATCACTCCATATTTAAGAGTGGGGACCGTACCTCCACCTACAACTATTGACTTATATCTATTCCCCCATCTAAGGTACTGGAGCAAATCATCTCTGATCAGCTCACTGACCACCTAAACAAACAAAAAAACTTTGCCGCCAGCAACATGGTTTCTTTAAGGGACACAGCACAACTACCGCCATACTCAAGTTCATCACCCACCTCCATGTGGCCGTTGACAGTGGTCAGCTCTCAGGTGCAGTCTTCCTTGACCTCACTAAAGCGTTTGACACCGTCAACCACTCCCTCCTCCTAAGTACTCTCTCCGGACTTGGTCTCTCTCAGGATGCCCTTTGCTGGTACTCTGACCATTTGGCAGACTGTTCAAAGCAAGTCAGAATTGGAACCACCTTATACGGCAGGCTGCTTGTCTGCTCTGGTGTCCCACAGGGGTCTATCCTCGGACCTTTATTATTCAGCCTCTTCCTCAACACCCTCCCCCAGTCCTGCTGTGGCAACATCCTACTCTACGTGGACGATGCTGTCCTGTACTCCTCCAACCATGACCCATCTCAGCCCCACCTCTCCTTCAATCCTCTTTCAGTGATGCCTCACAGCGCCTTACTCTAAACTATAAAAAGAGTAAAGTTACATACTTCTCACACCCACTTAGCTCCAAGAAGGACTGATGTCCTCCACTACTAACCACTAACCAGACCCCACTTGAGCAAGTGGACTCCTATAAATACCTGGGCATCACTCTTGACCCAGCTTTTAACTTCCACCATCACATTCACCAAACTGACTACAGCCCTCAACATCCGGCTTGGCATCCTCTACCGGTTTAAAGACTGTCTCACTCCTGATGCCCTTTTTCTTGCGGTCTCCTCTTTGGTCCTCTCCCTTCTAGACTATGGCATTCTAATCTATAGCGCTGCCAGCTCCTTGGCCTTATCCAGACTACGGCTGTCCCTCAACAAAGCCTGTTAGCCGACTTACTGTATCATTGTATAGTATTTGCTTGCTTGTGTTACTATCTCAGTATTGGTCTGTACTGTTCTCATATTGTTTTACCTGTACTGACGTGGAACCTTTGACTCAAAGGTATTTTCCGAATCCTCAATAAATATAAAACAAAAAACATTTATTGACAGAAAACTGGCCAGTAGGACTGTGAAACGAGTGGCTAATGAGTGTCCACCACATTTATATTCTGCAGACATATGGGCACCATATCACAAGAGATGGATAAAGGGGCATGATCCTCTATTACTATCAGATGGATTACTGCCTGCAGAATGTTATGTGTAATACATGGGGAGATAAACCACATATTATTGTTGCTGCATGTGTAGTGCACAGCAGAGGAACAAGTGTAGCCCTCAGCCTTGCATGCTGTATTCTTCAGAAGTCTACGATATTGTGTTCTTTAATAATCTCTCCTGGCTCTCTGGCTCTGCTATGTGGTTCCTGTAGGCTTGTGCGCCTGTCTAGGCAGGCTTCCATTACTAGACTGAAATCACTGCCGAGTAAAAGGGGCATTAAGAATGTGGACATATTATTCTACTTATGGCTAAATATGCGACAGAGGTTTGGGTCATCTATGTTAGGTCCATATATTTTCCTTACCAGTAAGAAGCTTTCGGCAGTGGAAATTTCAGCTAATATATACCTGCCTTCCTTGTCTCTTGCTATGCTACCCATTGACCATTTTAAACTCTTATGTATTATGATGGATACCCACACTTTTGATTCCAGAAACAATGTGGATTTCTGTCCACCCATTTACTTTTTAACTTAAGGGCCAGAGCTTCCACAAGGCGGATGTAGAATATTCACTTGTGCCTGAAGTGATTTTAGATGTATTAAGACCACCTTTATTTACTGTAGCTTGCAGATTTAACCCTCAAATATTCCAGGTTCTGCCCATAGTTCAGCCATAGGTTACATGTTGGTGTGGAGCATAGAGGATGTAGCACAGAACCTCCCTCACTATTTGGTATTAGGATCATCCTGAGTCCTCTGTTAAACCATAATACATCTGATAATTCAACTGTCTCCAGACCATAAGGACCTGTTGGAGGACTGTGTATAGACCTTGATACATGCTTACAAGTGCTGGCAGATAATGACCAATGTGGCCCATCCAGTCTGCTCCAGGATACTCCTACCTACCTACTGAGTGTTCTCTTCCCCCCCAAATCGAGCATCCCCTTGGCCCCCTCAACTATGACACCCTCACCCTGTACCTTTAGGATCCCCTTGTGCCTGTTCTATGTATGCTTAAAACAGTTTCAGCCCTTATCACTACATCAGCCAGCCTATTCCAGGCATCCACCACCCTCTCCATGAAGAAGTATGTTCTTGTATTGCCCCTAAATTATCCTCCCTCCAGCTTCATGTCACGACCCCTAGTTGCTGAGCCCTTTCTCCTCTGAAACAAATCTCCCTCCTGAACCCTGTTAATCTTCTTCAGATACTTAAAGTCTCAATCACATCCCTCCTCTCCCTCATTTCCTCCAGGGAGTACATATTGATTGGATCAAACCCTGGACTTCACCCTACATATTCAGTCCACCTGCAAAGCAGTGAATGCTGAACTGGGAGTTGCCTATAAGTCAAGCTATATGCTAACTCCCTCCGCCAAGTTGGCTATTGCCAGAGGCATAGTTCTCCCTGCCCTCATATATGGTGCTCCCACCTTTACAACAGCTTAGAAAACTACTCTACATACATGGGACATTGCTTATAATAATATATGTCAGTACACTTCCTCCTCCCCTTGTCTGAAGCACCACTGCCAACTTTAAAGTGACCTGGGATGGCTTTCCACCTCTGTCTGCCGACAATACTCCTTACGCTCTCTCATCGATTTGGTAATTAGAAATTTAACTCTTCCTCGCTTGCTGTGAAGCTGATACCTCAAACCCCTCCTATGGACGGCATTTGGCTGATAAGTTTGTACTTTACGTGCAAGGTGTTAAAGATCCAAAGCCTCTGGAGCCTTCCATCACACTGTCCCTAAGCTCTGGAACTTCCTTCCTCTAGCTCTTTGGCAGGCAAATTCCCATCTTAGCTTTAAAAGGGAACTATGCCGATATCTATCTTTAGTAAACCCCTGCACTTGTTTTGACCCCACTAAATTCCCCTCTGCCTCCTTTCTAGTATACTTTCTTCCACATTTTTCCCCCTTTCCTCTTCCTTCAATCCTTCCCATCTCTACTGCTTAATTCTGTCTCCCCTCTTATTAATCCCCTAATGTCTCATTTTGATGCACTTAAGTCTACCTAGCTTATCTATTGTACCTCCTTACTAGTTTCTCCTTTACTGTGCCTATAACACTGACTTCATGCTACTTTTTCAATTAGGTTTTGTATTTCAACTGAATGTACCTTTTGTTGAATGTAACTTACCATATATGTAATTTTAGTAATGTTTTACTTCCTGTTATGTTGCTTGGCTGTATGTATCACCTTCACTAATTATTTGATCTGCCCTTTTGTTATGTTCCTGAACTTATGCAATATATTTGTTTTACCTATTTGTTGTACTCTCCAGGGCCGTGCCTGAAAATAGTCATTTCATGGCTAGTGCACTTACCTGGTAAGCAAAAACTAAATAAATAAATAAAATATCCCTCAGTCTGTCCTCATATGCTTTCTCATGTAGCCCATGAATCATTCTGGTAGCCCTCCTTTGGAAAGCCTCCTCCCTCATAATGTCCTTTTTCAGATGTGGTTTCCAGAACTGGATGCAGTACTCAAGGTGCAGCCTGACCAATGTCTTCTACAGGGAACAATAACCTCCCTCCTTCTGCTTGCAATACTTTGCCCTACTCACTCCAGCATTCTGTTGGCCTTACCTACCACATTTTGGCACTGACTTGCCACCTTGAGGTCAGCCATAATGGCAACGTCCATGCCCCTCTCTTGCTATGCAACATCTATTTGTTTCCTGCCAAGCATATATTTTGCCCCATGGTTCCTATGCCCCAAGTGCATAATTTTACACTTCCCTGAGCTGAATCCCAGTCTCCACATCTTGGACCCCTACCAGATTAGAATAGCACTTCCTGAACATAGAAACATAGAAGCTGATGGTAGATAAGGACTGCAAGGCCCATCCAGTATGCTCATTTCTTTCTCTATGTTATGAATGTGCCAAAGCATTGCTCTGTCAATGGCCTATTTGCTCTGTCAATGGCCTATCTATTCATACTCATCCGTGTTGCTCCCTTATGCCTATCTAATGCCTGTTTGAAGCCCTGCACTGTAGTCATATCCACCACTTCCTAAGGTAGGCCGTTCCATGCATCCACCACCTTTCTGTGAAAAAGAACTTCCTTGCATTACCCTTAATCGGCCTCCCTCTAATTTCATGCTGTGTCCTCATGTCCTGCTATTTTTCTTATACTGAAATGTTAGACTCTTTCACCTTGTTAATGCCCTTAAGGTGTTTTTTTTTATGTATTTCTTTTTATTCCCCTCCTACTGTCCGATCAGAGCCACACCATCGGGAGTCACCTATGAAGTCTGACCCTGACGGTGCCTTGCCTTACAGTCTCCGGTCCCTCCATCTGGCCTCAGAACCCCAAGGGTGGGGTCAGAATGGGGTGGACCCCCGAATCTTACATATCTCGTCAGGGTCCGGGGCTGAATGTTTTGATCATATCACCTCTCTCCGTCCTTTGCTCTAGGGTATACATACTGAGCTCCGTTAATCTGTCCTCATATGTTTTCTGATGCAGTCCCTGCACAATTTTGGTTGCCCTTCTCTGAACTGCCTAATTTTGTTTAATGTCCTTGTGAAGGTGCGGCCTCCAGTATTGCACGCAGTACTCCAGATGGGGCCTAACCAGTGTCTTATAAGGAGGGATTATTACCTCCCTCTTCTGACTTGTGATACCCATACTAATACACCCCAACATCCCCCTAGCCTTACCTTCTGCTTTAGTGATCTGCTTGAATGATTTCAGGTCATCAGTGATGATGATGCCCAAGTCTCTTTCTTCCCTTGTGACTGCCAGCAACTCCCCTCCCAGCCTATAGGTGGCTTCAGGGTTTCTCTTCCTTATGTGCATGATCTTGCACTTCTTTATGTTAAACCCCAGTTGCCACTCTTCTGACCATTTTACTAGTTTATCCAGATCTTTACTCATTCTGCTCACCCCATCTGGATCATCTACTCTGTTGCAGATCTTGTGTCATCTGCAAATAGACAATCTTTACCCTCCAGTCCATCTTCAATGTCACTGATGATGATATTGAAGAGGACTGGCCCCAGGACTGATCTCTGAGGTATCCCACTTGTGACTTGCATCTCTTCTGACTGTATACCATTTACCACCACTCTCTGTTTTCTGCCCATCAACCAGTTTGCCACCCAGTTGATCAACTTCTTACCCACCCCAGCCTACCCAGCTTATTAATCAATTTTCTGTGTAGAACAGTATCAAAAGCTTTGCTGAAGTCAAGGTAGGTGACATCAACTGCTCCCCCTTGGTCCACCTCTCTGGTTACCCAGTCAAAGGAATCTACAGTATGAGATTAGTTTGACAGGACCTTCCTTTTGTAAACCCTGTGCTCCTATGGATTTCAGGTGTTGCACTATCCTTTCCTTAAGGAATGCCTCCATAATCTTGCCCACTACTGAGGTAAGACTGACTGGTCTGTAGTTCCCTGCCTCCTCTCTGCTACCACTCTTGTGGAGCGGGATCACATGAGCCCTTCCCAGTCTTCTGGGACCTCTCCTGTGCTCAAAGACTCACTAAACAGTTCTGATAATGGCTGTGCTAGTTCCACCCTTAGCTCCTTTAGTACCCTGGGATGTATGCCATCAGGTCCCATTGCCTTGTCCACCCTGAGCTTATCGAGCTCTTGTAGGGCCCTTTCTTTTGTGAAGAGACTAGTGCACACTTCCCTCCCCCCTGTGTCCATGGTGCTGAGCTGTGGGCCCTGCCCTACCTTCTCTTCAGTAAATACTGAGCAAAAGTATCTATTTAGGATAGATGCCTTTACAGGGTCCTCCTCCTCACATGCTCCCTTTTCTCCATTAAGTTTAGCAATACACCCTCTGTACTTTCTCCTTTCACTAATGTACTGTATCTATAGAAAGTCTTGACACCATCTTTTACTGTTTGTGCTAGTGTTTCCTCAGTTTGGGACTTTGCCTTCCTTACTGCTTTCCCTGCTTCCCTTAGGGAAGTTTGATATGCCTCCCTATCTTCGTCCTGCTGCGTTCCCTTATATTTCCTGAAGGCCAGCCTTTTGACTCTGACCTTTTCTGCTACTGTTTTTGAGAATCAAAGTGGTTTCCTTGTTCTTTTGCACTTCCTTTTCTCTCTAACACAGTGGGATGTTGCTTCAAGTATTGCATCCTTAATGCTTGCCCACTTTGCCTGTACCTCCTCACCTGTATTTCTTTTTGCCAGGGCTAGCTTAACTGTGTTGGCCATCCAAAGTCAGCTCCTCTGAAGTCCCAAATTGAACCATACCATGTGATGGCCACTGGTGCCCAGGTGACCTTCTACCTGGAAATCTGTGATCTTTTCCCCGTTAGTCAGTACTAGATCTAGTATAGCCCTGTCTCTTCTGTGTTGTTCTACCAGTTGTTTGAGGTCCTCCCCCTGCAGGGAATCCACCATGTGTCTCATTCTGGCAGATGTTCCTACTGTCTAAACTGCACTTCAAGAACTGCATATACCTGAAAAGCAGCAGAGGTAGAAAAACAAATGTCAACTACAGCTACCCACGTAACTATTCAGGCAATGGAAGAGGGAAGTGGACAAGTGAGAAAAAACTCCAAAAGCTAGCTGAGCTGCTCCTGTGGTGGAGAGGGCTAAAGCAGAAGCAGGTCTGCCAGTACAGATCAGAAAACTAGGGTTCTGTTCCCAGTCTCCTTAGTCATACTTTTGCCATCTTTCCCCACCCAAAGTGTGTTTGTGCTTTTATCTGTTGATTTTTGTTGTTGTTGTTAAAACAAATGGACCCCCCCCCAAGTTTCTAACTTTCCCCGACATCTGCCAGCCCCTGGGAGTTTGTTATTTTAATACCAGGGATTGCATTGGGCAGACCCCACACAAAATCAGAGAGTACATTATGTGTGTAATTTATTAAAGTATAGGTCATCAGTGTGCCTTGTTCGTTGGTGTGTTTTATTGGCACTGTTTATGATAGCCCTCTGTTTACTGCACTGTTGTTGATGGCACATTTGTTCTGGTTGCTGTTGTAACCTAGTGCCCATCTTGGACCACTGCTCCACTTTTTAAGGTCCTCACTGATCCTGCCAACCTCCCAGTGTATCCACCCTGTTTCATATCTTTGCCTCATCTGTGAACAAGCATACCTTCTCCTCCAGCTCTACTCCAATATCTCCAATGAAGACATTGAATAGGACTGGTCCAAAGACCAACCCCTGCAGTACCCCATTCATCACCCTCTCCTCACCAGAGAGTGCCCTGTTCACCATCACTTTTTGGGTCCTGCAAGACAGCCAGTTTCTGACCCACTTTACTATGGCCAGTTCCACCCCAAGACTGCCCAGTTTGTTCAGTAGCCTCTTGTGAGGAACAGTGTCAAAAGCCTTCCAGAAATCCAGATAGGTCACGTCCACTGCTCCTCCCTGATCTACCACCCCTGTCACCCAGTCAAAAAAGTCTAGTAAATTTGTTTGACATGACATCCCTCTGGTAAACCCATGCTGCCTGGGGTCAACCAGACTTCTTTCTTCCAGGTAGCTCCAAATACATTTTTTTAAGAGTGACTCCATTATCTTTCCAACCATTGATGTCAGGCTGACAGGCCTGTAGTTACCAACCACCTCCCTATCCCTTCCCTTATGTAGTGGAATCATGTTTATTTTTTTCCAGTCCTCAGGGTCCTCTCCTTTTTCAAGTCATAGTGTAAACAGCTCTGCGAGAGGCACCGTCAACTCCTCCAAGAGCTCCTTCAGTTCCCTATGGTGCACAGTGTCTGGTCCCATTGCTTTGTCCACCCTAAACCTCATTAGTTCCTTCATGACCCTATCCACGATGAAGGGGGTGATAACTACCCTCTTACCCTCCCAAGCCCTGCTTTCCCATTCTGGAAACATATCCTACTCCTCCCTGGCAAAAACTGAGCATAAGCATTTATTTACTAGATTAGCCTTTTGATCATCCTCCTCTACACATGATCCCTTCTCCCCTCTCAGTCTTATTATTCCAGTCTTAGTTTAACTCTGCTCTCCTATGTATCGACAGAATGCCTTGCCCCTTCTTGATAGTACTTGCAATATTTAATTCTATCAGTGTCCTTGACTTCCTAACTGTTTTCCCCGCCTCCCACTGTAGTGACTGATAATGTTCCCTGTCCTCCTCCCTCTGAGTTTTTTTGTATTTCAAGAAAGCCCTTTTCTTGGCCCTCACCTTTTCCACCACTTCCCTCATAAAACACGTAGGCCTCCTCCATCTCCTACTCTTACTGACTTTTTCATTTTCATTTTTCATTTTTTATTTTTTATACTGGTAAGCAGGATGAGCAAAACTGCCCATTTTCACCAGCGACCAATTATAAACAGACTTAACATACTAAGTAACCAAACATTTAAGAACAATTCAAAATACAAAAAACATTTATCAGTTATTAACATGTATATGTGCAGATATCATTATCCATCAGCCAATATTTTAGTCTAGTTTTAAAAGACCACAACGTCATTCTTTTGACAATATCAACAGGCAATGAATTAAAAAACAAAGGAGCCCTAAATAAAGAGATCTCTGGCCAAAAGCAGTTTGACACAGTGGAATTTCATACGAACATTTAACCTGAGATCTAGTTCCACAGGAATTAATAGAACTAGGAAATAGTAATGAGACTACAGGAGAAATAAGGCCATTCTTAACCTTAAACATGAGAATACCAATCTTGTGCAAAATCCAGTTTTTAAGAGATAAACTATTTGAACATTCAAGCAATTAGCAATGGTGTGTTCGAAAAGGGGCATCGAGCATAAAGCGCAAAATAGAATTATAAGTTACCTTAAGTTTATTAAGTAAGTGTTCAGAAAATGAAGAATACATGATTATACCATAATCCAAAACAGTCACCAAAAAGCTATAAGAAAGCAGAAACCTTGAATCTCTGGTCAAAAATTGCCTAACTCTATAAAGAGAACCCAGTCTCTGATGAAAAGTCTTTCTCAATTTATTCAAATGAAGTTCAAATTTTAACCTTCAATCAAAAATTATCCCAAAATATTTAAAACTATCCACTAATTAAATCGTTCTACCATCCAAAGTAGCGATATGATGCAAGCTATTAAGCTCAATAGTCCCTTTTGAAAACAACATGGCCTTTGTTTTACTTGGATTAAGTACCATAGAATTCAGAAGCAACCATTTTTGAAAAAAATTGAAATCAGATTGCACCATGTCCAAGGTATCATTAGGAGTGGAGCCTAAACTAAAAATGACTGCATCATCTGCATAAACTATTATTGATGAATGTGAGAAGACCAAAGGAGCCGAATTCATGTAAGCTGAAAAAATCAAAGGGCCAAGTATTGACCCTTGGGGTACCCACACTTAATAATACTAGAAGAAGAAGTACTATCACCTATACAGGTACAATGAAATCTGTCAGTAAGATAATCATAATACCAAGAAACAACATTATCAGAAAAACATAGACCAGAAAGAATACCATTTAACAGACCATGTTCAACCAAGTCAAAGGCTTTGGTGAGATCCACAAAAAGAGCGGCAACAGCTAGCCCTTTATCAAGGGCATGCTGAACGGCACCCATGAATCCCACCAATGTCGTCTCGGTACTGTGACATGGCTTAAAGCCATGCTGACAAACAGAAAGCAAATTATACTTCTGTAAATATTCAATAGTTTGATCAAAAATAGCACGTTCCAAAATTTTAGACAAAGGGGAGAGCAAGAAATTTGGATGATAATCTGACAATAATGTGGGATCACAAGATTTCAAAGTAGGGGTGACAACAGCAGTCTTCCAAACAGTGGGAAAAACCCCAGTAGACATGGAAAGATTGAACAAAACTGATAAGAAAAGGAATTTATTCCCAACTTAATGACTCAAAAATCTAATCCATCGCAAAAAGTATAAGGTCGAGGATCCATTTTCAATACATATTCTTTAACCAAGTCAGGGGAAACCTGAATAAAACAAAACTCAGGAAAAGCCATCTCATTTACCAACTTTGGGACACTAAAAGTATCGCCATGGAAAGAATTTCCATAAGAAGGAATTCTATAGCTGTCAAGATTACCAAAGTGTGGGAGTCACGTGATGCGGGAGACCGAGTAGCTGGGTCCGCTTGAGCTCCGTCTTCTACTCCGCTATTTCGGTTAAAGATTCCCATTTAGAAGTGAAAGATCGATAGCTCGGGGCAATGTTGGAGGAGTGTGCCGTGAAGAGTTTTATGGAGGCAGATATGCACAAGCGGCCCCCGAAACACACCCCGCCTGCAACACCCGAGAAGGTGGCTAAAAAGCCTAAGGCCTCGACCTCTGAGCTGGGTCACGGGGAGAGTGAGTGCAACGACCCAGAAGAACCACTTACCCTGGCAAGGTTTCTTGATGAGATGGGCCCTCTAAAAATAACGATTCTGGAAGTTGCTGGTGAAGTTAAAAATATAAATACAGCAATAGAAGACTTATCCAGGAAAGCTACAGATACCGAGGCACGGGTCTTCTCGTTGGAAAAAAGTAAAGATAAGATGGAGTCATCGGTAGTTAAACTAACACAGAAAATTCAGAAATTGGAAAATAAGGTGGAGGATCTAGAAGGCCGAAGTCGGCGTAACAACGTCGTTATTCTAGGGCTACCTGAAAAAGCTGAGGCCAATAGCCCAATTGCATTTGCCCAGAAACTGGCAGAAAAAATAGCAGGGCCTTCCCCTTATGGGCCTAAATATATCGTCGAGAGGGCACATAAGGCGTTGCACCCATTACCACCATCTGATCATCCAGCAAGGCCATTTATAATAAAATTTTTGAACTACCAGGAAAAACAACTTTTGATCTCCAAGGCGAGGGAGGATAAAGATATGTTCTGGGAAAGTACCAAGCTAAGGATCGCTCAGGACCTTCCTTTAACAGTCAGGCAGAAGAGAGCTGCC
Source organism: Neoceratodus forsteri (assembly GCA_016271365.2). Lineage (NCBI taxonomy): Eukaryota > Metazoa > Chordata > Ceratodontiformes > Ceratodontidae > Neoceratodus > Neoceratodus forsteri. The sequence goes on from JADMNL010000035.1 coordinate 45,467,000, forward strand.
TATCATCCTCTCGTCAAGAAGCTGATTCCTGCAGGGGTGAAGTTCAGGATGGGATATCCTGCGAGGCTTCAAGTGTATATTCGGAAGGAGTGGAAATCTTTTGAATCTCCTGATTCTGCCGCACCAGCCTTGAGAGAAGCATTCCCTGATCTTTTTAAGGACACTTGAGCTAAGAAGGGTCACATTAATGATTATTTTTGGAGTCTCAGAGCCCATTTATTTGGGTGAAATGGAACTTTTTGTCTCTTACTTCGGGTTCGAACCCGGGTCTACCGAGAGGTCCATCAGGTTAATTTTCTCGCCCTCAGAGTTTTGTAGCTGCATGTGATGTTACGTCATGCATTTTGGTTATTTGGACTCATGAAACAAATGCCCCTCGGTGACTCTAGATAGTTCTGGTCTGTCCTTCATCTGGCTTTTCAAGGACTGCATCTCGTAGAAAGGACAATTTTTCTAACCGTTCTGGAACATTTTTTGTTTCTTCAGGGTCTGGACTACATGATTTTTGTGGGCCTTCCTTTTTCTGGGCATATCTGTTTGGACTTCTTAGTATACTTCAGGACTTCTCTTTTTGGGCATAAAGCAGCTTTGCTTAAGTATATTTGGAATCATGTTTGGGATATTACCTGGTATCGGGGTCTTTTTTTTTTTTTTTTCCCAATCACCTTTTCCTAATTTTTTCTTGTAATCTTGGTACCTTTTTGTATATTTTGTCCAGGCGGAGTAGTTGGCGGAGTGGGGCGTGGAAGGCGATGTACCCTGTTGTCATGGGCCACATTGTGATTTGGGGTGGTGGTGGGCGGCGGGTGTGTTGGAATCTGTGGGATTATGCGGGTTTTGAGATGTGGCTGATTTTTTGGTTTTCGGGGGGGGCCTCTCGACTAATGGGGGTTTGGGTTTCGGACACAAGGAATGGGATTATATGGGGCAGACAGTGTGGGTTAGAAATTGGCAGCTGGTACACCTTTTCTTAGGCTATGGCTATTGATACCTGTATAAAATTTTGTACGTTGAATGTTAAGGGAGCTAGGCATCGAGCCAAGCAATATAAAATACTGAAATATTTGGAGATAGCTAAAGTTAAGATTGCTTTCCTACAAGAAACACACTTATTACTTGAGGAAAGTAAAAATCTGAGGAAAAGGCAATTTGGAGAAATCTTTTCTGCTCAGGGTACCACAAAGAGTAAGGGAGTTTCGATTCTAGTACATAGGTCGATACCTTTTATTTCCAATCAGGTTATCTCAGATAAGGATGGGAGGTTCGTATTCACTGTTGGGAAGTTATATAGGAGGGAAGTACTGTTGGGATCGGTTTATGGACCAAACTCGGACAGCCAGGATTTTTTAATTAAATTACTCCAAAGGTTATTACCTTTCGCTCACTTGCCCATAATTTTAGGTGGGGATTTCAACATGGTCCTGGATCCCACATTAGACAGGTCTTCAGGACTACGTATGTGCCTCTCCCCGGCTACCTTAGCTCTAACCGACTTATTGGTAAGGTTGGGCCTAACTGATGTGTGGAGGGTTTTGCATCCACAAGCCAAGGAATACTCCTTTTTCTCACCGGTACACAAGTCGGGCTCGAGAATAGATTACATTTTCCTTTCTCGGGTCCTACTTAAAGGGGTTTTTACCACAGAGATTGTGGCTGCCCCCTTGTCGGATCACTCAGCTGTGGAGGTTATGATCTCGTTTCCATCGGCTTTGGGTAGGGGCAACAGGTGGAAAATTAACAACCAGTTACTTCGGTTACCCAAGGTTGTCCAATCCCTGAATTCTCAGCTTGAAGAATTCTTAGCATTGAATTCTACTGAAGAAACTAGGCCGGACATACTTTGGGCAACTTTAAAGGTCTTTATGAGGGGCCTCCTTATTAGGCAGGCTACTATTATGAAAAAGGAAACCAATGTTCTAATGGTAGAGAAGCTGAGAACGATTAAGGAGCTGCAGGCCTCATTGGTCTCTAATCCACTTGAGTAAATAGAGATTAAGTTAACTAAGGTTAGGGACGAATACCTCAAAATGTTGGGGGATCAAGCTGAGCTGGCCATCATTAAAACTCAGGCTTTGTACACAGACCAAGGGGAGAAGCCGGGCAGGCTGCTAGCAAGACGGTTAGCCCAGCTGGAAGCATCTCGGCTCATTCAAGGAGTCAAATCGAGTAAAGATGGGTTGATTAAAACCACCCCAGAGGACATTGTCCGTGTTTTTTGTGATTATTATGAGGCATTGTATGGTGGTATGCAATCCCCCCCACCGCTGAGTGACATTCAGCAATTCCTAGAAAAGATACCGCTTCCTAGTCTGGAGGGGGTAGATAATAAGGTCCTGGTAGAAGACATCACCTATAATGAGATAGAAGATGCGATCAGAGCTCTACCACTGCATAAAACCCCTGGCCCAGATGGGTTTTCACCCAATTTCTATAAAACCTTCTCTACCCAACTGATTCCGTTGCTGGCCGGCCTATACCGGTATATCTTATCGGGACAGGAAGTGGATAAATACCTTTTTGAGGCCTTAATAGTGTTAATCCCTAAGCCTAATAAGCCACTTGAAAACCCAGGTAGTTATCGCCCCATATCTCTACTTAACTACGGTATCAAAATACTGGCAAAAATTCTGGCTGAGCGTATTAGTAAATTCTTGCTGCATTTGATAGGACAGGAACAAGTGGGGTTTATGAGGGGTAGATCCTCAGCGGATCATTTTAGGACGTTGTCCCATGTCTTCTCAGCCTCCGAGGAGGCCAAGGCCCCTCAGGCCTTGGTCTCCTTGGATGCCGAGAAGGCGTTTGATAGGGTTCACTGGTCCTATCTTTATCAAGTGATGTTAAGGGTAGATTTTCCCGATCAGTTTGTCGATTGGATTAAGGCCTTATATGCGAATCCGACGGCAAGGGTGACCTGTAATGGTGTTACATCTGAACCCTTTGTGCTAAAGGCAGGGACAAGGCAGGGTTGTCCCTTATCTCCCTTACTTTTTAATCTTTATTTAGAGCCCCTTATTAGGTATATTGTATCTAAAGACGCGATTTTTGGGATCAAGGTGAGAGACCAGACTATTAAGGTTACCGCTTTTGCGGATGACCTCCTGATCTATTTATCAGATCCGGTCTCTTCTGTTCCTGTCCTGTTAAATGTAATTAAGGAATTTAGCCTAGTGTCCAATTATAAGTTAAACCAGGATAAGACAGTAGTTTTTCCTCTTTCTAATGGGGTTTTCAAAAAAGATATAATTGAGATGGGCCTGGGCTGGAATTCTAAATCTCTTAACTATTTGGGGCTTTCCTTAACTGTAAATCAGGATCGTCTTCAGCATCTCAATCTGGATACTCTAGTTCGGACTATCGATCTGGATATGAAAAGGTGTGCTCAATTTTCTCTATCACTATGGGGCAGGATCAGCATAGTAAAAATGAATATTTTTCCCAGGCTTTTTTATCCACTATCTATGTTAAATATTCAACTCCCGATGGTCTGGTTCAGCAGAATCCATAAGCTAATAGCCAATTTTGTCTGGAATTTTAAGAAGGCAAGGATGTCGTATAATAAACTGGCGGCACCCAAAACCCATGGGGGCCTACGGCTTCCTCATTTCGCACTATATTACTGGGCTGCTGAGATTAACAAGTATGGCAGGTGGCTGGGCTCCTCTACTCCTGATTGGCAGAATGAATATGTTCCTCTCTGGTTTGATCTGGAACTCTCTATGATTAAGGGATTGGATCTTAACCAAGAGGCCTTGTTGTTTTCTCCCCCCAGATTAGTTCCTCTCTCATGAACTTCCCCTATTGGTGTTTCCCTTAGGATTCATGATCAAGTCTGCAGCTTTTTGAAATATGAGTATAGGTTAGATGCATTTCAGCCTCTCATTGGCAGCCCATGTTGGTTGATTGGAGGGAAGCCGATTAGGTATGGATGGTTACCTGGATTAGAGGATGATAGGTTGGGAGGTTTTTTTGATGAGGATGGCAAGCTCTATACGACCCCCCAGATACTCAATAGGTTGAATCTACTGGTGAGTGAGTGTTTTAAGGTATATCAGGTGCGTCATCTCATAGTTCAGAAGCTGGGACTTAGTGGTTTCAAACCTCCTATGATAGATTTTTGGGAGATTATTAGACCGTTGGTGGGTACTCAACATGCAATATCCAAAATATATGCGGTACTTCTGAATTGGGCTTTTCCAGATGGGTTTTCTCCTCCATCAGTTTGGGGCAGTGCTTTTCCTAATTTGGATTTAGACTGGGCTCAGATATGGTCTAATTGTCATAGGTTTTTGAAGCAGGACCCTCTTAAACTAACCCAATTCAAGATTTTACATAACATCTATTATTCTCCCCAGAAATTGTTCAATTTAAAAATGTTACCAGACTCATGCTGTTTTAGGTGTGGGTCAGAGGGAGGAGACTTACTGCATATATTTTGGCATTGTACTAAGATTGCCCAGTTATGGTCAGACATTAAAGATAATGCGAGCCCTCTTCTGGGCCTAGAAGAACTGTTTAAACCAGAGATCTGCGTATTAGGATATATGCCTGAGGTCTTTGTCACGCAGAGGAAATATCATATTTTCCTGATTTCTATTTCAGTTAAGAGGCTCGTGCTTAGACACTGGAAGGAATCTAATAGAATCCATTACTCTGAATGGTTATCGGAGTTGTTAACCTTACTTAGGTTAGAGAGACGTATTGCAATATTGCATGATCAGCTCCCTAGGTTTGAGAAAATCTGGTCTCCTTTAGTATGTGCCTACTCATGAATACCATGTATCAAACTTTTCTGTCTGTACAAGCTTTGTCTGCTATTATTCTTGTTTTTCTTTTTTTTTCTCTGTGTCCGGGGAAGGGGGTGCGGGTGTCGAGAGGCCCGGGGAGGTGGGGGAGGGAGGAGGGAGGAGGCGTTTACTTAGGAGGTGCTCATTACGCTCTTATGTTTACATGCATGTAAACTTTATTGTATTATGCACCCTGTGATACTTTGTATTTGTAAAGTATCGCCTCTTTACACCCTAATATGTCAATAAAAAGTTAATGGCAAAAAGATTACCAAAGTGTTTATTAAAGGCTTCAGAAACAGGCAAAGAATCACTAATCAAACCAGACTGAGTTTGAATAGAAATATCATATGCCTTTTTTCTCCCCTCCCTATAAGACTGTTCAAAACATCCCAAATTCTCTTTGGATTACCAAAATACTTATTCTGTTCAAAGAAAAAAAATGCTATTTTAGCTTTACGAATTGCAGATTTACAGTGATTTCTTAATGATCTATACTTTGTCAAGAGAAAAAGAACCAAACTGTGTTTATATAATTTCTAGCTTTTATCCTGTAATCTCATAAGACTTAACAAATCAGGAGTAATCCATTTATGTTTAGTAGCCTCAATCCACATTCTCTTCAGTGGTGCAATCCTATCAATTGCCCCAAGATACAGTAATTGGAAGCAAAAACATCCAACATTGAATCAGGGTCCTTAATAGACTCAAACCCTGTCCAATCAATATCTGAGCAGGCAGCATCTACCAGCTCAGATGTAAGGGACTTAATCTTCCTGAATTCTATGTATTTAGGGGGCTGTTTAGCTAAATTGACTGACCACTGACAGAAAACTGAACAGTGGTCACTCAATACGTCAGACAACACAAAAACATTCTTAATCCGATCAGGGTGTGTAACTACTATCCAATCTAGCAAAGTTCCCAGGCCAGTTTTAGGATTAATGTCTGGTAACCTTATTAATCAACTGAAATAAACCCAAGTCCACTAATGAATCTTTAACAAAACCAGAAGACTTTACTTCCCAATTGCAATTAAAATTTCCTAGTAATATCCACTCTCTATGGCCAGAAAATTAATGTTTAACATCAGAAATAAGGTTCAGTCCAGATTCAATCTTTCTAGGTGGTATGTATATAGAACTAATAATAAGATGTTTATTTTGACCCAAAAGCAGATCTATGGAAATTAAATCACAACCTGAATTACATGGAAGATGAAAAACAGTAGTAAACTTAAATCTATTTTTAACATAAATCATAGACCCGCCCCCACGTTTACCCACCCTGTCACTTCTACGTTGTTCATATCCTTCCATGTCTGCATCCTTAACACTATCATTAAGCCATGTCTCAGAAAGAGTAATGATATCGAAATTGTGCTGTTCATCCCAGGCTACAAATGAAGTCCATTTCACTGGTAGGCTCTGAACATTGAGGTGAACAATTTTTAAAGATGTATCAGATAAGAACAAACCATTTCTGGACATATCCATTACCAGACTTTTAACTGGACCCAGGTGTGGGTGTACAGTACCAGAAATTAATAATAATAAAACTAACATTCTTCGTAGTCTGGCTTTATTCTCAAAGTATCTCTCCCTCCTTGTATAATGCTTAGCAAGTTTAAAACAGCCTTGAGAAAAATAAGCATTTAAATAACAACAAGGGACAGGCAATGAGAAAAAGGCTATACCATACTCAGATGTATCGGGGATGAACTTGTCAGACTGCCTTCTTAGTTGCCATTTCAATGACCTCCCTTATCCCTCTCCATTTCTCATTCACCCCCTTGCATTCATCCATCTTAGCTAGGGCATCCCTCAGGCTCAGGCTCAGCCTCATTTTCCCAAAGTCAGCCTCCCAGAAATCCAGGACTCTTGTTCTTGTATGGCTGTACTCCAATTTGGTTATTTCAAAACCACCACACTATGATCACTGGTTTCCAGGGTTTTGACACTTCTACCCTATCAATAAGGTCCCTGTTTGTGAGGACAAGATCTAGTATGGCTCCTCCCCAGTTGGCTAAGGCCTGCTGCCTGAAGTGAGTCCAAGAAGTCCCTGCTCCTAGGGGTTTCTATTGCTGGGAGACTTCAATCCACATCTAGTAGATTGAACTCTCCCACCACCAGCAACTCACCCTTGCTGGCCATCCTATGTATGTCCTATAACAAGTCTGTGTCAGTCTCCTCACTCTGCATAAGGGGCCTGTAAATCACCCCCAACCTCAGAACTATCCCTTTCCCCTTCTGTAAATTAACCCACAGTACTTCATTTGCCCCTCTTCCCCTGGCACCTCAGTAGCCTGTATGGAGTCTCTCACATAAATATCCAGCCCACTCTCTCTCTTTTCCCAACCCTGTCCCTCCTGAACTTGGTATGTATTTTTATTTATTTATTTTAAATGTTATATTTATTGCTTTAAGAGAAAGACAATACATATATTTCCACATATAAGGCCATCTTTAGCATTCAAAATCAGTACAGTAGAGGTACAAACACTTCCCTTATAACCTGTTACATCAGGAATTGAGGTTTATCTAATAAAATGTCCGTAAGAAATGTTCAAAAATGACAGCTACCTTAATAGCTTAGGAAGGTCCATTTTAGGTAATATCAACAGGAAATTGTGCTATGTTTCTATCCATGGCACTCCACTCTTTACCTCATGGGTCTTAGCCCACCTGATAGGTTCCAGATGCATATGTGACCCAGGATCAAATTCTGTGGATACACCTAGGTGTTGATGTTCAAAATTGGGGGGGACCAAAAAATGCTCCACTGAGGCTGTTGTAAAATTTCTCAATGTTCTTTATTTATTTTTGTTAATTGCCCTGATGTTTCACATTCTTGTGCTTTTTCAAAGGGCTTTTCATAAATTCTGTAAGAATAATAGATAAATATTGTTTATAAATCTTACATTTTTTAATTCCATTTCTTTTCATTATTCTTCTATTAAGGTTTTCTATTATACTTCATTACCACTGTGCTTCTTTCCCATGCTACTATACTATACTATACTATACTATACTATACTATACTATACTATACTATAAAGTACAGACTCTGTACTCTATTCACAAGGAATGCAACTTTTACCAGGACCCCTCAAATCTGGAATGGTGCCATGTGGAAGATGTTCGGTTTGTAACCATACCAGCAAAAAAGAAGTGTTTAAACACCCATACACGGGTAAAGAGTACCCTATAAGACAATGTATAGACTGTACAACAGAGGGGGTAATATATGTATTACAGTGTCCATGTGACCACTTATATGTGGGGCAAACGACCAGAGCTCTAAAAACACACATACAAGAACATAAAGGGGATATTAGAAGACAGGAAGAAAAATCACAGGTAGCAAATCACTTTGCTGAGCAAGGACATATGGGAACCTCACTCAGATTCTGGGGACTTGAACAAATCCAAAAACCAGTAAGGGGAGGGGACTATCAAAAACAGTTGGACAGAGCAGAAACAAAATGGATTTTTCAGTTACAAACCCTGGAAAGAAATATAGGGATGAACAAGGACACAAACTGGAATGCTTGTTGGTAATGTTAAAATAAATAAGAGAGATGGAGTATGCCTCCATAGACAAAAAACCCAAAATAAAAAACAAACATAAAATAGTAAGGTTAGACACATTAAAAAATTAATACTTTACAAAAGGGGTTCTTTTTCCTAAAAACAGAATGGCAACATGATAAAATGTGACTAGTAAGCTGTAATGAAAATTGTCCTCCACTTTAATATACAAATGGTATATGGGAATGTAATAGAAGAAGATAGCAACATTCCATCAACAAATTATATGTCAGAAACATGAAAGTAACATCACAATTAGTTGAATGTTCATGAAAAAGAAGGGCTATGCATGCACATTTTAACAAAAACATGGTAAAGTAAGAAATTATAAAGTTAAGAACACTTCACATTCTGAGGTCCTTCCCCCAACCCCCATAGTACTATCCCCCATATAAAGAACACATTAACAAAAACAAACTTAAACACATTGAAGAATCACAACTTATTAAGAAAACCCAACACCTCAAGGCATCATTAGTTTCTCAATAAACTAAACATAGAAATGAGTAATTAAATAAATAAAAAAAGACACACTGTGGCCAGGCAATGGCCTGACCACAACAAAGGTTGCTAAGCGACCATGAGTTGAGCTTAATTGGAGCTCATCCATTGCAGGTGAATCTGCATGTGGTGATCAGGCTGAGAGGTACTTAGCAAGAGAGTTTGCACCACACACACACACACACACGTATACACACAGTAGCTGCACCAAACAACACAAGGAACAACAGAATCAGCACAAGATAAGAAAAGACAAATATTTAGATATCTAGGAGCTGTGGCTAAGTCAAATAAATTTAAAATGCGACTAAAAGAGCTTATTATTATTTGTTTTTTTACATACAGATACAGGGCTCACATAATAAAGCTAAAGAAAGAATTGAAGGTGACTTTTGACACTATACTTAAAGTATCTACACATACCAGCCAGGTAAAGTGAGATAGTAACATACAATTGAAGATTAATAGGACTGAAAAAATAAAATATTGAAGGGTACTGAAAGGATTGATTCTCTTTTTAGGGACTGACAAAATAAAAAAATAAAGAAATAAGGAGTTGGAAACAACATTCAGCACAAAAGAGAGTAAAAAGTGTTAAAACCAGTTATACAGGTAAAGACACATTGTAGAAGTGTTTAAACAGTTACCAAGAGATTTGGTTGTATTAAAACTTTAAATGTTTTAAAAACAGAACCTAAAATTCAAGGAAAACAAAGAACAAAGGAAACTGAACATGCTGAGCTGAAAGATAAAGCAGCAAAAGGTAAAATGTAGCCAACTAAGATATTTTAAAATGGTACACTGTTATAACAGAAAAGGTAGCAATAAGGGAAAGTTGTTTGATTATTGTATTGAAAATAACCTGCTAAATAAGGTTGCTGAAGGCATTCTCACATATTGTTTATATTATTATAGTTAAGACACAAGTCTGGTGCAATTCCTTGCCATGAAAAATTAGTAGAACAGGCAAAGGCAGAAGTAAAAAGCATCTGGCCAGTGTTGAAACAAAGCACGAATACAGGGTACATATTCTTTATTACTGTATATTATTTTTGTAAAGTTTTAGTTATAAGAGTGAATAGAGTACAGAGTGTGTACTATAAGTAGCATGGGAAATAAGCACAGTGGTAATGAAGTATAATAGAAAACCTTAATAGAAGAATAATGAAAAGAAATGGAATTCAAAAATGTAAGATTTATAAACAATATTTATCTATTATTCCTACAGAATATATGAAAAGCCCTTTGGAAAGCACAAGAATGCGAAACGTCAAGGCAATTAACAAAAATAAATAAAGAATGTTGAGAAATTTTACAGCAGCCTCAGTGGAGTATTTTTGGTCCCCCCCCCCCCCATTTTTGACCATCAACACTGACTTAGTCCTATAAGGGGAACCATTCAACAAACTGTCTTAACAGTATCCCATTACCCATGGAGTGAAGCATTAAAGCTACACACCTTCCTCCGATACACCTAGGTCCCAGGAGTCCCTGCTTTCCAGTTCTCCTAGTGCATATGAAAGGCTAAAATCACTCCAGACTCCCTATGTGCATCTTCAGCTTAATTAATCCTCTTTTTTCTACTTTAATGTAAGTCAGAACCTAATTACCACAGGGGAATAACTATATCTACTTCATTTTGAGCCATTTTTCTGAATTCCTGTTTTTATCAGTTGGTTATGGATACAAAGATGATTGATTTGTTTGTCTGATCATGCAGACTCCCCCCTTCCAAATGAGGAATGCTGTTTTATTGAAGGGTGGTGAGGAGTTATCTGCTTTGCAGTTTTATATTGTTCTTTAAATCTGGTTACTCTCAATCTGGCATTGTTTGTTGTGTGGCTTTTTATGTTGTCTGGGAGTCTTTTCCAGTGATTCTTCTCCCTCCCTCACCAAAATTTGCAAGGCCACCACTGTCTCTATTGGTTTTAGATGGGTTGGGGATTGGCTGTTGGCTGCAGCCTGGCGTGGTGCATTTTGAAATTCCCACTGGCACCACAGTCAAAACTACAGGTCTTGATCTCCATCCTTATGAGAGGAGTTGGCGTGGCCTGGTTATTTCATTCTCCAGCCATCTCTTCTGCTAAGTAGCCATCCCTTAACCTTGTGGCACAGTGTCCACTCCCCCTGTTCATTCTTCGGTAGTGGGGGGGCACATAAATGCTCAGGTTCTCGTCCCCTCTCTTGACCAGTCCCTCTTCCCAGTGGCCATTCAAGCAGTTCGGGCAATTGGTCTCCTTTAGCTATTGGCCCCTAACAGCAGCCATTAGCTGGCTCACAGAGACTCCTTCTCTGACTTCCATTAGGCACCTCCCTTAGCGGCCGACTGGAGAGAGAGAAGTCCTCAGCTGGCAGCCCCTTTGCAGCGACCACCAGTCCTGAGTTGGGTCATAAATAAATGGATACAATTGTAAACTTGAATAGCTCTACTAATGAGTATTGAGGCAGCCTTGCTAAGAAGTCGTAATGTTGTTGGTACTTACGGGAGCTCATCTCTGATGTGATGCTCCTCATGGCATACCATGCCTAAGCCTCCTCATTTCCCCTGGCTTCTCATGGGGAATGCATACACATAGTACAGCTGCCATCTTGCTTTGGCTGTGCATGCACATAGTTTGGCTGCCATCTTAGGGATGGCAAGCTTGTCAGACATACTGAGCGGTGCACATTTCCTCCAGTGCCCACTGCATGATATTTAAGGTCTTTCACAGCGATAAAGACCCTCCAGAGTTCTGGACTGCCAGACTTCTAGAGGGAACAGTTTCAGCCCTCACAGAGGGGCTAGCTTAATTGTCAATTGTTTGCATGGGGCTAATCCATAGCTGAGGTGGAAAGGGTGATCCTTCACCTTCTATAGCTGTATGGGCCTTGCAAATTATTGGTGACTGAGTCATATAGCATCCTTGAAAGTCTTACAGATACAGTTCTGGGGAAATGTACTGCAGTGAAACCCATTGCAGAGTATAGGCACCTCACTCTCCTGACCCCCACACTACGATAGCAATAAGGTGGGGGAGCGGGGTCAATTACCACATTGTTCAGCACATGTCAGGTGCATAAGGGGTCTTTTCTGGGTTCACGGCCATGATATTTCTCCCTCTCCCTTTTCTGTCCTCAGATGGTGAAAGCCAAGAAATGAAGTACATGCAGCACTAAGCTGATGTCCCATAACTCAGGGCCTCAATGCCCAGCCTGTTTACATGAGGAGGAGGAGGAGGAGTCTTCACTGGAGCAATCCCCTTCTCTTGATCAAAGTCCACCAGGTACAAGTGGTACACCATGGTTAAGAGACCCTTCTGACTTGTTGCTACAAACCCAAAACTCAGCCACTGCCATGATAGAAAGTCAGCAATTATTTATGCTGAAAATGATGGAAATGCTCAAGTTCTTCACCAGGAATAAGCCAACGGGTCCCAGTGAACCAGCCCCAAGAGGGCCATCCCCACAACCAGAACCCATTCAACCCTGACAGGAGGGTCTGGGGGTCAGGGCCCAGAGAAGCCTGTGGTTCCAGATGGGGGTGCAGGAGACCCAGATGACAATGAGGATGAGGTCTCCGATAAAATCTCAAATAAAGAGGAAGAGGACAAGGAGCCCATGGAGATGGGGACCCCTTCCCTCACTTCCAAACTATACCCATTTGATCTGGTGCTCAGAACTGTCAAAGCAACAAAAACCACAATGGGCTTTGAGGTAACCCCACCTCAGCCTAAGTCAAAATTGGATCCAATGATCCGGCAAAAGCAGGTCTCAAGAGACAACTTCCCTGTATGTCCAGCAATTGAGGACATCTTCAAAAAGGAGTTGAAGTTGCAGGAACCTCAGACTCTCCGAGAAGAGGAACATGGACTGCATGTACCCCATCGAGGAAGAAAAAGCCAAACTGTGGTGCACAGAGCCCACCATAGATCCTCAAATAGTGACGCTGAGCAAGAAAACAGTGCTGCCTGTGGTACTATTGCCCTAAAGCACCCAGCTAACAAGAAACTAGAAGACATGTTCAAGAAGCTGTTTGAAATGGCTGGATTAGCCACCCATGCAGCCACAATTGCTATCTAAGCAGCCAGATCCCAAATCCGCTGGCTGGAAGAGCTGGCAGAGGTTGCTACCCTCAATAGTAGGGGCAATGAACTTTTAGAATGCACCCTAGACATGGCAAAATATATGGGAGACATGGCAGTGGATGCGCATCAGCCCTCACAAACAGAGCAAGGCGAGGCCTATGGCTAAAACTTTGGGAAGCAGATTCAGAATTCAAATCTCTATTGGCCAAGTGACCCTTAAAAGGCAAACATGTTTTTGGGGAGGGCCTTCAGGAGTATCTGAAACAGAAGGAGGAGGGCAAGAATCTGGCAAGGGACAAGCGCAGAATGATGTACCTACCGTCTGGATGCTGGAGGTTTTGGAACAACAAGGACCAAAACCGAAGACAGGGACCAGCTCTAACAGCAATTACTTTCATGGAAGAGGGTACAACCATCAACGCTCTTCCTATAACAACAATTTGCCTTCATTCAGGGGAAAATTCACCCAACAAAAGTTCAGAGGCAGAGGCATGGGAGGAAAGTCAACTCAACAATGACTTGGACAGATTCCAAGCCAAGACTATACAGGCATTCAAGTTGCAAATAGCCCCTTTGACTCTGCCCCCAGTAGGGCAAAGACTATCACTCTCCCAAAACCAGTGGCACCTAACCACATCAGACCGGTGGGTGCGAGATGTAGTCTCCAAGGACTACACTATAGAACTATCAAACACCCCAATTCAAGACAGGCTAGTACTGTCACCCGCGTCAAGAAGAAGAGCACCAGCACACCAAATTCAGGACATTCTAAGAGACCTATTGATGAACAAAGCGACTCAAGTGGTACCAGAGGAGGAACACAGGCAGGGCATCTACTCCATTTTCTTCCTTGTTCCAAAAAAAGAATGGGGATCTATGCCCCATCCTGGACCTCAAATTCCTAAAGAAACACATAGCCATCCAGCGGTTCCAAATGGAAACCCTCAGATCAACACTCAGAAGGCTACGTAAGGGTGATTTTCTAACTTCAATCGACTTCAAGGATGCCTACCTTCACATTTCCATTTGACCTTGTCACAGAAAATACCTCAGGTTCCAAATCTTGGGCCAGCATTTCCAACACCAGGCTCTACCCTTTGGCCTGGCATCTGCCTGAAGAGTAGTCACAAAGATCTCAGTCATACTAGTGGCACACTTAAGGGAGCAGGGAATGGACATCATTAGGTGAAGAAAGGGTCACTGAACTCACCCAACTAACGATAAACTACTGTCCACACCAAAATTGTGCTATTAGAATCAAGCAGTTTATTGAAGGTTTACATGACAATAAAGCTGAGCACCTCACACAGAGGATGCCCACACAGACTGATGCTTCATCCCAGGCAGGTCTTTGTCAGTTCAGTGGCACTTTCTTTACCTATCGAGTACTTTTGGTCACACTGAACCGGGCCCCTGCAGGTGGCTCTTAGTTTTTTTTTGAGTGGACATCATTCCCTACTTAGATGACTGGTTGTTTCGAGCTCACAGCGGATCACAACTGCAGAGATGCACAGAACTGGTGATCAAGTGTCTAGAATTGCACAGCTGGGTAGTCAATTTTGCCAAAAGCTCCCTGACTGCCACTCAAACAATCGAACACCTGGGGGCATACATAGATACCCTCCAGGGAAAGGCAAGGCCATCTGGGGCCAGATTAAACAACCTACTCAGAATCTCCAAGGATCTGATGAGGACACCCTCACCCACCATAGGACAGGTAGCCATGGTACTGGGTTGCATGGTGTCATGTATCGACCTGGTAACCTGGGCCAGGTGGAACATGCACCCACTTCAGAGTTGCCTCTTACTCCAGACTGTACCAACAGAGGACAACCTGTCAATCAAAATCCAACTAAATCATGAGGTCAGAGCCTCCCTAGTCTGGCAGACAGTAAGACAAAACCTGATCAAGGGTACCAACTTACGAAGTGGTGATGGAAACAGACGCCAGCCAGACAGGATGGTGGCATGCCTGGGCTGTTCCTCACCTCAGAAGAAATGGGCAAAAACAGAGGTCAAGCTCTCCATAAATGTTCTGGAGATGAGAAGAATATTCCATGAATTGCTGGCATTTCAGACACAAATTACAGGAAAATCGCTCCTGGTACGCTTGGATAACAGAGTGATTGTTGCATATATCACAAAACAGGGTTGCACCAGGAGCTTAGCAATGTACAGAGATGAGAGGCGGGTAATGCAGTGGTCACAATTTCACCTCACTCATATCCACGCAGTGCACCTGTCTGGAAAACTGAACATCAGGGTAGACTAGCTTAGCAGGCAGCGGGTGCACCCAGGGGAATGGCAGCCACACCCCAAGATCTTTAAATACATAGACAAAAGGTGAGGACCAGTGACCATGGATCTGATGGCATCCTCGGCCAATGCTGAGGTCAAAACTTACTTCTCCTGATACAGGGAGCACCAGTCAGCAGAAGTTGATGCACTCTCTCAGGACTGGACACTAGATCGATCATACGTTTTCTCCCCAATACGATTGATCCCACAAGTTCTCACAAAGGTCCACCAATCAAGGAGACTCATCATCTTGATCACCCCTTATTGGTCAAGGAGGGCATAGTTTGTCACAGCAACAGCAATGGCACTGAATGTATGGCACCTGCCCCCCCAGGTGCAACATCCTCATTCAGGGCCCAATACTGCACCTAAGCCCAATGACACTCAAGCTATCTGCCTGGCTCCTGAAAGGCAGAGACTGCTAGAAGCTGGATATCATGAATCCTTAATAAGCACCATTCTACAGTCCAGAAAACCCTCAACCACATCAATGTACAGCAGACAGGGGAGGATCTTCTCAACCTGGATTACAAACAAAGGGATGGATCCAAAGACTGCAGATTTTTCTACCATACTACTGTACCTCCAACAACGACTTGATAAAGGACTCTCACCAGCTTTCGTTAGGGCCCAACTGTCTGCCATCGGTACAGTAGTGGGCTACATAGGGCAAACCCTACCAGGCTCTCACCCTGATGTCCTGTGCTTTCTCAAGGCAGCAGAAATGATCCAGCCACATCAAAAGACAAGGGTCGCCCCATGGGACCTGCCCCTGGTCCTCGATTCTTTTACAAGACATCCCTTCAAACCAGGCCATGAAGCACAGCTATATTGGACAGGACTTAAAACATGCTTCTTAATAGCCATTTGCTCTGCTCGCAGGATTGGTGAGCTGGGAGCACTCTCCTGCAAGGGCCCTTCACAGTGTTCACTGCAGAGGTAATTTCTATGAGAACTGTTCCAGTCTTCAGACCTAAAGTCCTCACTACCTTTCATTCACAGCAAACAATTGACCTGCCTACACTGTTTGACAATACAGCAGAAAGGAGACCCAATGCTCCTCACAGCCTGGATGTGACAGGGACCCTCGTCTCCTACATCAAAAAGTCACAGCCGATAAGGTAAATGGAGAGACTCTTCATAGTGGCTCAAGGCCATAAAGAAGGGCAAGCTGCATCTAAAATGCCAGTCACTAGCTGGTTAAAAATAACCATTCTAGAAGCTTACAAAGCCAAAAATCTAACTTCACCAGAGGGTATAAAGGCACATTCCACAAGGGCAATTGCAACTTGCTGGGTGGAAAGATCCAATGTTTCCACGGAGGACATTTGCTGAGCATCCACTTGGTCCTCTATATACACATTTGTCAAGCATTACAGACTAGAGACTCTATACAGACAGAGAGCTTCTTTTAGTGAAAAAGTGTGTTGTTGACAGTTCTTGCTTTGGGTTCCCAAGCACTCGCTAGAACCCATCCTGAGTACTATGGGTGTAAACTGCTACTTATTGGACCCATGAGGTGATTGGAGTGCCATGGATGGAAACATAACACAATGAGTGTTTACTCACCTGGTGAAGCTGATTGTGTCAGTTTATAACCATGGCATTCCACACCCCACCCTGTTCTCAAAGTGGCTATTACGGAACCCGTCAGGACTGTCCCTTGATTACAGCATTAGTAATGCTAACCATAGTAATTCATTAGTCAGATGGCTATCGTCTGAATTAGAATTGTTTCAATAGGAAATTAATTTAGAGTTTTACGTTTACTGGTCTATGGGTGACTAATTCCTTCCCCTGTGGGTCTTGAGGGATTGTGTAAATAACTTATTTTCTTTCAGCTTTGGACATATTGAACTGGAGAGCAGGGAGTCCTGGGCCCTACGTGTATCCATGGAATTTGAACCTGGACCACGTGCATTTAGAGCCTATCAGATAGGCTAAGACCCATGAGGTAATGATTTGAGTGCCATGGTTATAAACTAACACAATCATCTTTACCAGGTGAGTAAACACCCAATACTGTTGCAATCCTATTTGGATTGCTATTTATTCATATACAGCTGTTTTGTTAGGAAGAGATTATGCTTTCTAGAATTTACTGTACATCAAGTCATAAAAAATACTTTCTCAAATGAGGTTGTTAAAGAAATAAATTTAGTCTAACAGATAGGCATAACAGTGCCTCATTTTAAAACTTTTGCCACAAGGGAAGTAGAATCAGAGCATATAGGACCAGTTTTGTCCCATACTTCCCCCTCGTAACATAATACTTATTGAGACCACTTTATCCCCTATAGAAATTAAGCTGACCTGAAGTTCATAGCTTCATATATATTATAACTTAATGGTACTCTGTATCTTGAGATTGAGGAGGTTAGCAAGAGAGACAAAAATATTTCAAAATAAAAGAACTCCTCCCCTTCTCAAGGGAGTGACCACCATGTAATTAGCCCTATTTAAGAGACTCTAAACATTTTAAGTTAAACCAGTGCCCCCGAGGGTAATGAACCAATTCAGTCATTATCTGAGTTATCTTCTGCCAGTATCCCCTCTGATTTGGCATCAAATTCTTTTTAAATTTTAGCCATCCAGCACCCAGCTTCCTTGGGATCATTAAACTGCCAACTTTTTCCACCATAGACTATCCAAAGGCAAGACAGTAACAAAAAGGAATGCACTACTGCTGAAACAGAAACATTATAGGTAAGAGTGGAGGTATAAAATAACAAATTTATTGTAATAGGTGTCATATATAGGCCACCAGAACTAAATGGTGAGGCTAGCTGAACAATAATTAAAGAAACAGAAAAGGCTTGTGAAATGGGGAAGGTAGTAATAATGGGAGACTTTAACTATGGAGGCATACACTGTGAAAGACTTGAGGCTTGTAAAAATTCTAGTAAAGCCCTTCTGGCTGTCATCGATCAAGTGGGACTTAGTCAATGTGTGAAAGAACCAACTACAGGGGGGAATATTTTAGACATCATACTAACAACTAAAGAGGTACAGATTAGCAACTGTAAGGTAGATTCGCCCTTAGGAAACAGAGATCATAACAGTGTGCTTTTTACCATTAATCAATATGATAATAATAATAATAATAATAATAATAACAATAATAATAAAATGTATTTAAATATGCCCATAACAAAAGGATGTAGGAAGGTTTATAACTTTAAAACTGCTAACACAGAAAATATAAAAGTTGACCTAGGGAAGTTAAACTGGGAAGTAATATTCACAGGAAAAACTGTAAATGAAATGTGGGAAGCCTTTAAATATCATGTGATGGAAATAAGAAATAGAAACATAAAAAAATAAGAACTATAACACAAAGGGGGTAAAGCCCAAATGGTGTAATAAGGCAATAGATAAAATAAAGAAGAAACAAAAACTGTACGAAAGACATAAGTTGCAAGGAATGCAGGGAACCTGGGAGAAATATAGGAAGGTACAGAAACAAAGTAAACAATTAATCAGGAAAAGTAAACAAAGGATGGAGAAACAAATAGCAGGATCTGCTAAAAATGATAACATGAGGGAATTCTATGGGTACATTAACTCCTTGTGTAAAACTAACTCTGGCCTATGTTCGCTCACAAATTGGGACAAAGTGGTAAATAATTCAAAGGAAATGGCTAATATTTTCAATGAATATTCTGGGACCGTCTTTTCAAAAAAGTCAATATTAACCAAGGAACAAAGAAACATTGTAGGCCAAGAACCATGCATAAACATTTTAGAAGAAATGGTTAGGGAAAAAATAAATGGACTAAAAGATACGCTGTCAGCCAGACCAGACAATATATTGAACATTATGTAAAAAGTGCTCTCCCCAATGGTGGCAGAACCATTAAAGATAATATATATTTAATCATTAACAGACTGTATGGTGCCTGATGATTGGATGACTGCGACCGTCGTCCTAATACATAAGAAGAGGGACAGGCCTATAAGCCTAACATCTGTTCCAGGCAAAATAATGGAGTCTATCATAAAAGATGTTATAAACACATACTTGGTAACAACAGGCCAGGTAGACAAGAACCAACATGGGTTCTGTGCAGATAGATCCTGTGTTACGAACCTGCTGTGTTTTTATGAAAAAATATCATCTGCTCTGGATGAGGGGCAGCCAGTGGACTGCATATACTTGGATTTCACCAGGGCCTTTGATAAAGTGCCTCATGGTGAGATTAGCAAATGGTTGAAAGAGAAAAACATAAATTAGCAAATTATAGGATGGGTGAAGGCTTGGCTGGGGCATAGGACCCGGAGAGTGACCACAAATGGGTATTTTTACGAAGTCATGCCAGTGACAAGTGGAGTATCGCAGGGGTCAGTGCTGGGCCCGGTACTATTTAGAACATTTATGGATAGGATGGAGAACAATTTTAAATATTGGATGGGCAAATATGCAGATAATATAAAATTGGCAGGCCTGGCCATGAGTAAGGAAAGTACAGACTCTATACAGACAGATCTGAACAAGATTGATGACTGGGTACAGGAAAGGAGAATGAGCATTAACCAAGGAAAATGCTGTGTAATAGATCTGGGTGTAAAGAATAAAATGAATGATTTTATTCTGGATGGTCAAAATCTTAGGAAATCTGAAGAAGAAAAAGTTCTCAGTATCATTATAGATAGTAAATTAAAATTTAAAAATTTGAAGCACATAAAAAACAGATATCTAAAGCAAATAATGTATTGTGGGCTAGAAGAAGAAATATTAGGAGTTTAAGTAGAGATGTTATTTTCCCATTGTATAGGGCCTATGTCAGACCAATATTGGATTATGGCTGTCAATTATTGTTTTCCCCATATCGTTCTTGAGATCGTAAGAAAGCTGGTAACATCAGAAGTCTAACTTTTCAACTTTCCACCAACTCTGTTTGACTTTTTAATAATTTTTTTTTTTTTTTTTTTAGGTTTAACGCACTGTTGGCTTGGCGCAATGTTTATTTTTAAGTAACCAAAAATAAAAAGAAAGTAAATAAAGGCTTCACTGGTGAGCAAATAAAATATAACTATTTTAAATAATAAGACTTTTTAATAATAAAATAAAGTATTTCCAGACTTAAGAGCAGAGTTAATCTGAAAGTGTACTGCCAGGAGATCAGCTCTCTAGAGCCCCTAATATTATTTATTGATTTATTGATTTATTTCTCAGATTAAAGAACTTTGAGCTAGACAACTCATTTACAAAGGTGCCATATTGTAAGGGTACAAATAGTTTACAATAATAGCCTTCATTCAGTGGTATAACCAGTCTGCAATAGCAATTTTAACAGTGTTTGAATAATCATGTGACATACAAGTACAACAAAGTGATTTACAATTGCACGTTTCCATTGTTCCAATTTAAGATTATGCATAATAGGTTACCACATTAAAGCAAGAAAGAGATACTGCCTCAGGGCAGGCAATTTTTCCATCCCCAGAGGAAAAGTGTAAGGTGCTGAGTGAGTTGTGTGCCAAGGGGTTGTGAAAAGTTTGAAGAGAATCAGCCCCAAAGATGTGAGGACCTCCACCCCTTTAACCCCCCCCCACTGCAGACTGCACTATATTAACATTGCAGAGCACTAGGAATTGCTCACAGGGGCGGGGCTCGGTTGGGGTCCCGAACATTAGAGGGAGAGTGAGCAGGGCGCTCGTATAGGGGCAGTGAGGTCCAGGAGATGCCCTGGGGAGAAATGGATTCCAGAACGTGGTTCTCCATGCCTGGTCTCCATACCCATGGGCTCCAATGTTTTCAGGCCGATAGCTAGGGTGGCACTGGAATCTCATCCGACTCGAGCAGTTTTATGCAATGCAAGGTCTATTAAGAATAAGACAGCAGAAATTGCTGATATTGTTGGGACAGCAGACCTGGCATGCATCACCGAGACCTGGTTGGATGATAATGCTGGCCCCATATTGGAGGCTGCTGTTCCAGCCGGGTTCTTGCTGATACACCGCTCAAGATCGGACCACGGGGGCAGGGTGTAGCCATTAGTTTTAATATGGAACTGGGTCTTGTAGGTGTGCCATTTGAGGAATCCGGCTCATTTGAGTGTACCATTGTTGCAGGTGTAGGCTGTAGGATCGTTCTCATCTATCATCCACCCAGGGGTGAGAAACAGTTCCTACAGGAAGTAGCGGACTTCATGGTCAACATGGTCTTTGAGTCACCCAGGTTGACTGTCCTGGGTGACTTTAGTGCTTGGGTTAATGATGAACTCTTGCAATTCGGTCAGGACTTCCTCCAGCTGATGACATTGCTGGACTTTACACAAGTTTTTGCCTCTGCAACTCATAAGTTTGGTCACTCACTTGATCAGATTTCCTTCTGGGGATCGAAACCTCCGATCTGGTGGTGGAACCAGTCAGATGGTCAGATCGCCACACTATATGGTTCAGTTTTCAGCCCCTCTTATAGGCCTGCCCCTGTGGAGATGGTCAGATATCGCCCTTTCGGGACATGAGCCCTGATGGCCTGTTTGCAGTATTAGACTTATCGGGATTTCTGGGGCCAAGCGAGAGCCCAGAAAGTCAAGATCAGGCCTTTAATAAGGCAGTTACTGAGGCTCTGAACTCTATTGCTCAGGTCCATGTTCATCCTCTCTCTCTGTCTTTCTGCCATCGATCTCCATGGTTTGACGGGACCTTGAGGGAGCTGCGACGATTAGGACAAAGGTTAGAATGTTGCTGGCGGAAATCCGCCCTGGATGCTGACCACCTTAGATTGATAGAACATTTTAAAATTTATCAATCAGCAATCACCCCTAAGAAGGCAGAGTTCCTTTCCAGGGAGATTGCTGCTGCACAGAATCAACTGGCTCAGCTCTTTCGAACTACGGATAGGTTGTGCAACCTAACCTGTCTGCAGGTTTGAAGAGCCTTTTCACAAATTGAGTGTGAGGAGTTTGCTTGTTTACTTGCAGATAACGTGGCCAGCATCAGGGCTGAGATCCTGCTGGCTCACTCTATGGGAGCTGATGGTGGTCAGAGCCCGGTCACTCCTCTTCGGTTTGCCTGGAGCTCTTTCAACCGGCTGGAAATTGTGGCTATTGTGCAGATTGCCAGAGTATGCACCCAATGTGCTGTAGTTTGGACCTGGGCCCAACTCCCCTGATTATGGGGTGTTCTGACATCACTGGCCCTTTCCTCACGAAGATAGTTTGTTTCCTAGAGTCGGGTGAGTTTCCTAGCTCCCTGAAAGAGATGGTGGTGACACCACTCCTGCAGAAAGCTGCTCTGGACCCAAACTGCTTTGCTAACTACAGACCTATATCAAACTTTCCCCTTTGCAGGGAAGGTGATTGAGAAAGTTGTTGGGCTACAGCTGGAGAACCACTTTACTATCCACAGTATCTATAAACCTCTCCAGTCTGGTTTTCGTAAGAGGCATAATACCGAGACCGCTCTGGTTCGGGTGCTCAATAATCTGCTGATGGTGAGAGATCAGAAATGCCGTTCCATCTTGGTACTTCTTGATCTCTCCTCCACCTTTGACACCATGGACCATGTGGTGCTTCTCTGGTACCTGAAGGTCATCTGTGGCCTGTCTGGAACAGTTCTCAGATGGTTTCAATCTTTCTTCACTAGTAGACCTCAGAGGGTGGTGTCAGGGATATTTTTCCTCCGGCCCATTCTCTCTGCCATGTAGGGTCCCTCAGGGGTCGGTGTTGTACCTCATATTGTTTGCTCTGTATATGCTGCCCTTTGGAGACATTGTAAGATGGTATGGGCTGAGATTTCACTGCTATGCTGATGACACCCAGCTCTACATGTGTTTTGCACCCGACCAGGATAGTGCGTGCTCGGTCTTTAAAAACTGCCTCGCAGAAATCTAGGACAGGATGAAATCCAGCTGGTTGAAACTGAACTCTGGAAAGACTGAGGTTTTGGTGGTGGATCCAGGTTGCTGGACAGAGAAGTTGGTGGCTGGACAACCTTCTGGAATCTGTCTCGGAGGTGTCCAGCTGTCTTCCTCTGAATGGGTGCAAAACCTGGAGGTGGTCTTTGATGACAGGTTAACACTGTGTTTGCAGGTGTCGGCAGTCGTCAAGTCCTCATTTTATCATCTCAGGAACATCACCAAGATTAAGCACCTTGTTCCATCCAGTGATCTTCCAACGTTGATCCATGCCTTTGTGACCTTGCGCCTGGACTACTACAACTCCTTGTACTTAGAGCTAGTGGGGGTTGATATCTGCCACTTGCAGCTAGTGCAGAATGCTGTGGCACTGTTGTTGATGGGGACTCCTTGTTCAAATCACATCACACCAGTGCTGTGCGAACTGCACTGGCTGCCAATTCAGTGGTGGATCACCTTCAAGGTCGGGCTTCTGACCTTTAAGGCCCTGCACGGACAGGGCCTGGGCTATCTGCAAGAGCTCCTGTTGCCTTACTGCCCCAGACGACCGCTCAGCTGAAGAGGGGTTGTTAGAGATTGCCAGGGTATGTTTTAAAACATCAGGGGGCCCATGCTTTTATGTATGTGGCCCCGACCCTGTGGAATTCTCTACCTCATCAGATATGTGAGTGCACGACTGTGGAGAGTTTTAAGAGGGCCTTGAAGACCCATTTTTGGCATCTTGCCTGTCAAGATTAACTATATTTGGACTGTTATTTATGAACTTAACCTGCTGTATATGCATTTTATGTTTTTTATTGGATTTTATCTGTTCTTAAAGCTGTACAGTGCCTTGGTTGCAGAAAGGCGCTATAAAAATAAAGTTATTATTATTACTATCGGTGAAGGGGTAAAGAGGTCAGGAGGAGAAACACCCAGAGGGATTATGAGATAAATTATGGTGAAAAACTATCCTGTAGTGGGTGGTTGAGAGGAGTAGGGTTAGAAGATTTAGTGAAGGAGATACCCAAAGGGTTTTTTTGAAATAGATAGAAGGTAAGGAATTGTTAAGGGGTGGTGAGTAGGAATAAAAATATGTGCTAGATTGAAAACCCTGGGATGACCAAATCCCTGTCCTGGTGATCCCTGCACAGGGTTTCCATGATGGCTACTGAATCTAACCTCCCTTGCAATGTGGCTGCCTCCAAGTCAGGGATTTTTTTTTAACTGCATGCATTCACACACATGGTCCACCACCAGTGAGATCATCCCTCCAAAATACCTCTTGCACTATTCCTTTCTCTTTCCTGTGGGGAAGTACCAGTCAGGACTTCTTTCTCCCTGTCTTCTCCCCAATTCTTCCTAGCTATATACTACCCCCCTTAAAGGTTCAACTGCAGGGCCTCTTCTGTATACCACCTTTATCTACTCTCTAAGGACCTTGGGACCCTCCTCACTCTGGTGTAGGCTGTCCTTGGAATAGAGGCCCTTGTACAGCCCCCTATTTCCTCATCCCCCTAGACATACAAACCCCTCTTTTTACACCAGTCCTTTAACCATGCATTAAACTTCTTTATCTTACCCCTCCTTCCTGTGTTAGCACAAGAGACCAGGAGAACCTCCGAGAAGGTGATGGAGCAGGCTACAAATTTGCAGCTTCCTGCAGCTCTCTAAACCTTTTCTGAACATCATGTACCTTGTTTCCAGCTAGATCATTTGTCCCAATGTGCAATATTACATGCGGTTTTCCCCCAACCATACCCACCTCATGCATGAGCTGAGACCCTACCCTTTCTGCCTCTATCCCCAGAACACATACCACCACTCTCGTTTTGTTTGGGTCCCATCACTTGGTACAATGTATGCCCTTTATTACTGAGTCCCCAAATAGCAACAATTGGTTTCCTTCTACCATAAGAAAAATAATAAAAGTGGCCAATCAGGGCCAAACATAACAATTTTCCACCCTTGATCCTCCCTTCCCTTCTCGCTCAACATTTGCCCCATAATCCCAGCCTAAGTCCCATGTCATCCTTCTAAACCAGATTTAAGAGAGCCTAAGTTCAAATGACAAGAGTTTAACGTGAGACAGTGCAGCTTCTTAGCCATGCTCATCAGTATTCAGCTGGCATGAGTCTTATCTGTCAGAATCCAGACAGTTAAAGGTGCAATGGATCAACTGCTCTATGTCCACCCTTCAGAAAATTGGGCATTTCTCGTCCCCTTTGCAAGAGTCCAGGGTTCCACTGGCAATTGCAATCATAAGGAGGGATGAAAGAGGAAGCTACCCAGTCACCACACTCAAAACTATACATGATCTGTATCAGTTGACAAGGGTGAGCTCATTTGTTTACCCATGTGAGTTGATCCCATCGGCTGCTCCATCCCCTCACTTTACTATCACAGTGCATTCCCCAGCCCTACCCAGCTTTACTGAGGTTGTAGCAATCTGACACAGGTGATTTAACTGAGGGATAACTTTGCCCAATGTAGCAGTTTCTGGGAGGAATGGTGGAACTCATCTTCATTAAAGAAATGTTGTGCATCTGATACAGCCTCTCTGCACTGAAAGGCCTTAGGCCATATGATTAATTGAATGGAAAAAAGAGAGAACTCCTTCCTTCTAGTTCTGCACACAGTATTCCAAAACAGAGAAAGAAAACTGCCTGGCAAGGTCTGCAAAACAAATGAGAGTCAATAAATATTATCCGCCTTACTTCACTCGGATCAATGGATAGTGACCATGCATGAAAATGTGGGCTGTTGCACTACACAAACATTCAAGAAGGGGTACTATGATGGGCTGCCTCTGCAATGATTGTAAGCCATTTGATTTGCCTTTCCAGTTTTAACTTTGAGGCTTCTGTGTGTGGTAGGGGGCCTCAGTGAAAGGCCATCTCTGGCCAGGATATGGTGTGGTGTGGGTTGTCTGGCTGAGGCATGATATCCATTGCTTGTACTAGGGTGGTGCCATGGTCTTCTCTGATGTGGGACCTGTATTTAGTCCAGTCTGTACTCAGCCATACTTTGGATATGTAAACCTTAGCCTGCTGTCAATGAATCAAACTGCTGGTACATGCCATTCCCTGTTGTCCTCAATACTGCAGGATAGTGGAAGCTACAGGGCAAGCTAATGGCCATACAGGCACTGTGGGCCAGAGTGTAGACCTTTTGCATACAGATAGATCCTGGGAAAAGTCTGGGAATATTTTAAAGCTGTGCCTTTGACATGTTATAGTCCCCTTCTGGCTGGGCACTGCCAGAATGTTTTCTTTATCAGTGTACCTGAAGAAATGGGACAGAAGTGGTCTCAGACAGTTGCCAGCCTTTGGCTAGGGTCAGAAGACCAGTGTGCATACTCTATTTTTAAGCTGTCAGAGAATGACAAAATAATTTCTAGAAGGGCTTTTTCTTCATGAAGGCTCTGACACTTTGTCCTTCATTGCCCTCCAGGAATACAACGACGGGGAGACTTTTCTATTGGCCCCGATTGTCCAGAGCAGCTACTTTGTCCCACAGTAAGTGAATGGTGTTGTCCTCATCTCTGATGTGTACTGAGAGCCTCTCTGTCCTATTTGCCATGTCAGCCACACACTGCTCCATGACATTACTTCTTTGTGAAATCTGCACCGTATCAGTGTTTGTTCTCTGCGTGGATATTTCGAGTGTGATTTTTTGTCCCATGAGATGAAGATTATTTTTAATTCTGCTAGATCTGATGGAGTTGAGCCACTGCCATTTAGTGCCAGTCTGCTGTTCCCAGCTTGTTTCAATACTGTAGCCATGAAGAGAAACTTCAGTTGAGGATTTCTCATAATGTGCAGCACCAATCTGGATGAAAAGTATATCAGACGGTTCCCAAGGGTTTGCCGCCTCAGACTGAGTGATGTTAAAGGAGTCACTTAAGAGAGCTGATATGAATTTGAAATTGATTCTATTGGCTGGTTGAGAGAACAAAAGATTTAGGTGGCCATGTTGTAGACTGCTGGGCCACACCTCCTACGTAACCCTTTTTTTTTTTAACTCACAGTTGTGTAAGAGGGCTGGCAGTATAGCCTAGAGGTTAGAGTAACAAGCTGTGAGTGAACTTGATACAGCCAGCAGACCTGGGTTTGATTCCCACAACCTCCATTTGCATACTGTGTGACCCTGAGCAAGTCACTTAAACAGCCCAGTGCTCTTGGGTCACCTCTGAAAACAGGTACTTGTGCATAGTGGGCCTTACACAGTTATCAAAATAAAATGTAGCTGTTTAAACTGTAAAGGTCTGTCAATTAAAATAATAAAAATCCTACATCCTGTGATGTTACTAAATAAACCACCACTTTGATTCTATTTTTCTGTTATACTGGGCTGTATATTCAAAGATTAGTACCTTCACTAGCATGATTAATGCCAGTTAGTGCAGTCACTAACCCAGGTTTGTGCGAGTCCTCCAGGCAGTGCCTTATGCAGAGACCATGGGATCATCATTCAAGCCCGAAGCACCAAGCCACAACAATTCCACTGTGCTTATGCAAATGATGATGTCCTCTCATTCATACTGGCACAGTGAAAAATTCAAAGGCTTGCAGTGGCTGCAAACAGCTCCCCAAGTGACACAGTTTACTGACACCAAAAACCACCTCCCGACACTGCGCTATGCCTGCACCCCTACTCTAGAAGGTAGGACAGCTGTTCTCCCACTCAATACATATGAAATATGCATTGGTAGTCCAGTGGTTCCCCCATCCCCCATTCATGACAGGCATTTCTATAGTACATGTGCTTACTGATAGCTCATATGGTGGCTAGCCATGGAGGTAAGAGGGAGGGCTGTGCCAGTCACTGTATGTGGCTGGTAGGAGTGCCAGAAACTGGGGTAAATGGCAGTGCAGGGAGCTGGGATGTCAGCAGGTGGGTCAGGAGGGCTGTTGAGAGTCACTTGAACACCAGGACCTATGTTAATGTATAGAAGGAGGGAGGGAGGGAGGGACACACTGGGCCATTAGTGGCTATTTTACATGTACTGAATGGGTGATCAGGGAAGGGGGACACACTGGATCACAAGGGAATGTCTTACATGTATTGAACAGGAGAGCAGGGGTAGGGGACAGTGGTCCCCAGTGTATATTTCACCTGGCTTGCAGGGGAGACAGGGGGGAACCACTGGGCCAACAGGGTATATTTTACATGGCCTGAATGGGAGAACAGGGTGGAGGGAACCATTGATCCACCAGGGCCCATAGGCCAGGTCTGACTATGGTGTAAAGGAGCTGTGGCACCCCATACAAATTATTTATTTATTTATTTATGGCATTTAGTAACCAAGTAAGCCTGTTGAGACCAGAGGTCCCTTTTTCAGGGGTGACCCAGAGTTAGTTACACACAGTAAATACAGGTACATAAGTCATAAAGAAGACAGACCACATACGAATAGCACAATTATATACATATTCAATAGCACAAATTATGTACAGCTATGCAGGAACATTTAGTTAACATCAGTTTGGCTACAGAACAACAGTGAGATGACATCAGTGTTGAGCAGACTAGAGAAAAATCATGGGCCTGGAAATGGCCCCATAGTACCTTGCATGACCAATATGCTCATTTGCATGCTTGGGATGAATATAACCCACAGGGGCCTTGGTGCTGTCCAATTTCAGGCAATGCTATTCCCAGAGGGCTATATAAAGCCCTGGTTCATGTCTGGGCAGTGAGTTTCACTTTGCTGCTCACTATCCGTCTGAATATTGCAGCAGCTGGGCAGAGCACAGGGAAAAGTGCAGTGCAAATATTTGCATTGTGCCTGCCTTGTTTTCTGAATATGGGGCCCACAGTTCATTAATACATTTTATGGATTTAACTGATTGCTGTTTTATCTGTAAATAGTTCTGTTTTAATTGTTTGATTAAGTGTTCCTTTTCGACCTGTAAAATTCTATGTTTCTGTGTGATCTTTTTTATACTGCCCTATCCCTTGGACTTGATGTGCTTTGCATACAGAATAATAACAATCAGAACAGAATCAAACAAGTAAAGCTCAGCTGAAAACTCAGCCTTAACAATAGGGCTGTGCTAAATGTCTGAATTCTTCTAAAACTCAACTAAGCAGAATTTTAGAAATATCTGTCTAATTCCGCTAAATTCTGTCTTTTGCCATAGAAGTGTTTTTGCTCCATGGGTAGTGTGGGTCACTTTCTCAGCCCTGCCCATCTCCTCTCACCTGGCACCCACCACACACCAGCTCACCATGCTCAAAATCCCCCCTGGATTCCCACCATTGCAGTGGTTAGGTGGGGAAAGCCGTCCTCCCTCCAACAGGAGATACACATCCAGATGGGTCAGGTAATCGGCCAACAGCACAGGGCGGAGAAAGGCAGACAGGCTTAATTTAGCCCACACCAACCTGTTTTCCTGTTTTCTCTCCTGCTCCCCTAGCTGCAACGGCATGATAGGCATGTGCATGGAGGCACATTTGCCTACAGGATCGTGGCCCCTCCCTCCCTTCTTGTTGCTCTGACTGCCGGCACTTCTCCCAGGCCTCCACTTGGGTGCAGTCAAGGGCCAAGACAGCAAGCCACCCCTCCCCGAGACAGGACAGGACAGCTGTCCTCCGGATGCTCAGTCCTCTCTCTCTCTCTCCCTCCTTGGCTGACTCCTGGTGACCTGAGCTCTTTCCCAAATCCAGGTCACCAGTGTGGGGAAAGGAAAGGTGGAAAGCACCTCAGCCCTCTTTGCCATGGGGCTGACTATGCTGAATTCTGTCTGAAGCAGAATTTTGACAATTGAAAGCAGAACATTTTTGGCTGATTCATAATTTAGAGTCTGCAAAATGCACAATTTCCATTTTCTGCAATTCATGGGTATTATCCTGCAGTTCAAATTATCAACAGGATAATATTCCTTAGTTTACATGCAAGTCCTTTCATGAATTTTCCAGAATTAAAAAATGAAATTCCAGAAAGCATTTTGGAGACAGAATTGCCATTCTGTAATTTATTTATTTAGTTTTTGTTGACCAAGAAATGAGGACTAGTCAAGTCTGCCTATTTTCAGCCTCGTCCAGGGGAAGGGGATACAGATGGATGCCAACTGACATTGAACCAGATTAAGCTGCTGTAAGATATCCACTGGTAGAAGAAAAAATTACTCACCTTAGTAATGTTGTTTCTTCTAATGGAGTCTTGCTATATTATGACAATTGCAGTATGACCGCAGGTTAGAACTGCTCCGAAGGTGAAATAGTTAACTTTCCATGCAGGCATGGAACTTAGAGCTCGAGCTCGGTTGAAAACTCTGTCTGTTGTGCTTCAAACGCAAACTGTCAGATCTTTATGAGCTAAAACTCAGTAAGGTTCTGTGTGGAAGCTGTAAACCTACACTAGCCAACTGGCTACTAACATAAACACTAATTTTTGGCCTAAAACAAAGGCTCAAGTCAAGAGACCCAAAAATGCAAAAACACAACACCAATTCACCCAAAAAGGTAGGTGAAAAACAACAAAGTGGGCATCAAAAAAAGTGCCAACCCTGTACTGCCCACCCACATCCCCAAAACAGAGGTTCTGAGACAGGCAGGCAGGAAGGGAGGTCATAATATATCAAGACTCCATTAGAAGAAACAACATTACTAAGGTGAGTAATTTTTTCTTCAAACAACATGAAATCTTGCTATATTATGACAATTGCAGACTACACAGCAGTACCCCCATGGAGGAGGGACAGAACCTACCTAGGAAATAGGCTCTGAAGCACGGCTGTGCCAAACTGAGCATCACTCCTAGCCTGGATGTCCAGGGAGTAATGCTTGGTAAAAGTGTGAACTGTTTTCCAGGTAGCTGCTTGACATATTTCTAGAATAGGAATGTCTCTGGCAGCAGCCAGAGAAGCAGCTGTACCTCTGGTAGAGTGAGCCCTCAGGCCTGAGGGGGAACTTTACCCAACTTCTCATAGCAGAATTGGATACAAGAGACAATCCACCTGGCAATGATCTTTAGTGGCTGGCTTCCCTTTACCAACTTCGCCATAGGTGAGGAACAGTTGAAGGAGTCAAACCTATGACCCTTGGTACGCTCTATGTAGTAACTAAGGGCTCTCTTCACATCTAGGCTGTGCAGCATCCTCTCCTCAGAGGAGGAGTGGTCAGTGAAGTACACTGGAAGTGAAATAGATTGATTAAGGTGGAAATCTGAAACCACCTTAGGCAGGAACTTTCTGTTAGTCTGAAGGACCACCTTATCTCTGTGAAAAGAGATAAACTCCTGCTCCACTGACAACGCTTGTAATTCACTTATGCGTCTGGCAGAGGTGATGGCTACCAAAAACACAGTTTTCCAAGTCAAGTACTTGAGCTCAGCTGAAGACAAGGGCTCAAAGAGGGGTTGCATAAGCTGAGCAATGCAAACATTAAGATCCCAGGCAGGGGCAGGATCCCTGAATGGAGGGTTGGTGTGAAACAACCCCTTAAAAAACTTGGAAAATACAGGATGAGCTGAAAGGGAAGATGATTTACCTGCTGAAATAAAAGCAGGCACAGCTGCCAAATGCACCTTCAGGGTAGCTGGTCTCAGCCCCAAAGAATTCAAGTGGACCATATAATCCAGGACTGTGGGTAGAACAGCAGAGACTGGGAAATATGCTTTTCCGAGCACCATATGGAAAACCTTTTCCATTTGAAATTGTAAGTAGCCCTGGTGGAAGGCTTCCTTGCGGCCTTCAATATATCCATTACACCTTGGGAAAGGTATAAATCAGCAAACTCTAACTCTTCAAGAACCAAGCCTTGAGATTGAGAGATTTGAGATTTGGGTACCAGACCCTTCCCTGGGCACAGGTTAACAGATTGTGATTCCTGGGAAGGGACAGGGGAGGATGGACTGCTAAGGACAGCAGGAGTGGATACCAGGGCTGTCTGGCCCAATCCGGAGCTATCAGAATGACTTTGCATGATTGGGATCTGATTTTGACTAGCACTTTGAACAGGAGAGGAAAGGGAGGAAGGCATAGAAACTTCCCTCCCAACTGAGGCTAAGGCATCCAGTGGGGGGGCCCAACACTGGGGGCCTGCAGCAAAAAGAGGAAGTTGGTGATTGTCTGGGGCTGCAAAAGATCTATCTGAGGGTGCCCCATCTGGCAAATACTACTCCCAAGACCAGGGATCCAGTGACCATTCGTGGTGGCCCTTGGAAATCTTGCTGAGATCATCTGCCAGGACATTGTCCTTGCCTGGGAGGTGAACTGCCATAAGGGAGGTGTTCAGGGAGTAAGCCAGAGACCACAACTTCATCACTTCGGTACACAAGGCCGTAGACCGAGTGCCCCCTTGCTTGTTGATGTACCACATTGTAGTGGTGTTGTCTGTTCTGACCTGAACACTCTTGTTCTGAACAGATTTGGAAAAAGCTTGAAGTGCTTGAAAAACTGCTCTGAGCTCCAACAGGTTGATGTGGAGCAGAGATTCCTGGGGAGACCACAGACCCTGGATGGTGAGGACACCCATGTGAGCTCCCCAGCCCAAGAGGGATGCATCTGTAGTAAGGATTAGAGAATGAGACTGAGTGACAAAAGGAATCCCTTGTCTCAGGTTGCTCTGATCCTGCCAGCACTGTAGGGCTTGGATTAGGGTTCGAGTTACTGGGATCAGCTTGGTAAGAGGATCCTTTCTTTGAGACCAAAAAGCTCTCAAATGGAACTGGATGTCCCTCATCTGAAATCTTGCTCCTTGCACAACTGCTGTGGAAGCAGCCATGTGTCTAGGGCTGCAGAAAATGCCTTGCTGGCCGGGAGACCTGCAGGGTAAATGAGGAGGCCAGGGAGACTAGGGTCTTTGCCCTGTCCAGGGGAGGAAGGCCCTGGCTTCCTGTGTTCAGTTCTGCACCTATGAATGTAAGAAGCTGGACCAGCTCTAGAACTGACTTTGAAAGATTCAGAAGGAAACCTAGAGAGGTAAGCAGTTGCTGCGTTATCTGAAGGTGTAAACTGACCTGGTCTGGGACTGGCCTATCAAGAGCCAATCGTCCAGGTAAGAAAGATGGCAATCTTTTGCCTTCTTAGGTAGGCAACTGCTACAGCCAGGCATTTGGTGAATACCCTTGGGGCAGAAGTGAGGCTGAAGGGCATTGCTCTGAACTGGTAGTGGCCTGAGGGCAGCTCGAACCTGAGGTACTTTCGATGGGAGCTTCTGATGGGAATATGGAAGTAGGCATCCTTGAGGTCCAGGGAAGCTAGACAGTCCCTGGCCTTAGAGAGGGTAGGATAATTCCAGAGTCACCATTTTGAACTTTGGCTTTAAAAGGTGCTTGTTTAAATATCTGAGATCCAGGATGGGCTGCCATTCTCCTGTCTTTTTTGGGGTAAGAAAGTACCTGGAGTACAAACCTTTGCCCTGGTGTAGGGGAGGAACCCTTTCCACAGCTCTGAGAGCCAGGAGGGCAGAGACCTCTGCCTCTAGGGTGAGTGCCTCTGATGGAGTTGCAGGT
This sequence comes from Neoceratodus forsteri, assembly GCA_016271365.2. Taxonomy (NCBI): domain Eukaryota; kingdom Metazoa; phylum Chordata; order Ceratodontiformes; family Ceratodontidae; genus Neoceratodus; species Neoceratodus forsteri. Next base: position 45,500,542 of record JADMNL010000035.1, read on the forward strand.
GGAAAAGATCTGGTTCTCAGCTTTGGAAATTTTTTGAAGCTGAGAACCAGTCCCTGGCTTACTACTTCCAGGACCCACTTGTCTGATGTTAAAGACTTCCAGTCCTGGACAAAGTAAGCCAGCCTGCCCCCTACAGGTAGAGGAGAATCGGCCCTGGCAATCCCATCAGGGTGCCTGCTTGGCAGGGGCTTTGGGCTGAGGGGTGGAAGCAGACCTGCTTGTACCTCGTCTGCCTCTCCCTCTAAAGAACCCCCTCTGAGCATAGGTGGAGGAGGAAGCTTGGGCTTGGTAAAAAGGCCTATGAAAAGGCCTGCCCCTGACTCTAGGAAGTTGCTTTTGAGGAGTGGCCTGCCTTTCCTTGGCCTGTGCACTCCTATAGGTGGTCCTATATTCATCCATTTTCTTCATGTAATTCTCTGTTTGCTCCCCAAATAGAGAATTTCCCACAACAGGAAAATCCATGGCCTTAGACTGGGTATCCTGAGACAGGGTAGTACATCTGAGCCAAGCCATCCTGCGAAGTACCACAGATGTAGCCATTACTCTTGATGAAACATCATTAGAGTCCACTGCAGCATGAAATTGCACCTTGGATGCCTCAATACCATCCATAGCCACCTGTTCCAGCTCCTGGCAAGCTGGTCAGGGACTTGTTTCGCTAGAGCCAGCACAGTATCCCATCTGGTTTCTGGTACCTAGCAGCATAATCCATATAATTTGCTTGTCTGAGTCCCAAAGATGCTGCCATGTACTGTTTCTTTGCCATAGCATCAATCTTCCTGGAGTCCTTCTCAGGGGATGTGAAGCTAGGGAATATTAGCCTTGTCACAGGCTGCAGCCTGCTCTACCCCACATGGCTGCATTGTTGAGTGAAGAAATCAGTGTCGGAGCCTGATAAGGCATACCTCTTGTCCATCCTTTTATCCACAGGAGGTATAGTGAGGAGTTTTAAAACTTTACTGTCTGTTTCCGAAAAGATTTATGCAAAGGAATAGACAGTCTCCTAGACTCTGGACTATCCATCATTTCTACATAGTCTAGCTCCTCTTGGTCATCAACAGCTTCCTCAACAGGGAGCTGGAGATTTCAACAACTTTTTATAAAACATGAAATGAGAAGGGACTCAGAAAGCCTTGGAGGAGAAACCCTAGGGGTCTATCTGGAGAGATGTCTGGATCAATGGGCACATCAGATCTTCAAAACCATATTCACTCTCCTCATATTCCTCTTCCCTCCCCGGTTCATAAAAATCCTCAAAATCATAATCTTGAACCGGTGGAACCATGAACGAGCACAACTGAAGGTGTCTGTTTGGTCGGAACGAGAGAGAGACTGGACAATTTGAATTGCTTTAGCTATTTCCTCAGCAGTTGGGGAGAGAACTTTTGGCTCTACACTAGCTGACTTTCTAGTCCTTTTTGCTGGAACCGGCTCCTCAGAACCGGCTCTTCGTTTGCCCGAGGAACTATCGCCCTGGTCAGAGGGCACTCCCTCCAGTTCAGTTGGCACCGAACCGGGCTGGCCATCCGGGTCAGCGGACTTTTTGGCCTCCCTTTCCCTGAGCCTACCAGCTCTCTTATCTATGGTGGCAGCAGGGAAATTGTGACAAATCTGGCAGTCTGAATTGAGGTGGTCAAACCCCAGACAATAGACACATGTGGTGTGTGGGTCAGCCTTAGCAAAAGCTTCCCCACAAACACTACAGTGTTGAAACCCAGTGGGTCCGTTTTTCTTTTGGGTTTCTCAGACATAATGCCAGCCTAACCAACTTGCCCGTTTATGGAAATCCACCAAGCAAGACACCCTTATCGGTTCCCAACCGTGTCACGGGTCGTGGAAAAAACCGTAATGAAATCCGTTTTTTTTAGAACCGATAAGAACCGGGAACCGCACTCTAAAAAAGGACTAGTAGATTTTAAATACAACCTGATCGGTTCAAACCGAACTGATGAATTACAAGTTCCACACAGAAAAAATAAATGTAAAACCTATCTATTACTTACATTACCACAGACAGAGCTTGAACCGACTGTTGCGGTTTAATTTTGGCTAAAAACAGAAAAATAATACTTTTAAACTGACAAAATGAACCGAGCAGAAGGAGAAATCTCCGGAGCGACTGTTCAGTGAGGCGAGTAAAGAATCTGACAGTTTGCATTTGAAGCACAACAGACAGAGTTTTCAACCGAGCTCACGCTCTAAGTTCCATGCCTGCATGGAAAGTTAACTATTTCACCTCCAGAGCAGTTCTAACCTGCGGTCATACTGCAATTGTCATAATATAGCAAGACTTCATGTTGTTTGAACTCTTCATTCCACCCAGTTCTAATTAACAGCTGTTTGTGATGGTACTACTGTATATTATATCACAGCAGTGCCAGTAACTCAGCAGGTTGCACACTCACCTCTGTAGCTGGAAGATAGGAAGGCTGTGGGTTCTAGCCCCACACCAGAAACTTGGGGTAAATTCAATATTGACACTGTAGTACAGCATATGAGGGGAATCACAAATTGCACATACCTCAGTAATGCAATGCATCATGGAAGCATATGCAAACACCCATGAATTAATTTGGACTGGCTCAACTTTAAGCAAAATTGCACGGTACCAAAAGGCCTCAAAATACAATTAGCAAAGGCTGAGAACAGTAGACACAGACACGTGTTTCATCCTCATTTGGACTCCTCAGTGTGCCATATCTGTATCTCAGCCCAGGGAGAGGGACCTAGCCTATATGGGATTTTATTTGTTTGGGTTATGGGCAGCCCAAAGTACAATGAGTATAAGAGGAGAATGCTGCACTTCTAAGGTGCCCTCTTTCAGATGAGATGTTAAACCGAGATCCTGTCTGCCTTTTCTGTTGGCTGTTCAGGTGGACATTAAAGATCCCATGGCACTTCTTGAAAAGTGTAGGGGAGTTTCTCCATGTTCTGGCAAGATTTCCCCCATTCACTAGACTTACCACCAGCAGACTGACCTGATTCACTATGTCAGCTTGTATTTGCATGCCTTCCCCTGCTGGGAGGAGGCTGACAATAGGCAGACTTGTCTAGCCTTCCTTCCCTGAGCAACAGAAACTAAAAATGCTGCAGTCTGCCATTTTTTGTCCTTTTCCCCTCTTTAAGGTGCATTTGGTTACATAATCCATATCACTTATCTGTATCCTGGCGCAATAAGTTCATTTATAAATGAACATTAAATCATGGATCTTTCACCAGTAATAGTAGCTCATTAGAGACAGTCTCAAAAAAACTGATCTGGTGCAAATTTCATGTGTTTTTTTTGTAAAGTAATCTATAATTCTTATAACTTATTGTTTCTTTGTTTTATAGGTGCACAGAAGAACAATCTCTTAACTTTCAAGTTGGGTTAAATACAGAATTCCATTAAAAAACATAGACATGTCAGAAACAAGAAAATACAGCAAATTTATTTTACTTTTACTTTATATTTTCTTGTTCACCCTCTTAATGTCAATCACTATCTCACTTAAAGCAAAGTTTGAACATTCTGCTGCTATACTGTCTCCCAGTATGTACCAACCAAAACGAGGCAATAATCCTGCACAACCTACTCTGAAACCTTCAGCTATGAGCTACCCACTTGACTTGGTTTATCCCTATGACTATAACTTTATTCTGAATAAACCAGACAAGTTCAAGCATAAAGATCCATTTCTGGTTCTTCTTATTGCAACACGGCCCACAGAGATTGCCAACAGAAATGCCATCTGGACGACATGGGGAAATGAGAGCTGGTTAACCAGAGTCCGGATTATAAGACTTTTCTTGATAGGGATTCCAACACTGTTTACTGCCCCTCTTCAAGCATTGTTGAAGGAGGAAAGCATGACATTTCATGACATCATTCAGCAAGACTTCATAGACACCTACATTAACCTGACCATAAAAACAATGATGGGATTTGAATGGGTGATCAGATTTTGTCCCAATGCAGTTTATGTCATGAAAACAGATTCAGACATGCTCAGAAATACTGAACTCTTAGTACAGTTGCTTAATCCTGGAATGCAAATAAGGAAAAACTATATCATGGGTTTGTTGGTAAAGGAAACCATCAATATGATCTAAGGGACATAAATGGTATGTCCCTTATGAGAGTTATGCAGCTGATTATTATCCTCCTTATTGTGCAGTGGCAGGCTATACCTTTTCAGGAGACCTGGCAAGGAAGATTTATGATATAGCTCATGTTATCACACCTTTCAACCTAGAGGACACCTTCACTGGTGTTTGTCTGAAGAAACTAGGAATCAACATTACAGAAACATCACGTTCTATGTTCTCTGCATTTAAGTTACAATTCGACAAGTGTCGCTTCTCACATCTGATCTTTGTCCACAGCTTTAAACCAGTGGAACTTCTACAAATCTGGCCAGACTTTCTGACTGCTAAGGAGACATGCCCAACCACAAAACCCAATTAAGCAAAGTAGGAAATTCACTGAAACAGACAGATATGGCATTCTACATAGAGTACCACTCTGCTTCCAAAGTTGCCTAGTAATATAAATGTTCATTTACAATCACATTAAGTAGACATGTTACAAAAAACACAAACACATTGCTTTTGTTCCAGTGTGTACACTTACCCTGTCACCTATAAAACATAATTAGAAGATAATGCTGGTCAATAGGTTTGCAGATTACATGGCTATTAAAATACACCCCTTAAGGACTCTTCTAACTGAAACAGAGACAAGGGCACTTTGGGATGTCAGGAGGCTCTACAGGATGGAAAATATATATTTTTTTTGGAGCAAGGGTAACACCAAAATTACTGTGTGGTACTGTGCATTGATTTTCCATGATGCTTTGGATTTAGCCAATACTGTATACCTTAAATCAGGGTGTCTAACCAGTGACTCATGAACCACATGTTGCTCATGAAGCAGATTGACGTGGCTCATGAGACCCAACCGAAGTCGCATGCTAAATTAGTAATTTGTCAGTTACATGACAGTTACACATCACAGTCTCTGCTGGTGCATTTAGTGTTCATCCGGCGATGCATTTGATGTTTGTAGTGCCTACCAAGGTTGTTATATTTCTGTGCTGCTTGCTTTCTTAAACAAGCTCCCCCTGAGCCCCTGCTCTTTGTGAGTTGAAATGCTGACTGTATTCAGCAAAATTGTTTTGCCCCACAGTTTTCTCTCTGTTTTTGCTGAACCCTTCTCCCATCCCAATCTGATTCTTCCTCTCAGCTGCCTCAGTCATAGGCAGAGCATATGAACAATGTTTACTGCAGGTAGATGAAGGTTAATGTCATTGTCACAGCAGGTTCTGCTGCAGTCTTATAAGGGTTACTACAAGGTCATGGGCAGCAACTCAATACATATTTTTTTGCTGCTGTGTGAGAGGCCAAAGGGGCCTATCTGAAAAACAAAAAACACATTGCTTTTGTTCCAGTGTGTACACTTACCCAAATCATCTCTCCTCCCATGTACTTGACATCACCAGTAAGCAAATCATGTGCATGAGCTGCTTTAAATAACTATTTTAAAAATAAAAATATTTTTTTAAAAATACAATAAATGAATAACTCCATCCCAGCATGACTGCTGGACAGTAAGCAGCACAGCCCTCCTCTCACCTCCATGGCTGCCTGTATGCTCATTCTTTTTTGTGGGGTCCTGACACCCCAGCACCAACTGCCCATGGGCAGAGTCACTTCAGCCCCATCTCCTGCATGCCACCCCCAAGCCTAGGCTTATCCCCCAGGTGGGGCTGCCTGGCAGGCACCTTCTCTCCAGGACAAATGGTTGTGAGCCCTGGCTTAGACCCCAGGATGGGGCCACGGGAGAGGGACCTCCTCATCGGATTATCCCCTCTAAGTTGTGGTGACAAAGGTAGTTGATTCATTCATGGGGCCAGATATATGTGGATACTGACCATGGAGGCAGGACGTGCAATGATGTCAATGGGCGTGTGCCTAACATCTGTCCCAGTCTCCCATGATGTGTGGCTTCTGTACCTGCAGTAATGCCAGCCTCCACCAGGGGCTGCTAATGTACTGAGAGCTCCCCCTGGAGAAGGAGAGTCACCAGAAAGCAGTCAGTCCTCCTCTGCCCCGGCTGGCCGACTGACTCCCGGGTCTGTCTCCAAATCCAGCTCATCGGTGTCAATAGCGGAAATCTTGCTCCCATGATGGTGGGCCAGCCAGTCTGTATGCTCATTTAAAGCTCAGTTGGTGGCCTGCTGTGGAGGTGAGCAGACGGCTCTGCTGCTCACTGACCATCAGTTGTGCAGGGGGGAACTGGGTGGTAGGTGATTACCTGATAGAATGAGGGGCTTGGAGGGACCACTAGACTACCAGGGACTTGTTTTTTATCTATTTTTGGATGGCGATCAGTAATAGGGGAATGACTACACTATGGAAAAAGGATCAGGGACTGGGGAGGGACACTACATTATGGAAAATTACTTTAAACATATCAGGTGGGAGATTGGTCGCCGGAGAGGAACACTACATTATGGAAATTACTTTAAACATATAGGTGGGAGATTGGGAACTGGAGGTGACCACTACACTATGGAAACAGTATTTCCACATATCAGGTGGTGATGGGGTGGGGAGGGACCACTGCATTATGTAAAAGTTTATTGCTATATCAAGTGGGTGATTGGAACTGGGAGGGACCTCAGTACCTCTGCCAGCCACTAGGGTTGTGTGGATTACAACCAGGTTTCTGTTGATGGTAATTTGCTCCATGCAAAGGCCTTCACAAAGGCCCTTGCATGGAGCAAAACATAGTGAACAGGATTGCGGAGATATGCAGGCACCCTCCCTTTATTTGCATTGCCACCCTCCTCACTTTACCCATGCACAAACCCAGTTTGCGGGGGAAAACTGGTCTTTCTGAATACTACCTCTGGGCAATACCCAGTTTGCCTCAGGAAAACTGAGTTTGTGCCTGGGCAGTGTTTTGAGAATCTGGCCTATGGTTATATATTGAACCTGATTATACTGTAGGTTGACCCAATGGATCTACATACTCTTCTGAATTCTACAAGTTGAAAAGTGCACAGTCAGAATAGATGTAGCCAGGTCACGTGACTCTGCCATGCCTCAGCCCCACAATACTGGATGATACCACCTCACATAACCCTGCCAAAGTTTATTGAAATGTTCCATGACATGGACAAAATATTTGACGGGCTTCCCTCATGAGTTGCGGCACAAGAAACATGTATGAACTATGTACAACATATACGTGCTGTCTTCACAGATCTCCTCTAAAAAGGCCATGGAAGCTACTGTGAAGCAGAATAAAGAGAATGGGCTTTTCAGACAGAGACTGGGAAATTCTCAAAAATCAATACTCTACCTTTAACTTACAGGTGGACAGCCATCTGAAAGGTACAGTGGGAGAGGTGGTGTTAAACTCTGCCTGCAAATTTCTTCAAACAGTCTTAGGCATGCCTGAGTTAGAACCAAGCATACTATAGTATCAAAAAGGCAAAAGGATTACTGCATGATGGACGAAGGCTTCAACATCAGCAACTGGAACCCTGCTGAGAGTGTGCTTGGGAGCATATGGCAAAGACCAGTACTTAAACATAGCTAAACAGACTCAGGAGATAGCTCTAAATTGATGCCAGCTTACTCCTACACTCTGTTCTTGCAGCACCAGGCTGCTGGAAAGTGTTTATGGTATCTAATCAGTGCTAGGAAACTGTGGCACACCACCAACTGCTGGCGCTGGTAAGCATATAGAGGAATACTAGATGGGCAACTTGCACAACCAGTGTGTTGTACCTTGAGTGAAGCTCAAGAGGTCCCTGGGAATCACAGCCCGAGGTGGCACTATGCACTGCTTGGGCATAGAATTGCCCATCCAGTACTTTTATAGGTGGCCCCTAAATTAATTAGATCTGTTTTTACAGGTTTTTTTTATTTATAGAATACGAAACAAAACAGTTTGTGGCCATTTTGTATTCTTGGAGTTAGTGTGATAGCCAAGGAGTTATGTATGGTTGCTAGGGAGTAGACATCCCTACATTTGTAGCACAGCCTGCTATTGGCTATTAATCAGGTCTGGGTGGGATTTCCTGAGTGGGATTTCTTTAAAAAACATGGCAACCATGTCTCTCACATAGTGAGAGGAGTTGGGCTGTAAGGAAGGACAGACATTGAGTCAAAATAAATATCTGGTTGCGCCTGCATTTCTTTCTCTTTAAACTGTGGAAATCTGGTTGATCCAGCATGTTTTTACCTTGTGTGATAAATTGCGGTTCAGTCACAGTTTTGGGTGATTGCTCCACCACCGTTAGAGCTTATCTAGTTGTTTCTGCTGTTTTTGTTGACTTTCTCTCATGCGCTTTCAAGCTCAGCTAAAACCTTATTGTAGTACAGATCAAAGGTTATGGAATGCGATTGTACCCCAGAAGGGTACAATCGCATTCCATGACCTTTCAATTGCACTACAACAAGGTTTGAGCTCAGATGGAAATCAAGTTATGATGACGTTGACCATACACTATAAGAACACGAATGGATCACTGATGTAGTTACAAATAAACTGCTGAAACTTGTAAAAAATCAAAAGTAAACAGCTTAACATTAAAGTATGCTGTGAGAAATGAATGAATGCCATGCTACAGAGACTGCTGGTAATCTAACACCCTGGCAGTTTGCCTCACACTGAGGCATCATCACGAGTATCTTAATTTGATAATGTTAAGACAGATATTAGGACACTGAACATCATGGGTTGGATTTTCAAAGGTTGACGCAGGGGCTGTGTCAACATCTATGTCAAATTGTTGTCACACTGCAGCTGTGCCAAGATCAAATGCTGCAACTGCACCCAACTTCAGAATCTCAAATGCGGTTGTGACATTTGGACCATTGTTATGGCACTTTGCAGCAATGCCTGGCCACAAGCTGCTTGTGGGAGGTCCGATCATTGACACACAGTAGACCAAACAAAAGTGGTTTGGAGGCTGTCAAGATGATGCACAGAAAGGAAAATCCCAGGGTTAGTGGGTGTCGATATAATGCACAGGATGGGAAATCCCAGGTTTAGCAGGTGTCAATATAATGCACAGGATAGGAAATTCCAGATTTGAAGGTGTCAATATGACATATAGGATGGGAAATCTCAGGTATAGTGACGTTCCACCATGCACTATAAGAACATAAATGGATCATTGATGTAGCTACAAATAAACTGCTAAAACTTGCAAAATCAAATGTAGACAGCGTAACATTAAATTATGCTGTGAGACATGAATGTCATGCTACAGAGACTGCTGGTAATCTAACATCCTGACACTTTGTCTCACACTGAGGCATCATCACCAGTATCTTAATTTGCTAATGTTAAGACAGATATTAGGACACTGAATATCATGGGTGGGCTTTTCAAAGGTTGACAAGGGGCTGCTTCAAGCTCCATGTCAACCTGTTGTCACACTGCAGCTGTGCCAAGACAAATGCCACAAGTGCACCCAACTTCATCATATGACAAACAGGTTGGGAAATCCCAGGATTAGCAGATGTTAATATTATGCACAGGATGAGGAACCCTAGGAATAACAGGTGTTACTGTGACAAACAGGATGTGATATCCCAGGTTTAGCAGCTGTCAATATAACACACAGGATGAGAAATCCCAGATTTAGCTGGTGTCAATATGATGTGCAGGGTGGGAATCCCAGCTTTAGCGGCTGTCAATGTGACACATAGGATGGTGAATCCCATGTTTAGCAGGTGTCAGTATGACACACAGAATAGGAAATCCCAGGTTTAGCTGGTGTCAATATGACACACAGAATGGGAAATCTCATGTTTAGCGGGTGTCAATATTACACACAGAATGGGAAATCTCATGTTTAGCGGGTGTCAATATTACACACAGAATGGGAAATCCCAGGTTTAACAGGTGTCAATGTGACACACAGGATGGGAATTCTCATGTTTAGTGGGTGTCGATATGACACAGAGGATGGAAATCTCATGTATAGCAGGTGTCAATATGAAATACAAGATAACAAATCCCAGGTGCGATGTGTGTCAAAATGATGCACAGGATGGCCATATATTTCACACATGCAGTGCTTGGGGCGGAAACATACTTCTGAAAATCTGGCCTATGTGACCCTTTGAGTTTATTACCATGTATATTATGTACTAGCTCATGCTTGTCTTGGGCTTAATGAAATGAATGGAGCACTAAACAATGGGTTCCCTTTCATTATATATGTCTGCACAGCATACATAGTTCATGTCTGCTTAAGAAGGTTTTTGGCTGTTGGTTACCTCTTGACCTTCAGTTATGTTGCTGTATACAATATTTTATTACACAAAGATAGAAATATGGGGCTTGATTTTCACAGAGCCCTTAGATTGGCACAAGTTGCGGCAGTCTGGGTCTATGGAAAACTTGGGCTACGTCATGAACCCTGTGCCCAATTTTATAAAAATGGGGATCCCTGCACCAAAAGCCTGAGAGTTGCCATTGCTACAGGGTTGGGTCAAATATGTGGTGCATCTGTGGGGTTTGATGGAGGGATCGGTCAGCCCCCCCACCTGGCATAAGCCTAGGCAAGCCACTAAAGTGGGAGATAATATGGCTGGAAGGTGGGGACTTGGGGGGGCCCTAGAGCACTGGAGGTTCCATAGGGAATGACAGAGGTATGATGGCACTGACAGGGTGTGGAGGAGGAACCTGGCTGAGGTGCCATATGGAGTAATGGACAGCTGCTCTGACCAGGTAGGGTGGTTGGCATAATGACAGCATCCTGATGTGGACCCCAATTGGAAGCAGTCCTGGCACCTGACCCACAGGATCCACAATCCCCTACATTGGGTGGGTGCCAGTGGGTCCAGGTTGCAGGGTGCATGCAGTGGATGGAAACCTGCCCCAGGCACTGTGACAGCTCCATCATACACAGCCCACCTACGTGGTGACCAGCAGGATGCCTGACTACACTGCTGGTGACTGCGGTTCCCATCAGGTACCAGAGCTGCTTTCACCTTGAGTCCATGTGTTGAGTCCACAATGCCAGCACCCCTATCCTGTTTGAGTCACTGTCCACTACTCCATTTCACATCTCTGCCAGGTGCCTCCTGCACCATCTCAGTGCTCCCTTACCCAGTAGTGCCTTATGGCACCACCACTGCTCCAGCAGCCCCAGTCCCCACCTTTCAGGTCCCCCAATCTTTCATCCTGCTAGGCAGTGGTGCTGGGCCATTAGACCACCTTCAGGCTGGTCTAAGGTAAGCCCCCTTTTGCGACCACAGTGGGGATGGTGCAGCCTTGCCATGGTGCAACCACCCTTATGTCTTGGTGCACAGGCACTTTTTCTGCAAGGGTGGCACAGGGGACTTTGTTGCATGGCATCCCGATTTTGGCACAGTTGGTGTTCGAAAACTGGAACAGCAGCAGACTTTGATGCAAGATGCCATTTGCATCCTACCCTTTTGGCACAGGCACTTTGTGTCAAAGTTTCTCTTTTGGAAATTGAGCCAGTGGAAAGTATTGGCAGAAAAGAACCTCTTGTCCCACCAAATCTGCCCATATAGTACCTCTCTAGTCTGTCTCCGCAGACCCTTACTTGTCTCCAGTGACCCTCTCTCCTCCTGTCCTACTTACTAGACAAGGCAAAGGCACTTTTTTGTTAGGCACCAATCCAGGCTCTGTGCACCAAACAAGCAAAGTAAAAACTTTTAAAATACAAGAACTAGAAAAACAGGTCAGGAGAGAAGAGTGCCAAAGAGCAAAAATAACATCCAATTTTTTTAAAGGAGATAGGTGGTCCCAAAGACATGTTAAACAAACCCTAAAAAGTTCCAGTGAGGAGCTCCTCTGATTTCCACAGGGAGTGCATTCCATACAATTGGTGCAACCATGCAAAAATGCCTTATCAGCAGCAGATTTTAAGAGCAACTGGCATCACAAGAAGCCCTGTCTCACAGAAATGAACGGGATGGACAGGCATGTAAAAAGTTATGAGGTCTTTCAGGTTACCAGGACCCAAATCATGCAGGGCTTTGTAGATCAGCAAATCTATCCAGAAGCTCATTCACCACCTCTTTGGCAGCCAGTGCAGTTCCCTGAGAACTGGCATGATATACATGGACCAGGGGGTCCCAGCAACTAGCCAAGTTCTGCATGAGCTTCAAGCAACACATCAGTTCCCACAAATTGCCCTAGATAAAAAGCATTGCAGTAGTCCAAAGAGGAGGTAATGAAGGTGTCCACCAGAAGTTATAAGTTGGCTCCTGCAAGATAGGTTTGAATCCAGGTGATATTGCACAGATAGTAAAAGCCAGTCCATCCCCAATGATGCCAATATTCTACATGTGTAATATTCCCCATGTATATCCTACATGTGCTTGAAGCCCCTCACTGTTTTCACCTCCACCACTTCCACTGGCAGTCTATTTCCTCACAGCTCTCTAAACTCCTCCTCAAATTCATTGCATTTCTTCCTCATTCAACAGAGATCCACTCCTGCACTCTGTTTACCCCATGAGGCACTTGAGGTTTCATTCATGTCCCCTATTGTTCACCTTTCCTCCAGGGTGTACCTGATGAGATCCCTCAGTCTCTCCTTCTAGGGCTTTTGGTGCAACACCTGCACCTTTTAGTTGGCCTCCTCTGGACTGCCTTCACCCTGTTGATGTCATTTCTGAGGTGTGGACTGCAGAACAGGAGACAAAACTCCAAGTAGGGTCTCACCAGTGCATGATATAGTGGAAACACTGTCTCCCTCTCCCTGCTAGGGATATCACTCCAAATGAATCTCATTATTCTGAGGGGCTTACCCACTGCATTATCACACTGCTCTGCCACTTTGAGGTCATCAGACTTACAGTATTTTTCCCATCCTATACTCAATTCCTAGGTTCCTATGCATTAGGTGCATGATGTTACACTTTTTGGTATTGAACCACCTACTGCTGTGTTCTTGACCACTCCTCAAGTTTCCAGATCCCTACACATTCTTTCCACCCCCTCCGGATTGTCCACCCTAGTAGAGCTTTTTCATGTTATCTGCAAAAAGGCATGTTTTCCCTTCCAGTTCATCTGCAATGTCACTTATGAAGACATTGAAGGGAACAAGTCCAATCACTGAGTCCTGTGCCCTCCCCCACTGGTCAGTCTTCCATCATTAAAGTCAGGGCCATTAACCACCACCCTCTGCCACATATGCATTAACCAGTTAACCCAATTCAGCACTTTGGATCCCACCCCTATGCTGATCATGTTCTTAATCAGTCTCCTCTGTGGCATGGTGCTGAAGGCCTTAATAAAGTTCAGGTGATCTATGTCCACTGCCCACTCCTTGATCTAGTTCCCTGGTCACCCATTCAGTATAAATCAGTCAGGTTTGTCTGGCATGACTCCCCTTCCCCATGAATCCATGCTGCCTTTTATTTGCAGACTACTGAATTCAAAATACTGTACCAATCTTACCTTCATCTGTGTTTCCATTAATTTCCCCACCTCTGAGGTGATATTCACCAGTCTATAGTTGCTAGCCCCTTCCCTACTGCCACTCTTCTGTACAAGGACCATGTCTGCTCCCTGCCAGTTCACCAGAGCCATGCCCAATTCCAGTGCGTTGTATAATAAAGCCATAAGAGGGGCAGTCAGTACCTCCCTGAGTTGTTTTAGTACCTTTGAGTGTATCTCATCTGGTCCATAGCCTTGTCCACTTTCAGAGCTGTAAGTCCCTTCAGGACTCATGCTGTGAAAATGGATTTGAGTCTTCTCTCTTCCCCTTTGTTCCTGTTACTCCCTAGGTGGTTCTCCCCCCTCCTTCCATGGTGAAGACTTCACAGAAGTACCTGTTCAGGTTGACTGCTCTTTCTTTGTCCCCTTCTACGCAGTCTCCCTCTGTCACCCTCCTTATCCTCACTATCCCACCTTTGCTTTATTCTTCTCAGTTATGGACATAAAGAAAGTCTAATCCCTATTTTTTTTATTTTAGTCTTTGATAATCAGTTAAGGCCCACTAGGCACAAATGCCTGCTTTCAGGGGTGAGCTGGGAGCACTGGGAAGATTAAGTGACTTGTTCAGAGTCACACAGCATGCAAGTGGAGATTGTGGGAATCAAACCCCAATCTGCTGGATGTACCAAGTCCAGTCACAGCTCACAGAATCACAGACTACAGAAATCCGATGGCAGAAAAAGACCTCATCAGCCAATTGAGTCTGCCCTTACCACCCTTCCCCTACTCATCTCCACTCTTACAGGCCCTCCTCCTCCCCTTAACCTCACTTCCCAATCCCATAAAATAAATAAATCAGCTTGTTACTCTAACCTCTAGACTATACTGCCACTCTTATATAGAGGGACCATGTCTGTTCTTCTCCAGCCCTCCACAGCCATGCCCAGTTCTAGTGAGCTTTTGCATAAAGCCATAAGAAGGGCAGCCAGTACATCCCTGAGTTCGTTTAGTACCCTTGAGTGTATCCTGTCCAGTCCTATCGCCTTCTTATCCTTTCCTTTCTTGTGCCTCCCCCCTCCACTGCCTTACCTGCTTTCTACTGTTTTTGCTGGCACACCTCCCTGTCTTTCCCCTACGCATTTCTTTGTAACACCTGATCTCCTGATTGCCATAATTTTGCCTTCACCACCGTGTCCGCTTAGAGTACCAAAACGGTGTGTTAAATGGTAAAACAAGAACTTGTGGAGAGTTAAACTTCTCATGCACTTTTGTATCTTTCACTTATTTACATTTTACTTTTTCTAGTAAGCTGAAATTTGGATTCTTTTAGATGGGTGAATTGTGCGCCCCCAAATGGGTCCTCCCATTTTAAACAAGTATATGTCAATGCCGAATGTTTGCTTGCTGGTATTAGCATTGGAAATGCAGGAGTTAGACAGATGCAGAATAGTAATGGCAGTGAAATATTGAACTTCACATCAACCCCACCTCCACCCTGCAGAGACAGACAGGCATTATGGTATGTGTTTGGGTTATTGCCCATAATGTTCATGCCATGTCACCTCACCCTATCCTGTAGACACCAACACATGTTGAAGTGTGCCTTGGGGTGTTTGGTTTTACAGTTACCCCATTCCATAAGGACATATGCTGAAATGGGTGCAGTATAGGAGAATGGGGTGAACTCTGGGGCTGAAGAGTCCAAGGCACACCTCGATGCCTGTCACTGGCTGGGGGTGGGGTGGGATGGCATGAGCATTACAATCGACAATCAAAAGGCATACCCCTGATGCCTGTCAGTCTGTACAGGGTGGGACGTTATGGTTAGAAACCCTAATGCCCCGGGCATTTGTTGGTATTTGTACTACAGATTTTCAACATGGGCTTTTTGTGACCCCACCTCATGAAAGCATTTGGGACCTCTTCTCATGAACAGTGGCAGTGTGATTTTGTTAATGTGTCCCGAAGTTTGAGTTCCCACAGCGACTGTGCCATTCTGTGCCAGATGTATGAAAACACAGATCGGGCAGGTTGTGAAGAATGACAGCTGTACCATTCATTGGGAGTTGTTAGGAGCTGGCAATGTTGAAAATCTGTAGCGAAAATATTAAAAATGCTAGCACTTCTGAGTGTGCATTGAAACTGAGCAATGCATGCACGTAACACAGTCATTTAGTGGAATTATTTAACCACATTTTCAACATATCATTTTGTGACCTCTGCTCATGAACACTGTCACTATGATTTTCTTAATCTGTCCCAAACATTGATTTCCCACAGTGACCGCGTTATTCTGTGCCAGATGTGTAAATGCATATTTGGGGCAGGATATGAAAAATGACAGCTGTACTGTTAAGAAAGAGGTGTGAAAAAATGCCAATGTTAAACATCTGGAGTGAAAATATTACAAATGCATGAAATTATGAGGGAGCATAGAAACTGCGCAACATATGCTCGTAACAGCCATTTTATGGACTTTTGCAACTAAATGTTGAAACTTTGGAGTGAAAAATATTACAAATATGCGGAGTTACAAGGGTGCATGGAAACTGCGCAATGCATGCTCGTAACAGTCATTTTATGGACTTTTGCCACCAAATTTTCAACATAGACATTTTAGGACCTTTGCTCATGAACAGTGTCAATGTGATTTTCTTAATGAGTCCCAAACATTGATTTCCCACAGTGACCAGCGTTATTCTGTGCCAGATGTGTAAATGCATATTTCAGGCAGGATATGAAAAATTACACCTGTACTGTTCATAAGGAGGTGTGAAAAAATGTCAGTGTTGAAAATCTGGAGTGAAAATATAACAAATTCGCGAAGTTACGAGAGTGTGTGGAAACTGCTCAATGCACACTCGTAAAACAGTAATTTTTTGGATTTTGTTCACCAAATTTGCAACATAGGCTTTTTGAGAGCCCACCTCATGAACAGTGGCACTGTCATTTCGTTAATCGGTCCTGAAAGGTGATTATGCACAGTGACTGCAGAAAACACCTTTCAGGACAAAATAACTACATAACAGTGACTGAATTCATGAGAGGGATCCCAATAACCCCATGTTGAAAATTTGGTGCCAAAAGTTGGAAAAATGCCTGAGATAAACACCAAAGTTGAAAACCCCTATTTATGCCATTATACAGCTTGCCAGCATTTCTTCAGTTAGCGGTCGGCTTTGAAAAGTGCAGACATGTTCCTGGTCCACTGAAGACTGTCATGCTGGCTCCAGAGATAAGTATGGGGTGAGGGGTGTGGGAAGGTAGGGTGAGCAGTGGGTGGGTGCGGTGTGCAGGAGGGGACCCAACCATCATAAGACCATTTCCTTTCTTTCAGGAGAAAAAAATACAAGTCATCACAGGAAGGTTTTAATTTTTTGCAGGCTTGCTTTCAGCATAGTGGGGTGGGCCCCCTGCCTTTTTGGGTTGGGGGGACTTAAGCCAATGGGAAATGCGCCCCCGTCGGCAAAGAATGACTATCCACTTTGACAGTGTGCGTTCACGAAGGAATTTAAAAAGGCCTTAAAGACCTATTTGTGGTCTAAGATTTACCTTGATTGATATGCTATTGGGATTTTATGAGCTCAGTAATATTGTTTTTATTTCTCTTATCTGTAAACATTGTAAGGCGCCTTGACTTTAAGAAAGGCATGGTATAAATAAAGTTTTATTATTTATTATTATTATTATGATGTCGATGGGGATTGGGCACTCCCTTGCACACAACAAATAGGGAGGGGGCATTATGCCATTGGGAGTGGCTCCCCTGTTGACAAATGAACTGGGCCGGGGGCATGCTGACAGGGGACTGGGCACCCCAGTCAGTCAGCTTTCATGGGGCTCTCAGGCGGCGGCTATCGCTGCCATGCAAGGACATGTTACCAGGCAGTACCGCCCTGCAATGATGGGTCGCTCCCTCATTGCAGCAGAATGGCTGATGCTGCAATGATGAGGCAGCCCCTCATTGCAGCAGCCAAATTATTTCAAGTGGGTGGCACTTCTGCAGAGCCAGTGTCATCGGGACACTGGACCTGCATTGGGTAAACAGAGCCAAGCCCACAAATGCAGTGCTAGCGTTGGCTGCCACAGTGCGCACCTCCACAACCCACTTCTCTCCTAAGCTGCCACATAATGTTTCTTGTGCATGCATGCAAGAAAACATAAAAATGTAAGTGACAACCCACAATATTACCTCTGATTATAGAGGTATGCAACTAAAACATTTTATTTGAAGTTTTCTTTACATGTTATGGTTGTGGGATTCTCTTCCTTTATAGATAGCAATAGGTATGCTCCTGACTGTCAAAACTGACATCACAGCACCATTTATAAAGGTTACGTCACTCGTAGTGACATTCATGCCTCCTCCCATGGATGCTGAGGAAGGCACATACATCTCTGAGAATGCACAGACCTCTGAAACCTATGTGGCTGATTCCAGTATAGCACCAATCAATTTTATTAAAAAGAAAACTGATATAATTCAAGTACCATGAGGTTACATTAATTTATTATCTGTGGTGGATATATGATACGTTATTTCACTTAAACTTACAGACCTTTTCTTCAAAGGATGGACATAAATACTTTAGTTCTTCAGCGAGCCTTTGATTATTTTAGTTTTATACTTGTAGAGTCCCTTTGTCTGGTTATCTACATATTGGCTTCTCACCTTAGCACTGTGTGAATGTGTGTGGGGGTGGTGGTGTGTCATGGGGCAGTTTTTACTTGGGTGTTGGTGTGCTTTGTGGGTACAGTGGGTGTGGTTATTGTGGTGATATGAAGGTGGGCTTTTATTCAGGCACATGACATGACGGTGTTACAGTGGCTGGGACTCTCAGTTCTCATATACAGTGAACATTTACTTCCTTCTACTAGTTGTCTGTGGTTGGATTACATACGGTCACATTTTTAAATTATGTGCATATTAAGATGCATATCTCCTTTACTTGGTGTTCATGAAATGTTTAATTAATTTGGGTAAATACTGCAAAGATTGGTGTGAATGATGATGTATTAGGACTCTTGTACATATATCTCGTTCTAATTAGTTATCGTTCCCTGGGAAGGGGGCGCTGGGGGATTTAATTCCTCTGAGTTTTTATTCAAATTCCTTAGACTGATTCTGTACATGTTTGTTATACACTGATACTGTATTTAAATCTGTACATGTCAGGCTCATGGTCTCAATTTCTTGGGGATCCTTGACAAGTAGTTTTGTTTTTTTATTTGGCACTTATACTTACAATTGACATTACCATATATTAAATCCTGTTACAACACTGAAGGCCTTAAGGTTTATGGAAAATATTAACTGACTGAGAGTACAGTTGGGAAAATGTCTCAGGCTAAGTTTTATATTACATTATGTGTAAAATATTTGCTCACTTTGAGTAAACTTCACTTTAAACCCTCTGTATGCCATTATATATATATATATATATATATATATATAAAAAATTTCTATTTATTTTAATTTTGGGGCTTGTTTTTAACTTGCATTTTAGCGTGCATTTATTATCCACTGGTTTGCCTTTCATTGATTGTGTTCTTTAAAACACAAGGGCAGTTGCAATTAAAGTTGCAAGCTCCTCATCTTACATGTAATTAGCGAGAATAGTATCCCAAGGATTTGTTTTCATTGGACTGTTTTCTTGAAACACACCTAAACATTTTAAAATCTATGTGAGGAGAACTCTCTGCTTGTTTCTATTTTCTGATAACATTTCGACCTTCAGGGGCTTCTCGGCTAAAAGCATACTTGTGTTAATTAGCTTCTCTGACGTAATCTTCTGTTATGTTTTGAATGAGTGTGTTAAACCAATGAGAATTATTTATGTTTTTTATGCATTATCTTGGTGTTAATAGTATGGGATTTTATAAATAACTCTCATAAAGCTTCTGAAGAAGGACTTGGTTGGTGCAAAAGCTAGAGCACTTTGTTCTTTTATTGTAACATCTATGTTGGTCCAATAAAAAGTATCAAATCATTTGCTTCTGGATCTGTTCTTATTAGGATCAATATGGCAACTACACTATTTGTTTATTATCTTTGGAAGCTTTTGTGGGCAAAGCCTGCAAAAGTAAGGAATTATTGGTATTGTTGGGGGGTAGTGAAATGTTATCAAAGCAATTTAGAGTATAGGATAGATGTCAATGGGTATCGGAATTACATGAGTACTTACCAAACTACATGCACTATTACCAAAATTTGGAAAAGTTAGTCAAATAAAATTTAAAAAAAATTTTTAAAACTGTCATGAATTTTCATGTCAACATCAAAAAATACATTTTCATATGGTCTGTTGTTATAAGAAAAATATAATTATATATATATTTTGCAAATAAATTCATCTGTCACAAAATATTATTATTGATAAATATGGGAAAGACTCTCTGATTTGGTATCAATAACACTCATAATACAGCAGTAATATAATGACTTTCTAGTGATACCATATAGTCTGATGTATTATTCAGAAATTCATTTTGTGCAAGCAGTGGAGTAATCAGATACACTTTTTTGAGGTAAATGGTCTTAAACATTTGTGTTAACAAAGTTCTCATGGTGTCTCAATATGTATACCATATCATCAATTTTTTTTTGTTGCCAATAAATAATACCATTTCATTTATACAGTATGGGGTGAGAGTTAGGACCGACAACCCCAACGCACACCCAGATGCCGGTTGGGGGTGTGGGCGGGGGCGGTTCAAGGGGGGCTTTCAACCCTAACACCGAATTTCCTTGCTTTTGTCGCTGTGGAACAACCGTAACTAATGCATTAAATGGATTTTTTTGCCTCTAATTTCCCTTCTTTTTGAGAATGATAACTAGAAATAGTGAATGTAATGCAGTGGTGGTGGGAGGCCCTGCGCTCCTGCCACGTGATGTCTTGTGACATAGTGACTAACTGTACACCAGACACTTATGGATGGCTTTGTATCAAGTTAACTCCTTCGGGATGTCTTCCACAAGTGCTATATGGCTCACCTTTGGAAACCTGCTCCCAACAGGTCTCCTTAGAAGAAGTTTCTCTGTTAATAACTAACTGCCAAATTGTATTCATTTGCACATAGCTGGCTCTATGTGTGACAAGCAGTGCACTTTCCCAAAAGTTAGAGGCATTTCACATGAATTAATATACATTACCCCCCAATAATATAGTTGTTCACGGGTTCTGAGCATGCTTAAATCTATTTATCATTATTTAAAGCTAATAGAGCAAATTAAAGTGTGTGTTTAGGTAAGTAATTGTGCCCCAATAGCTACTAATGTGTGTCTACTAGAAGTCTTGGTGTTTTCTCTCACTATAAGCTGGAACATAAATTAACAAACAAACAAAAAAGAACCGTGATTGTTGGGTTGAAGTTATAGTATACTGTTGTCCTTAGTAGTGTGTTTGTTTATAAAGTGGACTAAAACATGTTTGCTATTTAGTAATAAAAAGAAACAATTATTAAACATTTACATTTTCTTAGAACCATTCCCGTTGGGAAAGAGCCAGCTATATGTGTGTGTGTGTGTGTGTGTGTGTGTGTGTGTGTGTGTGTGTGTGTATTAATAACTCTTCAGTTTGTATGCATATGGTCGCATCTTGTTGCACCTGAACTTACTGTAGGAGAAAAAAATGTAGTATTTTTTTAGATGTTAAATACATTTGAAGCCAGCTGATACCAGGGCTCAGACAGACATGTGCGGCTCTTGGATTTAAGACAGTTGGAACTATCTCTGCACATGTTAATAGTCTTATAGCTAGGTAGAGGGATTTACATTTGCAGTGCCTTTTTTTAATCTGCCGTCCTTCGTGTGTTTAAATGACTATGGACTTTTGTAATGAGTTTAAATAGATCTCAACAGAAATTTACCGTAAACAACTGAAAACATATATGAGTCATATTTTGTAATTAACATAACGCAATTGAAAAGTTCACAAATTGAAATTCAAAGCTTGTGGTTATGTAGATTAATCCTGAAACCTTTCTACTTTATAAAACCTTTAGATTTCCTCACAGTCAAGATCATCCTCATAGCTTGCACACTATTTAATAATTCTGTATGAGAGGTGTATCTGTCTGTAGTTCTAATTCATCAAACTATGTAAATTAGGGCCCCCAGAGTTGTAAGACTAGGGGCATTATATGTGATGGGAATGCATTAATTTTAGAGCTGCATG
This sequence comes from Neoceratodus forsteri, assembly GCA_016271365.2. Classification (NCBI taxonomy): domain Eukaryota; kingdom Metazoa; phylum Chordata; order Ceratodontiformes; family Ceratodontidae; genus Neoceratodus; species Neoceratodus forsteri. Next base: position 45,522,145 of record JADMNL010000035.1, read on the forward strand.
AGACTATAAGACACCACCTACAATACTACATACAGTAATTTGTTACTGTGAAAATAGCAACACACCTCCCATAAACATTTTAGTGGAACATATTCCTCATTTTACATTAATGTATACATAAGTGGCATGTGGACAAGTTTAAGAAATGTCTGTTTATTTCACCCCCAAAAAAGGTAAGTGAAATAAATACAGTAGATGTAAACATAGAAACGCTGCTACAATAATAACGAATTAAGATGTAAGGTTTGGGAAAGTAATTCCATTAATGATATTTATTTTTATTCTGTGTGCAGGTTTTGATACTTCAAATATGGGCGTTCAAAGTGCACTGCCCAGCTAGCTCTTAATGAAAATATGTCAACTCATCAAATTATGAAAATGAAAGAAACACATTTGCAATTACATGTTCAGATTAAATCCATATACAAAGTATTAAGAATGTGATGCTAGTAAAATTTTGAGCTGTTTGCATAGAAGCTTGTGGAAAGCTCAGGCGATTCCCATGTTTATTGGTTGTGGTCAAATCTGCAGCAGATTTAAAAGGGACAAAGGACACACACACTGGCATGATCAAAGTGATGCACGAATCTAGACCAGGGACTTGGAAATTGACACAAACTATACAGAGTTCTTCATTAAAAACTGTCACTTAACTGTGTTTATTTAAACCTTGCAAATTTTATGAACAACTGTTATTTAACAGAAATAACAGCATTATACAAAAAAAAAAACAAGTAATTCAGAATCCCACGAATTATACAAAGAGAAACAAGTCCTTCAAAATGCCATGAATTTTTAAAATGAAGTAATTTTAGCGGATTGTGGTAAATAATTGTCAGACTTTTATGTGAATGCATTGGGATCTGTACTAATTCCCGACACTTATTTGCCTGACAAAGAAAAAAACGACACCTAAATCCCGACTCAGCTTAAATCCTGTCATTCAAAATCCCGCATCTGAAAATCCTGTCCTGTTTACCTTCACCATATCGGCTGAGTGAAAAAAATGAAGTGAAGTCTCTGTCTGGCTCTTTCTGTTCTCGTTTTCTATGTAGTGAGCATACATCCTGGCTCCTTGATTTTCTCAGTTTGCTTCTCTGTGTTCAAGCTGTGAGTATCCTACAAACTGTCCACAAACTCCTACAGCTTATTTCCAAAGCTGCATTAATTTTGTGAACATTTCTATGATTTTCCTGCAGCAAGATGTACATGAAAGTTGAGATTGTCTAACTTTCATTCCTGGATTTGACAGATGCTGCTGAAAGGAGCAGTGCATCCAAACAGGATATTTGAAATGCAAAATGGGAATTGTGCGCCATCATCATTGCTGCACGCTGTGGCCATCTAAACGTGGGGCAGCAACCAATTCAGTACTGGAATGGAAAATGTCCACATGTGCAGCGATGTTATAAGCTGCCATATGAACGAGCCTTAAGTTTAGAGTTCATTAAGTTGACAGCTTGCGTTTGTGTCCACAATGTTAAAATTAAATTACTTTGCCAAGCACAATCTGGTGTCTAAAATGTGTGGAAAAAAATGTACAGTCTGCTGCCCCTGACAAGCACTTCAACCAGCATTGTGCAGAGGGACTCCCCCTTTCATTTTTTTAGCCATTAAAACTGTTGGTCAGGGAGACAAAGGTACAGCATGATTTAAAATTGACTGTCTTTTCTCACACCCACGCCAAAATCTGATCGTGGATAGTCGATGCACAGCTCAGTTACGAAAATGTAATTTGTCGGGATTCCAAAAGTCAGTATTCTGTACCCCTGGGCATTATGTTTGTCAGGCACATGGAGCTGGGAAATTGGTTGTCAGGCATACTCATGTTGGGAATTCGTACCTAACCCAATGCATTTTATCAGTGTTTAATGTGTTTAGCAAAATGTAGAACAGTGTTTTCTATTAAAAATGAAGTGCATAAAACACAAGGAAAAAGACAAATTGTCACAGAGCAGAGCAATAGTCATGCAATTGGGTATAATATAAAGTTCTAGCAATTTAGATTACAACTGAAGTGCCTGAGTCAATTGTCTGTCTGTCTCTCCCTCTCTGTCGCAGTATGTGTGTGTGGGGGGGGCGCACATGAGCCCGCAATCTTACGAACATACAAACATATGAAATTTGCCAGCAGATAAAGGCCTAGAGGTCTATCAAGTCTGCTCGAATGTGCAGCTAGCACCCCTTATTCTGCAGCTGCCCCTCCCTTCCACCCTTCCCCTTCATTAACCCTCCCCCTTGTCCTGTCCCATCCCCTTTTGAAGCAGTCCACTGTTCTACTGGATACCACTTCTGCAGGTAATGCATTCCACCCAGCCACCACTCTCTCTGAAAAGTATCTCATCTCCTCCTGAACCTTCCTCCTCCAGTCTCATATCATGGCCCCTGGTGCCTCCCTCCCTTACTTTGAACAGCTCCTCTGTACCCGTCTTGTTTATTCCTTTCATGTATTTAAAGGTTTCAATCATGTCACCCTGTCCCTCCTCTCCTCCAGTGAGTACATGTTCAACTCCTTCAACCTCCTCTCGTATGATAAGTCCCCCAGCCCCTTGATCATCTTTGTCACCCTGCGCTACACCCCCTCCAGTAACTTAATGTCCCTCTTCAGATACGGGTGCCAGTACTGCACGCAGTACTCCAGGTGTGGTCTAACTAATGACTTATACAGTGGCAGAATCACCTCCTCCCTCTTCGAGGATATACCCCTTGCAATACAACCCAGCATTTTGTTGGCCTTTGCAGCTGCCTTCCTACAGTGTGCCAAGTTGTTCATTGACCCTGTAATGAGCACACCCAGATCCTTCTCCTCCTCTGTCTGGGATCGCTTCACTCTGCGCAGCTGGTAACTCCTCCTTGGGTTCTTCATCCCAAAATGCAGCACCTTGCACTTTTTGGCATTAAACCCCAGTTGCCAGGTGTCTGACCAAGTTTCAAACTTTGCCAGATCATCCTGCAACCCCTGCCATCCCCCTAGGTCATCCACCACTGCGCCTACCTTGGTATCATCAGCAAATAGACTGATCTTGCTCTTGATGTCCCATGATATGTCTGCAATGAATATCCCAAACAACACTAGTCCCAACACTGAGCCCTGTGGAACACCACTCATCACTGCCTTTGGGTGTGAGAGCTCCCCACCCACCACTACCCTCTGTTTCCTTCCCTGAAGCCAGTTTCCTACCCATCTCACCAGCTTTGCACCCGCCTCTGTGCCTACTAACTTCCTTCCCAGCCTTCCATGTGGCATCGAGTTGAATGCCTTACTGAAGTCCAGATACAGGACATCCACTGCATGGCCCCTGTCCAGTTGCCTAGTTACCCAGTCATAGAACTCCACCAGATTGGTTTGGCAGGATCTGCCACGTATGAAGCCATGCTGTCTGCTGTCCTGTAGTCCTTTGGCCTCTAGGAGGGCCACCAGCCTCTCCTTCAGGATAGTCTCCATTAGCTTACCCACGGTGGATGTGAGGCTCACTGGTCTGTAGTTTCCCGGTTCATACTTGGGGCCATTCTTGTGGAGGGGCACCACATGAGCCATCCTCCAGTCCTGAGGTACACACCCTGAATGTAGTGAGGCATTAAATAGGTCTGCCAAAGGTCCTGCAAGGACCTCTGCCAGCTCCTTCAGTACCCTGGGTGGATGCCATCTGGGCCTGGCGCCTTGTCCACCCTCAGTGCCTTCAAACCCTCTCGAACTCTGCCCTCCATGATTTCCCATCTGTCACCCCCCATTTCTGCCATTTCTCCCACCTTGGGTGTCACCCCCTCTTCTCTTTAGTAAATACTGAGCAGAAGTACTCATTTAGTGCTTCTGCCTTATCGCACCCTGCTTCCACCCAACCCCCCTCCTTCCTAATCCTTACTATGTGGTCCTTACAGCTCCTTTTCTCCCTGATGTACTTAAAGAAGTCTTTCTCCCCCCTTCTTAATGCATTGTGCCTGCCTGAGTTCCGTAGATGCTTTGGCTCCCCTTACTGCCCTTGTCACCTCCTTCGAGTCTGTCAAGTATTCTTCCCTGTCCTCCCCCCTCCCTGTTTTCTTGTACTTCCTAAAGGCAGCTCTTTTCCTCCTTACCTTTTCCATGACCTCCTTGCTCAACCAGCTCGGTTTCTTAGCTCTAGCCTTCTTGCTCTGGGCTTTGCAGCAGGTTTTGGTTGCCTCCACTATCCCCAGCTTTATGAGCTCCCACCTCTGGTTAGTGTCCATACTAGATTGAATTCTGGCCAGGTACCCTTTTACCACTTCACCCATCCTCCCAAAGTTGGCCCTCCTGAAGTCCAGCACTCTTGTGCCAGATTCCACTCCTTCCTTACCCATATCCAATGTGAGCCCATACTGAGTGGTGGTCACTCCCTGACAGCAGTTCATCCACTGTAAATTCTCTCACAAAGTCCCCATTTGCCAGCACAAGGTCAAGGGTATTCCCTAACCTGGTTGGTTCACTGACCATTTGCAGCAGGAAGCTGTCCTGGAAGGCATCCAGCAGTACCTGCTCCCTTCTGTTCCTGGTTGTTGGGGTACTCCAGTCCACTCCTGGCATGTTGAAGTCCCCCACAATCACCACACTACCCTTCTCGCAGGTCCTCCTGATCTGTCCCACAAGTTCCCTGTCTTACTCCTCCATCTGAGATGGTGGCCTGTACACCATTCCCATTCTAAGAATCTTATTCTTGGAATCCTGGATTTGCATCCAAAGTGACTCCGTACTACCCTCCTCCCCTTCCTCTCTTACACACTTCAGTCCTTCCTTTACATATAGTGCCACCCCACCTCCTTTCCCAATCACCCTGTCCCTACGAAATAACCTGTACCCTAGTACAGACAGGTCCCAGTCATTGTATTGGGTGGCCCATGTTTCTGTGATGGCTGCAATGTGCACATCTCCCTCTGCCATGAGAACCTGTAACTCTGCCGTTTTCCTCCCAAGGCTCCTAGCATTAAGGGTAACCACCTTCCACCCTTTTCTCCCCCTCCCATCCTGCCCTCCTTTCCTAGCATCATCAATAGTACTTGCCATTTGTCCTTTGTCACTGTTATGGGGGGTAAGCTCATATGGTTTCCCAACCTGTGGTCTCTGCATATCTCTTCCCCAATTGCCACCCCCCACTCCTAGTTTAAATTCCCAACTTCCTCTATGTACTCCTCCATCCTCTGTTTCAACACTTTCTTTCCCTCCTCACTCAAGTGTAGTCTGTCCTTGGCATAGAGACTACTGTCCTCCCAGGTCCCTCCCCCCCCCAACAGACCATACCCTTTAGCACAATACCAGGTTCTTAGCCATCTGTTAAATTCCTCTATTCTCAGCTTTCTTGTTGTGCTTGCCTTGGGCACTGGAAGTATCTCTGAAAAAGTTACTGATCTTCCTGCCCCCTCACATAATTGTGCTAGTTCCTCAAACCTCCTCTGGACTATATCTACTGTCTTGTCAGCCAGGTCATTTGTCCCACGATGAATGATTAAATGAGACTTGTCCCTACCCCTTCTAGCATATTTCAGAACAGAATGTCCCACACTTTCCGCTGTCATTCCTGGCATGGCCTCCACCCAAGTGCGGCTATGCCTCTCCCCCTTGCTACCCCAACTGACTCCTCTTAGTATTGAGTCTCCCGGCACTAAGATTCCACCCCTCTTACTCCCTGCTTGCTTCCATTCATCTCCCTCTCTCATTTCCAGCTCTTCTTCCTCCTGCACATTATTTCCCCCTTTTAGCCCTGTTGCAATTCTCCCAGCAGAATTTCTCCCTGCTGCAGTTTGGTCCAGGCACTGAAGCGTAGCTCTTCCTTTCAACTGTAGGGCACTGCATTTTCAACTGCTGTCATAGACAGCTGCAGCATTGATTGGAGAACTGCAGCCATGCCTGCAAACACACTGACTGAACTGGAAAAGGGCTGCCACACCTCTGAAAACTCGGATGATGACACTATGTTTCTTGCACATGCATGCAAGCAACGTAAAAAATAGCAGGACAAGAGGACACAGCACGAGATTAGAGGGAGGCCAATTAAGGGGTAATGTGAGGAAGTTCTTTTTCACAGAAAGGGTATTGGATGCATCGAATGGCCTACCTCAGGATGTGGTGAATATGAATACAGTGCAGGGCTTCAAACAGGCATGGGATAGGCATAAGGAAGCAATACAGATGAGTATGAATAGATAGGCCATTGACAGAGCAAAAGACAATGTCACATTCATAAGGTAGAAAAAGAAATGGGCAGACTGGATGGGCTGTGTGGTCCTTATCTGCCTTCAACTTCTATGTTTCTATGTTTCATTCAGCAGTGCAGTTTTTAAATAAATCGGGAGTCAGAGACATTCCATTTTGCAAAGCTGAAGACACTGCCAACATTCAGCCATGCAGTTTTTAAATACATTGGGAGTCTGAGACATCGACACAGACATTTGAGTAAATGGGGTTATTACTGAACTGTCCCTTTTTTCACTCATTTTTCAGTATCAGTATACTATATGCTTTATGAAGACAGACAGACAGACAGTAAGTTAGGGGTACTCTGGCAGATGGAGCAGGGACACTATCTGATGCCTGAGACTGAGATTAGTAGTGGTACATTTGTGTGTCTTTACCGTGTTTCTTACAATAAATCTCTTTATTAAAATGATAATCTTGTGAAGAAGATGGGGGACATAGTACAGTATTGATTATCACTAATTTATGTATGCCTGCCACTGTCAGCGTTGCAATAAAATGGCCGACTTAAGTTCCATACACAGAATGCTGACAGTGCTGACAGTGTAAGTAAGTAGGACCTTGCCTAGTAAATCAGTGCTCCTGTGATGAGGCTGCACATGCATATTAAAAAGTAGGTCAACATAAGGCTGTCCGAATGCCGACAGCCAATCAGATTTCAGCATTCATGAGACTCTTATAATAACAGAGGTGAATAGTATATGAACATACGAACATACGAATGTGCCAGCAGAAACAGACCATCCAGTCTATCTAAGTCTGCTTGAGTGTGCAGCTAGCACCCCTAGTTTGCAGCTACCCCACCCCCCCTTTGTCATCACACTGCCACTCCCACCTTCCCCCCCTCACTCTCCCTGTTCCCTGTCCCATGCCCTTTTGAAGCTGTTCACAGATTTACATGATACCACCCATTCTCACAGTGTGTTCCATTTTGCTACCACCCTCTCTGTGAAATAGTATCTCCTCTTTTCCCTCCTAAATTTCCCCCCTCTATTCTTAGCCCATTCCCCCTGGTGTCCCTCCCCTCCTTAGCTTCAAGCCCCCATCTGCCTCATCCTTATTGATTCCCCTCAGATACTAGAATGCCTCTATCATGTCCCCCCTTCCCTTCTATCCTCCAGAGTGTACATATTCAGGTCTTCCAGTCTGCTCTCATAGTCTCTCCCCTCCATTCCGCATATCATCTTTGTTGTCCTCTTCTGCACCCTCTCCAGTAGTCTGATATCACGCTTTAGGTATGGCCTCCAAAACTGCACACAATACTCTAAGTGAGGCCTTACGAGCTACCTGTAGAGGGGCAAGATCACCTCACTTCACCTGAATGAAAACCCCCTTACTATGCACCCCAGCATTCTGTTCACTTTTGCAGCCACTCTCCTGCACTGGGCAGTGTTGTTCATGGTCCCTGTTATAATTAGCCCAAGGTCCTTCTCCTCCTCAGTGATCCCCAGCTAACCCCCCCCCCGCCAGTATTCTCTCCTTGGGTTCTTTGCCCCAAAGTGCATAACCTTACACTTCTTTGCATTGAACCCGAGCTGCCACCTCTCTGACCACTCCTCTAGCTTGCTTAGGTCTCCCTGCAGCTGCTTCCATCCTTCCCCTCCATCCATCACTGCTCTGTTTTGGTGTAATCAGCGAACAGACTTACCTTGGTCACCACCCTGTGTGCAATGTCTGATATGAAGAGCCCAAATAATACTGGCCCCAGCACAGAGCCCAGTGGCATCCCGCTCATCACCGAACTTGGAGTTGAGAGCGCCCCTCTCACCACCACCTGTTGCAGCCTCCCACTCAGCCAGCTTGTAGTCCAGTTCATCATTTTTGCCCCTACCCCTACACCAGTTAGCTTCCACCCAAGCAGCCCATGAGGCACTGAATCGAAGGCCTTGCTGAAGTCCAAGTAAAGAACATCCACTGCATGGCCCTTATCTAGCTCACCTGTCACTCAGTTATAATATTGTATGAAGTTGGTTTGGCAAGACTTCCCTGAAGTGAACCCATTCTGCCTCACATCCTGGAGGCCATTGTCCTCCAGGTACGAGACCAGTCTTTTCTTTAGTATCATTTCCATGAGTTTGCACATTATGGAGGTGAGACATACCAAACGATAATTACCCGGTTCATCCCTTGGTCCACCCTTGTGCAATGGTACTACATGTGACATCCTCCAGTCCAGTAGCACACATCCCAACTCCAGTGAGGTGCTGTACAGATCTGCCAGCAGTTCTGCCAACTCCTCGCCATCTCCCTCAGCACCCTGGGGTGGATACCATCCAGCCCTGGTGCCTTGTCTACCTTCAGTGCCCTCAGTCCCTCTAGGACTCTACTTTCCTCAATTCTTCCATCTGTTGCTTCCTCTCCCTCGTCCCCACCCTCCCAACCCATGGTGGTAGCAGTCCTCCTTTTCTTCTGTGAACACTGAGCAAAGTATTCATTCAGTGCTTCTGCCTGCTCCTCCACCTTTTCCGTCCACTCCCCACCCCTTTTTATGTTTGCTTGCATGCATGTGCAAGAAACATAGTGCCATCATCCGAGATTTTGGAGGTGTGTCACCCCCTCTTCCAATTCAGTTAGTGTGTTGGCAGGCGCGGCCCCTGTAAGCCAATGCATGCTGGAGCTGTCTATGACAAGCTCCAAAATGCAGTGACATACAGTTGAAAGGGGGAGCTACACTCTGTGAGCAGCGATAAGATATCGCCTGCTCCTGCGCAGCTCCCTCATACACACACACACACACACACACACACACACACAGAAACACATGCATACTGCGCGTGCCCTCAACCCCTGCACACGTATAGCGATGGGGTGCCTCAATCCCGGCCGGCTGTGCTGCGCCTCAAAGTTTTTCCAAATGCCACGCTGGGTACCCACCCCAGTGTGGCAAGTTTGTCGGTATAGCCGACATGGGTGCCCAATCCCCGCCTCGGCTCACTCCCCTCCCCCCTACAAGATGCCACGCTGGGAGCCCACCCCAGCATGGCAACAAATGCCATGGCAGACAGGGGTGCCCAATCTCCATCAGCTCCATGCCCCCCTAGCCATCCTTCTGCCATGCTGGGAGCCCACCCCAGCATGGCAAACGTCCCACGTCGCCTTTTTTTTTTTACCTGTAAAGCAAAAACGGTCCCATGCAGTCTTCCAGCTCCCCCACAACCCGCAGCCACCCACTGCACACCCTGCCTCCCCACACCCCCCCCTCACCCCATACTTACCTCCAGACCTCGGCGCGACGATCTTCGGTGGACCGGGAACACGTCTGCACTCTTCAAAGCCGACCGTGAACTGAGGACATGTTGGTAAGCTGTATAATGGGCTAGATAGGGTTTTTTCAACTTTGTTGCATATCTCAGGCATTTTTTGGAATTTTTGCACCAAATTTTCAACATGGGGTTTTTGGGACCCCTTCTCATGAATGCTGTCACTGTCATGGCGTTATTCCGGCCCGAAGGGTGATTTTGCAGCCACTGTGTGAAATCACCTTTCTGGAAGGATTAATGAAATGACACTGCCAGTGTTCATAAGATGGGCTCTCAAGAAGCCTATTTTTGAAAATTTGGCAGAAAAATTCTAAAATTACTGTTTTTACGAGCATGCGCTATGCAGTTCCTACACACGCTCGTAAGTTAGCAAATTTTCAATATTTTCTCTCCAGAGTTTCAACATTGCCATTTTACTACACCTTCTTATGAGTAGTATAGCTGTCATTTTTCACATCTCACCCAAAATGTGTTTCCGCCCTTGTAGCGCACAAGGGCGCAGTCGATGTGCAAAATCAATGTACGGGACAAATTAAGAAAATCACAGTGACACTGTTCATGAGCACAGGTCTTAAAATGGGTATGTTGAAAATTTGGTGAAAAAATTCCAAAAAATGACTGTTTTATGAGCGTGCGTTGTACAGTTCCTACGCACGCTTGTAAGTTCGCGAATTTTCAATATTTTCACTCCAGATTTTCAACATTGCCATTTTACCACACCTTCTTATGAGTAGTACAGCTGTCATTTTTCCCATCTCCCCAAAAATGTGTTTCCGCCCATGTAGCGCACAATGGTGCAGTCAGTGTGTGAAACCAATGTACGGGACAAATTAAAAAAACCACAGTGACACTGTTCATGAGAAAAGGTCTTAAAATAACTATGTTGAAAATTTGGTGAAAAAAATCCTAAAAATGACTGTTTTACTTAGCATGCTATGCAGTTCCCATGCACGTCGTAGTTTGTGAATTTTCAATATTTTCACTCCAGATTTTCACATTGCCATTTACTATACCTTCTTATGAGCAGTACAGCTGTCATTTTTATATCTCACCCAAAATGTTGCTCGCCCATGTAGCGCACAATGGTGCAGTCGTCATGTAAATCAATGTACGGGACAAATTAAGAAAATCACAGTGACACTGTTCATGAGCACAGGTCTTAAATGGCTATGTTGAAAGTTTGTGAACAAATTCCCAAAATGACTGTTTTTTAGCGTATGCTAGCAGTTCCCACGCGACGCCGTAAGTTCGTGAATTTTCAATATTTCACTCCAGATTTTCAACATCGCCATTTTACCACACCTCTTATGAGTACCACTACAGCTGTCATTTTTCACATCTTGCCCAAAATGTGTTTCCACCCATGTAGCGCAGCAATGGCGCAGTCGGTGTGCGAAATCAATGTATGGGACACATTAAGAAAATCACAGTGACACTGTTCATGAGCAGAGGTCTTAAAATGGCTATGTTGAAAATTTGGTGAAAAAATTCCTAAAAATGACTGTTTTACGAGTGTGCATTGCGCAGTTCCTATGCATGCTCATAAGCTTGCGAATTTAATATTTTCGCTCCAGATTTTCAACATTGCCATTTTATTACACTTCCTTATGAACTGCACAGCTGCCATTTTTCATATGCCGCCCAAAATGTGTTTTCGCACATGCAGTGCACAATGGTGCTGTTGGTGTGCAAAAGCAATGTTTGGGACAGATTAAGAAAATCACAGTTACACTGTTCATGAGCAGAGGTCTTAAAATGGCTATGTTGAAAATTTGGTGACAAAAGTCCATAAAATGACTGTGTTACGAGTGATCATTGCACAGTTTCCACACACCCTCATAAGTTCATGACTTTGTAATATTTTAAGTCCAGATTTTCACCAGTGGCATTTTTCCGCACTTCCTTATTTATAGTACAGCTGTCATTTTTCACAACATGGCCGAAGTGTGTTTACACACTTTCAGCGCAGAGATGAGTGGTCGCTGTGGGAAATCATTGTTCGGGACAGATAAAGAAAACCACAGTGACACTGTTCATGATCGGAGGCACCAAAATGCCTGAATTGACAATCTGCTGTAAAAATCCCAACCTAATTATATTACCGGTTGTCGTTGCACTGTTTCATATCGCCTGTGACTTCACCATTTTTAAATATTTTTACTGCAGATTTGCAACATTGCCATTTTTACACCTCCCCATGAACAGTACAGATGTCATTTTACATCCTGTTCGAATGTTTTTGCACCTGTGGTGCTAAATGCCATAGTCGCTGTGCATAAGCAGCTTTCGGCTAACAAACTGATATTCCCCCTGATCATGAGGTGGGGTCACAAAAAAACCATGTTGAACATTTGGAGTGAAAATACCAACGAATGCCTGAGGTATTAGGGTTTCCAACCATAACGCCCAACCCTGTAGAGAATGACAGGCATCGGGTGTGACTTGGGATTCTTGCCCGTAATGCTCATACCATTCCACACCCTGCAGCCAGTGAGAGGCATCGAGGTATGCCTTGGACTCTTCGGCCCCAATGTTCACCCCATTCTCCTATATCGCACCCATCTCACCGTATTTCCTAATGGAATGGGGTGCGCATAAGGGCCAAAGACCCCAAGGAACACCGTGACACGTGTCAGTGTCTGCAGGGTGGGGTGTGGTGAAATGGTGTGGCCGTTATGCCTGACGTCCCAAAGGCACACTCCGATGCCTGTCACTCTCTGCAGGGTGGTGGTGGGGTTGGCTTCAGTTCAATACTTCACTGCCATTCCTATTTCACAGCTCTGTAACTTCTACACTACCACTGCCAATGCCAGCAAGCAAACATTCGGCATTGACAAATGCTTGTTAACCTCACTATTGTCTCCTAGCAGTTCCTATTCTCCCTGATATATCTGAAAAAGTATTCCCCCCCCATTAATTCTCTGTGCTAATCTCAGCTCCCTCTGGGCCTTGGCTTCTCTCACTTTTCTGGTCACCTCCCTGGACCATCTTGCATATTCCTCCCTGTCCACTTCCTTCCCCATCCTCCTACACTTCTGGTGAACCACTCGTTTTGCCCTCACCACCTCCACAACCTTGCTGTTCAACCAGCATGGTTTTCTTGCTCTACCCCTCTTACTCTGTGTCTGGTGCAGGCTTCTGTTGCCTCTGTAATCCCCCATTTAATAATATCTCATTTCTGCTCCGTGTCCATCTCCTGCTTTATGCCCTCCAGTTTCCCTTTCAGTACTTCCTGCATCCTTCCAAAGTCTGCCCCCCTGAAGTTAACCAACCAAGTAACTGATTTCTCTGGCTCCCTGTACATCGTGATATTAAACCACACCGTTTGGTGATCGCTGTCAGCTAGTGGGTCCTTCACCTTTATTTCCCTTACTGCCTCCCCATTCAACAATACCAGATCTACAGTGTTCTTTAGCCTAGTAGGTACACTAACCAACTGTGTCAGGAGACCCTCCTGGATCACATCCAGGAGCACTTGCTCCCTAGCACTGGAGGTGATCGGAATGCTACAGTCAACCCCCGGCAAGTTGAAATCCCCCTTGATGACCACCTTCCCTTTTCTACATACCTTTCTGATTTGTCCCACTAATTCCCTGTCAAGCTCCTCAGACTGGGACAGTAGCCTGTATACCACCCCAAACCTCAGTTTCCTACCCCTTGAGTCTATGAGCTACAGATAAATTGCCTCTGTTCACCTTTCTTTCCCCTCATCCCTTGTACATTTGATCCCATCCCTCACATAGACTGCCACCCCCCCTTACAGTCCTTCCTGTATAAATTTGTATCCTGGGATTGCCAAGTCCCAGTCCCGTTGCTCAGTTGCCCAGGTTTCTGTAACAGCTGCGCTATCCACCCTCCACACTTCTAAGAGTCCCTGTAGCTCAGCTGATTTGTTTAATAAATTTCTTGCATTCAATGAGACCACCTTCCATCCTGCCCCCTTCCCTTCACTGGCCTCCATCTTCTCCATTCTATTCCCTCCTTTTTTGGCCACCCCGAGTTCTTCTCTGGTAGCCTGGGGTAGACTGTGACTCCACTCTATTGGATCCCTGCCTACCTGTTATCCACTTGCCACCCTCCTCTAGTTTAAATCCACCTTTGTCGCAATATACCTCCCCAGTCTTTGCTTTAACACCTCCTTCCCCTCCCCACTCAGGTTCAGCCTATCCCTTGCAAACAGGTTGTTATTATCCCAGGTACTGCCCCAGCCACCCACAACCCCATACCCCTTAGTCTGACACAATTCTACCAACCATGTGTTCAACTCCCTAATCCTCTCCTTTCTCACTGTGATTGCGCAGGGTACTGGGAGCACCTCATAGAAAGCCACAGACTCCCCAGTCTCCTCGCAGAACCTTCCCACTTCCTCAGTCCTCTCCCTTGTTACATCCACAGTTTTCCCAGCCAAGTCATTTGTCCCCACATATACCATAATGTGTGGTTTCCTCCTACCCCTCCTTACTCACCTTAGGATTGCCTGTCCTGCCTTGTCTGCCTTTAATCCTGGTATGGACTCCACCCATATCTAACTGTATGTCTCCCCCTTGCTGCCCCATCTGATCCCCTTGAGTATGGAGTTCCCCAACACCAGTACACCCCCCTCTCTTTCCTTGTGCCTGTCACCCCCCCACCCAGGTTCTCATTTCTGGGGCCACTTAAGACAATGCCTTTACCATGTGCCCCAGTGTCTTCCTCCACCCCTCTCAACTGAGACCCTTCCCCTCTTCCTGTTTGACTGCCAACCTCCCTCTCCCTCCTCACCTCTCTAAGTATTATCCCTCCCCCTGCCACACCTTGCTCAATCTCTCCACTAGTAATACCCCTCACTCACCCCTTTTTGTGAGTGCTATCCCTTGTGCAGTCTTCTCCTGTATCCTCTTTCCCATGTGTTGCTAGTAAAGCAAACATGTTTCCTACCCCCTTTACCTTACTATGTGTTTTCTCCTCCCTCCCTCCTGCCTACTGCTGCTCCTCTTTTTCTAGGTCCTACTAGAGTCTACCCTTCATCAGCTGGCTTCTTGTCTAGTTTTCCCCTCTCCCTGACCCCTCCCTTGACCCACTGTTTCTTTTCTGTGGTGCCCCACAATACTGTCAGATGGCAACCCTCCTACCAATGCAATCCTCCCCTCATCCCTCAGCCTCCCCAGCTCCCTGCCAAGCCACTGAACCTCTTCCTTGAGCCTCCTTAGCCTGTGGCATATTGGGCACCCTCCCAGCCTCCACAGTTTGTTCATCCATATTGCTGCCCCACAGCCATTGCACCCTATAATCCTACCCATGGTCCGCACTACCTATACAGCCTCTCCACACTAACTCTCCCTACAACAAGCAGAATTAACTAATCCTAGGCCAGCCTCTAACAGAAATTTTAATCCCAAATGCCCTTGCACACCGCATGAAACAGCCAACTACAGTACTAACTGGAAACCACAATACTACTCATACGGACTATAGACCTACTCATAAGTTATATATATTTATATATCCTTAAGAATTAGCTCATATGGCTGTTCCACGTCTCCTCCTTCCTGACCTGCTCTGAGGGCTCAGGTCAGTTTGCAGCTCCCAAAGCTCTTCCCTCACAGCCTTTAAACCCAACCCCCAGTGGTATTTCAGCATTTAAGAAAGGCTAGTGGAAGGGGTGGGTGGGAGAGCTTTTACAGTCACTCCAGCCACAGAAACCATTAAGCTAAATTCTACTTTGCGCTAAATTAAAAAAGTAAAACAATATCAAAACTTACAAAAATCCTCTACACATTAACTCCCTCAGCAGTAAGTAGAATTAACAAACTCTTCTCTCCTGTAGTTTAAAAACCAATAGCAAAACTCACAGAGATCTTCTCCAGTAGCAGGCTTAACCAATCACTTTCTCTCCTGCAGTATGTTGACTTTAACAAAAGACTGTCAATATCAATCGACAATCAAAACAATGTGTCACAGTCATAAATTCTTGAGACAGCACAAGGACATACAGTAACACTTATTGATTATAACTGTCAGGCTACACTTTAGAAACATAGAAACATAGACTTTGACAGCAGATAAGGACCACTTGGTCCATCTAGTCTGCCCATTTCCCTACCTACAGGATAAAACCATTAATGGTCATAACAACCATTGTTAGTATCGATATAGGTGAAGTGTTCCCCTATGTTTATTGATAATACCAGGATGTCTCACAGTATAGTTCATTCCCATTCCTATTGTCTGCAGTGATGACACATTGGTTATATTGTCAACAGATACTGACATGTTTTTAGAGTTGTCGATACATGTGATTTATCAATGCTGCCATTAAACAATATCTCAGTTACTGTAATTATGTATATCTGTGGCTATTAAACAATAGTTATGTAAATGTTTACTGTTTTATGTCAATAAGGTATGACCTGTAATTACAGAAACACACTAACTATTATCAGTAATGTTTATTTTGTAGCAATATTGTTCCCTAGCAAGCATAGGTCCACACAAATCACTTAACCAAAAAATATTTATTTGCATATAAAATGAAAAATGTATTTAACATATTAAATAAATTATATTTGGGTATTTTATAACGACAAAAAGGATCATGATCATTTGGGAAAGGGATAAACAACCACAAAAAGGGATCATGGCTATTTGGGCATGGGGATAAAAAATAAGGTGCTATTGTATACCATGGGAGTGGGCAATGTGGAAGGACAAACAAATGTTATGAAAAGAGACTTTGGTTGTGGACAAAGAAATAAGGGAAAAAGCCTTATGCATTGTAATGTTATAGCCTGGAATGAGGTTACAAACATGAAAATATTTATTATATTTAAAGATAAAACTATTTGTTTTAGTTTTACGGAGAAAGATGGCTACCAGGCTGGGTATCCGTCATCTGTGCTCCTGTTATCAGACTAGATAATAACTCCCTCGTGTGGTTTTCAAATTACCTAGCAAATCATTCTCAATGTGTCAAATGAGCAAACACACCATCCCCTCTAGCACCAGTCACTGGCGGGGTACCTCAAGGATCCATACTTGGTCCCCTACTATTTTCCATATTCATCAATGACCTGCCTCTTAACTGTGGTGTGCATCAGTACAACTCTATGTGGATGATGCAAAACTCTACAGATCTTCCAAGGATATCCCATACCCTGACCCTAAATCTTGAGCTAGACTTCCACACGCTAGAATCTTGGTTCTTAAATAACCAACTGGTTCTCAATGACAACAAAAAACAAAACTGTGCTCTTTCATCACACCTCCTTCAAAACTCCATATGACACACCCTTCCTCTTAAAAACCTCCTTGGGTACTCCACTGAAAAATATCTCATCATTCAAATACCTGAGACTTACACTTGATGAGAACCTAGAGCTCGAAGCACACATAAACAACACCATCAAAACCACTAATAAAAAACTTGGGCTGCTCTACCACTCAGCACCCTACCTCTCAAAGCATGCTAGAGTGACCACTGCCTCTGCCACCCTACTCCCTTGTCTATTCTATGTGGTACCTATCATCCACTCTATTAAGACTCCATTACTGAATGAACTAAAAAAGACATTCGGTAGGATAGCTCGCTTTGCTGTCTTGGCCCTGCCCGTACTCACCACTGCCTTGTACTCAACAAACTAAGTTGGCAAACCTTTGACAACAAATTTGACTTCCCTGTGCACTGAATCATCTTTAAGTTGAGTCATCACCCCCCCCCAAGTCTGATGGGCCTGCTATCCCTAAAACCTACCCCTCGTGTACTAAGATCTTCTAGCCTACCATTACTGGAGCTCCCGAAGGCCAGGCTAAAGATAGGCCAATGATCCTATGCTGTCACTGCTCCCAGAATTTTGAACAATTTGCCTCACCCTCTACTTTCCTGCAAAATCATTAACCAATTCAAAAAAAACTCTACAAGGATGAGCTCTTCAACCTCCCCAATGCAGAGGTTACTGTTATTAACTAGTAAGGCCACATGCGACTAATGTTACGTGTGCTCTCTCAATCTCTGCAATGGTCACAAACAGCCTGCCTTCTCTCCTATCTCAAAGACAAGCTATTCTCTTCACTTCTCACTCCTCCTCTACCCAGAATAACATCTGACTGTAACCTGAACCCGATGTCTCTAACCAAATGCAGTCGAATCTGGCTATTCTTAGTTATCGTGTTGTTTAAATTGTTGACATCTGGTATGTGAATGGCATAAATGTCCCTGCATATGGTATAAAATGTTAATCTGCCTCGTGCCTCCCCTGCAAACTGTCTGTAATCTTGAATCCTTTGGTTATTGCCCACTCGAGTACTGTTGTTATTTACCTATGGCTTAACTGTATATTGCGACTCACTGTACTATTCTATGTGCATTATTGTATCATGTTTTGTTCTTGGAATGCTTTATTCCTCGGGTCATCACTGAAAAAAGGACTTTGTCTCAGCTGACCTACCAAATCATCAACATTCAAATAAATAAATAAATAAATTGTGTAGTGCAGCTTAATCTAGCTTCTAATACTTTTTATGTCTGAGTCTAAGTGTAAGGAGAATACTTAGTTTGTCAGCAGTTCTCTCCAGACATCTTGCATGGAGAGTGTGGGGTTTTTAACATAGTGAGTAATTTTAGTGGTTAGATAGTGAACTAAGTTTAGCAGGAATTAAAGAGCATTTTGGAATCCTGCAAAAATATGTCAGAGCAGCAAAGAGTGCCTACTGCAAAGATTTACTACTAAGCTCTGCTGGTGACCCTAGGAAATTCTAGGCTCACTTCAAGCCTTTCTTGGGGCATCTCAATTATCCACCCAAGTGACATGATATTAAATGGTACATTGTAATGACCCAAACACCATAGCAAATATTTTCAATAGAATGTTCTCTGATCGAAGTATATCTCCTCCTTCCAGTCACCTCAAACAGCCTCTCAGTCTTCTCAGACTCTTTGGTCAGCTCCCCTAAATCTCCTATCTATCAGCAGTCTAACAGTCTCTCATACTTTTCCAAGGTTATTTCATGACTTGAGGTCTTAAAGCTTTTACAAACTATCTCTGACAATACCAGTTCTGGCTCAGATACTCTTGAACCTTGGCTTCTGAAGCTAGTGGCACCTATTATTGCCTCCACTCTGGCTAAAATCTTCACATTGTCTCTCTCCTACAGCCAAGTCCTTGACCTTTGGAAAATAGCCCATGTAATGCCTGACTTTAAAAATGCATTTGTCAATGCCGAATGTTGTCTCACTGGCATTGGCATTGGTAGTGCAGGAGTTAGAGATGCATAATAGGAATGGCAGTGAAGTATTGAACTGATGCCAACCCCATCCCCACCCTGCAGAGACTGACAGGCATTGGGGTGTGCCTTTGGGTCGTCAGCTATAACGCTCATGCCATTTTACTTCACCCTACCCTGTAGACACTGACAAGTGTCATGGTGTACTTTGGGGTCTTTGGGCCTTATACTTACTCCACTACATAAGAAAATATGCTGAGATGGGTGCAGTATAGGAGAATGGGGTAAACTTTAGGGACGAGCACTCCAAGGCACACCTCGATGCCTGCCACTGGCTGCAGGTTGAGGGGGTGGAATGGCATGATCATTACAACACATGATCCCAAGTCACACCCCTGACGCCTGTCAGTCTCAACAGGGTGGGGTTTTATAGTTGGAAACCCTAACGCTAGTATGTTGTTTGTATTTTCACTCCAAATTTTCAACATAGGCTTTTGTGAACCCAGCTCATGAAAAGCGGCACAATCAGTTTGTTAACTGATAGGTGGTTTTGCACAGTGACTATGCCATTTTGTGACACAGGGACGAAACACATTTTGGGCAGGATGTGAAAAATGACAACTGTATTGTTCATGAGGTGGTGTAAAAAATGGCAACGTTGAAAATCTGCAGTGAAAATATGAAAAATTGGTGAAGTTGAAGCAGGCATAGAAACTGCGCAACACACGCCCATAACCCAATTATTTTGGGATTTATTAGCACATTTTCAACATAGGCATTTTGGGACCTCCCTTCATGAACAGTGGCACTGTGATTTTATTAATCTGTCTCAAAGTTGATTTCCCACAGCAACCACGCCATTGTGCGCCACAGTGTGGAAACACATTTTGGGCAGGCTGTAAAATGACAGCTGTACTGTTCATAAGGAGGTGTGAAAAATGCCAGTGTTGAAAATCTGGCATGAAAATATTGCAAATGCTGAAGTTACAAGGTGCGTGGAAACTAGCACAGATCTTGTAATACAGTCATTTTTGGACTTTTGTCACCAAATTTTCAACATAGGAATTTTAGGACCTCTGCTCATGAACAGTATCACCATCATTTTCTCAAACTGTCCCAAAACTGATTTCGCACAGTGATCTGCACTATTGTCCTACCGGACATGCGAAAACACATTTCGCCAGGATATGTAAAATGACAGCTGTACTGTTCCTAAGGAGGTGTGGAAAATGCCAATTTTGAAAATCTGAGTGAAAATACTACAAATTCATGAAGTTATGAGCGCATGGAATCTACGCAATGCAGCTCGTAAAACAGCCATTTTGGGGATTTTTTTCACCAAATTTGCAACATAGGCTTTTTGAGAGCCCCCCCTCATGAACAGTTGCACTGTCATTTTGTCAATAGGTCCCAAAAGGTGATTCTACACAGTGACTGTGAAATCACCTTTCAGGACTGAATAGCACCATGACAGTGATTGAATTCATGTGAAGGGGTCCCAATAACCCCATGTTGAAAATTTGGTGCCATAATTCCCAAGCATGCCCGAGATATGCCCCAAAGTTGAAAAAACCCTATTCGTGCCATTATACAGCTTACTGGCATTTCTTCAGTTCATGGTCAGTTTTGAAGAGGGCAGACGAGTTCCCGGTCCACTGAAGATCATCGTGTCATGCTCCAGAGATAAGTATGGGGTGAAGGGGGGTGTGGGGAGGCAGGGTGCACAGAGGGTGGGTGCGGGTTGGGGTGAGGCCACGGAGTTGATGAAGGACAATTTTCTGCTTTGCAGGTTTAAAAAAACATTGCGGGATGGTTTTTTTACAGGGACATTTGGCATGCTGGGTGGGCTCCCAGCGTGCCACCTGAGTGTTTTTTTGGGGGGGTTCTGTAGCCAACAGGGGATTTGACACCCCCATTGGCACACAAGAAATAGGGGGGACATTATGCCGATGGGGAGTGGGCTCCCCTGTCGGCAAATTAAACTGGGAAGGGAGGACATGATGCTGAGGGGGATTGGGCACCCCCTGAGCACACACTTTAAATGGGAGGGGGGTTCCACTATGCTGACGGGGAGTGGGATCCCCCGTCGGCAAACGAAGTGGGTTGGAGCATGCCAACAGGGAGATTGGGCACCCCTGAAGTCGGCTCTCCAGGCGACGGCAGTCAGTGCCGCCATGTTTATTGAAGGGCTTCACCAGTAAAGGCACATAGGGAGGGCATGTTTTGGTGCTGCTGCATTACGAACTTGGCTCTCATTGCAGCAGACCTTTCCTTAGATGTGCTCACCACATTATGTATTCCTGGTGTGGCACCTGCATGCTGGCTTATTGGGGAATGAGGGATGCACCTACTGATGTGTGCCCTGCATTCACCCAACAGTGACCGTGTCTTCAAATCTGCTACTAATGCAATATGTTGTCTGGCGCGCAAGCGTGAGCCAACATAAAAAGGAGATCCTAATGAGATCACAAACTACAGGCCCATAGCCATTCTCTCGGTATTGAGTAAAGTTCTAGAAAAACTACTTGCAACTCAAACCACTGACTACCTAACAAAATATAGCCTGCTCTTGGACACTCAGTATGGGTAATGGAAAGGTCATAGTATCTCTACAGCTCTTCTCAAATTTACCACTGACATGCTCACAGATATGGATGCTAGACTACTGACTGGTGGCAGTTTTTATGGACCTCACAAAGGTCTTTGATCTCATTGATCACCCCCTGCTCCTATCTACTCTTCATAATCTGGGATTCTCTTCCCCTGTTGTTGATTAGTACAGAAGCTATCTATTAAACAGAACTCAAATCATAAAATCTAACTCCTCCTTATTGAATAGTACTATTATCAACACTGGAGTACCTCAGGGCTCTGTACCGGGACCCCTACCTTTCTCACTTTTTATTAACAACATAGCAGAGGCTATACATGCATGCTCATCTATTCTATATGCAGATGACCTCATACTCTATACATGCTCAAGCAATGTAACCAGCTTAAGTGCATCCCTTTCCTCTGTAGAGATGCAGTAAATTTAAATTCCACCAGCGAAGTGTCCGCGAAGTGGGCACTTTGCGTTACCACTCCGCTATGCTGAGTAGGCAATACAAAGTGCTCCTCTGCCTTATCATTACCACTTTATGTTAAGGCGGAATGACAGTGAAGAAGTTAGGCTGGTTGTTGTTTTCAATGGACTTTGCCATGCTCTTTAGCCATAGCCAGGCAGGAAAAGGAAGGAAGTGAGTCATAGAAGCAGACACTTTCAGCTGTGCAGATGGAGACAGAGAGAGAGAGAGAGGAGTGTGTTGTTTTGTCACTGCTGAGACTTGGAGATCAGAGCGAGAGAGATTTAAACTTTGATTTAGACCCAACAGCTTTTTTAAAAGCTACATTTTTTTGTCTTTTCTGTACTCTTTTTTACTTAATTTGTTCTTTCTGTAAATTTATTTTTCTTACCTTTATAAGTAGTTGAGAGAATGTACTACTGTTGATAATTTTAAAACTGCTTTAAAGACATATCTTTTTACTCTGGCTTATTCTTCTTAGTTATGGTTGTTTTAAATGTTTGGATTTTATAATTTTATCTATCTTTGTACAGCGCCTTGGTTTTGAAAGGTGCTTTATAAATAAACTGGACTTGACTTGACTTAGTTGTTTGTCTGTGACTGTGTTTGTGTGTTGTGTGACAGTGTGAGTGGTCATTGCTCAGACTGAGGGAGCACAGTAGGAGAGATAGACCAGGGTGATGGAATGTCTGGGGTGGGGGCAGCTCTGGGAGAGAATGGTACTGGTAGGCATCGTACCGTTAGCAAGCAAGGGGAGCATGGCCACCAGTTCCTGTTGGACTGATCGAAAATTCTGAGTGTCTCCCCCGGAAGCAGGACCAGCACGCCTCCTGACTCTGAGGCAGTTGAACCACCACCACCACCACATCCAGCACCAGGACCTCTGGAGCAGGATGCCTGTGCCCTAGGGCCCAGGTGTGGATCCCAACCCTGCTGAGCACCGTGACCAGCCAGCTGCCATTTCATCTGGCCCTCCCTGCCTGTGCCTGGTCCTCCCCACACCTCCTTTGTTTGGCAGATTTTTGACTGTGTCGCTGGGACAGCAGCGTGGTCATGTGCCGCCTATGTGAGGTGGAGGTGTGCCGTGGCCCAGGGGACTCACCTGGGGACTGGGGACCAGTGCACCCATATTCTCAATCACCACCAGTTGGAGAGGTAGACTGCAACAGAACAGGCCATGCCTGCACCTGCTGACACTTCTGTGGCAGAGGATGCAGCTGTGTGTGGCGGCTGCCCTAAGAAGAGGAGGGCCAGAGCAGCACCTGCTGCTCCACCAGCACCCAAACTACCACCACCACCAGAAGGTCAACCTGTAGAATGTCTGGACCCTAAAGAACTGCATGTAATGCAGGCTGATGTGGCAGTTCTCTGGAGTGCTGTTGAGCAGAACAATGAGAGGTTGAGTGCTGTCGTGCAGTGGCTGGATCACATAGAGGGACATCAGTTGCAAATTAGGTCCATGCTGGAACTGCTGCTGGATCA
This sequence comes from Neoceratodus forsteri, assembly GCA_016271365.2. Classification (NCBI taxonomy): domain Eukaryota; kingdom Metazoa; phylum Chordata; order Ceratodontiformes; family Ceratodontidae; genus Neoceratodus; species Neoceratodus forsteri. The sequence goes on from JADMNL010000035.1 coordinate 45,545,355, forward strand.
CCATGGGATCCCACATTAGTTTTTATTTCCTCACACCATGTGCCCCCCCACACCTTCCTTGCTGTGTTATAAAATGTATTCCTCCACCATCTCTGACCCTTGTATGTAATTATGCCCTTTTTTTGTTGTCTTCCATATGCATGACACTTTGTATTCTGGCCCCCCCTTCCTTCTGTTTTGTGTGTGTGTGTGTGTGTGTGTGTGTGTGCACTGTTTTGGTGCCTCATTAATGTTTATTTTCTGTCACGGAGTGTTTGTGGAAAAGCAGATTGAGCAGTGCAAATATACTGTGCAAAACTGCATGTGTGCAGTCAGTCTTCTTTCCTGTCTGTGTATGTATTGCACACACTGACCAACTCCCAGACTTAAAAACACTTATTAATGAGTACAATGGTGGGGTGGTGAAGCCTGGAGAGATGCTACAAAACCAGCTTACAATACATCCAAGTAACTAGTAAAATATTTATGTTGTGATTCATGATGTGATCGTGAATCATGAATTGTGACTGCATTTGTGACCATGATGATGAAGAGCGTGATTCAAGCCAATGGTGCGAGATAACCAATAAGGAACTGTGTAAAAGTAAATGCCGATGGCTGTACTTCATTGATGAGCTGCAGCACAAAACTCCTTGACTTCCGCCTCCCTAACTTTCTCCTTTACTACTGAGTGAGCAATTTCTCCAAGATTGGTAGATGGAATACTAACCCCTTGAGTGATTATATTCCCCTCTGGCAACAATTGGAATCACAGATGCTCCTACAACATCATCTCCTCTCCCCAGTCATCTTTTATATTCCAACGAACAGGCTACCGGACTCAATATAACAATCAGTAATTGGGACATCCCTTAGAGTCTTCTCCCAATTCTGCTCCTCCAAGAAACTCTCCCCACGTCAAGACTTTACACAACCTCTTATTCTCAACCCTAACAACAGGATCGGTAATACACTCCTCACTCACAACTGGCTGCCTTAATGGCAGAATACTAAAGTAGTAGACCTGTATTCCCACAATTCCCTTCTCTCCCTCTTCGAAATAAGGAACAAATATAACCTTCCCACTACTTGTACCTTCAAGATCTTTCAATTGAGACATTTAATGGGGCAAACATTTGGTACCTCCCCACAAGAATCCAAAATACAACCTATTTTAGACAGCTTCCATGACCTAGCCTCTAAACCACATTGTTTATCCCTCTTATATAATTATCTTCTAACTATAGGCCACCCAGATGTTATTCCCAGCTCTAAAATCTGGTCTTCTCTATTGCCAGGTACAAACATTGATTGGCCTAGAATCTGGCTAGACTTATATAGATACATCACTCAGGACAAACTCAGAATTACCCAATACCACATACTACACAACCTATATTATACATCAGTAAAACTAGCCAACATTAGACATCTACCTACTTCTAACTGTTCTAGATGTGGCAAAGCTGAAGAGAACCCGTTTCATATTCTTTGGTCGTGGGAAAAAGTTGCTCCTCTATGGTGCTCAATCCAATCAGACTTAGATCCTTACTTGGCCTAGAAGACCTTTTTACTGTGGAGATTTGTATTCTAGGAATCTACTCTAATATCCGGTTAAGGAGCCGTAATACCATATAGCCTTAATCTCAATGGTAGACAAGAAACTAGTGCTCAAACACTGGCTGGACCAGCTAACTATAACCTATACTGAATGGCTGAATGACCTCTCAGACTACTTTAGGACCGAGTGTCTGATTGCTGGCTCTCGCAATAATCTGTCAGGTAGATTATATGCCTCATACCTGCATTGATATCTGTTAATTGATAGTCTCCCCAAAGTCAATATAATGTATTCAGTTGCAAGCTATACATACAAAATTTGTATAATACTTTATAGCACACTCTGTGGGGTTTATTGGGGGTGAGGGGTTTGTTATTTTTTCACTGTCATGTATTTTACCTTCTATATGGACTATTTGTTGTCCATTGTTTGTATTGGATTGTCTTTCTTCTGTATTTCATACTTTGTTTACTGATGTATTATATTACAAAACAATAAAGATGTTAAATATCAAAAACTCCTTGACTTAAAAACACTCATTAATGAGTACAATGGTGGGGTGGTGAAGCCTAGAGAGATACTACATCCAAGTAACTAGTAAAAAAATTAATGTTGTGATTCGTGGTATGATCGCGAATTGTGATTTGTGACTGCATTTGTGACCGTGATGATGAAGAACGTAATTTGTATCAAGAGTGATTCGTTAATGTGATAATGGTCCTGACTAAAAAACACATATTAATGAGTACAATGTTCATGCAGAATTATGCACCAATCCAGTACTCTGAAGGGAAGCCAAAGAAACAACTGTGACTTAAGTTACAGATGGAGATCAGGCCCTAAAGAGATGCAAATGCACAGACAGATTAAGATTGCGCTGCACACTGAAGAGATGCAGACACAAAGGCACAACACCTAACCAGTGCTCACCATCAGAAATTCAAATCTGGAAAAGAATACCTTTGCCGGTTGGGTCAGGCCGCAGGGAGGGGCAGTGTACTGCACTGCTGCAGTAACAGTCACTAGTAATAGTACAAGTACCAGTAAGCATACCACAAAGAAGTACAAAGTCACACAGCTGCAGTAGATAGCAGGTTCACATTGCTGAAATTACTATGTGGCACAATAAAAGGTGTCTGATTTGATGACACATGTCACACACATACTCACACACACACTAAGTAATGTGTAGCAAATTGAAAACTTCAGTGATATAACCACATATTTTAAACAAACTAAAATTGTGCACTGCTGTACCACAACAATCAGCAAAAAAATGGCAAGAATTATTGAAAATATTACTGTGTGTACATTAACACAGTTATAACAGAAAAATATCACCAAACTAGAAAGAACTGTCTTTTTCTCCAAGTTAATCTACCTACACCACAGATACACTTCTCCCCCAAAGCACACTTTCACTGTCTCTTGCTACACAGACTCAATGTTGTACATTAACATTCAAAATCCATATAAAAACAATAAACACTTGATGATATGAGCACAGGAGGGTTTCCTACAATCAATGAACTAAAGTTTGAGCAAAAAAATACTCAAAAAGGCTTTTTGAACAGCTTTTAGAAGGTCTGAATCACAGAGAGCTCTCAGAGCAGACTGTCTCCTACTGCTTCCTACACACACTACCCCAAACTGAGGCTGTGCAGAACAATACAGAGCCCATGTGACCTGAAATCCCATGAATCACTGCAAAATTCGCCTTTGGAGCTTAAAAACAAGGCGAAGTGAGGCGAAGTACATTGTTTTCAATGTACTTTGCCTTAAGAGTTAGTGGAGTAGTGATTTGGGAAGGCGGAGTAATGCGAAGTAATTGTTTTCAATGGACTTCGCGTTACCCATTATAATGCGAAGTACTCCGCTTCACGTTGCGGAGCACTCCGCGAATCCGCTTTCACTTCACGATTCACTTCGTGGAGCAAATTGGGGCCACTTTACATATCTCTATTCCTCTGTTGTCGCTAACGTGCAGAGCTAGCTGTCAGTCCATAAGCTTGTACTCAATGCTAAGAAAATGCAAGCCATGCAATTTGAATCTGCTCTCAAGCTCGGGGCATGTCAAATGCCACTGGTTGTACTGGACTCAATTGGTGCAAAAATACAGTGTGTTACATCTTTCAAGTACCTGGATGTACTTCTGGACCAATCCCTGGACTACAATCTACATATACAGTCTGCCTGTAAAGTGGGGAATGCTAAACTGGAGGTCACTTATAGACTAGCTCTATACTAACTCCCACTGCTAAGCTGGCAATTGTCAGAGGTGTCCTACTCCCTGCCCTCACATATGGTACTCCTACCCATGCTGATGCACTTAAACCACACTACATAAATGGATGTAACATATAATAATATTTGCAGCTATGCCTCCTCTGCACCTCGGCTTATGCACCATTGCCAACTTTATAGAGATCCCAGCTGTTTCTCTCCTCTGCCTGCTGCAAATACTATCTTGGCTCCCTGATTTACTCAATAATCAGAAATCAGACTCCCTCAGTGTTCGTCGTTATGCTTGTACCTCAAACATCCTCCTATGGCCTAAGATCAGTTGACAAGTCCCTACTTAATGTGCCTAGATGCAACTCTACTAAAGGCTCTGGAGCCTTTCATCACTCAGCTCCTAAGCTATGGAACTCCCTTCCCCTTGCACTTCGACAGGCAGTTTTCCATAACAGCTTTAAAAGGGAGCTGCACCATCATCTATCCAAAGCTGACCCTTGTACCTGCTTTGATACAACTTAGACCTCCTCCAACCTTATTGTTACCTCCTGCACACTCCCCAAGCATAACTCAACCTGGTCTAATCCTGTCTTTCCTTATAGAATTTGGAACCCTGCATCTCATTGCTGTGACAAACCCAAAAATATATTTCTGACCACCCTGTGGTGCTATTTGCTTCTGTTTGCAGTGTTAATTACCTTCTCTGTCACTATGTAATTTTTTTTTTAAGTATTTATTTATCCTCCTGGGCCACCTATCTGCTCCTGGTACTCCTCGCATCTCATCTGGGGATCCGGCCACCATCTGTCTCGACCGGGGCCACTGGCACCCTAAAACCTGCAGCTTGCCCCCCACAGTGGGGCGGCAGGGAGCCCCCTAACTCCCCACCCTCATGGATCCAGTTTGGGTGCCAGCTCCCGACGAACACTGGCGGACAGCCATCAAGCCGCACAAGAAGTGTCACCTTTTTCCTTGTTCACTCCTCCTCTCCCATTGCTGGAGCCATGGGCATGCAATGATGCCAGTGGAGGCAGAGGTGCATGCTTCCACACATCTCTCCCCCAGGCATCTGCCCAGACTCCTCCCAATGCTGTCACCCCATGCCTAACCCCCAGCCTCCGCCAGGGGGCAATCAGGCATCGGGAAGTGAGCAGTCCAACGGATGCTCTATTCTTCTCCTCCCTGCCAACCCCCGGTGACCCACGCTCATTCCCGAACATGGGTCACCGGCGCAGCGCGAGGTAAAGCATCCAGCGCCTCATCCCTCAGCACCATCGGGCCAGCTGTCACTATGTAATTTTTTATATTTCATGTTATGGTATGTTATTTGACTGTATATGTGATTGTTGATTCATGCTATTCTTCTTTGGCTGTATGTATTTTCTTAACTGACTCTGACCTATGCTATGTGTAATATTCCTGTATACATGCCATGCACTTTGTCTATGATTGTTTGTACTCTCCCAGGTCATGCCTGGAAATAGTCATTTCATGGCTAGAGCACCTACACAGTAAACAAAACTAAATAAATAAAAATAAGTAAACAAAGAAACAGAGACCATCACTTTCCAGTGCTGTCAGTTCCTCATGCATCACTGTGTGGAACACCTGTACTATTGCTTCCCACGTTGTACCCATCCATTTGGATAAACATAAGGCTTCACTCTCCTGTGATGTTAGTCCTTCATGTTTAACCAGCACTAAATACATCAAAGTGTGGGTGGAGAGCATGCACAGTATCTGTGGGGAAGCCTGCACTGTCTCTGCCATACAGTGTACCAACCCTTGTGGATAAACAGAGGGCTTCAGTCCCCAGTGTTGTCAGTCCCACCTATTTCACCAGCACTGTATACATTGCAGTGTGGGGAAGCCTGCACTGTCCCTGCTACACAACATACCTCTCAAGTGTCCCGATTCACCCGGGACATCCTTATTTTGGCCATTTTTGCTCTTCTGCCCCACCATCCCGAATTCACCCTGATTGCCCCAGAAATGCTGACACTTTACCCAAGATTGCAGTGCCACACGCTCACACTGACTGTTCCCCTAGGTTTCTTTATGTGTTGCACAGAGCGAGCACGCTGACCTCACATGCACTGATGTCAACACTCAGTCCACCAATCACCAGCCACTGCTTGGTCCATTCATGTATTGGCACCTCTGCCTACTGCAGACCTGAACTTTGAGTCTCCCCTCAGGTCTACTAGCACTGGATAAAGGCAGCCTCTCCGGTGCTCTTGGAACTCATTCAGCCAAGGAGAGTTCCAGAGCACTGGAGAGAAAATTGTGATTGAGCCGCTGCTGCCAGTATTTGCCGACAGAGTCAGTCGTCTACTCATCTGTCCCTCAAGCCTGTCCTGCTGCTTGCTGAGCTGAGCTGCCGCCTGATTGCTGTCGACTGCTGTTTGCTGCTGCCCTGGGTCACAACTTTTACAAAGTAAAGTTAGTTGTAATTCATTTAATTTTGTTAAATTACTGAGTCTGACCGACTCAGTGGGAGATCGCCGAGTGCCGTGGAGCGCTGTGAGCAGCAGAAGTCTCTGTGAACTGAAGAAGAAAACAGACAACAGAGAAAACATGAGCGCTGCTGAGCTCAGCTTTTAATTGGAGGTATGTAGTGTCCATCCAATGATCCAAGAAGGTATTAATAATGTGGCAGCAGCAATGGCAGGCACAGAGACTAGAGCAGTTAGTCAGATAGTCTGAGACTCTCACAGACTAGCAGGTAGTAAGAAAATGCCAAGGCAGCAGCAGTAGCAGCATTCTGAATTAGAAGAAGAGAAGGAATTGAAAGTGAGATGCCTCCTGTTCTTGTACTGTACTACCTTCAACACTGCCTTATGTTAACTGGGATGCTGCTGGAAATTAACCCAGGCTCAATGGCATAATTAAACCTCAACTTAAAGGGGTAGTTAGTTAACAGATTGCAGGTAAAACATACGTAAGCATTAAGTTTCCAGTTTAAGTTTAATTATGTCATTCAGCCTAGCCTAGGCCAATTTCTAGCAGCATCCCAGTTAACATAAGGCAGTGTTCATAAAATAATAAGTAGTACACTACAAGAACAGGAGGCATCTCTCACTTCCAGTTCCTTCTCTTCTTCTTATTCAGAATGCTGCTGTTTCTGCCTTGGCATTTTGTGCTTACTGCCTGCTAGTCTGTGAGAGTCTGAGAATTGTTAACTAAAGACCTAGAAAATATGAAAAATAAACACTTTAACACATGCGACCCTTTCCAAGTTGCAGGGGGGCTGCTGGATTCTGATTTGCAACCAACTGAAGACTCTACTGTATCCAAAATACAATTCTTCTTTATCTAGTTTTCTTTCTGCAGTATCAGTAGTGCTTTGTGGTTAATGTACCAATTCTTCAGGCAGGTGGAATCGCTCTGCTCTATGTTTTTAAATCTATTTCACTAGGAAATGTTCATGGTCCAGACTTATTTGGTATTCACAGCTTTTATATATTCAATATATCCTGTGACCTCATATTGTCCTCAGTAGTGTGTGTTACTGCATGGGGCTTCACGCTGACAGCCTAGCTGGGAATACCAAATAATTCTGGACCAGGAATTCTTCTTGTCAGTTACTGCAATATACCAGTCAACTCCTTCTTCAGTTGTGCTTTCACAACCATAGTCCTGTTCTGCCACATAGTGGTGTACCCTCCTAGAACTTGTCATTTAAATAATCCATTCTCCTTTATAAGGAAATTAGTTCATAAAACATCAGCTCATATATTACAAATCCACACATGATCTAGTGAGTACCCTGCTATATTATTAATATGACAGGTTGTTGGAGGATGTACCTCTTTGTGGCAGAACAAGACCAGGAATTCGTCCTAGTGAAACAGATTTGAAACCATACAGCAGATTAATACCACCGCTCCTGAAGTGCTATATTGACCACAAAACATTGCTGTTCTATTCATAGAAGAAAATTAAAGAATTGTCTTTTTGATGGAATAGAGTCTATAGTTCTACGTTTTATTATTGTTTATACCATTTCTAAATATTGAGCTTCTGGGTGTCTTTTTTGTGGTAATTTTTTATAATGAATGTGGTAATCTCTGTATTTTATATGTTATTGTTTTTTCCTTTTGCTGACTGGAATCTGTTCTTTTGCATAATTACCAATTTTCATAAATAAAAAAAATGTCTCTTCTGTTGCTTACAGGGCTTGAGCCCTGGAATGGAACAGAACCAGGAGATGATGATATGTGTTAATTTACTGCTATTTGCCTTTTGTTAGACTATGGAGTTAAAGAACACCAATTATGCTTATTTCACTTTACTCTTCCAGAAGTCTCCCTCCGATAGCTGGCTTTCACCGGAGTGTAATGCTTCATATTTGAAGCTTTTCCATTAGATATTCTGTGAAGGGAAAGGGATCACAAAATTGAACTGCGCTCCCTATCTCTTCCCCCTTCCTGGTTCCAGTCTAGTCTAGCAGAATCCCCATGCCACACCAGCACTCCTACATTTTGTGATGTAGCAATTAGCATGGGGGCATGCTCCATTGATAGCAATGGAAGCAACATCAAAAACATATATTTTATATTTTAGAGGTCCACTGAGGGCAAATCAAAGTCACAGCTCGACTGGGGAGAACCTTATTAGTTGAGATTTGGCTTTGATTTGGCCTCAGTGGATCTCTAATACGGCAATGGATGTTTTTAATGATTCTCCCATTGCTATCAGTGGACTGCACTTCCACACTCTACAACTCACACTGTACATCACAGAATGTAGGAGCACGGGAGTGGTATGGAGACACTGCTGACAGCTGGATTAGATTGGAACCAGGAAAGGAAAGGGAATAGGTGGGCAGCTCAATTTTATGATCCCTTCCCCATCACAGAATATCTAATGGAAAGCTTCAAATATGAAGCATTAAACTCTGTATAGACCAGCTAGCCTATCGGTGTGCAGTCAGTGAGTGCAATTTCCAGGACCCCTGTTTTCTTGATGATTATTATGTTTTAGTACTAGTGACTGAAATGTAGTGCTAAAACGTAAGGTTCTGTCTACAACTGTGCCTATGTATGCTATTTAATTTGCTATCAGACAGCAATAGCACACACACACAACCTTCAGTTTTAGCAGCTAAATATTTAAGTTAATCAGTCACTATTCATATGAAATGTGTAGCTGCTTGTGTAAAGTGTGTTACTCCTGTTTCTATGTGCAGCAGCTGTAGTTGTATGCTACTACTTAAATGTTGCTCTTTCTGGCTGCATGATGTTGCAAAGGTGTCTGTGCTAATAAACTGGATCTGCATCTTATTAATTGTAATCAAACAGGGGCAGGGTTGTTGTAGTTGCATATATAATATTTTTTCCCATATTTTTTTGGGGGGGATGCTGGTGACATGCTGTTTTATTGATTTGGCCATTCACTTACTTCTCCAGCTGCATATTCTGTAGCTCCAGCTGCCCCTCCCCCGGGTCGTGCCTGAAAATAGGCAGGATTTGTCTAGTGCACTTACGCGGTCAACAACAACTAAATAAAGAAATATTTATGCTTATCATTAAGGTAAAATATTTCAATACGTGTCTAGTAGACTGCTATAAACTGTGTGCATATACTAGTTTGCTGGAAAAGTAATTGAATAGCCAAATGAATAAAACAGCATGCTGAAGTAGAAGTAGGTAAATAAAATGCAGACCTTAAAAACTACAGTTTCACTTCTAGTTCCTGGTGGCTAAATAGCCATTTTCTGTCTCTTTTAATATATCTGATTCTTTAACGCTAGCCACACTAATCTATACAAGTCTGACTGGCAGGGTACTATGTGGCTGGGAACAGGGCATAGAACCATAGACTTTGATGGCAGATAAGGATCACTTGCCCCACCTAGTCTGCCCATTTCCCCTACCTGTGGGATAAGCTGCAGATCTTAGTTAACCAATTGCCTACTTCTTCCTACTCCCCCAACATAATTGCCTTATGTCTGTCCCATCCATTCTTGAATTCCTCACTGTTTTTGACCCCACAACCTCCTCAGGAAGGCTGTTCCATGCATCCACCACCCTCTTCCTCATGTTGTTCCTGAACCGTCCCCCTTCTCTCTTCAAATTTTGCCCACTTGTTCATGCACATCTTTTTCTGAAATATGCTATCCCCTCTCTCCCATTGTGTACTCTTATCCTGGGTTCTTGTTTCCCAGGTGCACTACTTCGCACTTCTTTGCATTAAATCTAAGCTGCCATATTTTTGACCATTTCTCCAACCTTGCCAAGTCCTTTTCATCCTTTCCACCCCACCTGTGTATCAACACTGTAGCAGATCTTTGTGTTGGCTGCTAAGAGTCATGCTTTTCCTTCCAGTGCCTCTGCATTTCAACTTATAAAGACCTTAAAGAAGACTGGTCCCAGTACAGTATCCCAGTAGTAAACCCCCTTTCTTCAGAATGGACTCTATTTACTGTTACCTTCTGCATCCTGTTGTCCATCCAATTTTATACCCAGGTTACCACCCTGGGACCCACTCCAAGGCTGGCTAACTTGTTTATTAATCTTTTGTGTGGGACTGTCAAAAGCTTCACTAGAGTCTAGGTAGGCCACGTCCACAGCCCATCCCTGGTCTACTGCTTTGGTCACCCAGTCAAAGAAATCCATAAGATTCGTCTGACAAGTCCCTGTGAATCCATGCTGCCTTGGGCTCTGTGCCCTGCTGGCCTGTAAGTACTCAAGAATTCTTTCTTTCAGAAGTGATTCCATCATTTTCCCTACCATTGTGGTTAAACTAACAGGTCTTATTTAGTAATCTAGAAACAGCCTAGTACAGCCACTGACCATAGTTGTAATAAGGATAGTTGCTGCAGTGGTAGGTGCTGTGGAAGTTTTTGGGGAATTTATTAAAGCCAATAGTGTACTGTACAAAACATTTTTGTGTGTTGACTGTCTTATGTAGTGTTGGGTAGGTGGTCTCTGCCACTGATTGGTTTGATTCATTACATAGAAAAACTATATATATTTTAACCACAGTTTGATCAAATGTATTTATTTATTTATGTTTTTGTTTACTGGGTAAGTGCACTGATCCAGAGGACCATTTTCAGTAATGACCCGGGCCACAGGGTGGAGACCAACACATAGAAACACAGCAGCACATATAGGGAAATTCAATTTATACTGTAAATTCACACCTCAGGCATGAGGTGGTGTGGGAAAAAAAATAACGTAATAGTACAATGGAGGCAGGGGAAGGCAATGGCCAGACACAAATAGTGTGAAAAGTGAGCCAAACATAGCAATAGAAGTAACATGAGAAACAGCAGCCACGTAACGTGGTGCAGAAGAACATATGTGGCATTATAAATATGACATGAGACCAATTCAGTACAAGGTCATCGGTAAAGTTGTATGGGTTCATGTAGTCAGATTCTCACATCAGTTTCAGAGATTAGAGGTAATGAGGGAAGGAGGGTTATTGCAAATATAGAGATGAGGGAGGAGATAACTGGAGGGGCAGAGGAAGTGGAATGGAGATATGGGCATTAGGGTGCCTTAGAGTTACTTACTGGGAGCAGTGACAGTTAGCAGCTTCTAGGAACCAGGTTTTCATGGCCTGTTTGAAGGCAAGGTGCATGGGGCATGTGTGGACGAACTGTGGGAGCTTGTTCCATAGGGAGGGTGTGGAGACAGAGAAAGCTCTACTTCTCATTGCCGTGGAGATCCAGGGTGCCTCCAATGGGGGGTACTGAGGATGCCTAAGTGCCCTAGAAGCCACTCTGTCAAGAGGAGAGAGTAAGCAGATAGGTGTCAGTATCTTAGTGCATTGTCCACTAGGCAGCCCATTGCATAGTCAAATCAACCTTGCACAGGGAGTCAGCCCAGGGACTGGCAAAGAGTGCAGTGGTGGGTCCGTTGGGGAGCATGAAGGACAAAATGACAGATAGAGTTATAGGTAGTGTTTAGTCTTGATTTCAAGGTGGGGGATACAAGGGAGTAGACAGGGGAGCAGTAGTCAAGTATAGGTAGTAGGTTGCCCTAGGTGATGGCAAGGCATGCTTCAGCCAATAGAAGGTATTTGAGTCTGTAGGCAGCTACAAGTTTTTGGTGACTTCTCTGCATAGTATTGTTAACATGCTCAGTGAAAGAGAGGAAGGGGTCAAGAGTGACACCTAGGTATTTAAAAGATGGGAAATTCTCAAGAGGGGGGCCTGCTGCAGTGAGTACAAGGAGGGAGGAGTCGGATTTGGCAGCTTTGATGAGGAAAGGTTTGGAACCAAAAAGCATGGATTTAGTTTTCTTTTCATTGACTGACAGCCAGTTGGCAAGGAACCATTTATGAGCAGAGCCATACTTGTGTATGAGGATGGAGGAGATGGGCTTAATGGATTTATTACTGTGGAAGAGAACCAGATTGCATAAAGAAGCACTTGACAGCTGAGGCTATCCCTCAGGCGTTCATTAATGAAAACGGAGAAGATCAGGGGTCTGAGTATAGAACCTTGGTCAACTCCAGTGCGTACAGGGAGGGCAGCAGAGGAGGCATTGTTGATGATGACAGACTGAGACCGATCAGATGGATAGCTGCAGAACCAGGCTGCAGTTCCACTGGAACAGCCAAAGAGAGACAGGGTTGAGTGGAGGAGGTGGTGGTCGACAAGGTCAAAAGCCTTTGATAGTTCTATGAAGACAGATCCTGTGGCTTTGTCTTGGTCCATTTTCCTCAGCACAAGATCAGAGAAAAGGGCCAGAGCAGAGGAGGTACTGTGGTGCTCGCAGAAACCATGCTGGAGAGGACATAAGAGGTTATACTTTTCAAGATGCTTTGAGAACTGGAGGTGCACAACTTTTTCAAGCAGTTTGCTTAGGTGAGGGAGTAGGGAGATGGGCCTTTAATTATCAGGGGATTGGGAGTCGTTGCTTTTGAAGATGGGTATGACATTTGCATGTTTCCAAGAGCCGGCAACCATAGAAGATATAAGGGCGAGGTTGAAGAGAAAGGTGAGGGGTTTGATCAATGCAGAGTAGATGAGATTAAGAAATGCAGGGTATAGTCCATCACTGCCAGGGCTGCCTTTGGCAGGCAGAGACTTCAAGAGCTTAATAGTGTCTATATGCCCAATGACTTTGAAGTGGAAAGGTTGAGGGCAGGTGGTAGCTGAGGAAGGGGGTGGGAGGTGGGTGGTGCAGGGCTGAGGATGTCTGTGGTGGGAGCTTGCTCAGATAGGGGGATCAATCTGTGAACTTCGTGTTGAAGATATTTGCAGTCTCAGTATGGTCTGAAATGGGACCAGAGGGGGATGTAAACTGCGTTGTCTACTGGACTTGGGGTTAAGGATAGACCCAATAGAGGCTCAGAAATTGCGTGGCTTGCCAAGGTTGTCCTTCTGTTGATTAATGTAGAATTTGTGCTTGAGTGATTTTGCAGTCTGTTTGCCGGTGTTGCATAGCTGTCTGCAAGTATTCCAGAGATGGGGAGAGGGTGATGCCTTATAGGCTTTCCATTTGTTATCCCGTGCTTTCATTAGTGCCCTGCAGTTCCTTGGATAGCCAGTGGGTACAGCCCCCTCTTACCCTTCTGGTTGTGATGGGGAAATGGATGTCCTGTAGATGGAAGAGTTTGGATGTAAGGTAAGTGACCACATCGGATAAGCTGCTTAGATAGTAGATAGTCGACCAGTCTATAGCCCTTACATCACTAAGGACAGGGCAAGGGTCCGAGTAGTTAAAGTTCCTGAAGGACAAGAGTCTGTGGGAGGGGTGGACAGATTTGGTAGACAGTATAACATAGGTAGGGGTGTGGTCAATTATGGAGTCAGTCATAGTGCTTGCTTGGAGGACCGAGTCAACCCGGTTTGTCATGACCCAGTCAATCAGGGAGTGATTATGCATACAAGCGTTATATCTGGTGGGGGAGGAGATAATTTACTCTAGGTTGTGTACTTTCAGTGTGCTAGAGTAGTCCTGTGAATTGTCATCCAGCCAGTTGAGATTGAAATCCCCAAACACAATTGTGTCTCTAAGGGATGTTGTACTGCCTATGTCATTTAGGAAATTTAACAGACCTGGGATACCTCCTGTAGGGGATTATAGCAACAACCCCAGTAAAGCTGCTTGGATGCACCTAGGACACCTTGAACTGTAGCTGTGAAAGAAAAGCATTTACTTTATTTAAAGGGAAGAAGGAGAGGAGGACTTTGCTTAGAAGTTAAAACATTATTCCTTTCTGGTTCTGTGACATTTCTTGTAGAACGTTTATTACAGACTACAGTTTTGGCTTCAAGTTCCTGGTGTCTAAATTTTCCATTTGGCTGCTTTTCTCTTCTGTCTCTTATAATGTCTAATTCTTTAAAACCCCAGGGTAGGACCAGTGAGACTAGCAGTCCCTCCATCTTTCAGGGGCAAGCCGGGGGAAACCGATGGTAATCAACTGAAATTGAACCAGATTAACCTGTTGGAGGTATTTTTAATGAGTGGGAGAAATTTGGCCAGGACACCAGGGAAAGTCCCCTGCTCACCTGTAGGGGAACCTCTGTCATCTTGGTCTTTGGCCAAGATGGCTGCTGTGGAGGAGCAGGAGGAGCTGATGGATGCTGAGGAGGCTGGGGAAAAAGGTCTCAACCCCTGCCTCAAATCTGATTGAGACCGAGAGAAACCAGGAAAAAACCCAGAGAAATAAGGAAGGATGAGAACAAGCATTAAATGGTAATGCAGTACCCTTTAAACCTATGTCTAAGAGTATAGCAGAAAATACAGCAGATATTATGGATGTTGCACAGACTGCTGTGATGTCAGCAAAAACTAATAAAGGAAGAGGAAGAACATTTTGCTCAGAAGCAGTTCGCCCTAAAACAAGCATTGTTGTTAGCACAAAAAAACAGAGCATTGTATGGGACAAAATTCTGCAGGCCAGTTGGCAACAGTGTTTTCTGCAAATGAAACATCTCAGGAGGCAAGCGGTACATCTACAACAGCTGTTCCCTCAGCAGCGCCTGAAGCTGTCAGTGGAGTCAGTGAAAGCAATGGAAATATTAAAGCAATGAGTCATGAGACAGAGGAAGCACTGGGAATGGCAAGCACGTACTGTGGGTCTGGCCTAAGATGCACCTCAGCTATCATGGATGCAACAAACTCTTGGACTGTAAACAAAGCCCTGGAAGGAGAGGGCTGGGTTCATTCTGAAATGGGACACTGGATATCTGGTCCGACGCCCATCATGATTGCCTCAGGATCAAAAGTGCAGGTAAACACAGATATCTCTCTTGAACAGACAGTGAATGGAGAGAATGTAAAAAATGTACCGAATTCTCCTTATCATTACCAGAGGAACTGCAGTTAACAAATAATCCAGTGTTGCAAGTACCTGCTGATGTTTCTTCTGTACCTGAAACTGCTCATTTGTCTACAATAACAGCTGCACCAGAGGGGCCCACAGAAGCACCACTTCAGCAAATTAATAGAACTTCATCCCAACCATTTGCATCTCTCTTTCACCAACCCATATTTCCAGCAAAACGGCATAATGCCGTGAGACTATTGTACAAAGGTGGAATGGACTTATTACCAGACCAAATATTTGTAGCTAGATCTTTGTTAAAAGAATCAATGAGGTTTTTTTTGCAAATTAAATCCATGCACTTACCCATGTCTCGGGTGAGACCACATTTGATATTAGTTTTAAATTGAATACAGCTTTACAGAGGTTTTGGTCAAAATATCAAGTGTTGAATCAAACCCCATTATGGGCCCCATTTGATGCTATACCCTTGACAAAGTCTGCTTATAAAACCATCATGGTTTTATTCCAGAATGAGGGGGTAAGCATCACAGACATGACCTACTGGCTTAAGCAGAAGTGTTCAGTGTTAGAAGCCCCAGAAGCTATTTTTGATTCTGAGCACATATGGACTGAGGGGATGGAGGGTGAAAGTTATGTTGCATACCACAGATGCTGGTCTAAACCATCTCCCTAACTGTTTTTTTATAGGTAGGGACAGGAGGTGCTCTTTTATGCAGGCAAGCCCAAAGCCTGCTACAAATGTGGTTCTACCTCTCATCTTAGTAGTATATGTGACCAGGTTAAATGTATACTATGCCAGGAGCTAGGCCATACTGTTGGGAATTGCCTTGATGAACCTAAATGTAACCTATGTGATTCCTTAGGCCATATTTATCAGAGCTGTTCATGGGCAGCCCATAATAAAACTGACTCCTCTAACGGAGAGGAGCAACATTTATTGATAGCCATTGCTCAGAGGGAATCTTTCCCCACCCCTGCACATCAAGGCCCAAACCCCAGGGTTCAGACACCTCCTCCAGACATTCCTAGAGTTCCCCCCTCTACACAGAGGAGCTGAGGTTACTTCCCCAATACCAGACCAGAATAGCGAAGGTAACAAGGCTCCCCCATAGAAGATGTTGCAACCACTTCAGGAACAGACACAGTAGTAATGGCCCTCCAAGTGGTAAAAAGATCTACCAGATGGACTTTGTCCTCTGATTAACCTACCCCTAAGGTTTCTAGAACCTTGGACCTACCATTGCACAATAGATATGAGGCCTTTCAAGCTACCTCAGAAATCTCAGATGCAGATTCAGAAGACTCTTCTCTTTGGTCTACACAAGTTGACCCTAATCTGAACCTGAAGTGCAGCAAGAAAAACCAAAGGGTAAACAAAGGAAGTCAAAAAAGATGAAAAAGGAAACCCCCTTGAAAGTTTTTTTCCCTGACTATTCTCAGTATTCTTTAAACACACTACCTAACTACTCGGATGTCATCCGCTTCTTTAGCTATTGGTTCTATTCATGTGAATAGTATGAAGAGCAATGGGAAAAGAAGCATATTACTGTCTTATTTACCATCAAGTCACTTTGATATTATATTTTTGCAGGATACAAGACTCCACACTACAACTGAAACTGGAACAAATGTTTAATTATGGCATATTGGCCCCTCTTACTGGTCTATTGGCACAGATACCTGCTCAGAAATAGGGTTTCTTTTTAAATCCAGCATTCAATTGATAAAACTAATAGATTTAGTTTCAGGCAGAGTGTTAATTCTTGAAACAAAAATTTCAGGGCAATATTACAGATTCATCAACGTCTATGCTCCACAAACCAAAACAGCCAGGATTGCACTATTTAAAACCATGCAGCCATATTTAGTGTCCTCCCAGGCAGTCATATTGGGAAGAGAGTTTAATTCTGGGCTGGATAAACATGATAGTGGTAAAAATACCATAACAAAAAAAATCTTTTGTGATATGTCAACTTTGAAAAACATTATTACTACTTCCAGTTTAAGAGATGCATGCCTTTACTTCCTTAATACGGCACACCCAACTTTTCAAAAAGGGCAACTAGCCACCAGAAAAGACTTTTTTTTATGTTTGCTTGCACGCATGTGCAAGAAACATAGTGCCATCATCCGAGTTTTTGGAGGTGTGGTAGCCCTCTTCCAATTCAGTCAGTGTGTTTGCAGGCTCGGCCGCAGTTCTCCAATGCCTGCTGGAGCTGTCTATGACAGCAGTCGAAAATGCAGTGGAGTACAGTTGAAAGGGAGAGCTATGCTTCAGTGAGCAGTGATAAGATATCCCCTGCTCATGTGCGCTTCCCCTACACACACACACACACACACATACTGCGTGCTCGCCCCCCATGCACACACTGTATAGCTGACAGGGTGCCTAATCCCCTGTCGGCTGTGCTGGCTTCCCCGAACAGAGTTCCACATGCCATGCTGGGTGCCCACTCCAGCGTGGCTACCATCGAAATAGCCGGCGGGGTGACCAATCCCCGTTGGCTCCACTGTCCCCCAGAGTACAGGGTGCCATGCTGGGAGCCCACCCCAGTGTGGCAACAGATGCTGTCACCAGGGTGCCCAATCTACCGTCAGCTCCATGCCCCCACAAACAGCCATCCTTGTGCCATGCTGGGAGCCCACCCCAGTGGCAAACGCCCCGCTGCCTCGCCTTTGTTTTAAAAAAACACACACTGAAATAGAAAAATGGTCCCTTGCTGTCTCTGCCCCCACCTGCGCCCACCCACTGCGCATCCTGCCTCCCTACACCCCCCTCACCCCATACTTACCTCCGCACTCCAGCGCGACAATCTTCGGTGGACCAGGAACACGTCTGCACTCTTCAAAGCCGACCGTGAACTGAAGAAATGCTAGTTAGCTGCATAATGGGATAGATAGGGTTTTTTCAACTTTGCTGCATATCTCAGGCATTTTTTGGAAATTTTGCACCGAATTTTCAACATGGGGTTTTTGGGACCCCTTCTCATGAATGCTCTCACTGACATGGCGTTAATCGGGCCCAAAGGGTCATTTCGCAGTCACTGTGGGAAATCACCTTTCGGGACCAAGTAATGAAATGACACTGCCACTGTTCATAAGGTGGGCTCTCAAAAAGCCTATGTTGAAAATCTGGTTGAAAGATTCCTAAAAATGACTGTCTTATGAGCGTGCATTGCGCAGTTCCTACGTACGCTCGTAAGTTCACGAATTTTCAATATTTTCACTCCAGATTTTCAACATTGCCATTTTACCACACCTCCTTATGAGCAGTACAGCTGTCATTTTTCACATCTTACCCAAAATGTGTTTCCTCCCATGTAGCGCACAATGGCGCAGTCGGTGTGCGAAATCAATGTATGGGACACATTAAGAAAATCACAGTGACACTGTTAATGAGCAGAGGTCTTAAAATGGCTATGTTGAAAATTTGGTGAAAAAATTCCTAAAACTTACTGTTTTACGAGCAGGCATTGCGCAGTTCCTACGCACACTCGTAAGTTTGTGAATTTTCAATATTTTCAATCCAGATTTTCAACACTGCCATTTTATTACACTTCCTTATGAGCAGTACAACTGTCATTTTTCATAT
The DNA here is from genome assembly GCA_016271365.2 of Neoceratodus forsteri. Lineage (NCBI taxonomy): Eukaryota > Metazoa > Chordata > Ceratodontiformes > Ceratodontidae > Neoceratodus > Neoceratodus forsteri. The sequence goes on from JADMNL010000035.1 coordinate 45,563,978, forward strand.
CTTGCCCAAAACGTGTTTCCACCCATGTAGCGCACAATGGCGCAGTCGGTGTGCGAAATCAATGTATGGGACATATTAAGAAGATCACAGTGACACTGTTCATGAGCAGAGGCCTTAAAATGGCTATGTTGAAAATTTGGTGACAAAAGTTCATAAATGACTGTGTTACGAGTGAGCATTGTGCAATTTCTACGCACCCTCGTAAGTTCATGCCTTTGTAATATTTTCAGTCCAGATTTTCACCAGTGGCATTTTTCCACACTTCCTTATGAACAGTACAGCTGTCATTTTTCACAACATGGCCGAAATGTGTTTTCATACTTTCAGTGCAAAGATGTGTGGTCACTGTGGGAAATCATTTTCCGGGACAGATAAAGAAAGTCACAGTGACACTGTTCCTGATCGGAGGTCCCAAAACGCCTGTGTTGACAATCTGCTGTAAAAATTCCCCAAACTAATTACATTATGGGTGTGCGTTGCACAGTTTCTATGCACTCTCGTGACTTCACCAGTTTTTTTAATATTTTTACTGCAGATTTGCAACATTGCCATTTTTTACACCTCCCCATGAACAGTACAGCTGTCATTTTTCACATCCTGTTCGGAATGTGTTTTTGCACCGGTGGTGCTAAATGCCGTAGTCGCTGTGCATAAGCAGCTTTCGGCTAACAAACTGATATTGCCACTGTTCATGAGGTGGGGGTCACAAAAAAAATCTTGAAAATTTGGAGTGAAAATACCAATGAATGCCTGCGGTGTTAGGGTTTCCAACCATAACGCCCCACTCTGTAGAGAATGACAGGCATCAGGGGTGTGACTTGGAATTCTTGCCTGTAATGCTCATACCATTCCACACCCTGCAGCCAGTGAGAGGCATCGAGGTATGCCTTGGACTCTTCGGCCCCAAAGTTCACCCCATTCTCCTATACAGCACCCATCTCACCGTATTTCCTAATGGAATGGGGTGCGCATAAGGGCCAAAGACCCCAAGGCACATCGTGACACTTGTCAGTGTCTGCAGGGTAGGGTGTGGTGAAATGGTATGGCTGTTATGCCTGATGACCCAAAGGCACACCCCAATGCCTGTCACTCTCTGCAGGGTGGTGGTGGGGTTGGCTTCATTTCAATACTTAACTGCCATTCCTATTATGCAGCTCTGTAACTTCTACACTACCAATGCCAATGCCAGCAAGCAAACATTCGGCATTGACAAATGCTTGTTTATCTTAGGAAATCTATCTATTTCATCTTTTCAAATATTAGAGTAGAGTTTTTGGACCACAAAATGCTTGATTTACAAATTGGGCCCACTCAGAAAATGTCTCAAGGACCTGGCATCTGGAAATTTAACTCTTCCCTATTGGCAAGCATGGAAATGTCTCAAAATATCCACTATTATGTTGGCTTGCATGCATGAACAAGCAACATCTTGCGCTAGTACGGGTTTTGGGCGCGCAGCTGCTGTTGGGCAAATGCAGGGCATGCATCAGTAGGTGCGTCCCTCATTCCCCAATCAGCTTGCATGCTGGCACCACACCATGCATATATAATGGGGCGAGCACATCTAAGCAAAGGTCTGCAGCAATCCGAGCAAGGCTCGTCATACGCAGCAGTTCTTTACTTGCCGTGCTTGCCACCATTATGACCATGGTCGGCGAGTGGGCGGCTGCCTCACACTTGCTGACATCAGGGGTGCCCAATCCTCCTGTCGGCAACCCCCAGTGTTTGTGTGCTGACGGGGAGCAGACTTCCATCGGCATACCCCCAAATGTTGAATGCCGAGGGAGTGCCCAATCCCCTCGGCTCCGGCCCCTCGCTGTCTTTGCACGCCAATGGGGAGCCCAACCTGCTAGCATTACCCCCATGTTAGTGGCCAACGAGGGTGCCCAATCCCCCATTGGCTACTGACACCCCCCAAAACCCTTAGGTGGCATGCTGGGAGCCCACCCCAGCATGCCAAATGCCCTGTAACACAAAAACTGTGCAGCGACGGTTTTTCCTTTTTTTTTCTCCCTGCAAAATGAAAACCGTCCCTCGTAGTCTAGATGACCCCTTCCCCCCACCTGCACCCACCCACTGTGCACACTGCCTCCCCTCTCCCCCTCCCCATACTTACCTCTGGACTCTGGTGCGATGATCTTCCGTGGACCGGGAACACGTCTGCACTCTTCAAAGCCGACTGCAAACTGAGGAAATGCCGATAAGCTGTATAATGCAATGAATAGGGTTTTCTAAACTTTGCTGCATATCTCAGGCATTTCTTGGAATTTTGGAACCAAATTTTCAACATGGGGTTTTTGGGGCCTCTCCTCATGAATTCTATCATTGTCATGGCGTTAATCGGCCTCGAAAGGTGATTTCACAGTCACTGCATGAAATCACCTTTCAGGACCAATTAACGAAATGACAGTGCCAGTGTTCATGAGGTGGCCTCTCAAAAAGCCTATGTTCCAAGTTTGGATGAAAAAATCCAACAAATGCCTGTTTTACGAGCGTGCGCTGCACAGTTCCTACGCAGGCTCGTAACTTCATGCATTCGCAACATTTTAACGCCGGATTTTCAGCATGGCATTTTTGTGCACCTCCTTGTGAACAGTACAGCTGTCATTTTCCACATCCTGCCCGAAATGTGTTTCCACACTTCCGGCGCACAATAGCGCAGTTGCTGTGGGAAATCAGTGTTTGGGACAGATTATGAAAATGACAGTGACACAGTTCATGAGCAGAGCTCCTAGAATGCCTATGTTGAAAATTTGGAGCTGATACTCCATAAAATGACTGTGTTACGAGCGTGCATTGGTAGATTGCATGCACGCTCATACCGTCATGAATTTGTGATATTTTCACTCTGGATTTTTACCATTGCCATTTTTCCACACCTCCTGATGAACAGTACAGCCGCCACTTCACATATCCTGCCCAAAATGTGTTTCCGCACTTCCGGCGCAGAATAGCCTGGTTGCTGTGTGAAATCATTTCTTGGGACACTTTGAGGAAATGACAGTGATACTGTACATGAGCAGATGTGCTAAAATGCCTATGTTAAAAATTTGGGGCTGAACACCCATAAACTGGCAGTGCTGCAAGCGTGCCTTGCATATTTCCCATGCACCCTTGCAACTCCGCAAATTCTGTATATTTGTATGCCACTTTTTCAGCACTGGCATTTTATTACACCTCCTTATGAACTGTGCAGCTGTCATTTTTCACATACTGCCCAGCATGTTCTCCCGCACTGCACTAACAAACACCCAAAGGGACACCCTAATGCCTGTCACTCTCTGCAGGGTGGAGGTGGGTTGGCATCAGTTCAATACTTGACTGCCATTCCTATGCTGCACCTCTCTAACTCCTGCACTGCCAATGGTAGCGAGACAACATTCAGCATTGACAAATGCTTGTATTTCTTGTTTTATTTCTATGAAGAAATCCATTCTAGACATGCATGACAATCCTGCCCTCTGGTGGGAAGATACAAAGAGTGCACTCAGATGTTTTTTAAAATCTGAAAGTAAAAAAAATAAGGATACAATATATATACAATACTGCAACAGACACAGCAACTTCAAAGACTGCAATCCTTAGCCAGAAGCACAACACATGATTTTTCAGCTCAAATCAAGCTTTTAAAGCAGGAAATGCAGGCTTTCCATTTAAAACAACAAGAAACTCTACAATACCAGCAGAACTTTAGTGTACAGGGAAAAGCGGAAAGTATATGTCCTTACATACATTTGAAGGAAAAAATAAAACAGAAACAGATAGACCATCTTATGGATTCAGACGGCAGATTTTTTTCAGACAAAGAGGATTTATTAAGACTAGCTGCACAACATGCAACAAATCTTTTTTCTCAGATGCATCCTTTGATAGGTAAAGTACAGGAGTTTTTAAATTCAGCTCATACACCGGTATGCCCCTCATTTGTATTAGAGGAACTCACCAAAGATATCACACCCGTAGAAATAGAAACTGCAATTCAAGCATTACATAATAATAAAGCACCGAGGCCTGATGGCTTAATTTCTGAGTTGTATAAAATGTTAGTAGCCTTTATTTCAAAAGATCTAGCTGCTGCTTTTACATATATGCTAAGGCAGAACACCATTCCTTTAGAGATGGCAAATGGATTGTTAATTTTTTTATATAAGAAAGGGAATAGAGCTGATCTATCAAACTGGAGGCCCATCAGTCTCCTTAACACTGATTTCAAAATCTTATCCAAAATATTGCATACAAGGTTATTACAAGCTGTTGTTTACCTTATTTCATCCTCACAATCCTGTTCCATTCCAGAATGGAAGATGAGTGACCATCTCCTATTATTAAGAGAATTGATAGAGAGGGGCAACAATACAGGAATAGAACAGAGAACAGGCAGAGAACACCAGGAAGAAGGAGCTGTTGTTAAAACTAAACTTCTCTATGGAAACTAAAGAATTAGAACTCTACTACTGCGACCTTCAATTTAGGGAAAAAACAAACAAAAAAATCAGTGTGTTTGTCTGAGTTGGCAGAAGTGAATTGTTATCTATGCAGTTATCTAGGTATTTTTCTCAGGTGGCTGAAGGGAATTGTTATCTGTGCCATTAACTAAGTGTAGAGAGATCTGTAAAGTAGGGGGAGTGGCTTAGCTAGAATGAAGACGGGTTAAAGCCAGATTTAAACACTGCCCTAGATAGCTTCTGCCAGAGAACAGGCAGAGAACACCAGGAAGAAGGAGCTGCTGTTAAAACTAAACTTCCCTACTGGGACTATATTGCCCTCCTCCCTTCCCCTCTACCCTAAACCAGTTCTACTTTTATAGGCACTGGATTTGACTGAGAACAGGAACTTCCTGTTTGGGAGCAGGAAGTGAGTGATCACAGAGCCACCAAAGACTCACCATCCTAGAAGGAAAAGAGTAACTCTCCACCCCCATCCCCCAGCTGCTGGAAGTCTGACTCTGAGCAAGGAAGGAGCTACTGAGAAATATAGAAACTTCTTGTCTCAGAACAGGAAGATCAGGAGCTTAAAGGGTACAGACACAGTAAGTAAGTAGGGAGGGAAAAAACAAACAAACAGAGGAAAGAGTAAGTATTCTAAACAGTTAAGGGGCCAGAAATAAGACATGATGGTAGTGGTGCAGTGCAGTGGCTGTAGAGCAGCAGTCTTCTGGGAGATGTTCTGGAGGATGCAGTGTTGTCCCATCTGCAGGCACCTCTCTGGGCTGAGGGAGGAGGTTGCTCATCTCCAGTCTGAGTTGGCCAGGATTTGTGGGACCTCCTCTCCCACCCAGGGACCACCAGGGCCACTGCCGTTGCCTCAGAGGTTGCCAAGAAAGAGGAGCAGTTGGACCACAGAGGCTCAGGGAGGGTGAGGGTGGTGGAATAGAGGTGCATCCCTCCAGTTGTACCTCTCCACAGTTCATATGCTGTTCTGTCAAAGTGTCATTCTCTATGGAGGCACCCACAGTGGAGACCAAGGAGGATGTTGGGAACCTCCACAAAGGAGACCCACAGAAGGGTGGCATGGGTCCCCACAGGGGAAGGAAACAAATCCTGGTGGGGGTCTCCATTGTTATGAAGGTAGAACTGGGGGAGGAAGGGGAGAGGGAGGTAAGGTGCCTGCCTGGTACCATGACTTGGAGGGAGAGGGAGCGAATCCTCAGGATAGCCAGAGCAGCTGCACAGGGGAGGGAGCTGGATGTCATTGTCCACCTAGGAACAAATGACCTGGCAAAGAAAGGGATAAGAGCAGTGCAGGAAGCATTTGTGGAGTTGGGGAGGGGCCTTAGACAAGTAGCACGCATGGTAACCTTCTCAGAGGTGCTGCCTGTCTATGGCATGAATGAGGCTAGGGTACTCCAAACCATGGGATTCAATCAGTGGTTGAAAAACTGGTGCGGAACTCAGGGACTTGGCTTCATTGGGGACTGGGGGTCTACCTGGAGGGATGCAGGCCTATACTGGAGTGATGGTCTGCATCTGTCTAACAGGGGAACCAGGATTCTAGGTGATAGGTTTAAATGCTTCATTGGCAAGCATTTAAACTAGCCAAGTGGGGAGGCACTGGAAAGGAGCAGGGAAATCCTAGCCCCCAAATGATCAGGGTAGTAAGTGAGGTAAACACCAAGATAGATATGTCAATAGGGAGAAGGGCAGGGGTAAATGGAGAAAATGACAAATGCAGTAAGGACAGGGATGGGACAAAAAGGGGTAAGGCCATCAAAAAATGGAGGGTAATGAGTACCAATGCCTGTAGTCTGGGCAACAAGTTCCATGAACTGGTGGCCTTGATAGAAGAGGGATGCCTGAATATCATAGCAGCCACAGAAACATGGTACACAGAAAACCATGACTGGGATGTTAGCATACCAGGGTACACAACCTACAGGAGAGACAGGGAGGGGAGAAGACGGGGAGGAGTAGCTCTCTATGTAAGGGAAGAGATAAAAGCAACTGAACAAAAGAGTAAACAGGGAGGAGAGGAGACACTGTGGGTCACCTTAGGACTGGAAATGGCACCACAATCCGCACAGGGGTTGTATACAGACCCCCATGTCAGGGGAGGGAATGGACAAAGATATGATAGAAGGCATCCTTAGGATGGCAGAAAAAGGGGAGATACTATTGATGGGGAACCTGAAAATGCCAGATGTTAACTGGAGCACCTTTGCTGCAGCTACACCCAAAAGCAGGGCCATTCTCAATGCCCTTCAGGTGGCATGCCTCAGACAGCTAGTTTTGGAACCCACTCATGAGGGAGCAATCTTAGACCTCATACTCTCAAATGGGGACAGTGAGAGGATCTCAGATCTGGAAGTGGGTAGCCATCTGGGAACAAATGACCACCAAACAGTGTGGTTCATGATAAACTCAGCTACAGAGTCAAGCCATACAAAAGTGAAGGTTCTGGAATTCAGTAGGGCTGACATTGGCAAGATGGGAGAGTGCTTTAGAAAAGCACTAGCAAACAGGCTAGAAGGGAGGGTGAAGCAACAATGGGGAAACATCAGAACTGCCATCAGAGAGGCAACAAGCCTTTGTGTGAAGCAAATAAACAAATCAAAATGAAAGAAAAAGCCACTATGGTTATCAAAAGAGGTTGCGGTGAAGGTTAGGGAGAAAAAGATAGCATTTAGGAAGTATAAGGAAACACAGAAGGAGCAAGACAGAGAACTGTACCAGTTAAGGCAGAAGGAAGCAGGGAGCGTAGTCAGAATAGCAAAGGCCCAAACTGAGGAAAAGATGGCCAACTCGGTTAAGAAAGGGGATAAAAATTTTTATAGGTACATCAGGGAGCGTAGAAAGACAAAGGGAGGGATAGTGAGGCTGAATAAAATAGACAGTGGGTGGGCAGAGAGGGACAGTGAAAAAGCAGGGATACTGAACGAATACTTATGCTCAGTATTCACAAAAGAGGAGGAGGGGGAGGTGCCTAATCCAATTTACAGAAGCACTGTGGATGGGGGGGGTAGTTCCCAGTCATTTCACAAAAGAAAGGGTTCTGAAAGAACTCCTAAAACTGAAGGTGGACAAAGCAATGGGGCCTGATGGAATTCATCCCAAAATTCTAAAAGAATTAAGGCGAGAACTAGTGAAACCACTGACTACCCTTTTTAACAAATCATGGGAGGATGGTGTGGAACCTGGACTGGAGGAAGGCGGATGTAATTCCCCTTCACAAAAGTGGGAGCAAGACAGAGGCAGGAAACTACAGACCTGTCAATTTGACCTCTGTGGTAGGGAAAGTGATGGAGTCACTTCTGATGGAAAGAACTGTTGAGTACCTAGAGGCCAGTGGGGCACAGGACCCAAGGCAGCATGGGTTCACAGTGGGAAGTAATGTCAGACAAATTTAATTGATTTCTTTGACTGGGTGACCAAAGTAATAGACCAGAGAGGGGCTGTGGACATGGCCTACCTAGACTTTAGCAAGGCATTTGACACAGTCCCACACAAAATATTAATAGTCAAATTAACCAGCCTGGGAGTGGGTCCCGGGGTGGTAGCCTGGGTAAAACAATGGCTGGACAACAGGACACAGAGGGTAATTGTAAATGGAGTCCACTCTGAAGAAAGAGGGTCACTAGTGGGTACTGCAGGGCTCAGTACTGGGTCCACTTCTTTTTAATGTCTTTATAAGTGACATTGCAGAGGGACTGGAAGGAAAAGTATGCCTCTTTGCAGATGACACAAAGATCTGCAACAGGGTTGATACACAAGGAGGTGTGGAAAGGATGAGAAGGGACTTGGCAAGGTTGGAGGAATGATCAGAAGTATGGCAGCTAGGATTCAATGCAAAGATGTGCAAAATAATGCACCTGGGAAAGAAAAACCAAGGGGAAGATTACACAATGGGAGGGAGGTAGTAAAAACAAGAAAAATGGAAAGGGACCTGGGGGTAATCATATCAGAGGACCTTAAGGTTAGCATGCAATGTGAGATGGCAGTAGGAAGGGCTGGGGGATACTGGGATGTATAGGGACAGGCATCATCAACAGAAAACAGGAAGTTGTTATCCCTCTGTACAGACAGTTGGTGAGACCCCATCTGGAGTACTGCGTCCAGTTCTAGAGACCCCATCTGTGCAAGGACATAGACAGGATGGAGGCAGTCCAGAGGAGGGCAACTAAAATGGTGCAGAGTCTGCAAGAGAAGCCATACGAGGAGAGACTAAAGGAGCTTAATATGTATACCCTTGAGGAAAGGGGGGTCATGATAGAAACTTTTAAGTACCTCAGTAGAATCAACAAAGTCCAAGAGGGTAGCATCTTTCAGAAAAAGAGATGTGCAAGAACAAGGGGACTCAATTTGAAGATAGAGGGGGGATGGCTCAGGGGCAATATGAGGAAGTATTTCTTCAGAGAGAGGGTGGTGGACGCATGGAACAGCCTTCCTGAAGAGGTTGCGGGTATAAAACTGTGGGAAAATTCAAGAATTCATGGGGCAGACATAAGGCAATTTTTGTGGGGGGGGGTAGGAAGAAATAGGTTGTTGGTTAAATAGGATCTACAGCTTATCTTGTAGGTGGGGAAATGATCAGACTAGATGGGCCAAGCGGTCCTTATCTGCCGTCAACGTCTATGTTTCTATGAATAGAAAAATGTATTCTTTCACTTGACCAAAAGCAAGCATTTGATACAGTAGAACACCAATACATATGTGAAGTGCTTGCTTACTATGGGATACCAGCCCCTTTTATATAATGGCTCAAAGCTTTATACATTGCTGCAACAGTCACACTCAATATAAACGGATGGTTGGACCCAATGATCTGAATAAAGAGAGGAGTAAGACAAGACTGTCCACTGAGCCCCCCTGCTATATGTTTTCAGCATTGACCCCCTCCTTAGAGTGCTTAACTCTATCCCACTGCTTACACGTATAACAATAGATACATATACTTTGCCACACACAGCACTAGCATATGCAGATGACATTACCATTTTGACAAGAATTAAGGCCTCTGTGGAGCAGGTGATAGAGATATGTCACAGTTTTGGGGCACCATCAGGAACCACTTTAAACCTAGAGAACAGTATAGGGAGACAATTAGGTAGGCCAGCTTCTCTAGTGCCATCCTTAGCTGGTATTGCCTTCACCCAAGAACCCAGAAAAATATTAGGGATCTTTTTTGGACATGGGCAGTTGAATATTATTAACTGGGAATCTAAAATCCGCCAAGCACAGGGCATGGTACAAAACTGGAATAAATGGCAGATGGGTAAGAAAAAGAGGGTACAGCTGGTGAAAAATTTTTTTGCTCCTTATCTTTTTACACATTAGCATTTTATTTCCCCCCTCCCCGAAAACAATAGATGCTACCTTATACAGTATCTTTTTCCAAACTATGGGGAAGTAGATTAAATCAGTTGAAAAGAAACATATTATACCTTCCTATGGAAAAAGGTGGCATAGGGATGGTGAATCCTATAGTTAAGTTTTGCTGCATATATATCACAGCAAATTTGAGACCATTGTTAACACAGGTAACTTCAAGCTGGAAAATGTTATATGATATCTCTTGCAGAACACGGTTCACATAATGGTCCACTGCTTCCTTAAGGCAGAGGAAACATACAAACATAAGTCCACCATATGTACGAGATATTTTTGTTAAAATTAAAAGTTGGCAGAGCACAACTAATATGATCCTGAATCTACACAGGAAGTTCCTTTATAAGCAAATTATACAAGTAAAGTTCTGTGAGCTGGTTCCCTTTCCCAATTGTCCAGAAGGTTTACTCCAAAATTATTGGATTATCTAAATAACCCAAGACTACCAGAAAAAATATGGGATGTGCACTGACTATGTTGTCACAACAGACTTAACATAAAAGCTAACCAGAAACACAAACAGGTACCAGAAAGACTGTGCTCTAGGCCCCAAAGTTCACAGCAGTTAGAAACCATATTTCATTTATTTTTCTCATGTTCATACATCTCATCATTTTGGATTTTATTAGCACAAAAATGGAATATGCCTAACATCCAGAATGTACATTTGGACACAGTACTGTATGGTTCCTTTGATAAAGCCTGGGGAGTATGGGAAATATCTACTTTGCAAGTAATCTTCAAGGTAGTGAAGTGGTATATTTGGAACTCATGTTGTTGGTTTACATTACAGCAGAAAAATGTAATCCTTATAGAGCTAATAGAAAAATATTACATGGGAGTTAAAATTAATTTATCATAAAGAACTAAAAGAAAGTTTAAGAGCTAGGGTTATTCAACCTTGGAGAAATCTCCCTTGGGTCACAGACTTGGATGGACCCATTACTTAAAGATATAATTGATTGCTTGTATTTTTTTCTTCCTAACTATTGTACACAGAATGGTAAGGGGGTTTTCACTAGGGAAAGTGAAAATGTTGTGAAAAGGTACACCCAGATTCATTGATTTTTTTTTCACATTTCTTTTTCTTCTTTTTTTTCCTTTGTGTTTATTTATGGCTTATGTACCTATGTATGTATCAATATATATTATGTTTTTTTTTTATGGTTGTCTCTGTATGATTTCTAAATAAAACCAAATATCCCTGCGCTTCCTGCAGGGGGCCTTGCTTCCTGTGAGCTGAGGGGATCACTTTGTCTGTGGGACAAGATGGCTAACTAGGAGGATCGAAGGAAGGAGGTGGAAATGTAAATGGGAGAGTCTGAAGGCCCCATTTTGTTACTAGAAGAAAGTGTTGTGGAAATGCAGATGGTGGAAGTTACCACTGAAGGACTGAATCAAGAACAATCTGCTGATCTGGTAAAGAATATTCCTTTAAATCAAAGGGAAGTACCTGATGTAAGTGAGATTCAAACCTCAGGTGCGAGTGATGTGGAGGTTGACATTGCTATTTCAGAAGACACCCTACAGGATTCGGAGTCAGGAAACAATGTGCGAATTGAGAAGGAGGAACGCAGCCTTTTATTTCAGAGAGCACAGCTGAAGAAGAAACTCTTAGATCTCCGATCTGACAGAAAGAGAAATCATGTCAAAAAGGCCCAGAGGTGGGGTGGTGAAGCATCCACTTCAAAGAATAGACCGAGCAGCTGTGCCACTGAAGTGGAGGAGGCAGAAAATGCAGACAGCACACGAATTTGTGGGACTGCACCAAAAAACGGCAAGATAGCTGGAAGAGAAGCAGGTTTTGCACATTAGGGTTTACAGCAACTGGACCAAAGTGGTGAGAAAACTACCATGAGTAGATTGGAGAAGGAGTGATTGGTAGATAAAGCATTACTGGAAGCCGGCTGGGAACATAATGCAAGTACGGGTAAATGGGTATCAGGAGCTACACCCATGCAAACCCAAACTACGGTGATTTTTTTTTTCCGGACTTGGGCACATTAGATAAAACCGTTAACACAGACATAAATATTGAAGTACCTGATGAATTAAAATTAACCCAGAACCCAAAGTTATTATTTAAGACCACATTGCCAGTATCTGCAGAATTAATGGTTCAAGAGAAGGAGGGAGAACTACCGAAGGCCCCAGGGGACTCAAATGCAGGGCCATTAAATACAGTAAACAAAGCAGCACCAAAGACATACTCTTCATTTTTCAAAATGCCAATATATCCAGCTAAACGACATAACACAGTGAGGCTAACATATGTGGGGGGCATGTCAGAACCCCCGGATAGAGTGTTTGTTGCTAGGACATTGATTAAGGACTCCATGAAATTCTTTGCAAACAAAATGTATGCCCTGATACATATCTCAAGTGAAACAACGTTCGACATGAGCTTCAAAATGTCTTTGGGGCTAGAAAGGTTCTGGACAAAGTACAGCACTCTGAAGAAAACTGCATTGTGGGCCCCATTTATAGTGAGCCCTCTTACTCGACCTGCACAAAAAACTATAACGGTACTTTTTAGAAGTGAGGGTGTCAGTGTAAGTGACCTGACTGTGGGGTTGAAGCAAAGGGCACTGTTATGGAGGATCCAGAGGCCATTCTGGATATGGAAAACATATGGATAGAGGGCTGGAAGGTGAAGATGCTGTTAAGAGCATCTGATATGGAAGTTGCTCACTTACTGAACTCTTTCTTTTTAGGGAGGGATAGGGGGATTTTATTCTCTCCAGGACAGCCCAAAATGTGTTATAAGTGTGGGTCAGTGGAACATCTAAGTAGTATATGTGACAGGCAATGTTGTGTGATATGTGCAGAATTGGGGCATGTAAGTGCACAGTGTTTGAATGAGCGTAAGTGTAGTTTATGCAACAGTATGGGCCACACCTTCCAGAACTGTAAGTTGGCAGTGCATAACATTGGGGAGCAGGCTGATGGAGAGGAGCAGAGGTTATTAATCACCTTAATGCAAAAGGATAGAATAGGAAAGAGGAAGAGCCAAGTTTCTGTAATGGAGCAGGAATTAGAACCTGATCTTTTGAATTTGTGACCCAATCCACAGTGCCCCCAGGTCTCTAATAGGATGGCACAGGGAGTTCGGGAAGACACTCTGAATTTTGGAGAATGCTCTTCGAGGATAGCAAGTGATACTCTGAGGGAACAGCTGAAGGAGGGAACAGTGAAAAAAGTCATACCTGAAGTGGAAAGGTGTACAAATGAAATGCCCCCAGCCAGTTGTGGTTCCTAACCTGGGTAGATAGGAGAAGGAGGACAGTTTGAGGTTTGAGACCGCCCCCAAATAATAATTTCCACAAGACTGGTTATGAAACAGAAAGCAGTGAGTCTTGGGAATAAATTTGACATACTGCAATCTGGGGACTCTGAGGAAGATTCAGATGACTCCTCAGTGGCTTCCTCCATCCCGGAGGGTACAACAGATATGGAGAAACAGGGGAGACCAAAAGGTCCTTTGAAAAGGAAGGCAAAAATGAAAACAAAACATAAAGAAACGGGGAGGAGAAAGGGGAAGTTTAAATGATGTACTTAACTTAAAACAAAACAAAAATGTATGAACCTTTCGCTGCTCATTCTATAAATATGACTCGCTTAAAGAGAGTAGGCAAAAGGAAAATGGTATTTTCTTGTCTGGCTTGTTTGCAGTTTGGAATATTCTTTTTGCAAGACACCCATCTCCACATCCTGAAAGAAGTCGAAGGGGCAACAAAAGAGTGGTATCATGACCTATCATTTTGGTCCCTGGGGCAAGAGCAATGTGTTGGGTTAGAAATTATTTTTAAAATGCCAGAGGTTAAGGTGCTGAAATTATATGATGTAGCTTTGGGAAGAATTTTAATATTGGATGTGATGATAAGAAAGACACAGTATAGGCTCATAAATCACTATGCCCCACAAACGAAAGCTGCAAGATATGATTTCCTTAAACTAATACAGCCATACTTGTACACAGCACGACAAGTTATCCTGGTGGTAGATTTTAATTGCCCTTTAGTAGCGAAATCCTCAAAAACAATATTGTGACTAGAATCTTCTTTCAGAAATTATGAAAAAGGCAAAATTACAGGTTGCTTTTTTTCAGAGACTAGTAAGGACACACCCACTTTTCATAAGGGCACCTTGCTTCAAGGACTGATTACATTTTTCTATCAGAGAAAGTTCCAATAATGAATGCAGTAGTTATTCCCACTGAATTTTCTGACCACAGTATAGTCAAAATCAAAACTGGGTCCTCTGAGGCGATTAGAAGAGGGTCAGGATTTAGGAAACGGAATATCTCTCTGGTAGAAGATTTGTGCATCCTAAATGCTATTAAAACTTTTATTTTTGCAAGGACATTGGTTTTTATTTTGTTTGACTCGGTGGTAAGGTGGTGGGAGGAAACTAAGCATGATATGCAGAACCTGTGTAAGCAATTAAGTAAGAAGAGATGTCAGAAACATCCCCAAGCTGAGATTTGCTGTAACCAGAAACTGTGCAGCAAAAAAAAAAAAATCATCGATAATCCACAAAAAAGCAGTTATTGCAAGTTTAAAGAGCAAAGGACAACAAACATGTAATGTAAGCTAAATGTGTAATTTAGGCTTAATGTTGGCAAACACATGTGGGAATGGGAAATACAGGAATTGTAAAATTTCTGTACATAGGGGTGCTGCCAGTCATGCTCCAGTATTATGAACTGTTATCACTCTCATTTAGTGCGATCTCAGGGGTACAGGCACTGGTATGACAGAAAATGCCTGCCTGCTATGTCTGAAGTGCTGCTTTTGATGGGGGGTCTGGTATGTGAAAGCTTTTTATTAGGATTCTACCAGCAGAGGGATATGGGTACTGAAGCCTCGATCTATACAGCGGTTGCTGCTTTTATATGCCTGTAGTTTTCCTTTAAGTACTCATTCAGCTCCAGTATTCCACCAACATTCGCTCTGTTCAATGCTTTGAAACAAAACAAAAGGAATTACAGCAAATAAATTACACCTGACTACTGAAAATAAGTGAAAAACTGTCTCAGGTTCTGGTTACAAATTCATACCTCTTAGTCTTCAGCTTTTTGGTTTCTACAGTATATGACCAGAACCTCTTGATAGTTTGTTTACATCCTTATTGGACCTATAAGGCCCTACATGGACTGGGGCCCGACTGTCTGCAAGACCTCCTACAGCCCTCTGGTCAGCTGATGAGGGCCTCCTAGTGATTACCAGTGTCCATTTGAAGTCATCTGGTGCTTAGGCTTTTTAAGTCACAGCACCTACCCTATGTAATTCACTGCCTTGCTTGCTCAGAGAGGCCCTATTGGTCAGTGTCTTCAACGGGGATCTAAAGACCTTTTTGTTTAATAAAGACTTTCCCTCAGTTTAATATTCAATTTTAATACTGTATTTTTGTTGAATATTTTAATCTATTTAGAACTTGACCATCTGTACAGCGCCTAGAGTCACAATGAAAGAGAGCACTCTATTAAATGAACTAAACTTAACAATTGTGTACAGTTTGGCATAGTTTCGTCTCTCCACCTTGTCAATGGATAATCTTTATACATGGGTAGATATTCACCCTTACTAGGGGGTTGCTGGTACAGCTATAGCTTTAAGAAGTTGTGTCCAGCAGCTTGGAATGTCGGTGTCCTCAGTGTTCTGAGGCTACATTTTCCTTCATCTTTCTGTACCATGATGGAGGGTAACAGCTTCCGAGATTGAGCTCCCAACAAATACATTATGTTATTTCCATTCAAACATATTTAAGCTATAAAAATAAAGAGAGCATTGTTACAGTAACTGATCTAAACTTTCCAAAGGTTCTGAGATCTCAAGGAATTGTACATTTTCCTTATTACAGATGCCACTAATTTTTTGTGTGTATAAAAAAGGTAATTTTTTTTAAATTCCAAACTCATATTATTTTAAAACTCAACTTCAATTAAAAATACTTATAAATAACAACAATACTATGGTTGTGCAGCTACTGTTAACCTAATTGTTTGTTGTTAATATTTTGTGTACTCTTATCCAAGGCTCTAGTCACCTAGCAAAGTTTAATACAGCTTTACTGTCTTACACAAAATAGTAAAACTATATCAACCCTAGAAACATAGAGAATAATGCCTGTGCAGGTGTGTGTTATGAGAATTTTTCACACATCAAAGCAAAGCTCAATGGGTTTATGAGATTATCACACAGTGAGGGTGTGAGAAAAATCCTTATAAAACAAACTTTGCACAGGCATTATTTTTTAAATTAACTGGTGCAAGGTTTCAACATTGAGAAAAGGTCCCTGAGCAACCACTGTATTCACACAAATACAGTGAAGTGAGAGCACAAGGAGGAAAATGCCATACTTACTCACTATTGAGTTGCAATAGAATTCATGTGGGTTATTACGCCATTTTATCAGGAACACATACCCAGCAAATATAGCGGTCACCAGTTATTATACCTTAGAAATACAGTATATGCCACTTATATTGGCTCCTGATGTAGTAACAAGATATTAAAACAGCAGTGCAAATATTTTTTCCCAAAAAGCTAGTTTCAGCTACAATTAGCAAAAATATTAGCATATCTGTCAAATCCACTTTTGCACCTCATATACTGTGCACCTTGAATTTTTTAATTTTTTTATTTTCTCAATCCCAACTCTTGTTATTTATTATTTATTTATTTGCTTTTGTGTACTGGGTAAGCACACTAAACAGCAGAGTGCCTATTTTCAGGTGTAATCCGGGTTGGATTACAAGGTACATACAATCAGTAACAGCTGGAAGAGTCAAAGTTAACATATAAGAAAGCAGTACAGGCCCGAGAAAGAACACGAAACAGTGCAGTAAGTGTAAAATGTACACAAAGGGGGAAGAAGAAGTGGGGTTTATATGTGAACATTGTAACCTAATTAGTGTGCTTCATGCTGAAATTGCCTCTCTACAACAGAGAGTTAAAACACAGGCTGAGATCTCTGTGTTAGAACAATATATAGATACAGTTGAAACTGATCTCTCTAGATCATATCAACTGAAAACCTCCACAAATATTACAATAAATGATGAAGACACTGAATGGTATACTGTACATAGATCAAGAGCGGTTAAAAGGGTTAGGAGAAACATAGGAGGGTCTTCTAACCAACTCACCCCAAAAACTTTTCATGCCCTTGATAGAGACCAAGAACAGGATGGGCTACAGGAGCCAAAACCACTCAATGCAACTTCCAACTTATTTACCCCTAATAGATTTCAAGCTCTTGATGGATACCTAGAACCGGATGTATTACAGGACCCTATCCCACTTAATAAAAATTGTAGTGATCAAAACCCCCTCACCCCTAACACACCTAGGCATAGTGCCAAAACACCAAGGGATATCCTTGTAATAGGAGACTCAATTATAAAATACTCTGACCAAGTTATCTGTAAGAATCGAAATGAATTTACAATAGTGTCAGTTTTGCCAGGGGTGGGTATCTGAGATATACGCCACTTATTACCTGGGTTATTGGAGAATACACAGACCCCATTAACAGTTTTACATATGGAAGTAAATGATGCAGGAAAATGAAATCTCACTGAGATACAGAGGGACTTTGAAAGTGTGGGGGTGGAATTAAAAAAGAGAGGATGCGAGTTGATTATCTCTGGAATATTACCGGTTCCTCGGGCAGGTAGGCAACATATTGAGAGTATTAGAAGTCTAAATGGTTGGTTAAAAAGATGGTACCACAGAGAGGGGTTCATATATTTGGATCATTGGGAGGATTTCCAGGCATACCACAGTTTCTCACATGATGGTATACACCTAAATAGGCAGGGGAAAAGGATTTTACCATCCAAATTAAAGCAGAGTATCGAACAACATTTAAATTAAATAATGGGGTGGGATCAGGGGTTGTGAAAATAAACATGACTCATGAACATAAACCCTTGTGGAATTGCCTTGTTCTAAATGCTAGAAGTCTTACAAATAAAATCGACTAATTAAAACTAAAACTGCATAGTGATAAAATTAAGGTATGTGCCATTACAGAAACATGGTGGAAGGTTGAGGATAACTGCCAATAAGCAAATCCCAGGGTATACTCTTTACAGCAAGGACAGGCTGCACACTAGAGGTGGTGGAGTGGCATTATATATTCAAAAATGATATTACATCTGAGATCAGGGACTATACAATAAGGGCCCAGGAAGAAATTATATGGGTAAAGATTATCCCACCAAGAGCACCCAAGATTAATATAGCAGTGGTATACAGACCACCAGCTAGGTTACCCAAACAAGATAGCCATTCACTTGATTTTATTAAATGTATAGCCCAAGAGGATAATGCCATTATACTAGGAGACTTTAACCTCCCAGGTATACAATGGGACCTATTACAGGCAAACTCACATGTGGAAGCTAGTTTCCTGGAAGAACTTCTAGCTGCAGGAATGGACCAACTGGTACATAATAACGCAAGGGGGAATCATATCCTAGATTTAGTTGTAACTAATATGGTTGATAATATTCAAAATTGTAAGGCTGAGGCTCCGTTGGGTGACAGTGACCACTCCATGGTGAGTTTCCAAATTGATAGGGGTTACCATATTACCAGTGGGAGTACATTATTGTATGGCTTTAACAGGGTCAACTATGGTATATTCAGATATGAATTAGATATCTAGAATTGGCAGCAGGAGCAAGGTAATCTAACAGTTCAAGAAATGTGGGACAAATTCATTAATAAAATAAATGAGTTGATTCAAAAACATGTCCCAGTTCATAAAAAATATCATAACTCCAGGAGATCCCTGCCCCTTTGGATGACGCCTACAGTTAAAAAGTTGTTAAAAAATAAGAATAAGGCATATTCTAGGGTAAAGTGTAGTGGAGAAGCCAGCTCATGAACTATCTATAAACACCATCTAAAAAGGGTTAAAATGGCTATTGGGAAGGCTAAAAGGAGCTATGAATTAAAACTGGCAACAAAAGTACGGGATAATTATAAAAGTTTTTACACATATGTTAACAATAAAAGGGGCCAGGGCAAAAAAAATTGGACCACTAAAAGACAATAATGAAAAAACTATAACTGAGAACAAGCAAATAGCTGATATGTTTAATACATACTTTTCCTTGGTGTTCAATTTAGGCCAAAAACCCAGTGTAGTAGATTACACTGTAGTGGGAACTTCTGATGTTAAAATAGAGCTAGAGGATGTAAGAAATAGGCTTAGAAGTCTGAACCACAACAAAGTTAGTGGGCCTGATGGTTTACATCCTAGATTGTTGAAAGAACTAGCAGATAATTTGGCAGGGCCAGTCACACAAATATTTCAACAGTCACTGGAGACTGGGCAGACTGTGCAGGCATGGAGACAGGCCACGGTGGTCCCTATCCATAAAAAGGGACAAAAGCACATAGTGGGTAATTATAGTCCTATTAGCCTGACGTCTGCACTGGGAAAAATATTGGAAGGTATTATGAAGGATTATATTATGGACTATGTGGAGCTTGAGGGGGAAAAAAGACAAATCCCAACATGGATTTACTAAGGGACGTTCATGTCAAACAAACTTACTGGAATTTTACAGTAAAGTTAGTAAATCACTTGATGAAGGCAGTCCAGTGGACGTAATATTCTTAGACCTTGCAAAAGCATTTCATAAGGTCCCTCATGAACAATTGATCAAAACTATTTCTAACTTAGGGATACATCCTAAAATAGTCAACTGGATAGGAGATTGGTTGTTTGCAAGGAAACAAATAGTATGCATCTTGGGAGAGATGTCTGATTGGACAGCAGTCACTAGTGGGGTCCCACAGGGATCTGTATTGGGACCATGTTTGTTTAATCTCTACATGTCTACTATGCAGGCAACATTAGACATCTGGTTGTCCAAATTTGCGGATGACATACGTATAGACAGTCCAGTTAATAGTATAGCAGATGCTTCAAACTTACAACTAGTTCTTGGAGAACTGGAGTTATGGGCTAGGGAAAATGGGACAATCTTTAATACAGACAAGTGTATGGTTATGCACTTCGCCAAAAAAAATCTAGAAGTGAATTACAGTTTGGGGGTAGTATCCTCAAAGTAATACACAAGGAAATAGACTTGGGAATTAGGGTCAGCAATGACCTTAAGTTCCACTCACACTGTACTCAAGTGGTTAAGAAGACAAATGGAATCCTGGGATGCATACATAGACACATCAAAAGTAGGAAAGGAGAGGTATTGCTCCCTTTGTATACCTCTCTTGTGAGGCCACATACAGAATACTGTGTGCAGTTCTG
Source organism: Neoceratodus forsteri (assembly GCA_016271365.2). Taxonomy (NCBI): domain Eukaryota; kingdom Metazoa; phylum Chordata; order Ceratodontiformes; family Ceratodontidae; genus Neoceratodus; species Neoceratodus forsteri. Next base: position 45,584,089 of record JADMNL010000035.1, read on the forward strand.
GGCACCAGGCTGCAAAGGGGATATAAGAGCCCTGGAGAGGGTGCAGCGAAGCGCTACCAGAAAAATTGATGAAGTTAAGGATATGGCTTATGAGGATAGGTTGAATAAATTGGATATATATTCCCTTGAATACCATAGGTTGAGAGGGGGATATGTGCCTAATTTATTGGGCATTATCTGATAACCAGCTTTGGGAGCAAATGGACTTGCACCTTAGGGTACAGTCGCATAACACCCATGCCCACCCCTTACAGCTGAAGGGGGATAGATGTAGGACACAGTCTCATGTGTTCTGGTTTTTAAACAGGGTGGCAAGAGTTTGGAAGGATGTGCTGACTGAGGTTGTAGCTAGTAAGACTATGATATCCTTCAAACAGTCTCTTGATACTTATTTAAGGGGCAGAAATATAGTGGGATATTAAACTCACTGATAAGCGAGCCTAATGGACATTAGTCCTTATAGAGCTCTGTATTACCAATGATACCAATGAAGAAACATTGGGCATTACAGAGATTAATAGGGTAGCTAACAGCATAGAAGACTTCAGGCACAACTGATTAATATTAAGATATCAGCATTAAGATACATAATAGATTAATTGGGTAGATATACAGTGTAATACAGAAATAATACAGACAATGTCAACAGAGGCAAACAATATAGGGTATGCCATACTCGGGGGGGGGCAGTAGAGATACAGCATAAAACAGAATAGTACAGAAATTGTGAACAAGGCAGACAGTATACGGTAGGCCTCACCTAATTGGGGGGGGCTGGGTGGATAAACAGGAGAAGTACAAGAGTGCAGGAGGGAGACCTGGGGAAGACAGTGATAGATTAGGCAGGGTACCCTCTGGGGGTGTGCAGGAGAGGTCCCAGTGCAAAAATGACACCTTATTGTTGTATCAACCGGTTACAGGAGAAGATGTGCTTTAAAATGCTGGAGCCACGCCCGCACCAGTATGAAACTGGGAAGAACGTGTGCCACAGCTGGTGGTCTATGAGGCACAGAGACAGGGAGAAGCCGATTTCAGGAAGCCCCATAGGGAGGCTTTAAAGCAGAGATGGGAGGAGGTGGAGCAAATTAAGGCAGGAAGGGAGTTCCACAATCTCAGTGCATAGGCGGTGAAGGCCCGATCCCCCGCAAGGGTGTGGGTTTTTGGGACCAGGCGATCCTGCGAATCCCTAGATCTTAAGTGGTAGGTTGGGGTTCCATGTTTGAGGGGTAGGGCGAGGGCAGAAGGGGTAGACATTCTGACGATATTGTCGATGAAGTTGCCGAGGACAAAGGTGCGGTGCTTTTCTGTGGGGAGCCACTCAAGTCATTCATAAAGACCACAGTGGTGCGTGAGGAGAGGGGCCGAGAGTGCAAAGCGGCATATATTGTTATACGCAGTGTCCCATTTTGTGAGGCTAGATTTAGGGATGGGGCAAAGGTTACAAGCCCATAGCAGAGCGTTGGTAGGAGGACCCCCTGGCTAGGGCCACACGTGCGGCCAGGGTGAGGCAGCTTTTCGCTTTATATGCAAGACCAAGCTTGCCATTTGTTGCCTTACATATGTTCCGAATATGTAGGGTAAGATCCTGTTGCTGGTCAAGGGTGATGCCCAGGTATTTAACCGAATCCATGGTCTCAGGAGGGAGCCATCTACCCTTATATGCCATTAAGGGAGAAGGGCAGGTTTTTTGTCTTGTTCATGGAGCCAAAGAGCATGGCTTGGGTCTTTTTTAGCTTGATGGTAAGCTTATGGTCCACTAACCAGGTTTGAATATGCATAAAGTCAGAGTTAAGCCATGAGTTAATGGAAGTGATGTCCTGGGAGCTGGCCAGGATGATGAGGTCATCTGCATAATAGGTGGTATGACCATGGGCAGTGACAGAGGGCAGTTGATTAATGAAAAGGGAGAATAGAATGGGTCCAAGTACGGATCCCTGGGGGACCCCACAGTTAACTGAAGAGGAGTTAGAGAGGGCACAGTTGAAATTGGTGTATGGCTGCCTTCTAGAGAGGTAGTTTGAGAACCAGTCATGTGCTGGGAGGGAGAGCCCAAGGGTCTGGAGAGTGGAGCTGAGGAGGGAGTGGTCATCCCGATCAAAGGCCTTTGAGAGATCGACGAAGATGGCTCCAGTCAGATTGCCTTGATCAGCAGATGTCCTGATCACGGAGGTAACCACAACAAGAGCTGTAGTTGTGCTGTGCCCTTTTCGGAAGCTGTGTTGTGCAGGGCAGAGAAGGTTGTAACTCTGAAGGTATTGGGAGAGCTGAGAGGCAACTACCTTTTCAAGAAGCTTGCAGGACGCGGACAGAATAGCAATGGGTCGGTAGTTCTGGATATCTTTGGGGTTACCCTGTTTGAAGACTGGGACAACCCTTGGCCACTTTGCAAATGTCAGGGAAGATCCCAGAGATTAGCGAAGTGTTGAAGATATGTGTGACAGGCCTGGCAAGAAGGGATGCTCCCAGCCTGAGCAGTTTAGGTTCAAGGCTGTCGTGCCCCGCCCCGCTGTGAGGGGAGAGACCTGCAAGAAGCTTCTTAGTCTACAATGCTATCTGTAAGCTAAATGTCGTGGGCAACTTTTTTCTTTAGAAAAAAAACTAAATTAAAACAGTTATCTAATACTTAAATTTTAGTGGAATCACAAAATGTTACACCAAATGCAACTGGAAGATGAGGGGAATCTTTTACTGTGGAAAAAAAAAAGATAACGGTCATTTTTTTTTTGCCCAATTTCGTTGCAGTGCTGCTTTAATCTTCAAGGAATGCCTGTCTTAAATAATCAGTTTTAAAACTTTTTTAAAACATAATCCATGCAGATTTTATGTTCCTTGGTAAAACATTCAAATGACAAGGGACAATAAGTGATCTTGCATGGACTTTTATCTGCACTGTAGCACATAGCATCAAATCTCAGAGTGCAATAAGTTTGAGATGTTACCGTATTAAAAAATAGTCTCATTGGTAGGTAAGACCCAGCTCATTCTTACCTTTCATTTTATGTTAAATTAAAAATCTGAAAGAGAAAGCACACCAGAGCACAGGATTAGTACAGACAAGAACACCCAGGGAAAGACCAGGAAAGGGGAGGAAGGGAGGGGTTTGGCTGGGGCTGGGGCAGCTGTAGTAATATGAAACTAAGAGCTGCACAATCAGGCAGACTTGATAGACCTGTGGGCCTTTTTCTGCCTGCAATTTCATCTATTCATAGTCCTCACAAATAAATAATGAACAAGGTGTTGAGCAGAAGTGTACAACCTCTTTGTACACTTTTGGTGAGCACTTTATTCATTGTGGGATGTGTGCTCTCTCCTTTTGTGTGACCCCTGGAGTTTGAGAACATGTGATTGAATGCAGAGCAGCTCTTTTGTTTTAACTTGTTAAACCTGAAGGAGATATTCTGATTTCCAGCAGAAGAAACAAGCAAACAAACAAAACCTCACAGCTGACATTCCACAACACAACATGCCCCTTGAGAGTTTTTTTCTGCTTTATATTGTACTTAGAAACATTTCATTAAACCATGCTCTTCTTTTCCCCTTAGACTTTGTTCACATTGTTCACGTATGCTATCAAGTCATAAACCTCTGATTATTACATTCCAGTCAGTTTCCATGGAAACTATTCCAATGTCACAAGTTGAACATTATGATTTCAGGTAGGGAAAAGTAACAGGAACAGATGGCATGTAAAGAGCAAAGAGCCTGCATTTACAGAAATGTCCTTTACAATAAAGAATGGACTCTCCTAAAATCTGGAATTATTCTGGATAGTATAAAATTTGAGTCTCATCAATTCCAGCTGTAATTGTTTTGCTGGAGACTGGAAAAATTACTTTAAAGTAAACCTGCCAGTTGTGGCTTCGGGGTGTAACAATGAAGTCGTGCATGCCCTTTGGGTGCCAGAATCAATCTGCTTTGCTTCACAGTTCTTATGCCCAAAGAAATCAAGCAAGCTCTCGTAACTATTATAGATACAGTAACTATACGTGTGAGAGTACAGAATATGAAACCTACTTGCATAATTCCTCTAAAATCTCAGACAGAAGTAACAAAAAAAAAAAATAGCAAAATATTAGTAAAATAATTTAATTATTAATTTTGGAGTTTTATTGGGTGTACAGAATAATCTTCTAAGACCTTCCCTGTAGTACCAACCTTGGAACCCAGCACAAATTTCTTAGTTCCCGCACTGAGTCATGAACAGAAGGCATAGTGGGAATGAAAGGAAATCAGGGCAGTGTGAGGCTTGGAGCACTTAACTCCATGCTAGGAGATCCCCAGGTTAAAAAAAAAGGTGCAGTGTTTAATCTGCCACCCACCAAACTGCACTCTGCTATTCATTTCTGGAGTTGGCTATTTTTTCTGGGCCCCGTATCATCATCTTTTGATACTGATGGCTGCTGTGTGGTATAAACTAAAATGTTTGGGTTGGATACAGTTTTGGTTCACAACAGCAATTTGTGAAAAAGAGTACAAGTTTTAAATTTCCAGCTTATATCCTGAGATGGGCTATCAGTATAGTCTAAAGGTAAGAGCAAAAAACTGTGAATGAGCTTGGTACATCCAGCAGACCTGGGTTTCATTCCCCCAACCTCTAGTTGCATACTGTGTGACCCTGATCAAGTCACGTAACCTTCCAGGGCCAATGGGGCGCACCTGGAAATGAGCTTCAGCTCAGTGTGTCCCTTTCTCCGGGCACAAAAATGTAAACATCAAACAAGATCCTTCAAATCCCAACTCAGATCCTGCCCGCTCCTGAAATCCACCTGCTCCTGCTCTCCAGTTTAAACCCTCCCCTCTGGGGTGTAGGTACTTATACCCCTTTTCCCTCACTCCTGTCTCCCCTTTTTTCTCATTCCCCTCACCCTTATGTGCCTGCTCTCTGCCCCCAATCTCCCATCCCTACCCCTACTAGTTACCTTGTTTCCCTGTGTCTTCACCTCCTCCTCTCCCTAGATACTGTATTTTCCCTATTTGTCCTACCCTTGTACTCCTGCTCTTCTTTTCCTCCTCCTTACCCTAGCACATAGTAATCTTGGTGTGAGCCTCCATGTCACCACTGGAACTTAGTTCCTCTAATTTTCTCCATCTCCTCCCTAGCACCCTTGGTGTGTGCCTTTATTTACCACCACTGGCACCTAACTTCCCTGCTTCCTCCCTATCCATCTCCACCTAGGTATTGTTGCATGTTGAACTGTTTATCCTCCTAGGTTACTGTGGTGCAGTCTGTTTACCCTGTTTCAAATTAGTATTATTGCTTGTAACTGATTTTTTTCCACTACCCTGTGTCAATCTATTGTTGTACAGTTAGTTATTTGCTTTCATCGGGCTTGCAACTGTACATTGTTCAGTTACTTCTCTGTACCATTGCTTATTATGCTGTGTATGTTTCTGTTGGGACTTGTGTCTGTACAGCTTGTAATCTGCTACTCTCATTGGATTGTGAATTATTTTAACTGTTTGATTCTGTGCCATTGTTTGTGGCCTGGGTTGTGCCTGAAAAATGGTTCTTGGATCAGTGCACTTATTGGGTAAACAAAGACTTAAATAAATAAAAAATATCCACCACAGTCTGTTGGCTTACTGCATGACCTTGAACAAAATAATCTTACCTCCCGCTCCATAGTTGTCACTCAGTCAGACTACTGGGGTACAAAGAGGACCCCTTGAATCTCATTGAAAAGAGATGTTGCACTACACTTATCCTTAGGTGTGGAAATTGTAAAAAAAAAGAAAAAGAAGCCTGAAGGGTCTGGAGACCAGGATTTTTGTGTATTCCTCAGCATCCCTCACATATGAGCTAGAGTCCATGCACTTTAGATGGGTATGCCATCTAAATTTTAACTAATTCCCATTCAGAGATCAATCAAGAGGCTAGCTTGGGACAAGGGGTCCCAAACCTCAAGTCAAGGGCTAGCCACAATGCCCATGTGTGTCTCGCACAGGTGGCAGGTCCCTGCTGCAGCAGTAACTGAGCTCCAACTGAAAAAAAGCACATGTGCGGATTCCATCTACTTTGGATCTTGTAGAGGTAAGGCAGAGACAGGGATTCCTCTCTCAGGAGGCTTGAGGCACCATCCTTGGCTTACCTGTCTCTACTGGGGGTGTGGTGGAGGTGAGACATTTGAGTCCATCGGAGAGGAGCATGGGCTGCCTGCCATTGGTACAGAACCCTGTCGACAGCACAGGCATTGACTCTGAAGGCAATCCCCACCTGCCCTTTCAGGGGGAGGCTGCTGTGGTGGCTTTCATAATTGGGATGTAGGAAAGAGAGAACCAGAGGACTGAGAGGACAAATAATATAAAACATTTCCCAAACTATGCCCACTCCCAATATCAACCCTCTCAACTTTTCATAAGATCAGGCACTGATGTCTGATTGGTTACGTTTGCTTACCTCACAGATTGTGAGCAGTTATCTCTCAGTATTCAGCTGGATTCATCGTCTCAGTCATAAACAAAGCAAAAGAAAATGCATGAGATGTAACAAACATCCTGTTAACACAGGAAACAACTCATTCCCCCCAACGAGACTTTGGCTAGCGAGTCAACAGTCAGCTTACACACAGAGGTATCTAATAATACAGAAGTAGCTATGACACAGTGTTGCAGTCCCAAAGGGAGGCATGTGATCCCACCACTGTTTAAACCAGAAGTTCATGTTAAAACATTCTGATATAGGTATATATATATATATATATATATATATATATATATATATTTAATTCTGTGCTCTTGTTCAACATTTTTAGTTTATTTAGTTTTTCATTACTAGGTTACTGCACTAGACAATAATATCACTATTTTCAGTCAAGACCTGGGAGAGTACAGGTGTGAGCCCAGTGTAGTACAGGTACAGTGAAAACAGTACAGGAAATGCATAAAATATCAATACAATACAAATACAGGAACAAGCATGAACAATGCAATGTACAAGAAGGTGTAGCAAAAATAAAGCACTACACATTAGCAGTCAGTCTGTATTCCAGCAGCACAAACTAAGCACATATTAGGAGCGAACGCAGGAGGTAGATCAAAGACAGATAATTGCACATTGCAATACCTTATTACCATAAGTAACAACATAAGCAGTATCAATGTCTGAAACAGAATGTCAATAACAGGAACAGTTGTCAGATTCCTTTAGATAGCTGTATAGTCTCTTTTTAAAGCTGACATGAGAAAGGGTGAGTGCTGGAAGTCAACAGGAATGGAATTCTAATATTAGGGAGTAAAGAGGGAGTAGGCCTGCTCAGTCATATTGGTGGAACAACAAGGAGAGATGGGTCACTGGACTGAGGAGGGTGAGCCAGGCCATGGGGTTGTAACAGAGGGACTAAGGAAGAGAGCACATTTGCCCTGAGAGTTTTGTCCATAAGGGCACCAGTGGCAAAAGAATGAGCAGTAGATGATAACCAATTTAAACCAGCTTATAACTGAAAGTGATCAGTAAAATGGTTGGAGACCTAGGCAAAATGGCAGATGTTGTAGGAAATGTCCCATTTATTCAAATTTTCATGGGAGGCACTGAAGTAGGTGGCATGCAGTGTTGATCCCTACGTGTGATATGCCCCAAAATTTTTAACAACAGGCTTTTAGAATTTAACAACTGGATTTCTCCCCTTCCTGTCCCATTCATTTTAACATGCAGTAAACTTACCCCCCCCCCACAGAACCTGTGAGAGCCCCCTCCAGCTTATCACTGATCCCCGCTCTTCAGTTCGGTTTCCAAATCACAGTTCTCACACATAAAGGATACTGGGAGACACTTTTCTGGGCTGGCCCAGTGGAGTTTGGGTTGAGGCATTGACTGTTTCACAGCCTGCCTCAGTGGCAACCTGCATTCTGAAACAGATCTGGGTCACTCGGGGGCTGACCGGGGGAGGGAGCATTGAGCATCCGTAGGACAGTTCTCCTCCCTCAGGGTGGGGGGACTGCCTGTCCCATGGTTTGACTGCCACTTACAGGAATCTGTGTGGCAGCACCATGGGACAGTAAGGGAGGAGGAACCCAGGCCCAGATTTGTCTTTGTGGTGGTGAAGCATGAAACTGAGTCACTGCACTCACATAGATCCTAAGAGATCAAACGGAGGAAAAACTCTCCAAAAGTTGGGCAGTGATGGCACAGCCCCTCACAGGCCCAGTACTGACAACTGGGCAAATCTGGCCAGGTCCTATGGCAGGATGCCAGCATAGAAAGAAAGTCCCACAGAAGCTGGGTGACGGGGCAGCAGGGACCAGTCCAGCTCAGAGCCAGTTGGGGTGACAAGGTGAGAAACACAGTGGAAAACAAAGAGGACACTCTTCTAACTGTAAGAGACACAGCAACATCTGCATTAGATACAAGCTGCTGTGTGAAAGGGAAGGTCCTTTTGGTTCCAAGTTCTAGAAGTAGCCAGATATGGGGAATGGGGGTCTATCATGTCTTTCACATACAGTGATAGTAGAACCCCCCCCCCCACGCCACAGCCTGGCAACTTCTTAAACTTAGAACCAAACAGAACTCCCCTATCAGATTAGCTTGTATAGCTCCTAATGCAACATGACAATTGACACGTAATTAATTACTCTGTTTCATATTCTTACCTTGCTTGTTATTAATTTACTCCTACTTCAATGTATTGCAATCCTTGCAAAATGTTCATATTAATGTAATGACATGTTGTACAATTATGTTTCTCTCTTATGCTTTGTATATGTATTGTTGTTTTCTGTACCCTCCCAGGTCATGCCTGAAAATAGTCATTGCCATGGCTAGTGCACCTTACCTGGTAAACAAACACTAAATAAAATAAATAAATAATTTATATGCAAATAGATGCTTGTTATTCTAGTAGGATTCAAAACGGGGGAGAGCTATTTAATTTATTTATTTTTTTTATTCTTTCATTACTGGGTACATTTAATGACTTGCTCAGGGTCACACAGCCTGCAAGTGGAAGTTGTGGAATTCAAACCCAGGTCTGCTGGATGTACCAGCCTTGTTCAGAGGTTATTGTTCTGACCTCTACAGAATGCTGCCATTAAATCTTCATTGGGCTGGCTTGAAAAGGTTTTACTCTAAACAACCAGAAAACAAACATTTGAACAGGTTCTTGTTCCCAATCCACTCTTAAACATCTCATTTACACATGATCGCATTGTGACTGATGGCATAAGGACGGAACATCGCCATCAAAAATGTAGTGGCTTTATTGCCACGGACACAATGTAGCGTGGACAAACAATTGCCGGGTAAAATGTTGCCGACAATACATCCCGACAGTGGCAATAAAGCCACTACATCTGATGGCGAAGTTCTGTCCATATGCCTCACAGATGGCAGCATTTCTTCCTTTCTCCTCTATATATCCCCCTGTTGTTTGCACACTGAAATCAGATCAGGGAGCGGAGCAGTACCACCACTGTCTGGGAGCCACCCCCCACCACACACACACATGCACTTGCACGCACACACACACACACACACACACTCACACACACACGATACACACCATACTTGCTTGTGCTGTCAACTGCTGGTCATCACAATTCACTTATTGGTGTCCGTGGAAAGTGGAAAGAGAACCAAGAGAGTGAGCTGCAGTGCGGGTGTAAGTATCGGGGTCCGTAGTCTCCCTTCCCTGGCACACTGTGAGCAGTAAGTTGTCCAGCCTGCTTTAATGTAGTGCTATTTTGTATGCACAGTTTTGGGGGCAGTGTAATGTCACAATGTGAGTGCAGCCAGCATCTCCCTTCCCTTGCACACTGTGCAGTTGTTGCAAAGTGCCAGCCATCAGCACTACAACTTGTCTTGCTATCAAAGTGTGCGGTGACTATTGGTCCACAATTTAACATGCCCAGCACCATTTTTGATGGTTTCTTTTTGTCCCCATGATATTGTGTCCATGTTATTGTGACCACGATGTTTTGTACAGGGATGAAACGGCTATACATGTGACTGACATATGGAAACCAGGTACTCTACATCTAGACCTGTTGGACCCCCATTTTAGACAGGGAGGTTTGAAACTGCACAAAAATTTAATCTCCCAGTTCGGGGGTGATGCTTATTTTGTTTTCCCCAGATAGTCTTGGTCATCCGTGGGTGACTGGCATTTCTGTGGCATCCCCCATTTACAAAACTCTCTACTGAGCCACATTATAGTTCTTATCTCTGTACAGCAGTTTACAAACCTGGAAAAAAAACCTATTTTCTAGGAAGACCTTTCATTGACAGGAAACAGGTGTTTTATGTAGATATCCATGTGTGAATATTCATGTTTTATTCTGTCAGGAAAGGAAAGGAACAGGGACTTTTGGGTCACATTTTATACAAACTGCACCTTCTCAAAGTCATTTTCAAAGCGATGAGCTAGAAACTTGTAGTACAGGGACTGTAGAATGGAATAGAATTTGGATTTATACAGCACCACTTACACACACGGTATCCCAGAGTGCTTTACCAAGCAATGCTTGGTATCCAGTGAATTCGGAGACCGTGATTTAGTGACTGCAAAAAGGGCGACTCAGTCATGGTGCCTATGTTCTGGTCTACTTGACAGGGTAACAAAGTGATTTGAGGGTAGGTGACTACAGTGACAGGATGTCACTATGTATACATGCATGTGGGTGGAGTGACCACGCCAAGCAACTGGTGGAAGTGGAGGGAGGGTAAGTGAGGTGTAATGCAGAGGTCAGCTGCTAACAAGCTGGCTGTATGGTGTAGTGAGCAGGGTGGCAGGCTGAGGATCGGAGGGTGCCGGATTTGGTTCTGGGGCAGGCTTCTTTTTTGCATTGGGCCAGTTATTTTTTTATTTTTTTTTAGATTAACACTCTCCTCAACATGCACCCCCACCGGAGTTGAGAATCCTTAAGTAGGGGGGTTGTGGGGTGAAGGTGCGGGGGCACAGCCCCCCACATATCCAAAAATCCAGTCACTGGTTTTGTTTTTGACTGCAAGTGTATATCACCAAATTGCTTTTTGGCGATATACACTCGCCATAATAGTGATCACTGTAACGCGTTCTCTGTTATGACATAGAACTGCAATGTAGTACATACTAGTAATGCAGGGACTGTAGAATAGAAACAAATTTGGATTTATATAGTGCCTTTCATGCGTACTATATTCCAAAGTTCTTTTTTTTTAATCATTGAATACTTTCTCAACTGCAGCCACAGTTCTGCCAATCTCCAGCCACCGCTCATCCACCGCTGACCCCGAAGCTGTCATGCCCAACTTGCATAGGCAGCTGCACCATTGAGAGGGACTCCCCCTAAGCCCCCGCGCCTGGCGAGGATCCACTACTGGTGCACGGCCTCCAGGCATCATTGGACTGGTGAACTGCGGCCATCAAGCTGCCATGGAGTTGCACTGCATTTTCCTTGTGCTTCCCCAATGGGGGCACGGATGTGCAATGACGTCCATGCACTAGCATGCAGATGTCTATCGTGCCCCCCCATGTCAGCACTTGCACCTCCAAAGTACCTCCAGGCATCCCCAGGGACCACCACAGCTCGGTGTGCAACAGCCCCATTTCCCCCGGACTAGGAGAGGTGTCTTCGGACGCTCAGTTCTAGTCTGCCCCTGCTGACCCCCAGTGATCCAGGCTCGTTCCCGAACCAAGGTCGCCGACGTAGAGTGAGGTGTGCCATCCAGCACCTCAACCCTCAGCACCACCGGGCCAGGCGTACATTCCAAAGTTCTTTACAAAGCAGTGAGCCATGGATACATGAACTGCAGTGACTGAAGTACAGAACAGAATTTGGATTTGTATAGTACCTTGCAAACCAAAGTGCTTTACAAAGCAATGAGTGTGATCCTGGTTGGGCAGGGACTATAGAATAGAATAGAATAGAACAGAACAGAATAAAATATGGATTTGTATAGCGCCTTTCATACACACTGTATCCCAAAGTGCATAACAAAGAAATGCAGGGAGAATAGAATAGAATAGAATAGAATAGAATAGAATAGACCAGACCAGGATAGGAAAGGATAGGATAGGATAGGATACTTACTCAGCAGGACCGGATAATATCTCAAATAGTACACTTAAGCTATTTTCCCCTAATATTGCTGTCCCACTAACACTAATATTCCAAAAATCACGGTAGAAAACAAAGTGCCAGAGGATTGGTTGGCAGCTAATGAGGTGCCCATTAATAAGAAGGGTAATAGGGCTGACCACACTAATTACAGACCTATTAGTTGGACCTCAGTTCTGGGGAAATGAATGGGATCTATATTAAAAGATGTAATAAACATCCATCTGGAGGAAACCAGCCAGGGGGACTGTGTGCAGCACGGGTTTGTGGTGGGGAGGTCATGTGTGACTAATATGTCATGTTTTTACCAACATATTTCAGCAGCATTGGGTAGGAGGGAGGCTGTGGATTGCATTTATCTTGATTTTGAAAAAGTATTTGACTAAGTCCCTCACTTGGAAATTACACGCAGCCTAAAATAAATTAATTTGGATCATAAAGTGGTCCCCTGGATTGGCAGTTGGTTGGGGGAAAGATCGCAGAGGGTATGCATTAATAGTTATTACTCTACCACAGTACCAGTGACCAGAGGGGTGCCCCAGGGGTCAGTCCTGGGTCCTGTACTCTTTACAGTCTTTATGGCTAGGATGGGTAAATGGACAGAAAACTGGATAAGTAAATATGCAGATGGCACTAAACTGGCAGGCTTGGTAACTGATGCTTGGGGGGGGGGCTCTTACAGTGCAAACAGACCTAGACATCATCTATAACTGGGCAATCCTAGGGGTATGAGTTTTAATATAGATAAATGTTGTGTAATCCACCTGGGCAGGCAAAACTGTGAAACAAACTACTTTATAAATGGATATCCTTTGTGCAAATCTGAGGAGGAAAAAGACTTGGGTTTTCTAATAGATGACAGACTCACATACGGGTCTCACTGTAATAAGCAAATTGTAAAAGCAAAAAAAGTACTGTGGAACATAAAGCGAAATTTTAGGAGTTGGAGTCAGAAGGTGGTTATGCCACTGTATAGGGTGTACGTTAGACCACTACTGGACTACAGGGCTCCAGTTTAGGGGCCCATTACCAAGGGGAGAGTGGGAAAGATTGAACAGGTACAGAGGCAAGCTACTAAAATGATACATAACTTAAAAAATGTACCATATGAACAATGTCTGGAGAAATTGCAGTTGATGTCACTACAGACAAGAAGGGATAGAGGAGACCTGTTATTATGTTATGATGTAGAGCAAGACAATTACAAACTAAACAAGTGAAACCTTCAATTCAAAAATGATAAAATGGGCACCAAGGGCCACCCACTTCAGCTATGCCACATTAAATTCAATACTAATAGGAGGAAGGCTTTTTTTCACATAAAGAGGAGTGGTGGCCCATGGAATGAGTTACCAGATAAAATTACTTGATCAAAAAATAAGGCACAGTTTAAAACAAGCATTTGTCAAGGCTAAATGTTGGCTTGCTTGCATTGGCATTGGTAGTGCAGGAGTTAGAGAGATGCATAATAGGAATGGCAGTGAAGTATTGAACTGACACCAACCCCACCCCCACCCGCAGAGACTGACAGGTGTTGGGGTGTGCCTTTGGGTCATCGGCCATAACGCTCACAGTATTTCACCTCACCTTACCCTGCAGATGCTGAAAGGTGTCACAGTGCCTTGGGGTCTTTGGGCCTTATATTCACCCCATTCCATAAGGAAATACACTGAGACAAGTGCAGTACAGGAGAATGGGGTGAACGTTGGAGCTGAAGACTCCAAGGCACACCTTGATGCCTGTCACTGACTGCAGGGTCGGGGTAGAATGGTGTGAGCATTATAGCCGACAATCCCAAGTCACACCCCCAACACCTGTCAGTCTCTACAGAGTAGGGTGTTATGGTTGGAAACACTACACCCTGGCAGTTTGTTGGTATTTTCACTCCAAATTTTCAAAATGGGATTTTTGTGACCCCACATCATGAGCAGTGGCACTATCATTTCGTTACTCAGTCCTGAAAGGTGGTTTTGCACAGTGTCTGCGCCATCTGGTGCTACAGGTGCAAAAACAGATTTCTGGCAGGATGTGAAAAATGGCAGCTGTACTGTTCATGAGGTGGTGTGAAAAAATGGCAATGTTGAAAATCTGGAGTGAAAATATGAAAAATTGGCAAAGTTATGAATGTGCATAGAAACTGTGGAACGCATGCCTGTAACGCAATCATTTTTTGGAATTTTTTCACCAGATTTTCAACATGGGCATTTATGATCCACTCCTCATGAACAGTAGCACTGTAATGTTGTTACTCTGTCCCGAAAGTTGATTTCCCACAGTGACCACGCCATTTTGCACCACAGCTGTGAAAACATGTTTCAGGAAGGATGTGAAAAATGACAGCTTTATTGTTGATAAGGAGGTGTGAAAAAATGACAATGTTGAAAATCTGGAGAGAAATTATTAAATATTGGTGAAGTTACGAGTGTCCATAGAAACTTAGCAACGAACTCTCGTACACGGCCATTTTTTTGAATTTTTTCACCAAATTCGCAACATGGGCTTTTTGAGACCTCCCCTCATGAACAGTGGCACTGTCGTTTGTTAATTGGTACCAAAAGGTAATTCTGCACAGTGACCGCAAAATCACCTTTCGGGACCAAGAAATTAAATGACAGTGACATGTTCATGAGGTGGGGTACCAAAAACCCTATGTTGAAAATTTGGGGCCAAAATTCCAAAAAATGGCTGAGATATCAATATAAGCTGAAACACTCCATTGTCTCCCATTATAAAGCTTACTGTCATTTCTTCAGTTCGCAGTTCGGCTTTGAAGAGAGCAGAAAAGTCCTGGTTCAGAGAAGATCATGGCTCCTGACCTATGGAGGGTAAGTAAGGGTGAGGGGGTGCGGAGAGGTGGGTGCACAGGGGGAGGGTGGTGATGGGGAAGGGATGAGGGAGACATTGGTGGACCATTTTCTTGTTTGCAGGGGAAAAAGACCTCGGGGAAGGTTTTCTTCATTTACAAGTTACACAAAAATAGGCACACTGGGGTGGGCTCTGACCACAACTATTCTGAGGGATGCTGACATGGGGATTGTGCACCCCAATGTGAGCAAGGCATATAGACGGGGGGGTGCATCTGACACCAAGAGTGGGCGTCCTGGTGTTGGAAAGGAAAGGGGAAACTGTTTAACTAGGAAAGACATACTAAGAGGAAAGACACACTAAGAGGGGAGATGCCTACATGGGAAACGGGTTTTCGGGAGTGTGTGGCGGGCAGCAGGATCCACCATGTTATGGTGTGCCACATAATGTGGGGGGGGGACATGCCAACATGGGGATTGGACACCCTGATGTCGGCTTTCTGGGGATTGTGTGGCAGACAACAGGAAAGGCACATAATGAAGGCATGTCATCTGCCGCTGCAAGGGTGAGCCTGTCTCTGATTGCAGCAGAAGATTCGTTTAAACTCTGTGGCTCTCTCTGAAACTGCTGTCATCGGCAGCATGCTCACTGCTTTGTGGCTGAGTGACGCACCCACTAAAGCATCCCCTGCATTCACCACAGCACTGATGCATCTCAGAAACATGCTACTACCACAAGATGTTGCTTGTGCATGCACACAAGCCAACATAAAAAGATTAGATTTATGCATCCTGGAAGGACATGTACTGTTCTATTATGGATAAATGGACAGGAGTGGTCATGGGCTTGCACTGGCCTTCTTTGCCCCTTACCCCATAGTATGAACCTTGGTAGAATAGAATAGAATAGAATAGAATAGAATAGAATAGAATAGAATTAGAAGTGCTTTACAAATCAGCAGAGTTAAATGCTGGTAGTGTAGAGGCTGTAGAAGAGAGTATAACTTGGATTTTTACAGCGCCTTTCACACACATTGTATCTCAAAGTACTTTACAAAGCAATGAGTTGGAACAGGGCTTTGATTTTGATTATATTACTCCAAGGCAAATACAAAAATAATTACTGAAAAATAATATAAAGAAAGCTGGTGGTTTAGATGGAATTCCTAATATTCTAATTAAATATGCATCCCTAGTTATATAGTACCCGTTGGCATTTATTTTCAATAAGACTATCATGGAAGGGCAACTCCTGGATAAATGGAAAGTGGCTAAAGTAATTACAGTATTTAAATCTGGATCAAAGTTTAGTATAGAAAATTATAGACCTATTTTGTTATTGCCAGTGATTGCTAAAATATTTGAAAGAATAATAGCAAAACAACTCCAGGAGTTTCTTGAAGTAGGTAAGATTTTGACCAAGAATCAGTCTGGGTTTAGACCCCAACATGGTACCATGTCAGCTTTAATAAAAGTAACAGGAGATATTGTCAAGGCATATTGTATATTATGAGGGAGAGGGACATGTGGGGAGTGGTGCAATGCACTGGCTGTGGGGCAGCAGTTTTCCAGGAGACATTCTGGAAACTGCGTTGCTGTCCTATTTGCAGGCAACTGTCAGCTCTGAGGGAGGAAATTGTCTACCTCCAGGCTGAACTGGCAAGAACTAAGGAGGCCTCCCCCACCCAAAGAGCACCACTGCATACAACCACTGCCTCAGAGGTTGCCAAGTACGAAGAGCAGTTGGACCACAGTGGGTTCTGGGAGGGTGCGGGTGGTGGAACAGAGGTGAAGCCCCCTAGTTGTACCTCTACACAAATCATAAGCCAGTCTGGCAGAGCAAGGTTCCTCTACGATGGCACCCTCAGTGGCGATCAAGAAGAATGCTGAGGACATCCACAAGGGAGACCCACAAAAGGGTGGTAAGGGACACCACAGGGGAAGGAAACAACTTGATAGGGGACTCAATTGTTGGGGGTAGAACTGGGGAAGGGAGAGGAGAGGAAGTAAGGTGCCTGCCTGGTGCCATGGTTGAGGACAAGAAGCGAATCCACATTGCAGAAGCAGCATCACAGGAGAGGAACTAGATATCATTGTCCACCTTGGGACAAATGACCTAGCTAGGCATGGAATCAGGGCAGTGCAGGATGAATTTGGAGTTGGGGAGGGGCCTCAGACAAGTAGCAAGCATGGTTAACTTCTCAGAGGTGCTGCCAGTCCATGGCAGGGGTGAGGCTAGGGTACTGCACACCATGCAGTTTAATGAATGGTTGCAAAAGTGGTGCAAAGCACAGGGCTTTGGCTTCATTGGGGACTGGGGATACACCTGGAGAGAGGAAGGTCTGTACTGGCACGATGGTCTGCATCTGTGCACGAAGGGAACCAAGCTCCTAAGTGACAGGTTTAAATGCTTCCTTGGCAACCTTTTAAACTAGCCAATGGGGGACGTGCTGATAAGAGGCAGGAAATTTCAAGCCTCCCCCCAAAAAACATGGCAGGTAGTAAGTTAAACACTGAGGTACAGAGCTCAACAGAGGGCAGGACAGGGGTAAATGGAAAAATAGACAAGGGCAATAAGAGCAGGGATGGGGAAAAGGATAAAGCCAACATTAAATGGAGGGCAATGAGTACCAATACCCATAGTCTGGGAAACAAGCTTCCTGAGCTAGTAGCCCTGATGGAAGATGAAAAACTGGATATTGTGGCAGTCACAGAAACATGGTACACAGAGAATCATGACTGAGATGTCAACATACCAGGGTACACAGTCTACAGAAGGGACAGGGAGGGTAAAAGAGGAGGTGGAGTAGCTCTATACATAAGGGAAGGGATCAAAGCTACAGAACTAAAAAGTAAAGGGGGAGGACAAGAGGCACTCTGGGTCACTTTGGAGACAGAGAATGGCATCACAATCTGCACAGGGGTTGTATACAGACCCCCATCTCAAGGGGAGGAAACAGACAAGAAAATGGTAGAGAGGACATTCTCAAATGGCTGAAAAGGGGAGATACTGTTGATGGGGACCTGAATATGCCAGATGCTAACTGGATGACATGTACTGCAGCCACATCCAAGAGCAGGGTCATTCTCGATGCCCTGCAGGGGGCAGGCCTTAGACAGCTAGTGTTGGAACTCACTCAGGATGGAGCAATACTAGACCTGGTACTCTCAAATGGAGAGAGGATCAAAAATTTAGAAGTCAGTAGACATCTGGGAACAAGTGACCACTGCACAGTGTGCTTCACAATAAGCACAACCATGAAGACAAGCCATACAAAAACAAGGATACTGGACTTTAGAAGGCCGACTTTGGCAAAATGGGTGAATACCTGAGGAATGCACTAGCAAATGGCCAAAAAGGAGGGGTGGAAGAACAATGGAGAAAAATCAAAACTGTTATCATAGAGGCAACAAGCCTTTGTGTGAAACAAATAAAGAAAACAAAGCCGAGTAAAAAAACACTATGGTTCTCAAAAGAGGTGGCAGGGAAGGTTAAGGAGAAAAAGGCTGCATTCAAAAAGTATAAGGAATCACAGAAGGAGCACGACAGGGAACTGTATCAATTAAAGCAGAAAGAAGTAGGGAAGGCAGTCAGAATAACAAAGGCCCAAACCAAGGAAAAAATAGCCAACTGAGTTAAAAAGGGGGATAAAACCTTTTATAGGTACATTAGGGAGCATAGAAAGGTTCAGGGAGGAATAGTGAAGATTAATAAAGGACAGGGGAGGTGGGCAGAGGGAGACAGTGAAAAGGCAGAGATAACGAATGAATACTTTTGCTCAGTATTCACAAAAGCAGATGAGGAGGAGTTACCTAAACCAGACAATAGAAGACACTCTGGGAGTTGACACCAGTCCATTTACAGAAGAAAGAGTCCTGAAAGAACTCCTAAAACTCAAGGTGGGCAAAGCAATGGGGCCTGACGGATTCACCCCAGAATCCTAAAAGAACTAAGGAGTACCTAGTGATACCACTGACCACACTTTTTAACAAATCATGGGAGGATGGGGTGGTACCTGAGGACTGGAGGAGGGCAGATGTAATTCCCCTTCACAAAAGTGGGAGCAAGGCAGAAGCAGGAAGCTACAGACCTGTAAGTTTGACCTCAGTGGTAGGGAAAATGATGGAATCACTTCTGAAAGAAAGAACTGTTGAGTGCCTAGAGGCCAGCGGAGCACATGATCCAAAGCAGCATGGATTTATAGCAGGAAGGTCATGTCAGACAAATCTAATTGATTTCTTTGACTGGGTGACCAAAGTAATAGACCAGGAAGGGGCTGTGGATATGGCCTACCTAGACTTTAGCAAGGCATTTGACACAGTCCCACACAAAAGACTAATAATCAAGTTAGCCAGCCTGGGAGTGGGTTCTAGGGTGGTAGCCTGGGTAGCAAACTGGCTGCATAACAGTACACAGAAGGTAATAGTGAATGGAACACATTCTGAAGAAAAGGGGGTTACTAATGGAGTACCTCAAGGCTCAGTAATGGGTCCTGTCCTCTTTAACATCTTTATAGGTGACATTGCAGAGGGTCTGGAGGGAAAGGTATGCCTCTTTGCAGATGACACAAAGATCTGTAACAGAGTTGATACACAAGGGGGGTAGAAAGTATGAGAAGGACTTGGCAAGGTTGGAGGAATGGTCAGACATATGGCAACTTAGATTCAATGCAAAAGTGCAAAGTAATGCACTTGGGAAACAAAACCCAGGAGAAGAGTACATAATAGCAGGGAGGTACTAACAACAACAACAATGGAAAGGGACTTGGGGTAGTCATATCAGATGACCTAAAGGTGGGTAAGCAATGTGAGAAGTCAGTAAGGAGAGCCAGGGGATAGTGGGATGCATAGGAAGGGCATCACAAGTAGAAAGGGAAGTGGTTATCCTCTGTACAGACAGTTGGTGAGACGCCATCTGGAATACTGTGTGCAGTTTTGAGACCCCATCTATGCAAGGACATAGACAGGATGGAAGCAGTCAGAGGAGGGCAACTAAAATGGTGCAGGGTCTGCATCAGAAACCATATGAAGAGAGACTGAGAGAGCTTAATATGTACACCCTTACCCTTGATGAAAGGAGGGACAGGGGACATAATAGAAACTTTAAGTACCTCAAGGGAATCAACAAAGTCCAGGAGGTTAGCATCTTTTAGAAAAAGAGATGTGTAAGAACGAGGGGGCACAATTTAAAGATGGGGGGGACAGCTCAGGGGTAATGTGAGGAAATTTATTTTCATGGAGAGAGTGGTGAATGCATGGAACCGCCTTCCTGGGGAGGTTGTTGGGTCTAAAACAGTGGGAGAATTCAAACATGCATGGGACAGACATAAGGCAGTTGTAGTGGGGGGTTGCAGGAAGTAGGCTGTTGGTTAACTAGAATCTGCAGATTATCCAATAGGAATGGAAATGGGCAGAGATGGGGCAAGTGGTCCTTATCTGCCATCAAAGTCTATGTCTATGTTTCTATGTTTCACTGGACAGGAGGAAGTCAATGGGGCGATTTTGTTGATTTGTCAAAAGTGTTTTACACCTTGGACCACGACATCCTCCTGTCCAGATTAAAGTCCTTGGGGTTATCTAGGCAGGTAATACAATTATTTAATGTGTATTTGATTGACAGAAAACAACAGGTTGTTATAAATGGTTATGCTTCAGAATATAGAACTATTATTTCAGGAGTATGCTAAGGATCTATTTTGGGGCCTATTATTTTCAATTTATACATGAACAGTTTTCTTTATCACACCGGGGTAGGTTGGCATTTATATGCAGATGATACCATAACCTATTCAGAAGGAACATCAGTTCAGGAAATTGAAACATTAGAGGATGCTTTAGAGAGCTACAAATTTTCTTCTGGAATCTAGGCCTGTCTTAAATCCCCAAAAGACTCAGGTTGTATTGTTCACAGGGAAAAGAGGAGGTGTCAGGAAAGTTCTTTAAGAATTGCAATTTTGGATACTGTCACCATCTAACAGACTCGGAATTATAAGTATTTGGGCCAGTGCATTGAAATGGTCCACACATGTGGCCTATATGTTAAAAAGGTGGGAAAATGTTTGGGACTCTATATAGAGAATACTGGATAGGTAAGTCAGTTATTGAATTGTTTTGCACTTAAGGTGTGTGATGGCCCATAAACCTTGAGAGCGAAGCTTGAGAGGTTTATGAGGTCCATCACACA
Organism: Neoceratodus forsteri; assembly: GCA_016271365.2. Lineage (NCBI taxonomy): Eukaryota > Metazoa > Chordata > Ceratodontiformes > Ceratodontidae > Neoceratodus > Neoceratodus forsteri. The sequence goes on from JADMNL010000035.1 coordinate 45,605,107, forward strand.
CCGAGGAGGTATAAAAAAATTCCATCGACACACACTTAGCCTATGCTTTATTTTTTATAATTACTAGTATAGGGAGCGAGTGCCAGCATGCACACACTCACACACACTTACACTCACTCAAGACACACACACACACACACACACACACACACTTACACTCACTGAGAGACATACACACACTCTTACACTCACTCAGAGAGACACACACACACACACACACACACACACTCTTCTCTCTCTCGACTTTTATCTTGCACTCGGTCAGAGGAAAGCCCCAACAGAAGCGCTGGAATAGCAGGATCAACCAGATCAATATGGGGATGAAGAGAAGGCAGGATCAACCAGATAGTTAAGTAAATTACTCACATTCTTAAAATATGAGTGGAGATTACTTCGGGGAAACCGTGGAACTGAAAATGGTGACCGCCACGCTTAGCTCACGCACAAACCATCAGGGAGGTGGGGCATTACAAATACGTCTCGTCTCGCTGCAGAGGGACAGTGAAAGTGGTTATTATGGCATTTTATTGATCTAACAAAACAAGTCATTAAAGGGGGCACCAGTATTTATATAGAAATAAAGGATGCATGACTGAGTATACTAGAAAACATGTGGTTGCAACATTAGTACTCCCCTTATTGGATTAATGGGATATCGTTTATATGGGAGTAGCTAATACAGTATTAGCTGGGATAGATGTAAAGTTCAATAAATTAACCAGATTTATACTGAATGCACCGAGAATGGCCCATAAATGGCAACTTTATGAATCTCTGGTATGGATTTATCCATAAGATAGGAGGTTAGCACATGTTCTAAACTTCATGGTAAGGTGTAACAAGGGCAACGCTCCTGAATACATATTAGAGGAATTAGGACAGGGCTTCACTCTACGAATAGTATTGAATATATGCAACCCAGAATGAGGACAGAATTTGGTCAAAAACATTTTTTCTCTAGGGGTCCTCAGACTTTGAACACTTTACCATTTACCTATAGATCACATGCATCTAGTATATACCTAGGGGAAATTAGTTCTTGGTTTTATAAAGAGGCTGTTAGGAGCATCAGAGAGGGAGTGCCTTGAGTTAGCAAATGTTAGTATTATGTATAAGTCATAACCTGGATGTTTGAAGTATTTGTTGCAATGATGTCCAGCATATTATAATACTGTATGTTTCATGTATTTTATAAATATAATATTGATAGGCTGTATGTAAGTTCATTGTATTTGTAGTTTGATGTATCTGATGACAACCCCTTTTCTTATGTAATTATATTGTTTTTTATTTATTGTATTTTGATTCAGGGCCTCGCTGGAATTGAGCTTGCCTCAGTCGAGTCCACCCTTTCACTGTGATTAATCAGCTGAATAAAAGTTACTACTACTACTTGTATTGCAGGGACTGTAGAATAGTACAGAATTTGGATTTACATAGCACCTTTTATACACCTGTATCCCAAATTGATTTATTTATTTTTTTATTTTGTGTTTGATACCAGGTAGGATACACTAAGCACTCTTGTACCTATAATCTGGCATGGCATGAGAGAGTTGCAGTAGCAGTTCAAGACAAACAATACAATTATAGCATCAACAACAATGCAGGTTACATTCCCAACACAATGCCATTCCACACATAAGCATAAAGAAACTGCGTTGCTGTCCAATTTGCAGGCAACTGTCAGCTCTGAGGAGGAGATTGCCTACCCAGGCTGAACTGGCAAGAACTAAGAGGCCTCCCCACCCAAAGAGCACCACTGCCACAACCACTGCCTCAAAGGTGGCCAAGTACGAAGAGCATTTGGACCACAGTGTGTTCTGGGAGGGTGCGGGTGGTGGAACAGAGGTGAAGCCCCTAGTTGTACCTCTACACAAATCATACGCCAGTCTGGGAGAGCAAGGTTCCTCTATGATGGCACCCTCAGTGGAGACCAAGAAGAATGCTGAGGACATCCACAAGGAGACCCACAAAAGGGTGGTAAGGACACCACAGGAAGGAAACAACTTGATAGGGGACTCAATTGTTAGGGGGGTAGAATTGGGGAAGGGAGAGGAGAGGAAGTAAGGTGCCTGCCTGGTGCCATGGCTTGGAGGGACAAGAAGCGAATCCTCACGATTGCAGAAGCAGCATCACAGGAGAGGGAACTAGATATCATTGTCCACCTTGGGACAAATGACCTAGCTAGGCATGGAATCAGGGCAGTGCAGGATGAATTTGTGGAGTTGGGGAGGGGCCTCAGACAAGTAGCAAGCATGGTTACCTTCTCAGAGGTGCTGCCAGTCCATGGCAGGGGTGAGGTTAGGGTACTGCACACCATGCAGTTTAATGAATGGTTGCAAAGTGGTGCAAAGCACAGGGCTTTGGCTTCATTGGGGACTGGGGATACACCTGGAGAGAGGAAGGTCTGTACTGGCACGATGGTCTGCATCTGTGCACAAAGGAACCAAGCTCCTAAGTGACAGATTTAAATGCTTCCTTGGCAACCTTTTAAACTAGCCAATGGGGAGGTGCTGATAAGAGGCAGGACATTTCAAGCCTCCCCACAAAACATGGCAGTAAAGTTAAACACTGAGGTACAGAGCTCAACAGAGGGCAGGACAGGGTAAATGGAAAAATAGACAAGGGCAATAAGAGCAGGGATGGGGAAAAGGATAAAGCCAACATTAAATGGAGGGCAATGAGTACCAATACCCATAGTCTGGGAAACAAGCTTCCTGAGCTAGTAGCCCTGATGGAAGATGAAAATTGGATATTGTGGCAGTCACAGAAACATGGTACACAGAGAACCATGACTGGGATGTCAACATACCAGGGTACACAGTCTACAGAAGGGACAGGGAGGGTAAAAAAGGAGGTGGAGTAGCTCTATACATAAGGGAAGGGATCAAAGCTACAGAACTAAAAAGTAAAGGGGGAGGACAAGAGGCACTCTGGGTCACCTTGGAGACAGAGAATGGCATCACAATCTGCACAGGGGTTGTATACAGACCCCTGTCTCAAGGGGAGGAAACGGACAAGAAAATGATAGAGGACATTCTCAAAATGGCTGAAAAAGGGGAGATACTGTTGATGGGGGACCTGAATATGCCAGATGTTAACTGGATGACATGTACTGCAGCCACATCCAAGAGCAGAGTCATTCTCAATGCCCTGCAGGGGGCAGGCCTTAGACAGCTAGTGTTGGAACCCACTCAGGAGGGAGCAATACTAGACCTGGTACTCTCAAATGGAGAGAGGATCACAAATTTAGAAGTCAGTAGACATCTGGGAACAAGTGACTGCACAGTGTGCTTCACAATAAGCACAACCATGGAGACAAGCCATACAAAAACAAGGATACTGGACTTTAGAAGGGCCGACTTTGGCAAAATGGGTGAATACCTGAGGAATGCACTAGCAAATGGCCAAAAAGGAGGGGTGGAAGAACAATGGAGAAAAATCAAAACTGTTATCATAGAGGCAACAAGCCTTTGTGTGAAACAAATAAAGAAAACAAAGCGAGTAAAAAACCATTATGGTTCTCAAAAGAGGTGGCAGGGAAGGTTAAGGAGAAAAAGGCTACATTCAAAAAGTATAAGGAATCACAGAAGGAGCACGACAGGGAACTGTATCAATTAAAGCAGAAAGAAGTAGGGAAGGCAGTCAGAATAACAAAGGCCCAAACCAAGGAAAAAATAGCCAACTGAGTTAAAAAGGGGGATAAAACCTTTTATAGGTACATTAGGGAGCATAGAAAGGTTCAGGGAGGAATAGTGAAGATTAATAAAGGACAGGGGAGGTGGGCAGAGGGAGACAGTGAAAAGGCAGAGATAACGAATGAATACTTTTGCTCAGTATTCACAAAAGCAGATGAGGAGGAGTTACCTAAACCAGACAATAGAAGCACTCTGGGTAGGGGGGTTGACACCAGTCCATTTACAGAAGAAAGAGTCCTGAAAGAACTCCTAAAACTCAAGGTGGGCAAAGCAATGGGGCCTGACGGGATTCACCCCAGAATCCTAAAAGAACTAAGGGAGTACCTAGTGATACCACTGACCACACTTTTTAACAAATCATGGGAGGATGGGGTGGTACCTGAGGACTGGAGGAGGGCAGATGTAATTCCCCTTCACAAAAGTGGGAGCAAGGCAGAAGCAGGAAGCTACAGACCTGTAAGTTTGACCTCAGTGGTAGGGAAAATGATGGAATCACTTCTGAAAGAAAGAACTGTTGAGTGCCTAGAGGCCAGCGGAGCACATGATCCAAAGCAGCATGGATTTATAGCAGGAAGGTCATGTCAGACAAATCTAATTGATTTCTTTGACTGGGTGACCAAAGTAATAGACCAGGGAGGGGCTGTGGATATGGCCTACCTAGACTTTAGCAAGGCATTTGACACAGTCCCACACAAAAGACTAATAATCAAGTTAGCCAGCCTGGGAGTGGGTTCTAGGGTGGTAGCCTGGGTAGCAAACTGGCTGCATAACAGTACACAGAAGGTAATAGTGAATGGAACACATTCTGAAGAAAAGGGGGTTACTAATGGAGTACCTCAAGGCTCAGTAATGGGTCCTGTCCTCTTTAACATCTTTATAGGTGACATTGCAGAGGGTCTGGAGGGAAAGGTATGCCTCTTTGCAGATGACACAAAGATCTGTAACAGAGTTGATACACAAGGGGGGGTAGAAAGTATGAGAAGGGACTTGGCAAGGTTGGAGGAATGGTCAGACATATGGCAACTTAGATTCAATGCAAAAAAGTGCAAAGTAATGCACTTGGGAAACAAAAACCCAGGAGAAGAGTACATAATAGCAGGGGAGGTACTAACAACAACAAAAATGGAAAGGGACTTGGGGGTAGTCATATCAGATGACCTAAAGGTGGGTAAGCAATGTGAGAAGTCAGTAAGAAGAGCCAGGGGGATACTGGGATGCATAGAAAGGGGCATCACAAGTAGAAAAAGGGAAGTGGTTATCCCTCTGTACAGACAGTTGGTGAGACCCCATCTGGAATACTGTGTGCAGTTTTGGAGACCCATCTATGCAAGGACATAGACAGGATGGAAGCAGTCCAGAGGAGGGCAACTAAAATGGTGCAGGGTCTGCATCAGAAACCATATGAAGAGAGACTGAGAGAGCTTAATATGTATACCCTTGATGAAAGGAGGACAGGGGACATAATAGAAACTTTAAGTACCTCAAGGGAATCAACAAAGTCCAGGAGGTTAGCATCTTTTAGAAAAGAGATGTGTAAGAACGAGGGGCACAATTTAAAGATAGAGGGGGACAGCTCAGGGGTAATGTGAGGAAATTTTTTTCATGGAGAGAGTGGTGAATGCATGGAACCGCCTTCCTGGGGAGGTTGTTGGGTCTAAAACAGTGGGAGAATTCAAACATGCATGGGACAGACATAAGGCAGTTGTAGTGGGGGGTTGCAGGAAGTAGGCTGTTGGTTAACTAGAATCTGCAGATTATCCAATAGGAATGGAAATGGGCAGACGAGGTGGGCCAAGTGGTCCTTATCTGCCATCAAAGTCTATGTCTATGTTTCTATGTTTCACTGGACAGGAGGAAGTCAATGGGGCGATTTTTGTTGATTTGTCAAAAGTGTTTTTACACCTTGGACCACGACATCCTCCTGTCCAGATTAAAGTCCTTGGGGTTATCTAGGCAGGTAATACAATTATTTAATGTGTATTTGATTGACAGAAAACAACAGGTTGTTATAAATGGTTATGCTTCAGAATATAGAACTATTATTTCAGGAGTATGCTAAGGATCTATTTTGGGGCCTATTCTTTTCAATTTATACATGAACAGTTTTTCTTATCACACCGGGGGGTAGGTTGGCATTTATATGCAGATGATACCATAACCTATTCAGAAGGAACATCAGTTCAGGAAATTGAAACATTACAGGATGCTTTTAGAGAGCTACAAATTTTCTTTCTGGAATCTAGGCCTGTCTTAAATCCCCAAAAGACTCAGGTTGTATTGTTCACAGGGGAAAAGAGGGAGGTGTCAGGAAAGTTCTTTAAGAATTGCAATTTTGGATACTGTCACCATCTAACAGACTCGGAATTATAAGTATTTGGGCCAGTGCATTGAAATGGTCCACACATGTGGCCTATATGTTAAAAAAGGTGGGAAAATGTTTGGGGACTCTATATAGAGAATACTGGATAGGTAAGTGTCAGTTATTGAATTGTTTTGCACCCTCAAGGTGTGTGATGGCCCATAAACCTTGAGAGCGAAGCTTGAGAGGTTTATGAGGTCCATCACACACCGAGGAGGTATAAAAAAATTCCATCGACACACACTTAGCCTATGCTTTATTTTTTATAATTACTAGTATAGGGGCGAGTGCCAGCATGCACACTCACACACACTTACACTCACTCAAGACACACACACACACACACACACACACTTACACTCACTGAGACATACACACACACTTACACTCACTCAGAGAGACACACACACACACACACACACACACACACTCTCTTTCTCTCTCGACTTTTTCCTTGCACTGGTCAGAGGAAAACCCCAACAGAAGCGCTGGAATAGCAGGATCAACCAGATCAATATGGGGATGAAGAGAAGGCAGGATCAACCAGATAGTTAAGTAAATTACTCACATTCTTAAAATATGAGTGGAGATTACTTCGGGGAAACCGTGGAACTGAAAATGGTGACCGCCATTCTTAGCTCACGCACAAACCGTCAGGAAGGTGGGGCATTGCAAATACATCTCGTCTCGTTGCAGAGGGAAAGTGAAAGTGGTTATTATGGCATTTTATTGATCTAACAAAACAAGTCATTAAAGGGGGCACCAGTATTTATATAGAAATAAAGGATGCATGACTGAGTATACTAGAAAACATGTGGTTGCAACATTAGTACTCCCCTTATTGGATTAATGGGATATCGTTTATATGGGAGTAGCTAATACAGTATTAGCTGGGATAGATGTAATGTTCAATAAATTAACCAGATCTGTACTGAATGCACTGAGAATGGCCCATAAATGGCAACTTTATGAATCTCTGGGATGGATTTATCCATAAGATAGGAGGTTAGCATGTTCTAAACTTCATGGTAAGTGTAACAAGGGCAACGCTCCTGAATACATATTAGAGGAATTAGGACAGGGCTTCACTCTACAATAGTATTGAATATATGCAACCCAGAATGAGGACAGAATTTGGTCAAAACATTTTTCTCTAGGGGTCCTCAGACTTTGAGCACTTTACCATTTACCTATAGATCACATGCATCTAGTATATACCTAGGGGAAATTAGTTCTTGGTTTTATAAAGAGGCTGTTAGGAGCATCAGAGAGGGAGTGCCTTGAGTTAGCAAATGTTAGTATTATGTGTAAGTCATAACCTGGATGTTTGAAGTATTTATTGCAATGATGTCCAGCATCTTATAATACTGTATGTTTCATGTATTGTATAAATATAATATTGATAGGCTGTATGTAAGTTCATTGTATTTGTAGTTTGATGTACCTGATGACTACCCCTTTTTCTTATGTAATTATATTGTTTTTTATTTATTGTATTTTGATTCAGGGCCTCGCTGGAATTGAGCTTGCCTCAGTCGAGTCCACCCTTTCACTGTGATTAATCAGTTGAATAAAAAGTTACTACTACTACTTGTATTGCAGGGACTGTAGAATAGTACAGAATTTGGATTTACATAGCACCTTTTATACACGCTGTATCCCAAATTGATTTATTTATTTTTTTTTTATTTTGTGTTTGATACCAGGTAGGATACACTAAACACTCTTGTACCTATAATCTGGCATGGCATGAGGGAGTTGCAGTAGCAGTTCAAGACAAACAATACAATTATAGCATCAACAACAATGCAGGTTACATTCCCAACACAATGCCATTCCCACACATAAGCAAGAAATGTAGCAAGTGCACAAAAAACATAGCTGCAATAATAAAAGTTATTAACAAAAACCTCATAAAGGACATCAAAACTTAAGACAAAACATCAGTGGAAATGATGACACCTGTATCTGAGAGTTAAATGCTGACTGGTGAGAACAGGAAAGATAATAACCACAAGTTCTTGGTTATAAGCAGTCAACATTAAGTTCACCTATACGAAATATGCAGAGAGTGCTGACATGAGTAAAATAAGCAGCACCATTAGCAAACTGTTCATGGGAAAGTGATCAGTGCTAGGAAGAGATAAGCCACACTGGAGACAGCATAATGAGTTCTTTAGAGTCCTTGTGGAACAGCAAGTGACTGGACATACAACATACACTTAGAGGCAGGTAATTCCAGAATTTAGGGGCATAAACTGCAAAGGCGAGCTGGCCAAGGCCAGGGGAACATCTGATCCTCAGAGTGCGGTGAGGGTCTGCTGATCTCAAGGTGCAGGAGGAGGAAGAGGAAGAGGATGCAGGTGGTGGGCAGGAAGAGGGAGGCCCCATCGATGCAGCTTATCAGCAAAATGGAATAGAGCAAAGGAACACTGGAGAGTGCTGGAGGGCCAGCCCAGGCCAGAATAAAGGTGTCAGTGATGCATGAACTGAAAGGTGGCCACGACAAAACAACATGCACAGTTGTATGTCACATCACAGGACAAGAGGGCATGCAATGAGAAGCTGGAAAGGAAGGGGACGTTTAAGAGAGATGTGAGGAAGTACTTCTTCACTGAAAGAGTCATGGATGCTCAGAACAGTTTACCAGTGGAGGTGGTGGTAGCAAAAACAGTGGTGTATTTCAAGCATGCATGGGAAAGGAACAATCACATCTTTGTACAAAAGCAGAGGGGGGGTAGTAGTAGTCAGGGATCAGATACTGTAGGTTCTGCAATGACAGTATAAACAGTGACTAACTGGACAGACTAGGTGGGCAAAACAGTCCTTATCTGCTGAAAATTCTGTTTCTATCCCATTTGGAAAGCATAGTTCTGTTTGCACTCATAAATGCCAGAAGGCAGTAAGTAAGATCAGACACCCCCTGAGCTATGGCCAGATAGGCAGCAGGGAATAGGCAATGTTTAACCCAAGCCTGGCATTTACTGATTTGTAGATTAAGGTGATGTGTGTGGGGAAATCAAGTGAGGGGGTCACGTATAACTCCCAGATACCTGAAACTGCTCACTTAGTGAAGTTTCCGAACTTAAACAGGGACTCCAGTGTACAAAGCAATGAGATTGATTCTGGTAGTGCAGGAACTGTAGAATAAAACAGAGAATTTAGATTTATATAGTGCCTTTCATACTACTGTATCTCAAAATGCTTTAAAAAAACAAGTTATATTACTGCAGAGACTGTAGAATAGAACTTGGATTTATAATTTATTTATATATTTAGATTTTGGTAACCGGGTAAGCCCACTGAGACCAGAGATCCCTTTTTCAGGGGCGACCTGGGATTAGTGACAGAGAGTACATATCTTGGCAACATTAAACAGTAGTCTTAGGTATACATTTGTAGATCCAGAGTGTACATACATAGCAGAATTGTATCGAATGACATTGGGTAAGAAACATAACAAGGAGAGGGATACACATGAGTAACTGTAGGACAGCGTTAGCTGAGTACATAGGAGGTCACAGGGGGTACATAGTTAGGTATTAACATACATAAGTTTATGGTTTGTACATGGTACACATTGGGTAACATCATTGGCCCAGGGAGCAGAGGGTTCCACTGGTCTAAAAAATGGTTTCATAGTACCTTAGCAGTTTACAAAGGGGATGTTATAGGAAAGCAGTTGAAGTTGGCGCCAAAGGTCACAGAGGGGTGATCATGGTAAGGGGCTAACGGTTGCACCCACAGAGGCTAAGTTCGAGAAGATATGCTTTGAAGCCAGATTTGAACCCTAGGAGAGAAGGCTTGTTGACTAGAGTCGTGAGGAAGGAGGCATTCCATAATGGGGGCAGTGGTGGAAGGAGCGTTTGCCTTGATTGGTACGAACCCGGGGGGTGGCAAGGGGACATCTAGCCGAGGATCGAAGGAACGGTGCTGGGTCTTTGGGATGAGTAGATCACGCAGGTGAGGAGGAGGACCAAGGGAGGTGAATTTGAAAGCAAGGCAGGCAGAGGAAGTAGGCCAGCTTGTGCCGGAGGGAGGGCCAATTTAGATCTGCTAAGGCCTCGCAGTGATGCCTCCTAGGGAGAGAGTTAATAGCGAAGCGAGCCACTTTATTGTAGAGTGTGGAGAGCTTATTGAGCTCAGACACTCGGATTGACTGCAGTAGTGGGGCACCATAGAGGATTGTTGGGAGGAGATTGGAGTTGGCGATTGCGCGACGTGCCTCGCTAGTGAGGGAGTTTCCCAGATGATAGAGGAGCCCCATCTTCTGGTGAATGGTTCAGGTTAGGGAGGTGATGTGGTGTTTATATGTCAGCTCCTGATTGAGGAGGACACCTAGGTACTTGAACTGATCCAGGACCTCAACCCTACTCCCTAGGGCTGACGTGAGCTTGAGTAGGTCACTTCTGTTAGCCCCGAACCGTCTTGTCCCGAACAGGACGGCCTTGGTTTTGTCGTTATTCATTTTTTAGAGAATTTGCTGAGAACCATGCCTCAAGGTCAGAGAGACAGGCCTGCAGCTTAGTAGAGATGACATTGGGGTGAGGGTCGCTGAAGTAGACTACGGTGTCATCTGCGTAAAGAATGAGGTTACTTGGCCCACAGCCTCCCTCGATGTCATTTAAGAACAGTGAAAATAGTAGGGGGCCCAAGATCGAGCCCTGGGGTACCCCTGAGACCATGGGTCTTTGGCCGGATTGAGAGCCCCTCCAACGGACTTTCTGTGTTCTGTTAGTCAGGTAGTTCTTGAACCATGAGAGGGCATATGCTTCCAGACCAAGTTGCCAGAGCTTAGAGAGGAGGAGTTCATGGTTGACCATGTCAAAGGCCTTGGATAGGTCGATGAATAGAGCACCTGTTGGGAAGCCTTGGTCCATGGCCTTAAGAATGTCAGATGTGAGTCGGATTAGGGCAGTGTCAGTGCCATGGCCTTTTCTGAACCCATGTTGAACATCGGAGAGTAGTAGATGCTGTTCTAGGTAGTCCTGTAGTTGATTATACACGAGCCTCTCCTGTACTTTTCCAAGAGAGCTGAGAAGGGAGATTGGCCTGTAGTTTCCCGCAAGGTCGCAGGGACCTTTTTTATGGATAGGGACAATAGTCGAGACCTTCCATTTGGTAGGGATGGTTCCTTCGAGGAGTGACCTATTAATCAATAAGGTGACGGGATAGGCAATAGCTGTGGCAGCTGCTCTCAGCAGTCTAGGTTCTAGGAGGTCATGCCCAGGGGAGGAGTTGGGGTTTATTTTGAGGAGAAGTGTGAGTACAGTGGATGGTTCGACTAGTTTCAGGTGGAATTGGGGCCGTGGGAGGGTTCGGTCCCAGGGGATGAAGGGAGGGGACCCAGGGGAAGTTGTTGGGGAGGAACCTAAGGGGTTAGCGAAGTAGTCGGAGAAGGCTTCGGCAGCAGCCAAGGGGTCACTGGTCAGGGAGTTACTGACCAGAAGTGTGTCATTAGGTGAGTTTGGGGTACCCTTGATGAGGGAGTTAATGTGACCCCAGAATTTCTTGGGGTTACTGAGGTGACCTGTTTGAAGGTCCCTTAGGTACTGTGATTTAGCCTGTTTAGAGGTTTTCTTGCAAAGATTCCTCAGTTCCCTATACTTCTCCCATTCAGATGTACCGCCAGAAGACTTGTAGAGTCCCCAGGCCCTGTCACGGAGTAACATAGTTTTCTTAAGGTTAGGGCTCAGCCATTTGTGGCACTTTCCCTGAACCCTTAGCTGCTTCCGAGGAGCACGTAGGTTAGCCAAGGACAGAAATGAGTTGGTGAAGTAGTCGAGTGCCTCATCAAGTGAGGGGAGAGAGAGAGATGATGGGGTTCCAGTCAATAGTCCCCAGGGCAGAGCAGAAGTCAGCAGGGACAAACCTGCTAAAATTCCTTGCTTCTATGATGCTAGCAGGGGTTTTGCAGGGTTTATTGGACCATATACAGAAAGTTGGAGAGTGGTCACTGAGAGAATCAGACATGAACCCGGCAGTAAGTATGCGGTCAGGGTAGGAGACTAGAGCCCAGTCAATCAAGGAGTGGTTGCCAGTTTTGGCATTGTGTCTGGTGGGGAGGTCAATGACTTGGGTGAGAGAAGAGTTGAGTACTAGGTTCTTGGTCGCAGGAGACCCTAGGGCCAACCAGTTTAGGTTGAAGTCCCCAAGGAGGATGACCTCTCCCAAGGGATACTCCTCAAAGGAGTTGATTAGGGGTTCAAGGGAAGTGACAGCTGAGTGGGGAGGGAGATAGGCGCAACCTATGTAGAGGGGCTTAGTGTCACCAAGGAGCACTTTAAGGATTAGGATCTCGCTGTAGGGGTCATGGGAGGCAGGGTGGTCGACCTGCGAGGCATTCAAGGAGGAGTTGAGGTAAATGAGAACCCCACCTCCTCTTTTTTTTCCCTCTCTGTCCTTTCGGAAAACTTGATAGCCGGCTAAGTCCACTTCATGTGGGAGGATCTGGGGTTTGAGCCATGTTTCAGTGACCGCAAGTATATCAGGTTTGTACAGCATTGTCCAGGCCTCCAGGTCGTGGATTTTGTGCCTTAGGCTGCTGATGTTCATATGCACCAACTTGATCCCCCTAGAGTTTACCCAGAGGGGGTTAGTAGGGTCGGTCAGGGTAAGATTGGGGGAGTAGGGGCCTGGGTTGGGTTCAATGTCCCCCCCTAGTGCCAGCTTGAGCCTGGCATAAAAGCCCAAGTCCTTCAAGGGGATGAGTGGACAGCTCCAGTGGTCAGGGATGCGGAGGAAGGGAGACAAGTAGGTGTGGTGTCCTTTCAGGGAGGGACAGGCAGGGGTGAACAATGCCATTGGGTGGAGTCTCCGTTGGGCATATGTGGAGTGGAAGGTGGAAGGTAGGTTGGTAGGCCCTTTCGGAAGAGGCCTATGTGTGCTTTGGCAAGGCTTATTTGATCCGTCCCTCAGCACAGGAAGTCCAGGGGGGTATATAGGGTAGGAGACCTTCTCAGAGGGGGGGCAGTCACAGGGGAGGGGGAGGACAGTGTAGGATAAATAAGCTGAGTGTTCAGGACCCACCCATGTCAATAAATAATCCATGGTATAGATCTGAGGAAGTCTCAGGACTCTGGGAGTAGTGTGCTTGCAGGTAACTTTTCTAGGTGATCAGGGGTAGTTAGTCTATAGTGAATTAGGCTATAAGCAGGGCCACGTTTGGTAGGTTTGTGCACTAGACGAAGGCAGTGATCAGAATATCTTTTGTTTTTTATTTTTTGTTCTTTCTCTATCTCTCTCTCTGATGGCTTGATAACTAGCAGCAGATGTAACAGGCAGAGTCTGGTAGAGCGGCCACTAGCGTTAGCAGCTGATAAGCTGCAGATGGGAGAATTGGCTGATAGGTTTTTTCACATCACGTGACAAAACCTATAAAACAAAGAGCTCACCAAGGGCGGGAGCCGCGAGCGCCAAGCGGGCCAACACCATGCTGTGAGCAGCGAGCCCAGCACAGTTACCTCTGCCTCGGGACTCCGGGGGCGCCCACACCTAGTGCCAGCTTTCATAACACTGTATCCCAAAGTGCTTTACAGAGCAGTACATTAGATTCTGGAAGTGAAGAAACAGTAGAATAGAAAATAATTTGGATTTATATAGTGCATTTCATACACACTGTACCCCAAAGTGCTGTACAAAGCAATGTGTTAGATACTGGTAGTGCAGGGACTGTAGAGTAGAATAGAATTTCGATTTATATAAATGCACTGTGTGTCCCAAAGTGCTTTACAAAACAATGAGTTAGATAATCGTAGTGCAGGGACTGTGGTATAGCATAGAACTTGGATTTACAAAGGACCTTTCACACACACTGTATCCAAAAGTGTTTTACAAAGCAATGTGTTAGATACTGATAGTACAGTGATTGCAGAATAGAATAGAACTTCAATTTATATAGTGCCTTTCACACATACTGTATCCCAAAGTGCTTTATGAAGCAATGCATTAGATACTGATACCGCAAGGGCTATAGAGTAGAATAGAATTTGAATTTATACAGCATCTTTCACGCATACTGTATCCCAAAGTGATTTATGAAGCAGTGCATTAGATACTGGTAGTGCAGGGGCTGTAGAGTAGAATTTAATTTGGATTTATATAGCACTTGTCATACACACTGTATCCCAACATGCTTTACAAAGCAATGAGTTAGATATTTGTAGTGCAGGGAATGTGGTATAGAGTAGAACTTGGATTTACAAAGGACCTTTCACACACACTGTATCCTAAAGTGTTTTACAAAGCAATGTGTTAGATACTGGTAGTGGAGGGACTGTAGAGTAGAAAATAATTTGTATTTATATAGCACCTTTCACACATGCAGTATCTTAAAGTGCTTTATAGAGCAATGTGTTAGATACTGGTAGTGCAGGGACTGCAGAATAGAATGGGATTTGGATTTATATAGTGCCTCTCATACTCACCTTATCCCAAAGTGCTGTGTTTATTTATTTATTTTGTTTTCAATACCAGGTAAGATATGCTAGGCACTCATGTCCCTTCTATCAGGCACAATCTGGAAGAGTTATAGGAGAAGATAAAGACAAAAACTACAATTACACATTGATAACAATGCATGTTACATTCCAAACACAATAAAAGATCATACAGTAAATACCATAGAGTATAACTGACCAATATGAGGCAAGTTTAGGACATTCCCAGAATATGTGAACATTTTTGCCCACTTGCTGACATCCATCCAGCAGAAGTGTGTGTAGGTTGTTGCAAAATGTTTAGTTATTATTGAAGTTCTGGAATAACATTATATTTTTTCTGTTGATAAGTGGCTGCTGCAGTAGTGGGAGTGTATCCCATAGTAAAGTATTGGCCATTCTTTGTTGTAAGGATTCACCTTGTTTCTGAATGTCCCCTGTATGCAGTCTATATGATGAGAAGTGATAGACTGCAGGAGTCAGTAAACTTGTGCAATCAGACCTTTGCTTGAGGGGGAGTGTAGGTATAAAGTATTGTCCTGTTGAAAGGGAGTGGATGGCATTGTCAAGATTTATTTAATTGGTTCTTGGTTCAAAAAAATATGATTTTGTAGATATTGAAATAGATGTTGAATCAGTAGCCCAAATTGCAGTTGCAAGTCTTGAAAAGTACTAAAGTCCCCATCATGATGAAGTTGTGTCAATCTGATAAGTCCTTTGCATTTCCAGTCCATGAAGCCATGATCTGTACTGGATGGAGGAAATCCCTGGAAGTGAACAATGGATATGAGACTGCAACTGTTGTTCTGGAGATCATTATCCTTAAAAGAAAAAAACGTCCACCTAAAATCAGCCCCCACCTCAGCGTGAGGTAGGGCCCGATTAGCATTTTTGCAAATAGTTGACCGTTTTTTTCACTTACAGTGACTGCAGTTATTTAGAATTTATCTGGTTGACCCTGCTGTCCATTCTGCTGGCATTATGAACTCAAGAGCCCCTAGTGGTGTGTCCACAACCTCCCGCGGCTATCCAAAGAATGAGGTATGATGCGGGGAGCAACTGTGGGAATGTCCATAGGGTTACTGTATACTCAGACCTTTTAATAGCTCTAGTTTGGAATGTACCTGTCTCAGTGCTATACTGAGGCCAGGTGTAGACTGACAGTCAAGCTGTAAAGAGATGCAGGTGCATGGCATATGTGAAGAACATGTCAGTTTGAGACTGAACATTTTAGAGATTAGAACAAATATATAGTCTTTCCCTCCTTGATGACTGAAACCTCAGATTTCAGAAAAGCTGTTGACAGAGGATGTTAAGTTAAGAATATGAGACATCTGAGGATTGTTCAAACTCCAGGTGAGGAAAGATCCCAGGAGGTGTTAAGAACACAGCTGATGTCACCTCCAAGTACGGTATGAAATAGTTTGCAGATCTGGATGGATTTTGTTTTAAAGATGGAGAGAATTAAAGTGGAAGAGTCTTTATTTGCACCAAACAGAATATATTGAGAATACACATTTTTCTAGCATATAGAGAACCAGTGACCAGAATACACCTGTCAGCAAGATCTTCCACATGAGTCTGTTGTTCAAATGGGACTTTGTTATGAATAAGAATTGTAGCTCTAGCTTTCTTCCTTACAGGATTAGGTACAGAAAACATATGAACATATGAAATTTGCCAGCAGATAAAGGCCTAGAGGTCTATCAAGTCTGCTCAAATGTACAGCTAGCACCCCTTATTCTGCAGCTGCCCTTCCCTTCCACCCTTCCCCTTCATTGACCCTCCCCCTTGTCCTGTCCCATCCCCTTTTGAAGCAGTACACTGTTCTACAGGATACCACTTCTGCAGGTAACGCATTCCACCCAGCCACCACCCTGTCTGTAAAAAGTGTCTCCTTATCTCCTTCCTGAACATTCTCCTCCAGTCTCATATCATGGCTCCTGGTGTCCCTCCCTTCCCTTACTTTGAACAGCCCTCTGTACCTGTCTTTTTTATTCCTTTCATGTACTTAAAGGTTTCAATCATGTCCCCCGTCCCTCCTCTCCTCCAGCGAGTACATGTTCAACTCCCTCAGCCTCCTGTCATATGATAAGTCCCCCAGCCACTTGATCATCTTTGTTGCCCTGTGTTGCACCCCCTCCAATAACATAATGTCCCTCTTCAGATACGGGTGCCAGTACTGCATGCAGTACTCCAGGTGCGGTCTCATTAATGACCTATACAGTGGCAGAATCGCCTCCTCCCTCCTCGAAGATATACCCCTTGAAATACAACCCAGCATTTTGTTGGCCTTTGCAGCTGCCTTCCTACATTGTGCCGAGTTGTTCATTGACCCTGTAATGAGCACCCCCAGATCCTTCTCCTCCTCCTCTGTCTGGGCTAGCTGCACTCCCCCCAGCTGGTAACTCCTCCTTGGGTTCTTTATCCCAAACTGCAGCACCTTGCACTATTTGGCATTAAACCCCAGTTGCCATGTGTCTGACCTGGTTTCAAGCTTTGCCAGATCATCCTGCAACCCCTTCCATCCCCCTAGGTCATCTACCACTGCTCCTACCTTGGTATCATCAGCAAACAGACTGATCTTGCTCTTGATCTCCAATGATATGTCTGCAATGAATATGCCAAACAACACTGGTCCCAACACCGAGCCCTGTGGAACACCACTCATCACTGTCCTTGGGTGTGAGAGCTCCCCACCCACCACCACCTTCTGTTGCCTTCCCTGAGACCTTCCCTACTCATCCACATGACAATTTTTGATGTTGAGGTCGACTTAAACAGATTTCCTGCAGATAGCATATTTGACCTTTAAGTCATGCTTTTTCCTTCATAATTGTAACATGTTTGATAAGGGAATTGAGGCATTTAACATTATAAATAATAGTAGAACTATGTTATGTCCAGCCATGAGGGAATGAGAATATAAGTCATCTGATTTTCACATGCCACAACATGGTGAGAAAAACTTGTTCCTCATTTTCTGAAAATAAACCAATAGGCTTTTGAACATGAGAGATGTGGATCAGAAAAACACTCTACTGCTGGTGGAGCTTCAAGAACAAGTCTTGGAAAAATAAAATTAACCACAACTGGTGGATCAACCAAACAGGTACAGCATTCCTAGGAAGGAGAAGCAAACTATTACTTTCACTGGTCAAGAATAAAGATGGAAGAAGCTGGAAAATTCTACTCCTCAAAGTATTTTATTTATTTATTTAAACAGCGGTTTGGAAAACCTTTGAGCCATAGGCTCATTTACAAAGGTACATTGTCACAGTAAGACAAACGAAAATGCACAGTATAATAGTATAACAGTAACTTAAGACATAGATACAAACAAGCTGGTACAGGTAGGATTGATGCAAACAACACCAGAGTTATGTTGTCCTTAGCAGCTTAGTAGTAAGCTTTGTCATAAGTATTGAGTACGGCTTTGACTAGTGGCAATTACAGCCAAGTAAGTACAGGCAAGTAGATCCAAAATTGCCCCCCTCCCCAAAAAAACTCTGCAAGATGCAGAGTTTGACAACTTTGCTAGTGGAGTTCAAACTCCTGATTTTGCGATCTGTCTCAACTCTGTATCAGAGGTTATTGGTCTCACCCCACCCCATGCCAATTGCCTATATAAAATAAAACTGAATCCCTGCCTATTGGCTAGTGGTAACTCCCCCCACCCGAACCCATGCCCATATTTTATTTTTAATTTCCTGGTGGCTAATGGACCCCCACAATCCCATGCCCATATTTTTTTATTTCCTGGTGTCTAGTGGACCCCCTCCCACTCTGGCAGGTAGTGGTCCCCCACCCTGCTCCCCCATCCCAACTCTGATGAGCAGGTAACAAGCTCTGTCCACCACTCTCCACAATCCATGGCCAGCGGCCACCTGACAGAAGCTGCCAATCAATGAATGAGTGAGCTCATTCATTCACTGACATCTCAATTGGGCAGCCACTGGCCATGGATTGTGGAGAGTGGTGGACAGAGACTATTGCTCACTTGTCAGGGTTGGGGTGGGGGGAGTTGGGTAGGGAACCACTACCTTCCAGAGTGGGGTGGATTTATTAGATACCAGGGAATAAAAGAAAAAATTATGGGCATGGGTTTGGGAGGGGGGAGGGTCAACTAGATACCTTGGAATTAAAAATAAAATATGGGCATGGGTTTGGGAGTGGGGGAGGGTCTGCTAGACACCAGAGAATTAAAAATAAAATACGGGCATGGGTTTGGGAGTGGTGGGAGGGTCCACTAGACACCAGGGAATTGAAAATAAAATACATGCATGAGTTCTGGAGGAGGGGAAGGGTCCACTAAACACCACAGAATTAAAAATAAAATATGGGCATGGGTTCAGGAGGGGGAAAGGGTCCACTAGACACCAGGGAATTAAAATTAAGAAAAGGGCATGAGTTCGGGAGGGTCCACTAGACACCAAGGAATTAACAATAAAATATGAGCATGGGTTCGGAAGGGGGAAGGGTCCACTAGACACCAGGGAACTAAAAATAAAATACAGGCATGGGTTTGGGAGGGGGAGAGGGTCCACTAGACACCAGGGAATTAAAAATAAAATACTGGCATGGGTTTGGGAGTGGGAAGGGTTCATTAGACACCTAGAAATTAAAAATAAAATACAGGCTTGGGTTTGGGAGAGGGGTGAGGATCCAGTAGCCACCAATGAATATTCTTTTATAGCAAATTTGACATTTTCTTTTGCTTGTTTTTTTTTTTAAGTGAAATTGCACTTAAGAAAACAAACAAAAGCAAAACGAGGTCACAATTGGCGAATTTGCTATGAAAGAGGAAAACTTTGCAAAATGATCCACAAGGCGGATTTGGGGACTTTGCAGGAAATTCACCCATGAAGTAAAACTTCATTGCATCTGTAGTCATGAACCCACTTTGTTCAGCTCCAAGAGAAATGGTCCACAATAATAAGGGAAATACCCATTGGACTGGCTATCTGCCAAGTGCCATAATGTGAGGGCACTTAAGGGTAGTGCCACACATGTGCAGACAGACTCCCTCCCCAGATAAAAATTTGAAATACTAGGGGTGTGTGAATACTGTACCTTATCCTGAATATTTGGACAGATTTGCTGTTCTGGGGCCCCATATATTCAGTTATTCAGTATTCACAATTAGGGTGATGTTCAGAAATAAAAAAAGGAAAAGAAACAGCACCCTTCCCTCCTCACTAGCACAGAGCTTTTTAAAATATACCATCCCTTCATTCCCTCACCCTCACTTGGAACCCTATCCCACTATCCTCCTCCCAGCACCTTCATTTTGAGATAGATAGATAGATCATGGAGACACTGCTGAAAGAAAGGATAGTGGCACACCTGGAATCCAAAGGTACCCAGGATCTGAGGCAACACAGATTCAGGGCAGGAAGGTCTTGTCAAATAAATCTGATGGATTTTTTTGAGTGGGTGACTGGGGAAGTGAATCAGGGAGGGGCGGTACACATCACCTACCTAGATTTTAGTAATGCCTTCGATACCGTCCCACACAGAAGGCTGGTTAATAAGTTGAGTAGTCTGTACATGGGGCATAAGGTGATACATTGGGTTAGAAACTGGCTGATGGACAGAAGGCAGAGGGTGATGGTAAATGGTATCCAATCCAAGGAGAGAGAGGTGACGAGCAGAGTACCACAGGGATCAGTACTGGGACAAGTCCTGTTCAATGTCTTCATTTGTGACATTGCAGAGGGGCTGGAAGGAAAGGTCTGCCTATTTGCAGATGACAGCAAGATCTGCAACATGGCGGACACTCCAGAAGGGGTGCAGAAAATGAAGAGGGACCTGGAGAAGCTTGAAAGATGGTCAGAGGTATGGCAACTGAGGTTCAATGCAAAAAAGAGCAAGATAATGCTCCTAGGTAGGGGGAACCCTGGGGAGAGTTACAGAATGAGGGGAGGTGCTGACTGTCACCAAAGAGGAAAGGGACCTAGGGGTTATCATATCTGGTGACCTTGAGGTATCAAAGCAGTGCACAAAGGCTGCAAGGAGGGTCAGTGGCATGCTGGGGTGCATAGGCAGAGGTATTACTAGCAGGAGATAGGAGGTAGTGATGCCATTGAATAAAACACTGGTAAGGCCTCATCTGGAGTACTGCATGCAGTACTGGAGACCACACATGTGTAAGGACATAAACAAGGTGGAGGCTATTCAGAGAAGGGCTACAAAGATGGTGCATGGCTTGCATCACAAAACATAAGAGGAGAGACTAAGAGACCTCAATATGTACTCACTGGAGGAGAGGAGAGAAAGGGGGACATGATAGAAACTTTCAAGTACCTCAAGGGCATAAACAAGGTGCAAGTGGGGGATCTTTTCCAGTGTAGAAAAGATATCAGAATGAGGAGACACAATATGAAATTGAAGGGGGGTAGATTAAAGGGTAACTTGAGGAAGTCTTTCTATAGAGAGGGTGGCAGATGCTTGGAACAGTCTGCCACAAGAGGTGGTGGGGAAAGCACAGTGGAGGGGTTTAAACATGCCTGGGACAGGCATAAGGGAACCTTGGTGGGGAGGGAGTGATAAAAAGCCTTTGATCATTTAGGGTCAGTGGACACATACATGTATAGAGCATACAAGGAGACTGGATGGCCCTAGCGGTCCTTATCTGCCAACAATTTCTATGTATCTATTTAATAATCCATCTTCAGCTGCCCAGAAACACTTTTATTGCCAAAGTCCTTTGGTACTTACTGTACAGATGCTGAAATCCTCTTTTCTCCACTGTGGCCTTCACGTAGGACATCTGTTGCACTCGTGCAACGGAGAGTCCCAAATGGTAACCAACACTGCAGCACACAGAATTTTGCAACTAAACCAACATCCCCTTAGTTTCTTGTGGGATCTCCCAATAGGGTGCCTGAAAATCTTCCAATTTTGCTGAAAAATCCACAAGGTTGTACAGGATCCAAACTACTAGGCTTTTGCCTCGAACGCTCTCTCCAACACCCACCATGAGCAAATACATAGTCCAGCACAGACTTAGAGGTGGGGTTTCCATAGAACAGTCCAAAAACATGATGTCATGCAGATGAGCAGGGGCACACTCACTCTCTCTCTCTGTCTTTCTCTCTGTTGCTCTGTCTCAGAGACTCTTCGAGCTGTGGGAATGAGTTTTAAAAAGCAACTGCCTTTTTTTTTCTTCAAAATCCACAAAGCAGTTTTATAGTCTTTTTAAGTTGAAACTCACACTGACACAGCAAATTCCACACTGTTCTCCATAAGCACTCCTGCAAGCTCACTGGGGGCACTTAATTAAACAGCAAACATTTTCCACAAAATCACCCTGCAGCTTGGCAATTTTGACAGATTTTACAGTTTTTAAGGACTTTAAGCAGATTTTCCAACAGTTCCACAAGCAGTCTCTTAACTCAAGCAGGTTTTGGCATGAAAATTCCACAATGCAATCCACTTTCCAAGGTAGTCCATACACAGTTGACAATTTTCAGAGCAGGTCACAACTTTTTTCTCACAGAAAAACAGTTCATTGGATGAGCGCACTGCCACCAGATAATAAGACCACAACCATACCCTTGCATGGCAACTGTACTCTCTTCCAAATCCAAGGAAAAGCCCCCAGTTTTGTAACCCCAATCCCCCCATTTTGTACACAGACAATGCAACAACCACAGCTGGCAGAAAAATATATTACCCCTGGCATTAGGACAACACCTGGTTCGGGCATCTCAGATGTCAGGGGGAAGGGCACAAAACAACATTTCTATTTAAACCCAGATCAAGAGAGTAGTGCCAGGTCTGTGGTGTGTCAACTAAGTCTGAGGGGGCCCCAAGTATACTGGTCACACAGAGATGGAATGTTCACAAACAGGAATGAGATTGTACTGTATGGCTTTTATTCCAGACAGATGGTACTGTAATAGAAAAGGGTGGTGCCCCCAGGTTTTGACAAGTACAGACTCGTCCACAAAACACACTCTTGCAGTATTGAGACTTTTCACATTATAACATTTACCAAACTGACATCCATCCCATTATTTAGGGACCTCTGGACTTTTCCAGAGCATTTTTAGAGGATGTTGCCCCAGCACTTAATTTCAAACACATGACTCTTTCCATAGCAACCAGTTAGGTCTCTTTGCAACCTGAACTGAGTGGTCAGCTCAACTCTGGCCAAAGCTAGACTGTCTTTGCCATTACATTTTTGGAAAACAGGATTCTTCAGGCACACTGTGGCCAGAGAAGACAATCCTACACAACACATCCTTGTGCAAGGGTTCCAAGAACCTGTGTCTGAACCTTGCTGGGCTCCTCGCAAGGCACCAGCCAACTCAAACTCGAACAGCAAATGAACCTTGTATATTAAGCATTGTTGTGCCCACAAGACATTTGTAGAAAATCACATTTTTAACTACACAGTTCCCACATTCTGTAGAGGTCTTCTTCCAGAGACCCTCCCATAGCACTTTGGAAAGTCACAGCAGTAGCTGCACATAACCGCAAGCTTAAAGGCTTTTGAAGTGCTGAACTGAATGACAGAATCCCAGACAAGTTACATTTAAATGTCCATGACTTTTGGTGTAAAACAGTCAGTCTCTGGCTGGGCAGCACTTGGAAGTAACCTGGTGAAAGGGAAATAGTCCCACAGTACTCACTGACACTGACTCCAAATTATCTCACACAGTTGTAAAGAAATTCACCCCCTGAGGGGCCTTGTAAAAGAAAGGTCTCCACCACGACCAATTGCTGACACTTCTAAGGTGAGAAAACAAACAAACAGAGGGGTCCTACCTCTAAAGTTGGCCTTCACAATGCAGAGGATCAACTTACACACACTTGTCTCTGAACTCTCCAAGCTCCAAACTGATCTCTCCTACTGAGTGAGAACTGCAGCAGGTTCCACAAACACAATGTGGCCCATGCTGCTGCGAGAGTTCTAAATGCAAATAAGCGCACGTCACACAGCAGCACTAAGCAGAGAGGGCTTATTTGAAACCCTACAAGGATTCAACCTTTTTGTGTGCTGTCCAGCCTACCTATACTAATACTGAAGGGGTCCTAGTAACCCAAGGGGAACCTGGGTGTTACAGACACCATTTATATTTTTTGATAATTATCAAGAAAGCAGCAGAATTTTTTTTTCATTTTTTTGACAGTCAAATGTGAATAACTTTAAAATGAAAAATGTTAGAATTATATTGTGAGCATGAAGTCCGTCCAGCACAAAAATATCTACAACATGAGAGCTGTTTAATTTATAGATATATTTTTGAATTTTTGTAATCAACACAAAATGGCTGAAGATTCTATTTTTATTCACTTTTATTGAGGAACAAATCTCCCCCTCCGCCCAAAAAAGGAAAAACAAAAGAATTGTGCATCAGACTTTCTCATTAGGTACTTGCCATAATGCAAAGTTGGAGTGTCCATAGTAACTGCTTAGCAACCACTATGTTAAGTGGAGCTACACTGGGAAAACCACAAAGAGTCTATGTAAGTTTACATTAACAATTAAATAAATAAGCAGTTTGAAACAAAACTATCTGCACAATTCTAAAGGACCCCTATTATATAAATGGCATACCTAACAGAGACCTTTAGATTTATGATTTATTTTTTTGAGTTGTTTGACCTTGGGCACATCACTCATGGCTTATGCCACTCATGAGGTTACCCAAGGTCAAACAGCCGTTATGAAAATAAATCATGCATTCCACAGGTCTCCGTTGTGTATCCCTTATATATTAAAATGCGGGTGCTTGGGGGTAGAGGTGTGTGGGATTGGATTCTAACTGAGAATGGAGGGAGCCCCCGCTGGTGTATTGTATAGGATCTGGGCTAGGGAGGAGGGAGGGGGCTGTTTTCTTTAGCTTTTTTAAAGATAGTTTTTCCTGAATGGGGATGAATAGTGATACCATTCATTATTCGGATCCAGTAACGAACAACATATTATTCGTGGTATTCAGGAATACTGTTAATTTCTCATGCACCCCTAAGGAATACTACAGATGAAAAATAAGTTGTACAACAATGTGACAGGAGTAATAAAAGGGAGAAAATCCCCACTGAGAATGAATGGGGCAAATACAATGATCAAACAGTCACAGAAGTAATCATCCACTAAATATATAAGACCAGACATGTTTGGTTCCCATACTCAGGGCTCCTACCAGACCAAGTAGGCCGGTAGCTGTTAGTCTGGCAACCTCGGCATGTCCCCTTTGGGTGGTGCTTTGCAACACCAGATCAGTAAGGAACAAGACTAGAATTATAGTGGACTTGATCTCCTCGATGGATCTGTCTTGCATTATAGAGACCTAATTGAGTGATCACACTGCCCAGTTTTGGAAGGGTTTGTCTCATTCATGTTCTCTGTGGTTCACTGCCCGAGAAGGGATCACAATGGTGGGAGTAGGGTCATCGGTTTTAGATCCAACCTGAACTTTTCAGTGTATCTAGTGGAATCTACCTTGTCATTTGAATGCATGGCAATATGAGGGGGTCCAGGTGCAGGCTGCAGAATCCTTCTGGTGCACTGGCCTCTGGGGCATGATAGGGAATTTCTGCAGGAAGTGGCAGACTTCATTGATGAAAGAGAGTGCTGGAATCACTTGGTTGGTTCAAGGAGATTTCAATGCTTGGATCGACAATAAACTTTCACAGTTTGGCAGCACTTCCTCCAGGCAATCGATTGGCTAAGCCTAGCACAGGTTGTTACATCTGCAACCCACAGATGTAGTCACAGTTTGGAATTGGTATTCTCATTGGGGCTCAAGGCAGATAATCTCAATATGGATCTGATCGTGTGATTGGATCACTGCATGGTAAGGGTCTCATGTGGGACCCCTCCCAGTAGTCCACCCACTGTGGAGGTGGTCAGATACTTCCCTTTAAAGGAATTGTCTTCAGCAGGACTTCAGGTGGTGATGGACCTCTTGGGTGTGATGGTTGCTTGTGGGACAGGAATGGGAGTGACCATGATAGCTTATAATAGAGTCATTGCCTCAGGACTCAACTCTGTTGTACCAGTTCGAGTATTACCCAGGTCTTCTTGCTTAAGATCCCCATGGTTTGACAGTGAGCTCAGAGAGAGAGATGAAGACAGGGGTCAGAGGTTGGAGCATTGTTGATGGAGATCCAGGACTGGGGAGGACAGACTGGCTTTGAGGACTTACTACAGTGAGTACTAAAGGGCAATCTCACATAAGAAGGCAGAGTACCTGTTCGAGGAGATTGCTGGAGGGAGTAACAGACTGATTCAGCTCTTCTGGATGGTGGCAGGCTATTTCCTCCTACCTGTCTTCAGCCAGTTAGAGCAGTGACAGGTACCACATGTGATGAGTTTGCTATGTTCTTCTCTGACAGGGTGTCCTCTATCAGGTTGGGGATCTCCCCAATGGGGCTGTTGTGGCCCTGCAGAGAAAGTATGGTCATCAACAGGAGCAATCCTCCTGTTTTGAGTGAGTTTAAGCCAGTGGACTGGAAGAGGTCAAAGATGTGGCCCACTTTTTGTGAACTGGACCCGGGCCCAGCACATCTCTTAGTGGAGTCTGTAGGTCCATTATGCGCTGAGATTGTCCAGTGGTCACTGGTTCCCTAGTGTTCCCTAGTGCCTTGAAAAAGGTGCTGGTGAAGAAGCTCCAGAAGAAACCATCTTTTGACCCAGACGCTTAACAAACTGTAGACTAATCTCTAACCTTTCCTTTCTGGGAAAGGTTACTGAGACATAGATACATAGATACATAGATAGTTTTGGCAGAAAAGGGCCTATGGCCCACTCAGTCTGCCCATTTGAGCTTGTAAGTTCAGTTTATGTTTTCCAAGAAGTCTGTTGCCCCTTACCCCTGACCTCCAGAATTCCTTTATGTCTATCCCATGCATTCTTAAATCCTGTGATTGTTTCAGCCCCCACCACTTCCTCTGGCAGGGTGTTCCACTTGTCCACCATCCATTCTGTGAAGAAATTCTTCCTCACATTTCCTCTGAATCATTCTCCCTCCAACTTCATCCCATGCCCTTTAGTCCTGGAACATCTTTTTTGCTTAAAAATGGTGCATTCCTGCACCCTGTTCCTCCCTGTAAGATACTTGTATGTCTCTATAATATTCCCCCTCTCCCTCCTCTCCTCCAGGGAGTACATGTTCAGTTCCTTCAACCTGTCCTCATAGGACTTGTGATGAAATCCATGTACCATCTTTGTTGCCCTCCTCTGAACCTTCTCTACCCGGTCTATGTCCTTACGTAGGTAAGGTCTCCAGAACTGTACTGTGTACTCCAGGTGGGGCCTCACTAGTGTCTTGTATAGTGGAATTATGACCTCCCTTTTCTTTCTGGTGATGCCCTTGCCTATGCATCCCAGCATCCTATTTGCTTTACCTGCTGCCTTGTCACACTTTTTCCTTGCCTTGAGGTCATCAGAGATGATAACCCCAAGATCCCTTTCCTGCTTGGTGCATGCTGTATCCTCACCCCCCAACTGATATATTGTGCCAGGGTTTTTGTGCCCATTTGCATTATCTTGCACTTTTTTTGCTTTGAATTCCAACTGCCAAATCCCTTACCATTCTTCAAGTTTCTGCAGGTCCCTTCTCATTCTGTCTACACCCTCTGGTGTGTCTACTCTGTTACAGAGTTTTGTGTCATCAGTGAACAGTGAAATTCTACCTTCTAGGTCCTGCACAATGTCACTGATGAAGATATTGAATAGGACCGGTCCCAGCACTGATCACTGTGGTACCCCACTGGTCAATCTTCCCTCTGTGGAGTGACAGCCATTTACCACCACCCTCTGTGTCCTGCTGCCCAGCCAGTTACCTACCCACCACACTACTGTCCTGCCCACACCTATATTCCCCAGTTTGTGCAATAGTCTTCTATGTGGCACAGTGTCAAAGACCTTGCTGAAGTCCAGATAGGCCATGTCCACTGCCCTCCCCTGATCCACCTCCCTAGTCACCCAGTCAAAAAATTCAATGAGGTTGGTCTGACATGACCTCCCCCTGGTGAAACCATGCTGCCTTGGGTCCTGTAGTCCATTGACAACCAGATGTTCTACCAAATTCTCCTTCAGTAGTGCTTCCATGATCTTCCCCACTACCGAGGTGAGGCTGACTGGTCTGTAGTTCCCCGCTTCCTCTTTGTTCCCACTTTTGTATAAGGGGACTACATCTGCTATCCTTCAGTCTTTGGGTACCTCACTGTTTCCAGTGATAGGCTAAACAGGATAGCCAGAGATTCAGCCACCACCTCTCTTAGTTCTTTAAGGACCCTGGGGTGCACCCCATCTGGACCCATTGCTTTATCAACTCTTATTACTTCCAGTTCCTTCAGGACCCTTTCTCGTGTAAAGGGACTTGTGTCTCTGAAGCTCAAGGCAAATCTCTCTGCCTTTGATATCTAAGAGCCCCTCTAGTCAAGATTTAGGTCTAGGCACAGTATGAAGACCACACTAGTCAGGGTGCAAAATGATCTTATCATGGTGGGAGAGACAGGTGAATGGTCTATTCTCGTTCTATTCAACCTTTCCTCAACATCTGACACTGTGGACCATGGTGTGTTGTTGTATCACCTTAGGGCACTCTGTAAACTCTCCAGTACTGTCATTAGATGGTTTGAGTCCTTCCTCTCAGATAGAACACAGAAGGTTGTTATGGGGAATTATTCATTTTGCATGACACTCCTGTCATGTGGAGTTCCTCAGGGCTGGATACTCTCACCCATGTTGTTTGTGGTGTACATGTTGCTCCTGGGTGATATCATTAGATGTTTATTTATTTAGTTTTTGTTGACCGGGTAAGTGCACTAGACAAATCCTGCCTATTTTCAGGCACGACCCGGGGGACGGGGATACAGATGAATGCCAACTGACCTTGAACCAGATTAAGCTGTTTGGTGGTATTTCTAGTGAATGAGGGAAATTTGGCTAGGACACCAGGGAAATTCCCCTACTCTTTTTCGATAAGTGCCATGGGATCTTTAACATCCACCTGAACTACCACCAATCCAGGCAGATGGGAGCTCAGTTTAACGTCTCATCCGAAAGACGGCACCTCAGAAGTGCAGCACCCCTCTCATGCTGCACTACAGTGTCAGTACTGGGATATTAACCCAAGTGCCAGATGTGGTAACTGAACTTACAGCCCTCTGATCTCCCAGCCTCGGAGGAGAGTGTGTACCTACTGAGCCACTGACATGCTGTGTTACAGCATGGGGTTTCACTGCTATACAGATGACACCCAGCTGTAGCTGTCATTTGCACCCAGGATACAGAATGGTCTCTGTGCTGAATTCATGCCTGATTGAAGTCCAAGACTGGATGTCCTTTATCCAGCTAAGGCTTAATCCAGACAAGATGGAGGCACTGGTGGTTGAGCCTGGCATCACTTAGGTGCAGAGATGGTAGGAAAGGTGACTGGACTGATGCTTGGCTCCTCTCATCTCCTCTTACCACCTCTGCAAAGGTCTAGAATCTGGGTGTTATCCTGGACAATGGATTGACACTTGAGGCTCAGGTGTCATCTGTTGCCTGGAATGGTTTTTACCACTTTATGAATATCACCTGGATTAAACCTTCCATCATGCCTGATAACTTGTCCTCACTAGTACATGCTTTTGTGACCTCTAGACTCAACTACTGCAATGCTTTGTGTCGCAAGGTGAATGGAGGGGCTGTATGTTGCCTGCAGCTGGTGGAGAACATGGAGACCAGGTTACTGATGGGAATTCCAAGGTCTTGTCATGTAACCCAGGCATTGTGTGATTTGCACTGGCTGCCACTGAGGTGGCAAATTACCTTCAAGTTTGGTCTTTAGACCTAAAAAGCCCTACACAGACTGGGCCTAGCTACCTGTATGACCTCCTGATTCTTCATCGTACCCTCTGCACTCATTAGTTCTCTGAGGTGGGCCTCCTGGCAGTTCCCAGGGCATAGCTGAAGTCATCTCTGAGGTTGCTTGTGCAGCTCTTTGGAACTCATTCCAAGATTCTAGGCAGAGGATCCTCACTGAGGCCTTTAAGAGGGATCTGAAATCTCACCTCTTTAAGGAGGCTTTTAGTCTATAAGCTGCCTGACTTACTGGCTGTCTACCAGGGATCGTACTATAATGTATTACTATGTATTTGATTTGAACTATTTTTAGCTGATATTGTTCTATTATGAGCTTTGTTTATTTGTATTTATTGTTTATATATGTCTGACTTTTGCACAGTGCTGTACAACATCAGACAAAAGTGCTCAATAAATAAAGGTTTATTACTGACTTACTTACTAAATAACATGAGTAAAGGTTCAGTCCAAAGGGTGACCTGCTTATAAATCCAGGAATCATAAGTCATTTTAAGATCAATGCTGGAGTGGTAGGATTTTTGGACCAAAGTTAAATCAAGATATGAAGCCGAATAGTCAAGACCTAAGTTTCATTACAAAAATTCCAAAACCCTGAATTCCTGTTGAGATACTAGTGAGACACAGACATAATCATACAACCTCCCTTCTTTTCCTGTGTGCCACAGTTAGTAACTTGTGACCAAAAAATGTTAAGAATGCAAACACAATAGAGGCCAGTATAGTCCTTTGTCTCCCTCTAGTGGTGGTCAGGCCACATTAACATTTTTAAAGCAAGCAATGCAAATATCAAACCACTGATGCAACCCAGAAATAACTGCAAGCCAGGAGGGAGCCTACCCTTTGTCAGTAGCCATTAATGTAACCCTAGCCAGTTTATGGACCAAAACAACTGGCTGGCAAGTCGCTGCCCTAAATGCTCCAAACAAAGCAACATCCTTCTGCCATCCAGGTACACCCACAGCTGGGTGATCAAAGTGTTGTAAAGTAAAACAGACATTCAATTGTAACTAAAGCATGTACCCTGCTTGCAGTGGCAGAGGTTCTGGGATATACCATGCATAATAGCAGTGCTCAGAATGTGTCACAGCACAAGAAACCTGGCTGGGGCTAATGAAGAATTAATACAAAAGGAATGGCAGCTAGATTACAGTTTTTTTTTTGTTTAACTAAATAGAAATGTCTTAATAAATAATGGCACACAGGAAATAAAAGAGTACTCATGAAGTCTCAAAGTCAGTGCAGGATGGGAGGGTCACCAGCAGGAGGTATTTCTGTAGAATTCATAATGGGAGCAAACAATGGGGAAACACTGTCAGTAAAGTCAGCTGATAAGGAATCAGGACCCTCTGTAATCTGTGAAAGTACCTCTGGGATTTGTAATCTGGTATGGACAGATAAACCGATCACATAGGTTCATTTTCTTTTTTTTTTCATGATTTTGTGAAGCCCTTATCAGTGGGTATCCAGCACTGGAATGCTGAAAAGCAAGGGGTCCCTGCCCAGGTGATGTCCTGCTAACTCCCAAGCTGCCACCTTGATGTCCTGAGCAAAGTGGTCCTCTTCCATAAAGGATAACTCTATCCCTAGTTACTGGTTTTCAGGCATGGTGAAGGGAGACAAACGTTTAGGGCCAGAATCAATGAAGATTTGAAGTTTAGTATTGGAAAGCTCTTGAGAAAGTTAACATTTTTTAGTGCTTGACATGAATAATGTGGGGTCCCTGTTTTCTATACCCATGAACAAAGGGGTCTGCATACAGCTAACTCCCTCCTAAACACCCCCGCCATACCAGCTTCACTCATCTCCTGAAAAATTGATATAAAAATTTGTGTCATGTTAAGAGGTCAATACAATGCTTCCCTTTTAGTAAGGAGCCTCCTGCTAAAGTTTATTATGACAGTGCTTTACATGGAGTGAGAGAATGGAGCACATTTAAAACTTTACAACTGCTTACATGTAAGCTTAAATAGCAAGCGGGTGGGAAAACACTTCTTCCATGAAAGTATCACCAAACTGGCAGACTCATCAAGCTGCAGTCCACTCCCTTTCTGCTTTGTGTGCGCACATTTGAGAGGGAACAGATGACCTGGGTATCAAATGGTGCTATTCCAACTAGAAGGAACATTGCTCAGGTTGGTTGCTAATCCCTCTCATCTCATGTATATGCAGATACTGTATCTGGTTACTATGGTGACTGACTGAATGTGCACATGTTTGCGAAGGTGCAGGCAGCTCAAGGAAACTTTGAGGGGTGCTGCTGTGCACTGCTTGAATGTGAATACACACCTGGTACAACTAATTTCCTGAACTAGAGGCAAATCCTTTCTTTACCATAAGATACAGGATGCGGTTAAAGGACACTAACACTCCCAAATGGAACTGCCAGGACACAGGATATGGTGTCTGTACTGAATTCATGCCTGGCTGAAGTCCAAGACTGGATGTCTTCTAGCTGGCTAAGGCTTAATCCATACAAGATGGAGGAACTGATGGTTGAGCCTGGTTGTGTGCGAGGTGCAGACATTATAAGAAAGGTGACTGGGCCAATGCTTGGTTCCTCCCCTCTTACCACCTCTGCTAAGGTGATGAATCTGGGTTTTATCCTAGATAATGGGTTGGCACTGGAGGCTTAGGTATTATCTGTTGCCCCAAGTGTTTTTTTACCACCTTAGGAATACTGCCTGGATTAAACCTTTCATCCCACCTGATGACTTGTCCTCACTAGTACATGCTTTTGTGACCTCTAGACTCGACAATTGCAATGCTGTGTACCTCAGAGTGAATGGAGGGATTCTATGTTACCTGCAGCTAGTGCAGAATGCAGCAGTCAGGTTAATGACAAGCCTTCCAAGATCCTGTCATGTGACCCAAGTCTTGTGTGATCTGCACTGGCAGCCAGTGAGGTGGAGAATTACCTTCAAAGTTGGTCTTCTGATCTATAAATCCCTCTAGGGCCATAACTATCTGGATGACCTCCTGATTCCTCATCATACCCTCCACCCTCTCCATTCCTCTGAAGTGGGCATTGTGGTGGTTCCTAAAGCATGGTTAAAATCATCTGAGGGCAGGACCTTTGAAGTAGATGGCCCAGCTCTATGGTGCTCATATCCAAGATCCTTTTTTTTTTTTACTTTATTTTTTTTATTTTCTTAAAGACATATTCATTTAACTACATAAAGCAAAATCGAGAGAAAACTTTTAGAGATAAATAAATCATTTTAGTTATTAACTATAATAATAAAGTAACCATTTTATAGGGATTAAAATGTTTCACAGTATCAGATTATTCTAGAGCATTTTAGAAATAAAGAAAAGGAAAAAATCATGTGTGCTCCAAGCTTTTACATTCCAACAATAATATAAAGAAAGAAAAAATTAAATCCAAAGCTTTAAGATTATATATAAATTTTTTAAAGTCCCGACTTCAGCTTTATCAAAAAAAAAGGAGAAAGAAAGTATTTTTCTTCAAACTGGATGTATTCTGTAACTTCCAACTTCTCTTGTTCAGAATCTGTGGCCAGATCCTCCAGCAACTTAACGTTAGTTTCATAAAATGATTGTGCAGCATTCTGATCATCAAAGAAAAATGTTTTTTCACTGAAATTGAATTCTAAGATGAGCAGGTGCTAATAATGCAGCTGGTACTCCTGATTCTTTAAAGTCTGTCATAATGGGCAAAAACCTTTTCCATCTGCATTGGGTTTGCAGACAGAAGTCTGGATATAAATGAATCTGAGTTCCCTCATAAAAGATATTTTTCTTCTGTCTTGCCATTTGGAGAATTTTATTTATTTCCATTAGAGTCAGAAAAGTAATTATAATATACCTTGCTCCCAATTCTCTCCCATCTGGTTCCTTCAAATTACGCGATGGGTGAAATATTGCTTCCAAAGAAAAAGAAGTTTCCAAAGAAAATACTGCTGTTAATGCAGCTTCCACCACCTCTTTCAATTCAGCATTCGGGACACTTTCAGGAAAGCCAATAAGCCTCAGATTGCATCTTAAAATATTATTCTCAAGATGCTCCATCCTGGCTGCCTGGGCTATTTGTTCATGCAGTGTTGCATTAACTGCTCCTTCCAAAGTAAGAGTTCTAGCAGAAACTACCTTTATTTCTTTTTTGTTTAATTGAACAGCTTTCTCTGGACCCTCAAGTCTACTGTCAGTAACTGCACATCGAGAGGAGATTTCAGTTAAGGTAGTTTCAATCCATATAGTTGACTGTCTGACCTCTGATTGAAAATCCGATAGTAGGGTTTGTATAGAAGCTAAAGATGGTTTTGTTGCTGCTTTGGATTTACCACCCAGTTCTGGACGAGTCACTGATGTGGGAGAGTTTCCTGCTCCTTCTACTCCGGACTGACCCGTAGGCCCACGGACTGGAGCACCTCTCCCAACAAACTTCGGGAAATAAACTTATCCATTTTTAGCTGAAAATAAACCTCTCAACCACACAGAAAGCTTTACAAAGTTGAAAAACAAATGCGATTATTGTTTTGTGTGTATTTAGAGCATTTTCCAGCATCTAACTAGCAGAGCTCCACACAAAGACGTTTAGCTTCAAAAACAGCTCAACAGTGCCCCTCATCCAAGATCCTTGATGGAGACCCCCCCTCACTGGAGGTCTTCAAGAGAGGTCTGAAATCTCACCTCTTTAAGGAGGCTTTTGGTCCATCAGCAACCTGACTTACTGGTTGTCTACCAGGGATTGTATTATAACTTACTACTATTTACATAGAAACATAGACTTTGATGGCAGATAAAGACCACTTGGCCCACCCAGTCTGCCCATTTCCCTACCTATTGGATAAGCTGCTGATCCTGGTTAACCAACAGCCTACTTCCTCCTACCCCCCCACTAAAATTGCCTTATGTCTGTCCCATGCTTTCTTGAATTCCCCCACTGTTTTTGACCACACAACCTCCTCAGGAAGGCAGTTCCATGCATCCACCACCTCTCTGTGAAAAAAATACTTCCTCATGTTGCCCCTGAGCCATCCCCCTCTAACTTCAAATTGTGCCCCCTTGTTCTTGCACATCTCTTTTTCTGAAAGATGCTACCCTGTTGGACTTCGTTGTTTCTCTTGAGGTGCTTGAACATTTTGATTGTTAGCTGATATTGTTGCATTATAATATTATTTATTTGTATTTATTGTTTATGTACTGTAAGTCTGAATTTTTGTACAGTGCTCTGAGTCCCTGGAATGGGCGCTCCATGAATAAAGGTTTACTTACTTGCTTATTAAATTACATAAATAAATGTTCAGTCCGAAGGGTCACCACTAATAAATCCAGGAAACATAAGTAATTTTTAAGAACATTTCCAAACAGAACAGCCAAAGGAACCCCAATACAGTGGAATGGCAATTGGTTCACATTTCATCCTCCACTCAAACTCAGTATCCACTTGAGGTACCAACTACCTGGGTTTAGAAGTGAACTCGGGGCACTGGTGGGGTCAGCCAGGGGGAGAAGGATATAGTCTGAGGGACTGCTCTCCTCTCCTCTACTCTTCAGGGGTGGGGAATGTGGAGCTTGGCATGCACATGACCCCAGCAGAGGCTAAGGGGTAGGTAGTCTGGGGCTGCCAAACGTTCATGGAGGTGTGGCAGTCATGAATGTGTGGAAACATGCGATGTGTATAATGATAGCATTGTATGTCTGCACCTCCTCCCAAGAATAGGGAAAACATCTTACTGGCAGGATGAGATCAGTCCCTTGAAGGCTCTGTACCTTGCTCTCAAGGCCCTGTCCAAGTGTAACCCCACTGTTACCTGGGGTTACTCAAATTCCATTTAGATCTAGTGGCAGGCATGGAAAGACAGCTTGTGAGACACCAGTTAAATGGGTTTCACACTGTCTTACTCTGTCCTCAGTCTCAGCTGAGCTGGAGGGATGACATCACTTAGAATTCTCACAGCAGCATAAGCCACAGTGGAATGTTGCAGCAGGGAGTTAGGTTATAATGTTTGGGTTTTCAAAGTCAGTCTAGTGGGAGACTTAATGGAAGGAGGAGGTGTGCTGCAGTTGGCAGCCCCTCAGAGCCTAGCTCTGTTATAGAGCTACCACAGGAAGAGGGCATGTGTTCTCACCCTAGAGAAGGACGCAGAAGACACCAGTAGAAGTGGTTGAGACCGTTCCCCGGTTTGTTCCAGTGTCCCATACCTGGAGGGATGGGGGGGAAGACCAGCATTTCAGGGGCAATCCCCTGGCCCTGCTGGAAGAGGGAAAGCTGCCTGACTATAGAATTTGTACTGAGGAACCAGATGTGTGTTTTCTATGTGAGAAGCCCTGGGGCACCTGTGAAAGATGGTGAGTCTGCTGTGACATAGAGCTTATGTTTCACTAAGAGAGTTGTGTAAAAGTATCTGCTTCTGCGGGGTCAGGAAAGGACAGTCCAGTACAGTACTTTCAGATATGTGTATGGCTTGAAATGCATCTAACCAGTGGGGGTCTACAGGGATCGAAATAGCCACTTAGAGAACATTGCAAGTCAGGATACCAGTTACATGGAAAGTAGATTGTTAAATGTGACATACATTTCAAGATAGCAGCTACAAACAGAGAGTTCAAGGAAAGGTGTTAACTCCAAATGAATGGCAGGGTATGGATTTGGGAACAAGAGGTGGGAGACCCCCCCATCTGGAGTAACCAGATTTACCTCTATGGATTCACTTTGGGCACCTATAGCTTTCTCCCAGGCACTTGGCCAATGTCTGCAGAAAGTACCCAGATGTGGGATTAAGGATGTGTTTTATCCCTTTAGAGCTAGAAGCACTCATGGGTGGTTGAGGGAGCTACCAACAAAAGTCCATGACATATGGAAAAGTGTACTAGTGCTGGTCGAGTGCCATGCCAGGGAATCCAAGAATGAGAGTACCAGTTCAGGCATGGGAGCCCAGATGTGTTCAGAACCTGAGGGTTGTTGGGTGATGAAGAAGATGTGTTCTGACCTCTATAGATATGCATATCCAGTGAGTGTAGCCCCGTGGGGGTCTATCTTGCTTTGCATTCTTGTGTTGAAGTGAATAAAAGTCCCACTTTAGAATCCCACTCCTGGTTTGAACATTTTCAGTTATTGCTTCCTGTGTCCAGAATTACTTGGGTGCCCCGACTAGAAGTTCAAACCTAGCCCTGATGCCGAGTGAATGTTTTCTCCCCAAACCCAGGCTAGCCAGGTAGTGGGTCACAAAAATGGAGGCACCGTGCATAAATAACTGATAACACTAAACCTAAACCCTAGTTACACAAGGAAACCAGACCTGGATTGAGGGTGGGGGTTGTGAAACCTCACCAACCATGCCGGGGAGGGCAATTCCTGAGGGCAGACACATAGAAGCATAGAATTTGATGGCAGATAAAGACCTCTTGGCCCACCTAGTCTGCCCTTTTCCCTACCTAATGGATAAGCTGCAGATCCTAGTTAACCAACAGCCTACTTCCTCCTAGTCCCCACTAGAATTGCCTTATGCCTGTCCCATGCATTCTTGAATTCCCCCACTGTTTTTGACTCTATGACCTACATAGACAGAGGACAAGGTAAGCCCTGGAGGATGCCAGGATGATAGGGCCAGGGGGCCAGTAGAAGGGGACCAGTTTGACAGGGGGGAAAAGAGTAATAAATAATAAAACGTATGGACTGTGAGTAACAGCGGAAGGAAGTAGGAGCAGGACCAGATAAGCCACATCATTACTGCACCTTCTTAGAATACACCTATATTTTCACTGTTTTCCTATGTGGGTTGCTTGCTTTCTGTTTCATAAGATAGCATTGTACTACATTGTAACCCTACTCCCCCCCCCATGGCAACATGAATGACAGTCCTCACCCTTTGCTGGAGGGCGATTACCTGATTCATTATCTAGGGAGTCAGGGGAAGGCACATAACAACATTTCTATTTCTCCATGTCCCAGGGGAGATATCTTGGCAGTGGTGGGTTTACACAGTCTGAGTGGGCCCCAGTAAGTTAGACTGGTCACACACATAAATCAAATGTCCACAAATAGGCAAGGCAAGGCAATTTTATTTATAAGGCACCCAATCCCAGATACTCTGGGCGCCGAACATAAATGAGAACATATAGCAGTAAATAAAAACCTAATAAAACCTTATTTGAAACCATAGCAGAATTAAAATTCAACAAAACAAAAGATTCCAAGAGTCAAACTTTAGGGGACTGGCAAAAACTAAGGTTGGTT
The DNA here is from genome assembly GCA_016271365.2 of Neoceratodus forsteri. NCBI lineage: Eukaryota > Metazoa > Chordata > Ceratodontiformes > Ceratodontidae > Neoceratodus > Neoceratodus forsteri. Next base: position 45,642,635 of record JADMNL010000035.1, read on the forward strand.
AGGAGTAGAGTCATGCAGAATGGCTTTATTCTGACACAATGGTCAGTCAGACAGTTGTCACCCACAGGGGCTTTTGCAGGGGCAGATAAATGTTCACAGAATCCAGCACTGTAGTGCATTACCACCAGAACAGACAATCTGAACTTTCTGTTCATCACCTCTTCAGGGCAATGGACCAGGAAGGGCATGTCCTAAACTTTTGAGCATACACACACACACACACAAGATATGGGTTTTCCAAAGAGAGTTGCCACAGGGGCATACAAGCCCGACAGGAGGGCAGTGCCTGAATCCCTAAATAAAGTGTGAAACAGGTTTCCCCTCTTGAACTGGACCTAGATGTGAGCTCAACTTCAGTCAAAGGCCAGACAACACTGTATTCACTACATAGTCATGAGCTGTGAAGGCATCAGTTGCTTTTAGAAGTCTCAAGTTCATGACAAACACTTTGCAGTTGAATGCTGTGAAGGTATTGGCTTAATATTAAACTTTCCCTCAACAGCTTTGAAGAGGACACTGTCCCCAGATACTGTAGTTAGGCACTCAGGGCTGAAGGACCAACCTGATTTATAGTCCTTAAGTGACAAATTCCAACACAATGCCTTTCCATGACTGGAGGGCTTGATCTGACCAGTCCAGTTCTGGGTAGCACTTTTACTAAAATCTTTACAGGTGGGGGATGCCCCGGTTGCTACTCACTGTTGCCAGTCCCAAGGCAATTTTTGAAGGTTTCACCCCCTCGGGGCATTACAAAAAATGGCAGCTGCCATGATCCAGTGTACAGACTGCCCTAGTTATGGACTAGGGCAAGAAGAAAAAAAGGGGACTCCCCTCTGGCACTCAGTCTACCCACAGGCAGCATTAACCAACTCAATCAAATTGAACTCTGAAATGAACTAACTTCAAACCCCAGCTGCAGCACTTTAAGTTGTGGGTCATGCTGCTGCAAGAGTTCCACATTCCATTTTAAAACCCTTTGCTCAGAACAGCTGACCAGATGGCTAAAAGGAGCTCTACAGTGATTTTACCCTTTTGCTGCCCAGTTCCTTCCTAGACTAAACTAACCATTGGGTTCTATTAACCCAGGGGAACCCAGGTGTTACATTCACTGCCAACCAGGGCACCTTGCTGTCCACAGCAAGGGCTTTGGACTGCAACACAGGCTACACATCCCTGGGCACCCTTCAGGAAAAGTTGTGTCCCCCCTCCTCTAATTATCACCAGCATGGGCAGGTCACAACAGAGGATGATGAGCCATGCTGGAGAACCTTCAACCATAGCTGACAAGCTAGCTAGGGGATTCCTCCACAGTGGCCCAATGGGACCACCAGAAGCATTTCCTGTCAGGACAGAACTCACCACCCACTACCATGGTTGTGGCTACCAGCCTGTCCACCATCCAGTTTCACCATTAGGAGCACATTAAGAAAGACTAACTACCCACTACACTACTTTACAGGGGCAGCCTAAACCATTAGAACATTCCAAATTTTACACTGTTTAAGAACATACACATGGCATTGATATGAATTCCTAAAGCTAAAAACTACACTTACTCTTGAAACACATAATGTCCAACATGTCATTGTTGAAACATTTTACAATTTCAAGAAGACCATGAAGCACAAATAAGAGTTTCAGCTGAAGCTTTGTATTCCTCTACATCTTCTTTTTCCCAGAAGCACCTGCAAAAGAGAAAGGCATGCAAAACACATCACACAGGCAGATACTACCTGTCTCTAAAACAGTTTTTGAAAATGTTTTTTTAATCCAAAACTGTATAAAAGTACAAAAGCAATACAAATAAGACAAAATAGAAAGGGGGAGGGACCTCAGTGTCCATCTAGGGCTGCAGAGCCTGTCACTGGGAACTCCCAGCCAAGAATGTCTCTGGAAATTGAATGACCAGTACAAAACAGTTCTTACATTCAGGCTCACAATCCACTGGAGAATGTCCAGGAACACAAGTCCATCAGGATTGGGATGGTATTGGCATTATCTCCTTAGAAAGACAGTTATCAAAGAAATGACAGAAATATGGCCCTACCAGTTCAGACTTGCAGATCGCTCCTGGGTTCATCTCCACAACCAGACAGGACCTGAATCTCAGGCTTAGTCTGCTGCAGGTGACATCTTATGGCACCCAGTAATACCTTCACCATCCTAGTATTACATTATGCTGTGTGTTTGCCATGGCCCCTCCACTGGGATATATATGTATATACTGTATATACTGTAAATATTAGCTTAACTTTCCTGTAACCGATTTTTATCATGTGAATTTATTGTACATGACTGTGTTTATAAACGTTTTTCCCCTGTATGTATAACTGTTTTATATAATTGTATGATGTATCTGTTGTGTATCAACTGTTGAACCTTGACCTTATCAGGTCCATCTTGTAAATGAGCCTTGCACAATGATGTTCGCCTGAATAAATAAAGATTTGATGATGATGATGATGATGACATCTTTGGAACTCCAACCTCCCCATGACTTCTGGTATGGATTCTGCATCTGTTTAGCAGAAAAATAACAAGAAACTGCAGCCATGAACATGCCTCATTCTCCTAAGGGTGATGATGCATGAACAGTTATCTGGAATCTTTGGCTGATTGCCTGTTCATACCTGGCCCACCAACCACAGTTTACAGTCTCTGAAGGGGTCTTTAATGCCAAAACAAGTAACTTTTTTACAGATCTGGCATGTTCAGGAACAATTTTAAGAATACCACCAGGGATGATGACAGTACACAATGGTTCTATCAGTACGTGTCATGGATGTGGAATGGAAAGTCTCATTTCCTTCAGGATCTGTTATGATGACAGACTCTAGGTGGAGGGTGAGGCACACTCTCCAAGTTTTAGTTCTTTTACGATACACCCAGTCCATTTCAGTATCTCCAGCCTCTCCACTCCAGTACCATCTCCACCCAACAGTGTCCGTGGCCTCTTCCATAAGTCAATCCACTTGGTTATCCTTTCTCTATTTTCTCACATCCATCTAGGCAAATAAAGATACTTTTTTCCTGAAGACCTTCTCAGCCTTCCTTCGAGTGATCCCATTTCCTTACTGCTTTTGGGTAGATCTCCTATCTCCAGTCTGGTCTGGTGCTGGCCAGGTCTAGTTATCCCATGTATCTCTATCTCATTTTGACAAGATGCTACTTAATCCCCCTTTTCTTCTCAACTTGTGAGTATGAGGCCATTTCCTCAGATGCCACAGCAAATTCAATGACTTCTGATGTCAAGACTTCCCCACCAGAGTTGTCCATCTCAGGCATGCATAGTGCACTGTCCATAGGCTCAACAGTGTCCATCTGAGTCCCCCAGGAGCCAGTCACTGGTTTGACTACTGAGAACACTCATTCTCTACTACTGCAGGAGGCATCGAGCTCCCAGATGATGAGGACTTCCTGCTCCTCATCCCATTCAAGAACAGTTGGACCTGCACCCCTTCTCTCAGAGGTGACAACACTGAGCAATCTACAGATGGGACCTGCCTAGCCTCTTCATTGGCTGAGGGGGCCATTATCCGCTACAGAAGCTCCATCTTGATCAAGCAGACTTCTAAAAAACTCTTTACAAAACTCTTCAGGCCCTTTCTCACAGAATTCTTCCTTCTGAGACTCTTGAAAGAGTTCTACATTTGCAGTCCCAGTAGGAGCCAAATAGGCACATTGCATGGGTTCCCTGTAAGGACTGTATGGAATGGCCATCCCATATTTGGTTCTGCAATCCTTGCAGTGGGGTATCACAATCACATATTTTCCAGCTTTGAGGCACACCAATCACAGACTGAGTAACCATTCAGGAAGCACAACATCCAGTGGGACTCCCACACAATCATTTTCTTTCTCAAACTTTCTCAACTCCTGTACTTTCTTGGCCACCCAGGACCAGACTTGCATCGGATGGTATACCGTGCTGTGCATGACTGCGATTGAGCTACCCTTGAAAAGGGCAACTCAATCGTGGTGCATGGCACAGCGGCTACTGGCAGTTGCAGTGACCGGATGGAGTGGGTTGGTGACCGTAGTGACAGGAAGTCACTAGAGGTACGCGCTTGGGGGGGTAGGCACGAGTATGCTACAGGTATGCACATGGGAGGGAGCGAGCATGCTCAGCACGGGGTGGGAGGGGATTTGAGGGGTGGCACTGAGGTAGGCTGCTGAGCTGGCCCCATGGTGTAGCAGGTCGGCTCATGGCTTTGGTGGCTAGGGTGCTGAGTTCAGGTCTGGGCACAGGTTCGTTTTTGTAGTGCCCAGCCTGAATTTTATTTTTTTTATGTTTTTCCCCCCCGCGACATGCACCCCCCCTGGAGTTCAGAATCCTTAAGTAGGGGGGTGCCAGGGGGGGCAAAGGCCCCCTACTTAAATGTAAAAAATGCAAGTCCCCAATTCTGTTTTGTTCTGCTCCAAGTAGCCAAAGTGCCAAAATTGATTTTTGCCACTCTGACTTCGCCGTAACTGTGATCGCCCTCTGGTGGTCACAGTTATCACATAGACCCCATCGGATACCATCTCCCTGGCTCCTTCCTCTGACTTCTGCCGATTTTGAACACTAAAAAGAATGCACACAACAGAGTTGAGTTTTAACTTGCTGCATTCTCTCTGTGCACAATGCCCTGTACTCGCTGAGTCCTGCAGTTTAGTTTTTTTGTGACCTGTTTCTTTCATCCCCTGCCATTACACAGCACTGACTTTAGGCATTATGTTATCCAAAATGTCACTATGCTTGTTCTCACAGTTATAATTGCAAATGACTAGAAAATTGTGCATCTTCAGCTGCCAATGGCATTTTTGCTTCAGAAGCATTCAATTTGAAATACTCACAGTTGTTGACTGCTTTAAGACCTTTTTGCTGCTGCCAAAGCAGATTAAAACTGTTTATCACTCTTGATGACATGGGACGGTCCCAAACACAACCAGCACTGAAAGCACTGGATAGAAACATAGAAACCTGACTTTGTCTAATTAGGCAACACCATGCAAATGGCCTGGGGAGCGCTCTTCCTCTCTTTCTCTCTCTCTCTCTTTGAGCACATCTTGAGCTTGCTGGGAAAGAATTTAAATGGAAGAACTGAACTTTTTTTTATATCACAAATATGGTTCAGAAACTTTCTTCTCATGAAACAGTTTTTCCACTGGGTGCTCCATCACCAAATAAAACCCACAACCATACCATTACTATAAGTCCATATATCTCATCAAATGTTAAATTTCAGCCAATCAGTGCATGCCACATAATTTGACAGGTGGGCGTGGCCTAAAATGGACCAATCAGAACTGTCCCTTGTTAAACCATAAGTCTCTTCCTAAAATGCGCTAGCCCCACCCACTTCCAGCAGAAGCGACGTACACTCGAACCCGTGTCCTGCCCCTTGTGCAGGAAATGACATGCATTCAAACCTGTGCCCCACCCACTTGCACAGGAAATTACCTGCATTAAAGCCCTGGAAATGATATAACACTACCATTTTGTAAGTGTCCTACACCCCTCCTTCTCCTGCACCCCTTGAACTCCTGCCACGCCATCCTGGCTGGAACCAGAGTCACCACCGTCCTAGCTCAAACTCCTGTCTCCACCTCATTTCTCCTGTGCCCACACTGTCCTGGCTCAGACCCCTGTCCTCTTTACCACCATGCCCCACACCCAAAAATAAGTTAGGGTTTATATAGTGTTATGTACCCCTATAAACGGGTGTATAATTACTGAGCATGTGTGTGTTTTTTTTTGATTAGGATATTTTTGGAATGCTGTATCTAGGAGGCAGACTGATCATGCAGAGGTTTCACAGATCTGTTTGGAGACCCCCCCGAAGGAAATCCATCTGCCTGTGTAAGTACTCCTTTTTCTGTTTTATAACAAGGTATAAAATAATTAACAAGTATCTTTAGGACTGTGTAAAACTTGCACCAAAAGTTTACCTTAATGTTTATGTATATGCATGTAACATTTATAAACTAAAACATTGACCTGCATGTAAATAAGATGGTTCAACAGTTTTTTCTAGATAGCATTGCAACATACTGGCTGTGTGTGTGTGTGTGTGTGTGATTATTCTATAGAAATCACAAACTAATCATTTTACCCCATCATGAATTAAAAGAATAAAATATATCAGAAAAAAGGAATACACATACCTATAGTTCTCCCCTTAGCTCTGTATAGTATCAAGGAGAAGGTTGAATGAAATGTGAGTGATATTGTCACAGAGTGGCTCTGTGAGATTTAAAACAAAAAAATATAATAACATATGGGGCTGGATGTTTGTTTTCTTTTTGTGCTGGAGTATTTGGAAGCTCCTCCTTTAAGAGAGAAAGAGTTATATTTTTAAGGGTAATGAGGGAGAACCCCCACTTAGTCGAATTTGGAGCTGGTAAAATTGTTTTTCTTTTCTTTCAGGATATTACTCCTTGGTGTGGTCCTTGGGAGGTGTCAGAGAAAGATTCCTATTTATTTGGCCCCTGTGAGTAGCTTTTTCTTTGTTCGCTGTTGCTGCTTGAACGATCGGCAAAGCGGCACGACTGTGCAATCGTGCGCACGTTCATGCAGCTTAAAATGTTGTTCCGGTCTTGAGGTTTAAAAGCAATAGTTTTTTTTTACGTTCTAAAAGTAAATGTTCTCCTAAAATCATAGATATTTCCTTTTTAAGGAGAGCGCAGTTACCCTCTGAGGTTAATCCCATTCTAGTAGTGAAAATGCTTAGCCGATAGCTTAATCTTGTAAAAGAGTGTGATTTCTGTTGTATTCCATTTTGTACACATTTCAAAGCTAAATATTATGTTGATATTGTAGTTAGAATATAAAGGATAATATTTCAGCATAGGTGGAGCAGATTTGGATGGTTGGAACATTGTTCTTGGCGGGGGCTATGTGGGGCCAGGCGCAGGGCGCTGTGAGCAGAATCCAGGTAATTTGGAATTATGCCCATAAAAGAAAACATCTTTTGGAGACCCTGAAAGTGTGTAGGCAGCCTTCCAATTCTTTAGTTGTTCTCCGTTGGACATTATTGATAAGAACATAGAGGAGGGTGGTTGTTTGTACATGGGAGTGCTGCTGGGGTTCTGGGTGACAACATGAATTGCTGGTGAGATTGTTGTACTGGTGTGTGCACCTTTGTGAGGGTATTCCTTCTTCTGGCTGTGTTGATTTTGGTTGCAGGAAGGGGAGAACCCCCCCTTCCAATGAATAGTATGTGGCTTTCGTGATTCACTGCAGAGTTTGGAATTGCGGTGGAGCCTCATGTAAAACATATATATTCAGTGTCCTCAGGCTTTTAAAAGAGATATGCTGTGGCATAGCTGTAGGATGCTTTGGTTGATGTCTCCCGACTGTGTGGCTGCGAGAGCTGATTTTTGGCTGCCGCTTGAACGTGCGAGCGGTCGCGAAGACATCTACACCGGAGTCAGTCTGGAAGGGAGAGTTCTTGCCTTGTGGATCACATACTTACTGTTTTGAGTTGAAGTAATGCTTTCCTGATAGTCAAATATCATGTTTTTGACTTTGGTTAAAATGAAGGAGATCCTGACTGTTGTTTATAATGTTTTTAAAAAAGGTGGTGGGGGCTACAACAGATGTGCCTCTGACACATTTTACCATGTATAGTATGAAGGGGTGTGGTGATGGTTTTACTAAGGGGCAGTCCATCTTGCAAAGCATTATATAAACCCTGCATTTGAAGCCAGAAGGCACAGTTTTTTGAGAGACTCCTCAGATTCTGTTTTATAGACTTGGAGCAGATTATCAAAACCACCAAGAAGAAGATGGCACAGTGCAGTGCTTCTCAATTCAACCTCCCAGCAACAGGCCAGACTGTCACACCACTGAATGAAAAGTCTGGAGATGAAAAACCAAGCAAGAAGATGGCTATCGGTGCCCCACAACCCAAGCCAATGTATGTGTACTACATGAGGTGTGAACAAGAGTGTCCCACACAAGTCTTGTTGAATGGAAGAGTGTCTGACATAAAAAAGAAACTCACTGAACAGTTTGGTGAATCAGAAAATCCTAAATCTGACTGTCCTTCTGAAGAGGCACCGCTGCAAGACCCTGAAAAGTTCCTGGGGTGTGAATCTGATGCAGAAAAAGAAGTTACTATGAAACCCAAAACAGAGAGTGACAAGAAGGGGGAGCCAGAGAAGATGGTCAGTGAGACACTGCCAAAAAAAGCATCAGAGAAAGTTGTGAAAAAGAAATCCAAGACACAGCCAAGAGGTGCCTCTGACCAAGAGGTGAATGATGATGATAATGCAGCCACAAGCAGTCAAGCCCAGGCTAAGAAAGAGAAAGATAAGAAGAAGAAGAAGAAGAAGAAGAAGAAGAAGAAGGTTGCCTTGAAAAGGTAAATGCATTTTAACATTTAAAAAAATGTGTGAGTGGTGACATGCGTACATGGTGTAACTGAGGAGATGAGTTAGCAGTAGAACTAAATCTTACCTATAATGAGTCACAGGACCAATGCTGTTTTCTGTTTTTACTTTAATATACTGAAGGATTTGCGATGGAGCAGCAGTCATATTCAGACAGCATGGATTTGTGACTTTCCACAAATCTACTGCTCGACTGTGTTTGCTGTGTGAAAGATACAAATGTGGTTGTTAATGAGATGTGTAAGGACCAGTATGTTAGAAATACAGAGAGTGATAGAATGTTTCAAAATGTCACAGAACAGGCTGTGATCACTACCCAACCCTCTTCTTCTTCTTCTACTGAGATTAGACAGGGGACCTCATGTGAAAAACCAGGCCTCAGTAGTAAACCCCCCAAAACTGACCACGATATGTATTGTAAGTACGTTATGTATCATACCATCCATGATGTAATTGCCTCAGTGATACAGAGGGTGCTACATTGTGAATTGGTCGATTCCTGTCCCGGGTGTGAGATAGATGATCCGAGTCAGAAAAACCATTCATGTATCCTTGATGACTTGATGTCTAAAGAAGCATACAGAAATGTTTCTGAAGCCATACATATAGGGCAGCTCACGTCCGTGATGTTGGAAATTGCTATGAAGCATCAGGGGTTAAATATGACCAATTGTACCCTGGAAACTATAAGTCGTGTTTTAAATGATGTGAGAAAATCTGATGACCCCATGTAGTTAGCTATACAAATGTTACAGCAGACAGACAGTGAGATTAAAAAAGAAGCCTGCTGTCTGATCAGCAAAGGCTCCTTTAAAAAATTTCTAAAAAGAAATTCAGGAACCCTGTTTATATTGTAAAAAACTTTACCCCACCCGCCCCACCCCTCCAAATTGCTACATGTAAACATTTCAGTACCAAAAAGTGTCATATTTTATTTTACAGATAATCATGTGGGATGCAAGTACAGAGAGAATCCAAAGACTTATGTATCTGATCCTAAGCCATTACTGCCATCTATCACTGTTTGGTTCACCTCAATATGACATTTGCCTTTGTGAGGTACATGCAGCCTCTGAACTGATGATGTGTGCCCTTCCAGAAGTATAGGAGGATACAGATAAATATATAAATGAATCGGTGTTGCCACTTGTAGAAAATGTTAAAGTGTTTGCCGATATATTCGTGGAAGACAATGAATGTGTTTGTGGACTTTATATCATGATCGTCATAGTCATGTGTGTGTACTATAAAGCAGAAAAAACCTTGTGATATTGTACGTGTTGTTAACCTGGCTTCTCTGCTTTCTGAAATGATCCACTGGTCAAAAAAGGGCCCTTTAAAAAAATTATATAAGGAAATTCAGGAACCCTGTTTATGTTGTTAAAAAAAATTTACCCCCCCAAAAAAAACTGTTACTTGTTACCATTTTAATATTGTTCATGTTGTTACCCTGGCTTTTTCCACTTGCTAAACTGCACCATGCAGTGAGAGGTCACTAAAACATAGTGCTGTATGTTTTTTTCCAGAGTATACCATGATGGGAAATGCCCTGTCAGTGCGTCCAGAGGCTTATTTGCCAACTAGTCAGACACAGAGCTAAACAACCTGGTTTAAATCTACCTACAGGACAAGCACTGTCTGTACTTTTAGAGACATGCCAAGGTCTTTTTGATGGTCTCCCAGAGGGACCCCAAAAGGAAACCGTGGATTATTTTAAGAATAAGGGGGCTACTCTTGAGGAAGCAATGTATAAAATTGTTATAGAGTTTATGCATAATCCTTATGATGTGGTACACTTTTGTGGTTTTATCTGTACCGCTGTTGAATTTTTGGTGTTTAGTCTGCAGAACGGGGGGTGTGAGTCTGTCATCATATATTTTGCTTCTTTTATCGCTTTTGTTGTGTTTCATAAATCAGATTTAGCATATGCTTTTCCTAAATAGTGTATTATAATGTACTTTCAGATGAAACGTACTGGCATGCTCCCAATATTCCAGGCAGTCTTGATGTCTACAATGCACTGTGTGATAATGGACATTTTAAAGGAACCTGTATACTTTGGAAAGCAGCCTGCATTAAATGTCTGCTCTGAAGATGCTGCTGCTTCACTGGCAGAAAACACACTGACTCTGATTAAAGCATTGCCTCACTTTATATGGAGACTCTATATTGAAGTAATGGAAAAAATTAACCGTAGAGCATTATGTAAGGTGAATGACATTGTAGATGTAGCAGATTTTCTTAAAAATCAGGCTAATTATTTTGAGTGGTGTATGGCATATGTGTGTATGCATTGTGCCTGCCTCATCACTAAGGGGGGAGTGGACGATGCCCATGCTTGTGTAAAACATGCAGCTCAAAAGTTACTGTCTCTGGGTATTGTAAAACGTGTAAAATCGGAAGAGTAAAAAACAAGATATTATGTAATCATTGCATGCTTGCCATGTGTTATGCCTTTTGTAGGTAGCAGCTATATACATTAGTTTATGTATTATAAAGTATATAAAGTAAACCTTCAAATACTGTTATGACGTATGTATTTATAAATAAAATATAATCATGCATTGCACTTTGTGGTTGTCTTAGTGTTTTTAAAAGAATGGAAAGAGTGCATGCTTTATTTTACTGGTGGCAAGAGTTTTGCTAGCTAACAGATGTATCAGGGGTTGACAAAAGAAGATAAATGATCACCTGCTCCAGAATATATATTTTAATGCAAAAAAGTGGGTAGTTTCACAGGGGTGACTCAGCTAGAAAATAAACTTGATAAAGATATCACCAGGAAAGGTGTTGCAGAATGGCTTGCGAAGCAGGACCCTTATTCATTACACAAAGCAGCCAGAGTCCGATTTAAGAGAAATCCTGTAATTGTTTCTGACATAGACAGACAATGGCAAGCTGATTTAGTGGATATGAGTCAATATGCAAAGTACAATAATGAGTTTAAGTACATACTGATGTGCATCGATGTGCTGTCCAAGTATGCCTGGGTAGTGACTTTAGAAGACAAATCAGGTAAGGCAGTGACGCAAGCCTTTAAAACTATTTTTAAAAGTGGACCACACCTCAGAAGTTGCAGACTGATCAGGGTAAAGAGTTTCTAAATGCTTCCTTAAAGAACCTATTAAAACAAAATAAAATACACCATTTTGTGATGAATAATGAAGTTAAGGCCAGCATTGTAGAAAGATTTAATAGGACACTGAAGTCATACATGTGGCATTACTTTACAGCCCAGAATACTTGGAAATATACAGATGTGTTGTCAGACCTGGTGCACAGCTATAACCATAGTTATCACAGAAGCATTAAACACAGGTTGTGGATGTTAACCCGTCCAATGCCTTGGGTGTATGGAAGATCCTCTACGGTAATACTGTTCTTGGCAAAAAACAAAAGGGTACCCTTCAGAAAGATGATCATGTGAGACTATGTAAGCTAAAAGAGGTGTTTGAAAAGGGATATGAACAGACATACACAGATGAAATATTTATTGTGATGGAGGTGTTAAAGACACAGAGGCCCACCTATAAGCTAAAAGATTATCAGAAGGAAGACATCAAAGGTACTTTTTATGCTGAGGAGTTGCAAAAAATTAAACCAGATGAGGACCGTGTGTATAGGGTGCAGAAAATCCTGGCAGAGAAAAAGCGTGGCAGAAAAACTTGGTATCTGATAAAGTGGAGAGGGTGGCCTGATAAATTTAATAGCTGGGTTGAGGCAACACATGTTCAGGGCATTAGAAGCAGATAAGGCTTAAAATGCTCAAAAATGGTTTTTATATCACCTTGCCCAGCAACGCCTCGCACAACATTTTCCACAACAATACTATATCCACTTTTACAGTAAAGTTACCACAAACGCTTGAACTACCTGGTGAATGGGAAGTGGGCTTAGTAGAAATTCAGTACCCTCATACCTGGGACATTGTTCCTGCACAGAAAAAAAGGTTCAGTATGCTCTATCAGCCTCTAAGTGTAGCCCACAGTAAAACACCACCAACTGGACCCTTTACTGAGTCAGCAGCATTTAAAATTCCATCGGGCTATTATCCTAACATGGCTGGTGTTATTACTCAAATTAATAAAAGCATATCTGAAGTAAATGAACTGCCAGTGGTTTTGGAACAACAAGCCGTAAGGAGAGAAATAAGCATTGACAGTGACATCAAATGCATTTTGTTTATGCACGGGCAGTTACAGTACCTTTTGGGTTTTAGCAGACTAGAGGTAGGTGTAGGAAAGAATCTAACAAAGAACCCTACAGCTATCAATGGGGGCTTTTACACATTATATATCTACATTGACATTATCATGCATGAAATAGTGGGTGACAGTCTAGTGCCTTTGCTGAGATGTGTACCCATCAGAGGCCAAGACAATGAGATAGTGACCGTGACCTACAATAAACCCCATTATCAAACAGTCAGTAAACATCAGATCAATACAGTCACTATTGAAATAAAGAATGATCAAAATGAACCTATACCATTTTGATTTGGAAAGGTGATCGTGAAGTTGCATTTTCACCCCCAGAGAGTGCTTTAAAATTTTAACAAGGATGGTGATCGTTTGACATTATGGGGACCCTGCCTTGTACAGAAGCTATTACAAGGCACAGGCAGGATATGGTCTGCCTGGCTTTCATGGACTTCCTAATATGTATGGTTCTGGTATAGGTGGGATATTTTGTAGTCTGTTCAGAAAAGCAGTTCCATTTTTAAGAAGGGGGTTTGAAATTGCAAAACCACATCTACAGACAGCTGCTAAAAATGTTGCAAAGGATGTTGTGGGGCATGTGGCTAGTGCTGTCACTCAAAAGATGTCGGGAGTGATAAGCCTACTCGGGGTGGTTCAGGGCTGATTGTATTCAAGAGAGGTAAAAAGAGAAAGCGCATCTCATCAGAACTCCCGGCTACTTTAAAAGAGGTGTTTCAAAACACAAAACTTCACATAAAAGAAAGCATTCAAAGGCAAAAGGATCTTCAAGGGGTCATAAAAAAAGCAGAGACCTGTTCTAAAAAAACATGGCTTTTGTGCACTGTGGTTCTGAAGAATGCACAAAATCAGAACTTGATTTGTTTGCCGTTTCTCCCACACAGACAAGCATTGAAAAAAGCATTTATGTAGAGATACCCCCTCTGGCTGCCCTTTCAGAAAACTCACCAATTGAATTTTATATAGCAGGGAATGGTGAAGACGATTTGGATCTAAACAACATTTCTTTACCTGGTTTGCAAAATCACTGAAGCGGATGGTAGTGATATACCTGCAGCAGCCAAAGTGGGCCTTATAAACTATGCAGTGGCCACCATTTTCAGTCAGCTGGATGTGACTGTCAGTGATCGGCTCATCAGTCAGAACAATAACTGTTACCCCTACAGGGCTGTCATAGAATCTGTGCTGAACTTCAGTGAAGAGACCCTTTCTACCCAATTTACCACAGGGTTATTTTACAAAGACACCCCATGGAAACATGAAATCACAGACAGAGACAGTGACAATGTAGGTTTTCATAAAAGAAGCTCCTTCACACATCTCACTAGAGGGGTAGAGGTGCTGGGACACTTGCACACAGACTTGTTTTTTCAAGAGAAACTGATGCTGAATGGTGTGGATATTAAAATTAAACTAACACATAACAGGGACAGCTTTTGCCTGATGAGTGGAGATGCTGAGCCTTATAAGCTAAAAGTCATGGCCTCCTCTCTGTTTGTCAAAAGGGTTAAAGTGACCCCCAGTGTTCATCTGGGACACTTAGAAGCCCTACTGACCTCTCACACTAAATACCCTATAGACAGAGTGGGAATGAAAGTGTTCAGCCTCCTGGCAGGCAGCAGGGTCTGCAACCAAGATAATTTGTTTTTGGGACAGTTACCAAAAATGATGGTCATGGGATTTGTTGACAATGATGCTTTTAGTGGTTCCTACACTAAAAACCCCTTTAACTTTAAACATTATAACATTAATCTTGTGGATCTGTATCTGGACAGTGAACAAATCCCGGCTAAACCTCTGCAGCCTGATTTTAGAAATGGAAATGCTGTGAGAGAATATTTTAATCTAGTACTAGCAGCGGGGAAATCTATGAAAGATCGACTACTAGTTGTTAACCGTCAGGACTTTACCCAAGGGTACACCCTGTTTCCCTTTGATCTCACTCCAGACCAAGAATGTGCTGATCATTATTCTTTAATTAAAACTGGGAACCTCAGAGCTGAGATCAGATTTGCAGAAGCCCTTCCACAAACAGTTAATCTCATTATCTATGCTGTGTTTGATAATGTCATTGAAATAAACCAGAGAAGAAATGTCATTTTTGATTATATGTGATAAACCATAAAAATGAACACAAAGCAGCTGGAAAAAATTGTAACCAATGACTCCCACATCTGTGACTGCTTTCTGGGTGTGTTTCCCTGTGATCTGCTACCCAAGGATATACTGAGAAACCTTCCCGCAGCACTAGTCATCAGTACTGACTCCCATGACCTCCCTGGACAGCACTGTTTAGCTGTATACATTTCAGAAAATGGGACTGGGGAGTTCTTCAACAGCTACGATTTTCATCCTGACAGTCATGCACAAACGATTGGGTTTTTTTTAAACAGAAATGCAAAAAGCATTTTGTACCAAAACACACAGTTGCAAGATACCTTTTCTACCACCTGTGGATTTCACTGCATCTTTTCCTTACACCACAGATGCAAAGGACTTTCTTATGATCAAATTTTAAAAATGTACTCTAATGATTTGCTGAAAAATGATGCCATGGTAACTAGTTTTGTACGTCACCTTTTCAGACATCTAAACATGTCAGGGAACGTATCAGTGAGGTGGCAACATGTTCAGACTTGTTTGTCTTGTAATGAATTTAAAATATGCAACAGCTTGTAATTTTATTCAAAACCAGTCACTTATAAAATCATATATAAACACTCATAACTGTGTGTCTTTGTCAATTTTTCTGGGGGTCTGTGTTTAAACTTTGTGGGGCACCTGTGTTTAAAATTTTCAGATATGCAATGTCTTCAATAATGACAAAAATATATAAAATATAAAGGCATTTATTGTGAAAAACATGCCATTAAAATACAACATACATCAGTGGTAACATTATGGATAAGATATAATTAACAGAAGCATCTCCTGTTAAAAAATGCACACTATATATACAATAGCACTGAGGTAGAATTATGATAATCACCTTTTTCTAAAAACATGTTAACATATTTAACTATGAGGTAGGCTAACATGCATCAATATAAACACTTTTTTTTGCAAAAACAGGATTACATAGTCAATATGAGGTAGGCTAACATGCATCAATATAAACACTTTTTTGCAAAAACAGGATTACATAGTCAATATGAGGTAAATGGTTAACACAGGTTGTACACAGCAATCACTGAAGTATATAACATTCATACATAGAGATGGTATTTAAATTTTACACAGTGAGCCACATAGGTTTTTTAAAAGACTTTCATCTTTTGGGTGTCACTGACCATTGGTTGACTGGAGATGGCTGTGGTTGTCTTGCACCAGCCGATTTTAACCTTTCCACATAGCTCCTGTTTGCTGAATGAGCAAACACTGAGATGAGTATGTTAGACTCAGTCAATGCTTTGGCAAAAACATCCCAGCCCTTTGGCTTTCTGTGGTCAGGGATTGTGTGAGTGGCTGTAGCCGCTCTTACCAAATCGACCATGTGAGACCCAGAAACAACAGTACCTTTATACATTAATTCCCCTTTATCACTCCAAAACACAATATCCTTGTTCTTTGCCATATGCTTTAACAAAAGTTCAGCGTCGGTTTTAGACCGATGAGAAACACTACTTAAAATGTCTTTTTCTATAGTACTAGGTACAGAAGCCGTCTCTGTTGTGTCCACAGAGGGGTCAGAAATTGATTCATTTTCAGGTATCAATAATGTTAAACTGGTTTTAGCTTGTTCTCCTTGTCTTACCAAAGTCAGATAATGCTGTAACACAGCAGAGTACATTTTGTCTTTGTCATAGTCTGATAAATCAGTCCTGGACAGTATAGCTCTCATGTCAGTGTCCAAACTGTTAGTTGCAACTTTTCTCATATCTTGATCAGGGTAATTAGTTTTAATGTGATCCATCTGTTGCTGAGGCACCAAATACATTTTCTGAGTAAAATCCATTATCTGTTAGCCAGCAGGCCGGTGATCAAAGGGATGGCAATTACTAACAGTGTCCCTATAAAGCCATTTGTCTGGTTAACTATTTTTTTTCCCTTTTTAAGGTTATTTGTTTATCACTTAAAGTTTTAATGACTCTCCATTTTTTTTAGCAAACCTAACTGTTTTGCTAACAGTGGAATATTTCCGTTGAGAGTGTTTAAGGCTATCTCAGCTACAGCTGATATCAGATCATCAGATGCTGAACATAAAATATATTTTCTTAAGCTTGGAGGCCCTTTTACTAGTAACTTTAAAACAGACAGATATATCTGCAGTCTTTTAGACATAATGACAATACAGTATCAAATATTTTTAGAAGCAGAATGTGTTTTTTTTCATGACACATGCCACAGGCCAGTCAGGGGTAACAACCCACTATGCAGTCTATATTTGTCTGGTGTATTGGATCTTAAATCAACCAGTAAATAGCCATGAGGTTTTCTTGTGGCATCTTCAAAAGCTTCTAAGAAAAATTTTGTCTGACCAGGATACATCTTCCTAGCCAGAGTTATGATCTGCAGCTTGTCTCTGGGGTTTTTAAACAAATCATGTATTTGGCATTTAGTGTGATGGTCCTGCTTTTTTTACCTTGACAGAACACATTCTGGACAATTAAAAATATTGTCAACTGTTTATGATGCCTGTACTTGGTAAACCCATACTTGACTTCACTATTTTGACAGGCAGAGCCCATTAAATCATCTATAGCAACAAAATTTACATTTCAAGGGGGTAAGAGATCATTGTTAGCTAGTGACATCGGTAGCCCCTCCACAAATTTAATCTGCAGGAACTTTAACAACAATTCATTATACAAAGGTTACCAACAGCTGTAGAACGAGACAATATTTTCAGGCTTGTGTGATAAAGTGGCATCAGCATGTTCCAACAACTGTTTTATAAAGAAGCTCTTCCTACTATTAGAGGGGCCAGCCAACAGACAAGTAAAGGGATGCTGCAATCTGATATCGATTTTTCACAATCAGTATCCGTAAGGAAGTGTTCTAAAATTGTCTTGTAAAACTCGCTTGTCATGAACTACTCTCTGGGTCTTGGACAGCATTTTTGTTTCAAGGGACCACTGCTTTTTATTCCTAACAATGCTGGGTTGACTCACGGTAATTTTTTTAGAGATCTGTGACCCCATATAATCAAAGACCAGGTCTTTCAGACTTTCAAAATTAATGTGTTTACTGCTGGCTACATTAAGGGTAAACCCTTTCACTTTAAGAACAACCTCTCCACTGGACAGCCGTAAGTTTTTGGGCCTGCAGAAATGAACTCTGTAATGTGTTCATCTGCAGGAACTTCACTGGTTAGCTCC
The DNA here is from genome assembly GCA_016271365.2 of Neoceratodus forsteri. Lineage (NCBI taxonomy): Eukaryota > Metazoa > Chordata > Ceratodontiformes > Ceratodontidae > Neoceratodus > Neoceratodus forsteri. Next base: position 45,660,546 of record JADMNL010000035.1, read on the forward strand.
CCTAAATAATCACCTAGAGGTGGGGTCCAGTCACCCGGTCTGGAAACAAAAATGACAGAGTCGGTGTCGTGGTAAAGGCACCTGTCCTGTAACCTATCTAGCAGGTTGTAGAGTTCCACTCTGGCATATGCTGTTGTAAAACTAGCTATAAATATGTTGATATTATTAGAATTTGGGTAATGATCACTGGTATATTTCCAGCTTAAACAAGCTGTTTCATCATCAATGAAAAAGCATGAAGCTATATCATAGTAAGGGGCAAACACATACTGAAAGAGCTCGTCGGGGTCTGTTACTATCCTCGTGGTCGGCAAATTAGCTTTCTGCCCAAATCTTCCCCAAAGAGAATTTAAAAACAGTTTAGATATCTGTCTCCTTGAGGGGTTAACAGCTATGGCCACAGGGTTCAAATGTACATTTTCACTTTCAAAATACTGCTGTATGTACCTGACTTTATCCGCTTCATTTTTTTACCCATGAAGGGAAACCAGACACCTCTTGCTTGCCTTTTAGATGCAGCTTGATGTAGTCTGCAAAAAGCTCTGTGCATGACTCTTTAAAATGCCAAACTTCATAAATGTTAATGATTTTGTAGCCTTTTTCCATTGCCAGGTTTAGTTCTACAGTACAGTAGGTACCTGTAAGTACTCTTTGCTCATCATCGTGTGTGCACAATGTTGTTTGAAGTCTGTTTTCAGCGCATGCACGACATAATGTGAGCACAAGTTTTTTACCAATCCTGGATGGTAGCACTGGAAAAAAAAGGCCTCTGGGGTTAAGATTTTTACTTTTGCTAAACCAAAGTACTGAATGAGGTCATCAAAATTGTCATAAATGATGTCAGGATGACCGACTGGATACTGTTTTGTTTTGTTAACAAAAGGGTAGAGGCTGGTAAAATCATAATAGTGTATTTTCTCATCAGGCTGCATCTTATAGTACAGACAAATGGCATTTGTTCTCCCTCCAAACAGTGACTGCCTAGGTTCGAGTGGCTGTGGTAGCTGCCTATCCCTAAGAAATTATTCAAACCCTAATCTGTAGCCAGAATTGCTTTCCATTCATGTTCCCACAATACTCTAATGGCAAAACCCTTGCTTTTTAGAAAATGAAATTTGTGCATGGTCCTATTGAAAAACTGTCCAAAACTAGTCCCTGTCATGTGGTTTCTATCTTTCTCACAGTAACAGATTTTGTAGCCATGAAAAAAAACCAACCATTAAATTCAGATGCTGTGGGTATTCCATTTATGACAGAACAGCCATCTAAAAAGTACGGCCCCACCTTAAATTCACCACCCCTTAGTGCGTGCTGAATAGAAATGTTTTCTTTCTCAGATATGTACATAAGCCACTGAATAGCAGGTGTGGAGTATCTCTTTAATTGTCTGTGGTAGTCATCTGGGGGGAGAATAGCGACAGTGCATTCTTTCAAAAATAAAAATCTGTACATAGCCATACAGACTGAGGCTATCGTGACGTACTGGAAGGGGTCTAAGGATACTGTTTCAAACTCTTCTGTATCACCATCTGACTGTTTTAAAACACTTTTGGCTGCCATGTTCATCACTTCTTTCCTAAATTTGACACAGGCTTTTCGAAGAATTTCAACATCTAATTGACAATAGTAGCGAAGCTCTCTTTTCAGATCAAATTCTCTATGTCAGTTAGCTAGGTACCATTGCAAAAACTCTAGCTTTTCTGCAGGCAGCATATATTCAGAACCATAAAACTTAGCATCAGGCAGGGGCCTACATAATTTTCATTAGCCTTGGTGTTAAAAAATATGGGGAAGTAACCTTTAGCAATCTCATTCTCAAATCCAAGGGCTACAGGGATTTTTGCTAGTTTAAAAGGAAGAAAACAATGGCTGTCAATAAATCTGATGTGCAGGGATGTCACTGTGACACAGAGTAATTTTCCTCCTTGTGTGAGCAATTTAATATCAATTCTTTCCTTGACTAGCTGGCTAACAATAAAATAACTGTCATAGCCTTTGGCATTGTGTGCTATAAATGTGTAGTGTCTAAATGGTGCATCAATAAAATGTCCTACAAAATCATTTATACAATCTTCCCCTTCAAATTCCCAGGACCTCTCCCCATCTAATTGCTTAGCATACACAAAATTTGGTATGTGCTCTCCCGTTTCTTGTGTGGCTTCAAAATTAAACACTATATATTTCTCTGAGTTTTTTACATCTGTGAGTGGTGACATGTAACACAGATGCTTGTCTGCGGTCATGAAAGAACCATATCTGTTACACTGAATCAATTTACATGTATGAGATCCCTTGTAAAAGACAAAACATTGTTCACACAGTTTCATGGATTTACAAGATCCTGTACTCCCATCAGCTCTAGCTAAATGCCTTTCTAGGCATGCTAAAGACCTACAAATCTTTTTACAGTAGGGGCAGGATGCAGTGTCAGTTTCCTGTTCAAGACAATTGGGGTCAAAGCAAACTTTGCACTGTTGTGCACAGATATGATTTCCCTTATGGCTATAGGCTACGTCACAATATTCGCATAGGTACCTAGCCCCGATGAATTTTTTTACATTTGTTATACCATAATAATGGTCATCATGCAGTAATACAAACAGTGTTTTAGGAAGTCTTTCTGGCCCTGTTGAAAATGTTTGCCAGTTTCCTTCATTATGATATAAAATCTTAATTTTGACTCCTAAAAAATGTTCAAACTGAGGCACATCACTGAAAGTGACAGGGGTTTGGTCTGACAAACCTAGCTCAGCATGCAATATTTTAGCCTTATTCAACAACTGACTGTCACTCATATGTGGATTTAGGAGTGTGAGAATGGAGCCACCGAAACACAAACTATTATCTCTGTTATTTAAATCAATCAAGTATCATCTCTTTTTTTTGTAAAATCCTGCTACACAAGATGGAGCTCAGTGTCCGTCTCCCCCCCACCAACTAACCCTGATGATTCCAGATAGTAGTTACCATGAGATGTATAGTGTCATCAGTAATGATTTCCGTATTGCTCTGTAGCATATCAGCTAGCTGATCTAAGAAGGTGGCAGCATTTAACTTATTGAGGCGTGTTTTCCTTGAGAACAAGGGTTGATTTAAAGAAGCAGCATTTAATCTTAACTGTATAAAGTCTCCACGGCGTGTTTGTCTCATCACCCTGTCCAGCAATTCTTGTATAGCCTAGTGCATTGCAGCAATGGCCTCTGTAAAAGATTTTATTTTATCTAGATTTATAAACTTATATCATTGATGGAATTCTGTAGCATTACATTTTTTTAAAAACATGTTCATATTGCTGCACAGATTCTAAAAATACTGTAGAGGTGACCTGTTTGTTAGTTCATCATCATCTTGCATATGTGTCGCAACCTGGTTTTCTAATTCACCAGATTGCTGAACATTAGCAACATGCTGCAATAACCTACGTTGTAATATTTTCCTCGCACGCTTTACTTTTCTTTTCAAATTTTCTTGGATTGTTTTATTTTTTACCCAGATTTGTCATTTTTGACACCATTTGTTATTTTTTTTCATTTTGTTAGTGCTGCCACCCTTTGTACTCAACTTGTGAGAGCTTCTGTGCTTTCACTTTGTAATTTTATTTTTGTATTCGGACACCATTTCCTCCATTCTCCTGTACTTTTTAAACATGTGGGCCACATTTGCCATCTGTTTCAGCTCTGAGTATGAGAACTTGGTTGCACATAATAAAGAAAATACACTGCTCAGTAAAGTACCTTTACAAAACTCAGATTTAAACATCTGATGATCGTAATCCTCACTAGATAATCTGCTCTCAATTACCAAGCCATTAAACAAACAATCAAATGCTTTAAGAATACAGGCTTTCCCAGCATTGATCATGTCAATGTCCCTTTCTTGAAACCTTGGGTACATTAACTCTTTGTCAGAAACCCTTGTGCTGCTGCTCGTAGATGTCTATACATCATCATTCAGATTCACACAAGATCTATTTTGCTCATAACTCACACCAGCAGAAACTTTTGAGTGCCTTTGAAAAACATCTCTTTCTCCCTCTCTCTACTGCAGGGGTTCACTGTGCTGCTGGTAAAAACAGAACATACACCCCTGTCACTACTTTTGTATTTTCAACTTTATACTGTAAGACAAAATTTTAACTCTAAAAACTAGCAGCAATTTTTAACCCCCCCTCAGTCTCCCATTTTCAGCATTATATTGTAAAACAAATTTCAAATCTGAAACCTGCAGCATTTTTCCTTAACCCCACCCCCAAACCTGCAGCATCTACTATTCCTAGTTAAAAATAGAAATACACACCTTCTGTAGTGGTAAACGGTGCATTATTCAGCTCTTTAATCGATTGGAAAAGGGCTTCATTTCCACCCCATGACTCCATTATTGCTTGTTACATGTTTTTAAAAATTATTTTAGCTCAAGATGTATTTTTGGCAGTCTTGCTCTGTTCTTTTGTCTTTAGCTCTCAGTGTCTTGAAATGCTTATATAAAATGTATGAAACCACACCCCAAGTACGTGGTTAATCCTGAAAAAATGTCTGAACATCTGGTACTGTCCATCTAAACCCCCCTCCCCACCCCTTCTCCATGGGGAAATATACAAGTCCTACACACTCCTTACAGGCTTTGTTTTAACTCCCTGTGACAGCTGAAAGGCATATAATGCTTTTACCACTCTGCTAAAACTTTGGTCACAGTCTAATTAAAAGGTATGCAGACTGCTTCTTTAAGTCCAAATAATCATATAGCTTAGTTATGTTTTAAAATGTATAATGAAAATCTTGTCTTTTTTTAACAGCTGCGTCCTTTAAATTAGTAATTCAACGTAACAGCTTACATTCCACTAATCAAAAGATAAAACTTATTTTGTTAAAAAGTATAGCATGAGAATCACCTGTTTTTTTTTCTCTTTTACACAGCAGGGGTCTAGAAAGACTAATGATTCTCCGTGTAAATGAAAAACAGATGTTTTTTCTCAATCTTAAAACACAAAGGGGCACAGTTTATAAAAAGGGCAGTTGTGTACAAGCTTAGTTATACTATTTTTAAAAGTCAAAATGGAAATTGTGACTTTTCCTAAAACAGCTGCATCCTTTAAATAAGTAATTCAGTGTAACATAGCTCACACACCTCTCTTCAAAGGATAACTGTTATTTTGTTAAAACGTATAGCATGAGAATCACCTTTTTTTATTCTCTTTTAGACAGCAGAGCACCTAGAAAGGGAGCTAATGATTCTGTGTGTAAATGAAAACAGATGTTTTTTCTCAGTCTTTAAATTCTTACTTTCATGCCCTCCAAAGAGACCATCTATATTTCCAACATACATAAACGTATTCCTTTTTTCTGATTCAAATGAATTTTATTCTGTAATTCATGATGGGGTATAAGTGATTAGTTTGTGATTGCTAGCATTTGCCTTGCTATCCAAAGAAACTGTTGAATTGGCTTATTTACATGAGGTCCCCCTACACATACACACACACACACACACACACACCAGATTCTTAGCCTTTCTCGCTCTCAATTTAAAACACACAGTTTTATTTTTTAAAACAAAAGCTTATATCTACATTTTTACAGATCCTGGTAAATACAGAAATCTTGACACACACACACACACACACAGTCAGCATTTTGCCATGCTATCCAGAGAAACTGTTGAGCCAGCTTATTTACACAGAGGTCTCCATTTTAGCTTATGAGTGGTACATGCATATACATAAACATAGAGATAACCTTTTGGTGCAAGTTTTACACAGTCCTAAACATCCTTGTTAATTATTTTATACCTTGTTACAAAACAGAAAAAGGAGTACTTACACAGGCAGATGGATTTCCTTGGGGGGGGTCTCCAAACAGATCTGTGAAACCTCTGCATGATCAGTCTGCCTCCTAGATACAGCATTCCAAAAATAACCTAATAAAAAAAACACACACATGCCCGTGCAGTTATACACCCAAGCCGATAGGGGGCACATAACACTATATGAGCCACAACTTATTTTTTTGGGTGTGGGGGCATGGTGTTGAAGAGGGACAGGGGTTTGAGCCAGGACAGTGTGGGCACTGGAGAAATGAGGTGGAGACAGGAGTTTGAGCTAGGATGGTGGTGACTCTGGTTCCAGCCAGGATGGCATGGCAGGAGTTCGAGGGGTGCAGGAGAAGGAGGGGTGTAGGACATATACAAAATGGTGGTGTTATGTCATTTCCAGGGTTTCAAAGCAGGTCATTTCCTGTGTAAGTGGGTGGGACATGGGTTCAAACGCATGTCATTTCCTGTGCAAGGGGCAGGACATGGGTTCGAGCATGCATCACTTCTGCTGGAAGTGGGCATGGCTAGCACATTTTAGGGAGGGACTTCCGGTGTAACAAGGGACGATTCTGATTGGTCCATTTTAGGCCACGCCCACCTGTCAAATGATGTGGCACATGCTGATTGGCTGAAATTTAACATTTGATGAGATATATGAACTTATACTACTCATACCCTTGCACAGCAACCTTCTTACCCTGAAATCAAGGATAAATCCCCATTTATGTAACCCTACCCCCCGTTGGCAACATGAACGACAGTCCTCACTCTTTGCTGCAGGGTGATTACCTGACTCATCATCTAGGGAGTCAGGAGAAGGCACATAACAATATTTCTATTTCTCCATGTCCCAGGGGAGATACCTTGGCAGTCATGGGTTTTACACAGTCTGAGGTTCCCCCAGTAAGTTACACAGGTCACACACAAATCAAATGTCCACAAATAGAAGTAGAGTCATACAGGGCTTTATTCTGACATTTCATTTCATCATTTCATTTAATTTTATTGTTATATTGGAAAGGCATGTGAGCAAATTTGGCCATTTTCACAAGCATCCAGTTTAAAAGAAAACAAAACAGAAGACAATGAGCACAGGCCACTAGGGGTCATCAGGGGAGGAGAAGAATTGAGCTTCTGATGGACTGCTCTCCTTCTCCAGGGAGGGGGTCCTCAGTAGCCAGTGCTTGCTCACCCTGGCTGCAGATAGGGAGCCATGCTGCAGTATGGGGAGGAGTTGGGGCCAACGCTTAGAGGGAGTGTGTGTGGATGTGTACATGCACCCCTCCACTGGTGTCATTGCACACCCCAGCTCCAGGGATAACATGAAAAAAAGAGATGCCACAGCACAGTGGTGGAGGGTGCCTCACAGGCTCTGCTCCTAGCCAGCCACAGCGCTGGCCCACTGGATCTGGACTCCAGTGGGTGTTGGGTAACCCTACCAGGGGGGAAGCCCTGGAAGTTCGGGTCAGCGCCCGATGGTGGATGCCAGAGGATGGGGCTGGGGGTGCCGTCCAGAGAATAGCCAGCATAGGAGGAGAAAATAGTAATAACAAAACAGAAGACAATGCACAGGAAAAGAAAATGGTACGTACATATCAAGTGGTGGACAATTAATAACATAACAGTGACATATAGCAGTAGTTCCAAAGGAATCAAAAAAGTGCCATGGAGAAAATGCTTGACTGTTGGAACAAGTGCCAAGAGGTTCACAATTTTTTTTAAACCAAGAGCTGGCTAGAAATAAGAGTCAAGAGTGAGAAAATTGAGAGTGGCAGTAAAAAGGAAAAAATGGTCAAGTCAAGGAACAGTTGCAAAAGGAGGAGAGGGAAAGGTGTTTCTTTAAGGTGTACTTAAAGGAAGAGGTGGAGAGACATAGTCTGAGTTCGGGGGGAGTTGAAGAGTTTAGGACCAAGGTAGGAGAGAATTTTTTGGCTGAGGGAAGTGCAGCAGAGGGGAACAGAAAAGGTGATGGAGAAGGAATGTCTAGTCATCCTGGAGGGAGCCATTTTAGGGAAAAGGGTACCAATGCAGTCAGGGAGGAGACCATGGGAGAGTTTAGAGAAGAAGGTTGCAATTTTGCTATAGAGTCAGTTCTCAAGTGAGGGCCAGCCAGAGATTCTATAAAGGTCACATTGGTGAGTAAGTTTGGGAAGGCCAGAAACAAAGTGGATCATATTGTGGTAAGAGCTTCACAGCCTATTAATGTTTGTCTGGGAGAGGCATGAGAAATAGACAAGAGCATCATAGTTGAACAGGGGGAGGAGGAAGCTGGTTGCTAGTAGTGACTTGGATTCATTGTTAAGGAATTGCTTCATCCTGGGGAGAAGACCAAGTCTTTGGTGAGCTTTCTTGATGGTGAGACCGATGTGGGCATTGAAGTTGAGGTGCCAATCAAGAAGTAGGGCAAGAAACCTGAATTCATAAACTCTCTCTATGGCATTACCATAGTTGTCATGGAGGGAGAAATCAGTGACAGGCAGCCTTCACGGGCTGGAGAAACCATGACCTTTGATTTCTTAGAGTTAAGGGCAAGGCCTTTGGATATGAACCAGTAGTGAAGCTGGAGGAAATCAGCCTGTAGCTTACTGAGTAGTGTGGCGGGTCTTTACAAAAAAGGGCAGCCTCGTCTGAGTAGAGAATTAGCTCAGTGTTTGTGCAGACCTCTGGGAGGAAGAATACTACTAGGGAAAAGAGATGGGAATCCAAGATGGATCCTTGGGGTACACCATACTTAATGTGGCAGGGTTCAGAAAGGACCCCGCCTATGGTGGTTTGATGAGACCTGTGAATAAGGTAGTTGCGGAACCATACCGTAACTTCCCGGGAGAAGTGAAGATTGGTCGGGGTGTGGAGGAGAACATTGTGGTCAATGAGATTAAAGGCTCTTGTAAGATCAATAAAAAATGATCCAGTATAATGGCCTTTGTTGATGGCTCCATCAATGAAGTGAGTAAACTTTATAAGGGTGGTCTCCATGTTGTGTCGAGCCCTAAAGCCGTGTTGAGCATCTGAAAGAAGGAACATGATGGTAAGTCAGACAGTTGTTGCATACCGGGGCTTTTGCAGGTGCAGAGAAATTTTACACAGAATCCACCACTGCAGTGAGTTAGCACCAGAACAGACAATTTGACTTTCTGTCCATCTGCTCTTCAGGGCAACAGACCAGGAAGGGCATGTTCCAAACTTTTGAGCACACATATAAGATATGGGTTCACCAAAGCAGAATTCTAGTGGGAGAGTTACCACATGGGCATACAATCCTGACACTGTGGGAAGCACCTGACTCCCTAAATATAACGTGAAACAGGTTTCTCCTCCTGAAATGAACAGAGACGTGAGCTTGGCTTCAGTCAAAGGCCAGACAACACTGTATTCCCTACATACTGTAGTCCCGAAATGTGAAGGCATCAATTGCTTTTAGCAGTCCTAAGTTAGTTCTGATAAAACACTTTGCATTTTAATACTGCAAAGGTATCAGCTCAGCATTTAACTATCCCTGAACAGCTTCAAAGAGGACACTGACCCCAGACTGTCAGGCACCCAGATCTGAAGGTCAAACCTGCTTTATTGTCCTGAAGTGACAAATTCCAACACAATGCTTTTCTATGGCTTGAGGGCTTGATCTGACCAGTCCAGTTCTGGGCAGCATTTTTACTCAAATCTTTACAGATTGTGGATTGCCCCAATAGCTACTCACTGTTACCAGTCCCAAGACAGTTTCTGAAGGATTCAGCCCCCCCCAGGGCATTACAGAAAAATGGCAGCTGCTACGACCCAGTGTACAGACTGTCCCATTTACAGAAGTGTCCCTTCTGCTCAACACAAAATTCCCTGATGTCCTGCACAGTGATGGCACAATACCAACACCGGCATTGTGCTGTCCCAAAAGACAGTGGTTTTTTGGGGGGGCTAACCTGCCAGCACCCCTGCATTTAATTATAATCAACTCCAGGTCAGAGTTGTTCTGAGGAGGGGGCAGAACACCAGGAGAAGCCGCATCAGCAAAAACAGACCATTACAGTGACTGACGCTGTAATGGTCTCTTTTTGCGTTTCACTGTTGGGGTGTCACACTGGAGTGAGCCACCATCCATTTGTGAACTAGGGCAAGAAGGAAAAGAGGGGGACTGCCCTCTGGTACTCTGTTCACCCACAGGCAGCACCGACTGACTCTCTTGAACTGAACTCTGAACTGAACTGACTTCAAACCCCAACTGCCACACTTGTAATTGTGGCTTATGCTGCTGCAAGAGTTCCACATTCCATTTTAGAACCTTCTGCTCAGCAGAGCTGACCAGATGGCTTAAAGGAGCCCTACAGGGATTTTGCCTTTTTGCTGCCCAGGTCCTGTCTAGACTAAACTGACCATTGGGTTCTAGTAACCCAGGGGAACCTGGGTGTAACACTAAGTTATAGCAAAGCCATTTACGGGAGTAAGCAGGAAGTTTCAGATGGGTGTTTCCTGGTATTAAGTCATATCAAGTACAAAAACAAACATAGGTCAATGTTTGTGCACAAAAGCTTTAGAAGGTTCAAAAGGAAAAGTAATAACAAGGACCTGCAGAACCTTGAAAAGTAGGGGTGCAGAGCCAAAATGGAAATTAGTTTTATGGAATACTGAATGACCATGTAGTGAACCAGAATGTCATTGATGCTTTAGTTAGTGTTTTCCAAGTTGGTTGTTGTAAGTTAGAAATTAGCAAACTGTTCAACAACTGCTGGTTGGATTCAAAAAGCTCAAAAGCTCTGCTTACTCTCATTCCCCTTATAAATAGATTTTCCATGCTTACAACAATAGAATGTGACTCTGAAAATAGTTCAACATCTAAATTAGTAGCAGATGATACCCCTGAAATTTTCATTAGTATGGATAATAATTCTGATACCTGTCCTATGACTTCAGTAAATGATGTAAGTCATTCTAATAATTACAATCTTGTCAACATAGAACCAGATAATTTACAGCACAATCATAGAAATCTTCTGGTTATAGGGGATTCTATGATCAAAAGATTGGACAGGAACATATGTAATCCAGATAAATCATATCGGATATTATCATCTTTTAGGGGGGCTAAAATAGCGGACTTTACCCATATGTGCAAAACAATGGTTAAAGGTTTAGGTCAGAAACCCCTTGCCCTGATACACGTGGGAACAAATAACATGTTCAGAGATTCCCTAGAGGATATTAAACAAGATATGGTGGCTTTATCTAATAGACTAATCTCTCTGGGATGTGAAGTTATGGTATCTGAGACACTTCCAATACCAAAAGCCTCACCGAGAATCAACCTGAAGGTTCAAAATTGTAATAATTGGTTAAGGACATGGACATTAAGGTAAGATTTATTGTTTGACACATTGGGAAGAGTTTTATCACCAAGATGATTTATTTTGTTATGATGGCCTGCACTTAAGCAAGAAAGGGAATGAATTACCAGGGCAACACTTTATTTATTCTCTTGATAAATATTTAAACTAGTGCAGGGGGGAGGGTTTGAATCTTTAAGAGACAAATATACAAATCAGGACTGAACTCCAATACTATCTTCTTCTAATAATATAGTTACTTCTAAAGATAGTTTCCACCACCAAAACAGAAAGAGTGACATAAAAGTCTTGTTACTAAATGCTAGAAGTCTGTCAAACAAAATGGACGAACTAAGATATATAATGCAAAAAGAAATATTTCCATTTGTGGGGTCACATAAACATGGTTTCATGATGATAGCTGGAATGTAGATATACCAGGATTTAATAAAATAATTAAGAACAGGAAAGATAAACAAGGAGGTGGTATTGCACTGTACATTACTGAAGATTATTCATTTCACTGTATTTTTACACATAAACAAACTAATAGTGAAAATGAAATAATATGGGCAGAGATTAATTTACCATCTTTAAAAATATGTATAGGCTTGGCCTATAGATCCCTTAACCTAACTAAAGAACAGAACACTGACTTTCTTAAATTAATTAATAGTTTTGAACCAACAACAAACTATATACTAATGGGTGACTTTAACTTTCTTAATATCGACTGGATAAAACATAATTGGAAGGATAATGTATAGAAGGATTTTCTTGATATTATAATAAATCAAAATCTAGAACAAATAATTCAAGAAGGTACTAGAAATAACAATATTATTGATATTGTACTTACAAACATGGGGTCATCTGTATACGAACCCAGAATATTAGAACCACTGGGAAACAATGATCACAAAGTGATTTTATTTTGCATACAGTCAAGGTCAATAGATACCAAGGGGAATACTACACTAAAGGACTATACAAGAGCTAATTATCCCAAAATAAAACAATATCTGAATTCCTGGGACTGGAACTCAGAATTGATAGGTCTCGATGTACACCAAGCTTGGAACCTTATACTCTTCAAAATTAATTATCGTTTGGATACAAGGATACCAAATAGGAAGAAATATAATAAGGGACACAGAAATCCTGCATGGTGGAATAATAAAATTAAAAGATTGATTGGTAAAAAATGGAAAATTTGCAAAAAATATAAAATTCGGCCATCTAAAGAAAAATGGCAATCTTATAAAAACTGCGCTAATAAAGTAAAACAACAAATAAGGAAAGCAAAAATGTTGATGGAGAATAAACTACCATCTGACACATTAGATAATAAGAAAAAGTTTTATAATTATGTTGGTTCACTCAGATGTTCTAAAGTAACCATAGGTCCATTGCAAACAAATTTAGGAACCATAAACATTGAATTCCAAATGGCAGAAGAATTCAACAATTATTTTCATAGGATATTTTCTCCCAAGGAACAATTTAATAACTCAGTCATAAATTCTAACCAAGTGACTGTTGAACTTATTACAGTAGAGGAAGTGCTTGAAGAATTACAGAAATTAAAAGCTACTTCATCGGCTGGACCAGATGGAATACACCCTAGTTTTCAAAAGGAAATTGCCATTCACATCTCTGGCCCCCTGAGCAAATTATTTAATCTATCCCTGGAAGTAGATGAAAGTGTGTCAGCATGGAAAGAAGCAGTGGTGATTCCAATTTTTAAAGCAGGTGTTAAATCTGTTGTATCTAATTATCGGCCAATAAGCTTGACTTTGGTTATAGGGAAAATCCTAGAAAGATTAATCCTGAGTAGATCTGAACAACATATGAATCATTATAATTTACATGATTTAACACAGCATGGATTTAGAAAGGGAAGGTCATGCTTAACAAACCAATAAAATTTCTTTGAAAATGTTAACGCAGCCTTGGATGCAGGACTTCCAGTGGATGTTGTATATCTGGACTTAGCAAAAGCCTTTGACAGGGTTTCACATAAAATACTGTTAGAACATTTGGTTAAACTGAAATGTCCATATATACTAATAAAATGGATAGATTCATGGCTATTCAATTGCAGACAACGTACATCAGCAAAAGGAGCTATGTCTTCATGGGCAGAAGTGACAAGTGGAGTGCCGCAGGGTTCTGTGTTGGGCCCTGTAATGTTTAACATTCTGATAGCATCAATGCAGACAACAGATAATGTATGGATATCAAAATATGCAGACAACTGCAAGATTGGTTGTATTGTCAATTCAATTGAGGCAATTAGCATTCTCCAAAAAGAATTAGAAGCTCTAGAACTTTGGGCAAAAAAGAATAAGATGAAATTTAATGAACAAAAGTGCAAAGTAATGCACTTTGGTTGTAATAATACAAAAATGGTTATTTAATAAATAATGTAAAACTTCAAGAAGCAGAAATTGAAAAAGACCTCAGGATAAATATTGATAGTAAGCTTAACTTTGACAATAATACAACATTTAAAGTTAAGAAATGCCAAATAATTATGGGTTGCATATGGAAAAATATTAAAAGCAGGCAACCACAGGTCATTCTTCCACTTTACACTAGCTTGGTTAGATCTCACCTGGAATACTGTGCTCCCTTCTGCACACCTAATACAATTCATGGAAAGAAGCAATTAGAAGGGGTTCAAAGAAAAATGACTAAAAGGATTCAGGGTATGACAGACAAACTTTATGGGGAAAGATTGAAAACATTGGGCCTATTTTCCATCCAGTAAAGACCACTTCATGGAGATCTTTGCTTGATCTATGAAGCCTGAAGTGAACTTGGCCTTACTGAAATTCTAGGTATAGAATTTTTTTTTTATTATATCACAAACCAGATCTCATAACTTTAAACTAAAAGGGGTAAATTGTAGAACAAAAAAAAGACATCTTTGGTTCTCTCAGAGAATAGTTAACTTATGGAGCACATTGCCAACCTCAATTTTAGAAAGTAAGACAATGGATATGTTCAAGGGTATGCTAGATAAATTTATGGGTAACACCAAATTCGATTATACAGATACTGTAATTAATCCACACTCGGGTGGCAAGTTCAATAATAAGCATTGCCTCCTGAGCTTGTAAACAACTATGATCCTATGATCCTATGATGAGAGAACACTCACTTATTTGATTTATGACATCACTAACACTCCCAGGGTAGGGAATATACTTTTATTTGCATTCCTATTCCTGTTGTGCTAGATTAGATGGCATACTGGTCTCTCAAGCCTGTATACCCATCATACTCTCAATCCAGCATGATGCCATCACCATAACTAATCATGCTGCAGTTCTGGCTAACTTGGTGGGCTGAGGCATCCCTCTATCTAAAAAGGCCTGAAATATGGACTCACTTCTACTTAAAATAATGATTTTAAAGTTTTTGTAAAATAAGAAATCCTGAGATACCTGCACACAAACAAAGCCGGGGATACCTCAGCTTAAATAAGGTAATACAAAAAGACACAGGCAGAAGGGGATAGGGAGAAGCACCAGGAGAAGCAGAGGGAGGCAGGGATGTCAGTAAGGGAAGCCAAAGCTCAGACAGAAGAACACATTGCAAAATCAGTGGGTAGAGGGGACAAAACCTTTTACAGGTACATAAGTGAAAAAAGAAAGACAAAGGGAGGGATAGTGAGACTGAAGGGGGAGGATGGGGGCTGCGTGGAGGATGACAACAGTAAAGCTGACATATTGAACAGGTATTTCTGCTCAGTCTTTACTGAGGAGAGGAGGGAATGGGTCTGAAGGGAGTACAAGGGGTGAGAATGGTGCAGAAATGGACACAAGTCCCTTTACATGAGAAAGGGTCCTGAAGGAACTGGAAGTAATGAGTTGATAAAGCAATGGGGCCAGATGGGGTGCACCCTAGGGTCCTTAAAGAGCTAAGAGAGATGGTGGCTGAACCTCTGGCTATCCTGTTTAGCCGATCACTGGAAACAAGGGAGGTACCCAAAGACTGGAAGACAGCAGATGTAGTCCCCTTATACAAAAGAGGGAACAAAGTGGAAGCAGGGAACTACAGACCAGTCAGCCTCACCTCAGTAGTGGGGAAGATCATGGAAGCACTACTGAAGGAGAGATTGGTGGAACATCTGGTTGTCAATGGACTACAGGACCCAAGGCAGCATGGTTTCACCAGGGGGAGGTCATGTCAGACCAACCCCATTGAATTTTTTGACTGGGTGACTAGGGGGGTGGATCAGTGGAGGGCAGTGGACATGGCCTATCTGGACTTCAGCAAGGCTTTTGACACTGTGCCACATAGAAGACTACTACACACTGGGGAATATGGGTGTGGGCAGGACAGTAGTGTGGTGGGTAGGTAACTGGCTAGGTGGCAGGACACAGAGGGTGGTGGTAAATGACTGTCACTCCACAGAGGGAAGAGTGACCAGTGGGGTACCATAGGGATCAGTGCTGGGACCGGTCCTAGTCAACATCTTCATCAGTGACATTGCGCAGGACCTAGAAGGCAGAATTTCACTGTTCACTGATGACACAAAGCTCTGTAACAGAGTAAACACACCAGAGGGTGTAGACAGAATGAGAAGAGACCTGCAGAAACTTGAAGAATGGTCAGGGTTTGGCAGTTGAAATTCAATGCAAAGAAGTGCAAGATAATGCATAAGGGCACAAAACCCTGGCACAATATATCAGTTGGGGGTGAGGATATAGCATGCACCAAACAGGAAAGGGATCTTGGGGTTATCATCTCTGATGACCTCAAGGTAGGGAAACAGTGTGATAAGGCAGCAGGTAAAGCAAATAGGATGCTGGGATGTATAGGCAGGAGCATCAGCAGCAGGAAAAGGGAGGTCATAATTCCACTATACAAGACACTAGTGAGGCCCCACCTGGAGTACAGTGTACAGTTCTGGAGACCATACCTACGTGAGGACATAGACAGGGTAGAGAAGGTTCAGAGGAGGGCAACAAAGATGGTGCATGGATTGCATCACAAGTCCTATGAAGAGAGGTTGAAGGAACTGAACATGTACTCCCTGGAGGAGAGGAGGGAGAGAGGGGATATGATAGAGACATACAAGTATTTCACAGGGAGGAACAGGGTGCAGGAATCCACTATTTTTAAGTGAAAAAGATGTACCAGGACTAGAGGGCATGGGATGAAGTTGGAGGGAGGATGATTCAGAGGAAACATGAGGAAGAATTTCTTCACAGAACGGGTGGTGGACAAGTGGAACACCCTGCCAGCGGAAGTGGTGGGGACTGAAACAATCACGGGATTTAAGAATGCATGGGATAGACATAAAGGAATTCTGGAGGTCAGGGGTAAGGGGCAACAGACTTCTAGGAAAGCATAAACTGAACTTACAAGCTCAAATGGGCAGACTGGGTGGGCCATAGGCCCTTATCTGCCGACACTGTCTATGTATCTAAGGTGGAAGGCCCTAAAAGCAGTAATAAGGGGGCAATTATTTATTTTGCTGCATACTAAAAGAAAACAGATGAGCAATATATTAATAAGTCAGAATAAGATATTAAGGAGGCAGAGAAGGCCCAAGTGGCCAAACCAAATCCAGTGGGCTATTACCAACTCCAGAAGCTGAAATGGGAATACAACTCCTTAAGTAGTGTCAGGGTGGAAAGGGTGATCCTATTAACTCAGGCCGTAAGGTATTTTGAGGGAGACAAAGCAGGTAAATGGTTAGCCTGGCTGTTAAAAGTAGGGAAGGGGCAAAACAAAATGTAGCCAAATACCTACCTCTAGTGGAGTACTGTAGTGCTGGGATCAAGATATAGGGGAATGTTTCCATAAGTTTTATCAAAATTTGTATACCTCGGTGGTACAATCCTCCTAGGAGAATTTATTAACCTTATTCACCAAGGCTTCTTTTTGTCCGCTGAATAACACACAGATGCAAACCATAAAGGCTACAGTAACTTGGACTGGCAGGAGGTGAAAAACGTTATTGGGCACCTGAGGGGTCTAAGGCCCGTGGGCCAGATGGATTCCCCATTCACTTATACCAAATTTTCTTAACAGGGTTACAGGAACCCCTAATTGATATGCTGAGTGAAAGCTTCGACTGGTATTATGCCTCCCCTTCATCCAGTCCAGCACAGTTGTCATACTGCCAAAACAGGGAAAGGATGGCCAACTACATGGATCACACTGGCCAATATCCTTCCTTATGAGTGGTTATAAAATTATGGCTAGAGTCATAGCTGGCAGATTGGAGAAGGTTTTACCCTATAGAAACAAAGACATAGAAGTTCACGGCAGATAAAAACTGCAAGGCCCATCCAGTATGCCCATTTTTTCTACCTTATGAATGTGCCATAGGCCTGTACTCTGTCAATGGCCTATCTATTCATACTCATATATATTGCTCCCTTATGCCTATCCAATGCCTGTTTGAAGCCCCGCACTGTATTCATATCCACCACTTCCTGAGGTAGGCTGTTCTATGTATCCACCACCCTTTCTGTGAAAAAGAACTTCCTCACATTACCCCTTAATCGGCCTCCCTCTAATCTCGTGCTGTGTCCTCTTGTCCTGCTATTTTTCTTATATTGAAACCTGTTAGACTCTTTCACCTTGTTAATGCCCTTGAGATGTTTGAATGTCTCGATCATATCATATTTGTTGAGGTGGGGTTAGGGAAAGAGAAATCGCAGAGGACAGCTTGAGGGAGGCCCTTCGGGCACTGAAAACTGATAAAGCACCGGGACCGGATGGGCTACATCCTAGAGTCCTGAAGGAACTGGTGGATGAACTAGCAGCTCCACTAGCTGCACTTTTTAACGCCTCTCTGCAGACACAATGGGTGCCTCAAGACTGGAAGGTTGCTGATCCAGTGCCTATCCACAAAGGGGGGGGAGCTAGGGAGGAGATGGGAAATTACAGGTCTGTCAGCCTAATGTTGGTGGTAGGCGAACTAACGGAGGGCTTCATCAAGGACAAGCTTGGGAGACAACTGGAAAAGTTGGGGCACATGGATGGCAAACAGTATAGTTTTGTCCTGGGGAGATCATGCCAGACCAACCTCATAGATTTTTACGACTGGATGACAGAGACCCTGGACCGACAAAGACTGGTGGACGTCCTATATCTGGATTTCAGTAAGGCGTTTGACTCGGTTCCCCACATCGGGTTGTTGACAAAGTTGGGTGGATGGGGTGGGAGGACATTTGCTGAGATGGGTAGAAAATTGGCTAATGGAAAGAACACAGAGGGTAGTGGTTGGTGGGATAGTCTCCTCCCCTAGGAAGGTCTTCAGTGGGGTTCTCCAAGGTTCGGTACTGGGGTCACTCCTGTTCATTGCCTATGTCTCCGATATAGAGAGGGGGAGTTAGGAGTAGGATGAGCCTCTTTGTAGATTACTCAAAACTGTGAGCACTGGCAGATGGGGAGGAAGTGAGAGAGACAGTCCAGAGGGATCTGGATACCCTGGAGGGTTGGTCAGGAAGGTGGGGACTGAGGTTTGATCCAGGGAAGCGTAGGGTGCTGCATCTGGGGGTCAGAAACCCAGGTCATGTATACACCCTGGGAGGGGGTCTCACTGCAAGCCACAATGAGTGAAAGGGACCTGGGGGTGATGGTAGACACCAGAATGAATAACACTGAAAACTGCAGAAGATCTGCGGCAAAGGCAAACAGGATTCTGGGCTGCACAGCTCCGGGGAACTACATCCAGGAGGAGGGAGGTGAGCCTCCCTCTGTATAATGCCTTGGTCAGGCTGCATCTTGAGTACTGTGTACAGTTCTGGAGACCTCACCTTAGGAAGGACATATCATTGCTGGAGAGGGTCCAGATGAGGGCAACCAGGATGATCTGGGGAACAAGTGAAAGGACCTATGAAGAAAGGCTGGAATTCCTTGATCTGTACTCACTGGAAGAGAGGAGAGATGGGGAGACATGATTGAGGTCTTCAAATATGTGAAAGGGACTAACAGGGGCAGAGCCAAAGAAGTATTCAGGCTAAAGAAAGGGGGCACAATCAGGGGGCATGAGTGGAAGTTGGAGGGGGGAACTACAGGGGAGAACGTAGATGGCATTACTTCACTGAGCGGGTGGTGGAGTCATGGAATGCACTGCCCGGAAGTCTACAGGAGGAGGCGGGCACAGTGGAAGGCTTTAAGAGGGGGTGAGACAGGTGCATGGGTATACTCAAGCCGAAGTTGAACCTCTCGGGGGCTGGGGGGGTGGAGGAGCTAGTGCCCAATAGGGGCTGGCTACCGAGCAGACAGACCGTTAGGCTTATTCTGCTGGCTTTTAGTATGTTAGTATATCACCTCTCTCCCTCCTTTGCTCTAGGGTATACATATTGAGCTCCGTTAATCTGTCCTCATATGTTTTCTGATGCAGTCCCTGGACCATTTTGGTTGCCCTTCTCTGGACTGCCGCCATTTTGTTAATGTCCTTGTGCAGGTGCGGCCTCCAGTACTGCACATAGTACTCCAGATGGGGCCTAACCAGTGTCTTGTAAAGAGGGATCATTACCTTCCTCTTATGACTTTCGATACCCCTACTAATACACCCCAACTTCCCTCTAGCCTTACCTACTGCTTTACATACAAAGAAGCCAGAAGAAGAAGGCCATTTGGTCTATCAAGTCTGCTCGTATTGCAGGGTCCACAGCTTGAGTTAATGTCCCTACCCTCCCTTCCCACTCCTTCCATCCTCCCTACCCACGATCCTTAACTTCCCCCTGTGCCTGTCCTAGCATCTCTTAAAGCTGCCCACTGTCTTCAATGAGATGACCTCTTCCGGCAGCTCATTCCAAGTGTCCACCACCCTCTCTGTGAAGAAGTACTTCCTGACCTCCCTTCTAAACCTCACACCCTCCAGCTTAAGACTGTGCTCCCTCGTGTTATGGTTGCCACTCAGCATAAAGAGACTCTCCTTATCAACCTTATTTATCCCTTTCAAGTACTTGAAGGTCCCAATCATGTCCCCTCTCTCTCTCCTGTCTTCCAGGGAGTACATGTTCAGTGCCCTCAACCTCTCCTCATGTGCCTTGCCCTGCTGACCAACTCTCATCTTTGTAGCCATCCTCTGGACCTTCTCCAGCAGGTTAATGTCCTTTTTGAGGTGTGGATACGGCCTTACCAGTGAACTGTACAAGGGCAGTATAACCTCCTCTTTCCTACTACTGATCCCCCTAGCTTTACATCCCAGCATCTTATTTGCCTTTGCTGCTGCTTTCTTGCACTGTGTGGAGTCCTTCAGGTCACTAGTGATCATCACTCCCAGGTCCTTCTCCTCCTCTGATGTAGATACTCAGACTCCACCCAGGTAGTACTCCATCCTTGGATTCTTGGCTCCAACATGAATAACTGCATTTCTTGCCATTGAAGCCAAGCTGCCAGATCCTGGACCACCTCCCCAGCTTTTTCAGATCTTCCTGTAGGTCCTGTATCCCTTCAGCTGTGTCCACTCTCCCACAGAGCTTGGTGTCATCTGCGAATAGGCATATTTTGCCCATAATGCCATCCACAATGTCATTGTTGAAGACATTGAACAACACCAGACCCAGCATGGAGCCCTGTGGGACCCCACTGGTTGCCTCTCTGGTGCCAGATAACTCTCCCACACAACCACCCTCTGGGTTCTGTCCCTCAGCCAGTTTTTCACCCATCTGGCCATCTTTTCCCCAACTCCAAGATCTGCCAACTTCCTGATCAACCTTTTGTGTGGCACAGAGTCAATGGCCTTGCTGAAATCAAGATAGAGGACATCTACCACTTGGCCCCTGTCTATTGTCTTAGTGACATAGTCAAAGAAGTTAATCAGATTTGTTTGACATGATCTCCCCCCATGAACCCATGCTGCCTCTCATCCTGGAGACCATGGTCCTCTAGATATTCCAGCAACCTTTCCTTTAGTATGGTCTCCATGAGCTTGCCCACAATGGAGGTCAGACTGACTGGTCTGCAATTCCCTGGATCATCCTTGGGACCGCTTTTGTGGAGGGGCACTACATGTGCTGTTCTCCAGTCCTGCAGTACCATGCCTGACTCTAGTGAACTATTAAATAGATCTGCCAGTGGCCCTGCCAGCTCCCTAGCCAGTTTCTTTAGTACCCTTGGATGTACTCTGTCCAGGCCTGGTGATTTGTCTACCTTCAATGCCAGCAGTCCCTCCCTAACTCTATCCACCTCTATCACTACATCTGTGTTCCCACCCCCCCCGCTCCTCTTTTCTCTTCTGAAGGCACTGGTCCATCCTTCTCCCTGGTGAAGACAGAACAGAAGTATTCATTTATCATCTCTGCTTTCCCCCCATTATCCTCCACCCACTCCACCCCTTTCTTAAGCCTAACAATACCTTCCTTCTTGTCTCTTTTCTTACTTATATAGTGAAAGAAAGCCTTCTCCCCTTCTTAATTACTTCAGCTATCTGCAGCTTCTTCTGTGCCTTTGCTCTCCGGACTTCCTTACTTGCCTCACTAGCCAACCTTAGGTAATTTTCCCTATCCACCTCTCTCTTGATCTTCTTATATTTTCTGTAGGTCAACCTCTTTTCCCTTACTGCCTTAGCAACCCCAGAACTGAACCAGCTGGGTGCATTAGTGGTCTGCTTGGATGATTTCAGGTCATCGGCGATGATGATGCCCAAGTCTCTTTCTTTCCTTGTGATTGCCAGCAACTCCCCTCCCAACCTAAAGGTGGCTTCAGGGTTTCTCTTTCCTATGTGCATGATCTTGCATTTCCTTGCATTAAACTACATTTGCCACTCTTCTGACCATATTGTCAGTTTATCCAGACCTCTTCTCATTCTGCCCACGCCATCTGGATCATCTACTCTGTTGAAGATCTTGGTGTCATCTGAAAACATGCAAACCTTACCCTCCAGTCCATCTGCGATGCCCCTGATGAAGACATTGAAGAGGACTGGCCTCAGGACTGATCCTTGAGGTACCCCACTTGTGACTTGCATCTCTTCTGCCTGATACCATCTACCACCACTCTCTGTTTTCTGCCCACCAACAAGTTTGCCACCCAGTTGACCAACTTCTGACCCACCCTGAGCCTACCCAGCTTATTAATTAATCTTCTATGTGGAACAGTATCAAAAGCTTTGCTGAAGTCAAGGTAGGTGACATCATCTGCTCCCCCTTGGTCTACCACTCTGGTTTCCCAGTCAAAGAAATCTATGAGATTAGTTTGACAAGACCTTCCTGTTGTAAACCCATACTGTCTTGGATCCTGTGCTTCTATGGATTCCAGGTGTTGCACTATCCTTTCCTTATGGAGTGCCTCCATAATCTTGCCCACTACTGAGGTAATAAATCCCAAGGTTCATGTGTGAGCTGGCAACAAGAGGCCGGTGCTCATACTATGGGCCAGCCAGACCCAACACGTAATGTCAAAATCAATAGAGAATACAGCACACAGGAGCAAGGTGCAGTTAAGTGCTAGTTTATTCATGCATACATGCCAGGTATCTGCAACTCCCGCTCCCAAACAGCTCCCACTCCCTGATGAAGACTCAAGTTTAGAGTCGAAGCGCTAGGGTTTTTTCACTGTCTATATATTTGCTGTGTTTGGGGAGGCGGGAGTTGGGTACCTGGCATGTGTGCCTGAATAAACTAGCATTTAACTTGCACCTTTCCCAGTGCCATAATAGTCTGTTTTGCTTGACACTACTGAGGTGGGACTGACTGGTCTGTAGTTCCTGCCTCCTCCCTGCTACCACTCTTGGAGCGGGATCACATGAGCCCTTCTCCAGTCTTCTGGGATCTCTCCTGTGCTCAGAAACTTACTAAACAGTTCTGATAATGGCTCTCCTAGTTCCACCCTGAGCTCCTTTAGTACCCTGGGATGTATGCCATCAGGTCCCATTGCCTTGTCCACCCTGAGTTTAGCGAGCTCTTGTAGGACCCTTTCTTTTGTGAAGGGACTAGTGCATACCTCCCAGCCCCCTGTGTCCATGGTGTTGAGCTGTGGGCCCTGCCCTACCTTCTACTCAGTAAATACTGAGCAGGAGTATCTATTTAGGATAGATGCTTTTCCTTGGTCCTCCTCCATGAACTCCCTCTTATCCCCTTGTATCTTAGCAATACCCACTCTGAACTTTTTCCTTTCAATAATGTATCTATAGAAAGTCTTGTCCCCTTCTTTTACTGTTCATGCTAGTGTTTCCTCGATTTGGGCCTTTGCCTGCCTTACTGCCTTCCCTGCTTCCTTTAGGGAAGTTTGGTATGTCTCCCTATCTTCGTCCCACAGCATTCCCTTATATTTTCTGAAGGCCGGCCTTTTGGCTCTGACCTTTTCTAGTACTGTTTTTGAGAACCAAAGTGGTTTCCTCCTTCTTTTCTCTTACTTTTCTCTCTAACACAATGGGATGTTGCTTCAAGTATTTCATCCTTAATGCTTGCCCACTTTGCCTGTACCCCCTCACCTGTACTTCTTCTTGCCAGGGCTAGCTTAACTCTGTTGGTCATCTTATCAAAGTCAGCTCCTCTGAAGTCCCATATTTTTGCCTTGAAATGTGATGATTTAGTTCTAGTGGCCAAATTGAACCATTCCATGTGATGGTGACTGGCACCCAGGTTACCTTCTACCTGGAGATCTGTGTTCCCTACCTGGATCCCTGTTAGTCAGTACTAGAGCTATGATAGCCCTGTCTCTTGTGGGTTGTTCTACCAGTTGTTTGAAGCCCTTCCCCTGCAGGGAATCCACTATGTGTCTAGTTCTGGCATATATACCTGCTGGTATTGACCAATCTGTATATGGCATGTTGAAGTCTCCCGTTATCAAACCCCCCCCCCTTCAGCTATCATGTTTTGCATATCTTCTAACAGTAATGTGTCTATGTCCTCCCCTGGCCTGGAGGCCTGTAGAAAACCCCAGTTCATATGGCTGTCCCATTTCCTATTTCCAGGGTGACCCACAGTTCTTCTGGCTCCTTATGTGTATTCTGAATTTCTGTAGCTTTGATAGATTTATTGACATATAGGGCCACTCCACCCCCACCTTTTGCACCTCGGTCTCTTCTGAACAGTACATAGCCGGGTACTGAAGTCTCCCAAGTGTGGTTACTGGTGAACCATGTCTCAATAATGGCAACTACAGTATGTCCAGTTTAGCTTCTGTCATTGTTGCCTGCAGGTCTGGGATCTTGTTTCCTAGACTGCGAGCATTTGTGTACATGATTGATCCATTTGGACAAGGATAGCCTTGCCCAAGGTAGACATGGCAAAAACAACATCCACCAAACTCTGAATGTGCTGCAGATATGTGTGGAGATATCAGTCAAGGAATGTTCTGGGATCCTTGCACTCAATACAAAAAAAGCATTTTACCATATGTAGTGGGGATACGTTTTTGCAGCCCTTTAACTCATTGCATCCTCAGGTGCTCTCTGAAGTTGCAGCACTTGTGTCCTGTATACTGATAACAGTGAATCCTGTGCCTTTCTAAGCAAAATCAAGCCATAATCAGCATGCCACAAACAAATGCTAATAGCTCAAGAACCATAAGTGCTAGACACAAAGTATGAGTGGCAAACTTGTTCAGCATAAAATTACCTTTCCAATGGTGGTATGCAAGTAATAATAAGTAATTTAGTTTTTTTCTCTATGTTGGTCAAAATAGCAAAAAAAAAAAATATTTCCACTAAAAAATGCGCCTTAAGCCTTGTTTTGCTGGGAAATATGTTACATATTAACACCAAATTAAGCATCCAAACACTAGATGTAGTTTTCATAATTTTTTTTGTAAAGGAAAAAGATATTTATGTAGTATAAAACATAGTTTTTTACCATTTTAGTCAAGGTGCTTTGGTGAGGTTTGAGGCACGGAACTGAACCACACAAACCATGCTATAAACAAATGCGTATAACTCCTAAAGTATACGTGATACACACTACATATCAGCTGCAAAGTTGTTTAGCACAAAATTTCCTTTCCGACGGTGTTGTGCAATCCATTGTGCTCAATGTGGTTTTTGTGTTATACTGGCTGAGATACCTTGACTGTGTGTTTTATTCAGTATGCTTAGGTGGTTCTTGATGGACAAAATGTCACCCACAACACACCATGCCATAAACAAATGCAAATAACTCCTAAAGTATACATGACACACACAAAATGTCAGAAGATGGTCTGTTCATCACTAAATAACCTTTCCAACAGTGCTATGCAGCCAATTGTAATAAAAACATTTTTTTATACTTGTTGAAATGGCAGAAAATTGCATTTTTTTCTAGGTGCTTAGTGTTCTTCATATACACAAATGTTGGGTCTTCATATAGACACAAGTCTGCCATACACACCATACCCTACACAGACTGTGCATGCTTCCTAAAGTGAGCAGTATGAAAATATCTCACTGTGATTTTGTCAAACAAAAAAACACACGTAACAGTCTGAATTGCATAAAGGGACTACATTCTGGGCAGGTATGTGATACAGAATAGATGTGAACGTGTGTCAAGTGAGCTCAGGGAACCATCACTTGCGGCAATACTACACCTGCCCACTTGTTATATTCCCCAAGCTCACTTGCCACTCATTCAGATAAATTCTGCAATATATATATATAGATAGATAGATAGATAGATAGATAGATAGATAGATAGATACACACTATATATATATATATATATATATATATATATATATATATATATAATATCAGCAATTTCTCTCAATGTACTGACCAGGTTGATATTTTCCATAAAAACTGGCTGGTTGTTATGACATTCATGAGCCATGCCAGTCAAACTATGCTGCTGCCTCATTGGCCAACATCCTGTATGTGGGCAGGGCCAAACAGTTTGACAAACTGCGGGAGAAAAATTGCTGGTCTGTTAATATAAAAAATAAAAGATGGAGTGGGTGTTTCATATGAGAATTGAATGCACACCCTCGTTGTGGGATGCTTTCATAAACCCCTTGGGCTTCACCCTCGGGGTTGATGTAGCATCCCACAACTCGGGTGTACATTAAATTCTCATATCAAACCCTTCCTCATGTATTATTCTCTCTCTCTCTCTGTCTCTCTCTCTCTCCCTATATATAGTATGTGTGTGTGTGTGTGTGTGTGTGTGTGTGTATATATATATATACAGTATATACACACACACGCACAATATATATTTAGTGTGTGTGTGTGTATAATATATATATATATATATATATACACATACACATACACACACACACACACCTCTATATATTGAGTCTTTATCATTTGTATCCAAGCATACACAATTCACCATCAACATATCCAAAGACATTCAACAACACAGCAGCTTCACAAATCAGATGTACACGCGGCACAACCTCTTGCACAACACGCACATGTAGTATTCAGTGTTGTGCCCTTTATGGGCATAACATCGCAACACAGAGAAACATGTGCATGGCAGCACCCATGGTATTCGGCACGCCGGCCACAATTCTTATCATTTAGAATATAGAATGTCAACAACAAAATTATTACAATCACCACAATCACATTTTTCTTACCTTTTCAGATGGCATCCCATGATGAGCTGCACAGAAGAGATTTGTACATTCTTACCTGGCGTAGTTCCAACTTCTATTCTGCTCTCTGTGTCATCCTGAAAATAAAGTAGTTCCATCCTCTCTTCTGTTGTCTGTGGCATTCTTTTATAATAAAAATAAAAAAGGTTCAGCCTCACCTGTTGTCAGTGGTTCCCTGTGATGGAAAATAAAAAAAAGTAGTCTGTTGAAACTTTCTTGTCCTCTGTGATCCTCTGCAGCTCCCTCATTGTGCTCCTGTCATACCACTACCCTCAGACAGTTGCAGGGACACCACCTCTGTGTTCACCTCATCACTCCTTCTATGGCAGCAGGTCTAACTGTAGGCAATACGTTGTCTTGTATGTCATCGGAACGTGGTCTATTTGGTGTCTTTAGTCCTTCCCCCCCCTCCAGGACTTTGCTTCAACCAAACAGTCAACATCATGCACAACGAACACTTGAACTCTCACACTTTGGTCTCTCAAAGTCGCCACCCCATCCAGAAATTATCTTCGATCAAACAGTAGATGTCATGCACAACGTACAGCGCAAAGGACTGTGTGAAACACAGAACAGGCAATGTTGTGTCCAAATGAAAATAAAAAATACTGAGCTAAAACCTCCACTCCACATTAATCACACTGAAAGAGGTACTGGAGACAAAAACGGGCACACTGGAATAGTCACTTGCTACTTTTTATTTCTGAGGTCATCCCCCATTCCTTTTGATCATTCCAGTCCTATACTTTGATAATATTTTGTTACAACAGTTCTCAGTCTTCCAGCTGACACTCCAACCTCTGTGCCACTATACCACCACCTCATCATTGTGATCGCTCAGTCAAAACATTGCCCGTCTAGCCACAGATTGGCTGCTCAGCTGTGACAATGATGTGGTGGTTGGCCAGTGACACACATGTCCTCTGTCAGGCTGAGATCTGCTATGCTCATCACACATAATGGCAGGTGACAGCACTTCCTAGCTGACCAAGGGGAAACAAACTACATCAGATATAAAAGGTAATGGCAGACTCCCACAGTACTGCCTAGTTCAGCCCTCCATTAGCTCTTTCAGTTGGCCCCCTTGGTCTGGGGAGTGAAAGAAACCTGACACCAACTGTATCCTGCTGTGTAATACCAGGCTTGCAATAATTTCTCAATGCAGCACTTCTACCATACCTTTATGTCTCTTTCACAGTCGCAGCACTCTGGTCTCTCTCTCTCTCTCTCTCTCACACAGTCGCAGCACTCTGGTCTCGGTCTCTCTCTCAGAGTCGCAGCACTCTGGTCTCGGTCTCTCTTGCAGTCACAGCACTCTGGTCTCTCTCTCTCTCTTGCAGTCACAGCACTCAGGTCTCTCTCTCTCTCTCTCGCAGTCACAGCACTCTGGTCTCTGGCAGTCACAGCACTCTGGTCTCTCTGGCAGTCACCCACCACTCCCAGAATTTGCTTCAACCACACAGTCGATGTCACACACAACAGACAGCACGAAAGACTGCGTAAAACACAGAACAGGCAATGTTGCGGCCAAATGAAAATAAAAAAATGGAGCTAAAACCTACATTCCACATAATTTACACTGAAAGTGGTACTGGAGACAAAAAATGGGCACACCTGAATAGTCACTTGCTACTTTCTATTTCTGAGGTCTCCCCCCCCATTCCTTTTGATCATTCGGGTAAGTCTCTCAAAGTAATCTCTCGATCGCAGGGTAGTCTCTTAGGGTGGTCTCTCGATCTTGGAGCAGTCTCTCAATCTCAGAGTGGTCTCTTGATCTCAGAGTGGTCTCTCGATTGTCTGCAATAAAAAAAACCATATCTTTGCACTGCAGACACAACTCACCTAGGCCACCCCATATGGATGGCCTAAGCTGCCCACAAGCGCAGCAACCCGTAATACAGCTTCATAATGCTGGCTGGCCAGCATGTGTGTCATGGGGCTCTGCATCCAAATGAAAATAAAAAATGTGGAGCTAAATCCGTTACTCCGCAAGAGTGCTGGAAGAGTTAGTGAAGAAAGGTTTGTCGCACGTGACAATGCACCAACTGGTGTGCTTGGAACCGGTCGTGCTCTCCAGTACCTCTGTCAGCTTGCCCCATTGGTCTGGTGAGTGAGATATGGATCACCACTTGTTATCACAGTCACCAGTCCACATTAGCTCCACATTTTGTTTTTTCATTTGGCACAGTGCCAAAGACTGCATAGGCTGCTGTGTCTTCGCCTAGCCACAGATGTTCCATTCAACTCAAAGGGCAATCAAAACTCACATCATGCAACATGTCCACTGCTCAAGCTCTGTCTGCCCCACAAACAGACATCCAGAGAGTCTGTTCCAAACAATCTCGGCCTGTGAGCCTCGCCCACAAGCACAACAACCCATAATACAGCTTCTTAGTGCTGGCTGGCACTCTGGTCCCTCTCCCCCCCCCGCAGTCACAGCACTCCCGTCCCTCTTTCGCAGACGCAGCACTCCGGTCTCTCTCTCGCAGTTGCAGCACTCCGGTCTCTCTCTCGCAGTCACAGCACCCTGGTCTCCGGTATCTCCCTCACAGTCACAGCACTCTGGTCTCTCCCCTGCAGTTGCAGCACTCTGATCTCTCTCTCTCATAGTCACAGCACTCCGGTCTCTCTCTCTCTCACAGTCACAGCACTCCGGTCTCTGGTCTCTTCCTCACAGTCACAGCACTCTGGTCTCTCCCCTGCAGTTGCAGCACTCTGGTCTCTTTCTCATGGTCACAGCACTCTGGTCTCTCTCTCACAGTCACAGCACTCCGGTCTCTGGTCTCTCCCTCACAGTCACAGCACTCCGGTCTCTCCCCTGCAGTTGCAGCACTCCGGTCTCTCTCTCGCAGTTGCAGCACTCTGGTTTCTCTCTCACAGTCGCAGCACTCTGGTCTCTCTATCGCAGTCGCAGCACTCCAGTCTCCGGTCTCTCTCTCTCTCTCTCTCGCAGTCGCAGCACTCCGGTCTCCAGTCACTCTCTCTGTCTCTGTCACAGTCACAGCACTCCGGTCCCTGGTCTCTCTCTCACATTTTTAGCACTCCGGTCTCTCTCTCTCACAGTTGCAGCACTCTGGTCTCTCAAACTCACACAATCTGTTATGTCTGTTCCCTTGTCCAGCAGCTCCCCATCATGTACAGTCAGAGAAGCTGCAAAGAAAGTAATGGGCATAAGTCTTCTTGTGTTGCCAGTTTGAGCCTCTATCTGTACTGGTGATACTCAGGAAAATAATCAATGCAGAGGTGTACTTTGCATATGCTGCATGTATATGACAGTTCGGCATGTATTTTCTTCTGCGAACAATTTTTGCACCTCCCCTTCTTCCCTTTCACAGGGTAGTGTAGTCCATGACAAGTTGGATTCTGTGCAATTATTGGAAGTGAGGCATTATGTCTTTTATGTGCATATCCTTCCAACAGCTTCTCAGAGAAGAGCATGAGGAAATTCAATTGGCTGTGCTTTGTCACTCATCCAGTCTTCGATCGCTGAACATGATTCACACTCCCTTGGAACAGAATAAATGCATTTGCCAATGCCATGTCCCACAAAAACCAGAATAGGTATATCCACCACTTCTTTGATTTTCTGGCGCATGGGTACTGCCCCTGAAGCTGGTCAGCGACGTCCACACTGTTCATGTGCGTGTTATACTGCTGCAGTATATCCGGACATGCAATTGATACAACAGTGCCATCTCTTTGTCTCCTGGGCACAGACATTGTTGGTGAGGTAGGGTCATGGTTTGTTGAGAGCAAGAAAATGGGATGGTTGTCTTTCCACACTGTGGCAACAAGTGAACCATTCTGTCATTGTTCATAATAACCACAAGCTT
The DNA here is from genome assembly GCA_016271365.2 of Neoceratodus forsteri. Lineage (NCBI taxonomy): Eukaryota > Metazoa > Chordata > Ceratodontiformes > Ceratodontidae > Neoceratodus > Neoceratodus forsteri. The sequence continues at coordinate 45,691,006 of JADMNL010000035.1, forward strand.
TCTTTTTCATTGATAATTTGTTAAGTTCTGAAGGCCGTCCAATCCTGTTGTCCGCATTGTTCCACATGAGTACAAGCCAATGTTCAATAGATCTTTTTCCAGGTGAATCGAAGTAAAGTAGTTGTCAAAATATACATGGTGCCTTTGCCACGAAGATCCTTAGTCAGGTCTTTCACAACCCTCTCTGCAAGGCCCACTTCCACAGTGCCAGCAACCTTTCCTGTGTACACCTGGAAGTCAGACACATAACCGTTATGAGGATCTGCAAGGATACATACTTTTATCCCATACCGTTGTGGCTTGCATCGCATGTATTGCTTGAAGGACAGTCATCCTCAAAAACCCACCATTGCCTAATCAATTGACACTTCTCGGTGTAGGTTGTACTCTGTCTTGCATGCCTTGATAACATGGTTGATAATTGGTCTAATATGATGTAGCTTATCATGGTCTTGTGATTCTCTTGGTGGATTTAGTGTGCTATCACTGGCATGCAGATACTGCACAATGTTTTTATAACGCTCACGGGTCATTAACTTTGAAATTGGTAGATGTCCATAGAGATGGTGCTTCCCCCAGTACATGCGGTAGTGTGGCACCTTTATAACTGACATGTACAGTCGCATTCCAAGTAAAGCTTTTATGTTGCACGCAGTTACTGGAGTCCATCGGTGGTCCACTTTGTTCACTTCTGCCTACATTCGGACACTGTATAGGTTTGTCTCTTTGGCATAGAGAATTGGTGGAATGTCAGGTTTATAAAATCCACGGGAGTCTTCCCTGCATTCTTCAGTGTGGTGGGACCCACAGGCTCCTTGAAATCCTCAACATCGACATGCTGTAAGCAACTTGTCCATCCATCATTGTGACTAGCATCCAGATGTGGCAAAGTTTGCTCAGGTTGTTCTGCATCAACTTCATGTTCATCATAATCATCAACGTCAATGTGGGTACTCGCACGCTGCAGTGTAGCCAAAGGAAGATCATCGTCACTGTCCATGTTGTTCCTCTGCTGACGTAGCTTGGTCAGTGGCACATCATCCTCTTCACTCTCTGTTGAGTGCCTCTTCTGGTGCAGCATAGCCAGGGGCAGATCATCGTCGTCACTGAAATCACTGTCACTGTCTGGTGTAACCAAAGGCATCATACGCACCAAGTCCACCTCAATGTCGGAATCATCAAAACCTTGAAATTCATCCTCCTCATTGTCACTGGCACTATCGAACAGGTCTAGCAGGTCTTTTTGTACACATTCGCCATATTTCCGGTGATGATCTTGGGAGTTGTGGTCTCTCACAGGACAGCTGACTCTCTTGATCTTGTGGTAGTCTTTTCATCTTGGGGTAGTGTTTCTCAGAGTAGTCTCTCGATCTCTCAATCATGGAGCGGTCTCTCAAATCTCAGAGCAGTCTCTCAAATCTTGGAGCGGGCTCTACAATCTCAGAGCGGGCTTTCCAATCTCGGCGCGGGCTCTCAAATCTCAGAGTGGGCTCGGTCTCTCGATCGTCTGCAATACAAAAAAAATAAAATCTTTGCACTGCAGACATGACTCACCAAAGCCACCACCTTCAAAACCTAAACAAGTAGTATAATCTGTATGCACTCACATCACCAGGACATATGCCTAAGCCTGTAATCAGTCCCTCCTCTAAAGCCATAGAGAGCATGGCCTTTTCATTTAAGTGCATAGATTACATCCATAGCTGTAACAGTCTTTCTCTTGGTATGCTTGGTGTAGGTGACAGCATCCCAGATCACATTTTCCAGGAACAACGTGAGAACACAGCGGGTCTCTTTATAAATCAGCTGTGAAATGTGCTTCACCCAACCATAACAAGCCAAATGGCAGATAGATGGGTTTCGGATGCCCCAACCCCCACCCACAATGCATGGCAAAAACACAAAATGGCATTCTCTTACTGTGGGGTGGCCTGTGGTCTCCACACCCAATGGTGTCCACCAACAAACATGACAGCATTCCCCACGGTGTTCAGTGGTCCCTCCTCCCACCTCCCAGTGCCCAGCAACAACACAAAATGGTGTTCTCCTTATATCACATCTCTTTTTCAGAAAGCTAGCCATGAGTCGGCTACCACAGGCCACTAGGGAATCCATTTTGTGGGATGTTTCATATGTCTGGAGGTGGGATGGAGGACCCTGATAGCATGGCAACCATTCTGTGAGCTGGCATCAGGTCTTGGAGGGAGGGCGATCACCCAGATAGCAGGCACTGCTCTTTGCTGGGTAGTGCCGGGCCTTGCGTCACCCGCCACCATCCCATAAACAGCACTGCCTGTTGTCCGGGTGACCCCCCCTTCCTCCGAGAACTGACGCCAGCTCACAAAATGGTTGCCTTGCTGTCAGAGTCCTCCATCCCACCTCCCAACATATGAAACAATCCCACAAAATGGATTCCCTGGTGGCCTGTGGTCTCTACACCCGATGATGTACACCAACAAACATGACAGCATTCCCCACGGTGTTCTCATGGTGTTCCCCCAACCCCCAATGCCCGGCAACAACACAAAATGGTGTTCTCTTTATATCACATCTCTTTTGCAGAAAGCTAGCCATGAGTCGTAGACTACAGGCCACAAGGGAATCCATTTTGTGGGATGTTTCGTATGTCTGGAGGCGGGATGGAGGACCCTGACAGCATGGCAACATCTCTGTGAGCTGGCATCAGGTCTCAGAGGGAGGGGGATCACCCAGACAGCAGGCACTGCTCTTTTCTGGATAGTGCTGGGCCTTGCGTCACCCACCACTATCCCATAAACAGCACTGCCTGTTGTCCGGATGACCCCCCCGAGACCTGACGCCAGCTCACACAATGATTGCCTTGCTGTCAGGGTCCTCCATCCCACCTCCCAACGTATGAAACAATCCCACAAAATGGATTCCCTGGTGGCCTGTGGTCTCCACACCCGATGATGTACACCAACAAACATGACAGCATTCCCCACTGTGTTCTCACAGTGTTTCCCCCCACCCCAATGCCCGGCAACAACACAAAATGGCATTCTTTTTATATCACATCTCTTTTGCAGAAAGCTAGCCATGAGTTGGAGACCACAGGCCACAAGAAAATCCATTTTGTGGGATGTTTCGTATGTCTGGAGGTGGGATGGAGGACCCTGACAGCATGGAAACCATTCTGTGAGCTGGCGTCAGGTCTCGGAGGAAGGGGGATCACCCAGACAGCAGGCACTGCTCTTTGCTGGATAGTGCTGGGCCTTGCATCACCCGCCACCATCCCATAAACAGCACTGCCGGTTGTCCGGGTGACCCCCCGAGACCTGACGCCAGCTCACACAATGGTTGCCTTGCTGCCAGGGTCCTCCATCCCACCTCCCAACATATGAAACAATCCCACAAAATGGATTCCCTGGTGGCCTGTGGTCTCCACACCCGATGATGTACACCAACAAACATGACAGCATTCCCCACAGTATTTTTACAGTATTCCCCCAACCCCCTAATGCCCTTCAACATCTATTATGAATAAGCAGCAGGGATAGCTGGAATCTCCAGGACTTTGTGTGATGGCACAAGGTCCACGAGGCTGGGGGGCACCATGACACCAGGTACTGCTGTTTGTTAGATGGCACCTACACCGGCGGCCACCAGCCCACAAACAGCATTGCCCATTGTCTGTGAACTCCTCCCACCTCCCGAGACCTGGCACTGGTGTCATGGACTGCCCTCCTATCCGGATGGCTTCACCCCTTCCAAAACTCAACACGCCCCACAGCACACCACAAATTCCAAGCAACCAAGTGGGGGGGTGGAGAGAGACACAGCTGGTACCAGGTATTTGATGCTAGGAGGGGAGGCTTCCCCTGCTCTCTGGGGCACCGCAAAATGGATGACTTGTTGTCCACCACCACCACCAGACACATGGCACCAAACAGCATTTCCCCACTCCCCCAAATCACATGAAAAACCACCAACAACCCCCCAAGTCCTTCAATATCTTTGAAACAAACCCACTGAGAGTCCCTGGTCACCTCCCTTGCACATGTAGCCACATCTCAGAAACACATTCAGCTGGAAATGCCCTAAACACCATTACCTGGCTGATGGGCTGCATGACCTCATTACTTCATGGCGTGCAAACAGTGTCGGCAACATTGCAGTCCACAATTCAGGACAGAAAGTGGAAAATAATGCAGTTAGGTCAGTGTGGAGCACACAAAATGAGATAAATGAAAAAAGAAACACTGAGCAGGGCAAATTAGGTCTTTTCCCACGACGAGAGGTCCAGTTGAACAACAATGCGACGGGAGCCCCCACAAGCTTGCCGATGGTCCCTCACCCACCCAGAATCAACCAAATCAACCAACCACAAGGAAAAAGTAAACAAAACCTCAAAAACTGCCCTAAAAATGCCACAATAACAGAGAAGCCGACAGAGTTTGTGAGCCATCTTCACTGAGAAACCTAACTTCCGGTTTTCAACCTCTCAGTGAATCAGCTCACGAAAAGACTCCCAAAATACTCTGAAAATTGCAATAAAGGCAAAATAAACAATAAATGAATGATACCTGATAAGAGCACAGTTGTAAATGGGAAGTTAGCTGGCGGCTCACTAATCAGGACAAACTCACTGGAACGTTGAAATGCAGTTCAGCTCCTATGCTACCTGCATGCAGCAGCAAAGTGAGGATGCAGAGTTTAAAACCGGGTTTTAAATCAAATTTCTTATGGGACCCCTAGACTTGACAGCCAATGAAAAGAGGCTTACTATGTGAGGTATCACCAAAGGGGTTTTAAGAAGTCCTAGTTTCATTGGCTGGCAAGAAATAATAAAAAATTTTAGCGACGACTCCAGACGTAGGCTGGGTACACAGGGACAATGCAGCTCATGTCTGGAGTCATTCTTGGACACAAGAGGATACGGGAGCCTGCTGAATACAGACGTTTCTCAGAGGAAATGAGTTAATACCAATATTATATGATGGATCTTGACATTATACAATGAACCATCGGCACAAATTCTTGTCAGTGGGACCCTATCAACACCATTTTCACTGACAAGTAAGACTATGCAGGGGTGCCCGTTGTCCCCTTGCAGTATGCCCTTTTCCTTGAGCCCTTAACTGCTATACTGTGGCAGGAGGAGGGTGGAGAAGGGTTGAAGTCTGGGGACAACCATCACAAGTTGGCTCTGTTTCCCAATGACCTATTATTGAACCTAAGGGAACCCAGTAAGAGTATGCCACAGATACAGAAATTACTAGATAAATGTGGCAAACTAGCAGACTAAAAAATAAATTGATTAAAAAGTGACATTTTTGCTCTTCGGAAAGGTTCAAGCCACTATCTTGACCACAAGTCACTGAATATATGGGTGGTTCCATCATTAAAGTTCCTGGGCATGAAAAATGGGAAATGGGATCATTAGGCTGAAGAATGAAGGAGGAGAAAGGGTGGAGGATGACCTAGAAAAGGCTGAGATACTGAACAAGTACATTTGCTCAGTATTCACCAGGGAAGGGGAGGATGAGGAACCTAGACTCAGTAAGAGAGGTATTAAGGGGAGGGAGGGAGGTAGACACCAGTCCATTCACGGTGGATAGAGTCCTAGAAAAACTCTGGAAAACAAAAGCAGAAAAGGCAATGGGGCCAGATGGGATCTACCCCAGAATACTAAAGGAACTCAGGGAAGTGCTGGCGGAATCACTGGCTGCACTTTTCAACGCATCACTATAGACAAGAGAGGTACCTAAGGACTGGAGGAGGGCAGACCTTAGGGCCTTTATCTGCTGGTGGTTTTTTTTTTGTATGTTCATAAAAAAAAGATTAACAGATGGAAGCATCTACATGTCAGTCTTATTGACAGAATCAATAAATCAATATCATAAAAATGTGTGTACTATCTAACTGCCAATATGTTTTTCAGAATTTATCAATTGAAGTCCCAGAAAAATTTTGCAAGAATCTATTTGTGAAATATCTGGGTCTGGTACTTGTTACCGAACATAATTGTATCTGTGCAAAACAAAAATATATATGCAACCCCCCTGTTACCTGGGGTTACTAGAACCCTAGTTAGATCTAGTGGCAGGCAGGGACAGGCAGCTAGTGAAACTCCAGTTAAATGGATTTCAGTATGTCTAGCTCTGTTTTCAGTCTCTTCTGAGCTGGGGCTATGACATCATTTAGAATTCTGCAGCAGCATAATCCACAATGGAATGTTGCAGTTGGGAGTTATGTAGAATGCTGGGGAATTTCAAAGTCAGTCTAGAGTTGATCCTTGAAGTCAACAGTCTAGTCTGTAGTCTGAAGCAGTCTGTTGAAGTCTGAAGTAGGCTCAAGAGGAGGGAAGGATGTAGATCTTAAGAAACAGTGGAGGAAGGGGGTGCCCTGCAGGGGCAGACCCCCTGCCCAAAGCTCTGACACAGAGCTACCTTAGGGTGTGTGCTTCCACCATAAGAGAGGCACAAGGAACCAACTCCCATGGGCAACTCCCTGGCCTGGGAAAAGAAGAAGCTGCCTGATGGAGAGTGCTGGGGCACTACAGTTTTTGTGGAATAGAGATTCCTTCAGAGTTTTTGGACATCTGCAACAATGAGGGTGATGAAGCTTTGACAAAAGGCCAATGTCATTCACCAAAACAGTGAGTAAATAAGTCTCTGGGGCTGTGGGTCAGTCAGAATGCCAAGTTCAGGGCTTATGGAACAGTGAGATGTAATGACTGTTGTATGTGGGGGGGTCTTCAAGGGAAAGACAGTTTCTGCATTACAAAGCCGTGTACAGTCTGCACTATAGTAGCCAAGGAAGAGACTTATGGAACAGTGAGATATAATGACTGATGTATGTGGGGGATCTTTGGAGAAAGACAGTTACTGCATTACAAAGCCATGTACAGTCCGCACTACAGTAGCAAGGATGTGTGTGTAAACAAAGGAATGGCCAGGTATGGGTCTATGGAACAAAAGGTAGGAGACCCCCACCTGGCGTAACACGGCTCTCCTCTACGGATTCATTTTGAAACACCAGTCACCTTTCCATCAGGTATTGGCCAGTGTCTGAAGAAGGTGCCCAGACATTGGGATGGAGTAGAGGGTGGTAGTGTGCCACTAGTTAAAGAGTCCATGACATATGGAAGTTTAGGATCCAAGAATGGATTGTGTCTGTGTCATCACCTTATCTGCATTACAAGGAGTGTAGCCCCATGGGGGTCCATCTATGCTTTTCATTCAGTGTTGTTGAATAAAGCCACACTTTAGAATCCCATCTCCTTGTATTGGACATTATGTTATTGCTTTTAGTCTCTGTATTACTTTGGGTTCCCCTGTCAATCCTAGCCAACATGCCGAGTGACACCTTTCTCCCCAAGCTTCAACTTATTAAAAATGGAGTCACCACGTCATAGGACCCAGGCCCCTCAACCTGTTCACTAGCCATACAGGCAGGGGTAGTAGCCCTCTCAGTTTAGCACCAACTGGGGGTTACATCTTGGAGGCTACCGCTGGGATTCTGTTGAAATTTGGGAGAAGGAACAAGAAAGATTGTTCGGATGATGGCTAGTGTTTTGGCTATCTGGCAATGGGTAGCCCAAAAAATGTGAAGCAAAGTTTAACTAATGTGCTGCTATTAAAATGCCAACTGTTTACCAAGGTGCAGTAAAGCCTGAGTGGTATGCCCTTGTTCTGCATCAAAAAGTATAGTGTTTGCCAACTTTTGAATCTTATTGTGGAAAAAGAAGTGTGGAAGACTGTGGGTAACAAAAGGAGACTTGTGCCCTAGAAGTTTGAAGTGCTTGCTTTATGGACTGGGGGAGTCACTAAGTAAAATGCTATGATAAATAGCTAAAAGGGGCTCCCACTGAGGAGTCATTGAAGAAAAAAAAAATTGCGGTTTTGCAGTTAAAATTCTGCCTCCTCAATGATCACCGTGAGGAGAAGAGCATGAGAGGAAAGAGGCTCATTTGCATGGCGTCGAGTGATTGGTGAGACTGCAATCAGTCCTGCCCCCAATCCAGCTCTAGAGTGACTGCACAGCATTCGAGAGGGAGAGTGAGTGGAGTGTGTGAACTGGCTTACCAGGAGGAGCGTCGCGGCAATTGAAAACACTGTTGAACTTTTAAAAACTGACTTTTATGTTCAAATTCGGGCTCAACCCGCATCTTGATCGACTGGACTGTGAGAGTGGTGGTCAGAGAGATAATCGGCAGAACTGCCAACCCGCTTCCTTCCAGAGGCTTCCACGATTGACTGCAGGCTGTTTTTTCCATTGCAGCAAACAGCTACTGATAACAGTGAGTACCAACAAAAATATTGCTCAAACTGGTGTGATTTATGACAAAAGCCAGCTGAATCTATGTGTAGCAGTGTAATCTCTTTGTAAAGGACTCTGCCATTTTAACCAGCTAAAAGCAAGAATTCTAAGCAACCGACTGTGAGCATAATGATAGGTTCAGCGTCAGTATAATTATCAAAGCCAAGTGAGAGACTGTTAGTTGTATGAGAGATGCAACGTAAATGTAGGCAATCCTGGGCTTGAAATATAGAGGCTTTAAGGGACTGTAAGCTAGAGCAATGTCTTCAGCGAGTGAAAGGTCCAATGTAAATCACATAAATGTGCTAAGAAAGAGAACAGTGCAAGTTTGTGCAGTTTGAGCAGAGGTTATCAGTAGTGTGTGTAAATCGGCTGTGCAGTGGCTTGACCCAATTACAGAGAGTTGATGCATCAGGAGTGCTGCCGCCATGATAGGGTGGGACAGGCATGTAAACACAGCAGCAAAGAAGCTGTTTTATAGAAAGTTTCTGATCAATGTTTGGGACTTGAAATAACCAAGCATATTGTTTGTTTTCTCTGCAGTCATGGCTTCAGGACCAGCCTGCTACCTGGATCATGCCCAGGCTATGATAGTTGAAGAAGTAAACAAACTGAGAAACATTGAGAAGTACCACTATGGGGGAAGACTGCCTCCTATTGAGGCGATTCCTGGTTATCCAGTCAGAGTTTATGTAATGTGCCTAAGGGCTGGAAGGGATGTCTTTGTGGTTCCTCACTGCTCTGGGTGCCTGGAAAAGTATGGATTGACAGCAGCCCCCAAGATTCATTTGGCTCCTACATGGACAAAATTACAAGAACCTGCAGTTGGCAGCATGCAGCGCCAGGGAGAGCCTGAAATGGGAGGTTCAGAGGAGTAGTGGAAAAAGCTAGAGGGTGCAGATGTACAGGCAGCATAGACAACTGATGACTCCATGTCTGAGCCACTAAGAGACAGTGGAGAGGGAGCATCAGCTGAACCGTGGATAGAGGGGCCTAGTCCAAGTCTTGTGGGAGAGGACAAACTGAGAGAGGCCTTTGAGTGGGAGGTCTTGACCTCCATGCCTATTGAGGAGTGGACAGTCTCAGGAGTGAGGACGACTGCTCACTCCTGGGCACAGATTCTCAGTGAAGACGATGAGGGGAAACCCATTTGGCCTAAAGAAGAAGGCATGGGTTCACAGCCTCAAGTTCCTGGTTTAGAGGGACACATGGAAGAGAGTGGTGTTTCCACAGCCCTGGCTGAGCAAGCAGGAGCCAGGGATCCATTTTGTGTATCAGTAAGTATGAGAAGCTGGCAGAACCAGGACTGGCTGCCCCGAAGCCAGGCAAGAGGTCTCAAGTTGACCAAATCTAGCAAAAAGGAAAGACTGGTTCATAGGAAAGCAAATGAGCTCTTCGGAATTTCATTTCCTACCTTTCTTAGAAAAGTCTTGGAAGAAATAGAGAGGTGTAGGAAATCCTGGATTATGGAAGAGGTCATGAAACATGTGCATCCTGGGACAAGTAAATTTGTCAGAGATCGGATGTTGCAAGAAAAGTTCAAGCAATGGAAGGTGGACAGGACTCTGTTATTGACACTGTTCGGATCGTGGACAGCAAGGGACAAGAATCCTTCCACAATGTGAATTATGAGCACCCATACGGGTAATAATTCATGCACCTCACCCATTGTGCTATTTCCCACAATGCAAAGACCTTCCTGCGAATGTGCCCATGCCTACCAAATGGAGAGCAGAGCAGTGGTAGCCAGAGCTGCCATTCCAGTAGTTGCCGTACCTATGTTGTTCCGCCAGTCTGGACATCCAGGACCAAGGTGCCCTGATTCATCAACAATTGCAATAAACTCCCACATCCATAAAGTTATGAACTGGCTATTCCAGAAGATGTAAACTCCAGAGAGAACACCAGCCCAGCTGTTGCTGGATCGGATGACTTCAGTCCAGCTGTGTGTTTCTTCTTCTTTTTCCTGCCCAAAGGTACCATCTCCTAGATGTCATCAGCCCAGCTGTTTCCCAGAGGCATCATCCTGTCATGTTTCGGAAGATGTCTTCCCAGCTGTATCAGAAGAATGCTGCCAGGTAGAGTCTTCGTCGAGCACACAAGTGTCATATGCTTTCCATTCTACAAGGGACTGGTGAGTCTAGGCTTTTTCAATTTTTCTGACATTTGCAGTACACATCCTACACCAGCAGACATTCATTGTGACTGTCCTCAAAGACTCTCCCCTACGGGACATGTATTTGCAGAACTTTGCTTCACCGGGCTCCGGCCCAGGAGAGACTCTTTATTGGACTTGCCTTCGGGCCTGTATTTAGTCACTAGTTGGGACTTTGTAGGGCCTTCCATCCCCAAAGAACTGCTAAATGTGTGTTGTAAATATTCCGTATACTGTTTCTATTTTCTATCGTTTCTAAAAAAAAAAAGCTTTTTGGGATTCTCCAGTGTCAGATGGATGGGGCTTGTTGGTTTGTTTATGTCTTAGTTAGACAGGACTGTAATTGCAGATTAGGGAGGATGTTTTTTTCTTTTTTCATCATGCAGGTATTTCTGGAGAAGCAATGAAGACAAGACAAGAAGTGGATTGAAACTCATCAGAGTTCAGTTTTGCTTTAGTTTGTAGTAGTTAAAGTATTTTTGTAGGAAGTTAACTGTGTTTTAACTTGTTTTCTTCCACAGGTGTGTGGTTGCAGGTGTCCAGGGTTGGGGGGAGGTCCCCTTTAGTGTTTTTGTTTGGGTAAAAAGGCAGATAGAATTTCCCTAGAGGACTAGGGGGGATAGACAGGCTGTGGTCCTGACCTGCAGTAGGGGCTGCAGTACTGATCTATTAGAGCTATGCTCTGGACAATTCTACCAGAGCCACTAGGTATCCATAGTCAGCGGGTAGAGTAGAGGTCAATGCATTGGCCAATGGCCTTTGGGCCCTTAGTGTTACCTGCCTGTGCCTGGCACATGGTAGGAGAGGGCCTGATTACCCCTTTCTGTAGGTAGCACAGAGGCTAGGATGGCTCAAGCCAGGTGTTAATGACTGGGGACAGTCATTTTCCTGGTTCAGGGTGAGTGTAACCCCCTCGTTACCCAGGGTTACTAGAACCCTAGTTAGATCTAGTGGCAGGCAGGGACAGGCAGCTAGTGAAACTCCAGTTAAATGGATTTCACTGTGTCTGGCTCTGTTTTCAGTCTCTGCTGAGCTGGGGCTATGACATCATTTAGAATTCTGCAGCAGCATAATCCACAATGGAATGTTACAGTTGGGAGTTAGGTAGAACGTTGGGGAATTTCAAAGTCAGTCTAGAGTTGATCCTTGAAGTCAACAGTCTAGTCTGCAGTCTGAAGCAGTCTGTTGAAGTCTGAAGTAGGCTCAAGAGAGGGAAGGATGTAGATCCTAAGAGACAGTGGAGGAAGGGGATGCCCTGCAGGGGCAGGTCCCCTGCCTTCAGCTCTGACACAGAGCTACCTTAGGGTGTGTGCTTCCACCATAAGAGAGGCACAAGGAACCAACTCCCATGGGCAACTTTCTGGCCTGGGAAAAAGAAGAAGCTGCCTGATGGAGAGTGCTGGGGCACTACAGTTTTTGTGGAATAGAGATTCCTTCAGAGTTTTTGGACATCTGCAACAATGAGGGTGATGAAGCTTTGACAAAAGGCCAGTGTCATTCACCAAAACAGTGAGTAAATAAGTCTTGGGGGCTGTGAGTCAGTCAGGATGCCAAGTCCAGGGCTTATGGAACAGTCAGATGTAATGACTGATGTATGTGGGGGGTCTTCAGAGAAAGACAGTTACTGCATTACAAAGCCATGTACAGTCTGCACTACAGTAGCCAAGGATGTGTGTGTAAACAAAGGTATGGCCGGGTATGGGTCTATGGAACAAAAGGTGAGAGACCCCCCCACCTGGCATAACACGGCTCACCTCTACGGATTCGCTTTGAAACACCAGTCACCTTTCCATCAGGTATTGGCCAGTGTCTGAAGAGGGTGCCCAGACATTGGGATGGAGTAGAGGGTGGTAGTGTGCCACTAGTTAAAGAGTCCATGACATATGGAAGTTCAGGATCCAAGAATGGATTGTGTCTGTGTCATCACCTTATCTGCATTACAATGAGTGTAGCCCCATGGGGGTCCGTCTATGCTTTTCAATCAGTGTTGTTGAATAAAGCCACACTTTAGAATCCCATCTCCTGGTATTGGACATTATGTTATTGCTTCTAGTCTCTGTATTACTTTGGGTTCCCCTGTGCAGAGTAGCCAAACCTAGCCAACATGCCGAGTGACACCTTTCTCCCCAAGCTTCAACTTATTAAAAATGGAGGCACCGTGTCATAGGACCCAGGCCCCTCAAACTGTTCACTAGCCATACAGGCAGGTGTAGTAGCCCTCTCAGTTTAGCGCCGACTTGGGGTTACATATATGTTTGGGCCCCCCTCGAGGTTTGTCTCTAGGAATAAATCGAGGTACAATGTTTTCTTACACCAAGCAATCATCAGATGGGAAAAAAGGGGATAGTGGTGTATACACTCTACTTTCTGGAGGTGCCCTTAAATTCTTCAATAACCTGAGAGGGTGGGATGTAGGCTGGAGATTTCTTTGCCTCATTAAGTGTGAGATCATATCCAGAGGGAGTGACACCCTCTGTAACCTCAATAGACAAAATTCTCTACAAACTTCAACCACTAACCAAGGCTCTCACAACATGTTATAGAATCTTACAAGGAGTCATTCCTGCTCCACTCAATAAATCTCTAGAGGCTCAGAGAATAGAGCTGGGGTGTGAAATGCATAATAAAACCTGGAGCCTAGCTATCCAACATTAGTTGTTCCTGAACTAATTACAAATGGTTCAATTAAATATTTTATATAGAATGTACTTCACCTCAATGAGACTATAAATGTTAACCTATGAGGGATACCAGGTGCCCCAATTGTAAACTGAAACATGAGTGTTTTTTTTTTGCTCCTGATATTGACATGTCCTAATGTTCTCCCTTTCTTACAGTGCACACACTATCATGGAACAGGTTCTGAAATTATACCTTCCAAAGACCACTCTTGAATTCATCTTAGTGACTGAGGACATCTCATGGGGTAGTAACATGCTAGCTCCCCCATCGTACCACCCTCATTGACCAATCAGGCTTCTCCTATCACTTCCCCAAAATCTGAAACTCCCTCCCACCTCAAATATGACACTCCTCCTTCTCCCACTCCTTTGCCTCTGCCTTACAGAACTTTCTCTCTGCTAACTGCTCCTGATACAATCCTCCTTAACTTGTTCCCCTATGAGCCTGCTTCAGCTTTAAGTCCACCTATTTCCTGCAAAACCCTCCCCTGCATCCTCCCCCAGCACACTTTCCTTTCCACCTTACTCCCACCCACCCGTTCCCTTCTCTGTACACCAGCTTATCCTCATTACCCACTCACTGTTGCTTGGCCTAGGCTGCTGGCAGGGTTCTCTGTATCCTGGAGGGGTCCAGAACCTAGGCAAACATCTTCCTCACCTCCTACTCCCACCCCATTCTTTCCTGAAAGGGTTGGGTCTCGGCCCCTCTTCTCTCCCACCTCCCTCTCTCTTGGTCCTTCTGAATCCTACTTCCTATCACTGCCTACTTCCCTCCTGTCGTGCTCTACCTCTGCCTTGTGCAGGCAGGGTTCACAGCATACTGAAGGGGCCAGGCTGTGGCAGACTCTTCTCTTCCCCCTCAGTTCCTTCCTGACGTTCTCTAACTCCCACTGCCTACAACCTGCTTCCCTCCTGTTCATGCTTGACCTCCATCTGGTGCAGGCAGGGTCTCAGCATTCTGAATGGGTCAGGCCCGGTAGACCCTTCTCCTCCAACCCTTGCCTTCCCTTCCTCCAAATCCCCCTTCCACCCCTGCTTTCTGCCTATATGCCCCCACCCACCCACCCACCTTCCTAGCCATAGTTTTTGGCTAACTCTGAATCTCTAATGCACTTATAGTCAGCCTTGCACTTTTGTTACACCTTGAAAATTTTGTTCTATCTGTATTTCTCCTCACAATCTTGCTCCAGTTCAACTTTCTTATGTTCTATCCAGCCATTTTCTAACTACAAAATTATGTCCCACCAAGTGTTTGCCAAAGATAGTTGTGCTATCGTATCTATCTAGTTCAAGACTGTTAGCATTGTGTCCATCTAGTTCATACCAGTTAGCATTCCTCCTTTTCAGTACTTCTGTATAGTCTGTTCACTTTATTGAATGTAATCAAATTGTATATCTATACTGTGTACCAAATCTCTGTATACTATCCTCAAGTTCCCCTACCCCCAGGTCAGATCAGGAGACAAGCAACTTGTTGCTCAGTGTGCCTTCCTGGTGAAACATTTCAATAAATAAATAAAAATAAATAAAAATTAACAGATAATATTGCCTATGAAACTTGGCATTAGTCAATTCCAAGAAAACAGTTGCCCAAAAATAGGTGCATGATACACTTCCTAGCAATGCCCATTAGTTAAATAATCTCATGTAATGTATGAAATTAGAATACAATTAAACTCAGCAGTAATGGGTAACTGCTTCAGTCCATGTGGGACCCTTTAATCAAGACTATTGAGAGGGGTATTATCAATACCTCGTGGCTACTTATGTGGGGTACCCGGAGTTTCACAAACATAGTCACCCAATAAATGAAACAAGACACCCCCTTCTAAGTAAATAATTTAAGCCACACAGAGCACCTGTGGTGAATGATATGTAAAAAAGTGTTCCAATGTACCACCACTAGGTGGAACCAAAGTACTGGTATGTGCTGTAGATGGGACCATTTATAGAGAGACACTGGAGAAAGCACATGTAATAGAATGTGAATAGAATCCTTGCTGTAAGAATCTTGCTGTGGTGTGTTGTAATAAAACTAAAGTTGTTCTCTTACTAAACCTCCAACGCATTGCATGACATTGTGTCAAAAGTGAAAACTGCTTAAGGAAGAAAAGCAAAAGACTGACTGCAAGTGACAGAAAAACAGAAACTATTAAGATGACAAAGTTTAATCCTCCTGTTGCTTTTGACTTCAGCTGACATGCAGACTGGCCTGACTGGAAGCAACATTTTTCCCATCACAGGATTGCTACGAAACTGAATGAAGAAAGAGTTGAAGTGCAGGTATGCTCTCTTATTTATGTCCTGGGAAAGGAGGCAGAGCTAATCTTTAAATCATTCTCATTTAACAGAGAAGAAGGAAAAAATAATTACCAGATAGTAATGGAGAAGCTGGATGCATATTTTTTTGCCCAAGTGCAATATAATCCATGAAAGAGCCTGCTTTCACCAGCATAAACAAAAGTGAGAGGAAACAGTAGAACTGTTTACTAGAACTCTGTATGAGCTTGCAAACCTCTGTAATTCTGGGGCAATTAAAAACAAGCATTTGTCAATGCCGAATGTTTGCTTGCTGGCATTGGCAGTGGTAGTGAAGAAGTTACAGAGCTGCGTAATAGGAATGGCAGTGATGTATTGAACTGAAGCCAACCCCACCACCACCCTGCAGAGAGTGACAGGCATAGGGGTGTGCCTTTGGGTCGTTAGGCATAACGGTCACGCCATTTCAGTACACCCCACCCTGCAGACACTGGCAAGTGTCACGGTGTTCCTTGGGGTCTTTGGTCCTTATGCACACCCCATTCCATTAAGGAACATGGTGGATAGGTGCGATATAGAGAATGGGGTGAACTTTGGGGCCGAAGAGTCCAAGGCATACCTCAATGCTTCTCACTGGCTGCAGGGTGTGGAATGGTATGAGCATTACAGGCAAGAATCCCAAGTCACACCCCTGATGCCTGTCATTCTCTACAGGGTTAGGCGTTATGGTTGGAAACCCTAATACCTCAGGCATTCGTTGGTATTTTCACTCCAAATGTTCAACATGTTTTTTGTGATCCCACCTCATGAACAGGGGAATATCAGTTTCTTAGCTGAAAGCTGCTTATGCACAGCGACTACGGCATTTAGCACTACAGGTGCAAAACATTCGAACAGGATATAAAATGACAGCTGTACTGTTCATGAGGAGGTGTAAAATGGCAATGTTGTAAATCTGCAGTAAAAATATTTAAAAATGGTGAAGTCATGACGTTCATAGAAACTGTGCCACCACACCCGTAATATAATTAGGTTGGGGATTTTTTACAGCAGATTGTCAACTCAGGCATTTTGGTGCCTTTCAGTCATGAACAGTGTCACTGTGATTTTCTTTATCTGTCACAATAATAATTTTCCACAGCGACCACGCATCTCTGCGCTGAAAGTGTGAAAACACACTTCACCATGTTGGTGAAAAATGACAGCTGTACTGTAAATAAGGCAGTGTGGAAAATGCCACTGGTGAAAATCTGACTTAAAATATTACAAAGTCATGAACTTACGAGGGTGCGTGGAAACTGCACAATACTCACTCAGTAACTCGTCATTTTATGGACTTTTGTCACCAAATTTTCAATATAGCCATTTTAAGACCTCTGCTCATGAACAGTGTAACTGTGATTTTCTTAATCTGTCCCAAACATTTTCACACACCAACAGCACCATTATGCGCTTCATGTCTGGATACATTTTAGGCGGAGTATATAAAAATGGCAGCTGTACTGTTCATAATGAAGTGTAATAAAATGGCAATGTTGAAAATCTGGAGGTAAACATTGAAAATTCACAAACTTTCAAGCTCACGTAGGAACTGCACAACAGCACGTAGAACAGTCATTTTGGGAATTTTTTCACCAAATTTTCAACATAGCCATTTAAGACCTCTGCTCATGAACAGTGTCACTGTGATTTTCTTAATTTGTCCCGTACATTGATTTAGCACACTGACTGCGCCATTGTGCGCTACATGGGCGGAAACACGTTTTGGGTGAGATGTGAAAAATGACAGCTGTACTACTTATAAGAAAGTGTGGTAAAATGGCAATGTTGAAAATCTGGAGTGAAAATATAGAAAATTTGCAAACTTACGAGCGTGTGTAGGAACTACACAACGCACGCTCGTAAAACAGTCTTTTGAAATTTTTCCACCAAATTTTCAAAATAGGCTTTTTGAGAGCCCACCTTATGAACACTGGCAGTGTCATTTCGTTAATCGGTCCCGAAAGGTGATTTCGCGCAGTGACAGTGAAATCACCCTTCTGGCCTGAATAATCCCATGACAGTGACATCATTCACGAGAAGGGGTCCCAAAAACCCCATGTTGAAAATTTGGTGCAAAAATTCCAAAAAATGCCTGAGATATGCAACAAAGTTGAAAAAACCCTATTTAGCCCATTATACAGCTTCCCGGCATTTCCTCAGTTCGCGGTCGGCTTTGAAGAGTGCAGACGTGTTCCCGGTCCACCGAAGATCGTCGCGCCAAGGTCTGGAGGTAAGTATGGGGTGAGGAGGGGGTGTGGGGAGGCAGGGTGCACAGTGGGTGGGTGCGGGTTGTGGTAAGGGGCCAGGAGACTACGTGGGACCGTTTTTTCTTTACAGGAGTTCTTTTTGTTTCCAATGATGACACGGGACGTTTGCCACACTGGGGTGGGCTCCCAGCATGGCACAAGGATAGTTGGGGGGGCATTCAGCCGATGGGGGATTGGGCACCCCGTAGCCCAAAGCATCGATTGTCACACTGGGGTGGGCTCAACAGCACCCCAGTACTCAGGGGGTTAAGACAGTGGAGCCGATGGGGATTGGGCACCCCAGCTATATCATGAGTTGCCGCTGGGGTGCAGGCACCCAGGCGTGGGCAGGCTGGAAGGCTTTGTGGGTGAGAGTGCAGCACAGCCGACGAGAGTTGGGCACCCCGCGGCTATACAGTGTGTGTGTGCGTAGGTGTGGGGCACGATGCTCATGTTAGGGGAGTCATGCGCATGAGCAAGCTTATATCTTATCGCTGCTCACTGATGGTAGCTCCTTTGAATCATGCGTTACTGGCATTTGGAGCTTGTCACAGACAGCTCCACCATGCATTGGCTTACAGGGGCCGCACCTGCCAACACACTGATTGAATTGGAAGAGCGGGTGACATACCTTTGAAATCTCGGATGATGGCACTATGTTTCTTGCACATGCGTGCAAGCAAACATAACAAACATAATAAATGTATCTTAATTTTTGAAGACCTTTTTTTAATGTGCGTGCATATGTGACGTATGAATGAGGGATCCACTCACTGTAGATCAAGGGAGGATGTGAAATGGTGCAGGTACTTGGGGGGGTGAACAAAGTGGTAGACAGTAAGCCCTACCAGGGCTTCAGGCTGATGTAGCACAGCTGGACTAAGGCAAGGGAGGATGTGAAATGGTACAGGTACATGGGGGATGAACAAAGTGGTAGACAGTAAGCCCTATCTGAGCTTCAGGCTGATGTTGCACAGCTGGACTAAGGCACAAGCACCCACGGCATGTTCTTATAGTCCCCATTTATATGTCCGTTTATGTTCTTACAGCGTTGATTGCCTAACTGAGCCAAGATGTAAAACAGATACTAAAATGTCAGGTTTATTTCAGGTGACCAGGATCATAGTGGGGAGAGGGGGCAAGTGAAGCAATGTCCTGAGAATGTGCTTAAACTTATTAACCGTTGCTGTGCCACAGAGTGATACACCAGTCCAGAATCCCTATACGTTCAAATTATGTTTGCAGCCTAAAGGTGCTTAGGTGGATTGGCATTTACATTAGTCAGCGGCAAATCTTTTTCATACTTTTTGTGATCATCGGTTAAGATATAACCACTAACTGATGAGACACTTGGGAGCATGAAACTGTGCTACCAGCAAAGTTGCATTTGCAAAGCCCTGAATATTTATCTGTTGATAATGAAATGAAAACTGTCAGCTGATAACATTCAGCCACTTTCCATTGCACAGAATAGACATCTCACTGATAGATCTGGAGCAAAGGGACATGCACTTGCCAATAACACCACTACAGCTCCAGACACTGAAGAAAGAAGTTCATGCATTTTCATGACTGTTGACATTGTTGGCATTTTAAAACAGTTACTTAGCATCTGCACTAAGATGTTACACGTCGCTGAACTGAATTGTGACACCAGAATCCCTGCGATCAACATTTGTCAGCAAAAGTGAATTGAAAAAATCAATAGATGTATAAAATGGTAAGTGACATGAGTCAATAACAACATATCTGCATGTAATACTTGGCTTAAAATTTGAGCACCACCATATTCCGCACCACAGCGTCAAACAGGGATGTATTACTGTATCAGTATGGTGGCAGCAACGGGATCAGGAAATTATGAAATAAAATGCAACAGCACCCCCGTCGGCCACATGTTGTGTGGGTGGAGGGAGTGCATGAGCACCCAGGTGTGGGCTGTTAGGCGGCTTCAGATTCACCGGAGAAAAGGGTGGATTCGATTGTGAGCTACGGTTGAATTTGTGTTTTCTTTTCTATACCTAGTTTTCGCTATTTTGTTAGGGCACATGTCCAACCCTAAATGTTTAGGGTCACAAGGTGATGTGACTTCATTGAGCATCTGATTTGAGAAAGAGCTGTGTGATTCTATCTAAATGCCAGCTCACGGCAATTCAGAGAAATAAAAAATATTTTGAAGCTGCATTACCAGACTAAGTGTGCAGTTTAGTGAATTACCACACGGGGTGTGTATATGACAGCATTAAAAGGTGCATTAAAGTGCTTCAGTCATGAAAACCTCCCCCACTGGCTGCTGCTGAAATGCATAGCAGTATGTTCTCCTTTGAGCATTCTGGCTGTTCTTTACTTCAGCTGCAGGTAGTACAGTACGCTCAAGTTCGTTTGCATAGGTTTTAGCAGCGGGGAGTTCACATTGACAGAGTCTAGTAAGACAAAATGCTTGGAATTATACATACAACGAAGTCTGAGTTTTCACATCAAATGCTGAGGTATTTTTTTCTGGAGGATTAGAACCCATGGAGTCCATGAAGGTGTGCTTTGGAGAGCTGGTGTGTGTAAGGACTGTTAGGCACCCACACATTTTGGTGGTCCTGCTTTGGCAGGGAACAGTTTATTAAAGTAATGATGTGTGACTTGTCTCTCTAAGCTAGACAAGACTACACCATCCTATCAGGCAACCGACACAGTTGATCTGTGTGTGTGGGGGGAGCTGCTCACTGAAGCGTAGATCCCTCTTTCAACTGTATGCCACTGCATTTTTAACTGCTGTAATAGACAGCTTCAGCAGTGATTGGAGAACTGTGACCACGCCTGCAAACACACTGACTGAATTGGAAGATGCTGACACACCTCTGAAAAACTCAGATGATGGCACTATGTTTCTTGCACATGCGTGCAAGCAAACATAATGAACACAGCAGAGACAGACTTGTGATAGGAGTGCTAGATAAGGGACTTTCTCAGAAACTGCACTAGGGTCATTGGACAATATGGAGCCAGGTTTCATTGCTATGCAGATGATACTCAGTTCTGTCTGTCATTTGTGCCTGAGGCATGTGGTGTGATGGATGTGCTATGCTTGGCTGAGATCCAGGACTGAATGTCATCTTGCTTGATGAGACTCGGCATGGATAAAACTGAAGCACTGGTGTATGAATTGGATTGGATGGGAAGAGTGGCAGCTGCCAACAGGGAGATGGAGGTTTGGCTTGGCACCTCTAGACTTTTGACTGCTGTAAAGGTGAAGAATGTGGGAATCATTCTTGGATGAGGTGCTAATATTTGAGTCTCAGGTGTCAGCAGTAGACTGGAATGACTTTTACCACCTTTGAAACATCAGCCAGATTTGATCTCTTATTCACCTGGGGGACTTGCCCTCACTGGTGCACACTTTTGTGATGTTAAGGTTGGATTACTGTAGAACTCTATACCTTGGAGTCAGTGGAGCTACATTGTAGCACCTGCGGTTGGTGCAGAACACAGTGGCTGGCCTTTCGAGGTCAGGTCATATCTCCTTGGCACTGCATGAACTGCACTGGCTGCCAGTCATTCACAGGTTACCTGTGTGATCTCCTACACCATTACACGCCCACGGGCCCCCACCTCTCCACCAAGGAAGGCATCCTTGTGATTCCCAAGGACAGGCCTAAAGCCTCAGCAGACCAGTCCTTTGAGGTCAAAGGCCCATTTCTTTGGAATTCATTCCCAAGAGTGCAGAGGGAGGCTACCTTGGTGAAGGCCTTTAAAAGGGGCTTAAAATGCATTTATTTGCACAGACCTATGGTGAGTGAGCATTCTTAATAGTCATTCTTAATGGTGGGGGCCCCCGGGCATGTAAGGGTGCAGAAGATCACACAGGTAACCCAGAGATCAAGTTGATTCACCACAGAGGTGGCAGTCAAAGTGAGGGAAAAGAGAGCAGGCTTTTGAAAGTACAAACATACCAAGACAGAGGAGGACAGAGAGGATTACTCAGGGAAATCCAAAGAGGCAGGATGAGTGGTTCTGGCAGCAAAGGCTGCAAGAGAACTAAGGTTAGTGCAGGGAATCAGGGAAGGTGAAAAATATATTTTCAGATATATAAGCTAGAGAAGAAACTATAAAGGTGGGATTGTCAGGATTAAGAGGGAGGTGGGATGGGTGGAAAGTAGAGAGGATCAGGCAGAGGCACTGAATGAAAACTTCAGCTCTGTCTTCACTAGGGAAAAGGATGGACCAATACCACAGGGGAAAAAAGAGGCTTGAATGGGGGGTGAAACAGATGGGGGATCCAGGAGGACAGGGTTTTAAAGAATCTTAGGGCCCTTCAGGTGGACAAGGCGCCTGGCCCAGATGGCATGCACCTGAGAGTCCTGAAAGAAATGGCTGAGGTCCTGGCTTGCCCCCAGCAGATCTTTTCAACACCTCACTAGAGATGGGGTGAATGCTTCAGGACTGGAAAATGGCACATGTAGTGCCACTCCACAAGAGTGGTCCCAGAGATTAACCTATTTTTTTTTTATTAACCAGGAGAGACACACTAAGCTGAAGCTTGTTTACAGGTGCGACCTGGGAACACAAGGAAGTTAAATGACTTGCTCAGGGTCACACAGAATGCAAGTAGGGGCTGTGGGATTCAAACCCAGGTCTCCAAGTTTGCCAGCTCAGAGCCTTAAACCACAGCGCTATACTGCCTCCTACTGGCCGTCAGCCTTACCTCCATTGTGAGACCATTCTAGAAGAAAGACTGGTTACTTTTCTGGAGGTAAATGGTCTCCAGGATGATAGGCATAATGGGTTAGTCTTGGGAAGATCCTGCCAGACCAATCTGATAGATGTTTTTGACTGAGTCACTAGGACATTGGACGGGGGGGGGGGAGCTGCCAGTAGATGTCCTGTACCTGGACTTCAGTAAGGCCTTTAATTCAGTGCCACATGATAGGTTGCTCAGCAAACCGAGCAATCTGGGAGTCTGGGACAAGCTGCTCAGGTGGGCCAAGAGCTGGCTACAAGACAGGAACAGAGGATGATTGTAGGGGGAGACTATCAAAGCCTAGACTAGTGACTAGTGGGGTCCCATGGGGCTTGGTACTTGGACCAGTGTTATTCAACATCTTTATAGGTGACACAACAGATTGGGTCAAAAGTAAAGTCTGCCTATTCACAGATGATGCTAAGCTCTATGGAGAGTGGACACAGAGGAGGAGGAGACATAGAGGCTCAGGGAGGATCTAGCTAGACTCGAGAATTGGTCTGCCATCTGCCAGTGGGGATTCAACACCAAGAAGTGCAAGGTCATGCACCTGAGAGTTAGTAACCATGGGGCCAGCTACTCGCTAGGGGACATACAGGTGGCCAGTTCAGAGGAGGAAAGGGATTTAGGACTTTTAATCAGGGGGTGACATGAGACAGTCTTTGCAGTGCTGTCAAGCTTCAGCCAAAGCAAATATAATGCTGGGATGCATCACCAGAGGAATCACATCCAGGAATGAGAAAGTCATTCTGCCAATGTACAGGTCATTGGTGAGACCCCACCTAGAGTACTGTGTGCAGTTCTGGTTCTCTTGTTTGAAGAAGGACACCAAACTACCAGAGGAGATGCAGTGTAGGGCAACCAAGATGATCAGGAGACTGGGGACAAACCATATGAGGAGAGATTATGGGAACTCAATATGTATTCCTGTGAGGACAGAAAGGAGAGGGGGGTTACGACAGAAACCTTCAAGTACCTAAAAGGTATAAACAAGGTTGGAACGGAGAGTATTTTTACTTTAAAATGAGAGGGAGCCATAAGAGGTCATAGTATTAAACTAGCGGGGGGAAGATTTAGGAAGGAAATGAGGAGGCACTTCTTCAAAGAAAGGGTGGTATCAAAGTGGAATGAGCTTCCAGAGGAGGTGGGCTCATTGAAAATGGTGGGCAGTTTTAAAAGGGGTGGGACAGGGTACAAAGGAACATACAAACATATGAAGAAAGCCAGCAGATAAAGGCCTTGTCAGTCTATCATTTCTGCTTGATTGTTCAGCTTGGGGTTCATACCACAGCTTCCTCTCCTCTCCACTCCTCTTCCTCTCCCCCACCTCACAGTCTGTCCGAGACGGGTCTCCTCTTGTACTTATTTTGCCCCTGACTCTATCCCATCCTCTTTTGAAGCTGTCCACTGTCTTTTGTGAGACCAGCTCTTCTGGTAGTTTATTCCACTCTGCCACCACCCTCTCCATGAAATAGTTTCTCCTTAGCTCCCTCTTGAATTTACCCCCTCCAGTTTCATGCTGTGTCTCCTAGTGACCCCCTACCTTTTTAGCCTGAATATGTGGTCTGTATCTCCCCTATTTATGTATTTCAAATATTTAAAGATCTCTCTCATGTCCCCCCGTCCTTCCGTCCTCCAGAGAGTACATTGTTAGGCTTGGTCCCCCCACCCATATTGGCTACCCACTGTGTACCATGGACAATCTATATATCTATGCATATGTTATGATAATCAGCACTAATACTGAGGGAGTTGGTACTTAGTGTACAGGTGTAAGTAACTAGGGATATTACTGTTATAATATTTACTCTTTGTAATGCAAATAGCAAGCCAAGAGTACATGTTGCATTCTTTGTATTCTTCTGAGAAATTATTATATAGCCTGCACTGCCATGGTATGGATTTATGTAACACTGCACGTATACCTATATTTTGTATGCCTTCTTTGTTCCTGTTTTAGCTGACTTTGCAGTTTTGTATATCTTTAGATAACAATGCAGAGCCACCTAACTTTTAGCCAATAGGGATTGTTTTATGTATCTAGTTAGCTTGCAAATGTAATGGCTGTCATGACAATATTCAAAGTATATAAGCTACTGTATTAGGTATCCCCTCTGAGACCAATGCATACCCTGGGGTATTATGGAAAACTCTCAGCTTCCAGTGTCTATATTGGTAAGACTCTGATTTAGGGCGAATGTTTATTTCTATAATAAACAAGTTTATTACTGCATTTGCTGCTTGTCTGTTTCTGATAGTAGTTTACTGTCAGCATTTACCTTTTGAGTGTGGTTGTATTTTGCCTGCACCTTACATGTTGAGCTTCCCCAACCTATCCGAGTGGGGCTTCCCTACCATCCCATTTGTCATTTTGGTTGCCCTTCTCTGGACCCTCTCCAGGAGCTTGATGTCTTCCTTTAAGTAGGGGCGCCAGAAATGCATGCAGTACTCCAGGTGCAGCCTTCCCAGTGATCTATACAATGGAAGGATAGCTTCCTCACTTCTGGAGGTGATCCCTCTGGCTGTGCACCCAAACATCTGGTTGGCCTTGGCCGCAGATCTTCTGCACTGCTCTGAGTGGTTCAACCTCCCTGTTACTATCACACCCAGATCCTTTTCTTCTTCAGAGATAGCTTTCCCCACTCATATGGTAGCTGTACCTAGGATTCTTAGACCCAAAGTGCATGACCTTGCACTTCTTGGCATTGAATCCCAATTGCCAAGTACTTGACCATTCCTCTAGTGTATTCAAATCCCTTTGGAGAACCCTCCACTCCTCCCCTTTGTCCACTATTGCACCAGTGTTGGTGTAATTTGTGAACAGGCTCATTTTACTCTCTATTCCTCCTGTTATGTCAGCAATGAAGACATTAAAGAGCACAGACCTCAGAACGGATCCCTGTGGGACACGCTGATGACTACTTGGGGCTTTGAGAGCTCCCCCCCCCACCATCACCCTCTGCTG
The DNA here is from genome assembly GCA_016271365.2 of Neoceratodus forsteri. Taxonomy (NCBI): domain Eukaryota; kingdom Metazoa; phylum Chordata; order Ceratodontiformes; family Ceratodontidae; genus Neoceratodus; species Neoceratodus forsteri. Next base: position 45,716,369 of record JADMNL010000035.1, read on the forward strand.
CCTGTTACTCAGCCTGCCTTCAACCCATCTAACCAATTTTTCTCCTACACCCTGGGTCCTCAGTTTACCCCTAGCCTTCCACATGGCACTGAATCAAAAGCTTTGCTGAAGTCCAAGTACAGGACATCAACCGCTTTCCCCCCATCTAATGCTCTAGTGACCCAATCGAAGAAGTCCACCAGATTTGTCTGGCATGACCTCCCCTGGATGAACCCATGCTGATATTCATCTTGCAGACTGTTCTCCTGCATGAATACCATCAGCCTTTCCTTCATGATGGACTCCATTAGTTTAGACACCATGGATGTAAGGCTGACTGGCCTGCAGTTCCCTGGATCATCCCTTGGGAGAGTCAGAACTGGAGGGAAAATGGGGATGGGAAGAAGAGGCAGGGGGAGTATAACTCTGGGAGAGTGGAGGGGGGGGGGGGCAGCTCCAGGGAAAGGCGCCATAAAGAAATAACACCTACTACTGCTAATACTTCTACCTCTCTTTCCTCTGACCTGACCCCATTCACCAGAACTTTCTGTTGCTTCCCTCCAACCAACTCCCTACCCACCTTATTAGTTTCTTAGCTGTTCCCAGATCCCTCTTGTTCTTCAGCAGCCTTTGAAGTGGTACTGAGTCGAATGCTCGCTGAAGTCGAAGTAGAGTAAATCTGCAGCATGGCCCTAATTAGCTCCCTCAGTTACTCAGTCAATGAATACTATCAGGTTGGTTTGACACCTTCCTGTCATGAATCCATGCTCTTTATTATCCTGAAGTCCATTTTTTTCTCCAGGTATTCCACTAGATTTTCTTTGACTAGTGTCTACATCAGTTTCCCTACCATGAAGGTAAGACTGACAGAGCTAGTTTCCTGTCTGCTCCTTGTCCCCTCCTTTGAGAAGCAGAACCATGTCCACCATTGTCCAGTTTCTGGGCCCCCCCCTTGCTGCATAGAGCTATTAAATAGTTGCATCAGGGGTTTGGCTAACACCAGTGTCAGTTCCTCTAGCACCCTAAGGTACAGTAGATCTCATTCAACCATAGCACTTCAGCTTCATGGCTGCTAGCCACCTTTTGACTCTTTCACCAGTAAATTTTATCAGATTCATTTTCAGGACCACTCTATCAACTGCATTTATGCTGCTGTCTGACACGGGCCCGCTATTCTTCCTAGTGAATGCTGAGCAGAAGTAGTCATTTAGCATAGTTGCTTTCTGGCAGTCCTTCTTTACTACCCTGTCTCCTCCACTAACCTGAGAATTCCCCCTGCCATCTTTCTTTTTTCTCTTATATACCTAAAGAAAAGTTTTCCCCTCTCTGGCCCCCTCTGCAATACTCAGCTCTGTGTCTGCCTTTGCGATCCTGACTGCCCTCTGGGCCACCCTAGTTTTCTCCTGGTACTCCTCACTTTCTTCATCCCCCTGCTTTTCTTTGTGCAGTACCTTGCAAAGGCCCTCTTTGTAGCCTTCAATGCCTCCCAGACCCTTTCAGAGAACCAAATTGATCTCTTATACTTGTTTGCTTTGACAACCTTTCTTGTACATGTTTGTTTTCCCTCAAGGATGGCCCCTTATTTATTAATTATTTTTTTTAGTTATTTGGACGCTGTCACCTCCTTCCACCAACTGGTGATGGGGACACACAGGCTTTTTACAGTTTTCTCCCCTTGCCCCGGCACATGGCCATGCGAGAGTATGGAGGAATGCTACTCACCCCGTGGTGCCAGCTCAGCTCCTTCCACTTCCCGTAGCTTTTTGCTGCCCCCTTTCCACCTGCATTACCCATCAGACCTCCAACCAGTTGGAGCAGAACTACGGGGGGCGCCAGCCCACTGTCACTATGCTTGGGAGAGGAGAGCTGCCCATTGGCATGCTCAATCCTGCTCCCACATCCCCCCCACACCGGCACCCTGATGACCCAAGGTTGTTCCCGAACCTAGGTCACCGGCGTAGCATGAGGTAAAGCGTCCAGCGCCTCAACCCTCAGTGCCACTGGCTGGCAAGTATGGCCCCTTTTATAACACCCATCTTTCCTCCACTCCCTGAATGCTGTCTTCCACAGCTAATCTCCCCAGCAGAATATCCCTCATATGGTTGAAATCTGCCCTCCAGAAGTCAAACACATTGGCCTTAGACTAAACCACTTGAGTAGGCTAGAGTGATTTACAGTAAGTTTTAAAATTCCTTTTGATTTCAAAAGTTACATGAAGCTGTCCTCCCCCTGGTTCTGAAGTGAAATGCTCCACTTCTATCATTCCTGCATGACAGACCACTGTACACTTGATAAGAGGTACAGTGGCTCTGTGCGCTGATTGGCTGAAGTCACTTAAGAGACTTATAATATGTGAAATAATCTACTCCAACTCTTTGGGTATCCTGTTTACAGGGCGACTATGATTGAGCACTTTAAAAAGGGTGACTCAATCATGGTGCCTGTGCACAGGGTTACCTGGCATGGGGTGACCGGATGGGGGGGTAGGCAAATATAGCGATGGGATATCGCTATGTATACACGTGCTTGGGGGAGACCACACCATGCAACGGGCAGAAGGGGATAGAGAGCTTGTGGGGTGCAGTGTGGCAGTGGGCTGCCGAGCTGGTCATGTGGTGTGGTGGGTAGGTGGCGGACTGGGATTGGGAGGGTGCCGGATTTGGTTCTGTTCATGATACTGTTTTTGCATCGGTCGAGGTTTTTTCCCACCCTCAACATGACACCCCTAGAGTTGAGAATCCTTTAGTGGGGGGTGTAAAAAAGAAACCTGTAGAACTCGGGCACCTCTTGCAGTTCGCCACTAGTGTTCATTGCCAAAATTCATTTTCAGCAATGTACAGTCACCCAAACAGTGATCGCTATTCCACAATCACCTTTATCACATAGAACCAGGTCTTTACCTTTGGCCACATGTCCTTATGACCCTGGGATGTGCATTAAATCATTTAAACCACTGTCTATTGTGACTTATTCTTTACTTAAATGCCAAGGGGTGTATGCAACTGAATGATTCTTACACTTCATCACTGCACCCCGCCGACCGATTTATTTTAAATCGGCTGCATTGTTTCTGTGGTCTTTTTTACTCTAACCCTACTCTTTCTCTCTCTCTTCCCAGGTGCCCATGACTGGGCTGTCAACTCTCTCGCTTCCTCCATGGCGGCAGCGGCTGGAGAAGCCAGTCAGCAGTGCAAACCTTGCTCCACCCGACCGAAGCTCCACTTTAGCCGAGTAAGACTGCTACCAGCCTCGGGGACAGCGCCTGAACTGTGATTGGTTGCGGGGTCTGCTCAGCGCATAGGATTGGCCACCTACCTCACAGCTCTCTCTGTGATTGGTCCTTTCTCTCTCTGCCATCTCTATGCTTCGGCTATCTAGCCTGAGACTATAAGTGTTTATTTTTAAATCAGAGTTTTTTTCCCCACCCCCTCTCCTCCTCCTCGCACCTTAACTAAATAGGCCTTAGCCCGGCCCACCCAGCCGGAGGCACCTCCCTACTAGAATCCTCACTGGGTCTTGGGCTAGGCCCTCTCTCTCTTTCTCTCTCTCTCTCTCTCCTCCTCCACTGCTCTCTGATCACTCTCCCTGCTACCTTCACCCACCCCCTCTCCCAGACCTTACTTACCCACTTTGGCCACTCTCCTGTGCCCCTTTCTCATCTTTCTCATGTGCCTTGCCTGTCTGCTTTCTTCTTGGCTGCCACAGTATGTTGTCCCTCCAGGCACTGCTACCTCTGCTCCTTTTTCACACACCCCTCCTCCCCTCTTCTACCTCCCTGGATCCTGCTACCCCTCTCCCCCTCTCAGCTACCAAATAGACACCTCCTATTGTCACTCAGGCACACTGCATTATGAGCTCGCCCCCCCAGTACACTCCTCTGTTAATGGATGGCCGCCCCTGTCAAGTCCTTATTATGGGCCCTGGGCCCACTCATCTCTCTCTCTCATGCCATCACTCGGGGCTCACTGCCATCAACACAAAGCACATTCCTACTCGAAAAGGGCTTGACATCTCTCACTCAGAGAGTTATACTTGTGCACCCTGAAGCTTGTGCTCCTCCTCCTGCTGCTGTCAGGCAATGTTCATCCAAACCCTGGCCCAAATAGTTCCAGCTCTACCTACCAGGACAAATCCTCAGGAGCACTCTCAATTATAACACTCAACATCTGCATTCTACTCCTTAAGCTTGATGCTCTACAAATGTTTACTAACCAACACAGCCCAGATATCCTGGCAGTCGTTGAAACCTGGTTTTCTCCCAAAATTCCTGATCTGGCAATTACTCTTCCTGGCTACAATGTTTTCAGGCTGGACCAGAAGTCTAAAAGAGGAGGTGGATGTGCTATTTACCTCAAAGACACTCTCCTGGGACACCCCATCTCCACTCCTCTCCTGGCCACCTCTACACAGATTCTCCCTATCAGAATCCTATTGGAGGCCCACAACAAAGCTCTCACAGCTGTCTCTATATATATCCCTCAAAAGAACAAGGGAATGGCCTTAATGCAATCCTTGACTTCACCAAATCCCAACCTCCTGATTCTGAATTAATCCTCCTAGGTGACTTTAATATTAATTGGCTTGCACTAGAGGCAGATGGGCTTAAGGGTGCCATCTCATCAGCCAACCTCACCCAGATGGTTTACTCCCCAACCAGGAAAAACTACAAAACTGGCACCAGCACCCTCCTGGATTGGATTCTTGCTACCCACCCAACTCATATCACCAACACCTCAGTCCTCCCTGAGTCACTTAGCGAACATTCCCCTGTTGTCTGTGAATGGTCAAACAAATTGCGCAAGCCCACTCCTAAAATCATCACCAGCAGAGTTCTACCTCATGCGCAGTTGACCCACCTTAAATCATGCCTCTGTTGGCAAGACTGGTATCCTATCTACAAAGCAACGGAGGTTAATACTGCACTGGACTATGTTGCCAACACTTTTAATACTGCCTGTGACTCCTACGCTCCTTTTAAAAAGCACAAAGTCAAAGCCCTCTACAATCCCTGGCTCTCAGCCAACCTCCTAGGTCAACTAAAATCAAGGGATCACCTCTGGGAATGGGCCAGGGCCACCGGTATGCAAACTGACATCTTAAACTACAAACGTGCCTGAAATGACTGTACCAAATTTATCTGGCAAATGAAATCTTCCTACTACAAAAATGCTCTCACCGATACCTGGGGAAATGGAAGAGCATTGTGAAACAATATTAAAGAGGTCACTGGGAGGCAACCCAAAACCTCCCCAACCTTGTTAAACATAAATGGGACCACTACGCTTGACCCTAAAATCATAGCAAATACCTTCAACACTGCTTTCACTGATCTCAGCAGTGTCTCCCCTCTGACTATTTCAAGGATTATGACTCCCCCATTTCTCCCCTTAGCTCTTCCTCCCCCCTCTAGCCACCCACCTTTCTACTTCTAAGCAGTCAAGAAGCATGAAGCTCACAAATACATTACCAAAGCAATAACCAAAGCCAGATCTAGCAGTGACACACTTGACCTTAGGTTGCTGTCCCTCCCTCTTGATGAGATGCTAGGGCCATTGACAAGTATTTTCAACCTCTCTCTTAGCCTCAGCCAGTTTCCTGACACATGGAAAGCTGCCACTGTTACCCCAGTTCATGAAAGTGATGCCAAGGCCACTCATGGGAACTACCATCCGATCTCTATACTGCCTCCCTCTCCAAAACCCTTGAACGTATAGTAGCTGATCAGCTCACTGCCTTCCTGGACAAATATAATATTTTGTGTAAGCAGCAACATGGCTTCAGGAAAAGTCATAGCACCACATCTGCCCTTCTGGAATTCTCTGGTGTCATTCATAGCTCGTTGGACAATGGTCAGATAACTGGGTTTGTTTTCATCGATTTGACTAAGGCGTTTGATACTGTCCACCACCGTCTATTGCTTGTGCAGCTCCAGAATGCTGGACTCTCTCCTGACTCTACAGTCTGGTTCAACATCTGCTTGGAGAACCAGTCACAAAGAGTGAAAATCGCGGATGTACTCTCTGATGCCCAGCCTGTCCAGTCTTGAGTCCTTCAAGGATCCATTCTGGGCCCCTTACATTTCAGCTTGTTCCTTAACACCCTTCCGAATTCTTGTTCTGAACAAATCATCCTCTGTGCCGATGATGCTATCATTTTCGCTTCACACAAGGACCCAAAACCCCTACAAGACAGCCTTCAGCTTGGCTTTGCCTTTGTTGAAAACTGGTTTACAAAACATAAATTGGTCCTAAATTATAAGAAAACCAAGTCTATGCTGTTCAACAACTCTCATAACAAACGTAAGCTGCACCCCCTATCCATCAAAACCAGCCACAGAGTTGCCCTGGAGCAGATGCAATCCTTTAAATACATTGGGATCACTCTTGACCCTCATCTACACTATGGTGCCCACATTAACTGCATAGCCAAAGCCGCTAATACTTGTCTTGGCCTACTTTTCCAGCATAGGCAACATCTTACCCCGGTAGCCTTGACAGTCGCAGTACAAAGCTCCATCATTTCCGTCATTGACTATGGGCTCATCATCTATGGGTCTGCCACTGCTACCACTCTCAGACGCATATCTACCACCCTCAACAAGGCCTGTCGACACCTTACTGGATCACACTGTCTCACACACACGTGTGACCTCTATGCACAAACAGGATGGCTACAACTCACCAATCGGATAAAGTACATAACCTGCATTATGGCAAAAAAATAACCATGGGCCTTGCACTACCTGAAGTCCGACCTCTCCTGCACCCAAGGAACAACCCCCACTCAACCAGGGGATCTGAATCCCAGCTCCTGCAGGTTCCCTGTTGTCGAACCTCACAAGGTCAATGATCTTTTGCATACAGGGCGCCGAGCTGGCTAAATGATCTCAGCAGTGACATCTCCTCCACTTCTTTACTTGGCGCATTTAAATCCAGGCTCCGCCTCTCCCTCACAGGCTCTAGCACCTGTGACTGCCTCATCTAACTGACCCTCCGAACACTACCCAAACCTATTTCTTTCTCCTTCCAATTAACACTTTGCCACCTCCTATCCCCCCGTAAGCACTTCTCCATGTCATGTCCTTGACAATGCCCCAGGCTGCTCTAACTCCTCTGTTGCTCCCCCCTCCCACTCTCTCTTTTTTCTTTCCCCTTACCTCGCTCCTCCCTCACTCTTCCCCATGACCTACTCTTCTAAACTGTTTGTTTAATATTGTTTGAAACTACATGTATTCTGATTACTGTTCTAGCTTTAGCTTATACTGTTGTCATTTTGTCTTCCTATATTGAATTGTAGCTGACGTGGAACCTTTGTAAAAGAGCCTTGGCTCAAAGGTATTTGTAATCCTAGAATTAATAAATAAAAAAATAAAAAAATAACACCTAATGTGTGCCTCACCCCCAGTGTGCACTATAACTGCTAGCAAAGCTTGTGCATACCTATTTGTTAAAAAGCAAATGCGCGTATTCCATAAAAAGCTTGAATCCCCTTGAATACACATCCCTGTGTCATGATTAGTGTTTCCTGAAAACATAATGCAGTTTGGTTTTGTGGTTTTCTTTAAATCAGCATCTGTTAATCTGCTCTGCAGTGAAGAAGTAGTGAAAATGTTTCTGTCCCTGTCAGTGAGCAATGACATTATACCTGTCCTGCCTGCTGCCTCTACAATTAAGTCCTCAATTGACTAAATAAGCTGTTGCAGTCCCTGGTTACAACAGTCTGCAGAGCTAATTGTTTTAACTCAGAGTTTGTTACTAACCCATCTGGTTTGTGTTTTGAGAGATATGCATAAAATCTAGCATTCTGTTCTCATAAAAAGTTGATCACTTGGGGTTCAGTGCTGAATTGAAGTGGTATGAATGAATCTGTGAGAAATAACAGTTTATGTATCACAGCTCTCAGTTCTCTGTCATCAAAACTCTGCATTCTATTCTGGCTGTAAAATGGATATAAAATAAACTACATTCCATTTATTCATTGAAGCAGAGTATATTTAATGTAGCCTCAATAAATATGTTCATGTAATAATTTTATTTTAATGTCAGATTGACATTTGTCTCCCACACTTTGCTATTTCAGGAACATGTACTGTATGAACTCATAACATTCAGTTCTTAAAAGGTTTCCATGTGACAATACATCATGTATGTGTATAACTAGAAATACTATAAGGCATCCTGATGCCCCAGTCTCCTGCCCAACAGTTTAGGTAGCAGCTCTCTGCTTCCCCCTTTCCCCTGTCCCAAAGGCCCCCTGTCTCCTGCCCCCATTTGAGGCTGCTGCAAGCCGCTGCCCATTGTCTTCTCTACGCAGTCAGCGCTACTGCACTCTGCTGCCTCCTGCAAAAACAGTTGAGGCTGCTGCACCCATCTACCCTCTGTCCCCCACCCTATAACACAAGATGAAAGTATTTTTTGTTTTTTTCTTTTGAGTAGTTTCAGTAGTGTACCAAAGTATTTGACTCTAGTGGCAGGGAGCAGCGTGGTGCAACAGCTCTAACTGTGGAGACAAGAGGCTCTGTGGTGCAGCAGGGCACAGTGGTATCAGAGGACAGCATGATGCAGAAGCCTTGACAGTGGTGCAGGACACAGTGGGGCATCACGATACAGCAGCCCTGACTGTGTGCCGGGGTGCACATGGAGCAGCGGCGCTGCCCATTTGGGGCAGTGGAAGTGGGTATCAGGGTGAAGCAAAAGTCCAACCTTTGGTAGCCTGTGGCAGCATGGTGCAGCAGTCTAGACTGTGGTAGCAGAGGCCCTGGGACTCTAAGGCTTAGCAGAACATATCAGCCATGTCTGTGGAGACAGGAAAAGGGGGCAACAGTATGTATTGGCCCTGACTGTGGGGGTGAGGGACAGAGAGAAGCAGGGTGCAGTAGCCTCAACTGAGAGGCAGAAGACAGGGTTCAAGCTTTTTATGAAATATGTGTGCATTTGTCTTTAACAATAAATATTTCTATTGAGCAATCCTGTGATTCCCTCCCTGCCCTAATAAAAAAGTACCTCTCCCATGGCATTCCAGAACCTTCCCTCAGGCCAATAGGAATCATCTGTAGGTGATTCAGTTGCTAGACAGATATCCTGTAGCTTTGAAATGTGGCCAGCATGCTGGTAGGACTATTTGTACATCACATCAGGGCCTGTATTTGTTGTATCATGTACTGAAAACATTCATTATAGTACAGTACAGCCTCAATTACCTGACCTCCATTTATCTGACTCTCCAGATTAACCAAACTGGTTGAATGTCCCCTGCTGAATGCCTGTTAATTACAGTCAGCTACATTTAAGTGCAGTAATGCAATGCATCCTACAACAACCAATTTGGTACATGATTGTAGCAACTCTTAATGGCTGGTTCACAGTTGGTGTGTTAGGCATTGCAACAGATTTAAAATGCCTGGCAGTAGCGTAGTGCTTATCTACAAGCCATGGTGTGTTGAAAGTTTTTAAATGTAGCAATGCTGCTACTGGTTAAGACAGCAGGTGCCACATGCCTTCCTTGATGCCATGGATTGTGAGCTACACACAACACAGACAGAATCGCCATAAGCTTTAAAAAAAAAAGTCAATAACATAAGTCACAATTCCTTGTGAGCCTTCACAGCTGCTAGGTGCCCTGTCACACTGCCAAAAGCCCTGACAGATTAAAAAGAAAATCTGTCCTTGTGTAATGACCAGTAAAAGACCACCCACTCATTTCAGGGTTTTAAATAATTGATTAGCAGTTTTTTTCTTGGGACAATACTAACTGTACAGAAAGTATTTATATAGGTTTTCTAGAAGTGATATGTTTGTTAAACACAGTGGCCCAGATATTCAAACTGCGCCAGGCTGTGGCGCAAGCCTGGGCGCAGCTCAACTTGGCTGCACAGGGGCGTGGACTGGGCGATATTCAACGGAGCTGTGCCATGGCTCAACATCATTGAATATCACACCCTGGTCACCCGCAGTGTGCATGGTGCAGTGGCACTGCACCAGCGCAAGTGTCCAGAGTGGAGCAGGGGGATGCTCTAGCGCAAGTTCCATTGCGCTAGGTGCAGCAACCATGATATTCAAAAGTACACATGCAAATGGGGCCATAATGTATGCAAGGTGCAAATGGGGCCATTTGCGTATCGTTCTCTTCATTGCATGCAGGTGCACCGATCCCCGATGACTTGTGCCTGGCACCCTTCCAGGCAGCAGCCGTCGGGGACCGACACCCCCTGCAGTGCGGCAATGTGCCCCACAGCCTGATCATGGGCATTAGTAAAATAAAAATGATTCCAGTATCCCTGGTGGTCCAGTGGACTGCTGTCAGCCCGATCACGGGCTTAAATAAAATGAAAACAGAATCCTATATCCCTGGTGGTCCAGTGGACCGCTGTCAGCCTGATCGCGGACTTAAGTAAAATGAAAATAGAATCCTATATTCCTGGTGGTCCAGTGGACCACTGTCAGCCTGATCGTGGACTTAAGTAAAATTCTAACAATTCCTATATCCCTGGTGGTCCATCGGACCCCCTCCTGCCCACTGATCCTCACCGCCCGCTCCCCGATCAGCGGTGGCAGCACCCACCGTCTGTCACCCACCACCGCCGACTGACAGCGTCGGTAGGGCTGTATGTCCATTGGTCCACAGTGTGAGCCAATGGGCATCCATTCACATATATGGAATGTGTAGTATGGTATGGACTGCCTTGTTGGCTCACCTGTGGACCAATGGGCGTACAATACCGGCCAGTGTCAATCGGCGGGTGGCGGGGCAGCAGGCGGGTGGGGTGCTGCCGCCTGCCGCTGACCTGGGAGAGCGGGCAGTGGAGATCAGTGGGTGGGGGGAGGGGGTCCGCTGGACCACCAGGGAATAAGGATTCTTCATTAATTTACTTAAAGGAGATAGGAAATGATTTTATGTTGTTAATAACTGTTAAACAAATAAATAACAAACAGTGGACTTTGTGTGTTGTTTTTTTTTTGTATTTACATATGTAGAATGCACATTTATTTATGTTTTCACAATGTTGAAATGAACATTTGCTTGACACTGTGTGTTTTGGTATCGGGAGTCAGCGTGTGGCAAGCTTTGAAATGACCACGTCACAGACTCCAGATACAACATTCAGTTACTTGCAGTATTCCCACCAGACTCATCATCTGCTTTAACAGGAAAGGCCGGCCCTATTGCACTTCTAAAAATGACACCATATCAGAATTCATCTCTTTGTTTGGTGACACTTAAAGAGCAGTCCCCCCCATCCCTGGCCGATCGCAATATAGAGCGTGAAAAAGTAGGTAATTATTTAAACAGTTATTTGTGCAGGAGGAAAAAGTGTTATTTATCCTCTCCATGGTGTTATGTGGGTCCCAGCATATCCTCTTGGCTGTTATGTAACTCTGTCAACCCTCTCTTTCCAAGGAAGGTCCATATCTTACCCTTCAATCTCTGTGGGGCTGAGCAGCACAAGAAGCCACTGAAGCGCCGAAACCCTTTCTGTTGTGACTTGAAGCCAATTGTGTCTTCAATCCTCTGGCACTCTCACGAATTGTATCTGGGCCGGGAAGTACAGAAACAATCTTCTCAATTTTCTCTGTGGCGAGTCACTCAAGAAGTCCATTCTCTTGGTGCCCCCGCTCCCACACAAAACTCAGTAAATTTGGCCCAGAAATAAAACAATATGCTCAGCTGCCTCCTGGTGACTGGAACACCTGCATGATTTTCTCACTCCCCTGCCCCACAGACATTCTAGCAGTAGGGCAGGGAGCATACAGCGCACCACCAGCTCTTCCAGATCATCAACAACCCATGGATCTGCAGGACCCCAAGATGTCCCCTTCCCCACTCCAGATAGCACACATGCAAGGGAAGAACAACAAAGACGCAGCAGTAAACTTACTCTGGGCACTACTAAGCACCCACAGATTTCTCCTTTGCCCCCCACAACAAACAGACTGTTTTGATTATTACCAGGGTTTTCATAATCTGGCGATCAGCTGAGGATGGGGGGGGGCGCCGTCTGTGAGACTTGCAAAATAATAGGACACTTTCAGTCCGGTTTCCTTCTAAGAAGTGTCGAGTTATGAGAAATAACTACAGCTGTGACTGCACTGAAACTGACCGTGCCTAGTGAATCAAACTTGAAGCACTCACCAAAAGGAGGCAGAATAGCGCAGTGGTCTAAGGCTCTGAGCTGCAAATCTGGTGACATCCAGCAAACCAGACCTGGGTTTGAATCCCACAGCTTCCACTTGCATACTGTATGACCCTGAGCAAGTCACTTAACTTCCTTATGCCCCCAGGTCGCTCCTGTAAAAAAGTTTTCAGTTTAGTGTGCTATATCTGGTTAAACAACTAAATAAAAAAAAAAAGAACTGGCACTGAGCAATGGTCTTTTGAGAAAACTTCAGGTGAAATGGGTTTTAGTCACAGGCAGATAGTTTTTGCACTTTCTGTTATTTGACTACAGTGAAGATTCTATTTGTAAGTATTCTTTTTATCTTTTTCAGAAATGAAGCGCTAGGTAATGTAATCCAATTGCTCAGTGCCGGTTCTTTTGGTTTTGCCCTCTGAAGTGTAGTATGGCATCAGTCTTTGGTGACGGAGTTGACGAGTATAATGGGAATCTGCAACTAACTGAAAGTTGCATGGGGAGTCTGTGACGTGGGCATTTCAAAGTTTGCCATGCACTGACACCCTATACAAAAACACACACTCTCAAGTTGATTGTCATCTGAACATGAAGAGCATGTCAGTAAATGTGGGTTCTCGATATTTAGAGTACAAACACTCACACAAAGGCCACTTTTTGTTATTTATGATTTATTTAACAGCTAACTACTGCAGAAAATCATTTCCTATCTCCTTTAAGCCCGTGATCAGGCTGATAGTGGTCCACTGGACCACTGGGGATGAAGGAATCGTTAGAATTTTACTTAAGCCCGCAATCAGCCTGACAGCGGTCCACTGGACCACCAGGGATATAGGATTCTTCATTAATTTACTTAAGCCCGCGATCGGGCTGACAGCGGTCCACTGGACCACCAGGGATATCGGATTTTATCATTTCATACCAATGCCCATGATCAGGCATGGGAGGGGAGAGGCACCACCACGGAGGTGCTGCCGGAGCTTGGGTGGCCACCCATAGGTGGCAGCTGCCGTGTTGCACCCTGCAACACGGCAGCTCACCTGTAGGTGGCCAGCTGTTACTCCCTTTTTTTTTAGATCAGCTTTGTGCAGCGCAAGTAGGGGTTGTGCATGCATGGCTCAACACATCCTGGGCTGAATATCGAGATGTGCAGAGTATGCCTGGGCACGCCCCCCTGCCTGTGTCTGCATACATTACTGTTGTGCTCCGGCACATTGGGATTTGTGCCTGGTGCAATTACCGTTTGAATATTGTGCTGGGGTGCAACCCTTTTGAATATCTGGGCCTGTGAGGCAAGTGCTATGCATTTTCACAATGTTTTAGTACTTTTATGAGCAAAACGCTAATCAGTTTTTAGAGTTAAATAAAACCCTACATTTCAGTGGGGCTCACATTTATCTGAAACTTTATTATATGAACTATTCCTGTGTTCCCCAGTCAGTTTAGATTATCGAGGTAGTACTGTATATGGATTAAAACAAGAGTTGGTTTTATAAGTCCCTAATGTAAATGGTTTGTATGTACTAATGTCTGCTTTGTTGGTATTGTGGACAAAAAGTTAATAAACTTTAAACTGCGGAAAAAAAAAACAAGTTAGTTAGAGCCAACAATGACTGCCTTACTTTATCAGGCTATATTAAGTTGTAATTGTTGTGTAATTGATAAGACACATACAGAAGAAGTAAAGAGCAACTGTACAGAGTAGCTAAAGTACATACTGTAACCCACAGAGCATCTTCAGCCCTGAGAGGGGGAGCACCGTTGCTGTGACTGGTGCAAGCCAGGAAGCAAAAGTTTGTTTTCAGATAATTGCTGGGTAACATGTAGCTCCCAATCTCCTGATGCAAATAAAGCCCTACATACCATCAAGGGTTAAAACAACAGGGTAAGCCACAGCAAAGTCTCACTGATACTGAACTTCTCTGCACATAGACACTGAGGGCAGCTGAGTGTCAAGGTTGTCTTCACCGGTGAGCTACCTTGTAGGCTGAGGAGTGGGTTGCTCACCCTCACCTTTAGTTGACCCTGCAGGTATTGTGTGGTGGTTTCTACAATGGAAGGCATGTTTTGGAGTGGTAGATACATTGAAAGATGTGTTTTGGGTTTGGAGGAGGTGGTACTCTTGATATGATGTTGCAAAGGACATAAAGAAATGGAGTCTAAAAAGAAAATGACAGATGGATCAAGCCATGCTCAGTATTCACAAAGGCGAAAGAGGGGGATGTACCAAAAAGGAGCAGCAGGAACACAGGAGGGGGGAGTGAACACAAGTCCATTTATAGAAGAAAGAGTCCTGAAGGGGCATGCAAACCTGATGATGGTCAAGGCATTGGGACTGTACAGGATACAACCAAGAGCATTGAGGGAACATGACGAGGAGCTTGCTGCATCACTGACAGCCTTTATCAACATATCACTGGAGACAGGAGAGGTTCTGGGGGACTGGAGGAGGGATGATGTGGTCTCACTCCATAAGAGTGGCAGCAGGGAAGAGGCTGACAACTATAGACTGGTCGGCCTCACATCAGTGATGGGGAAATTAAGTGAAACCTTACTAAAAGAAAGGCTTGTGGAATATCTTGAATCCAGGGAGTTGCAACACCAAAGGCAGCAAGGATTCACAAGGAGGAGGAGGTCATGCCAGACAAATTTGATTAATTTCTTCAGTTGAGTGACCAGGGAAATGGATCAGGGAAGGAGAGTGGATGTGACCTACTTGGATGTCAGCAAAGCCTTTAGCACTGTATGAAATTGATGAAGAAATTAGATAGTCTGGGGGAGTAGTCAAAGTTGTAAAGTGGGTTATCTACCCAGATTATGGATACATGGCAGAGGGTGGTGATAAATGGCACTCACTCTAAAGAGTGGAGAGTAACCAATGGGGTGCTGCAGAGTTCAATACCAAGACTGGTCCTTTTTAATGTCTTCATAAGTGACATAGCAGAAGAGCTGAAAGGGAAAACATGCCTTTTCACAGATGACACTAAGATTTGTAATCGGGTGGATAATCAGGAGGGGTGGAGAGAATGAGAATGGATCTTCAAAAACTTGAGGAGTGGCTGACATGCTCACACAGTGTCAGAGCAACAGCGGGAAAGTGAAAACACAAGCTGGTCTTGGCGCTATGTTTCAGAAGCACAAAATGTTTGTCCTGGAACCAGTTTAATCCTTTACTTCTGTTCAGTTAGTTAACTTGTTATGCCTCAAAACTGAATACATAAAACAGATGTGACCACATTCACAGCACTCCTGCACAGCAATATCACATTGTATAACAGTCACAGCTTCAAAAAGGCAAGACAAAACAGTAGTTTTTTTTTTTACAAACTGGTATCTCATTTAAAATGTTGGATTTCAGTATCTGCAACACGAACAATACAGCAACACGATTGAAATGTGTCAAGACTTTTAAGCATAGAAATCTAGACTGATGGCAGAAAAAGACATGTTCCATCTGGTTGGCCTGAGTTCCCCATTTTGCCCTGGGACCTACTGATCATCTAGGGTGCTGAGCCTTCCATTCCTGCCCACATTCTCCTCCCCATATCTGATGTACCACACTACCAGAGTACCCTTCATTCTGTCCCAGTTGTGCTTAAAACCTCTAAATGTTTTCACACCCACCACCTCAACCACTAGCCTGTTCCATGTTCACCACTCTTTCTGTACAATAATACTTCCTCTAGTCCCTTCTGAACCTCCCTGCTGTTAGTTTCCATTCAAGAGCAAGTAACTATGAGCCAGTATTCAAATTAAATAACTCCCCACAATTCACCCTTTTCATTCCTTTTAGGAATTTGAAGGTCTGTATCGTGACTCCCCTCTTCTTTCTTGTTTACAGCAAGTGCATGTTAAACACCTTGAGGTGCTCTGCATAGGACCTGCCCTGCTGGCCCAGGATCATTTTTGTTACCCGTCATTGCACTGTCTCCAGCCTATCCCTATAATTCCTGGGGAGAGGACTCCAGAACTGGGCACAGTAAAGATCTACTGTATACAGGGGGGTATTACTCCTTTTTTTCTGCCATCATTCCCCTCCCAATACAACCAAGCATCCTACTTGCTTTGCTGTATGCCTTGCTGCACTGACTTGATTGCTTTAGGGTGTCCCATGATTTGAGCGAGTCAATTTCTGCTACTCAAAAACTGCGAATACAAATCAGCAATGGCAATATTGGTGACTGTGTCTTAACAGCACCAGTGAATGTTAGTGATATTAGGAGTCACCAGTGGGGGATCAGTAGGCAGTGCTGAGCCATAGTAAGTGCTGAGGATTATGAGAGGCATTTTGGTACAGAGCTGAGTGTGCCAGCAGCATGGAATAGGAGCTTGGGTCAGTGTCCATGTATGAGGCATTAGTGAGGAATCGGAGACACTGGTTCAGTTCCAGGAGTGAATTTTTAATTTTTTTGTTCTATTTTTTAGATGTATTTTTTTGCTGGGGCACTGTTGCAGTCAATTTCTGTCCCCCCCATACATAAGATGCCTTCCTGTTGTCCAGCATCTGGTTCACTGTTGTGTTCAGGTACTGTGACATGACCACGCTGATTTTGGGTTCGCGATTATGGACTCACTAATATTGCGGTCTCGATTTTGCATTCATTGATATTACATGGTGAAACAAATGCACCCCACAGGTCAGGCCCTCTGCTCCCACAGTGCCAAACCTTGAAGTGCAATACGTGAACAGGAGACAAACAGGGTAACCCTCCTGACTGTTTTGGGTCTGAATCACAAGATAGGAACACACACTTTTTAAGCCCTTAACAGTTCTTGTCAGAATTACCCAATACTGTTTCAGCCTCCACATGCAAAAGAAAAGTCTCAAGCAGGATTAAGGAAACCAAAAGGTTTACTGGAAAAAAAATAGCAAATACATACAAAACATAGAACATAGAACAAAGGTACCTACAGTCAGAACTAAATTGTAATTTTACAAAAAACAAAATGCCTGGTACTTAAAATTTCTAGTCTAGCTAAGTCCCAGTTAGGTATTACCTATTTTTAAAAGAAATGCCTTTTTGGAGTGCAGAGATAAAGTGACTTTACTGCTTTCAGCCAGACGGATAATCCAAAATTGTCCCTCCTATCCTGTGAGGTCACAGCTCATGAGGTCACTGTTAGAACGTAATTAATTTGTAACCTGAGTAAGAATATCCAAAAGGATGTTATTTTACTGCTGGTTGGAAATCCTGCAAGATAGCAATATTAAAATACAACAGTCTCTTTGATCTCTCTAACACCTTCATGGCCTACAAAATGATTGCCAGTTTACAAGTTAACAGGAATCTGTTAAAATGCCCTTTTCCTCAGGAGATGTAAATTGTATACCTTGTCCCCAGGAGATCAAAATAGGAATATTTTATGATGTGCCATAACCTGGCATTTGGAAGGAAGCATTATGTGTCAACAGAGAAGAAAACTAGCTATCTGCTATTGCAGTGACTGTGTTGGGGTCAAAGGTCAGGTCCCTTTTCAAACTTCTAGCTGCTATTCCCTAAGCAGATCCAAAATTAGCATGCTCAAACCTTTTATGTTGCTTCACACACTAACTTTCACATTTTTTCTAAGGGCTGCGACTGGGTTGTGACATACAACAGACAATGCAAAGAAACCAGCATACACACACACACACACACACACAAAATAGCATATTTAAACTTTCTACTGCCAAAAATGGCTATATTTACTTTAAGCTCCACTTGAGGAGTGGGTCCTCTTAGTTTCAGACTGGATTCCAGTGTGAGTAAGCTAAATCACCATCATCAAGTTGGGACCCTGGATTTAGTCCCTAACATTCCAGTGCCTCAATGGCTACTAATTGACTCCTTTTACACTGTGCTCCCATCAAGGATTTTACACAGGTGTTTCAAAAGGAGCATACTAAAAAAAACAGGGGGTTGTGATCAGTTTGTACCTCAGAAGGCTGCCCATATAGGTATGGCTTTAACTTTAGTTCCCACACCATGGCAAGACATTCTTTTTCCACTGTAGAGTAAGCCTGCTCCCTGGGAAGTTACTTCTTCTTGAGGTACGCTATTTGGTGATCTTTCCCTTGGTTAGGCATTTGACTAAGCACTGCCCCAGTACCCACATCTGAGGCATCAGTCTGGACTACAAAGGGTTTACTATAGTCTTGACTTGCTAATATAGGAGCACTGTATAGTGCCTCCTTTAGCCATGTAAAGGCTTGCTCATAGGCTGGTTCCCAGACAACTTTCTTACACATCCTTTTCTTTAACTCACTCACTCACTTCACAGGAGCACTTTGAGAGTTCCACTGCTTGCCTCCTGTATATTCTTAACACTGCATCCTGGGCCTTTCTAAGCAAAATCAATCCCTAATCAGCATGCCACAAGCAAATGCCAATACCTCATGAACCGTAAGTGCTACACACAAAGTATGAGTAGCAAAATTGTTCAACACAAAATTATCTTTCCAATGGTGTTATGTAATTAATAATAAGTAATTTTGTTTTCTATACTATTCAAAATAACCATTTTTGTTGCACAAAAAAGACAATGCAAGCCATTTTTGGTTGTGAAATTTGTAACATATCTACACCAAATTAAGCATCCATATATTAGATGTAGTTATACTAGTACATGTGCATTTTTTAGTATAAAACATGTATTTTTCCTATTTTATGCAAGGTGCTTAGGTGAGGCTTGATGGCCAAAATGTTTGCCATTCACACCATTTCATAAACAAGTGTGAATAACTTCTAAAGTGAACATGATATACATGAAGTATCAGTGACAAAGTAGTTCAACATAACATTACCTTTCTAATGGTGCTATGCAGTCAATTCTAATCAATTCTGGTTGGTAATTAACATTAAAACATGTGAGTGACATCTCCAGACGTTACTAGGGCAAAACAGGAAGTCTGTAGCTGACTTCTGTAATCATTCTGGGACATACTGCAGTACATTTGCTGCCATCTACAGGAGTATTCTAGTTGGCAATGAGTTAACAGGCCAGATAGAGGAGTAGCCAGGGCACTGTAGTGTGGTACAAATTTCCTATAGTGCCTGGCTATCCCTAGAAACCTCGGAACCTGCTTCTGTGTTTCAGGTCTGGGCCATGCCTTGATTGTCTCTATTTTTGCTTGGTTAGGATGGAGCTGTCCCCAGCCTACTACATGTCTGAGGTATGCAACCTCAGCCATGGCCACCTGGCACATCTCAGCTTTTACAGTGAGTCTGACCCTCTGTATAATACCCAGTACTTCCCTAAGGTGGGACAGGTGTTCCTCCCAGCTGGCACTAAAGATGGCAGTGCCATCCAGGTATGCCATGGTGTACTCCTCAGCACCATTTAACACCTGGTTCACCAACCTTTGGAAGGTGGCATGGGTGTTCTTCATTCCAAAAGGCATTACCTTAAACTCAAATAACCCTATGGGAGTGATGAAGGCCGACCTCTCCCTAGCTCTGGCAGTTAACACTACATGCCAATACCCTTTTGTCAGGTCAGTAGTGGTAAGCTATGTTGCCCCTCCAAACTTGTCCAGGAGTTCATCCATCCATGGCACTGGGTGGCTGTCTGACTTCATGACTGCACTGAGTCCATGATAGTCCACACAAAAACGAGTAGAGCCATCTGGCTGGGGGACAAGTATTATGGGTGAGGCCCAGGGGCTGTGGGATTTCTGGATTACTCCTAAATCCAGCATTTCCTCCACCTCCCTCCTAATGTCCTTTTGGACAGCCTCTGACACCCAATATGCCATCCACCAAGTGGATGCTTTCATCCCTGTCTCCACATCGTGCTTCACTAGGGGGATAGTCCAGGTTTGGTACTAAACAATGGGATTTAGTCTGCTAAAGCCTCCCTTACTTCCTGGATCTGGTCTGGAATCAACTGGGGTGACATTTTTATTGCCTCCACAGAGGACTCCCATGTGCTTTCTTCCAGCAAGCCCAGAAAGGGGTCGCCTTCATCCATCCCTTCCCTGGACTACACACTGCAAAGACCATGTCAGCCCTATTAGCATATGGCTTCATCATGTTGACGTGGAACATTTTTTGGGTATATCTCCTGTCAGGTAGTTCTATAATGTAGTTTATGTCATTCACCTGCCTGGCTACCTTGTACAGTCCTGCCCACTCAGTCTGCAGCTTATCTTTCCTGACTGGGATTAGGACTATTACCTCCTGACCCACAGTGTACGAGCAAGCTCTTGCTCTGCGGTCATACCACATCTTTAATTTTTGCTGGGCAGCTGCCAGGTTGCTCTGGACTATTCCCTTATGCTCCTTCAGCTTTTCCCTAAACTTAAAGACATGATCCACTATGGGAGTTCCCTGGGTGGTGTTCTTGCCTTCCCAGTCCTCCTGGATCAAGTGTAGGGGCCCATGTAACCTTCGTCCATATAAGAGCTCTAAGGAGGAAAACCCTGTCAACTCTTGGGGCACCTCCCTGTATGCAAACAAAAAATGTGGAAGGTATTTCTCCCAGTCCCTCCCATGCTGTTCTACAAATGCTTGGAGCATCATTTTAAGGGTACCATTGAATTTTTCCACAAGCCCATTGGCTTGCAGTTGATAAGGTGTTATGCATCTCTGCATCACCCCACACTTCTCCCACAAACATTTCATCAGATCCAACAAGAAGGAACCCCCTCAATAAGTGATAACCTCCTGTGGGAACCCAACGAGGGAGAAAATCCCTAGCAAGGCATCTGCCACTTTTTCTGTCCTCAGTGAGGATAGGGCAACTGCCTCTGGGTATTGGGTGGCATACTGTAATCCACCACAGTTAGGATAAACCTCTTCCTGGAGGAGCTGGGGGTACTTAAATGCCTCATAATATCCATTTCTACCCTCTGGAATGGCTCCTCCACTATGGGCAAGGGAAATAGGGTAGCTTGGGTTTTCTTGCCCACCTTCCCTATATCTTGGCACCAGTGACAAGACCTGCAATACTCCTTTACCTGCTGGGTGAAGTTGGGCCAATAGAAATTCTGGGCCAATTGCTGAGTACTGTGTACGATTCCCAGATGACCAGACATGGGAATATAGTGTGCAATCTTGAGCAACTGTTCACAGTACCCCTGGGGAACCACAAGCTGCCTGCCCATCACCTCACCCTCTGTCTTTATATCCTGCCTATATAGCAGTCCATTGTCCCAATAAACTTTATGTTTCCCATCACCTCCCTGTGCTCCATCAGAGTCTGCCCAAGCCCTCAGCCTCTCTAAACTAGGATCACGTTTCTGAGCAGCTGCAAAATCCTTACACATTCCCAAGGCATGGTACAGGTACCCTTCAGTTCCTAAACTAGGGTCCCTAGCTCTAGCATCAGGGCATTCAGTGTCACTACCATCCCTAACCCTCTGACTACTGGCTGCACCTCCTTCCTCAGGGTAACCTTCTGTAGTGGTTCTGTTAACTGCTACCTGGGGAATTTCGACCCCACTTTCATTATTCTCCATATCAGGAGACACAGGCTGGGGAACCAGCCTCCCAGTGGTTTCCACAGGGGCTTCTGTGGGGTCCAGGAATCTACAATTTACTGTAGCTGCTTGACTGTGGGTAACTGCACACACCATGTTTGTTGCTATGGCAACCTTTTGCATAGTCTCCCCTGTCTCACCCCAATCCAGGAAAACACTAGCAAGTGGCAGCATTTTCTCCTTCCCAGTGAATTCCCATACAGTCACAGATTGATTGGGTATAAGCTGTTCAGGCTCTACCAAATCCCCTTTTACCAAAGTCAGGGATGCCCCCATGTCCCTTAATTCATGAGTCTGTACCCCATTCACAGTGATTGGGTGTATGTGTTCCCTCATGTTTACTGGCATGCTTTAAGGGTCAGACAAACAACCCACTTCTTTCCTAGCACCACTTTGTTCACTGTCTGCCCTTTTTGGACACTGCCTGGCAAGCTGACTAGGTTCTTGGCAGACCCAACAATAATTTCTTTTATCAGGTAAATCTTTTCTTTGTAACCTGGGCTGCCTGGTTTTGGTGGAGGCAGGGAGGGTTTTAACTGCCCTGAAGGTCACTTTTCCCTTTCTACACTGCCATGCCCACCCCATTTCCTCTCAGAGAAGGTCTGCTCCTGACGTAGCAGTCTTAGAGTTCAGCAGCCTCTTGCACTGTTTTTGGATCTTGGTCCTCTAGCCAGGTTTTCAGCTCTGATGGACACGCCAAAAAAAAACTGCTCTAACAGTACAACATTTTCAATTTTCTCTACAAAGTCTGCTTCAGTCCCTTCCCACCAACATTTTAAAAACTGACATTGTTTAGTGGCTAGCTCCTTGTAGCTCATGTCAGGGTTTCTCCTGAGCTTATGGAATTTAACTCTGTATGCCTCTGCTGTTAGATCATGTTTTTTTAAAGTGCAGCTTTATGTTTGCTATAATCATTACTGTTCTGATTGTCCATTTGACCCAATGTATCACGAGCTTTCCCAGTAAGTAGCGGGGATAGCTGAAACCTCCAGGACTCTCTGGAAAAATTTGCCTGAATACATACTTTTTCAAAGAAATTTAAAAAAGCATCCATATCTTCCCCCTCTTTAAATTCAGCTATCAATTTAGAATTTAATTTGTAACCCAGTCCTGGAGTCCCAGTTACCTGCTGGACACTTACGTGCTCTGGCACTGGTGTTTGGAGTCGTAGCTTCTCCAGTTCATGCTTCCTCTGGTGCTCACGCTCTTCTCGCTTGGCTTCACACTGCTCTCACTTCTCCTCTCTCTCGCTGTCTTCCCATCTCCATCTCCATCTCCATCTGGAACGTCTTCTGCTCAAATTCCAGCTCCATTCTCCTCAACTCTGTCTGCAGCCTGATCCCTTCTGGCTCCAGGATGTTAGTGACCTTCCCCTGCTGCTGTGGCTCTTGGCTTACACTGGTCCTGCTGTCCTCCTCCCTGGGTCTGGGCACTGTGTTGGACCCTGGCCCCTCCACACCCAAGGGTTGGTCCTTTCCAGTCACAGACTGTGACTCGAGGTCTTCAGCATCTTCTGCCATAAGATCCTCCATGAGAAGCTGCTTTTTGGCTCAGCCCTTATGCTGGACTCCTGTCTCTTGGCACAGCTGCCTTGGGTAGTCTGCAGTGTACTCACTGTAGTTGGAAGCCATCTTCTTCCCTATCTATGGCTACACTAACTTACACCGGAAAAAAATAAAACAGATAGGGAACTTACACTGTAAGCACAATGATACTGTTCTTTACTTTTTAAATCACTGCCTTATTTTGCATGTGAGCTGTACAGTTATTAATCTGACATACTGGACTGTTAAAGCTGGTGTTACCAAATACTTTTAAATCACACCACTGCCAACCAGATCTGTCACAAATGCACCATGCAGGTCAGGCCCTCTGCGCCAGACCTCGAAGTGCAATATGTGAACAGGAGACAAACAGGGTAACCCTCCTGTCTGTTTTGGGTCTGAATCACCTACTAGTCTAGAGTCCTGGGATCAAATGTGAACCCTTCTACTAGCACACCCTGTTAACAAGCTCAGATATGTACTCTCTTCAGGGGATGCAGTACAATACTTTACCTAGTGGGCACCCAGCCAGTTCATAAGTTTACCCTTATGACTCAATTTGAGACCAAGGTATATTCTTTCCTTAGCAAGATAGGAACACACACTTTTTAAGCCCTAAACAGTTCTTGTCAAAATTACCCAATACTGTTTCAGCCTCAACATGAAAAGAAAAGCCTCAAGCAGGATTAAGGAACCCAAAAGGTATACTGGAAAAAAATAGCAAATACATACAAAACATAGAACATATAACAAAGGTACTTACAGTCAGAACTAAATTGTAATTTTGCAGAAAACTAACCACCTGATACTTAACATTTCTAGCTTAGCCAAGTTCCAGGTGGGTGTTACCTATTTTTAACAGAAGTGCCTTTTTGGAGTTCAGAGATGAAGTGACTTTACTCCTTTCAGCCAGAGGGATAATCCAAAATTGTCTCTGCTATCCTGTGAGGTCACAGCTCTTGAGGTCACTGTTAGCCTGTAGTTACTTTGTAACCTGAGAAAGAATATCCAAAAGGATGTTATTTTACTGCTGGTTGGAAATCCTGCAAGATAGCAATATTAAAATAGGACAGTCTATTTGATCTCTTTACCAGCTTCATGGTCAACAGAATGATCAAGACGACTGATTTACGGTGATTAAAACAATTAAATTCCATTTTCAAGACTTAAGATTCTGGAATTTCACCGGCGATTGTTACTCTAATTTCCGGATTTTACTGGGATTCTGCTATCATTCTATTAGTATGTGCATAAATAATCAGAATTAAAGAAGGCTTAATATACAGAGCATTAAATAAAGCAAACTGAAAATAGTACAGGAAGGAATTAAAAGAAAAACACACTTTTTTATAGATTTACTGATCTGATAGAAAATGCCAGGTTCCATGAAATCTTCATTTTTACCGGTCTTCAGGCAGCCCTAATTCTAGAATTTTACCGGATTTTCTGGTAAAAACCGAAAAAACAGTGGCCTTGAAAATGATTGCCAGTTTACAAGTTAACAGGAATCTGTTAAAATGCCCTTTTTTCTCAGGGGATATATAAAATTCATGCCTTGTCCCTAGCAGATCAAAGCAGGCATGTTTTATGATGTGCCATAACCTTGCATTTGGAAGGAAGCATTATGTGTCAACAGAGAAGGAAACTAGCCATCTGCTATTGCAGTGACTGTGTTGGGGTCATAGGTCATGCTCCTTTTTCAAACTGCTAGCTGCTATTCCCTAAGCAGTCACATAACATATATTTTTATCACAAACATTATACAACATAATGACAAGTAGATGGCAGAGCATCACAAATGGAACCTTGCTTTAGGGAGTCACTTATGGTAACTCCAATGTCACATTCTTCAGTTGTGGTACTATCTGGTGCTTCACTCTGAGCCCTTGAAACCCTTTTCACATGCCCAGATATGTCCACACTCCTTCATTATCCCCAACCTGCATCCCCTATGGGATGTATCATCCATCTCCCTTGCATCCTTTATTATATTTCCTCAAAAAAGACCTTTCTGGGCCATTTCACTTATTTATGTGGTCGCCCCACTCTCTCTCTACCCAGCACCAAAGCTACCTAACCCACTAGGGCCATGTAACACAAGCTGCTCTAGGAAAGAGCATGCAGTCCTAAGATACAGACTTGAAACAAATCATCACTCTTCCACTGATATGCTCAGGGAATAAGGAACTTCACCCTGGACCTCCCCCCACACCTTAACTTGCCCTCAGAGTTTGCAGCAGCTCCTGGCTTGAAACTGATACTTATCAATGTACGTAGTTTTGTAAAAAATCTTGATCGACTCAAAGTATGGGTCTCACACCCTAACACGGACCTACTCATAGTTACAGAAACCTGGTTAAAGGGCTCTACAACAGACCAACAGACCACATTCCCATCCTTCAATTCTTTTAGATTGGATAGGCTTACGGGGGGGGGTAGTCATTTATATCAACTGTAAACATACTACCTCCAAACTCTATGCAGCCTCCAAACTTAGAGAATTTGAATACTTGGCCATAAAATGTACCTTGCCCTTGTCTAAAGCACGCAATATTATTGGCTGCCACAGACCACCATCAGGGGGCACTGAACTCCTATCCACTCTTAAAAACTTAATTGAAACCAGTTTGAATGGATCCCTTATTCTTGGTGACCTGAACTTAGATTGAATCACACCAAAAGCAAATGTCCTGAAAGATCTGTGTGATGAGTTGGGTGTCTCGCAGCTGATTATGAAACCTACCCAACTTGATGCAAAAAATAATGCTACAAGCTCTATCCTAGATTTGATACTTACAAACAGACCACACAAAAATCCTGCATACAGTTGTGTTTCACAATGATCTAAGTGACCATAACGTAGCTGTCTGCACAAGATGCCTAGAAACCCCCCGCCCCGGTTCCAAATTCACTGTCAAGAGAAGCTTCCACAGATTTAAACCTGAAAATGTTCTAGCTGATTTCAGAAACACAAATTGGCAGAATTTCTACCTGGCCACCTCAGTAGATAAGGCTATTGATACACTCAACTCAAACTTAATAAACATGGCAAATAAGCATGTCCCCTTCATCTGCTGTAGAGTACAAAATTACATCTCTTCCATGGTTTACTGATGAATTATTTATTTATTAATTATTTATTAGATCATCGGTTTACAGACCTTTGGGTCAAAGACTAATTTACAAAGGCACCTCGTCAAGAGAGCAATACATCACAGCAAACAAAACAGTACAGTACATAACGCTTAGATTAAAAAAGCAACCAGTGTTATAGGCATTCACTGGTGGTACAGGCTTGGTAATAGGTACATCATAGTAGTCATAATATAGGTACACAAGTACCACATCAGGTAGCAACCAGTGATATTTTATTACATTAGTAAATTAAAAGCGTCCCTCTCTCGATGAGGTAAGTTGTGGGCTCAAGTGAGATGCACAAAAGCTGCTGTAGATTGGACAGCTTTAAGAATAGCAAGACATGCTTGTACAAAGATTGTTAGATCACCCAAATGCAACTACTATATGGAAGCCCAAGAGGGTGCCAAAGGTAATTCTGCAAAAATTTGGAAAACAATCAAA
Source organism: Neoceratodus forsteri (assembly GCA_016271365.2). Classification (NCBI taxonomy): domain Eukaryota; kingdom Metazoa; phylum Chordata; order Ceratodontiformes; family Ceratodontidae; genus Neoceratodus; species Neoceratodus forsteri. The sequence continues at coordinate 45,743,058 of JADMNL010000035.1, forward strand.
TCTGTGGAAGGCCACCAAACTCCTCCCTCAATTCTCTTAAAAATTACTTTGCAAGGTAATACTATTCTGATCGTAGCACAATCTTAGAAAAATGGAATGCACTTTTCGCAATGGTGGGCTTAATGTTCGATTCCTCCCCCGCCTCCAGACTCTTCAACCCTTCTGCAACTAAGGACACTCACATGGATCCTCTGATCCAGGACTCCTTCTGCCTCTCCCCGACTACATACAAATAGGTTGAAGATCTACTGAAAATACTGGATCAGAGAAAGAGCGCAGGAGCTGACAGAATCAAACATACTTTCCTAAAATTAGGGTTTCAGTGTCTCACTGCTCCCAAAACACACTTATTCAGTCTTTCAGTCTCATCTGGCACAATACCCACCTGCTGGAAAACAGCACACACACTGCCCCTATTTAAATCTGGCAACTCATGTGACTTGAATAACTACAGACCAATCTCATTTCTACCAATTCTATCAAAGCTTCTAGAAAAAATAATCATTTATGGGATCACCTAGAAAATTCAGACTTCTTTAACCCATTACAGTCATCAAACAAAACCACAGCATGGTTACTGCTTTAGCTCTAGTAACAAATGACTGGTTTACCACCCTCGAGAATAAGCTTTCCACAGGAGCTGTCTTTTTAGATCTAAGTAAAGCTTTTGCCACAGTTGACCATAGTCTACTATTAACCAAACTTAAAGAACTTGGATTGGGTAGCCCTTCAGTGGGCTGGTTTGCTAGCTACCTTACTGACAGACAGCAATGCATTAAAACTGATGGGCTCCTATTCCCCGCACTTCAGCTCACAAGAGGGTCCCCCAAGGCTCCATTTTAGTGCCATTACTATTCACTACATACATAAACCCACTCAGCAACAACATTCTAAATTCTAAACTACACTTTTTTGCAGATGATACTGTTCTATATACTTCTAAACCCACCCTGATGTCGGCTCTAAATTGCAGGCTGACTTCAACATATTACAATGCAAACTCCTCAACTCCAAATTATTGCTAAACTCTAAGACCAAAGTAATAGGCTTCCTCCCTTCAGAGCCCTCAACATCCCTACGTCACCAAGCCTTACCAGTGCCTGTTGCAACACTTCTTGCAGATTCACTTGAGATGGTAGAAAAATGTAAGTATTAAGGAATATGGCTGGACAGTTGGGAATAGGAGATCCTGGAACTCTTGGGGGAGATGGGAAAGGAGTCGGAGGATAGGAACAGTTAGAACCAGGAGGCACCCTGGGGTGAAATGGATGCAGGAGCGTGGTCCGCCGTATCTTGCATCCATACCCAAGGGCACTGACTTGATCAGGCAGGAAGCGGAGTCATTCTTGGAGTCATGTCCCTTTCGGGCGGTGTTAAACAATGCTAGGTCTATTAGAAACAAGACTGCTTTAGTGGCAGATCTTGTTGCTTCTGTGGACTTAGCTTGCATCACCGAGACCTGGCTTGACAAAAATGCAGGCCCCATTTTGGGATCTGCAGTTCCGGACGGGTTCTCGTTGATTCACCGCCCGAGAGTGGACCGGAGGGGCGGGGGAGTTGCAGTCTGTTTTAGACAGGAACTGGACCTCAGGGAGGAGCCGGTTGGATATATCAACTCCTTTGAATGTATTGTGGGTGCAGGTGCAGAACTCAGGATACTCCTCATTTACCGTCCACCAGGTGATGGGAGAGAATTCCTGAGGGAGGTGGCGGATTTCATCGCTGAGAGGGTTTTGGAATTCCCACGATGGATAATTCTGGGGGATTTCAATGCCTGGGTTGACGATGAGCTCATGCTTTTTGGACAAAATCTCCTCCAATTGACTGATTCATTGGGGCTGACATGGGTTATTACCACTGCAACCCACCAGGGGGGACATTCATTGGACTTGATATTCCATCTGGGGATGGAAATCTCCGATGTGGAGGTGGAGCCCATTGGCTGGTCTGACCATCATGCCCTGAGGTTCAGTTTCATGGCTCCCCGAAAGAGGCCTGCCCCTAAGGAGATAGTACAGTTCCGTCCTTTGAAGGAGTTACCTCAGAAGGCTAATGATGGAGCTGGACTTCTCGACTTTCAATAGATTAGCATGGATCCAGGGTCTTTAATTGCTGGCCTATGGGCAGTTGTAGAGACCCTGGATGTCATTGCTCCTTTCCGAGTTCACCCCTGTACTCTTCACCCCGAGTCCCCGTGGTTTACCGCGGAGATTCATGGGTTGAAAAGACGGCCGAAGATTGGAGAGACGCTGGCGGAAGACTCACCTGGAAGTTGACAGGCTTAGACTGCTAGATCATTATAAAATCACCAGTTAGCAATCTCCCATAAGAAGGCAGAGTTCCTGTCCAGGGTGATTGCTACAGCAAGGAATAGACTGGACCAGCTGTTCCGGACTGTGGACAAACTGTGCAATCCAGTCTGTCTTCATGCCGGTCGAGCATTATCACAGTTACAGTGTGAGGAGTTTGCGACGTTCTTTGCTGATAAGGTGTCTGCTATCAGAGATGAGATCAGCCAGGGCCTCCCCATTGGGTCTTGCAGTAACCAATCGAGGGATACAAGTACCCATTTGACCTGGTCCACGTTCAGTCAACCGGTAATTATGGATATAGTGAGAATCGTCCATACTCTGCGCCCGACCTTCTGTGGGCTGGATCCGGGCCCTACACGCCTACTCGTGGGATGTGTAGAGGTTATAGGCCCGATCCTTACTGGGATAGTAGTGGCATCATTGGAGAAGGATCTTTCCTGATCCTTTGAAGAAGGCAATATCGCCCCTTCTGAAAAAGCCCTCCTTGATCCCGACTGCCAGGAAACTACAGACTAATCTCGAGATCTTCCTTTTGGGGAAGATTATTGAGAAGGTGGTCGCTTTGCAGCTGGAAGATTATTTAAACATCCACAATATCTATGACCCTCTCCAGTCTGGCTTCAGGAAACAGCACAGTACTGAGACGGCTCTTGTTCGGGTATTGAATGATCTCCTGATGGCAAGAGATCGGAGAACTCATTCTATCTTGGTTCTCCTTGATCTTTCAGCTGCATTTGACACTGTGGATCATGGTGTGCTGCTTGAACACCTGTGGCTCTCTTATGGACTAAGGGGGTGGTCCACAGTTGGTTTAAATCTTTTCTGCAGGGTAGGACTCAGAGAGTAGTGTCGGGGATTTATTCCTCGACCTCTCGCTGCCTACACTGTGGAGTGCCACAGGGTTCGGTGTTGTCCCCCATGTTATTTGCGGTGTATATGCTTCCATTAGGGGACATTATAAGACATTTTGGTTTGAGTTTTCATTGCTATGCCGATGATTCTCAACTCTATATGTATTTTGTGCCCAAGCAGGAGTCTGAGTCAAGTACATTGTTTAACAACTGCCTCCAGGAGATACAGAACTGGATGAGTGCTAATTGGCTGAGGTTGAACCCGGGGAAAACAGAGGTATTGGTGGTGGAACCGGGGGTAAGGCTATCAAGTCCATGGGCAGGAAAACTCTCAGGTTTATTTCTGGGAGGAACCCCGCTTATGGCATCTGGTCAGGTGCGTAACCTTGTTGTTATATTTGACAAGGGCTTGACCCTGAGGGCACAGGTGTCAGCTGTAGTCAAATCATCCTTTTTTCATCTAAGGAATACAGCACTGGTGAAACACTTGATTCCATCAGAGGATCTTCCTACCCTGGTCCACGCCTTTGTGTCCAATCATCTTGATTACTGCAACGCCCTTTATCTAGGGCTGCCAGGAGTGGATATCCGTCGCCTACAGCTGGTGCAAAACATGGCAGCTAGGTTGTTGACTGGAAGCCCGAGGTCAGCCATATAACACCTGTGCTCGCGAATTGCACTGGCTGCCTGTACAGTATGATCACTTTCAAGGTCATGTTGATGACCTATAAAGCCCACACGGTTTGGGACCTCGCTACCTGAAAGAACTCCTGACTTCTTACTGTCCCTCCCGCCTCCCTCCGATCCTCTGGTGAGGGATTGCTGGAGATTCCCAGGGTAACCTTAAAAACATCTGGCAGAAGAACATTTGCCTTTATGGCACCTACCCTGTGGAATTCTCTACCTTGCCAGATGCGCAATTGCCTGACTGTGGAGAGCTTTAAAAAAGCTTTAAAGACCTTCCTTTTTAACCAAGTATTTTTTTAGTGATTTAAATTATACTGGATTGTTTCTGAATTTGATGTTGTTTACAGTATGGTTTCGATTTATATGATTGAAATTGTAAAGGCGCCCTGAGCTTTGGAAGGGCGCCTTAAAGAAATAAAAATGTACTTACTTACTTACAGTAAACTGTCATTCGCTACACACATTGAATCCCTCACTAAAAAGTTAATAATATTGGGATTCTTCTATAGGAATAAATCCTTATTCCCCACAGACTTGAGGAAAATGCTTCAGCACTCCACTTTCCTCCCTTTGCTGGATTATGCAGACATTATCTACAATTGTAGCTCAGTGTCCAGTCTACATACACTAGACATTGTTTTTCACCATGCCATATGCTTCATAACCAATGCACCATTTAGAACACATCACTGAATCCTTTATTCAGCTATGGGCTGGTCATCCCTCACCACAAGGAGGCTGCTCCACATTGGTACCTGGGCCATAAAAGCCCTACTTAAGAAGCTCTCACCTTACATTACTCCCCTTTATTGTCAAACATGCAACCACTATGCCCTCAGAAAAAGCATATACATCCTCCCAGCCATCCCAAAATTCTGTACCTTCTATGGCAAAGCTGCAATTAGTCATGCCATTCTGACCTCTTGAAATATAATACATGTCTCACTCAAGCTATCAGAATGAGTTTTCTTAAACTCCTTTAAATCCTTGTTTAATAAGGCACGTATGGATACTTGCCATTGCCACCTTAGCTAGCACATTCAGCTTTGATAGAGCTAGTTTAATATGCAATTATCCATATTGAACTATTCCCTCTTTGTACTTTTAGCTACTGTTAGAACTTCTCCCTATCCTACTGTATTTGTTAGAGCATCAGTACATATAGTCATAATATTATTATACTGCTCACCTGTATTGTCTCTGCAATATAATTGTATTGTATGCCATTTTGACTGTCTCTCTATTGTAACTGTATTGTATGCTAGTTAATGTAACTGTAGTTTTTGCCAATTTTTTATATTGTATATTGTTATTACCTTGTCCTAACAGGACCTCCTTGTAAATGAACGTGCTCAGTGGGGGTTTCCTGCCAATAAACTTGAACTTGAATATCACCCCTCCCATTCAGTACTTCATCTTAGGGTTCTTGTTCCCCAGATGCATCACCTTGCACTTTTTGGCACTGAACTTTAACTGCCAAACTCTTGGCCATCCTTCCATCTTTTACAAGTCCCTCTACATTTCCTTTATTCCCTCACAACTATCCACCCTCCCAAAGAGCCTAGTGTCATCTGAGAAGAGACACAACCTGCCCTGGATCTCCTCATCAGTGTCACTGATAAACATGTCCCAGGACAGATCCCTGTGGAACCACACTTGAGATCTCCTTCTCTTCTGATCTAGCCTCATTGACCACTACCCTCTGCTGCCTCCCCTTTAGCCAGTTTCCTACCCAGTTTACTATGACAAATCCATGTGATTTAGTATTTTGGAGACCACTACTCTCTAAGTAGTCCACAAAGTCCTCTCTGATCAGTGCCTTCATCAGCTTCCCTACAATTGATGTAAGACTGACAGACCTGTAGTACCCTGCTTGTTCCTTGTCCTCACCCTTCTGGAGCAGACTTCATCTGCCACCCTCCAATCCTCCAGTACTAACCCTGTTCTTAGAGAGCTGTTGAATAGCCCCACCAGGGGTCAGCCAGAAAAAAAACCCTTCAACATAAGCTTATAACTTTGTTGTTTTTTAATATGGAGTTTACCCCAAATTTTCAACATAGCCTTCTTATCACCCCACACAGAAAAAGGGTGGAGAACATTTTCAAATCCTGCCAGAAAAGTGATTTTGAACAGCGCCATGAAATCACCTTTCAGAATGGATTTGTATAAATTCACCACATTGGTTCATCAGGTGAGGTCCTAAAAGGCCATGTTGAAAATCTGGGGAAACAATCTTAAAAAATGACCATGTTATGAGGACAAGTTCAAAACTAATTTAATTACATTGAACTGCATACCTGATTTCCTCAGTTCCTGGTCCAGCATTGAAGAGTGAAGTTGTGTCTCCAGTCCAGAGAGGATTACGGTGTTGGATCCCCAGTTGTAAGTAAGGGGTTGGGGCTGGGGTGCATGGTGCATAATGGTAGGTGCTGAGTGGGAGGGTCAGGAGGTGGAGGGTAATGGCAGCAGTGTGCCAGTGGCTGCAACATACATCAATGGATGTTTTTAATTTTTACAGGATATATAAAAATGTTAAAAAAAGACTACGAGGGATGGTGTTCTTTATTTCAGGTATCAACATGGGATTGGGCACCTTAGTGTTGGTGTTGTGTTTGGCAGCACCAAGACTGGGCTCCCCAGTGTCACACATTGGAAATGGGTAGGGTGGGGCATACTGGCCAGTACTGGGGATTGGCCACCTTGGTGTTGGAAAATGAAAAGTAAGGGATGGGAGCTGGTGCAGTATATGGGTGACAATCCAAAATGGTGACCATAATTTCCTGTTTGAAGTCTCACTTAAGAGTGAGACTTCAGCCAGAAAACTCTCGGAGGACCAGTATCACAGCAACAAAATTAAAATGGTGCCAGACGAGTACTGCTCAGAGAAAGGCTGAGTCTTTTTAACTCAGTTTTGTTACGAATCTTTATATCAGGGGGAAAAGCCCCCTGCACCCCTCAAATCAGACACCATTTCCCCAGCCCCACACACTGTGGCCATAGAGTTGTAATGTTAGTTAATCATGGGGCTATGCCCCCCTCACCCCACACCCCTTCTCCCATAAGTGATCTGGCAAAATGCATAAATAAGCATCAAACCCTGCAAAAAATGTTAAAACTTCAGAGCCTGTTGAAACCACACAAATAATACTACAGCAAATAGAATTAGAATGTTTAAAAATTCCAGATCTGGAATCTTAGTACCAACTGCCAGTATCATCACTAAAATAAAACAAAACAAAATAAAACCGGTATTTAACATTACATAATAAAACAACACTACATAATGACAGCAAGCAGACTGCTCCGATATGATGGTCACTATAATATCTGCCCAGAACAAATGGGGCTACTCAGGTGGCTGTTTACCAACAACTTAATCAAACAGCACAGCCGTTGCACAAAATGCTGGATAGGCATCATGAAACTTCGACAGACAAACCGAACAACTGACATAAAGGAATGGATTTGCACCTCTCACACGTGCAGGTGTAAATTATCAGTGAGAAATAGGAGCTGGTTTTCAAAGTCACACCTACCAATGGACTCCATTCTTAAGTTAACATACTATTGATGCTACCAGCTCCCTCAGGAATATGTGCAGCTGCAGCTGGGAATTGGCAGTGGACACACAGTAATAGACTGGTTTAATTTCTGTACAGATGTCTGCATAGACATAATTGAATCAGAAAATTAAACATTTGGTGGTGCAGGGAGGACAGTAGAAATAGAGGAGTCAAAATTGGGAAAATGCAAATTCCATCAAGGTAGAAGTGTAGATGGACTGTGGATTTTTGGTGGCATCGAAGGCGAGCCAAATTTTTTTTTTTTTTTAATTGTTGAGAGAAGAAACACAGAAACATTGATCCCTATAATACAACAGCATATACTCCCTGGAACAACTATTGTGTCCAACTGCTGAAAAACATATGACTGTTTAGTAATGCTTGGGCATACACACAAGAAAGTGAATCATTCCTAAGAATTTGTAGATTCACACACTAGAGCCCATACTAACACCATAGAATCCACATAGCATGTATTAAAGAGGTATTTGCTGAAGTATGGTCCACAAAAGCAGTTGTACTCTTTTTATTTTGCCAAATACTGCATAAGAAAAACATTTCTAAATCAATTTGAGCACAAGTCTATTGAATTTTTAAGGCTAAACAGTACAGTATACCCAGCTGAGTAAGGAGTCCCTCTTGCAGCCATAGTTCAGCATGACCATTACTATTAAGACAATTCTACTAGTAAGACCTATAAACTGCTGACTTTTTGTAAATGTTGTAAATAATTACATCATAAAAACCTCCAGTCATTTCTATTTCACAATGAATCCAGCGATGCGTGAAATCTCATGTAAAATACAGGTAAGTCAGCCATTTAATGTTTCTCACTGGTCATTTAAACTTTTTTTGTATTTGTAACTCAAAGTTTTGTTAATAACCTTTATATCAGGGGCAAAGCCCCCCAAATACTCCAAATCCTCAGTTTAGGATAAGCCCTTGCTTGCACATCACCCCATAAAGAAACAAAAAAACTGTAAGCCTGTGCTGTTGAAGACATTACTGCCAATGCATATCAATAACTGCATACACCCCCAACCCTAAGTTAAGGATAAGTCCTTCCTTGCACACCATCCTGTAAAAAAAAAAATCAGTAATCAATCATTTCCGTGCTGGTGAAGACATCAGCGAATTCGATGTCAGATCTGAGACGTAGTCTGCCATTTCGCATTTTGCAGGACCCATATACTGCATATGATGCAAGGGGTGTGTGGTGGTGAGTGCTGAGTGGGAGGGTCATGTGGAGGAAGGGTGATGGCCATGGTGTGCCAGCAGCTGCAAAAGACATTGATTGACAGTTTTCTTTTTCACAGGGTGTATAAAAATGAAAATAGTCTATGAAGGACTCTTTTTTTCCAAGTACCATTACTGGGGATTGGGCACCCTCGTGATGGTATTATGTTTTGCGGCAGCACTGGTGGGCTCCCAGGTGTCACACAGCAAAAATGGGTGAGGTAGATGGCTACTAGCCACAACTGGGGGTTGGACATCCCAGTGTTGGAAAATTAAGTAGGCAGAAGCAATGGGAGGTGGGATGGGTACTTAGCAGAGGGTGAGAGGGATTGTTTTTATGTTGGGGTAAGGATCATAGAGCAGGCTGATCATGAAGCTGATCAGCTCTGCTTGCTGGGCAGCTTATGAAAATCAAAGGAAAGTGCTGCCCAGTGATTGGGTCAGCTCTTTTCTTTGAGCTACATAATATTTCCACCCAGCATGACCAGAAGAGTCTCATGATCAGCCTGTCTGTTGATTGGTCTGATGCTAATGAGCCCCTTACAGATTGCCCTGTATTGGACCAAAAGTAACACACCTCTCAAACTCACTATTGTACCAATATGTTCGCCCTTGTGCAAGCATAAGGGTGAACATAAAAATGGAATTTCAGGATATTCCATTTTTAATTACTGAAGACATTTGCAATGAAAGCAGGTTCTTGTCCCCCCATTTCATCTGTTCCTGCTGCATTTCCTGTCCCAAATAATTAATCTTCTGCTTCAGACATCAGAATCATTTCTGTGATATCGGGTTGGGACATCATAAGCAGAAGATCATGACTTCGCCACAGATATAAGTAACATGGAAATATGAAGTCAGACAGGAAATGATTATAATACCTGAGGAGCATTTTCTCCCATAGGGAAACTGGTTATAATTAGCCGTTATAACCAGCTGGTTATAATGGTGAAGTTGCACAAGGTTTCCCTCCCTTCATGCATGCTCACCCTGTCTCCCTCTTTAGCCTGACCATGGCATAGATATCAAGTTATATTTATCTAATTGCTGTTGTTAAAAAAGACTCCACAGCAATTACAGAAAACGAGATGTGGGGCAGTGTATAAAATTCACATTTTAAACACAATCTTGGTGTTGAATGCTTATATAAACCCTCTGAGCTTTGTGTTTGGGGTTTACGTAGTATCCAACACTTCACGTTTGTGTAAAATTCTTATAATAACTGGTGAGCATTTTTTCCCCATAGGGAAAGATGGTTATAATTCACCGTTATAACCTGTGGGTTATAATGGCAAACACGTACCAGACTTCCCTCAGTTCACACATGCACCAGCTGCCACTCTTCCCTCTGTCTACACCAGACCTTAGTGCAGTAGTCTTCACCACCACTCACACTCCAACTCAGTGGCAAGGTAATTTTCAAATCATTAACTGGGCGCTTTCTGGTGGAAAGACATAAGCTTTAAGAAAAATGAAAATAAAAGAAACATTTGGTTTTTCAGCTGCCATGCACTGCACTGAAACGTGACCGAAAAAATGTGGTTATGTTTTATATAGTTGCTGTAGCGAAAAAACACTCCCCAACAATGATATAAAATAAAGGCTGGGAAGGTATGTAAAACTTGAATTTTAAACGTACCATCAGTGTGGGATGCCTTAATAAACCCCTCAAGTTTCACTCTCAGGGTTTATGTGGCATCTCACACCTCGGATGTGTGTAAAATTCTCATTATAACCCTCTCCTATGAGTCTACATATACCACTGCTGTCACTTGGACTCACCTGCCACAGGATGGACTGAGTGGGATGAGCCAATGCATTCAGTGGCCTGGTAACAGGGAAGAGACTGGAAGGAGGTCATCATGCACTACACTGGGCAGGCCAATGTCTGTTTTCAGTGTCCGTTCATCCATCCACCTACCTTGGACAGATAGGCCACAGCATCCTTGGGGTGGGGGTAAACATGATGTGCATTCACCCACCTCAGTCACAGCTCTAGCCACCACAAGCAGCCTCTATCAAAAGTTGCACTACAGTGAACCATCCCCCACCGTCACCAAATCAGTCATCCTCCACTCCTGACATCCATGGCTTGTTGCAAACCCCAGGATACCAAAATACTGAGTGGATGTCCCACTGGGGCCCAGCTCATGTTTTCGTGAAAATGCTTTCAGTGGTAAAGAATGGCATGTCCTGACTTTCACTTTAGATGTAAATGAGTTTTGCTGATAACAACTGGGAAGTTTTGGCAGGGAACAAGAAAATCATTTCAAGCTAATCGTGTATCTTCCTGATAGTGGGATCCTGAAGTACATCTTCTGTTTTTATCATCCTCCTGTCACAAAAATCAAGAGTGAAACTGATAGAAGACAGTAGGACTTTGTACAAATGGGATTGCTGTACCCAGACTGGTATGGAGAAAGAGGAAATTGTTTAACCAGGAAAGGCACACTGATCCAGAGTTTGTTTCCAGGTGTGATCTTCAGCACAAGGAATGTAAGTAACTTGCTCAGGGACAAACAGTATGCAAGTGGGGCCTGATGGGATTCAAACCCAAGACTCCAGATTTGCAACTCAGTGCCTTTAAACACTACACTTAACTGCCTCATCAAACCTTGACTGGTAAAATAGGGACTGGATGAATGGGACACAACTTGTGTGAATATTGGTGGTCCAGTCACTCCTGACTGAATGGTCAGTATAGCGTTTACCTATCTGGTTCAATTGGTGGGGGGCTGTTTTTATCCCTTCCCAGAACTAGGTGAAAAATGGTCTGGTGGGACTGGACTGGACCAGATAGGTAAAAGCTGGTTGGACCATCCAGTCAGGGTGGCCAGACCACCAATATTCACACAACTGAGCTTGTTCCAGCCAAACGTGCCTGTCCAGATTTTACTGATCTGGTCTGCTCTGGGTCTGGTGGTCTGCTCATTATCCATACCTGAAGCTGGATCCCAACTTTGATGTTACTTGGCATTCTCTTATTCTGGGAATTCAGGGTGCTATAACCTTGGCTTAAGGAAACACAAGACAATTAATGAAAAAAAAAACTATAATGGAAACCGGTGGTTTTTTTTAATTATAATTTTTGTTGAGTATTTCTTAATCACTACATACACTACAATGCAATTAATCAATGTACAGTTATAATTTAAAGCATATAATATACAATCTTCTGAATTAATGAATTCTCCCCCACCCCCTCCCCTGGATCTCATAAACAGCAGTCCTTTATAAAAGAATGTCTAATGGTCATGCCATATGGTTCAGTACATAAGTTTATAATTAAAGGAACATCAATAGTGGCATATTTTGTTCAATTTCTTTCCAGTTTGACCCTTACACAGTGTATCATCCCAATCCTCTTCGAGATCATATACAGCGGTTGCTATTGAAAAGTTTAATGGTACCGAATTAAGCCACTTGGTGCCGCTCCCTGCATGCGGCAGAGATGTAACAGAGATGCGGTACAAAGTTACCACAGTGCTGTATGCCTGATTCCAGCTGCTGTTAAAATGATGTTCCTCATTTATCCAGCAGGTGGCTACCACAAGCCATCATCGCAGTACTGCTGTTTCTGAAGCCTAATTAATTATCTCCCCCAAAATTGCCTGCAGATGGTGTCAGAAAATTATGGAGAAGTTAGTCTGCCACTGGGAATGATGATGATGTGCCAGCAGTTCAAAAATGGTGTGTCTCTGAATAACCCAACACTAGTCTGCTTTTTTTTTTTATGTATTCTGAGATTAAAAAACTGATGATTATATCTCATTTACAGGCAGCTTTCTGTTTTAGTTGTTCATTTTATGGTAGTAGTCAAACCGGGGGCCTTAGCATAGATTTGTCTATCCCAATGTCTTAAAAAAAAAAAGATAAAAAAACTGCTAAACTGCTACTCCGGTGTTTCATGACATCTACAGTATGTCATTTTGAGCTTTGTTGTTATGGCTAAATAGTCTTAATCACTATGTTGACCTATCACTGTTATTCTGAAGTAAAAAGGATCCATTTGTAGTTTCATGTCCCCTGATCAGCTGTTTTACATTATTTTTGTGCTGGTGATTGAGTGAGGGACCTAATCATTGAGAAGAGAAGAGAAGTTGTTTTGTATGGTTGCAAGTGGGTGAGCTGAGGTAGTCAAGAGTGTCTTAGTAAATATATCTAATAAAAAAAGTCTGTATTTTATAACTATTGTACTTTTAGTTGAGTGCATTGTGGAACTCTGGCGTACTCACTATATACTGTACAGATATCATGTCATACTGTTTCTTGTTCCAAACTGGATGAAAAACTCATATGACTAGCACCCAAAATTTGTGTAACTGCTTCCTGAGGACTGTCTGAAGTCTTTTTTTTTTTTTTTTTTAGGATAATATACATACTATGTATTGAAGAAAAAAAAGGAAAGACTGGAATTGGATGTATTTTGATTTGTAGTGTTACGTGTCGTGTGTTTGTATGGGGGAGGGGACGTTGTGGGGGGTTGGTGGGGGAGACTGGCTCCTTGACTTGTTAAACATCAAAACAAGCTGTGTTTCATTCCCACAGTATATGTTTCCAGCATCTACTTCAATGTAAATATACTATTGGGATGCACTCAAATGCATTCTATTTTCATTGCCGTATTACCAGTCTGTCACCTGAAACACTCCTAATCCAGACTCAGTACTAGAACATGCATTATATGAAACTGTTAGGTGGTACAATACACTTAAAAAACTAAAAAAAAAAAAAATTGTTGCTTCATGTTAACCAAACAAACAGAAAGACCATCATTTTCTTGTACTGCTAATTGTTACTACTAATTGTTACGGTAAATTTTGTTTGAGTTTTTTTTTTTCTTTAGTACCCTAATGTTATTAACTATGACAAATAAAAAAAATATGGTGTTCAAATTTGTATTGCATAGCTGCTTTACATGTTGGGTGAGGTTGGGGATTGGGCAGTGTCCAGTAAATTGTGCTGATAACAAAATGGAAAAAAATTCCTCAGTTTTTCACATCAATGCCACTGTGAGTTGTCTGCATGGATGTGGTGATATTCATTCATGTTATTTATTTATTAGCTTTTGGTAACCGGGTAAGTGTGCTAGGCAACAGACCTGCCTATTTTCAGGCACGACCCGGGAGAGCACAGGACATTGGTTACAATATGCAGAAATGCGCAGACATAATATAGGTGTACAGGAGCAAAACAAGATATACATTGGGTAACACAGTAATAGTTACATAAGGGTACAATTTAGGCATAGATCATAATAAGGATGTAAAATAAAGCAATTAGGGTAACCATAAGACAGCTGAGGACAGTAAAACCATCAAGGTTCATAGCCACCTAGACAAGCATATTGCATGGGAGAACATTAGTGTAGTACTCAGGGTCAGACCCGACAGCCTGCAGTGGGACAAAGCAAATTAAGAGCATTTACATTGGCCAGAGGCTAGAAGGTGAGTGAACAGTGAGTTTTTGAATTCTCGATGGGAGGCTGAAGTTTTCACCATAAGGGGGAGTGAGTTACCTAGAGGGATGTTACCTAGTTGTGTTACCATTCTGACCCCAGTTACACCATGACAGCAGACCCAATATTATTTTCTGGATCACTTTTCATTTCACTGTCTGATGCCAGGGTGAACCCATCATTTTTTGTTTATTGTATTGTTAAAGTTAACAGGGCAATGAAAACAGACAATGTCCACAATAAACACAGTCATTTCATATGTATAACAGCCCAGGTTGTGTTTAGCAAGTTACAGTATATAATGTCACTTATTCATCTGACACAAGCTCCTTAATATTCTGCCTACTGCCTTTGCAATCTATTTGCAGCCAATGATTTCTCTAGGTTCCACCCTGCCTATACCATGCTTGTTTGACAAAGTTTGATGTTTCATACCCCTGTGCTCCTTTTTCATATTGTGTGGTCTTTGCACCAGTCAACTACCCCACTCCCCTTTACTCACTCTTCCATTACCATCACCCATGAAAACACTGCCACGATCCTCCTTCTCCTGTATGGAACATTAGCTAAAAGGGAAGAGATAGTGAAAGAAACCTGCAAGAGACAGAAACTAGATGAGTACCTCAACCACAATAAAAGAATGTGCCACTGACACTTTCCAGTACAAAAGCAGATTAGACAGAGATCACATGAACATTGGAGCAGTAGTCTGACATACATAAAACAAGCTTCTGAACTGGTGGTTAAAACATTTTTCCACATGACACATATTTCAGATATTTCATTTTGCACTAATTAAGGAAAAATAAAAAAAATATACATGTTACGGGACTGTGAGAAACAATGGCAGAGAGGGGCTAGGGAATAGAGATTGGCAGTGTTTTACAGGCAGTGCTGAATGGATTAAAACAATCTGGAGGTTTGGGGGGAGGGGTTGCCTTTAGAGATTAAACCTTCAGTAGTGATAATAATACCCTGGTATGTTCCCCAGGTATTCTCCTTTTCCACGAACAGCACTAACCTTGGTTCAAACAGTGCAATGGTCCAGTGGCTGAATGCTGAAATCATTTACCTCTTTGGGTCACTTTGTGTTGTGCCTGGCAATATTAGCCTCAATTACTTAAGAAATTGATAACACAGAGACAGTGTTTAAAATCAGTTGGTGGGACAATCTGAATTTAATAAATATAAAAAGCAACGTATGGCAAAGTGGCAAAATATACCCTTAAATTTAAAAAAGTAAACAAAAAAATTCAAGAGTGGTGAAGATGATTATAAACTTGATTGTGTGTTTAATTGGAGTAAGAAAAGTGATAAAAATAGTACAATGCCTGAAGATCAAGCTGTGACTATCAATCAATCAATCAATCAATCAATCAAAATCTTTATTTATCCAGGCGAACATCATTGAGCAGAGCTCTTTTACAAGATGGACCTGGTCAGAACAGGGTCGGGTAACATCCATCATAAAAACATATAAATACATGTAAATAAGTATATAAACACAAACACAATGGTGCAGTAATAGGGGAGTCAAATGATAAAAGGAAGACAAGGCAAGCCATAACAGAGGAGGATTAAAATACAAGGGGCAGGTCCACCATTGAACCATGCAACTGTATATAAACCATGTTCTCTGTATAGAAGTACCAGTTAGTTCATTTACCAGGGTAGTCACTAGTACTAGCCATGAAAATGGCTGAGAACCACCAACTAATGGCAGATGGGGTACCAGGAGGGGTATGTAATATGTGCGAAGGATAAACATTGTGAAAAGTGAAGTCCCAAGGATAGGTCGGTAGAACTGATGTGGCGGTGGGGGCCTACGGGGAGAGGGAAAGGGGAGTTAGTACTTTTATAGTATGATTGCATGTAGATTGTGAATGAGTGCAGTATAGAGTTGTGAAAAGAAGTTGGAGAAAGCAGGAAGATAGACCAGTATCAAAGGGAGGACAGAGGCATCAAGGTGTTACATGAAAGCATGATGACATACCAGGGCCAAGGAGGAGACAAGCATTAGAAGTAATTTGTTCATGGTTAAATGGTACAGTTTAGCATGATGACAATTCATGGTCATGGGAAACAATTGCACTGATCATTTCTGAGATGTGAATATAAGAGCTTGAAAGATGAGATACCGATGGGTGACCTCAAGTTTCAGTATTTTTTGCAATTTTTTCCACAAGGAGGACAGTGTAAAGCTTATAGCAGCCCTGCCAAAGTGAGAGTTAATTATGGGAACCATTAGTAGGAGAGATTTGCAACTTCTCAGGGCATAATTGCCTATTGGTTTTATAGGAAGACAGTCTGTAATGTATTGGGACAGTTTTTTTGAGATGGCTTTCAGGATCCATAAGGCTGCATTTTTATCACGCCTGAATTGAAGAGAACTCCAACCCACTGATTGATATAGTGAGCAGTGATGAGTGGAATAAGGCAGGCCTGTGATGAACCTCAAAGCTCTATGATATAATGTGTCAAGTTTGGTGAGGTAGGAAATGGGACAGTGACTGACTGTAGAGGATGTCAGCATAATCTATCAAGGATGGAAAGATTGATTGTACCAGCTGTAGTTTGGCATCTCTAGTTAAGAAGCGGGCTATCCTAAAGAACAGGCCAAGTCTTTGTCATAATTTTTTGAGTAATTCTTCAATGTGCTCTATAAAGAAAAGCCTATGGTCCAGCCATACTCCCAGGTATTTGAATTTAGGGACAAATTCTAACTTCTCGCCAAGAATTGTTGTAATCTGCGGCACAGGATCTGATAGGGCTGAATTTACCATTTGGGCAGAGGGAGAAAAGAGCATTGCTTTTGTTTTCTTGGTGTTAAGTAATAGTTTTTTGTTTAGGAGTTGGTGTTGCAGCAGATTGAACTCAGATTGAAGGTCATTGCATGCAGATTGTAATGATGGGCAGCTTACATAAAGAACTGTGTCATCTGCAAACAGGTGAATGTTGGCCTTAGTTATGCTTTTATCAATATTGTTGATGTATATTGCAAATAAGATTGGTCCTAAGATAGAACCCTTGGGATCACCTCTTAGGAGAGGTTTGAGAGTTGAGAGATCTCCTTCCACTTTCACCTGCTGGAAATGATCAGAGAGGTAGTTGTTGAACCACTGTAAAGATAATGGGTCAGCACCTAGTGAGGTCAGGGAAGAGAGTTGCAGAGAATGGTCAACAGTGTTGAAGGCCTTGCTCAGGTCCAAGAATACAGCGCAGGTGTAATTCCTGTTGTCTAGCTCTCTTTGCCAGTCATTAGTCACTTTGGCAAGTGCTATGCTGGCGCTATGTTTAGCTCTAAACCCTGATTGGATGGGATTAAGCAGGTTATTAGCTTCTAGATACTGCCTCAGCTGGTTATTTACAACTTTTTCCAGTAATTTTGACAAGACCTGGAGAATTGAAATTGGTCTTTAATTATTTAGATCATAGGGATTTCCGGACTTGAACAGGAGTATAATGTGCGCTGTTTTCCATATTGAAGGAATGGATCCTTGAGTTAATGATAGGTTAAATAAGTGGGTTATGGGCATGGCTAACACATGGATGGCCACCTTCAAAAAATATGGGTCGAGGGTATCCGCACCTGCACTTTTTTTTCATCCAGTTTTAGCAATAGGTCTCCAACTTCTTTCAGAGTAGTGGGACACAAGGAGAAAACTGAATCAGTGATGCTAGGATCTGCACCTTGATTATCCTCCTGAGAGCATATCAAATTCACAGGGGAATTGTAGAAGGCTAAGCCTGCAGTCACAAAGTGATTATTGAAGGCATCCAGAACTTCCAGTCTGTCACTAATGGTGTTATTGTTTAGGGAGATTTCATCAGGTAGTGAGCCACCGGACATGTTACCGGACAAGTCCTTGACGGTTTTCCAAAATTTTGTAGGATTTTTGGAGACAGAGAGAAATTCAGAATGACAGTATGCAGCTTTTGTATCTCTAACCATTCTAATACATGAGTTTCGTGCCCTTTTGAACTTGCACCAGTCTGCAGCAGACTGGGTTTTGCTTGCTTTTTTCCATAGGTTATCTCTTTCAGTCAATGCAGATTTTAATAATGGTGTGAACCATCTACATGCATTTTTTGCTATTCGCACCTTAACTATAGGGGCATATTTATTTTGGGGCATCTAGGATAATTTTGCTGAATATGTCGAATGCTGATTGTGTGTTTTTTGCCAAATAGAACTCTTGCCAATACAAGGAGTATTTCAGTTCGTTTATGTAGGCAGTGAGATCAAAGTTCCATCTAGATCTCTTGGCAGCAAACTTCGGCGAAATAGTAGGTTTGTTGCTTGATCTTATGCAAGCAATAAATGAGTGATCACTGATATCACTGAAGAAGGTGCCGGCATAGGAGAAGAGATGTGGTTTATTCACTAGGATAACATTTAGCAGGGAGCTGTTATCCGCCTTCTTTTTATTTACTTGTGTTGGTTCAACAATGAGTTGCGATAATCCATGGGTGTCACAGAAAGCTATGAGAGGAACGTCGGTTTTAGATAGCCAGTCTAAATTAAGATCCCCAAGAATAATTATTTCTGAGGATTGTTGTTCGATGATATTACTCAGATGAGGTAACAATTGTAGATTGGCAGAAGGAGGTCTATAGCACCCTATGATAGATAATGTTGAAGTGTGCGAGATGGCGACTTGAAGAGACAGACATTCATAAGCATTTGCAACAGATAAAGCACTCAGACAGGATGCCGTATACCTATCCTTGACATAGATGGCAACCCCTCCACCCCGGAGTGTCTGTCTGCTCTAAATAGTAAATAGTTAGGGATATTGACTTCCCTGTCAGAGGTGGCCTGTCTAAGCCAGGTTTCTGAAACCACTAGGATGTCTGGTCTAGTATGGAGGACCCAGGCCTGGATCATGGAGAACTTTTTTAACAGACTGCATACATTAATGTGGAAGAAACTCATGCCTTTCAGTATGGCAAGGTCAGAGGGCGATGTGATTGCAGCTGGTGGCCCTGGATTGAGCTCCACATTTCTTGAGCACAGGAGAAGAAGAAGGACTAAAAGTTTTCTTAGAGTGGCAATAGTAAGCTTTGTACTGGTAATCCCTTTACGTCATTGTGAGCCATCGTCCTGGGGGGGCGCACCCCAACATTTTTTGCCTTTCCCACTAAGGGTGGCAGAAACGAGTACTCTGACTGCTATCTGTAGAGGTGATGCCTCTATGATGTTGGCAGAAGTCATAAGCTGAGGTGGTAATTCATTTTGTGTACCAGCGTTAAAGGTAGTATGAAAATAGTGTTGAAGACTTGGGGAGTTGAAAAGGCATATATCCACGTAGGGACAGGAACTAGTTACAGAGCAGATCAGTATCCACAGTAATAAAGGCTTGAGGTGGCATATATTGCACATGCGATGTGAGATAGAAGAAGGACCAGAACAGAACCCACGATTTGACACACATAGTGGAATAAGGATGGTGGGGGACCTAGAGAGAAGTGAGCAAGAAAACCGGGGCGGGGTTTATGT
Organism: Neoceratodus forsteri; assembly: GCA_016271365.2. NCBI lineage: Eukaryota > Metazoa > Chordata > Ceratodontiformes > Ceratodontidae > Neoceratodus > Neoceratodus forsteri. The sequence continues at coordinate 45,762,665 of JADMNL010000035.1, forward strand.
GTATTTAACTCATTGCCTCCACAGGCTCATTCTGAGATTACACCACTTGCCTCTTGAATCTCCTGTATACTTTTAACAGTGAATCCTGGGCCTTTCTAAGTAAAATCAAGCCATAGTCAGCATGTTGCAAACAAATGCTAATAGCTCAATAACTGTACATGCTAGACACAAAGTATGAGTGGCAGAGTTATTCAGCACAAAATTGCCTTTCCAACGGTGGCATGCATGTAATAATACGTAATTTTGTTTTCTTTCTAGGCTTGTCGAAAGAGCAAACTAAATATTTTTTTCACTAAAAAAGGGTAACATAAGCCATTTTTTGTTGGAAAACATGTAAAATATCAACATTAAATTAAGCATACAGACATTAGATGGTGTTTTAATACTATGCTTGTTAAAAAAAGATATCTTTTTACTATAAAATGTAATTTGTCCCCATTTTAGTCAAGGCGCTTTGATGAGATTTGAGGGCTAAATCTCAACCACACACACCATATCATAAACAAATACGTGTAACTCCAAAAGTATACATGATACACACAAAGTATCAGCATGAAAGTTGATGAGCACAAACATGCCTTTCCAATGGTGCTATGCAACCAGTTGTAATCAATACGGTTTTTATTTTATACCTGCTGAAGTGCCAAAAAAGTGAATTTTATTCAAGCTGCTTAGATGAATCTTGATGGAAAACATGTTAGCCATACACACCATACCATAAACAAATGCCAATAACTCCTAAAGTATACATGATATACACAAAATATCAGTGACAAAGTTGTTCAGCATAAAATTATCTTTCCAACGGTGCTATGCAGTCAAATATATATTATATTCTGTTACACTATACATTAAAATATATAAGTGACTTCTTCAGATGTTGTAAGGGCACACTGGGAGTCAGTAGCCAACTTCTCCAGACATCCTCAGGACACACCAGTGTTTTTTTACTGATGACTACAGGCATCTGCTAGGAGACAATGAGTTAATCAGGACTGGGGGGGTGGGTGGCTGGGTGTAACAATTGGCAGCTAGGGCTCCCTTCCTGGAGGTAATCAGTCCCTGAGGGCAAGTCCATACCTACATTTCTGTGAGGGGCTGGTGGCTTTGGACCTGGACTGCAGGTGGCAGTCTGGCAGGTCAGGTTCATCAGAGAACCACAGCTGTGGCTCTCAGACTACCTGGAAGGAGAAGGCAGAGGAGAATTAAATAAGAAAGTCAGGGGGTGGGGCTGCTCATGGAGCTAAAAAGAAATGCAGACTGGCTTAACGGGAAGGGGTGTTGCAGACCAGGATGTTAGGCAAGGTGCCTCCAAGTCAGAGTGAGCAATAACAGGGCTATTTAAAACACAATAGTAGCGTAAAAAGGTGAAAAGGGGTGTTTCAAAGTCCTGAGCTCAGATCGCTACTGGTCTTATGAGGAACGCAATACAGGCATTTACATTAAATCAGAAAACTTCAGCTATAAAATACAAACAAGACAGTTTTAACAGAAAATATAATCTAGCACAATATAATCAAACATTAACAGTGCAGAGCTATATGGAGCCAATTGGAGTGCTCCTGGGGCTGACTGCAGCCAGTGGGACACAGCAGTAAAAGACTCTGGATTTAAACCCAGAGACAACTGTCCTCATGTAAAGAAAGCAAAAATTGGCAGCTAGGGCTCCGTTCCTGGAGGTAATCAGTCCCTGAAGGCAAGTCCGTACCTGCATTTCTGTGAGGGACTGGTGGCTTCAGACCTGGACTGCGGGCTGCAGTCTGGCAGGTCAGGTTCATCAGAGAACCAGGGCTGTGGCTCTCAGGCTATACCAAAGTTAATTTTGAAAAATAACACCAATGACATTACTATTCCTGATTATACTGTACATCAGGTCCTAGCTATACTCATAGCAATCCTGATGCTTTTATTTATTTATTTTATTTTCATTTAGTTTTTGTTGACCGGGTAAGTGCACTTGACAAATCCTGCCTATTTTCAGGCACGAACCACGGAAGGGGATACAGATGAATGCCAACTGACCTTGAACCAGATTAAGCTGTTGGTGGTATTTATTTTAGTGAATGAGGGAAATTTGGCCAGAACACTGGGGAAATTATCCTACTCTGCCAGTAGGGGGATCCTTGGCCACCTGCATTGCATTGGCCAGTCCGAGTGAGATGCCGGAGGAGATGGACACAGAGGGTGCAGGAGAGAGGGCCTCCTCTCCTGTGCTGGTTACACTAGAGGAAATTGAGGAAGAATGTGCTGTGGCTGAAAATACTGGACTCAGTATGGTTGTACCCACTGTTCCAAGTGTGGTTGTGCATTCTGTGCAACAGTCGGTGGAAGTTGTGCCCTGTAATAGCAGTGATAAGGCATGATTGCTGGCTGAAAGATCTGTGTTGCTACAACAGATGGAATCACTGGATAGGGAGATTGCAGCTCTCCCGGTGAATTCCGGTCCTGCTTTTGCAGCAGTTTGTGCAGTTGTGCTGAATATGTTTGCTGACATGGCAGGACCTGCGACTGGAAGTGCGATGAGGAATTCCGCCGCTCCGCTGACTAAGGTGGCATCAAACATTTGTTTGGGGGCTTGAAGTTCAATGGGTTCTGGTCCCAAGTGCCAAAAGCCCCCAATGGATCTGAAAGGGAAACTGAGTAAGTGTCTCGGGAATAAGCAATGAGGCACCCAGCAAGCAGTATTAAGGAGCAAGGAACCGGAGATGGGAAACACTGCCAACGGTGTTGTTTTTTCCTTCCCTTCTCAACAGCAAGCTCCCAGGTAGAGCAAACAGTCAGGCGAGGCTGCCTCGGTTTTGCATCCCCATGACTTGTTGAATGCAGTTCTGGGTTCAGGACCTTCTAACGTACTGGAGGAGATGCCGTGTTCTCCTGCAGCGGCACTTCAAAATGCTGGTTGGGACCAAATAGAAGGGGGTTCCTGGTCACCGGATTCCTAAGACCCTTCCTATATAAACATGCTAAAGAAAGCTACAGCACCGGTGGCCACTGAGTCTTCTTCTCTTCAGAGCTCCAACTCACCCTGGGGTAAACCTTCTAATTTTTATGCTAAAGACTCTGGTAGTGTTTCTTCTCATATTGATAGGATTGTGTCTTAGGATGTTAGTAATGTAGAGGCTGTAGTTAGGAATGTGGAGCAAATTGACGAGGTGCTGCCTACTGCTGACTCTGCTTTACCTAGCTCAGTTTGGGGAGAGGATGCAGCTCCTGTGGTACCTCTCAGATTGGGCCCTGACCCTAAGTTGCTACAAGAGTCTGATGCTGACAAGGAAAAACCTGTGGGTTTTAAACTCACAGATTTATTTAGTACTAAGGGTGAGGCAGCCCCAAGGTGTAATGCTATTCGTTTATTGTACAAAGGTGGCTTAGAGAATCCCCCTGACAGGGTATATATAGCTAAAACCTTACTTAAAGGATCCATGAGATTCTTTTCCTCTTATATTTTTGCACTAATTGGGTTGGAGAATGATAATTATGATATTACTGTAGCTTTAAAAATGTATCCAGTCTGGATAGATTTTGGGCCAAGTATGCCACTTGTAAGAACTCTCCCACTTGGTCCCCTTTTCATGCCATTCCTCTCACTAAACCTGCTGTCAAGAATATAACTGTTATGTTTAAAAATAAAGGGGTGAACATTGAAAATATTTTGTTCTGGTTAAAACAGCAATGTGAGGTTTTAAACAAACCAACCCCAACTTTAGATAGTGAACAAATCTGGGATGGTGGGTGGAGGGTTGGAGTTAAGCTGTACTCCACTAACTTAAGCTCCAGTCACTTGCCCAGTGTTTTTTCATCTTGGGAGAGATAAGGGGATGATTTTTTATGCGGGACAACCTAGAGCTTGTTTTAAGTGTGGCTCTAGGGCAGACTTCAGTTCTGCTAGCGATACTGTTAAATGCAGTCATTGTTTTGAATTTGGTCACAACTCGAGTTCTTGTTTGAATCTATTCAAATGCAACCTTTGTGAACGTACAGGTCACACACATATGGTCAATGCCCTTGGGCCTCGCATAATAGGGATGATTGTCCCTCTCATGAGCACCTGATTAATCTTTCCCAGCAACATCAAGCTAGAAGAATTGCAGAACATGATTTGCTGGTTGGCTTGGAAACCTTACATCATACCCAACAGAAGGAAACTTCTGGGTCAGGGGCTGTAAAGGATGATAGTTCACTCCAGGATGTGGTTTAACCAGAGCAGGGACAAATAGATGCCTGGGAGGGTGTTGGCCCTGACCAGGACAATTCTAGACCTGAGGATTTAAGTGCCATGCCACCCCCACACCTCCACATCAGATCCCACCAGGAATAGAGAAGTCTGACTTTATTAAAGTACAACAAAAAAGAAATAGGAAGGGGTTAACTGTTTCTGGACATGGTAAGTAGTCAGGGGTTAGGTCTTGGAAGGCTGGGAATAAATTTGCCTTGCTATCTTCTGATCTGACTGATCGGGAATCTGCATCTGAAGAAATGGATACTTCTTCTGTTGTTTCCAATACAGATACAGAAGGGGGTGGTGATACGGACCCGATTGCTAAGAGAACTAGGCAGTGTAGGAGAAGTAAGTCACCTTATGTTGTTCCTATGGATGCCTTATCAGTATTTTCTTTAAACGTCAACAGTATCAAGGGAGATAGAAAGTTTGGGGGAGTTATGCTTACTATGCATGACATGCATTGTGACATTACATGTCTGGTTGATATCAGGTTAAAGACCAATAAGGAACTACAACAAGCCTCTACGGCTTGGCCTCATGGTCCCTCCTTTTGGTCTTCTGGTATGGATAGATGTGATGGAACAAGAATTTTGTTTTATAATTCGGCTCTTCAAGTATCTAGACTTGTGGATATCCATCCAGGGAGAGCATTATTATTGGATATATTCTTTCATTCTGAAAGATTTTGGTTAATCGTGTTGTATGCTCCTCAGACTAAGGCACCGAGGGTTGCCCTTTTTAAACTGGTACAGCCCTTTTTACATACCTCTAGACTGATTATCTGGGCAGGGGATTTTAATTGTGGATTACATCAGGCTGATAGGGGGCTTCAGACCTCCAAGCTTTTTTGTGATTCCATTGCTCTCAAGAATGTGATTTCCACTGCTCGTCTACAGGATGCTTATAGATCTCAGCATCCTAGGGGTGGGTTTACGTATTTTAAGGGGGAGTTTAGAACTAGGATTGATTTAATATTTCTGTCTAGCATACTTCATTTTGTTGAGTGTAAAACTGTCGGGACTGAATTTTCCGACCATGCTGCCGTACAGGTTATTGTCTCTTGGAGTAATGTTCCACGATGTAAAAAGAATAAGTGGAGGCTCAATGACTCTGTGCTATGGGACCCTAAAGTCCAAAAAATGTGGTGGTAGGAATGGGCTGCTAGATTGTCTGTAACTGATCTCTATGAGGCTATGTCTGAGTGGTGGGAGGATACGAAGGCTAGGTGGAGACAGGTATTGCAGAAGAAAGCAGCTGCTGATCATACTGGCAAATATCTACAGTATTTGGCATTACGTCAGCAGCTGCAGAATCTGATCTCACTTTCAGATAGCCCTCCTCGAGATTACAGCAGGCAGATTTCTATCATTAGTCAGCAGATGAGGGACCTGCAGTATGATCAAGCAAGATCTCTGGGGCAGGAAGCCAGGTTGGGGACTAGGTTAGCTAAAGGGGGGTTAGACCCCTTTAAGGCATGTCAGGGCAGAGTTGACTCCAGAATTATTCATAACTTACTGTCCCCATCTGGGGCTCTTGTGAGTTCTCCTGAACTGTTGGTAGAGGTTGTTGAGAATCATGTATTGGAAATGTTGGGGACAATATCTGACTGCGCTGCTGCGGATACTTTTTTGGACTCTTTGAATTTGCCGCATCTCACACCTGAGGAGTGTGATATGTTGACAAAAGAAATTTCTGCTGAGGAGGTGTCACAGGATGTTGATGGTTTAAACTTGGACTCAGCTCCTGGGTCAGATGGCCTTATGGTGGGTTTATATGCCACGTTTAAGGAGGAGTTGGTTCCGGCTTTAGCTATTTTGTTTGATGATATGTTGTCCAAAGCTAAATTCTCTAAATCTATGAAGGAAGCAATTTTGGTCCTTATTTATAAGAAAGGTTCTGCGGTGAATATTTATAATTGGAGGCCATTAAGTCTTCTGAACATTGATAGTAAACTTATTGCTAAAATGTTGTTAGTCAGATTGATTTGGGTTGCGAGACTTCTTAGTCCAGTACAGACATGTGGTATTCCAGGGAGATGCAAGAATAATAATCTTGTCTTGTTAAGGGAATTATTTGCCCTGGGGGACATGGATCGCATCAAAGGGTGGGTACTCGGAATTGACAAGGAGAAGGCTTTTGATAGGGTTTCCCATCAGTTTTTGTTTTCTGTACTGGCAGCATTTGGAATCCCTGCCAAGTTTATAGGGTGGATTAGAGCTCTTTATTCTGAGGCTGTTATTATTTCCAATGTTAATGGATGGTTGGGAAGGCAGGTATTAGTTAAACATGGGGTTAGGCAGAGATTCCCCATAAGCCCCATTTTGTATAATTTTGGAACTGATGTATTAATTAGGGCCATTCTTCTATGCCCTGAGGTGACTGGATTGAAAGGGGTACATTGTCCTGCTCCTGTGAAGATTTTAGCTTATGCGGACGACTTGGTCCTTACTATGGCTATGGACACTGATGAAAGGGCCTTAGCTGGTGTCTTACAGCAATACTCCACAGTTGCAGGGTCCCGGATTAATTTTGAGAAAAGTACTGGACTTCCCCTGAGGCATCTTTCTGTCCCTGAGTCTGGGTCCTTTGCTGGAATCAGGATTTCTCCTGAACCTATTAAAATTCTAGGCCTTTGGTTTGGCTCAGGAGATGTGCAATCCCTTAACTGGAACACTGCTTTGGGGAAAGCTGATAGACTCATAGCTGGGTGGAGGCAACATCAAATTGGTAAAAAGAAACGTGTGTATTTGCTCAAAGCTTTAGTGGTCCCTATTTTTTTGTATCTTTGTTATATTTTTCCCCCGCCCATAAAGTTATTTACCAAATTGTTCAGTATTTTTTTTCCAAGGGTTTTGAGGGTCTCAGTTGAACCCTGTCAAGCGAGGTTTGACTTATAGACCTATTGTAGCGGGAAGGGTAGGGATGTTAAATCCGGTATCTTTCTTTTATAGTATTTTTTTGAATTATAATTTTGGTAGGCTTTGAAGCCTGGTGAGAAAGGATGGAAGCCCTTTATTTTGTTGTGGCTGGTACCCTGTATTGCCAAATGGGAACAGGGAAAGAAGGGATTTTTGGCCAGAATTCCTGGACTTCCTACTTAGCTATAAAATTGGCTATGGCCTGGGGTTTCAAACCCAATGATTTTAGTATTACGAGCAGGAAAGCTTTATATGAAGGGATTTGGAGACAGGGTGCTCAGGACCCTGTAGAATTCCCTTTTTGTCCTCCAGGTCGACAGGCCTGGATTTTAAAACAACTTCAGAACCCAAAAATACCACTGTATGTGTGAGATACAGTATAGTTGGGCAATTATGATAGACTTAGCGTAAAAGGGAATCATAAACACAAAACACTGGATGATAGATATTGTCCAAGGGAGTCCTGTGTTTCTATTGTTGAATCTCAACAACATTTATTCCTCGAGTGTAAGTTTGCACTCGATTTTTGGGGAACCATTGCTATTGTTTGGGCTGAATCATTATTTTCTAAACTGATGCATGTGGAAATTATGTTTGGGACTAATATGGCCTTAAATAAGAAATATAATGTTGAAACTATGTATGTTGTCTTGGCATTGATACAATATTTTTTTTTATGGAAGGCTAGGTGCCTGTTGGTCTTACACCAGAAGGTGATTTCACCACATGAGATTGTGAGAAATATTGAGATTGCAGTACTTGCTGTAAAAATTAATGATTTTAAAATCAAGTCCAGACAGCAATTTCTTCAGTTATGGAATAATAGTGACATTTGGAATATAGGGTAACTTGCTGACTTATATTTGTTATGCTGTTATGTATCTGTTTCATTTGTTTTAGTGATGCTCTTGTTATCCATGTTATTATGTTACTTATTTTGCATTATATTTGTTTGCATTTCTGTAATGAAGTCCAATTTCTTCTCAATAAAATTTCCCTACTCTTTTTGATAAGTGCCATGGGATCTTTAACATCCACCTGAACTACCACCAATCCAGGCAGATGGGACCTTGGTTTAACATCTCATCCAAAAGATGTTGCATTACAGTGTCAATACTGGGATATTAACCCAAATGCCAGATGTGGGAACTGAACCCACAGCCCTCTGATCTCCCAGCCTCAGAGGCGAGTGTGCTACCTACTGAGTCACTGACACTTTTAGACAGATGATCATCACAGAACAGTCTACAAGTACTGTTTCTACAGCCCCGATGCAGTTACAGTAAATCAAATTGGGTTCAAGGACCAGTATTCTTCACGAGGAGGACGGGGAGATAAAGAACTTATCAGCAGAGCCCTCCCGATTGAAATCTATAAAAAGGATGTAGAAGAGAATGTTGATAATGACAGTAACAGCAATACTGTTTATGGTAGTTGTCCCAAACTATCAAACTACTTTTATTTATCTATTTTTTTTATTTTGAAAATGTTTCACCAGGAAAGATGTCATGAGCTGTAAACAGCACATTTCCAGAAGCATCCGGGGTTACAATGTTGGGAGAACAAACACATAAAAAATATAGAGCAATACATTACAAGTGCAAAATTACAATAACATACCATAACAGAGTGATACCAGTATGGAGTAGAATGACCCAGACTATCTTGCAGTAGAACAGACCTACACGGAAAGGAACAGGCATCACAATCAGACAGGGTATATGATTAGAGGGGGCAGCCACAGTTTAAGTGCTGTGGGAGTAGACTGAGCATGGGGTGAGAAGTGTTTAAGTAGACCCATGGGAGGGCAGGTTTAGACAAAGTGGAGAAATAGGGAGGGCTCAGTAGGAGGATGGAGAGATGGAAGAGGAAGTTGGGGCAGCCTAGAGCCAAAAACCCCTTCAGGGTGCTGAGGAACCTTGCAAGGGAAATAGGACCAGGCAGTGAAAAGAGAGGAGGAGGTTGGGGAGATGGGGAGGAAGGGAGGGAAAGAGGAGGAGGGAGGGAAAGGCAGAGGATTAGAATGTGGGGAGGGAGAAGGATGGTGGAGAGAGGCAACTAGTTAAGTGAACCTAAAACTCTTTCAGGATGCAATGAACCCTGCAAAGGGATCACAATTCGGGGGGGGGATAGCAGAGAGGGGCAATATAGCTAATGTAACCTAACCCCCTTTATGATGCAATGACCCCTGCAAAGGGGATCATCTAGAGCAGTCCCATCAAGGGTGTGGAAAGAGGGAAGGGGAGGGAGGGAAGCCTAAAGAGTCTCTGCCTAGTGCCAAAGGTCATGGAGACTGTCTTGGCATTGAAGAAGAGCTGATGTGAGCTTAGTCAGTCATACTACTAATGGGAGAAGCAGGTCTAACTTAGGAAGGAGACTGCAAATGTTGAGGTGGAGGATTTTTAGACCACAGGGGAGAGAATCTGGGGTGGGGTGGAGGTGGGGGGGAGTGGGAGATGTTGGCACTTTACAGGGAGGAGGACTGGGGTTTGGATTTATTACCCCTCATCTAGCCCTGCAGTCTCCGCTTTTGAAAACAAAAATGTGAACAGGACTAGAGGAATTTAACAGCAGTCTACAGAAAAGCTTGAAATCAATAGTGTCCAATCTATATAAAGAATATCCTTCCAACTGTGAAAATATTATAAAAGTGTTGCAATATTTTCAAGAAGAGGTGGAGGGAAGAAATAATAACAATGTCTTTGTGCAAACCAGGCTGAAACAGGAACCAAATATTTAACATGGGGGATAGTAACTTGCTCATGGTGCAACACTGTAAGTGGCTTTGGGGGGATTAGAAACTGGATCTCATGGAGTTCTAGATAGTGCTCTTAGTGCCAAAGAATGTACCTAAAAATAAGAATAGTTTTTGCCTAATGAACATAAATGGTATTTTTGCTTGTGTTGCCATAACTAAGCATTGCTAGCTGTAGCTGTTCAGGCACCAGCAAGTTTTATTTCACAAGTGCCTCTTGTAATCATGCATGTTCTTTTTTGCTCTTGCTCAAGTTTAAGACTACATTCTGCCTGAGTGATTTGGCTGCACATGAAGTCAGTCAGGAGAAAACTATTTGCAAGTCTTTGTGTTAAGCTGCATCCTGTTGAAATGATTGCAAGCCAGCTATTGTTCCAAAGTGCTAAACTTGACACTGTAGATTAAAGAACAAAGGATGTAACCGTCTCACCAACCCCACCCACAATTGCACCTACTTCACCTTGAGCACTTACCAACCATCCTGTTTTTTTATTTCTAATCACTTTTTTTTCAGTTAAAACACTGGAAAGGAATGGCCAGCATACTTTCATTAGGAAAAGCATCAGAGGAAACAAACAAAAAAACTCCCCCCAGGAGGCCAGCCAGAGCCAAATTCAAGAAAAACTGGATCTTAGTGTGGAAAGACATGCAATGAATTGAATGAAAGCACAGCACTGTACTCAGTCTTGTGTGTACTTGTAGAAATACAGACTTGATCTGATTTTAAATGTATGAAAATGAAAAATAATTCATTTATCTTAATGCCTCCAAGTTTATTCTTTTATATACTGTACTTTAAAATTAGTTTTAAAATGCTGATAAACACCTAAACTCTGAGCTTATTGTAGACCCCGGAGTCAGTTGAAAAAACAATTATGACTGACTTACCACACATTATGACTGATTTTTTTAACTAGTTTGAAATTTATGACTTCAACTAACTGAAGAAAATCCAACCAATTTTTTCAGCTTTTACCATCATTGAATTTTAGTATGTAGTAGTTTGTCATATTTTTTTTAACTTTGTATCTTTTTTTAATGAAAATTTTGACTATAAAAGTTAATAAAATGTATGGAAAAGTCCCCCACTTAAAATCAATGGGGCACATGCGCACACAGCCTTCGCCTTCTGTCATCACAAAATGGGTCTGCATGTGCCTACGTGGGGGCGTGTTGGCGCGTAAAGGTCAGGAAGCAGCTCAGTTTCTAACATTTGGGATTTAGCAGCATTATAACTTCATAAATGGGCAGAAACAAAAAAAAAGTATTTATGCACCTCAACTCTGGGGCAGGTGAGGTACTTTGGTACTTTGGTGGTATGGGACAAAAGAAGGCGATTACCCCATCATGATTGTCCTCCACGTTTGTGGATCATTGAGTAAGTCCCTAATTAGTCAACCATTTGTCCAGTTTGTTTTTGAAAGACAATATGTTAGGCAAGTCAACTATTTCCTGAGGTAATTTATTCCATATTCTGGGTGCTCTTATAGTAAAAAAGTTAATTCTTTTGTTTATTTTTGCTCTCATCATCTCCAGTTGTCTGTTGTGTAGTCTTGCAACTGTTTTTTTAGTGGAGTATTTAAGACCACAATTTTGCATCTGTTCTGTATTGGCTGTGATTTTGAATAGTAGTAGTAAGTTCCCCCTGAGTCTTCTTTGAGATAATGTGTGTAGACCTGTTTGTTCTAGTCTAGAGGTGTAGTTGAGTTTAGAAAGATGGGGTATACGCTTTGTTGCTTTGTGTTGGATGCTTTCGATCTTATTGATATCAGAAGTTAAGTAGGGGTTCCAGAAAGGAGAACAGTAGTCCAAAAATGGTCTAACATGAGATCTATAGAGTGGTAGAGGGCATTGTTCAGTTTTATTAATGAAAGTTTTGTTGATCCTTCTGAGAGTGACATTTGCTTGGTTGGCTATTTTGGTACAGTGTGAAGTGGAAGACAGTTTGTTATTGACCAGGATGCCTAGATCTTTTTCTACAGAAGAGATTTTAATAGCCGTATTATTTAGGTAATATGTTTGCAGTGGATTATTTTTACCCAGATGAAGAGTTGCACATTTGGTGACATTAAAGTACATCTCGTTCGTAAATGCCCATCGCTCAATTAGCAGTAATTCTGCTTGTAGACCAGAGTCTTTGGTTTGATTGATAGCTTTTCCCCCGATTTTGGTGTTGTCAGCACATTTTACCATTTTGTTGTTTGTTGATATGTACATATCTCCTATAAATAAGTTAAAGAGTACCAGCCCAAGCACAGAACCCTGGGGGACCCCACTGTTTACTCCCTTTTCCCTGGACATTACATTATTGACCCTGACTCTCTGAGTTCTGTTGTTCAGCCACTGGTTTATCCAGGAAGTTAATATGGGTGACAGCCCTATTTTAATAAGTTTTTTGATCAGTAAAGGGTGAGAAACTTTATCGAAGCTTGCTGTAATCAAGTAGCATGACATCCATAGGTATGTTGTTGTCTAAGTGATAACTGATGTGTTTGTAGAAGGAGATGAGGTTTGTTACACATGAGAACCCCTGTTTAAAGCCATGCTGGTATGTGTCGGTTATTTTTAATGTTGCTAGTTTGTTTTCTATTTTATTCTTAATGATTTTTTCCATAAGTTTACATGGAATAGATGTAAGACTTATGGGTCTGTAATTTTCAGTCTTTGAATGGGAGCCTTTTTTGAAAATTGGTGTAATTATTGCAGTACGCCATTCATTTGGCACTGATGATTCATTCAGTGATTTATTAAATAGTATTTTTAGTGGTTGGATAATGTTGTCTTTTGTTTCCATTAAAAATCTGGAACTAATTCCATCTGGTCCTGGGCTTGTATGTTTTTTTAGGGTATTTAGTGCATTTTTAATATCTTCTTCTGAAATCTTATCTGTATTTATATCAGTAATAGGGGTACAGTAATAAAATCTGATTTATGTGTATAGACAGTAGAGAAATAGTTGTTTAATTCAATGGCTGTTTCCAAATCTGAAGTTATGGTTTGTGAATTTATGACTAAAGGTCCAATTTGGTTGTTGCAGTTCTTTTTTTTTAAATAGGAATATAGAGCTTTGTGGGAGTCCTTTGTATGCGCTATCTTGAATTCAAGGTTGCGTTTGGCTATTGTTGTGTTTTTTAAGTTCTTTAACTATTTCTCTATAGGATGTTAATATTTTGTTTGTTTGAGATACTTGTGTTTTTTTAAGCTTGGAGAAGAGTTTTTTTTTGTGGGTTATTAGGGTTTTTATATGTTGAGGGATTTCTCCTTTATTGTTGTATTTAAGTCTCTCAGGGATATATTGTTTATCAAGTTGTAGTGTTTTTTGTTTTACTGTTCCCCGTTCTTCGTTTATTTTTAAGGGGGGGGGGAGAATCTGCTCCCAGTTGGTTGTTCCCAGATTTTGTTTAATAAGATCAAAATTTGCTTTGTGATATTGCTTTACTTTAATATTGTTTATTTTGGGTTGTGAAGGTAGCTGGATTGAAAAATATATAGACATATGATCGCTATTTCCAATTGGCGGTAAAATTGTTATATCAGATGTTGGGGTTTCTAGGTTAGTGATAACAAGGTCCAATATATTTTTTTCCCTAGTTGGCTCCCTCACCTTCTGTTTTAATCCTGGTCGGTTATAGCAGATAGAAATTGTTTGTTGTGCTGGTTTATTCCAGATAATGAGTTCCAGTTAATAGTTGGTAGGTTGAAATCTCCTAATATTAATACATCATTTCTATCGGCAAATTGCTGTATTTCCTCAGTTAACAACCTGGTGGTGTCTAGATCAGAGGCTGGAGGTCTGTAACAAGTTCTGATCAGTATTTTGTGTGAACATGTGACTTGAATGTATGCCCAAACATTTTCTAGACAGGGGTTGGAGTCTTTTTGATAGGGTTTTAGGTCATTTTTTATGTATAAACTAACCCCTCCTCCCCTTTTTGTATTGTCTCTATTTTTATAGAAGTGTTTGTAGCCAGATAATTCTGTTGTCCAGATTTTTTTTGTGTTTCCCCAAGTTTCGGTTATAGTTATTATTGCTAATTCTAGAGTATGTGTTAGTATTTCTAGTTCAGCATATTTAGGAATAGTCATAGATCTGGCATTAAAGCTAAGTATGTTAAAGTTGTGGTTTAGTGGTGAATTGACTTTATTAACTAGAGGTTGGGATAAAATCCCAGACTCCCCTATTTGTTAGTTTAAATGGGTATTTATGTAAGCATTCATTTTTGTCCTAGTATAGTACTCCCTCTTCTGCTGAGGTGTAGCCCATCCCAGCAGTATAGAGATGGCCTATTTTCAAATTCTTCCCAGTGGGTTAGGCTTTTGATGTCTTGTTTGTAGCACCATTTTCGTAGCCACTCGTTTAAGGCTTTGATTTTTTTGGTGGTATGTTCGGTGGCTCTAGGAATGGGTAGCACCTCTGAGATACATACTGAACATCCATGTTTACTTAGAATATTGTTTAGTGCTACAATGTCCTGTTTAATTTGTATGAGGTTTGAATCTTTGATGTCATTAGTGCCTGAGTGAATTATCACCAAAGGGTTTTCCTGCTTTGGCTAATATTGGTTTTGCCATTCTTGTTATATCTGCTACTTTAGCCCCTCTGAAACTTGAACACATTCTCTGTTGTTTGTCTGGGTTACATATTGGTCTATCAAGATATTTAATGACAGAATCCACTAGTACAATGACCTGCTTTTGTTTCATTTCTGTATTGCCCATGGGGGGTGTTTATTTTGTTGTTACATTGGTTTTTTCAGGTATTTTATTTTTTGGTTGTGAATTTGAATGAAGATTTTGTTTGACATATTGGGGGAAGGAAAAGGTTGATGTATCTAAGGAGGTTTTTACCTTATCTAACTTATGTCCATCGGTTACTTCAGAATTTAAAGCTTCAAATGGGTTATGCAAGGCCAATTCCTGGTTTTCTGTGCATAGGTGTTTATTTTTGTTGTATACTTTTATGGGGACTTTAAACCAGCTTTCATCAGGTTTGTTGTTTGAGGGGTAGAGGAAATGACTGGTGATTCCGCTAGATTGGTAAAGGTATATTTGTTAGTGATTTATCAAGGTGTGGTGGGTCTTCAGAAATTTGAGTAACAGATACATTATTTTCAACTAACAGAGACATTTGGTCTATGTATTCCTCAAGTGCTTTTATTTCAGGTTGCAAGTTATCTTTAGGTAGCAAGTGTTTAATTTCATCCTGGAGTTTTTCTACCAGTAGACATCTGTCACAGACAAAGCTAGGTGTCTGTTTCCCTGTGGTATACATGAGACAGGTTGAGCACATTTTGTTAGCTTTCTTCATTGTACTGGATAAGATTAGAGTTTGTCCCAGATAACACTCGGAATAGAGAGAGAGAACTTGCGATTTAATAATGGGTTACGTAGCGTTACCTGTTTCAGTTCAGTAGTGTGTGTCAGTCCCTTTTCCCATTTTCCCCAGGAGACATGGAAGACATGCACCAACACGTGTGTCTCTGCGTGCTTCTCTGCCGCTGCTCTTTCGCCCGCTCGCTAGTGCGAGTGTTTTTAAGCAGGTACTGCATATGTTGGAGGGAGCAGCAACTAGTCAGCAGCAGCTAAAAAGCTGGCTGCACTTTAAAATGCAAGTACAAAGTGCAGTGAAACAAATCCATATACAGTAGGGACCCACTAAAGCACAATAACCAGTCAAAACAACAACAAAGTATACTAAGTCCTTGAAAGTAACAAGTTGAAGCAGGGCAATAAAACAGTATATGGTATAGAAAAATAAGCAGCAGTAATACTAGTTACTTAAAAAAAGAACTGTGAGTCTAAAATACAGTATAGGTAGGGCCTCTTAAACACTCCACAGAAGCTAGAAGGTACCCTTTTGCAAGCAGAGCGAACCACCAATATATGTTAGTTCACTAGTAGTCATAGAATCTGTGAGACTAAAAGTTTAAGGGAGGACCCCTAAAAATACTTCCTGTACAGTATACCAGAACTGAGATGTATCCATAATTTAAATTTGAATCTAAAAAGCACTCATGCATATTAAAAAAACATTTTCTGACACAGTTTCTGAACCTGTTTCGCCTTTCAGCATGTACACTTATGTGTTTTTAAAATTTTATTCATCTTGCCGTGAGGACTTCAATATTTAGTCTATCTGATTCCTACCATGGCAAACAACAAACGTTTTGTCCATCGGACCTGACCGACCATGCTCCATACTCTGGCCTCCTATGGGTCCGGGAACTCACCAACCAACCACCTGCACCTGGCCTGCTCCATGATCTTATGGGGAGTCTGACTTACTCAAAATGCCACCACAGTCATAGAGAACCCAGCTGGACCACGCAGTAGATTGATGATGATCAATTGCCTTGGCCTTTCAAGTTTGGCCCCAGGCCCCACAGCCCCCAAGCCCTCAACCAGCCAGACAAGCCAGCCCAACATGCAGCAGACACACAGACAGACTGAGTAGTCTGTGAGAGACCATCTTCCTCCATCCAACTGTCCACTGCCCAGCCCTGGCTGGCCTTGCACACACATCCCATACAGTACCTTGCTCACTGTAGTAGCCTGTTGCCAGTTCGGTTAGGTGTCGGGTGATGATTTGGTCATCATCGTTGAGTGGCTCCATGGCTCAGGCTGCCACTGCTGTTCTACTTGGTAGTTGTGCCAGTGTTTTTTTTGAGCTGTGTGCTTCCTCCTCCCAACCCACACAGTCGGTCCCCAACCCAGACCTATTTCCCCACTCCGGTATTCCATGCAGTAGAACTAGTGCACCTTCTACTCCTCCTCCTCACCGACTCTGAAGACCTGACCGAGACTGAGTGAGAGTTGCCCAATGAACCCGGCTGATGGGGTCATGTGCTGATCCTGACCATGAACAGGCCACTGACTTGCTGCCTTCACATGATTGCTGCCTGGTTTTGCTGGAGGACTGACTGGGACCTGCACAGCCACACACTAGTCTCTCTTTGGGCACCAAACAAGTCAGGACAGTGGACAAAGTTAACTTATTTTAAAGAAAATACCGAACTGCCAAAGTTCATCCCTGCTTAAAAACGCTGCTCGACCCATTGCTCACACACCAACAGAGATGCCTCCTCTCCTGGCAGTCTCCTCTCCTACCAAGGCATGCTCTCCCTGCCACATTGTGCAGCCAGTCACAGACACTCTCTGGCACCTGGCACCTCCTTCTGTCTCTCCTAATTGTTGGACGCTTCATGTCCAGGAACCAGGGGTGCCTTTTATTGGCTGTAAGGCTCAATTGAGGACTGTTAGATATTCGCAGCCCCCCTGGCCTCCTTCCTCCTCCTCCCCTAGAAAAGAAAAAAAGAGAAAACACACTGCAGTGCACCACAAAAACAAACCTGGATGGGTCACGGAATTGTCAACTGCAATGGATTTCAACTCCACTATTTTATGACGGCAATCCAATGTAATTGCAACTGATTGCAGCTGCACTGAATTGCAACTGACTATTTCAACTGCCAACCACTGCTCCAGGGTCTAGCTCATTGCCCTGTGCTATTAACGTTTCCAGCTCAGTCTGTGTTTTTGAATTCAATTGTTGGTAAATACATAGTAAAGCACATTTTTATTGCAAATGCCCAGCTGTCCATAACAGAGAAGTAAGGATTAACATTGAGGGGCTTATCAGGTAAATAACATTAGCATTGTTTAGGTTTACACACTGCACCTCTATAGTATATGTAAACCAGCGGGTTCATGTAATGGAAGCTCACTGGCTGGATAAACATATTTTCTAACTTAGAATGTTAAGGAAAGTCATTCATGAAGCTATTTTGAATGAAGTTTCTTTCTGAAAAAAGGATGAAAAAGCTACTTCAGCATAGGGAGCATTTAGTTCTTCTGTGGGAGTCAGAGCAATAGCCTCCAGTACAGCAAGATACTCTGAAGAGTGCACTATACTATAAGCTGTACAGAAGTACAGTATACTCTACGCTGGCCTCCATTCAAACACTGCTGAGGGAATTTCAGAGCGAAGCTCATACTTCAATAGAGTTAATGCAGATTACACTTGGTCTTCTTAAAATGGACATTGGGGGTTTATTTTTGTTGTTCTGACCTGCATTTTGCTTTCACTAGCTGTGGCAGGCAACATGAAAGTTTGTAGTGCCCCACTATAGGAAACCAACAGCAGGGGATGTTTTATAGAGGGCCAGCAGTTCCCCCCACAAGCCAGTATTAGACAACATCTCTATGGGGACTTTTTTAAAACTGAGGAGAAACTGCACTTCGGATGACATTTTAAATTCTTATAGTATATATCCCTTACCAAAATAAAAGAAATAACAGGGCTTTACTACTGAGCCCTAAATCAGAAAGACACCTGGAGTGAAAGAATGTACAGTCGCAACAACCCACTACTTTTGTAACTAATTATCACACTGGTGCAATAGAATAAAAAAAAAACATCCAAAATCTCGGATCTATCTTTACAGCCAAGAAACTAAATGGATCTCTACACTTGAAGCATGTGTACCAAAGGGTCTTAACAATGTGATCGATTACAAACCAGTTTTGTGATTTAAGCTCAGTAGAGCACCGTTTATCCTGTGCATATCAATCCATTATTTTTGGCTAAATGTATTACTATGTTTATATCGATAGAATGAAATCCACCTCGATTCTGTCTGTCCTTGATTTTCTGGCCTTGATCTAGTGATTGCAAAAATATGTGTATTAACACTGTAGATATTAATTTTACACCTATTCCTTCTCTTATTTCTTACCCTGGGTATATTCCATCTGATTACTTGTTTTAATATTTATTCACTGTTAGTTTCATGGTATGAGTCTTGTGCTCTAGGCCCAAAATTATCTCCTTTTTTGCTGGTATTTTTAACTGTCTTGTACTTACAAATGTTTCTCATGCTGGGAGTCATATACCAGTATTTCACACTGCAATAACTCCTAATAAAACCAGTACTGTTTCTTCTTGCTTTTCTTCTCCTCCCCCAGGTCCTTTGTCTCTCTTTACGTATTTCAATTGTGATATGGCTACCACTACTATTGTTTTTCAGCCTCCCCTTAGATATACTGTCAGTTGCCCTGTTATGAGGAAAACTGTACATTTAAGCCCAAAATAAGGCTTTTTAAAACAATTAAAATATTTCAATTATAATTGTATGACAGGGCCTTTTGATGGACAATTTCTTCTTTTAGAGGGTCATTCTGATTCACTGGTATAATACTTATCTAATAAAGGAATAATGCACGATAGGGTGTGTGTCATGCTGGGATAACACCACGCCTGGGGTGGTTGAGCATGAGGCCGCAGACCGAGTGTGTCCAGTGCTCCAGGCGTGGCATTATCCCAGCATGACACACACCCTGGAGTGCATTATTCCTATTATACAATAGCTCAATTGTAAAACAGTAAAAAAAAGAGATATAAAAATGTATTAAAACTATATTTTTTATTGTTTTGTAGTGGGCAGGGTTACATTATGACAAAATAGTGCAATTTGTAGTTTAGCCAGTAGGTGGCATTGCGCTGTTTTGCTGTGGCTTTCTGCTCCCGGATTTTTTAAAAATTTTTTATGGTGCTTAACATCCGTTCCCCTTCCCCCACTAACTGACTTACTGCCAGCCACACACTCCTTTGAGGATCTTTGCTGCATGGGAGGTAGGGAGATGTTTTAGAAAGTTGGTTGAATAATTTTAATGTGCTGAAATATAGAAGAGGAGGAAAGTGTGTTTACGAGCAAGCGAGTGAGAGCCGCTGTGACTGTGTGAGAACGCGGTTGTTCATTCGTTTGCTCACTGGGCCATGCGCTCGGTTTCTGTAAGGGTCAAATTTGTTTTTGTGAGAAAAAAGAGAGTATTTCCTTATTTTGTGATGGCTGTGGGTGGTAGTATGTGGGTTTTCTTTTAGGGGTTATGGTCTGTGGTGGATGCGGGTTTCTGGCTGTGAAAGGGCAGCGCCGACTGGCAAAGCAGGTAGTGAGAATGCTGCTCGTAGGCAGTGGAGAGATGTTTGTTTTAAATCTAGATGCTACCATTGGTGTGCTGGCACTAGAGCCGAGGTGTTATGCTAAGATAACATCATGGGTCCAGTCACACTCTGACCAATGAGAGGTCGAGATTCTTTCTTGCCATTGTATAATTCAGTTTACACAGCACTCCTCTTAGTTATGATCTAATTTTATCATGGCTCTAAATTATGTATAAGTGTGCAGGATCAGATATACACTTTTGTGATTGTTTATTGGACTCATGTCTATTTTTTTTATCTTCCCCTTGTTTCTTGTTTATTCCATTATTTTCCCTTTTTTTTAATCAAACTGGTAGGTGGACCCAACTTCCATAATAAAATATTAAATTATTTCTACAGTTGGTTTTAATTTGAGAAATTGTAGATTTAAATAGCTTTTGGATTTATTTAATTACAGATTCTACATATTGAATTTAATTGATGTATTGTATAAGCAGGCTGGAAGGAGGGGGTGGAGGAGTGTGCTCCCAGGAAGATTTCTCAACTCTGCAGATTTTAAATAGTTTGCTTTAATAGTCTACAATACTGTTGTATCCCCTATACATACTGTACATGTGGGAGGGGGTGAACAGAACTCCTGTACAAGATTGCCCAGTTTCTTCTCTTTGCATCACAGTCCCCCATTAATAAGAAGAAATTCCCCCCAGTATAATACAGTAGTTTGTGTTATCCACTCCATTAAAGAATTTTAGAATGCATCCTCTGTTTTACATAATACAGTATTTTGTTAATCTTTTCAAAGATTATTGTGATATTGTGTAACTTTTTCCTTATTACTTATTTAGGGATACAAGATGAACCAGGCTGGAGTAATTTGCCTATCTAATTATTTTGCATATGCTGTACCTGGTTCACCACTAATTTGGGATGGTAAGCAGATGGACCCTGTTTAACCTTGAGCAAGCCATTGAATCTCTCACTGCTTCAGTCCACTGAGATGAAAAGTGTATAAAAGCAGGACCCCACTGAAAATGAGATACAGCATCTCAGTTGAGTAAGGAAAAGAAAAAGGGACCAGTCAGTATAATTTCTAGGGACCTTTGTTCTAGTTTCTGTATCTGGGCTTAAACAATTATCTGGGAACAGACAGAAAAACATGTTTATATCAAGTTACTGTACCTGTATATGCTGCTGACAATTTATCTGATTTATAAGGAGCCATAAATGCAGTACATTTGTAGCACTGCTTAGACCATGATTTTGATGAAGTAGTCAATGGCTAAACTAATGTCCTGAATGTCAGACAATGTTTTTTATTCCTTTTCTCTTATGTATTTATTAATCACAAAACCAAATACAATCATATTCCCACAACTTGAAATCATGGTCTAAGCAGTGCCGCAAATATATTTGTGGTTCCTTATAAATCAGATAAACAAATTCCAGAAACTTGATATACATTGAACACCTTTTCTAGCTGTTCCATATCTTGTTTTCAGCAGGGTCCTGCTTTTATTCACCAACAAAGCAGAGACCAAAAAGCAAAATAAAGTATGAATGACATCTGTATACTGCATACAGCAGTCATTGAGTTTGATTCCCACAAACCTCCCTTGCATACTAGATTTCGCAGGAGAGATATGTTGGAGTTCAATAAAAGGTGTCTTGCTTCAATTTCACTGTAGGTAATGGTACCAGCAGTAAGGTATACAATTGGCTAAATGAGAGGTACAAACAAATAGCTTCAAAGGGTTTTCTTGGTGCTTTTTTTCACTTAGTGTTTTTTTCTCTCTCATACTAACAAGCAAAAAAACAAGAAGAGAGAGAAAGTAAAATCAACATGCTTATAAAGTCAACAAAAAACACAGAGAGAGAGATCAGCCATGAGCATAGAAAGCAGATGCTGGGACTTTGCGTATAATAAATGGATGGGGGTCTGAGAAACATAGGGAGTTACCGTGTTATGAGGTTCAGGACCACAGTCTGTCTACATTTTGGGCTGACACTAGAGACTCCTTTACATATTACAGCAGGCATATCTGGTTGCATTTGCTGACACAAATCCCCAACTGAGACACAGTTCTCATAGGCATTGTTCATTGGTAGAAGCATTGTCTTGATTTTATTTAAAGCTGCTCCATTTGTCATTTTAGCTATGAGAGGAAGCTTTTTTAAGAATCTTGCAGCAAACCTTGCTTTATATGGGAATCAGTTGAGGGGTGTTCAAAGAGGGAGGTTCTGCTGTGGGCTGTGGACCTTTGACTATGGGGACACCTATCGGAATATTTCTGTTTAGCAAGATACATGTAACACAGACAGTGCCACCTGATGATTTTTAAGCTAATGATAGGGGTATCAATTAATTAAGAACTCTGACACCTTCTTACCACATTGACCTGGTAATGAGGTATTTCTCGGTACTGCTTAGGTACTGCTTGGTGTACCGCTGAGGTGTACCACACCTGCTGAGAAATATCTCATTACCGGTAAACTTTTCTGTAACAAGCACTGTATCAGTTTTTCAAACTATATTGTTTCTTGAAATATGAACCACTACTTCTAAAAATGAAATGATTTTAGCTCTTTTTCTTTCCAGTTTTCTAAAATAATACATTTTAGGGCCATGGAGGCAAGTGCAATGATTTTATGTTGTACTTGATTCAGTTTTATGATATCAACATTGTTAAAAAGATACATTTCTAATAAGCAGGGTATTTCCTTTCCTAACCAATCAGATATGATTTTACTCTGTTTGTGTCATTAAAATTTATTTCAGGACACTTCCATAAACAATGGATTAGATTTTCTTTCTGTTTGCAATTATGCCAGCATAAATTAAAGTATTCTGTATTTGTTTTTGCTATTTGGCTTGGTGTATAATATGCTTGATCATTAATGTTTCTTTGTATAGATTTATTATTAGCAGATACATACAGTTTATTACTTTATGTCCTGATCTGTTGCATATATTTATGATTTAAGGATAGCTTTGCTTCCATGTTCCATTTATTGTTTATTTTATATATTGTTTCTCTATGTTTACTCACTATTTTATCACAGAAATGTGCCAGCAGTTTCGAAGAACAGGAGCAAGCGTGAGAGACAGAACAGGCTTAAAATACCCCTTCCAGTACTGTGATACAAGAGACTCACCCTCAGGCTGTGAGACAAATGGAGAGACACCAGAAGCAGGGCTACATATAAGCTTTTTATCTGTTTATAACAGGTATGCCACCACTGCCTTTGCAGTCTTATCTGTTTTTCTTATAATTCCCTGGTTGGTGGCTTGGCTCTCATTGGTCTTGTTGTTCCCTTGTGTTCCCTCAGGTACATTGGTGTTGGTGTGGTGGAAGGAGGGAGAAGTCATGAGAGGCCTTTGAAAAGCCTGGGTTAAGGAGAGAAAATAGCCTGGAATATCGGGTCTGAAGCACGGAGTGTGGAGCGTGGAGTGTGGAGATCTGTGACAGCATTACAGCATTATAGTGTTATAGCGTCCTGTGTTTTAGGATCAAAAATGGAATCATAATTGGCATTTTTTGCCAGGATCGGTGGATTGGAAAAAACATAGCATTACAAGTGGAGGTGGCAATTAAAAAAAAAAAAATTCTGAAAAGGTCATTTCAGTTATTGACAAGAGATACGGACTGGAGTGGGAAAGAACACCTTACTTAGAGTCTGCTCATACAAGGAATTTCAAAGAATTTTTAAGAAAAGTGTACAAGAGAGTTATGTTCATAATGGAATGGATTTTTAGTGATATTTTTATGTTGATTATGCGCATGCACAAGACACATATTGCGGCAGCTTTCCTCCAGAAGCAGGTTGTGGAGGCATGGCACTGTTGTGGCCAATGCCCCCACAGCCTTTAAAGGCTTGGACCACTTTCCCCAATGCCATGGCATGCTGCTGCTGACACTAGTTCAGCCAGCGTGTCACAATCTTGTAAAAAATTAGTCGCTGCAATTAGAGGCCACCTTGTCATTGCAGTGTAAGCCATTCACTGCAATGAGGGAGTGACCCGTCATTGCTGGGTGGAACCTAGGTACTCTGATATTGTTTGTGAACATGGCAGCAGCTTGCTGCCATGTTCTCAAACAGTATGAGTGAGCCCCCCTGCCGAGGGGGTGCCCAATCCCCCTCAGTAAAATATGCCTTTCCCCACAGCAGCATGTTTTTGCCGACGGGGGCCCCAATCCCCGCCGGCTTCCATCCCTGGTGTTGTGAGTTGCTGATGGGGGAGCCCACTCCCCATCTGCATTATGTCCCCCTCCCACTTAGATGTGCCTACAGGGGAGCCCACTCCCCATCAGCATAAGTCCTCTCCTGAAACAGTAGTGGGAGAGTTGTGCTGAGGGGGTGCCCAATCCCCCACGGCTGTTGCGCCCCTCCCACTTTTGTGGTGACAGGCATGCCCAATCCCCCGTTGGCTACAGCTGGCCCAGCCAACAGTCAGTTGACATGCTGGGAGCCCACCTCAGCATGCCAAATGTCCAGAAATGCTCCTGTCAAAATAAATAAGTCCTGGAATGTCTTTTTTTTACCTGTAAAGCAAAAAATAGTCCCTTGTTGAGTCCGGCGGCCCCTCCCAACCCACACCCACCCTCTGTGCACCCTGCCTCCCCACACCTCCCACCCCATACTTACCTCCAGAGCCCAGTGTAACGATCTTTGGTGGACCAGGAACAAGTCTGCACTGTTCAAAGCCGACCACAAACTGAGGAAATGCCAGTAAGCTGTATAATGGCATAGATAGGGTTTTTTCAACTTTGATGCATATCTCAGGCATTTTTGGATTTTTGGCACCAAATTTTCAACATGGGGTTTTTGGGCCCCTCTCCTCATGAATTCTGTCACTGTCATGGCATTATTCAGCCCCGAAAGGTGATTTTACAGTCACTGCATGGAATCACCTTTTGGGACCAATTAACAAAATGACAGTGCCAGTGTTCATGAGGTGAGCTCTCAAAAAGCCTATGTTTCAAATTTGGTGGAAAAATCAAAAATGATATTCTGACTTACATTGCACAGTTGCTACAGCACTCATAACTTCACAAATTTGCAATATGTTCACACCAGATTTTCAACATTGGCATTTTGCCACACCTCCTTGTGAACAGTACAGCTGTCATTTTTCACATTCTGGCCAAAATGTGTTTTCGCACTTCTGGCACAGAATAGGTCAGTCGCTGTGGGACATCAGTGTTCGGGACAGATTACAAAAATGACAGTGACATTGTTTATGAGCAGAGGGCCTAAAATACCTATGTTGAACATATGGTGATGATACTTTATAAAATGACTATGTTACAAGCGTGCGTTGCGCAGTTTGCATGCATGATGTAAGTTTGTGAATTTATAATATTTTCACTCCAGATTTTCAACTTTGCCATTGTTCTCCATCTTCTTATGAACAGTACAGCTGTCACTTTTTGTATCCTGGCCGAAATGTGTTTTCACAGTTCCAGCACAGAATAGCGCAGTCGCTGTGGGAAATCCATGTTCTGGAAAAGACATGAAAATGACAGCGACAGTGCTCATTAGCAGAGGTTCTAAAATGCCTATGTTTAAAATTTGGTGATGAAAGTCCATAAAATGACTGTGTTATGAGCATACATTGTGCAGTTTCCATGCACCCTTGTAACTTCACAAATTAGTAATATTTTCATGTCACATTTTCATCATTGGCATTTTTCCACTCCTCCTTATGAACAGTACAGCTGTCATTTTTCACATCCTGGCCAAAATGTGTTTTCACACTTCCGACACAGAATAACTCAGTCACTGTCAGAAATCAGTGTTTGGGGCAGATTAGGATTGAGGGAGTAAGGGGGGATTGACTAAGCTCAACTGAGCTCTGTTGCAACTGCTGCGTATTTCTTTGTGGGCAGTAAAAGGCACCAATGCAGGCAGGAGCATAGTACAAAAGGGCATCCTGCAGTGCCAGGAGACACAGAATGAGCGAGTGGAGGGGGAGTGAGTTCAACGGAGCACTGTTAGGACTGCTGCGGATTTCTTTGTGGGTAGAAAAATGAAGCAATGCATGCAGGGGCCCAGTGCAAAAAGGCAGCCTGCAGTGGCTGGAGAAACAGAATGAGCGACTGAGAGAGGGGGAGTGAGCGAGCTCAACAGAGCTCTATCATGACTGCTGTGGATTTCTTTGTGGGCAGAAAAGGGCAGTAATGCAGACAGGAGCTCTGTACAAAAGGGCAGCCTGCAGTGCCAGCAGAAATGGAACGAGCGAGTGAGAGATGGGGAGTGAGTGAGGTCAACAGACCTGTGTCGGGACTGCTACAGATTTCTTTGTCAGCAGAAAAAGCCACCAATGCAGGTCAGAGCCCAGTACAAAAGGGCAGCCTACAGCAGTGGGAGACACAGAATGAGCAAGTGAGGGAGGGGGAGTGAGTGAGCTCAATGGAGCTCTGTTGGGACTGCCGCAGATTTCTCTGTGGGCAGAAAAAGGCAGCAATGCACATGGGAGCCCAGTACAAAAGGGTAGCCTGCAGTGGTGGGAGAAACTGAATGACAGAGTGAGACGGGGGAGTGAGCGACCTAAACTGACCTCTGTGGGACAGCTGTGGATTTCTCTGAGTGGCAGAAAAAGGTGCCAATGCAGGCAGGAGCCCAGTACAGAAAGGCAGCCTGCAGCACCGGGAGAAACACAATGAGTGAGTGAGAGAGAGGGAGTGAGCGAACTCAACTGACTTCTATCATGACTGCTGCGGATTTCTTTGTGTACAGAAAAAGGCAGCAATGCAATCAGGAGCCCAGTACAAAAGGCCAGTCTGCAGTGCCAGCAGAAATGGAACAAGTGAGTGAGAGAGGGGAGTGGGCAAGCTCAATGGACCTATGTCAGGACTGCTGCAGATTTCTTTGTGGGCAGAGAAAGCCGCCAACACAGGCAGGAGCCCAGTACAAAAGGGCAGCCTGCATCAGCGGGAGACACAGAATGAGTGAGGGAGGGGGAGTGAGTGAGCTCAACAGAGCTCTGTTGGGACTGCTGCAGATTTCTTTGTGGGCAGAAAAAGGCAGCAATGCATGCAGGGACCCAGTACAAAAGAGCAGCCTGCAGGGGCAGGAGAAACAGAATGAGTGAGAGTGAGAGAGAGGGAGTGAGCCACCTCAATGGAGCTCTATCATGACTGCTGCAGATTTCTTTGTGGGCAGAAGGAGGTGGCAACGCAGGCAGGAGCCCAGTACAAAAGGGCAGCCTGTAGCACCAGCAGAAATGGAATGAGCGAGTGACAGAGGGAGAGTGACCTAGCTCAATGGAGATCTGTTGGCACTGCTGCAGATTTCTTTGTAGGCAGAAAAAAGTGCCAACAGGGGCAGGAGCCCAGTACAAAAAGGCAGCCTGCAGCACCAGGAGAAACAGAATGAGCGAGTGAGACAGAGGGAGTGAGTGACCTCAATGAGCTTTGTCGGGACAGCTGTGGATTTCTTTGTGGGCAGAAAAAGGTGTGAATGCAGGCAGGATCCCAGTACAAAAGGGCAGCCTGCAGCACTGGCAGAAACGGAATGAGCGAGTGAGAGAGGGGGAGTGAACAAGCTCAACGGACCTGTGTCGGGACTTCTGCAGATTTCTTTGTGGGCAGAAAAAGCCACCAACAGAGGCAGGAGCCCAGTACAAAAGAGAAGCCTGCAGCACCGGGAGAAACAGAATGAGCAAGTGATGAGGGGCAGAAAGCAAGCTCAATGGACCAACACAATCAACATTCGGCATTGACAAATGCTTGTTTAATGTTGTGATTGTCAGAGTAAATTTTCTGGGTAATATTGTTTATGAACAAAGTTTTTGCTTCTTAAATCTATATTTACAGAGTGTTGTTAGAAATAATTTATATAAATTCCTCTTTCCTTTTGCCAGTGGTTAGTGGGTAGTGGTGAAATTGAGGTGAAAGTATGCTGTTAAGAAATGAAAAGAAAGTTAAGGGATTGGGGAGGGTAAAAAAAGTTAAAAGAAAGATTGGATGTAAAGAAACAGGATAATACAAATAAAAAAAATAGATAATATATAGGTGACTTTAGTAATGGTTTTTCAGGGGCTTATGTAACCTCATCACCCATAGAGGGTAAGAAGGGAGTTATGAGGAGGAAGAGCACCCATTACTAAAAAGTATTAGAATATTAGAGTCTCCTACATTAAAAAGTTTTAGTAATTCAGCCCCACCTAAAATTGATTTAAGTGAAATAACACAAGAAGAGGATAGTTCCAATCTATTAAGCAACGAAGGAGAGAAACACCCATATCTTAAAGATTACTGGGAATTCCTGACTCCATATTTGGCTAGAAAAACAAAGCTGGAGCCTCCAAGAAGGAAAATTTAGATGAAAATGATGTCTTTGGTCTAAACAAGATTTGGAAACCAGGTCAAAGGAAACCAATCAGAATGAGAAAAAGGAGTTTGGGGCATATCATCAGGAGTGTAAGTCTATTTTTGAAAAGGACATTAATGAAGTAAAAATGGCCTTTTTACAGAATAATTTTTTGCTGAAGGAAATGTTAGTGACACTAAAGGAAGCTAATGTGAAGAGAGTAGGTTCTAGAGAAGACAGAAATGTAGAGAAGCAATGTACAGTACTAGAGAGATGGGAGAATATCAGGAACAAAACAATGAGCACTCAAGAGCCCAAACTAAAGTGGTTCAGAGGAAAACTGAGCCTGATAATGGAATAATTGACAACCAAAAAAACAGCAAATTAACAAAGGAGGGGAAGTAGAGAAATTGAACAAGTGGTGAAGGGAATAAAGAGGATAGGTAGCTTAGAGGCAAAGGAAAATGTGGGTAAAAAATGTATGAAAAAGTTATGTACCATTGCAACACAGATGGATGGAGAAAGAGAGGAAAGTTTTATTCAAAGGGATGACAGGCAAAAAGAACTGCACAATAAAGGGAATAATATAAAAGAAAATGGGAGTAAAACATCCAAAAAAAAGCAATGTTAACGTAAAACAAACCAATACCTGGCTGGAGGAAAAAAAAACTGGATACAATTTTTATAAAAGGTAACCCAGTAGCCAGATGAGAATCACCTTTTCTGTTAAAAATAACAGTATACAATATACTAAAAACATCCCTGAAGGAAAAGATAATATGGAATGATATAGTATCAGTATATCAATACAAGGTTAAACCAGCAAAGGGAAAAATATGTTCAGTGGTGAATTCTTCTAAGCTTAGAGAAAGTATTCTGGACAGTGGTATTCATCTGGTGGATAAAGGGATTTATTTAAATGATACTTTAACTGATTCTTATGTAATACCTAAAATAATTCATAAAGAAGGACAAGAAATTAATAACAGAAATAAAACAAAAATACCAGACAAATATGTATAACTAAATATATAAAGAGAGGTGAAGTGGAAGAATACTTTCTGAAAGGTACACCAGAAAATGAAGTTTTCCTTCGAAGTAGAAAAATTTTGGGAGCGCATATTAATAATAATTGTGTTTGTGAATCTGTCTCTGAGGTAGAATTAGAAGAAACCATCAGTACATTCTCTAAGGATGTATTGGAAGGGTCTAGTGGACAAAGTTTGTATAATAATTGACAGAGACATGTATGCTATCAAGGTAAAAGTCACAAGCCCTCCATTGTTCAGACTGCCATAAAATTGGCAATGAAATAAAGTTATTTTCGATACTTTCATGGAACATTGCAGGAATTTTAAATAAATTGGAGGATAAAGCTTGGATTGAAGAGATTAAGAGCAATGATATTATATTATTACAAGAAACTTGGATGGGATCTGATCAGGAATTTTTCCTAGAGGGTTACAGTAAATTTGAACTTAAGGGGAAAAACCCAAAGAATAATTATGGCCAGAACAAGGGAGGTATTATGACCTTGGTAGCGACATAGACAGAAATGAAAAATAGGCCTGTTTTTATATACAAACATTATAGCCTTGTTGTTCTGAGCTTGCCTCAAATACATTTATGCATCCTGAGTATTTATTTTGATCCCTCTATGTTAATGCAAAAGGTGGTTCAAGAATTAGAAGAAATTCAAAAAGAGATAGCCTTACTTCTTGATCAGTATGATGCAGGAATGGGTGAGTTGAATGCTAGAACTGCCAATAGGTTATATTTTGATGATGATAATCAGATGGAAGAATTGTATCATGCAATGGAGATAGGTAATAGAAATGCAAAGGATAAACTGTTAAATACAAGAGGTAAAATGATTTTAAATTGGATGCCTAATAATTTTCTATGTATTGTAAATGGATGTGTAAAAGGTGATTTGGAAGGTAATTACACTTTTTATTCCGTAGTAACAGGAAATGGCTCAATGCTCAATTATGCGTTTATGGATGTTTTCCACTGGCATTTAATTTAATTGTTTATAATTAATCAAAATGTGTTTAGTGACCACGCCACTTGTATATTGCGGTTAAAATGGCAAAGTGAAATAGGAAGGAACCATGGTAATCAGGGGGATGCTTTATGTGTTTATAATAACAAAATGATTATTTGGAATATGCTAGCTCATAAAAAGTGTTAGTTATGCAGAAGAATGAGTTGGTAGAAAATGTACTATTAAATATTAAGGAAGGATTGAATGTTATAGAGAACTTTAGCCTGCTTTTAAATATTATTAGGCAGAACACTATTAGTGTGAAACCAAATACAGGACAAATACTTGGTAAGGATAGGATCCCATGGTATGGCAAAGATTGTAAAACATTTTCAGGGGGATATTAATAAGACAAGAAAAATAGCAATAAATAACCCAGATTAAATGCTCTATAAAGGAGTTATGGCTATGAAAAAAGAATATCAGAAAATGTTAACTCAAAAGAAAAGAAAGCATAGCAAACATATGTGGGGGAAATTGCAATGTGCTATTAGGGAGAAGGATAGTAAGCAATCTGGATGCTGCTTGCATATGGAGAGTCAAAAATATCAAGTAATATTGATGCCCTGATTCCTGAAAAAACATTGGGTGGATTTTTATAGTCGTCTTTATGAAGCAGCACGTCTCTATGAAAATGTAATATTTCGGCCCTTAATAGATACAGGTGATAACCATATTCAGAATGATACTTAGAAAGAATTAATGATAGAAGAAGTAAGAAGACATATTAATAATCAAAAGAATAATAAGGCAGTGGGAGTTGATGGGATTCCAGCTGAAATATTTAAAGTTAATATAGAGTGGTAGGTCATAATTTTGGTTGCAGTCTTTAATAAGATAATTGAGGGGAAAAAATCATTGAAGACTGGCTAACTTCTGAGCTCGTCCCGTTATTTAAAAAGGGGGCCAGATTTTTACCCATAAATTACAGACCTGTCTCTCTAATCTGCATCCTGGCAAACATTTTTGCCCGGGTAATTTTAGAAAGATTGCAAGAATGGATGTCTTCTAGAGGAGTGCTCTCGGAAAATCAGTTTAGTTTGCACACCTATGAGGAGGAATGTAGGGCCCAGAATGTCTAGCTGTTAGGTTTTTCTTACTGGTCACTAAGCAAGGGTAAATGTGTAGGTGTGGGTGTTCTTTTTTCTAAACTGACCCATACATTTAATTAAATTGGTGGATATTGCCCCTGGTAGGGTTTTGCTTCTGGACATCGACTTCCATCTATGCCCCTCAAATGAAAACTATGAGGCTTGAATTATTCAAACTTATTCAACCATTTCTGTATACCACTAGAGGTGTGTTGTTGGGAGGAGATTTTAACTGGGAACTGGTTTCCTCTAACAGAGGTGCTTGTACTTCCAAAATCTTTTGCAATATGCATTTTCTAAATAATATGATCACTGAAACTGACTTGAAAGATGCCACCTGTAAATCTGGAGGAAACCCAGTAATAGTTTTAAGGGAAATATATCCACCAGGATAGAATATGTTTTTGCTTGTCCTAGTTAAGCATATTCTAGTCTTAAATAATCCCAGCTGAAACCTTCAACCATAGGATGGTCCAGGTCTCAGAAAACTTTCAGCCCAGGTTTCTGTAAATTGAATATCTCTTTGCAGGAGGATGAGGATATACAGATAATATTGGACCACTTGCTGCAAGTGAAAAAAAATCTACTTTTGTCCTATACAATTTCCCACTTGAATTGTTTGGAGAATTTTTAAACCTGATATGAAATCCTTCTTTGTTTCTCATGGAAATAAAATTGAACTAAATAGGTATGTTAAATGCTTAACTATTCACCAGCAATTTCAGTGATTTTTATTCCTGTATGATGCAATGGGAGGGGATTTCTCTGTCCAATTTTTAATCTTGAAAAAAGAAATGGCGTTGTTCCAACATCAGCGGTTGTCATCCTTCCTAATAGAACACAAATACAGTACTAAATGTAAGAGGTTTTAAACCAATTCATTTGAAGACTGCAAAAAGTGATGCTCACTCTTATTTGCATTTGAGAGATGAGGGTGGGAATGTCTTGTTAAACACCATAGCTCAGTTGGCTTTCCTGGGGTGGCATACCGCTACTATGTTTGGTGTGCCTGTGCCTTTGTTAGCCCTTTTAGAATAATGTCTTTGGGATATTCAGATTCCAGAACTTCCAAAGGTCAAATTAGAGTTGCTCCAGGCAGATGTCACCCCTTTTAAGCTTCTGACTGTAGTCAGATCTCTAAACTCTGGATTGGGTTCCTGGCTTGGATGGGTCCATGAAAAACTGTACTACCTTGTGGGGGAGGCCTTTAAACTTGAGCTTTCCCTACTTTTTAAACACATGCTTTTCATGGAGGATCTGGGTTCCAGTTTAAGGAACAGACTTCTGGTGTTTTGACATAAAAGGGGGATAAGGTTGTCATTACAAATTAGAGACCAATTAGTCTCTTAAATACTTATCTTAAGATTCTCCCTAAAATACTAACCTTCAGATTGTTACAAGTGACCCCTTTCTTGGTAGACATCCCTTGGGCTTGCAGTATTTCAGGGCATCAAATCCATGATAATAGATATGTTTTATTGGAGGTCATAGAACAGTGGAATCAAGGAAGGGCCCCCTGAGCTCCTTAGTGTATTTCTTTGGTTTGGTCCTTTAATCTGGAAAACTAGGAAATCCCTTGGCACCCTATGAATCATGACTAGAAGCCTTGTTTCTCCCATTGTGCTTGGCTATGTAGATGATGTGTGTTAATTGCTTCAGAACTTGGACTCTATGGACAGGGCACTGGATGTGTTATAGTCCTTTTGAAAGGTTGCTGAGGTGAGGGTCAGCTTGCAAAAAAGAAAAGGTGGGCTTTTGGTCCTTTGAATGACTCCTGTCCCCCCATTGCCTTAGGTATTCAAATTGGGACTGATGTTGTAACTTTTCTGGACATACAGTTTGGAGAGTGTGACATGGCCAAGACTAACTGGGATGCCAAGCTGGTGTCTGTTGAGAATAAGATCTCTGATAGGGATAAGTGGCTAATGTCCAAGCAAGTTTATAGGCTTTATACTTTCCTTATACCATTTTATTGTAGTTGTGCCCCCCACCCAGGAGCTGAGGCTATACTCTATAGTGGGGGTTTTTTCAGCTCTTATGGGGGAGCAGATTAAACCAGTTAAAAGAGTTCACACTTACAGAAAGCCACTGTTGATGCCACTGTTTTCAAATAGGAAACATATTCATTATTTACAGGGTTGTTAAAGAGTCAGCAGGTGGCATTGTGCAGAAAACAGTGCTGCACGTGCATGTACTTCTGCAAGTCATTTAAGTCAGTGAGCTCTAGTGGTTATTTGGCATATTGCAAGAATTCAGGCTAGTGCACAGTGATGTCCATGACTGTTCTCCATGGTTCATCACTCAAGATAGTGACCTGTCACTTGGCACCACTATATTTTCACTATGGAGCCTCCTATCAATGCTACCTTATTGCCACTTTACCCAGCCTTTACCTTCCTCTACAACAGCAACTAAAGAGTATGACTGGGCAAAATGTATGGACATGGTTTCATCAAAAGTATCACAGCATTCCACAATTTCACAGAAGCTTATGAAATTTGATGTTAATTACTGATGTAATTTTGGAATTTTTGGCCGCTTATAACTTGGTCAATTTTTAAGCAAGAGATTAGAGAGTTGACACATACAGACTCTAATTTTTTCCATGCTGTGTTTTCTCCTGACTGGCATCTCATCCTCATGATATACCTTATTCACAGGGTTTACCCTGATCATATCAACCCAGACATCATTCAGTTGGCTACCAAGTTTTTTATCCAACAGTTTTCACATATCCACTGGTGGGGGTGGTGCCTCTGTCAGCTTTGCATAGTTTGCCCTACAGCAGAGGCAAGCTCCCTGGATCAGCCATAGGGGTCGTTTGTTGATAGAACCCACCATCAACCCTCCCTGACCAAGATGCACTGCTTAGTGTCAGTGGTGTTAATTATTAACATACTAACATACTAAAATCCCACCAGAATAGGCCTAACGGTCTTTCATGTCTGCTCATTTGGTCAGCCCCCACCCTGGGAGCCAATCTTGCTGCCCCCTCACCCTCTCTGGCTTCTCCCTTCCCAGTTCTGGATATTCTCACTGCACTGGATTTTGCTTCCAGAACCCTTCCCCTGTACCTGTTCTACCCACTCTTGAACTCCTCCACTGTCTCTGCCTCCACCAGCCCCCTGGGCAGTGCATTCCATGACTCCACCACCCTCTCAGAGAAGTAGCATATCCTCCTTTCTCCCATGAATTCCCCCCTCCAGCTTCCACCCATGCCCTCTAGTTCCCCCCCTTCCTTCGAAGCCTACCTCCTAATGTGATTTTCTGGACTGGCTTCAGAACCCTAATCATCAGCACTGCAGCATGGTGTTCTGCTGCTGGGCCATGGAAGTGGCTTCAAGACCTAATATTTAGGGTAACTATCCATAACAAAATTGGTGACATTCCATTCACTTCTTCTAAAGTTATAGGGCTCAGAACTGTGCAGTTCATATAACTGCAATATGCAAATTTAAAATTTCTGAGAAACTTGAAGGTTTATACCTCAGTCACCTTTAAAGATAGTGATCTGAAACTTGATACACATTTCTATAGACATCTGTAATGTCCTCGTACCAAATGTGGTGCAATTTGGACAAATAGGGCCAGATTCTAGAAGGGTTATGCCTGGCGTAACAGCGGTTTTGCCAAGCAGAATGGCACATGTAGCAACCATGGCAGTTGCAGCATGTATGGTCTACAAAGTGGCTGCAACATGTCACAGGCCACTTGCGCCAAACAGCTGTTACACCACATAAACCCCCTGTGACATGGCGCTAGGGGGTTTACGGCAGCAGTTGTGCCCCATTCTAGAAGGGCAGCCACAAAGTGCCCACATTGGGATTCTACAAAACTCCTGGAGGAGAGCATTTAGCTGGTATAACTTACGGATGCCCCCGGGAGTCCTGTAGACCCATTGGCTGTCCAGTGGATAGTGCACAGTTACCCTTCCACCATGCTCAGCATGCCCCAGTGGGGCCCCAGAAGGCTACCCATACCCACAGCCCCCTGAAACACCCATTGGCAGAAGCCCCACAGGGTGGCACTGCCATCCCCCCACCCATGCCCCAAACTGTGAGTTGCTGGCCGCATATCCAGCTAAAAGCCAGCCCTGGTAGTCTAGTGGCCCCCCAATTGTAAAATAATTAATACACAAATCCCCATTTCCCTGGTAGTCTAGTGGCCCCCCAATTGTAAAATAATACACAGATCCCCATTTCCATGGTAGTCTAGTGGCCCCCCAACCACCCCACCCGGCTGTGCCAGCCCACCAAGCTCCCCCTCACCCATCCCCAGCCAGTGACTGGCACAGCCCACCTCTCACCTCCATGGCCAGTCACCGACTAAGTGCAGTATTAGCGCTGCTGCACAGACATGCTCAGAAGTGCTGGGTGGGCTGGCATGGCTGGTTGGGGGACCACTAGACTACCAGGGAAACTGGGATCTGTGTATTAATTATTGTACAGTTGGGGGGGCAACTAGACTACCAGGGAAACAGGGATCTGTGTATTAATTATTTTACAGTTGGGGGTGCACAAGACTACCAGGGAAATGTAGATCTATTCTTTTATTAAACAGTTTGGGGGGCCACTAGACTACCAGAGTTATGAGGAAGATATTCATTTATGTAACACTGTTCGAGGGGCACTAGACTACCAGGGCACGTAACATGCTGCCTTTGCAGCGGGTGACCCGGGGGTCAGGGCATGGGTGGGGGGGTGCACTTGCGACCTGTGGCAGTGGGTTTCGACATGCTGGCCAGGTACACCCTCTTTGCGGCATACCTAGCTGCATGTCACAAGTTGCAGGTCTTTGTTGTGGAGACCCTGCCTTTCTAGAATAGGGCACAGGGTCATTGTCATGGTTGCGGGTGGCGCAGGTTGCATTCGGCAGCAACTTGTGCCACCTTTCTAGAATCGGGCCTGTTGAGTTTAAATTAGATAGAAAAAAAATTAAGTCAAAATTTTGGTAACATTTGTGGTGGCCAGATTGGCATTTCACTAGAACTTCAGTGGTGGAAGATGAATTTTGCCCAGTCCTAGAGGTCACACAGCTGAGAAAGTGATACAATCTCTTCAAGAAAATGAAATAATCCAATGTGCATTCCAGCTTTCTATACTGACCTGCTTCAATAGCTAGATCTTATGCTGAACAACATTTTCAAACAGTAGCTGAAGCAGGAATTCTCAAACTGGTATGCAAATGTGATTTCATGTCAACTCAAGAAAGGTCATGCAACAGGTAAAATAAACATGGACTTCAGAATGAAGACCTTGAAAATAAAGCACATTAAGTGGCTAGTCAGTAGTTTCAGGAGACTGAAAGAGCAACAACAAGCTATAATTAATAGCTTCAGACAGGCTGGAGTTTTAGAAGCAGACAGTGACTTCCTAAACTCATAGAGTTAATGTGCTTTCTCCAGCTGACAAGTGACAAGTACAAACTGACTTCTCTCATTTTCTCCCATTTTTCTTTTTATTTTATACTTTCACAAAAAAAGAGACATTTTAACCCGTAATACCTTGCATGGTACTGTGCTTTGTGTGTTGCTGTCTGTTCGGTCATTCCAGTCTGCTCACCTGGTTGTCTGCTCTTTCGGTAAGCTTCCATATTGTGACTCTTTAAAACTTAATTTTAAAACTTTAAAACTTATCTTTCATCAAATTCTAATTAAAAAGCATATGCTGGGCTGGCTCAGTCATGCCGAGTGATGGTAGTTCGCTTGGCATGATGACGACCCTGGTTCACACCTCAAACCCAGACATCAGGAGCAGAGACCAGTGGGGAGGGAGTTAAGAGCATTCTTTGGATGCTCCCCTGTTGAGGGGGGGTGTTAGGTACTGGACAGCTTCCTAGGTTGCTCCTAGTGGTAGTTTGCAGTAGGCATTCTTGGCAGCATGAGCCTTGACACGACGCTGAATGCCCCCAGTCTCAGGATGCCACTGAGGCTATACCAGCATCTGAGAGGTGGGTGGATTGGGAGAAAATGAAAAATTGCTGCCCAGCTGATCAGATAATGGTCACCCAGATCCCGTCAAGCTATGAATCCTTGGGTGTAGCCCAGAGAATCGATCCCTCATTGTGCACCTGGTGTGGATTTGTACCCTATCACCCTTCTCATGGGCCCAGGGAAAGGACTTCTCTGGCAAAGGTGTACGTTGGGTCATCTGAGGCATGACATGTAGCAGGTAGATGGTGGTGACAGGGATGATTTGGTGGGTTGGGGTCCATTATCTACTCAAAGGAGTGGCTGGTAAGGGGCATGGGAGGCACGGAAAAGGCATGTGCTAATAAACTTGTATTGTAGAAAAACACAAGGCCACATTCATGGCAAAGAAGATCAGCTCCATAATCCAAAATGACAATTGTTACAAATGGGCATCAAAAATGTTATTTAATCAATCAATTAATCCATCAAACTTTATTTAACCAGGCATGAACACCATTGAGCAAGCTCATTTTCAAGGTGGTCCTGGACATCAAACAAATCACAGGCAGGAATAGGTAGACAAAACAAAACATTGTACATGTGAGAAATCAATCAGGCCAATATATTCAGAGATAACACAGTTAAATGCAATTAAAAGAACAATAGACAGAGAAGGTGAGAAGCTTAGACCCTGGGCACTCACTAGCATATGTAGACCAGTACATTCACTAATATATGTAGACTGGTGGGTATTCTATTATAGGACTTGGGGGAAGGGGTAGAGAGAGGGGTAAATGTGACAGAGGGTGGTAGGGCAGAGGGGTTGGGAGGTGAGAAGAGAGGTTACAAAGTGCTGGGTTACCCCTAGGGGGGGGATGGGGCTGAACATAACTAAGTGTCAGAAGATTTGTGTGGGACACCAGAAACTAAGGGAGCATAGTCACCTAAAACAGTTGCAGGTTTCCTTCAGGTATTCAGCTATTAGTGCTTTGACGGCGAATGGACCAGGGAGGGTTGAGAGCTTTAAAAATCTTTGCATGGTATTCCATAGGGAAGGGAAGGAGAAATTAATTGCAGCCGAGTCATTGAATGTTTTCACTCTGGGTATCTGGAAGCAGAGTATGGAGAAGCATCCCAAACCATACAACCCCTTGGCATGCTCAAAGAAGCTTGAGATGTATGCAGGAAGTTTATCAGACAGTGCTCTTTAGAACCAGAGGAGAGCATTTCTTTTCCTCCTTGTAGAAAGTGAGGACCATCCGATCTCTCAGTACAGCAGGCAATGGTTGGTGAAAGAAGGCAGATTGAGGATGAACCTCAAGGCCTGGTGGTAAAGATTGTCAAGTTTACAGAGCACTGAAGAGGGACAATTGCTGTAGAGGAAGTCAGCATAATCCAATAGGGGCAGGAATGTGGATTGCACTAGCCTCTTTCTAGCTTCTTTGGTGAGAAGATGCTTAATGCAGTAGAATATACCTAAGCATTGTCTTAATTATTTTGTGACCTCATTCAGGTGGCACAGAAAGCTAAGCTTATTGTCCAGCCAGAACCCAAGGTTTTTAATGTCATCCATGGTTTCAAGGGGTTCACCCAATAAGGTTAGGATCTTGAGGTTGCATGTTGGTCCTGAGGCTGCCTCCGGTGAGAGGATCATGGTTTTGGTCTTTTTGGCATTAAGTACGAGCTTATGCTTAATAAGATTATATTGGAGAGAGATAAAGTCTTGCTGTAAGTTCTCATAGGCCATGTCCAAAGAAGAGTTAGAGGTGTAGAAGACAGTATTGTCAGCAAATAAGTGCACATTAGCTGTGAACAGTTGTGAGTCAAGGTTATTGATATAAATTGCAAATAGGATTGGGCCCAAAATGGAGCCTTGGGGGACACCTCATGGTAATGCTTTTAGAGGAGACAATTCTCCTAAGGCTTTTAACTTTTTAAAATCTGTTAGTAAGGCAGCTGGTGAATCATTTAATGGCAGTACTATCGAACCCGATGTTACTTAAAGCATTAAGCACAATGTTGTGATCCACAGTATCAAAAGCCTTACTAAGGTCAAGGAAAAGAGCAAACACATATTTCTTAGAGTCCAAGGCAATTTGACAGTCAATGGTTACTTTAGCAAGGGTAGAGACTGTGCTATGTTTGACTCTAAAGCCCGACTGAGCGGCGTTTAGCAGTTTCCACGAGTCCAGATGCTCCCTGACTTGGGTGTTAATGATTTTGTCCAGTAGTTTTGAAAGAGTGGATAGTATGGAGATTGGCTGATAGTTGTTCATGTTGCTCAGATCCTCAGACTTGAACAAAGGGATGATGTGTGCAGTTTTTCATGACACAGGTAGCACACCCTGCATGAGGGAGGTGTTGAATAAATGGGCAATGGGGCAGTCAGATAGTAATGGCCTAATTTTAGGAAGAAAGGTTTGATATTGTCAGCACTGGCACTCCTTTTTGTATCCAATGACAATAGGAGGTCCTCTACTTGCTTGAAGGTTACAGGATGGAAGCTGAAGGAGGAGGAATAGCTCTGGTTAGTGTTAGTGTTGGAGCAAGGGTCATCAGTGTTATCCCCATGCGGGCTGAGCTTACTGATTGAAAAGGTGTCAAAGGCCAGCCCCGCAGTGGTAAAGTGTTCAATGAGTTGTTCTAATATATCAGCTCTGTCCGTAAAGGTAGTGTCACCAATATTGCTTTCATTTTAGCTATAACAAAGCAGCAAAGCAGGTGCTTCTTATCAGGTGAGACAGGTAAATTGTGTAAGCAAACATCACTGTAAAATTGCAGTACACTGAAAACTTATTTGTCCATCATTGTCCTCATTGCTACCTGTTCCCACAAAGAGGCAAGGGCAGGAAGAAATGGGAAAAGGAACAGAGGAGACAGAGGACCCATTACCAGGTATGGAGATTGCCCAGGAACCAGAATATAAACTGGAGATCATCAACCTAAATAATAATGCTCTTACTGAAGAACAAACTGCTGTAATAAAATAAGGACTGTCTTTTGTTCACTTAAGTACACCAAATATGTTCAACATCAAGGTTGATCTGGTTAAATTCTTTTGAACTCTACAACTGAAAGACTTATTTCCTGATACAACTGTTATTACAACAAATGCTGACAGCATGCATGACAATTCAAACCTGCAGCCTTGATCAACATTTTAAGTACAAATAATTCTACACTACAGACATACAGTATATGAAAATAGTAGAAAAAGTGATTGGTAAAATATTAAAACAGCCATTTAAAAATCATAAACAAAACATCACTAGCAGAGTACTTGATGCATTAAAAGAACTCAAAGATATGACTGATGTTATCATATGGCTGGCTGATAAAGGCAGAGCTGTAGTGATTTGGGGATACATAGAATATGTTCATGAGGCAAATGTACAATTGAGCAATGCAATGTTTTATGCAAGACTAGACATAGACCCCACCCCAAGATTCCAACAACGTATCTCTGCACTTATGACAAAAGCAATAACTATCAGTTGGATCACTCAGCAAGAAGCAGACTACATGACTGGTAAGGAACCATGGAAAGATGCACTATACCTTTTACCAAAAATTCATAAAAAATGCACTCTTACACCTGACAGACCAATTGTGTCACCTGTCGGATCAGCTATGGAGCCGATTTCTGAATTTGTTGATTTCCACATAAAACATTTTCTCTCTGTCCTTCCATGCTACATTCAGGACACCAATCAAATGTAAAGATTTCTTAAATGCTGTCAAATTGACAATAATACCATTTTGGTATGTTTTGATGTTGAGAACCTCTACACAAATAAACTGCATGAGAGTGGTTTAAATGCAATTATGAAGGCTCTCCATGGGAGGTCAAGTAACGTAACTCTGTCATCTGAATTCATCGTAAATTGTTCCCGTCTGGTTCTAGAGTGTAACTTTTTTATTTTTAACAACAAATACTATATTATACCTCAAAAAGGATATTAGCCTGCTGGTCCAGATGAGGGCTACAAAGATGATAATGGGTCAGCAAGGTACAGCATATGAGAGGTTGAGGGCACTGAACATGTACTCCCTGGAGGACAGGAGAGAGAGAGAGGGGACATGATTGGGACCTTCAAGTGCTTGAAAGGGATAAATAAGGTGGATAAGGAGATAGTCTCTTTAAGCTCAGTGATAACCATAACATGAAGGAGGATGGGAGGTTTAGGAGGGAGGTCAAGTAGCACTTCTTCACAGATAGGGTGGTGGACACTTGGAATGCACTGCCAGAAGAGGTCATCTCATTGAAGATAGTGGACAGCTTTAAGTGAGGCTAGGATAGGCATAGGAGAAGGTAAGGATCATGGGTAGGGAGGAGTGGGGAGGGAGACAGGGTCAGTAGCTGAAGCTGTGGACCCTGCAATACAAGCAGAATAGATAGAACAAATCACCTTCTTCTGGTGGCTTCTTCATATGTTCATATGCAAATAAAAGGCACCAGTATGGGCACAGCTTTTGCACCAAACCTTGAAAATGTAAAAATGAGGAGGGGAGAATCAATATATCTTTGACTGACATTTGAATCCGTTTTTTCAATATATCAGTTCCTGGAAACAATATAATGATGACTGTTTTATGATCTGGAATGGCACTGTGGAATAGTTACAAAGTTTTGAGGAATTTAAAAACAATACAAATGGTCATCTGAAACTCACATTGGGAATAGAACAAAGAATGTATTAATTTCCTGAATCCAACACAAAGCTCTACAGGAAAGAAACATTTTGTAATATGATTCTCCAAGCCGACAGCCGTCACTCTGGACCCCTTGTGAAGAATATCCCTGTTGGACCATTTTTAAGAATGCGATGGACATGTACAAGTGATTCAGATTTTGTGAGAACTGTAAAGATCTAGTTAATAAATTCATAGCCAGAAAATGTATTTATTTTAATTTTTTATATATTTATTAGGTCTAGGATTACAATACCTTTGAGCCAGGGCTCTTTTACATAGGTTCCATTTCAGGTTACAATTCAAAACATAAGACATGTAAGTCAGATTACAAATTCAATACATAGGACAAGGTTACAAAAGTGTAAGCTGAACAGAGTTACAAAGCATCTGAGAAACAAAACAAGTTTTGGAGGCAAGGTTACAAGAGGATAGCAGATGAGGTGCAGAAAGGATAGAGGACAAGAGAGAGGAAGAGTATAGGGGCGGAGAGAGATATAGAGGAGGAGTGCAGACAGAGGCATTGTCTTATACATAACATGGGGAAGTGCATGCTAAGGGGTAACCAAGTGTTAATAGGAGAGAGAACTACATAAGGTTAGGGAAATATTCATGGGGTCAGGTAGTGGAGGCAGTCACAGGAGCTAGAGGCAGTGAGAGAAAGGGGGGGCTTGATTTAAATGCACCAAAGGTAGAAGTGGAGACCATTTAGCGATTTAACCATTTAGCCAGCTGGGCACCCTGTAGGCAAAAGATATTTGACCTTGTGAGGTACGACAATGTGGGACCTGCAGGAGCTGTGATTCAGACCCTCTGGTTGAGTGGGGGTTATTGCTAGGGTGCAGTGCACACACTCCAGGGGGTGCAAGGCCCATAGTTATTTTCTTCACCATGGTGCAGGTTAGGTACTTTATCCAATTGGTGAGTTTCAGCCATCCAGTTTGTGCATAGAGGTCGCATATATGTGTGAGGTGGTGGGATCCAGTGAGAAGTCGTCAGGCCTTATTGAGGGAGGTGGATATGTGTCTAACAGCGGTAGTGGGGGCAGAGCCATAGATAAGCCCATAGTCAATAATGGAGACAACAGAGCTCTGAATGGTGATAGTCAGGGCTTCTGGGGTAAGATGTTGCTTATGCCGGAAGAGAAAGCCAAATTGAGTATTTGCTGCTTTGTCTACAGAGTCAATGTGGGCACTGTAAGTTAGATGAGGGTCTAGAGTGATCCCAAGATATTTAAAGGCTTGAACCTCTTCCAGAGTGACTCCAGGAATGGTTTTGATGGATGGGGGTGGAGCTTATGCTTGTTATGAGGGCTGCTGAACATCATAGACTTTGTTTTCTTATTATTAAGGACCAGATTGTGATTTGAGAACCAATTTTCAACAGATGTGAAGCCAAGCTGAAGGTTGTCTTGTAGAGGTTTAGGATCCTTGTGGGAAGCAAGACTTACAGCATCATCTGCAAAGAGGATGATTGTTTCAGACCAAGAATTTAGAAGGGAGTTCAGGAACAAGCTGAACAGTAGGGTGCCCAGAATGGATCCTTGGGGGACACCTGAGCAAACAGGCCTGGTATCAGAGAGGACATCTGCAATTTTTACTTTTTGAGACTGGTTCTCCAAGTAGCTTTTAAACCAGGCAGAGGAGTTGGGAGAGAATTCAGCTTTCAGAAGTTGCATAAGCAGTAGGCAATGATGGACAGTGTCAAACACCTTAGTCAGATTGATGAAGACGGACCCAATTAACTGACCATTGTCCAGTGAGCTTTACAGAATGCCAGAGAATTCCAGTAGGGCAGATGAGGTGCTATGTCCTTTCCTGAAGTCATGTTGTTGCGAGCACAGGATATTGTATTTGTCCATCAAATCTGTGAGCTGATCTGCTGCAGTACACTCAAGGGCTTTGGAGAGGGGTGGCAATATAGAGATCGGATGGTAGTTTACATGAGTGGCCCTGTCACCACTTTTATGGACAGGGGTAACAGTGATAGATTTCCATTTGTCAGGGAACTGGCTGAGCCTAAGTGAGAGGTTGAAAATATATGTCAGTAGCTGTAACACTTCACCAAGGGTGAGGGACAGCAATTTAAGGTCAAGTGTATCACTGCTGGATCTGGATTTGGTGATGGCTTTGGTAATGTATTTGAGGGCATCATGCATCTTGACTGCTTTGAAAATAAAGGCAGGTGGCCAGAGGAGGAGGAGGAGGAGGAGGCATTGGGGGGAGGAAAGGGAGAGTCATAGTCCTTGAAAAAGTCAGAAGGGAGAACACTGCTGAGATCGGTGAATGCAGTGTTGAAGGTATTTGCTATGATTTTAGGGTCAGGCATAGTAGACCCATTTATGTTGAGCAAGGTACAGGAGGTTTTTGGCTGCTTCCCAGTGACCTCTTTAATATTGTTCCAAAATGCCCTCCCATTACCCCAGGTATCCATGAGAGCGTTCTTGAAGTAGGTATATTTCTTTTGCCAGATAGATTTGGTACAGTCATTCCATGCACATTTATAGTTGTGGATGTCAGTTTCTTTACCAGTGGTTCTGGCCAGATCCCAGAGGTGATCTCTAGATTTTAGTTGATGATGTAAGAGATTGGCCAAGAGCCAGGGATAGCAATGGGCTTTGACTTTATGCTTTTTAAAAAGAGCGTAGGAGTCACAGGCTGCATTGAAAGTGCTGATGATGTAATCCAGTGCAGTATTTACATCTGTTGCTTTGTAAATAGGGGACCAGTCTTGGAGGTTGAGACATGTTTTGAGGTGTGACAACTGCCCACATGGTAGGACTCTACTAGCGATGATATTAGGAGGGGGCTTGGGGAAATTGGTTGACCATTCATAGATGACAGGGGAAT
Organism: Neoceratodus forsteri; assembly: GCA_016271365.2. Classification (NCBI taxonomy): domain Eukaryota; kingdom Metazoa; phylum Chordata; order Ceratodontiformes; family Ceratodontidae; genus Neoceratodus; species Neoceratodus forsteri. Next base: position 45,807,403 of record JADMNL010000035.1, read on the forward strand.
GGTTGCTAAGCGAGTCAGGGAGGACTGAGGTATTTGTGATACAAGCTGGGTGGCTGGTAAGAATCCAATCCAGAAGGGTGCTGGTGCCAGATTTGTAGTTTTTCCTGGTCAGAGAGATGACCATCTGGGTGAGATTGGCCAATGAAATGGCATCCTCATGGACCCCTGCATCAGATGCGAGCCAGTTTATATAAAGTCTCCAAGCAGAATCATTTCAGAGTCAGGAGGTTGGGGCCTGGTGAATTCCAAGACAGTGTTAAGGCATTTCCCTTGTTATTTTGGTGGGATATACACTGAGGCAACTGTGAGGGATTTGTTATGGGCACCTAATAAGATTCTGATAGGGAGAATCTGTGCAGCAGTGGCTGGGAGGGGGGTAGAGATGGTGTGTCCCAGTAGTGAATCTTAAAGGTAAATTGCACATCTACCACCTCTTTTGGACTTCTGACCCAGCCTGAAAACATTGTAGCCTGGAAGAGTGATAGCCAGTCGGGGATTTGGGGTGTAAGCCAGGTTTCTACAACTGCCAGGATATCTGGGCTCTGCTGATTGGTAAAGATTTGTACGGCATCCAGCTTGGGGAGTAGACTACAGATGTTGAGAGATGCTATGGAGAGTGCTCCTGAGGGTTTTTCCTGGTACATAGAGCTGGAGGTGATTGGGCCAGGGTTAGGATGGATGTTTCCTGACAGCAGCAGGAGGAGGAGCACAAGTTTCAGGGTGCACCAGCTTAAATTCCTGAGCTTGAGTCTACATGCCTGTTTTTTGCAGGAACTTACGTTAGGTTGGTGGCAATGATCCAAGAGTGATGGCACGTGAGAGAGTTATGAGAGGGTCCAGGTCCTATGTGCAGTGATAGGTAGGGACTGCCATCCATTTGCAGAAGGGAGCACCTCCGGGGGCAAGCTCATGATGGAGAGCACCTGAGTGATGATAGGCAGTGCCAAGCAGGATGATGGGGGGGGGGAGGTGGGAAGCAAGCTCCAGGGAGGAAGAAAAGTGGAAAGAGGGATGAGAGTAAGAGAAGCAGAAACAACAGTGCATGGAGGGATAACATGATGTGACAGTCAGGAGAATTGTATTCTATTGTATTGGGTAAGTGTGCTTATAGCTGGGCCCTCTAGTGGCTACAAAATATAATCTGCTAATGGAAAAGTCAGCACTAAAAAAAAAAAGGCATTTAGGCAGCAGAGGGATGAGCTCCGGGGGATGGTACCAGGAAGCTCAAATCTCCAGGAGCTGAAGCCAGTCGGGGAGAGATGGAGTGCTCAATCTGCCTATAGTACACCAATTTCAGGCACCATCCATCAACTGAGTTCACGGCTAGCAAGCTGGACTGGAGCTGCTTTCCCGAAGCATACCTGGAATATTGTTCTTGAGGGCAGGCTGGGGAGCACCCTGCAGCCGGCTGCATTTAGCACCAGACTGCTAGTGCAGAAGATGGAATCCCCCTCAGGGAATCTTGAAGAGAAAAGAAGAAAAGGGAGAAATCAGCTTATATGTAACAACAGAACAAAGGCTTCAGAGTTTGGGAGGGAGGGTAAGTAAGGAGACAAATGAATTCTGTAACACGGTGAGAAATTAAGAGTGCTAAGTTAGCCAGAGAGGGAAAGAATGACTGTGACAGTGGCTGGTAGAAAGCACCAGCAGCATCACCAATATACAGAGGAAAGGGCAAGTGGGGTTGGGGGGGACAGATGGGAGGAGCAGCAATTCAGTAGTTAGACAAAGCAGTTTTTAACTTCTAACTTTGTTAATACTTAAATAGCAAGGCAGTTGAAACACTCCAGAAATACTATAATTTCCTACTCTTAACGATTCAAAAATGCACTAAATAAGGGAAACTTAGTGTGTGTTTGCCTTTATAACCAGCTAATTATAACAACAAATTATAACTGGGTTTCCCAACAGGAGAAAACACTTCCCAGTTATTATATTCGAGTTTTACATTGTCCCCATGGCTTTATTTTATATAATTGCCATTCTCCTTTATTTTTTGACACAAGCACCCTCTCCCACCCGTACAGAGCAGGCTGCAGCCTGAGCTCTCTAAGGGCTGGAAGTTGAAAGTGCCATCTGGCACTTTTAATTTCCAATCACATCGCAGAAGGGTGGGCTCTTAGGAAAACCCACTGTGTTTATGCCACTAGAACCAATTGGTTATAATGGCAGATTTCAACCAGGTTTTCCTAAGGGAAAAAAAACAATGGAGTTGTGTTGTTATAATGTACTATTTGAAGAATAATTTACTGTTTGTACTATTATAATGTATAATGTTATAATTTTCCTGCAATCCTTGATGTGGTTCTCACCAACTCAGAGATGATAGGAACTGTGAGACTAGTGGAGCCACTGGGGAACAGTGACCATCATTCCATTTGGTTTGAACTGGCCCTTGGGTCCAGAAAACCCCCAGTCAGGAGCTGAAGTCCTTGATTTTAGAAGAGCAGACTACAACAGGATGAAGGAGCTGATTAGGGAAAAGTTAGTTGGGATATACAACATGGGGAGTGGGTAAAAAAAAAGAGTTAACAACAAGATGCGGACACTGAGCTGAAATTGTAGAAACTTGTAACCAAAACAGTGTAGAAGAGCTCAGGCTACACTGTAACAAAAACTCAAACGCTTGGGTATCTGATTCAAAACGACAACTTCATTGTTCAAAATGGAGCTATAACAACTAAAATGCCAAATAAAAATAAACCCTAATGTTTTTAACAGTTGGAAAGACTTAATATGGATATCTAGTACTTAACTTGTTATAAAGAGTTGCAATATGTTGCATAAAGTATATAAAACTATCAGCTGGGGTTTATAAGTTCTTTTCCACTGAGCACATCCTCTCAGTTTTGTTTTTCATTTTATTTTGTGCTTTGGTGCTATATATATATATATATATATATATATATATATATATGTGTTAAATGCAATAACAATGTTGCATCATTCATATCCTTTCCCTTACCTCTTTCCCTTCCCCCCTTTCTTTACTTTCTTTATTCCTTATTCTAGCCACCCCTCGCTTTCTTCTTTTCCAGTTCCCAACCTATTTGTTTGCTCTCCGTTCTCCTTCTCCCTCTCTCTTCTCTGTATTTCACGTTCTGTTTGTTTTTTTTCTATTTATTTTCTTTAAAAAGAAAACCTTGTCCCTTTTTGCCTTTGTATTCCTTCCAATCTATTTTTACATGCATTACTTATCGTGGCTGTCTTTGTATGTAGAGTATAGGAATTGGACCACCCTCCCAGGAGGTCATTAGTATTTTAGTATTTATTATTCCAAAATGATTACAACACTTTAATGCGTGTGCATATGTGTGTGTGTGTGTGTGTGTGTGTGTATATATATATATATATATACTGTATATATATATATAGATATATAGATACATATATATGTGTTATAATATCTTATTCAGGTCATGGTGGTCACATTTGGTGCAGGTACGTGATATTTAACATTTAATGCTATTAAATTATGTGTGTATGTCATCTGAAAATTTTTTATATGGTCCAGTTAAGGAACCTGCTTTTAAATGCACACCTGCTTGTCACTAGTTCACACCTTGAGAAAGTGCATAGGGAGGTACTCGAAAATGTTTAGTGTTTTTGGTTTTGCAACACTATTTTAAACAATAAAGTTGGTGTTTTGAATCAGGTACCTAAGCATTTGGGTTTTTGTTCCAGTGCAGTCTGAACACTTCTATACTGTTTTGATTACAAGTTTCTACAATTGCAGCTCAACATCTACATCTTATTGCTGGCTCTTTTTATTTTTTACCCACTCCCCATGTTGTGTACTCTGACTAGCTTTTCCCTGACTAGCTGCCTCAGCCTGTTGAAGTCCACTCTTCTAAAATCAAGGGTTTCAGCTCCTGATTGACAGTGAGGAGAGCTGGGGGATACTGGGATGCATAGGGAGACGCATCACCAGTAGAAATCAAGAAGTTGTTATCCCTCTGTACAGACAGTAGGTGAGAGCCCATCTGGAGTACTGCATGCAGTTCTGGAGACCCCATCTCCACAAGGACATTGACAGAATGGAGGCTGTCCAGATGAGGGCAACTAAAATGGTGCTGGTTCTGCACCAGAAGACATATGAAGAGAGATTAAAGGAGCTTAATATGTATACCCTCGAGGAGAGGAGGGAGAGTGGGGACATAAACGAAACTTTCAAGTACCTCAAGGGAATCAACAAAGTCCAAGAGGGTAGCTTCTTTCAGAAAATAGATGTACAAGAACAAGGGGGCACAATTTGAAGAGAGAGGGGGGACGGCTCAGAGATAATGTGAAGGAGTATTTTTACCTGGACAGAGTTGTGGATACATGGAACCACCTTCCCGAGGAGGTAGTGGAGTCAAAAACAGTGGGGGAATTCAAGAGTGCATGGGACAGACATAAGGCAATTCTAGTGGGAGGTAGGAGGAAGTAGTCTATTGGTTAACTAGGATCTGCAGCTTATCTATTAGGTAGCGGAAATGGACAGATTGGGTGGGACAAGCAGTCCTTATCTGCTATCAGATCCTATGTTTCTTTCTTTAGGACACAATGGTCAGTACAAATCAAATGGAATCATGGTTGCTGTTCTCCAGTGGCTCCACTATTCTCACATTTCCAGTCATCTCTGAGCTGGTGAAGCACCACATCAGGAACTGCAAGAAAATTATAACATTATGCATTAAAATAGTACAAATAAACTTCAAATATACATTATAACAACCAGACTCCATTGTTTTCTTTCTTATGGAAACCTGGTTATAATTTGCCACTATAATCAACTGGTTATAATGGCACTCACACAGTGGGTTTTCCTAAGAGCCCACCCTCATAAAATGCAACTGGAAAGTAAAAGTGCCAGATGGCACTTTTTCAACTTCCAACCCTAGGAGCCAACTCAGGCTGCAGCCTGCTCTATGTGGGTTAGAGAGGGGGCTTGCATAAAAAAATGGAGCACAGAAATTATATAAAACAAATCCTGGGGGACTGTATAAAACACAAATATAATTACTGGGACGCATTTTCTGTCATAGTGAAACCCAGTTATAATTTGTTGTTATATCCAGCTGGTTATAACAGTGCACACACGCATGGTTTCCCTTGTTGAGTGCACACTCACACTACTTTTCTTCCACACTGCTTGCTGCACATCCTTATTTAGCTCTGTTTCAAGTTCAAGTTTATTGCAGGAAAACTCCATTGAGCAAGCCCATTCACAAGGAGGTCCTGTGACATAAACACTTAAAGTACAAACATAGATAGATAATAACAGTATATACATGAAATGCACGTTACAAGATACAGGCTGGATATACATACAAGGGTACCACATAGGGTGACCGCAGGTGGTAAACATTAATATGACACAGGGAAGTGACTTACACCTGTTTGGTGCAGAGAAAGACACTGGATTTTACCTTCCCTACTTTAGTCCATAGCCAAATCACTTTCTCTCATTTCAAGTCTTTGTGACCACAATAAAAAACAAACAACTTCAAACCACACCACACTGCACCTCGGCCAATCACCCTAACTTTATGCTATCAAAGAGATTCAGAGAGAGCCACAGATAGACAAAGAGAGAGGGAGACAAAAAATGGCAAACCTGAAGCTTGCGCTTACTTTAAAGCAGCAGTGCAATGAAAAATGCTTTTCCCAAAAATCTAGTTTCATCTATGATTAAGAAAAATTTTGGCATACCTGTCAAATGCACTTACTACCGTGCCTTCCATGCTGCACAACATAAGTCTTTTTATATTTTTCAAACCTAACCCTTTCCAGGTCTACAGTGCTATTGGAAAATGGAGCGGACATCTTTTTTTCTTGAGAACAAATTAAATGAAAACATTCATAAAATACTCAAATTTTGGCCAGATTAGAAAAGTGTACCACCAAATAAAACTGGAAAATGCCTATAATCTTTTATAGTAAAAAGAAGGTAGGGTCAAATTGTTTGCCCAGTTTCAATGCACTGCTACTTTAAACAGCAGCACCATCTGCTGGCCACACTGTTCCTTATCATATCCACACTGTGGTGCTGCTGTGTTGGCAAGAAAATGGTCCCCAGCAATTATAAAAAACCATACATGGGCGGTTGCACAAAAAAACTTTAATTTTATACACATCCTCAGGATGTGATGTTATTATAAACCCCTCAAGCTCACTTTCAGTGTTTATGAAGCATCACACCCCTAGTGTGTATACAATTCTTGTTATGCACACTAACCCATGTATTATTTAAGCAATAAGGCATGACAGGGTGTGTGTGTCGTCACTGAGTAACATCACACCTAGGGTGGGTCAAAGCTCGAGGCCACAGGCTGAGTGCTTCCACCACCCTAGATGTGACATTAGTCATGGATGGCGCACACCCTGGAGTGCCTTATTGCAATTATAATATGGCTATAAAAAACCTGACAAGACTTTAATGATTAAGCAATACACATAAGAAACAAATTAGAAGTTATTAACTTTATAAGTAATTTAGACATGAAATAAAGATAAAATAATCCCTTCAAGAGCTTTACTGCATCCCTCCGAGTTGCTTATACTGACTTTTTTTATAGCCAATTTTAATACTTTTAGCTTAGCAATATTTTTTAAACTCCTGCTATTATCTCATTTTTCACTTTGAAGAATTGAACACATTAATATTGACAGTTACATTTAGTCTCCCTAAAGAGATCATTCATGTTGCGACAGACACGTCCATATGATTATTTTCCATGTTTGCTGTGTTGTTTTCTTTTTAACAGGAGTGAAGACTGTCCCAACAACCCCCCTCAAAAAAAGTATGGCAGGGTATGCTTTGTGGTTGGATAGTGGCACACTTCGGGTGTGGCATGAGGCATCGCTGAGTGCCTTCACTTCAACAATCTGAGAAGTGCTGTTACCCCACCACAATGTACACCCTGGAGTGTCTTACTGTACTGTGATTAAAAAATGGGTCCAAGCTGTTTTTGTGTTGGGGGCAAAGAAAAGCACAAATCAAAAAAGAAACATTTTTATGACTTGTTTTAAAATAGCCCTAGCACATCCCTGCACTGACATGTCATCTCAGATTTAAATATTCTGTACAGCAAAATTCATGTATTTTTAATTAGCTCTTAAATCCTGTCATTTCCACCAACTCTGCCCCTTTTATCCATTCTCTCACCTTTCTTTCTTCTTCTTTATAATATTCCCTCCATTTTCTTTGTCTTGTACAATGACACTGAAGTTCAAAACACAAACAGAAAAGTAATTTGCATTAAAATAAGTAAAGCAACAGCCAAAAAATGAAATTTAAACAAAAAAAGTGAAACAATATTTAGAAAAAAACTAAATGCAAACAAAAAAGTGAAACAATATTTAAAAAAATGAAATGAAAACAAAAAGTGAAACAATATTTAAAAGAATGAAATGCAAACAAAAAAGTGAAACAATATTAAAATAAAATGAAATTCAAACACAAAAGTGAAACTATATTTAAATAAATGAAATGCAAACAAAAAAGTGAAACAACATTTAAAAAAATGAAATGCAAACAAAAAAGTGAAACATTTAAAAAAATGAAATGCAAACAGCTGTAGCATAACTGCAACATTAATTCAAACAAAAATGAACACAATGTATAGTAAACCTAAAAAAGTATGCAATCAAAAAATGAGTACAAAATATGAATGCAAACAGGAAAGCAAGTAAAATATAAATCAAATAAAACAAAAATAAAGCAACTACAAAATGTAAGTCTAACTGAACAACAAAAAGATATATAGTACAAACAAACTAGATGAGGCACAAAATAAAACAGTAAAACAACTCAAAAGTGAAAGATACAAGCTAAAAAAAAACAGCTGCACAACAAAAATGGTAAACATGCCAAAAAAAAAGCAGTTGACATCAAGAAAAGATAGCATGCAAAAAAAAAATATAAACAGAAGTTGGTTCCACAATGGAAATGACCTACTCTTACACACCCACAAGGGAGAAAAAAATATAAAGGAAGTTTTTTGCAGAACAGAAATGAGTTTACCAAGGGAGAAGTCAGCAGCCAAATCACTTGGAAACAATGCTGCTGAAATATTTTACACCAGTTTATTTCTGCCCTAATCTCTGTAGATTGTAATCTTTTTGTTGCTTTTTTTGTTACAGGGAGGGAAGGGATATCATGCATTACCTGATTGGTGGCAGAGCCTCCCTATAGTCCCACATACACAGCAGATGGAAATTCTGGGAGGCAGGATTTTTCTTTGTGAACTCCAGGGATACCTCCTCACCCTGCTCAGCCAGCAGCCCACGGAGTTTGAGTGCCATTGAGCTGATGCAGCGTTATGGAATCTCTGCCTTTTCACAAGAGGAAGCACAGCTCAGTTGTTCCTCCTTACAATTGTGGGCCCCTGAAAAGCAACTAATACTGCTGTGACTAAAACGATTGGCCACTAATTTGGACTGTTTTCATATTTTGTCTTCTCCCTGTTACCATCATGGACCTACAAGTTTTCAAGTTACAGCAATTCCAATGACTCTAACAGCAGCTGGAACACATTTACTGTGTGTGTTATAAAGGGCTAATGCTCTTCCTGACAGCCTGTCTTTATTATTCTGAGAAATTCCACTGTAGTGATTTGGAAAGGCAGCTTGCCTAAGAACAAGAGGACAAGGTTCTCAGATTTACACAGCACCATTGTGTCATTAGCTGGACCCATTACCCAACTATACTCTCCAGCTAGATACTATGCCCCATAAACTTCAAAAGCCTTTAGTGTAGTAACAGGAGTTTATAAATGATAATATAAATATAAATTGACAGTCTGTCAAACAAAAAACTACTTGTCAATGACTACCAAGAAATTAAGACCATGCAGCCTGATATGTACAGATGCCAGTAAATTCTCAGTGTGTAATATAACAACTTGATGTACCAAAAATGTCTAAGGAATCTGAATAAGAAATAAAAATTTAATTCTCTCCCCTCTTCCACACTCACAACACACCCCACCCCACATCCCCATATCGTGTGTGTGAGGGAGATAACTAGTTTTAAGGAGATGTATACACACACACACACACACTCCTAATGCACCATCATTCACACCAGTCACTGCAATTGTTACCCAAAGGAATTCAACTTGTCATGAAATTCCAAGTAAAAGGGATCATGTATCCTAATATCTACAGAGTAAAAATGTGACACTATATAGAGGATAATGTATGGGCATCGGTGGTTAATCAGACGTGCTAGCATCGGCGATATTTTGGCAACCTAGGTAACCCCGAGAGCGCAGCTCGAGAGGTCAACCTAGGCTGCTGGCGAGTCACAAGATGCTAGCCAGTGCAGTTGACCACCGATGCCCATACATTGTCTTTATAGTGTATGGGCAAGGTGTGTATCACAGCTCAGAAGTGAACAGATAATTTGCTTACCTTGCAGTAGAAGATTATGGGACGCTGTTTCAGTCACAATAAATGAAAACGCTTAACATTGCGGTAATCATTAACACTTTTTATTTTAAATCAGAGCCAAGCAATTTAAACTGCTATGGAAAGAAAAAAAAAATGGCCAAAAGATGCATGTCAAGGGTCAGTGACTGCCATGTGACTGCTGCTATCCAATAGTTAGTTCAGTAGGTTAAAAGTCACGTGGGTCAAAAGTCACCATTTTGTGCTGTGAAATGGTGGAGATCTTCGGCTGGTTCGGCTCGATTCTTAAGCGGTTCATTGTGATCTGTTGAAAAAAGAAAAGGCAAGTTACACTAATTTTAATTAATAATACTATGGCTTGACTGGATGTACATCTTTACCTTTTACTTTTCACTGTTGGATGAGGAGTCCGAGATAATGGCAATACGCTTCCTCTTCTGTGGGGCATAAAAATGGTTTACATTAACTGTGATGTTGCCTTGCTGCAGAACGGAGTTATGTCCAAACAGATTGAAATTAGTTAGCTCAGACAGAGCAAATCTTTGGTGCTTGTCTGGTATTTTGAGTTTGTTTGGTGCTTGCAAATCTGGCAACACAGCAGAAGCGTTCAATGTGGAAAGTTGCTGGTGGTCTCTGATTGTGTGGCCGCCAAGAATACCAGAATTTCTTTTTTGTTTTGCTTTGGACAAGAAACTGTAGTTGTTAATGGACTGCAGGCTCCTATGACCTGAGACTTGCTGGACCTCTGTGGGGGGGACAGCATTGTCAACTAGTGTCTGTATGGCAGTTTTATGGGTGGAGTGATTCGTTATATGCATCTCCACTGGCAGTCCGGATGAGGTTTTTATTATCTGCATCATGGTACGAATCTTGTTTGCGCCAAGGGTCATTGCTCTAAACCAGATTGATATGCCAGGTTTGAAAAATAGATTAGGTGCCAGGTAGAAGGGGGCATCGACATGTTGCATGGTTTGTGGCCTTTGAGAGGCATACAGTTTGTACTCTTTCACTGGGTCTCTTTGTGGAATTGACAAATTTTCATACATTCGTGACTTTACAGCCCTAATATCTCGAGGATTGTCTCCTGTCTGAGTTTTTGTTTGCCTTTCTGTATATTCTAGGAAGTTGTTGCCATCTGTATCCTTCTGTAGGCTTATGTCTCCCCATCGTAAGGCATATTGCTCTGCTGTTCTAAGGGCGTAGTATAGACCGTTGTTAAAAAATAGCATGTTTAACAGTGCTACCGGGCTATGGAGACCTAATGTGCCACTCTCGTACAATTTGTCAATGTCGGATAGTGAGAGGGCTTCTGCTCTGTTCGGCTTGCTGCCTTTCCCCATTTTCTTTAAGTACTTTTGCTTTGCACTTAAGGTGGCTGTTGTTTCGGGAAGTCACTTTTATTGCCGTGGAATATAAAATGACCGTAGCTGATGGTTTGTAGGTAGCGATCCACACTGCCTAGGATTCCCCTCAGAGTTGATGGCTCATACTCACTGCCATCATTTCTTTTTATTTTATAGATGAAGTCTGCTATGAGGAGGTCAAGATCAGCGACCGGGATGTGACTAATTGAACGAGCTTCCCCCACGTCTGCCAGGTATGATCGAAGCATTCGTATATCGGAATCAGTTTTTTTTTGAGTTTGTCTGTTTTGCTGTGCTTCTATAAAAGACTTTCTGTCCTGGGTCACTGGTTTAGAAAATGTTGCTGCTGCCATGTTTCAGATTACAACTGTTTTTTTTGAATTTTATGATTCCAATAATTGCAGGACTCGAGTCTGTTTTAGTCGCGTGGTAGCCACAGGCCCTTAGAGACAGTCGCGGAGCTGAATTGGTTATATGCCATCGATGTGACATGTGAATGATGGGTTAACAACAGTCACACGTCACATCGAAGGTATAACAACATGAGTAAATGATGATTTTCTTGGATTAACTGCGTTCTACCATACACTATATAACCTTACTCTTATCTGTACAGTAACAGTCCAAGGATTCTGAATAGAACCATGATGAAACAAAGCTTCTACCCTCCCCAGGGTAAGGTAGCTAGAAGTAAATATACAGTATGTGTGTAAGATAGTTGTCAAGTTGTTATATTATACACTAAGAATGTATTGACATCTGTACATATCAGGCTGCACTGTCTTAATTTCTTAGTGGTCCTTGACAAGTAGTTTTTATTTGACACTTATACTGTCAATTTATATTCATATTATCATTTATAAACTTGTGTCACTACACTAAAGGCTTTTGAAGTTTATGGGGCATAATATCTAGCTGTATAGTTGGGTAATGGGTCCAGTTAAGTTTTACATAGCATATGTCTGTAACTACTGATCTTTTTAAGAAAGCTTTGCTGGTTACTCTTTGTATGTTATATATACATAGATGCTTCTTGTAGTCCTTATCTGGTGGTGCTTGTTTTTGATAGACAATTTTAGTACGACTTTAATCTGGGTGGGGGTTGTTTTTAGTAACTGCATTCCTATACACATTGTGACACTCATAATTTGATTTAAGAGCCATCTGCTCAAGCAGTTGTTATCTTATATGTCAATTTAATTTATATGCAGTAGAGTTCTTTGTACATCTTCTGCACTAAGCACCTCTGACCCTGAGATTCTCCCACCTAAAGGTGACATGATAGCGTTAAGCTTCTCTGACATCATCTTGTTTTTTTTAAATGAGTATTTTAAACTGATGGGGATTTTTTCTGTTTTTTTTTCTGCATGATCTAGGTGTTAAAAATATTGTTTTTTCTAAATAACTGTCATCATGACTTGTTGGTCCAAAAGTTAGACCACTTTGTTCTTTTTGTTACATCTGTGTTGGTCCAATAAAATGTATCAAATCATTTGCTTCTGAAACAGTAAACCTGGTCATTAGGTTAGGGAATGAGAGTGAATGCAAGAGCAGCTTTTGCAGTACTGATGCCATTTGCTACTTTGATTCTGTATTGCTTTCAAAGTAGTTGAATTTAGAAATACAAATGGATAATAGCCAGGGAACTATCATATAGTAGGCTAGCGTATAATTCTATAAAGGAGTTCTGGTGACATTATAACCATGAAAGCAAAGTTCAAGTGGTTCTATGTCACCAGAACCCCAAAGTGGATCATTATTTTTTATTTTTTGCTATTATAGAAGGAGTGGTGGGGTGGCCAACATCAGTCCATGGGATGCTGACTCTGTGGGATGCAAACTGCAGAAATGCTATAATGCAGTGCTATAGATCATAAAAAGATCTTGGTGTTGGTGAAGGACTAAGGACCAGCGGTAACAACATAGCATTGTGTTATGCTTCACTATTTGCACTACTTACAGTAGTTAAAACTGTCAACGCATGCATGTGCTATTATGGCTACAGTGTTTCTTTTTTAAGATGGGGGCCTATCTGTGCAACCCCCTTTCTTTTTAGTTATCTGTGCAACCCCCTTTCTTTTTAGTTATCTGTGCAACCCCCTTTCTTTTTAGTTTTAAATGGGGAGGAGGGTTGGTGGTGGAGCATTCCAACTTAAGCAAATTAAGAAAAAGGTAAAATGATCACTTAAATCTGTCACTAACTGTAAGTAGTGCAAATAGTGTAGCACTAAGCTATGCTATTAATGCTGGTCCATAGTCCTCCACTAACAGCAAGATCTTAGCATTATACAGTATAACAGGAAGTAAAGAAAGCCAGTGACTTTAAGTAAAACTGCCCCTCCAGGGTGAGTGACACCACACCGAGTGGCTGTAAGTAAGGAAGCCTTCAGGGGTTAGAGATGCCACACCAACCAGCTATCAATAGAAAAGCCCCTCTGGGGTGAGAGGCACCAGTCTGCTGTGATTGACACCAGTCTAATGTAAGAGAACCATACACAAGTTATTATCATTGACTCTGAAGGGCCCTTCCATGCAATAAATATGAAAATGAATGAAGGGGGCTATTATTTGGCTCAGCTTGATGACTTCTCTGTTTTTGTTCCTGTTGTTTTAAAAGATTCTTGGTAAAAATTAATAATTTAATCAATAATGTATGAGAGGGCTAGGCCTGTGTCATGCTGCGATAACATCTCATCTCAGATGAATTGGCTTGAAGCTGCAGGCCTTAAGCATCCAACACTCGAGAAGTGATGTTATCCTCATGACACACACCCTGGCCTGGAATGCATTATTGCAATTATAAAATGTCTCATTTGTATGCAGAAAAATAAAAAAAAATTACTAAAAAATGTTTTAAATTGATTTTTGAATTTATATTAAGGAAAATTTTCTTATTTTAGTTTTGGCCAGTAGGTGGTGCTGCAGGTGCTCTATTGTTTGGAATGTGTCTTTCTCCCCCCTTCTCTCACTTGATCTCTTCACAGTGCCATTGAGTACGCTGCCCCCACCACCGTATAGTAAACTGTGGGTGAGTTCTGTATTTTGGACCAGGAGAAGCCAGATGGGACCAATCAGTAAGTGGTTTGGGACCAATCAGTAACTGTAGCAGAGAGCAGAGTTAGGCTGCACACTCTGCTGATTATCAGCATATGTGCTCCTAGTGTTTGCTCCGTGTCCCTGTGAAGTCACTCACAAATGACATATGAAACAAAAAGACAAGGCCACCTGATGACCCAGCGGCTAGCGCATCACACTCCTGTGCAAGTGACCTAAGTTTGGGAATGAGTCTGGAGAGCTGGCCAGGGGGCTGGGGGATGGTGCAGCAATGTGGCAGAGATCCTAGCAGGGGGTGGGATGGTGCAGCATTCTGCTGCACTTGCGGCAGGCTAAGGAATTTTCCCTCACAAGGTGCACCATGTGTGTGGAGGCCAGATTTGAGGCTACACATGGTGTCAGGGGAGGTGGGCAGGCTGAGAGAGAAAAAAAAGAGAAAATGGATCCTGCTGGCTGGATAAATTCCACACTCATTGCTGGCCCCACACCATAGGTGCCGGAACCGGGGCGGAAGGGGTGGTAGCCACTCCACTTTTATTTCTGCATGGTAAAAACTAGTATAAAAAAAGTGCCCTTTGACTGGGTCTTGGCTTGTTCATCTAGGTGAAACAAAAAAGAAGCTGGGAGCACACCAAGGCTGTACGTAATGAAAGGATTTTATTTAGCTAATCGCACAAGCATGGCATACTACTGGGCCCATGTGACTGGGTCGATAGGTAGGGGTGTTAGCACAGTAGTCTGCTATGCTTGTGCAATTAGCTAAATAAAACCCTTTCATTATTTTCAGCCTTGGTGCATGCCTAGCTTCTTTTTGTTTCAGTTACATGTTGTGTGTGTCATGTATGACTGACCTTCATACAATGATGTTGTGCTGGGATAACGTCACGGTTGAAGGTGGGTACTAATGACCAATCAGAGGCTAGGATTGTTCTTTCCATTTTATGATCCATATTCTGCCACTGTAACCTACTAAGTCTACACAGAGTTGCAGAATATAAGCAGATTTAGAATTACATTTAGTAGAAGTATTTACTGTATATGTACTGTAAGTCAATTCTATCACACTACCCCGATAAACACCCTTATGCTTGCTGCATACCTGCAGGCACAAATGTGCACGAGCACACACGCACACACAAGTATGTTTCTCCTGCAAATTCCAAGGTCATTGACCAAATAATAGTTTGAGGTAGGGAACATAATACCATTTGTCAGGCCTCCTTAGAAAAGGGGGGAGGGGTCAAGTGTTGCTTATACTGGACCAGGGCACTCATTATATCTGTCAGTGTAAGCAGCAGCAGATTAGTATTTCTAGAACCCATTGGAAGGCTCTCCCTAGAAATTATGAATAGAGCCATCTCTTGCCAGGGTAGGCAGCTGCAGAATAGCTCTGCAATCTGAGGGTGCTATTGAAAGCCTTCCTTAGTCAAAGGATTAAGGTACAGTCTAGGAAGAGTAATGGGAATTGGCATTACCCTGGCTGGGGATATGGCACCTCAGAGAGCCTACATGCCCTCCTGCGGGGATATTGTGCTCCCAATGTCCCCTTACACAACTCTGTTTAAAATGTGGCAATGGTCAGAGCACAGGCTTGTGAACTTGGAGACCCAGGTTTCAGCCATGCCCAAGCCCCTTACTGTGTGAACCTAAGCAAATCTTTATGACACCTAATACTTCAAATGATCCAGTTGTAATTAAGGGTAAAAGCAGGACCCCACTGAAAGCAAAAGCAGAACTATCTGGGGTAAATAAATGATACAAATAATACCTTATTGGCCTTATAAACCGACCTCCATCCTAATCATCCTTTCACCCCTGTTCCCTTCTCATTAGAAGCCTCCTACCCTTGCATCAGTGAAAAGGGTTCAGTTTACAGCAATACTGTCCAAGTCCTGGGAGACATATTTAGAAACTCAAAGAACTGATAACTCTTAGGGGCAGCAGGTTTGTGTGACCCACATCCCCCCCCCCGAGTCCTGTTAGCTACTCCCCAGAAACCCCATTACATGGGGGAAGCAGGAGATGGGGAGCATTCAGCTGGCTGGGCATGCGATAAGAAATACAGCAGGCTGGAGCTGAGAAAGGATGAGTCTGTGCCATTGTCTGGGAGTAGGACTTATGTCAGAGTGTCCAGTTGCAAATCACGCTGTTACATAAGTCTCAGCCACAAACTTCATCAGTCCGTCTCCACCAGTACCTGCCTACTGTCTTCCTTACCTCATGCCTGGCCAGCTACATGCTTCTCATCAAGCTGCTTCTCACACTTAACTGGGCAGACATCTGGGGAGCAGCAAACAGGACTGGAGAAGTGGAGTTACAGTTAATGGGGGGGGCAGACAGCTGTGCCCTGAAAATTAAACCCTGTTGTTGCTTTGTTGTTTTTTTTTTTCAAATATGGTACACAAGACATGGCCAGTTTTGTAGAAAAGCAGTGCCAGGCACAATGCAATGGAGTAATGCTGCAGTATATCACAAAATGCTGCAGTATACTGCAGGGAGCTGTGTAATTCAATTGCAAGTACTCCCTTTTGTCATGCAGTATTTTGTGGTATGTCATTCACTGCAGGTTACTGTGCTGCATCATGGCTGATTCCATTGTATATCAAATTTTTGAAAGCCTGTGAACACACATGCATTTTACCCCTAATTTCAAATGCATGTTAAAGTAAACATTTCTGGTTCCCAGACTCAGGACTCAGTCCACAGATATGAGCTTGATATGCATGAATCGACATGCTTGCAGATTCAGCCACACCATGACCAGATCCACAGCCCCTGGATACCTGGATCCATGCAGACAGAGGATTGCGAGTTGGGGGAGACCATTCAGGGGCAGAGGTAGGCTGGATTCCCAGCATCAGATTAGATGCTTTGGTTGGCATCTATATGGATTCTATGCACCTTGTACAATTCAAAGGCGTCGCCTGTTGTTTGGCGGGGCAGTTTCTTCATTGATCTGCAGGGCTGCTCTTTTCCATCCCACCCCTCATACCTTTGCTGCCATGTGGCTTCCCTCCAGGTATCCTACAGCTGGGCTTCTTCCTGTTTCCCTATGCTGTGTACGGCCTGCTGGCCATTCCTCTCTGCTTCCTTGTGGTGTTTTAGCTCCCAAGTCTTTGTAGCACAGCATACATTGCATCCCATTTAGCTGATTTGGTTACTTTGGCTGTCCCATTGTAACTGGCTACTGGTGCACTTCCCCTATCAGTACTATGTGCTAGATCTACTAGAAAACAGGATTTTTTTGGAGATCCAAATCTGAAACAGAAATGGATCTCTCACTTATTAGTCAGAGCACAGAACCAGGAACATGGAAATTCCAGGTTTGTTTCCTGACACAGTCACTGCATTTCTAAGGAGTAAGTGGCTTGACTTTACTGTGCTTTCGTCCTTGTAGCTGTAAAACTGGGTAGAAGCTAAATGGTGGCCCCAGTGAGCAATATGAGTGCTCCTGTTTGGCCATACTGCTCTGGCAGTCTGCTTCACCGGATGCTACCTGCCAGGGGGTCCTAGTGCCTTCCTAATACTGTATTGTAACATGCTATATCTAAAGTTATCTGGAGTTTTGTTTTGATGCCTGCAGTTAGGCCAGAATGATACAGCCTGGCTGATTGTGTGCTTCTCCCACAGAGACCCCATTACACTGGTGATGCGTGCACTCCACTGGCCACTTATGCAGTGGGACATAATCATCATGATGTGCTTGATAACATTCAAGGCCCTACACGGTTTGGGACCAGACCACTTAAAAGACCTTCTAGCACCCTACCACTCGGCTCACTCACTCTGCTCTTCCTATGCTGGCCTGTTCCCTGTCCCTGCATCTAAGCTTTGGCAATCTAGGGATGAAGCATTCTATGTGGCAGCACCCACTTTATGGAATGCTTTGCCAGAATATATCAGATCTGCCTGCACAATAGAAGTCTTTAAGTCTAATTTAATAGACTTCCTCTTTGCTGAGGCTTTTCCCTGAATTTTAAGTATTGTTAATTATGATCTTCCACGCTGCTTGTTTTAAATGGAGAGCTTATAGTTGCTTTTATTGTAAAGCACCCTGAGACTTTGGGAAAGGTCGCTATAGAAATAAAGTTGCCTTACCTTGTCTTGCCTCCTTACTGGAATCCTATTCTCCCACTAGTTACAAAACTCCTGCTGTTTTACACTGTTCTTAATCCTGTCTGTGCTGTTCAGTCTGCCTTAATCTCATTTTCAGCACAACACTTGAGCAGTACACTGCTCTAGAAATTCCATTACAGCTGGCTAAACTCCATGCTCTGATTTCAGAAGTGCCTCATTTTCAGTTTATTCTGCCTCAGCATAACTGGCCTTATCACAGCTTTCTCTGGGAGTGGCTAGCATGTGTCTACCTTTGTATTCATTTTGTCACCTCATCATTTAAGTTTCATTTAACCTTAGTCTCATACCATGTTCAATCAGTCATGCATCATTCTTTCTCTTACCTGTCTGTATGTCAACAACTGTCAGGCTTTGACATCAGTCATCTGCAACAGTCATACACTTGTACTAGCTCTTGGACGCATGCCAATCATGACTATAGTCATGGCTTCTAGGGTTCCCCTGCCATGTAAGCCAACAGTCTCGCTCTGCTCCCTTTATGTCCACATCTTGAGAGTGGGTACCTCAACTCAGTGGGGTGCTTCTCTTTCTGCCCATTGGGTGAGAATGTCCTGTGCTCTGGGATGAACTTTAGCCATGCAAATCAACTTAGCAGTACCACTTGATGTAGCTGTTAAGACTTCCTACATTGGAGAGTAGGGCCTCTAAGTCCTTGGGGGCTCCTTCTATGCAGACCATTTTGGCAGCATCTTGGAAAGCTGTTCTCTGCATAACCACTTAATCTTCACCTGGTCTCTTTGGACTTCTCTTCCTCTGCCCCTAAAGGTAAAGATCATACAACAACTCAAACACTCTGCTGCATGGGCTCAACTCTGATGCCTTGCCCCTCAAACACTTTTCTTCCTATTTAGGCCCTCCTCAGTTCAGAGGCCAGGTGAGTGTCCTTCATTGGCCATTGCTCTCCATTTTACACCTTGGGCTGTGGTGGGTCCCTTCACAGGGGAGCTCCTTTAGCTGGAAAGATCAGCTTGCAGCTCCCTCCCTCCCTCCCTGTGTTCCTAATAGAGGACTGTAGGGAGACCTCTTCCTCTAAAAATCTTTCCCTGAATTAGGTCTCTACATTACAGTAGCTTTCCCACCATCACTGCTACCATCCACAGCATGGATGGATGGTGTCCAAGGCCTTGGGTCTTGAGGTTTACTCCTAAAAGGTATTTTTTCTATCCTCCACACTAAAGGTCATAATACTAGTTAGTTTCCACAGGAATTAGAGATGGATGGGGGTTTCTCCTTACTCAGAGTCCTAGTCTGGCTATGCCTCTTCTTCTTAGGAAGAATGTGCCTCTCCATGTGTGCTTTAAGGCCTTCATCCCTAAGATGCCTTTAGTCTTGGGGACCTCATCCCTGTGACACCAAAGGGCTGGATTCCTGTCAAAAATGCTTCTTGTGTTCTTATGACACCCTAGCAGGGTGGTAATCCCCATAATGGGGACAGAGAGAGCATAAGCCACAGTACAGAGCTGCACAAGTATCACATACAACTCGGTCTTCAGTCAGTCCTAAACCATGCTCATAGAGTCCGATGACCCTGTGAACATAGAACTGTGGGATATGGCAGTCCTTCAAGATGCCCATCTCAGCTGTAAAGACATTGTTGACAGCAGTTAGTGATGCAGACAAGAGAGGCTGAGGAGGGAATAATTCAGGTAACTCCACTTGCTGGCATGCAGTTAAGTGTCCTGATTGCCAGTGTACTTGAGGCAGAAAAGAAAAAGTGGGAAAAAGCATGGTGTACAGGATATTGCCAATGCACTGGCACTACACTATATAGCCTCCTGTTGCCTCTGCTCCGCTGTGCTCTGAAGAGGACCTTCAACCTTCAAGCAGAATCATGAGGAGGAGGAGGAGGAGGAGGAGGAGAAGGCAAGCTGTGGAGCTGAAAGGAGTTTTGCAGGTAAGTAGTGGCAGTCAGGGGCAGATGGACCAAGGCCAGTGAGGTAATAGTCATCAAATTGGCACAAGCCTCACCAGCCAAATGCCGGTAGAGTTTTGTAAAAATGTCCTTTCACTTTCCCTTCTGGCATGTATTGGAGGCAGTAATATCTGAATAAATACATCAGTTAGAGGAAGTGGAATGTCCACAGAGTTAGAGGGTTTTCCACTTTCTTGCCCTGCTGGTTGCAGGTGCTGTAAAAGTTAATGTTAACCCATGAAATAGGCATACAGTACATGTTTAAAAAAACACTAAAGATGTACAGTAGGCAAGTGATATTGTCCCACAGCTGCAAACTGTTGAGTGGAAACTGGCAAGGGATCAAGAAAGCTGCTCTATGCAGTCAGCAGATCACACAGTGAGGGTCCTGGAGACAAAAAGCTGAGGTTCATTGGATGTCAGGTGGTATTTAGGAGATGGGGAGTGGGGGAAAATAGGCTACTGTGCCTGGGAGGTCACAGGGCTACCAGAAAAAAAATATATATTTGAACACTATCCCAGAAGCAGCCCTCAGGAGAATGGGTCAGTGACAACATCCAGCAGCACTGCCAGGCCCTGTATGGCACAGTTCCAAGCAACTATATTATGCCCTAATAAATACTGTGGACTTGATGCTTTTTAATGTTCTTCACTGTCGTAGTACCCTATGCTGACAGCAAAGTATTTTGACTTGTTTATGGCAAGCAAATAAAAAAGAGTGGGGAAAAGCCTATTCAAAGAGGGATGCCAGACGACATACCTGTAGGTCTCTTTGATAGAGGATACCTGCATTGGCCAAAAGGCACAGGTTTTGCATTTTTTGTTTGCATTCACTTTTTTGTTGTGTTGTGCTTTTCTGTTTGCACTCACTTTTTTGTTATGTTGTGCTTTTTTGTTTGCATTCACTTTTTTGTTGTGCTGTGTGTTTTCAGTTGCCCACAAGATACTGATACTGAGAATTTGGGACCATAACTCATGCCGCTGGAACTGTGACTGGCCGCTGGTATGACTGCTCCCTGATGGTGAAAGACTGCCCACTGACTTCAAGGTCAAGTGTCTGACAGTATAATTATCTATTGCCTCATGGTTTTTTGGGGAGTTTTAAAGATGCTGAGGACATCTGCATTAATATTGGTGACTTCTGAACTGATTTGGGATAAAAGTTCCTGAACTGCTTTGCATGCTACTTAGCAGGAACTGTTGGAATCTGTTTTATGTGGCAAAATGCAGTGGAATAGTTATTTGAGACATCATAGTGAGAGCACCGTGCCCAGTGGTCAGTTAGCATACCCACACATTGGTGAGAGCAATGGTGGGGGGGTCTCAATTTGAACCTTTGTGACTCTGCTGGTGAGCTAGTAACCTCCCACATTGGTGAGATCAACAGTGGGAAGGGTTTCATTTTGAACTACTGTAACTTCATTTAATGGACAGTACCCTTGGACACTGTTCAAAGTCAATTTTAGATTGTTGCTCCTCTGTACCCATTTTTTGTATGATTCTCCTGGTGTAAATTGCTGTTGATTAATTATTGGTTATATTTTACTGGGCTGCTAGGGTGGGAGAGAGTGAATGGGTGGTGGGGTGGGGCTGAGGGATATTGAGACTAGTTTTAATTGTCTGAGTGGGGGAGTGAGTACTGAGTGGGTGTGAGAGTGGGTGGTAGTTTAGTTGTATGCATTAATTGAGCTAATACTTTTAGAAGAAGGGTGTGTGTTAGCTTTGGGCCTCGGAGAGTTTCCTACTACAATTCTGTACTCTGGGGCCTCCAACCCTTTATTGATCCACCTTTGCCTCCTGCTACTATCAGACATTGCACGGAGGCCAGCATTGTGCGAGGCAGAGGCTCAGTTGGCAGGGGAGTGGGATTAGGGAGGGCAAGAGCCATATTGGGGTGATCAGGACCAGGAGGCACCCTGGGGTAAGAAGGGATTTGGATAGAGGCATTACGTGTTTAGTCCCAATCCCCAGAGATTCCGCTTGATTGAATGGACAGGTAGCCATTGGACTGATAGTCTTGGCCAGTCCCCTGTGGGCAGTGCCGTGCAATGCAGGATCAACTGGAAACAAGACTACAATTATAGCAGACTTAGTTTCCTCAGTCAATATTGCTTGCATCATGGAGACTTGACTGGGTACCGATGCTGGCCCAGTTTTGAAGGCATTGGTCCTGACTATGTTTCTGGTGGTGAACAGCCCTAGGAGGCAATGCAGGGTCCGGTGCTGTGGCCATCTGTTTTAGATCCATCCTGAACTTCTATGTCATGTACTCTAACTCTCACCCCATTCTGCTATACTGTACCATGACAGGTTCCTTACAGATGGAATGGGGTGAGCATTAGGGTCCATGACCCTAAGGCACACCCCAACACTTGTTGGTGTGTGGAGAGTGGGGGTGGTGTTGTGATTGTAGGGTTGGGTGGGGGGTCAGGTGGGGCCCAAGACCCTAAGGCACACCTGCCACTTTTGGTGTGTGGAGGGTGGGGTGGTGTTGCATTGGTAGAGTTGGGTGGGGAGTGTGGTGGGACTCATGACCCTAAGTCACACCCCTATGCTTGTCGGTATGTATATGGTGGAGGGGGTGCAGTTTCAATGATAGGGTTTGGTGGGGGAGTGGTATAACAAAATGAATAGGTAAAGACGAACTCCACACATGAAATCTTCAGTTATTCTTTTATTTTTTCATACACCTTATTTGGTTACGTTTCATGGCCTAAGCCACTTCATCAGGCCACAGTGTTATCTCAGAACTAGTAAAACAATATACAAAAGTGTTTAAGTACATGTTATAAACAAACCATATCATTTAAACCACTTTGTAACAACCAAAATACACAATACTAATTATCAGTACTTCATGTTATTTACAGTTCTTAAAGTCCCTTTCCAAAAAATCACTGATGTCCAGAACAGAAAGCCGTACTGCTGCTACAGTTGTTGCTGTAATTCAGTCTATATTTAGTGTCTTTTCTATATGTTGTACTCTTGAAAAAATATGTAAATAATTAGTCTCATGGGTACACCTACATCTTCCTATTCTGTTGTGCTAGTTTCAACAATTCTGTTTCTAATATTTCATTTCTTCTGGGATATCCTTCCCCTTATTAAAACAACAACAAAACGCTATAAAGATAGGTTCACATTTGATACATTCATCAAAATACCCCTGTGGGGTTCGGGGCGGTCGTGTCAACAAACAACACTCTTTCAAACTTGCAAGTTACTCTATTTTGTTTTCTCCACTGTCTTTCAAACAGTCACAGTTCCTTTTAAATAAACAAACAAAACCTTCTATAATTCATTACAGATTGCCCTCCAGAAAGGCAAAGATGACAAAGAGCCCTACAACTTTTCAAAATACCATTTACCTGCAGGGTACAGTCCTCTAGTTTTTTATTACTTCATTCTTTTCAAAATTATCTTTAGGTTCCTGTGTTAACCTCTATAAACATAAACATCACATGTAAACCATCAGTGCTTTCTCTTATAAAGTATGCTCAGTATTTCAAAATCCATTACATTAACGTAAACATTTCAGCAGGAGATAGAGGCAGTGCTTACCCATTTCAAGGGCTATGCAGAGGTGAAGCAGACCTCCACTTAATGGGGTCTGTCTGCTTCTGCATTCACACGGTTTAAATATCTCATTTTGGCATGGGGTGATGATATCAAAATTTTGACACTTTAAGTGCTGCTGCTGCACCTATGCTGGCTGCTACTAGGGGTGATGAACCGCTCTCTGGCACTGAGGAAAGATCCCAGACTAGAACTCATTTAGTGTCGGACTGTTCATCAAGTCAGCAGTTCAACCCCTATCTGTGGTAATTCCACAAATAAATATTTTACTGGTTGTTATTTTATTCATCTTAGATTTAACTTAATTTAATAATTAAATCTGTGAAATCTTTTCACTTTCTTTAATTTTTAAGGAAAATAAAGGATAGTCCACTTGATAAGGAGGATAGCAGACTTATCATCAGATTTTGTCTTTTAGAAGAAGTTAAGACTTTTGCACTTATTTCGTAACAGTATATCTAAATCTTGACAATATACAAAAAATACAAAAGTACACGTGGTTTGGACTCAATGACATACTCTCCAATTACATTCTTCATTAAGTCCAAAACATCTGTGTTTAGAGATGCAGCGAATTTTTAATCCGCTTGCGAAGTGGACGTGAAGTGGGCGCTTCGCGTCCGCGGAGCACAATGCTAAGGGGACACTGCAAAGTGCTCACTTCACATTATTATTATTACCACTTTTCGCATTGCCATTATGCCTTAATGTGAAGTAAGGTGAAGTAAGAAGAAAATAGGCACATCACATGGCTTGCAGTACTGTAAGTCACATGCTTTAGCCAGGCAGGAAGGAAGTGAGTCACAGAAGCAGTTTCACTTTCTCCTTTGCATTTTGTAGAGGAAGAAAGCATTTGTGAGAGGAGAGGAGTTACTGCTTGATTGCCTTTTTGCCACTTCATTGCATTTCAGTTCCAGAACAAAACAAACAGCTTTTTTAAAAGCTATTTCTTTATTTAGTTTCTGTGTTGTATTTGTGTTTTTTTTTTGGTAGTCAATTTTTTTGTATAAGTTTTGTTGTGTGTGTGTGACTGACTGTATGTGTGTGTCCACTGTCTGTGTATGTGTGTTGGCCCATGGATTTCAGGAGGATGGACCTAGGAGAAGGCGAGTCACTGGCCCGTGGGCACAGTAGGAGGGGAGTGTGGACCCATGGGGAGCGGGGCGGTTGTGTCATGTTGGACCACTCCCGACTCCTGGCTGGTGTTGCTTCCCCCATTGAAGCAACAGGAGCAGTAGCAGCAGCAGCAGCAGGTTCTAACATTGCTGAAAAAGGGTGGCAGAATGTGGGTGGCTGTTCTGACTGGTAATTCCTCTATCATGTGACTCACTGTAATGAAATTATGGGTGGTTTTCACAGAAATATATTGCACTCTGTGAGGCAAGAAATATTCCAGTGGGAGTAATGCCCCCACATATTAATTTATGTGCATCACCATAACTATGTAATATGGTGAATCTCTGTAAAGCAGCAGCACAACAATCTGTTCATAACTCTGACCTATATTTTTTAATGCTATGTTGCAACTTCCTTTACTTACATCCTGACTGACTGGAATGATATGAGAATTTACAGTAGTTGAGTCTGCTGTACTACCTTTTTTCGTGTGTGAAAAAATGAAACGAGCATTCCTTTTAAATTGGTGGTGACCAGGTCTTTGTCATTGTTTTCCTCTGCTTTTCTCCATCACATCAAGTAATTGTTATATATTACTTCTGTTGTTAATTAACAGTTATGCATCAGGCAGTGTTTTATGACACCACGGAACAATAGTTATTGAAAAGCAGCTGCAAATAAATACAAACCTGGTCCGAACAATATTGGAAGGTGTGCTCATTTTTTTTCATAAATGGAAAAAGTAGTCAAGTAAGTAAAGCAGACATAAATTGTGAAAATAATCATACCATTCAAGTCACGACTTGGAGGTGACTAGTGGTGGCTGTGGCAATGTAAATTAGCATAAAAAAGTACAGTTCAGAACTGTGAGGACATTCTTGCAATGCTACTTTAATTGTAAAAATGTCAATATGACATCATGAGCTCACAGTAACAATCACAGAACACACAAAAGTAGCACAGAGTCCCCAGATTTTTTCTGCAGGCCCAAAATGCATCCTGCTTCTGTGCAGAAAATTGACAAGTGGTTACCCAGTGAAATGAGACTGTTTCAGCACAAAGTCCCCCAGAATTAATGATGCACTCAGTCATGTGCGCAGTGGTGCAACAGAGTCCCCAGATTTTTTCTGCCATCCCAAAATGCATCCTGCTTCTATGCAGAAAATTGACAAGTGGTTACACAGTGAATTGAGACTGTTTCAGCACATACAAAGTCCTCCAGAATTAATGGCGCACTCAATCATGCGCACAAAAGTGGCACAGAGTCCCCAGATTTTTTCTGCCAGCCCAATATGCATCCTGCTTCTGTGCAGAAAATTGACAAGAGGTTACACAGTGAAATGAGACTGTTTCAGCACATACAAAGTCCTCCAGAATTAATGGTGCACTCAGTCATGCACACAAAAGTGGCACAGAGTCCCAGATTTTTTCTGCAGGCCCAAAATGCATCCTGCTTCTGTGCAGAAAATTGACAAGTGGTTACCCAGTGAAATGAGACTGTTTCAGCACATACAAAGTCCCCCAGAAATAATGGCATATTCAGTCATGTGCGCAGTGGTGGCACAGAGTCCCCAGATTTTTTTCTGCCATCCCAAAATGCATCCTGCTTCTGTGCAGAAAATTGACAGGTGGTTACACAGTGAAATGAGACTGTATCAGCACATACAAAGTCCTCCAGAATTAATGGCATGCAGTGGTGGCACAGAGACTGTTTCAGCACATCCCCCACTATAAAATTATGACTGTGAGCATCGTGTTGCTGGTGCAATGTGTCCTTCGAGACAATTCCAGCAAATGCAATGTGATCATCTCAATTGGATTGAAGGGTGCCCTTTGGCTGTACACTAATAGTAATCTTGGTGAGTGTGTGTGTGTGTATATATATATATATACAGTATATATATATATATATATATATATATATATATATATATATAGATAGATAGATAGATATATGGTTGTGTTGTGTATTTTGTAGGTGAGGAGGGGGACTGACATGGACATGTACTTTTGGTATTGTTCTGCATCACAGGTCACATAGAAACTGTTGGTGTGCACATTTCAGTGCTCCATGAGAATTTTTTGCGCTGAAATTGGAAATGGACAACTCTCAAGGACATGAAGGTAAGTATTTTTTTGTGGGGGGGTGGGGGGAAATCATATTTGCAGGTTTGTCTCTAATGGTTTCTTATTTTGTTACTTCTTCACAGATTTCATCTGCATCCTTCTGGAGTCTGGTTGTCTTAGGATGGTCAAGGTCATCTAATGAAATGACTCCTGCGTGTTGCATGTGTGCCCATGCTCGGGGGAGGAGGTGCCTGATGTTGAAGAACTTTTTTGGATAAGGCCACCTTGGCAGCACAACAAAGCATCTGGAAGGTTCCTAAAAAAAGAAATGAATGACTTCTTACAACTTAATTGTTATGTGTCCCTCCCTGGTTCTCAAACCTCAATCTAAAGTCAAGTTACATTTCAAACCCACATCTTGTCAACTAACACAACCTGTGTGCAATATTTGCTGCAGTCTTTACAAAACAATGAAATGGATGAAATAAAATGTTCATACTTACAAGAATGGATTTCACGTGGATATTACATCGCTTCCTCTCTGTACGGTACAGCTACAGTACCTTTCCCAATGAGTTTAAGCGATGGAGCCTATTTTTGTTACCCTGTAAAAGGAACACAATAAGTGTACCGTATGTGCTTTACAATTGCGGCTCTGAAAACCAACAGAAAACAAAACATACAACTAAAGGAAGTGAAGCAGAATAACAAACATGAGTACATATGCTCATTTTATGGTTAAATATTAAGAAGCTTTGTGTCTCTGGCTGATGGATGTGGTGGTCCAGACAGACTCAGGCACAGTGGTGGAAGTGGCAAACATCAGTTCTGGTGGTGGTGGTATGGGGGCAGACAGAGTCATGGTGGCAGTGGCTATCATCAGTCATGGTGGTGGTGGTCTGGGAGGAAGACAGACTCATGGTGGCAGTGGCTAACATCAGTCCCAGTGGCGGTGGTCTGGGAGGAAGACAGACTCATGGTGGCAGTGGTGGCAGTGGCTAATATCAGTCCTGATGGTGGTGGCCTGGGGAGCAGACAGAGTCATGGTGGCAGTGGCTATCATCAGTCATGGTGGTGGTGGTCTGGGAGGAAGACAGACTCATGGTGGCAGTGGCTAACATCAGTCCCAGTGGTGGTAGTCTGTGGGGCAGACAGACTCATGGTGGCAGTGGTGCCAGTGGCTAACATCAGTCCTGGTGGTGGTGGTCTGGGAGGCAGACAGACTCATGGTGGCAGTGGCTAAAATCTGCCTCAGAGGTGGTGGTCCAGGGGCAGACAGTAATGGTGGCAGTGGCTAACTTCAGTCCCGGTGGTGGTGGTCCGGGGGCAGACAGACACTTGGTGGCTTAAATCAGTACTGCTTTTGGTGGTCCAGGGCAGACAGACTCATGGTGGCACTGGCTGTAATCAGTCCCAGTGATGCTAGTTGAAAGGGCAGACAGACACATGGTGGCAGTGGCTAACACCAGTCCTGGTGGTGGTGATCTGGGAGGAGACTGACTCATGGTGGCAGTGGCTAACATCAGACTCAGTGGTGGTGGTCTAGAGGACAGACAGTAATGGTCACAGTGGCTAACATCAGTCCTTCCTGGTGGTGGTGGTCTGGGGGCAGACAGACTCATGGTGGAAGTGGCTAATATCAGTCCCAGTGGTGGTGGTCTGGGGAGCAGACAGACACATGGTAGCAGTGGCTAACATCAGACCCAATGGTGGTGGTCCAGGGGGAATACAAACACATAGTGGCAGTGGTGGCAGTGGCTAACATCAGTCCCGGTGGTGGTCGGGGGGTCAGACAGTCATGGTGGCAGTGGCTAACATCAGTCCCAGTGGTGGTGGTCCAGGGGGCACACAGACTCATGGTGGCAAAGGCTAATATCAGTACAGGAGGTGGTGGTCCAAGAGGCAGACAGAATCATGGTGGCAGTGGTGGCAGTGGTTAACATCAGTACCGGTGGTGGTCTGGGGGCAGACAGACTCATGGTGGCAGTGGCTAACATCAGATCTGGTGGTGGTGCTCTGGTTGGGACACAGAAACATGGAGGAAGTAGCTAACATCAGTCCTGGTGGTGGTGCTCAGGGGGGCAGACAGTCCTGGTGGTGGTGGCTAAAATCAGTCCCAGTGATGGTGGTCCGGGAGCAGACAGATTCATTGTGGCAGTGGATAACATCAGTCCCGTTGGGGTGATCCGAGGGAAGACACACTCACAGTGGCAGTGGTTAACATCAGTCCCAGTGGTGGTGGTTCGGGGGGCACACAGACTCATGGTGGAAGTGGCTAATATCAGTACAGGAGGTGGTGGTCCAAGGGGAAGACAGAATCATGTTGGCAGTGGTGGCAGTGGTTAACATCAGTCCCGCTGATGGTGGTCTGGGGGCAGAAAGACTCATGGTGGCAGTGGCTAACATCAGTTCTGGTTGTGGTGGTCCGGGTGGGACACAGACAAATGGAGGAAGTAGCTAACATCAGTCCTGGTGGTGGTGCTCCAGGAGCAGACAGACTCATTGTGGCAGTGGATAACATCAGTCCCGGTGGTGGTGGTCCGGGGGCAGACAGACTCATGGTGGTAGTGGCTAATATCAGAACCGGTGGTGGGGGTCCAGGGGCAGACAGACTCATTGTGGCAGTGGATAACATCAGTCCCGGTGGTGGTGGTCCGGGACCAGACAGACTCATTGTGGCAGTGGATAACATCAGTCCTGGTGGTGGTGGTCTGGGGGCAGACAGACTAATGGTGTCAGTGGTGTCAGTGGCTAACATCAGTTCCAGTAGTGGTGTCTGGGGGGGCAGACAGACTCATGGTGGCAGTGGCTAACATCAGTCCTGGTGGTGGTGGTCCAGGGGCAGACAGTAATGGTGGCACTGGCTTACATCAGTCCTGGTGGTGCTGTTCTGGGGAGCAGACAGACTCATGGTGGCAGTGGTGGCAGTGGCTAACATCAGTCCCGGTGGCGGTGGTCTGGGGCAGACAGACTCATGGTGGCAGGGGTGGCAGTAGCAATCATCAGTCCTGGTGGATGTGGTCCATCGGGGGAGACAGACTCATGGTGGAAGTGGCTAACATCAGTCCCAAGGGGGGTGGTCAAGGGGACAGACAATCATGGTGGCAGTGGCTAACATCAGGCCTAGTGGTGGTGGTCCAGGAGGCAGGCAGACAGACTCATTGTGGCAGTGGCTATCATCAGTCCCAGTGGTGGTGGTGCCAGGTGGCAGACATTCTCATTGTGGCAGTGGTGACAGTGGCAAACATCAGTCCCAGTGGTGGTGATCTAGGGCAGACAGCCCTCGTGGCAGTGGCTAACGTCAGTCCCAGTGGTGCTGTTCCTGGTGGCAAAGAGACTCATGGTGGTAGTGGTGGCAGTGGCTAACATCAGTCCCGGTGGTGGTGGTCTGGGGGGCAGACAGTCAGGGTGGCAGTGGCTAGCATCTCTCCAAGTGGTGGTGGTCCTGGGGACAAATAGACTCATGTTGACAATGGCTAACATCAGACCCGGTGGTGGTGGTCCAGGGGGAATACAGACACATAGTGGCAGTGGTGGCAGTGGCTAACATCAGTCCCGGTGGTGGTCGGGGGGGCAGACAGTCATGTTGGCAGTGGCTAACATCAGTCCCAGTGGTGGTGGTCCAGGGGGCTCACAGACTCATGGTGGCAAAGGCTAATATCAGTACAGGAGGTGGTGGTCCAAGGGGCAGACAGAATCATAGTGGCAGAGGTGGTAGTGATTAACATCAGTCCCGCTGGTGGTGGTCTGGGGGGCAGACAGACTCATGGTGGGAGTGGCTAACATCAGTTCTGGTGGTGGTGGTCCAGGTGGGAGACAGACAAATGGAGGAAATAGCTAATGTCAGTCATGGTGGTGGTGCTCTGTGGGGCAGACAGTCATGGTGGCAGTGGCCAACATCAGTCCCAGTGGTGGTGGTCCAGGGGCAGACAGACTCATGGTGGCAGTGGTAAACATCAGTCCTGGAGGTGGTGGTCTGGGGAAGACAGAATAATGTTGGCAGTGGTTGCAGTGGCTAACATCAGTCTGGGTAGTGGTGGTCCAGGTTGGGCAGACAGACTCATCATGGCAGTGGCTAACATCAGTCCTGGTGGTGGTGGTCCAGGGACAGACAGTAATGGTGGCAGTGGCTAACATCCATCCTGGTGATGCTGTTCTGGGGGGCAGGCAGACTCATGGTGGCAGTAGCTAATATCAGTCCCAGTGGTGGTGATCTGGGGGCAGACAGACTCATGGTGGCAGGGGAGGTAG
Organism: Neoceratodus forsteri; assembly: GCA_016271365.2. Lineage (NCBI taxonomy): Eukaryota > Metazoa > Chordata > Ceratodontiformes > Ceratodontidae > Neoceratodus > Neoceratodus forsteri. Next base: position 45,838,276 of record JADMNL010000035.1, read on the forward strand.
TGGCTATCATCAGTCCTGGTCGACGTGGTCTGGGGGAGACAGACTCATGGTGGCAGTGGCTAACATCAGTCCCAGTGGTGGTAGTGCAAAGTGGCAGACGCTCTCATTGTGGCAGTGGTGACAGTGGCAAACATCAGTCCCAGTGGAGGTGATCTGGGGCAGACAGTCCTGGTGGCAGTGGCTAACATCAGTGCTGGTGCTGAAGTTCCTGGTGGCCGAGAGACTCATGGTGGCACTGGTGGCAGTGGCTAAGATCAGTCCCGGTGGTGGTGGTCGGGGGGGCAGACAGTCATGGTGCCAGTTTCTAACATCACTCCTGGTGGTGGTGGTCCTGGTGGAAGACAGACATATGTTGGCAGTAGCTAATATCAGTTCCAGTTTTGCTGGTCCAGGGGGCAGAGAGACACATTGTGGCAGTGGTGGCAGTGGCTAACATCAGTAATGGTGGTGGTGGACTGGGGGCAGACAGTCAAGGTGGCAGTGGCTAACATCAGTCCCAGTGGTGGATGTCCATGGGGCAGACTAATGGTGGCAGTGGCTAACATCAGTCCAGGTGGTGGTGGTCTGGGTGCAGATGCAGTCATGGTGGCAGTGGTGGCAGTGGCTAATATCAGTCCTGGTGGTGGTGGTCTGGAGGGCAGACAGACTCATGGTGGCAGTAGCTAACATCAGTACTGGTGGTAGTTGTCAGGGGGGCAGACAGACTCATCATGGCAGTGTCCAACATCAGTCCTGGTGGTGGAGGTACTGGGGCAGACAGTTATGGTGTCATTGGCAAACATCAGTCCCAGTGGTGGTGGTCCTGGGGGCAGACAGACTCATGGTGGCAGTGGTGGCCATGGCTAACATAAGTCCTTTTGGTGGTGGTCCAGATGGTGCAGACAGACTCATGATGGCAGTGGCTAACATCAGTCCTGGTTATGGTGGTCTGTGGGACAGACAGTTACGGTGGCAGTAGCTAACATCAGTCCCAGTTGTGGTGGTCCTGGGGCAGACAGTCTTGGTGTCAATGGCTAACATCAGGCCTGGTGGTGGTGGTCCAGGGGCCGACAGACTCATGGTGGCAGTGGCTAACATCAGTCCCAGTGGTGGTGATCTGGGGCAGAGAGTCCTGGTGGCAGTGCCTAACATCAGTGCTGGTGCTGCTGTTCCTGGTGGCAGAGAGACTCATGGTGGCACTGGTGGCCAGTGGCTAAGATCAGTCCCAGTGGTGGTGGTCCGGGGGGGCAGACAGTCATGGTGCCAGTTTCTAACATCACTCCCGGTGGTGGTGGTCCTGGGGGAAGACAGACCTATGTTGGCAGTGGCTAATATCAGTTCCAGTTTAGCTGGGTCAGGGGCGAACCAGACACATTGTGGCAGTGGTGGCAGTGGCTAACATCAGTAACGGTGGTGGTGGTCTGGGGCAGACAGTCATGATGGCAGTGGCTAACATCATTCCCGGTGGTGGATGTCCATGAGGCCGACAGACTCATGGTGGCTAACATCAGTCCCAGTTGTGGTGGTCCCGGGGCAGACAGTCATGGTGGCAGTGGCTAACATCAGAAATGGTGGTGGTGGTCCGGGGGCTGTCAGACTCATGGTGGCAGTGGTTAATATCAGTCCCAGTGATGGTGATCCAGGGGGCAGACCCAAATATGGTGGCAGCTGGCAGTGGCTAACATCAGTCCTGGTGGTGATGGTCCAGTGGGCAGACAGTCATAGTACCAGTTTCTAATATCACTTCCGTGGTGGTGGTCCAGGGGAAGACAGACTCGTTGCTGGCAGTAGCAAATCTGGTCCAGTTTTTGTGGTCTGGCGCGACAGACATTGTGGCAGTGTTGGCAGTGGCTAACATCAGCCCTGGTGGTGGTTGTCAGTGGGGCAGACAGACTCATTGTGGCAGTGCCCAACATCAGTGCTGGTGGTGGAGGTCCTGGGTGCAGACAGTAATGGTGTCATTGGCAAAAATCTTTCCTGGTAGTGGTGGTCCTGGGCAGACAGACTCATGGTGGCAGTAGCTAAAATCCGTCCAGTTTTTGTGGTCCAAGGGGCAGACAGACACATTGTGGCAGTGTTGGCAGTGGCTAACATCAGCCCTGGTGGTGGTTGTCAGTTGGGCAGACAGACTCATCCTGGCAGTGCCCAACATCAGTGCTGGTGGTGGAGGTCCTGGGTGCAGACAGTAATGGTGTCATTGGCAAAAATCTTTCCTGGTGGTGGTGGTCCTGGGCAGACAGACTCATGGTGGCAGTGGCTAATATCAAAACCAGTGGTGGTGGTCCGGGGGCAGACAGACTAATGGTGGCAGTGGTGGCAGTGGCTAACATCAGTTCCGGTAGTGGTGTCAGGGGGGCAGACAGACTCATGGTGGCAGTGGCTAACATCAGTCCTGGTGGTGATGGTGGTCCAGGGGCAGACAGACTCATGGTGGCAGGGGTGGCAGTGGCTATCATCAGTCCTGGTGGAGGTGGTCGGTCGGAGAAGACAGACTCATGGTGGAGGTGGCTAATATCAGTACCAAGGGGGGTGGTCCAGGGACAGACAATCATGGTGACAGTGGCTAACATCAGGCCTAGTGGTGGTGGTCCGGGGGCAGGCAGACAGACTCATTGTGGCAGTGGCTATCATCAGTCCCAGTGGTGGTGTTGCAGGGTGGCAGACATTCTCATTGTGGCAGCTGTGACAGTGGCAAACATCAGTCCCGGTGGTGGTGATCTAGGGCATACAGTCCTCGTGGCTGTGGCTAACATCAGTCCGGGTGGTGCTGTTCTTGGTGGCAAAGAGACTCATGGTTGCAGTGGTGGCAGTGGCTAACATCAGTCCCGGTGGTGGTATTCTGGGGCAGACAGTCATGGTGGCCGTGGCTAGCATCTCTCCCAGTGGTGGTGGTCCTGGGGACAAACAGACTCATGTTGACAGTGGCTAACATCAGACCCAGTGGTGGTGATCCAGGGAAAATACAGACACATAGTGGCAGTGGTGGCAGTGGCTAACATCAGTCCCAGTGGTGGGCTGGGGCAGACAGTCATGGTGGCAGTGGCTAACATCAGTCCCAGTGGTGGTGGTCCGGGGCACACAGAGTCATGGTGGCAGTGGCTAATATCAGTACAGGAGGTGGTGGTCCAAGGGGCAGACAGAATCATGGTGGCAGTGGTGGCAGTGATTAAGATCAGTCCCGCTGGTGGTGGTCAAGGGGGCAGACAGACACATGGTGGAAGTGGCTAACATCACTACCAAGGGGGGTGGTCCAGGGGACAGACAATCATGGGGGCAGTGGCTAACATCAGGCCTAGTGGTGGTGATCCGGGGGGCAGGCAGACAGACTCATTGTGGCAGTGGCTATCATTAGTCCCAGTGGTGGTGGTGTGAGGTGGCAGGAATTCTCATTGTGGCAGTGATGACAGTGGCAAACATCAGGCCCAGTGGTGGTGATCTGGGGCAGACAGTCCTGGTGGCAGTGGCTAACATCAGTGCTGGTGCTGCTGTTCCTGGTGGCAGAGAGACTAATGGTGGCACTGGTGGCAGTGGTTAACATCAGTCCCAGTGGTGGTGGTCTCGGGGGCAGACAGTCATGGTGCCAGTATCTAACATCACTCCTGTTGGTGGTGGTCCTGGGGGTAGACAGACCTATGTTGGCAGTGGCTAATATCAGTTCCAGTTTTGCTGGTCCAGGGGGCAGACAGACACATTGTGGCAGTGGTGGCAGTGGCTAACATCAGTAATGGTGGTGGTGGTCTGGGGCAGACAGTCAAGGTGGCAGTGGCTAACATCAGTCCCAGTTGTGGTGGTCCTGGGGCAGACAGTCATGGTGGCAGTGGCTAACATCAGTCCCGGTGGTGGATGTCCATGGGGCAGACAGACTCATGGTGGCAGTGGTGGCCATGGCTAACATCAGTCCTTTTGGTGGTGGTCCAGATGGTGCAGACAGACTCATGGTGGCAGTAGCTAACATCAGTCCCAGTTATGGTGGTCTGTGGAGCAGACAGTTATGGTGGCAGTAGCTAACATCAGTCCCAGTTTTGGTGGTCCCGGGGCAGACAGTCATGGTGACAGTGGCTAACATCAGGCCTGGTGGTGGTGGTCTGGGAGAAGACAGACTCATGGTGGCAGTGGCTAACATCAGTCCTGGTGGTGGTGGTCCAGGGGCAGACAGTAATGGTGACACTGGCTTACATCAGTCCCAGTGGTGCTGTTCCCGGGGGCAGACAGACTCATGTTGGCAGTGGTGGCAGTGGCTAACATCAGTCCTGGTGGTGGTTGTCAGTGGAGCAGACAGACTCATTGTGGCAGTGCCCAACATCAATGCTGGTGGTGGAGGTCCTGGAGGTAGACAGTAATGGTGTCATTGGCAAAAATCTTTCTCAGTGGTGGTGGTCCTGGGCAGACAGTCATTGTGGCCGTGGATAACATCAGTCCTGGTGGTGGTCCGGGGGCAGACAGACTCATGGTGGCAGTGGCTAACATCAGTCCCAGTGGTGGTGGTGCGAGGAGGCAGGCATTCTCATTGTGGCAGTGGTGACAGTGGCAAACATCAGTCCCAGTGGTGGTGATCTGGGGCAGAGACCTGGTGGCAGTGCCTAACAGCAGTGCTAGTGCTGCTGTTCCTGGTGGCAGAGAGACTCATGGTGGCACTGGTGGCAGTGGTTAAGATCAGTCCCAGTGGTGGTGGTCCGGGGGGGGCAGAAAATCATTGTGCCAGTTTCTAACATCACTGCCAGTGGTGGTGGTCCTGGGGGAAGACAGACCTATGTTGGCAGTGGCTAATATCAGTTCCAGTTTTGCTGGTCCAGGGGGCAGACAGACACATTGTGGCAGTGGTGGCAGTGGCTAACATCAGTAACGGTGGTGGTGGTCCAGGGGCAGACAGTCATGGTGGCAGTGGCTAACATCAGTCCTGGTGGTGGATGTCCATGGGGCAGACAGACTCATGGTGGCAGTGGTGGCCATGGCTAACATCAGTCCTTTTGGTAGTGGTCCAGATGATGCGGACAGACTCATGGTGGAAGTGGCTAACATCAGTCCCGGTTATGGTGGTCTGTGGGGCAGACAGTTATGGTGGCAGTAGCTGACATCTGTCCCAGTTGTGGTGGTCCCAGGGCAGACAGTCATGGTGGCAGTGGCTAACATCAGGCCTGGTGGTGGTGGTCCGGGGGCAGACAGTAATGGTGGCACTGGCTTACATCAGTCCCAGTGGTTCTGTTCTGGGAGGCAGACAGACTCATGGTGGCAGAGGTGGAAGTGGCTATCATCAGTCCTGGTGGAGGTGGTCCATTGGGGGATACAGACTCATGGTAGCAGTGGCTAACATCAGTACCAAGGGGGGTGGTCCAGGGGACAGACAGTCATGGTGGCATTGGCTAACATCAGGCCTAGTGGTGGTGGTCCGGGGGCAGGCAGACAGATAGACTCATGGTGGCAGTGGCAAACATCAGTCCCAGTGGTGGTGATCTGGGCAGACAGTCCTGGTGGCAGTGGCTAACATCAGTGCTGGTGCTGCTGTTCCTGGTGGCAGAGAGACTCATGGTGGCACTGGTGGCAGTGGCTAAGATCAGTCCCAGTGGTGGTGGTCTGGGGGGCAGACAGTCATGGTGCCAGTATCTAACATCACTCCCGGTGGTTGTGGTCCTGGGGGTAGACAGACCTATGTTGGCAGTGGCTAATATCAGTTCCAGTTTTGCTGGTCCAGGGTCAGACAGAGACATTGTGGCAGTGGTGGCAGTGGCTAACATCAGTAACGGTGGTGGTGGTCTGGGGCAGACAGTCATGGTGGCAGTGGCTAACATCATTCCCGGTGGTGGATGTCCATGGGGCAGACAGACTCATGGTGGCAGTGGCTAACATCAGTCCCAGTTGTGGTGGTCCCGGGGCAGACAGTCATGGTGGCAGTGGCTAACATCAGAAATGGTGGTGGTGGTCCGGGGCTGTCAGACTCATGGTGGCAATGGTTAATATCAGTCCCAGTGATGGTGATCCAGGGGGAAGACCCAAATATGGTGGCAGCGGTGGCAGTGGCTAACATCAGTCCTGGTGGTGGTGGTCCAGTGGGCAGACAGTCATGGTACCAGTTTCTAATATCACTTCCGGTGGTGGTGGTCCGAGGGGAAGACAGACTCATGTTGGTAGTAGCTAAAATCCGTACCAGTTTTTGTGGTCCAGGGGGCAGACAGACACTTTGTGGCAGTGTTGGCAGTGGCTAACATCAGTCCTGGTGGTGGTTGTCAGTGGGGCAGACAGTAATGGTGTCATTGGCAAAAATCTTTCCCAGTGGTGGTGGTCCTGGGCAGACAGTCATTGTGGCAGTGGATAACATCAGTCCTAGTGGTGATCCAGGTGCAGACAGACTCATGGTGGCAGTGGCTAATATCAGAACCGGTGGTGGTGGTCTGGGGCAGACAGACTAATCGTGGCAGTGGTGTCAGTGGCTAACATCAGTTCCGGTAGTGGTGTCCGGGGGGCAGACAGACTCATGGTGGCAGTGGCTAACATCAGTCCTGGTGGTGATGGTGGTCCAGGGGCAGACAGTAATGGTGGCACTGGCTGACATCAGTCCCAGTGGTGCTGTTCAAGGGGGCAGACAGACTCATGGTGGCAGTGGTGGCAGTGGCTATCATCAGTCCTGGTGGAGGTGGTCCGTCGGGGGAGACAGACTCATGGTGGAAGTGGCTAACATCAGTACCAAGGGGGGTGGTCAAGGGGACAGAAAATCATGTTGGCAGTGGCTAAAATCAGGCCTAGTGGTGGTGGTCCGAGGGGCAGGCAGACAGACTCATTGTGGCAGTGGCTATCATCAGTCCCAGTGGTGGTGGTGCAGGGTGGCAGACATTTTCATTGTGGCAGTGGTGACAGTGGCAAACATCAGTCCCAGTGGTGGTGATCTAGGGCAGACAGTCCTCGTGGCAGTGGCTAACATCAGTCCCGGTGGTGCTGTTCCTGGTGGCAAAGAGACTCAAGGTGGCAGTGGTAGCAGTGGCTAACATCAGTCCCGGTGGTGGTGGTCTGCGGGGCAGACGGTCATAGTGGCAGTGGCTAGCATCTCTCCCAGTGGTGGTGGTCCTGGGGACAAACAGACTCATGTTGACAGTGGCTAACATCAGACCCAGTGGTGGTGGTCCAGGGAAAATACAGACACATAGTGGCAGTGGTGGCAGTGGCTAACATCAGTCCCAGTGGTAGTGGTCCGGGGCACACAGAGTCATAGTGGCAGTGGCTAATATTGGTACAGGAGCTGGTGGTCCAAGGGGCAGACAGAATCATGGTGGCATTGGTGGCAGTGATTAACATCAGTCCCGCTGGTGGTGGTCCGGGGGGGCAGACAGACTCATGGTGGGAGTGGCTAACATCAGTTCTGGTGGTGGTGGTCCGGGTGGGAGACAGACACATGGAGGAAGTAGCTAACGTCAGTCATGGTGGTGGTGCTCTGGGGGCAGACAGTCATGGTGGCAGTGGCTAACATCAGTCCTGGTGGTATTGGTCCAGGGCAGACAGACTCATGGTGGCAGGGGTGGCAGTGGCTATCATCAGTCCTGGTGTAGGTGGTCCATTGTGGGAGACAGACTCATGGTGGAAGTGGCTAACATCAGTACCAAGGGGGGTGGTCCAGGGGACAGACAATCATGGGGACAGTGGCTAACATCAGGCCTAGTGGTCATGGTCCAAGGGGCAGACAGAATCATGGTGGCAGTGGTGGCAGTGATTAACATCAGTCCCAGTGGTGCTGTTCTGGGGGGCAGACAGACTCATGGTGGCAGTGGTGGCAGTGGTTAACATCAATCCCGTTGATGGTGGTCCAGGGCAGACAGACTCATGGTGGCAGGGGTGGCAGCGGCTATCATCAGTCCTGGTGTAGGTGGTCCATTGTGGGAGACAGACTCATGGTGGAAGTGGCTAACATCAGTACCAAGGGGGGGTGGTCCAGGGGACAGACAATCATGGGGACAGTGGCTAACATCAGGCCTAGTGGTCATGGTCCTGGGGGCAGGCAGACAGACTCATTGTGGCAGTGGCTATCATCAGTCCCAGTGGTGGTGGTGCAGGGTGGCAGAAATCTCATTGTGGCAGTGGTGACAATGGCAAACATCAGTCCCAGTGGTGGTGATCTAGGGCAGACAGTCCTCGTGGCCGTGGCTAACATCAGTCCTGGTATTGGTGGTCTGGGGGGCAGACAGTCATGGTGGCAGTGGCTAGCATCTCTCCCAGTGGTGGTGGTCCTGGGGACAAACAGACTCATGTTGACAGTGGCTAACATCAGACCCAGTGGTGGTGGTCCAGGGGGAATACAGACACATAGTGGCAGTGGTGGCAGTGGCTAACATCAGTCCCAGTGGTGGTCCGGGGCAGACAGTCATGGTGGCAGTGGCTAACATCAGTCCCAGTGGTGGTGGTGCAGAGGGGCAGACATTGTCATGGTGCAGTGGTGGCAGTGGCTAACATCAGTCCTGGTGGTGGTGTGTTGCGGCAGACAGTCATGTTGGCAGTGACTAACATCTGATGTTGTGGTGGTGGTCCTGGCAGCAGACAGAAACATAGTGGCAGTGGCTAACATCAGTCAAGGTGGTGGTGGTCCATGGTGCAGACAGTCATGGTGGCAGTGGTTAACATCAGTGCAGGTGGTGGTGGTAAGTGGAAAGACAGTCATGGTGGCAGTGGCTAACATCAGTCCCAGTGGTAGTGGTCTGGGTGGCAGACAGACTCATGGTGGCAGTGGTAGCAGTGGATATCATCAGTCCCAGTGGTGATGGTCCAGGTGGCAGACAGACTCAAGGTGGCAGTGGCTAACATCAGTACTGGTGTGGTGGTGGTCAGGAAGGGAGGGAGACAGACACATGGTGGAAGTAGCTAACATCAGTTCTAGTGGTGGTGGTCCATGTGGCAGACAGTCATGTTGGCAGTGGCTACCATCAGTCCTGGAGAAGGTGGTCCAGAGGGCAGACAGGCTCATGGTGGCAGTGGCTAACATCAGTCCTGGTAGCGGTGGTCCAGGGGCAGACAGTAATGGTGGCAGTGGCTAACATCAGTCCCAGTGGTGCCGTTCCAGGCCGGAGACAGACTCATGGTGGCAGTGGTGGCACTGGTTATCATCAGTCCCAGTGGTGGTGGTCTAGGGGTAGACAGACTCATTGTGGCAGGGCTGGCAGTGGCTAACATCAGTCCTGGTGGAGGTGGTCTGAAGGGGCAGACAGTCATGGTGGCAGTGGCTAACATCACTCCCAGTGGTGGTGATCCTGGGGGCAGACAGACTCATATTGGCAGTGGCTAACATCAGACCTGGTGGTGGTGGTCCACGGGGCATAAGGACACATAGTGGCAGTGGTGTCATTTGCTAACATCTGTCTGGGTGGTGGTCGGGTGGGCAGACAGTCATGGTGGCAGTGGTTAACATCAGTCCAGGTTGTGGTGGTCCGGTGGAAGACAGTTATGGTGGCAGTGGATAAGATCAGTCCCAGCGGTGGTGGACTGGGGGCAGACAGACTCATGGTGACAGTGGTTAATATCAGTACAGGAGGTGGTGGTCCAAGAGGCAGGCAGAATCGTGGTGGTAGTGGTGGCAGTGTTTAACATCAGTCCCGGAGGTGGTGGTTCGGGGGCAGACAGACTCATGGTGGAAGTGACTAACATCAGTCCTGGTTGAGTTGGTCCACGGGGCAGACAGACTTATTGTGGAAGAGGCTAACTTCAGTCTCAGTGGTGGTGGTCCGGGTGGCAGACAGACTCATGGTGGCAGTGGCTAACATCAGTCCTGGTGTTGGTCCAGGGCAGACAGTCATGGTGGCAGTGCCTAACATCAGTCCTGGTGGTGCTGTTCCATTGGGCAGACAGACTCATGGTGGCAGTGGTGACAGTGGCTATTAGTCCCTTTGGTGGTGGTCCTGGGGCAGACAGACTTATGGTGGCAGGGCTGGCAGGGCTGGCAGTGGCTTATGTCTGTCCTGGTGGTGGTGGTCCAGGGGGGGGGAGACAGACTCATGGTGGCAGTGGCTATTGTCTGTCCTGGTGGTGTTACAGGGGACAGACAGTCATGGTGGCAGTGGCTAACATCAGTCCTGGTGGTGGTGGTAAAGGTGGCAGACAGACTCATGGTGGCAGTGGCAAGCTTTAGCCCCAGGCGTGGTGCTCTGGGGCAGATAGTCATTGTGGAAGTGGCTAACATCAGTCCCAGTGGTGCTGTTCTGGGGGACAGAGAAACTCATGGTGGCAGTGGCTAACATCAGTCCCAGTGGTCATGGTCCGGGGGTAGACAGACTCATATTGGCCATGGCTAACATCAGACCTGGTGGTAGGGGTCCATGGGGCATAAGGACACATAGTGGCAGTGGTGGCAGTTGCTAACATCAGTCTGGGTGGTGGTCGGGAGGGCAGACAGTCATGGAGGCAGTGGTTAGCATCTGTCCAGGTGGTGGTGGTCCGGTGGAAGACAGTCATGGTGGCAGTGGCTAACATCAGTCCCAGTGGTGGTGGACCGGGGCAGATAGACTCATGGTGACAGTGGGTAATATCAGTACAGGAGGTGGTGGTCCCAAGGGGCAGACAGAATCATGGTGGTAGTGGTGGCAGTGATTAATATCAGTCTCGGTGGTGGTGGTGGTCCGGGGGCAGACAGACTCATTGTGGCAGAGGCTAACATCAGTCCCAGTGGTGGTGGTCCAAGTGGCAGACAGACTCATTGTGGCAGTGGCAAACATTAGCCCCATGGCTGGTGGTCTGGGGCAGACAGTCATGGTGGCAGTGGCTAACATCAGTCCCAGTGGTGCTGTTTTGGGGGGCAGAGAGACTCATGGTGGCAGTGGCAAACATCGGTCCTGGTGGTGGTGGTCCAGGGGCAGACAGTCATGGTGGCAGTGTTGAACATCAGTTCTGGTGGTCGTGGTCTGGGGGACAGACTCATGGTGGCAGTGGCTAACATTAGTCCTGGTGGTGGTCCGGGGGTAGACAGTCAAGGTGGCCATTGCTAGCATCAGTCCCAGTGGTGGTGGTCAGGGGCAGACAGACTCATGGTGGCACTGGCTAATATCAGTTCTGGTGGTGGTGGTGGTCTGCTGAGCAGACAGACTAATTTTGGCAGAGGCTATCATCAGTCCCAGTGGTGGTGATCCAGAGGGGGCAGCCATACTCATGGTGCAGTTGTGGCAGTGGTTAACATCAGTTCCAGTGGAGGTGGTGGTCTGGGGCAGACAGTCATGGTTTCAGTGGCTAACATCAGTCCCGTTGGTGCTATTCTGGGAGCAGAGGGACTCATGATGGCAGTTGTGGCAGTGGCTAACATTAGTCCAGTTGGGGTGGTCTGAGGCGCAGACAGTCATAGTGGCAGTAGCTAACATCAGTCCCAGTGGTAGTCACCCGGGGCAGACAGACTCATGGTGGCAGTGTCTAAAATCAGTCCCAGTGGTGGTGGTCTGGGGAGCAGACAGACTCATGGTGGCAGTGGCTAACAACAGTCCCAGTGGTGGTGGTGCAGAGGGGCAGGCATACTCATGGTGCAGTAGTGGCAGTGGCTAACATCAGTCCCGATGGTGGTGGTCTGCGGCTGACAGTCATGTTGGCAGTGGCTAACATCAGACATTGTGGTGGTGGTCCTGGGGTCAGACAGAAACATAGTGGCAGTGGCTAACATCAGTCAAGGTGGTGGTGGTCCGTGGGGCAGACAGTCATGGTGGCAGTGGTTAACATCAGTCCAGGTGGTGGTGGTCATCTGGGTGGCAGACAGACTCATGGTGGCAGTGGCTAATATCAGTACAGGAGGTGGTGGTCCAAGGGCAGACAGACTCATAGTGGTAGTGGTTATCATCAGTCCCAGTGGTGGTGGTCGAGGTGGCAGACAGACTCAAGGTGGCAGTGGCTAACATCTGTCCTGGTGTGGTGGTGGTCCAGGAGGGAGACAGACACATGGTGGAAGAAGCTAACATCACTTCTAGTGGTGGTGGTCCGGTGGGGCAGTCATGTTGGCAGTGGCTAACATCAGTCCTGGTGATGGTGGTCCGGGGGGCACAGACTCATCGTGGCAGTGGCTAACATAAGTAACGGTGGTGGAGTCCGTGAGGCAGACAGACTCATGGTAGAAGTCACTAACATCTGACCCAGTGGTGGTGATATGCAGGGCAGGCAGACTCCTGGTGGTAGTGGTGGCAGTGGCTAACATCAGTCCTAGTGGTGGTGGTCAAGGGGGCAGACAGTCATGGTGGCAATGGCGAACATCAGTCTCGGTGGTTCTGGCCTGGTGGGCAGACAGACTCATGGTGGCAGTGGTGCCGGTGGCTAACATCAGTCCCCATGGTGGATGTCCGGGGGGGCAGACGTTCATGGTGGCAGTGGCTAACATGACTCGCAGTGGTGGTTATGCTCAGGACTAAGAGACTCATTTTGGCAGTGGCTAACTTCAGACCTGGTGATGGTGGTCCAGGGGGCATAAGGACACATAGTGGCAGTGGTGTCATTTGCTAACATTAGTCTGGGTGGTGGTCGGGGGGGCAGACAGTCATGGTGGCAGTGGTTAACATCAGTCCAGGCTGTGGTGGTCCAGTGGAAGACAGTCATGGTGGCAGTGGATAAGATCAGTCCCAGTGGTGGTGGACCGGGGGCAGACAGACTCATGGTGACAGTGGCTAAAATCAGTACAGGAGGTGGTGATCCAAGAGGAAGGCAGAAACACGGTGGTAGTGGTGGCAGTGTTTAGTCCAGTGGGGGTGGTACGGGGGGCAGACAGTCATGGAGGCAGTGGCTAACATCAGTCCCAGTGGTGGTGGTCCGTTGCAGACAGACTCATGGTGGCAGTGGCTAAAATCAGTCCCGGTGGTAGTGGTCTTGGGAGCAGACAGACTCATGGTGGCAGTGGCTAACATCAGTCCCAGTGGTGGTGGTGCAGAGGGGATGACATATTCATGGTGCAGTTTTGGCAGTGGCTGACATAAGTCCAGGTGGTGGTGGTCTGCTGCAGACAGTCATGTTGGCAGTGGCTAACATCAGACATTGTGGTGGTGGTCCTTGGGGGCAGACAGAAACAGTGGTAGTGGCTAACATCAGTCAAGGTGGTGGTGGTCCGTGGGGCAGACAGTCATGGTGGAGTAGTTAACATCAGTCCATGTGGTGGTGGTCAAGGGGAAGACAATCATGGTGGCAGTGGCAAACATCAATCCCAGTGGTTGAGGTCCTGGTGGCAGACAGACTCATGGTGGCAGTGGCTAATATCAGTACAGGAGGTGGTGGTCCAAGGGCTGACAGACTCATGGTGGCTGTGGTGGCAGTGGTTATCATCAGTCCTGGTGGTTGTGGTCCAGGTGGCAGACAGAATCAAGGTGGCTGTGGCTAACATCAGTCCTGGTGTGGTGGTGGTCCGGGAGGGAGACAGACACATGGTTGAAGTAGCTAACATCAGTTCTAGTTGTGGTGGTCTGGGGTGCAGACAGCCATCTTGGCAGTGGCTAACATCAGTCCTGGTGGTGGTGGTCCGTGGGGTCAACAGTAATGGTGGTAGTAGCTAACATGAGTCCCAATGGTCGTGGTCCGGGGCAGACAGTCATGGTGGCAGTGGCTAACATCTGAAACAGTGGTGGTGGTCTGGGTAGCAGTCAAACTCATTGTGGCAGTGGTGGCAGCAGCTAACGTCAATCCCGGAGGTGGTGGTCCGGGGAACAGACAGACTCATGGTGGCAGTGGCTAACCTCAGTCCTGGTGGTTGTTGTACGGGGGCAGACAGTCAAGGTGTCAGTGGCAAGCATCAGTCTCATTGGTGGTGGTCTGGGTGGCAGACAGTCATGGTGGCAGTGGCTAACAACAGTCCCCCTGGTGGTGGTCCATGTGGCAGACAGACTCATGATGGCAGTGGCTAACATCAGTCCCGTGGTGGTGGTTGTCCGGGCACAGACAGGCTCATGTTGGCAGTGGCTAACATCAGTCCCAGTGGTGGTGGTCCTGGGGACAGACAGTCATGTTGTCACTGGCTAACAGGAGTCCCGGTGGTGGTAGTCCAGGGGGCAGACAGACTGATTGTGGCAGTGGCTAACATGAGTACTGGTGGTCGTGGTCCATGGGGCAGACAGTCATGGTGGTAGATGCTAACATCAGTCCCATTGGTGGTGGTCTGGGTAGCAGACAGTCATGGTTGCAGTGGCTAACATCAGTCCTGGTGGTAGTTGTCCGTGGGGGCAGACAGTCATGGTGGCAGTGGCTAACATCACTCCCAGTGGTGCTGATCCAGAGGGCAGACAGACTCATGCTGGCAGTGGCTAACATCAGACCTGGTGGTGGTGGTCCAGGGGGACATAGTGACTCATAGTGGCAGTGGTGGCAGTTGCTAATATCAATCTGGGTGGTGGTCGGGGGGGCAGACAATCATGGTGGCAGTCGCTAGCAACAGTCCAGATTTGGGTGGTCCGGTGGAAGACAGTCATGTTGGCAGTGGCTAACATTAGTCCCAGTGGTGGTGGACTGGGGGAAGACAGACTCATGGAGGCAGTGGCTAGAATCAGTCCTGGTGTTGGGCCAGGGGCAGACAGTCATGGAGGCAGTGGCTAACATCAGTCCTGGTGGTGGTGTTCCAGGGCAGACAGACTCATCGTGGCAGTGGTGGCAGTGGCTATTAGTCCCTTTGGTGGTGGTCCTGGGGCAGACAGACTAATGGTGGCATGACTGGCAGTGGCTAACATAAGTCATGGTGGTGGTCCGGGGGGGAGACAGACTCATGGTGGCAGTGGCTAACATTAGTTCTGGTGGTGTTCCAGGGGACAGACAGTCATGGTGGCAGTGGCTAACATCTGTCCTGGTGGTGGTGGTCTGGCAGCCAGACAGACTCATGGTAGCAGTGGCTAATGTCAGTCCCAGTGATGGTGGTGCGGGGGCACACATTCTCATTGTGGCAGTGGTAGCAGTGGCTGACATTAGTCCCGGTGGTGGTGGTCTGGGGCAGACAGTCATGGTTGCAGTGGCTAACAACTGTCCCCCTCTTGGTGGTCCATGGGGCAGACAGACTGATGGTGACAGTGGCTAACATCACTCCCCGTGGTAGTTGTCTGGGCCTAGACAGACTCATTGTGGCAGTGGTGGTAGTGGCAAACATCAATCCCGGAGGTGGTGGTCCGGGGGACAGACAGACTCGTGGTGGCAGTGGCTAACCTGAGTCCTGGTGGTTGTTGTACAGGGGCAGACAGTCAAGATGTCCCTGGCAAACATCAGTCCCATTGGTGGTGGTCTGGGTGGCAGACAGTCTTGGTGTCAGTGACTAACAACAGTCCCCCTGGTGGTGGTGGTCCATGTGGCAGACAGAGTCATGATGGCAGTGGCTAACATCAGTCCCGGTGGTGGTTGTCCGGGCTCAGACAGGCTCATGGTGGCAGTGGCTAACATCAGTCCCAGTGGTGGTAGTCCAGGGGGGAGACAGTCATGATGGTAGTGGCTAACGTCAGTCCCATTGATGGTAGTCTGGGTAGCAGACAGTCATGGTTGCAGTGGCTAACATCAGTCCCGGTGGTTCTGGTCCTGCGGGCAGACATATTCATGGTGGCAGTGGAGGCAGTGGCTAACATCAGACCTGGTGGTGGTGGTCCAGGGGGACATAACGACACATAGTGGTAGTGGTGGCAGTTGCTATCATCAGTCTGGGTGGTGGTCAAGAGGGCAGACAGTCATGGTGGCAGTGGTTATCACCAGTCCAGGTGGTGGTGGGCCGGTGGAAGACAGTCATGTTGGCAGTGGCTAACATCAGTCCCAGTGGTGGTGGACTGGGGGCAGATAGACTCATGGTGACAGTGGCAAATATCAGTACAGGAGCTGGTGGTCCAAGGGGCAGACAGAATCAAGGTGGTAGGGGTGGCAGTGGTTAACATCAGTCCTGGTGGTGGTGGTCTGGGTGGCAGACAGACTCATGGTGGCAGTGGCTAACATCAGTCTTGGACGAGGTGGTCCGGGGACAGGCAGACTAATTTTGGCAGAGGCTAACATCAGTCTCGGTGGTGGTTACTCGGGGCAGACAGACTAATGGTGGCAGTGGTGGCAGTGGCTAACATCATTGCCAGTAGTGGTGATTCGGGGGGGCAGAGAGACTTGTGGTGGCAGTGGTTAACATCAGTCTTGGACGAGGTGGTCCAGGGGGCAGATAGACTCATTGTGGCAGAGGCTAACATCAGTCTCGGTGGTGGTTGTCTGGAGCAGACAGACTAATGGTGGCAGAGGTGGCAGTGGCTAACATCACTGCCAGTAGTGGTGGTTCGGGGGGGCAGACAGACTCACGGTGGCAGTGGCTAGAATCAGTCCTGGTGTTGGTCCAGGGGCAGACAGTCTTGCTGGCTGTGGCTAACATCAGTCCTGGTGGTGCTGTTCCGGGGGCAGACAGACTCATCGTGGCAGTGGTGGCAGTGGCTATCAGTCCCAGTGGGGGTGGTCCAGGGGCAGACAGTCATGGTGGCAGTGGCTAACATCAGTCCTGCTGGTGCTGTTCTGGGGTGGCAGAGAGACTCAAGGTGGCAGTGGAGGAGTGGCAAACATCAGTCCCGGTGGTGGCCTTGGGGGAAGACATACACATGGTGGCAGTGGCAACCATCAGTCCTGGTGGTGGTGTTCCAGGGGACAGACAGTCATGGTGGCAGTGGTGAACATCAGTCCTGGTGGTGGTGGTCTGGGAGGCAGACTCATGGTGGAAGTAGCTAACATCAGTCCTGGTGGTTGTCCTGGGGTTGACAGTCATTGTGGCAGTGACTAACATCAGTCCCAGTGGTGTTGGTCCTGGGGCAGACAGACTAATGGTGGCAGTTGTGACAGTGGCTAACATCATTGCTAGTATTAGTGGTCCATGGGGGCAGACAGTCTTATGGTGGCAGTGGCTAACATCAGTCCTGGTGGTGCTGATCCGGGGGCAGACAGACTCATCGTGGCAGTGGTGGCAGTGGCTATCAGTCCCAGTGGTGGTGGTCCAGGGGCAGACAGTCATGGTGGCAGTGGCTAACATCAGTCCTGCTGGTGCTGTTCTGAGGGCCAGAGAGATTCAAGGTGGCAGTGGTGGAGTGGCAAACATCAGTCCCGGTGGTGGTGGTGGTCCAGGGGCAGACAGTCATGGTGGCAGTTGCTAACATCACTCCCAGTGGTGGTGGCCCTGGGGGAAGACATACACATGGTGGCAGTGGTGGCAGTGGCAACCATCAGACCTGGTGGTGGTGGTCCAGGGGACAGACAGTCATTGTGGCAGTGGTGAACATCAGTCCTGGTGGTGGTGGTCTGGGTGGCAGACTCATGGTGGAAGTAGCTAACATCAGTCCTGGTGGTTGTCATGGTGTTGACAGTCATTGTGGCAGTGGCTAACATCGGTCCCAGTGGTGGTGGTCTGCGGGCAGACAGACTCATGGTATCAGTGGCTAAAATCAGTCTCGGTGGTGGTTGTCTGGGGAGCAGTCAGACTCATGGTGGCAGTGGCTAAATCAGTCCCATTGGTGCTGTTCCAGGGCCAGAGAGACTAATGGTGGCAGTGGCTAACATAAGTCCCGTAGGGGTGGTCTGGGGGGCAGACAGTCATGGTGGCAGTGGCTTACATCTGTCCCAGTGGTGGTGGTCCGGGGGCAGACAGACTCATGGTGGCAGTGGCTAAAATCAGTCCTGGTGGTGGTGGTCTGGGGAGCAGACAGACTCACGGTGGGAGTGGCTAACATCAGTCCCGGTGGTGGTGGTCCAGGTGGCAGACATACTCAAGGTGTCATTGTCTAACATCTTTCCTGTTGCAGAGGTGGTCCGAGAGGGAGGGAGACAGACACATGGTGGAAGTAGCTAACATCAGTTCTAGTGGTGGTGGTACGGGGGCAGACAGTCATGTTGGTAGTGGCTAACATCAGTCCTGGTGGTGGTCCGGGGGGCAGATGGAATAATCGTGGCAATGGCTAACATCAGTCCCAGTGGTGGTGATCTGGGCACAGACAAGATCATGGTTACAGTGGCTAACATCAGTCCCGGTGGTGGTGGTCCTTGGGGTAGACAGTCATGTTGTCAGTGGCGAACAGCAGTCCCGGTGGTGATAGTCCAGGGGACAGACAGACTGATGGTGGCAGTGGCTAACAAAAGTCCTGGTGGTGGAGTTCACGAGGCAGATAGCCTCATGGTAGAAGTCGCTAACATCTGTCCCAGTGGAGGTGATACGGGGGGCAGGAAGACTCCTGGTGGCAGTGGTGGCAGTGGCTAACATCAGTTCTGGTGGTGGTGGTCCAGGGTGCAGACAGTCATGTTGGCAGTGGCTAACATCAGTCCCGTTGGTGGTGGTCTGGGTGCAGACAGTCATGGTGGCAGTGGCGAACATCAGTCCTGGTGGTTTTGGTCCAGTGGGCAGACAGACTCATGGTGGCAGTGGTGGCGGTGGCTAACATCAGTCCCCATGGTGGTTGTCCGGGGGCGCAAACAGTCATGGTGGCAGTGGCTAACATGACTCCCAGTGGTGGTGATCCTCGGGACAGAGAAACTCATGTTGGCAGTGGCTAACATCAGACCTGGTGGTGGTGGTCCATGGGGCATAAGGACACATAGTGACAGTGGTGTCATTTGCTAACATCAGTCTGGGTGGTGTTCGGGGGGCAGACAGTCATGGTGGCAGTGGTTAACATCAGTCCAGGTGGTGGTGGTCCGATCGAAGACAGTCATGGTGGCAGTGGCTAAGATCAGTCCCAGTGGTGGCGGACTGGGGACAGACAGACTCATGGTGACAGTGGCTAATATCAGTACAGGAGGTGGTGGTCCAAGGGGCAGACAGAATTATGGTGGTAGTGGTGGAAGTGGTTAACATCAGTCCCGGTGGTGGTGGTCCGGGGGGCAGACAGACTCATGGTGGAAGTGGCTAACATCAGTCCTGGTTGAGGTGATCCAGGGGACAGACAGACTCATTGTGGCAGAGGCTAACTTCAGTCCCAGTGGTGGTGGTCCGGGTGGCAGACAGACTCATGGTGGCAGTGGCTAACATCAGTCCTGGTCTTGGTGGTCCTGTGGCAGACAGACTAATGGTGGCAGTGGTGGCAGTGGCTAACATCTTTGCTGGTATTAGTGGTCCAGGGGGGCAGACAGACTCATGGTGGCAGTGGCTAACATCAGTCCTGGGGTTGGTCCAGAGACAGACAGTCATGGTGGTAGTGCCTAACATCAATCCTGGTGGTGCTGTTCCGGAGGGCAGACAGACTCATGGTGGCAGTGGTGACAGTAGCTATCAGTCCCTTTGGTGGCAGTTCTGGGGCAGACAGACTTATGGTGGCAGGGCTGGCAATGGCTTATATCTGTCCTGGTGGTGCTGTTCCAGGTGGGAGACAGACTCATGGTGGCAGTGGCTATCATCAGTCCTGGAGGTGGTGGTCTGGGGGCCAGACAGACTCATGCTGTCAGTGGCTAACATCAGTCCCAGTGGTGGCGCTGTGGGGGCGGCACACATTCTCATTGCGGCAGTGGTAGCAGTGGCTAACATTAGTCCTGGTGGTGGTGGTCCAGGGGCAGACAGTCATGGTTTCAGTGGCTAACATCAGTCCCAGTGGTGCTGTTCTGGGGGCAGAGAGACTCATGGTGGCAGTGGTGGCACTGGCAAACATCAGTCCCAGTGGTGGTGGTCCAGGGGCAGACAGTCATGGTGGCAGTGGTGAACATCTGTCTTGGTGGTCATGGTCAGGGAGCAGACTCATGGTGGCAGTGGCTAACATCAGTCCTGGTGGTGGTCGGGGGGTAGGCAGTCAAGGTGGCAGTGGCTAACATCAGTGTCAGTGGTGGTGGTCCAGGGTCAGACAGACTCATGGTGGCAGTGGCTAACATCAGTCCCGGTGGTGGTGGTGGTCTGGGGAGTAGACAGACTCATGGTGGCAGTGGCTAACATCAGTCCCAGTGGTGGTGGTACAGGGGGCAGACATACTCATGGTGCAGTTGTGGCAGTGGCTAACATCAGTTCCAGTGGTGAGTGGTGGTCTGGGACAGACAGTCATGGTGGCAGTGGCTAACATCAGTCCCATTGGTGCTGTTCTAGGGAGCAGAGAGACCCATGGTGGCAGAGGTGGAAGTTCCTAACATTAGTCGAGTGGGGGTAGTCCGGGGGCAGACAGTTATGGTGGCAGTGGCTAAAATCAATCCCGGTGGTGGTGGTCTTGGGAGCAGACAGACTCATGGTGGCAGTGGCTAACATCAGTCCCAGTGGTGGTGGTGCAGAGGTGATGACATACTCATGGTGCAGTGGTGGCAGTGGCTGACATCAGTCCAGGTGGTGGTGGTCTGCAGCAGACAGTCATGTTGGCAGTGGCTAACATCAGACATTGTGGTGGTGATCCTTGGGGGCAGACAGAAACATAGTGGTAGTGGCTAACATCAGTCAAGGTGGTGGTGGTCAGTGGGGAAGACAGTCATGGTGGAAGTAGTTAACATCAGTCCAGGTGATGGTGGTCCAGGGGAAGACAGTCATGGTGGCAGTGGCAAACATCAATCCCAGTGGTAGTGGTCCGGGTGGCAGACAGACTCATGGTGGCAGTGGCTAATATCAGTGTAGGAGGTGGTGGTCCAAGGGCTGACAGACTCATGGTGGCTGTGGTGGCAGTGGTTATCATCAGTCCCGGTGGTAGTGGTCCAGGTAGCAGACAGACTCAAGGTGGCTGTGGCTAACATCAGTCCTGGTGTGGTGGTGGTCCGGGAGGGAGACAGACACATGGTTGAAGTAGCTAACATCAGTTCTAGTAGTGGTGGTCCAGGGTGCAGACAGTCATCTTGTCAGTGGCTAATATCAGTCCTGGTGGTGGTGGTGGTCCATGGGCCAACAGTAATGGTGGTAGTAGCTAACATCAGTCCCTATGGTCATGGTCTGGGGCAGACAGTCATGGTGGCAGTGGCTAACATCTGAAATAGTGGTGGTGGTCCGGGTAGAAGTCAGACTCATTGTGGCAGTGGTGGTAGTGGCTAACATCAATCCTGGAGGTGGTGGACCGGGGAACAGACAGACTCATTTTGGCAGTGGCTAACCTCAGTCCGGGTGGTTGTTGTACTGGGGCAGACAGTCAAGGTGTCAGTGGCAGGCATCAGTCTCGTTGGTGGTGGCCTGGGTGGCAGACAGACTCATGATGGCAGTGGCGAACATCAGTCCCGGTGGTGGTGGTCCTGGGGACAGACAGTCATGTTGTCACTGGTTAACAGGAGTCCCGGTGGTGGTAGTCCAGGGGGCAGACAGACTGATGGTGGCAGTGGCTAACATGAGTACTGGTGGTGGTGGTCCAGGGGGCAGACAGTCATGGTGGTAGTTGCTAACATCAGTCCCATTGGTGGTGGTCTGGGTAGCAGACAGTCATGGTTGCAGTGGCTAACATCAGTCCTGGTGGTAGTTGTCCTTGGGGGCAGACAGTCATGGTGGCAGTGGCTAAAATCACTCCCAGTGGTGGTGATTCTGAGGGCAGACAGACTCATGCTGGCAGTGGCTAACATCAGACCTGGTTGTGGTGGTCCAGGGGGACATAAGGACTCAAAGTGGCAGTGGTGGCAGTTGCTAACATCAGTCTGGGTGGTGGTCGGGGGCAGACAATCATGGTGGCAGTCGTTAACATCAGTCCAGGTTGGGGTGGTCCGGTGGAAGACAGTCATGTTGGCAGTGGCTAACATTAGTTCCAGTGGTGGTGGACTGGGGGCAGACAGACTCATGGTGGCAGTGGCTAGAATCAGTTCTGGTGTTGGGCCAGGGGCAGACAGTAATGGAGGTAGTGGCTAACATCAGGCCTGGTGGTGATGTTCCAGTGGCAGACAGACTCCTCGTGGCAGTGGTGGCAGAGGCTATTAGTCCCTTTGTTGGTGGTCCTGGGGCAGACAGACTAATGGTGGCATGGCTGGCAGTGGCTAACATCAGTCATGGTGGTGGTGGTCCGGGGGGAGATAGACTCATGGTGACAGTGGCTAACATCAGTTCTGTTGGTGTTCCAGGGGACAGACAGTCATGGTGGCAGTGGCTAACATCTGTCCTGGTGGTGGTGGTGGTCTGGCCGCCAGACAGACTCATGGTGGCAGTGGCTAACGTCAGTCTCAGTGGTGGTGGTGCGGGGGGGCACATATTCTCATTGTGGCAGTGGTAGCAGTGGCTGACATTAGTCCCAGTGGTGGTGGTCTGGGGCAGACAGTCATGGCTGCAGTGGCTAACAACTGTCCCCCTCTTGGTGGTCCGTGGGGCAGACAGACTGATGGTGACAGTGGCTAACATCACTCCCCGTGGTAGTTGTCCGGGCCTAGACAGACTCATTGTGGCAGTGGTGGCAGTGGCTAACATCAGTCCTGGGGTTGGTCCAGAGACAGACAGTCATGGTGGTAGTGCCTAACATCAGTCCTGGTGGTGCTGTTCCAGAGGGCAGACAGACTCATGGTGGCAGTGGTGACAGTGGCTATCAGTCCCTTTGGTGGCGGTTCTGGGGCAGATAGACTTATGGTGGCAGGGCTGGCAATGGCTTATGTCTGTCCTGGTGTTGCTGTTCCAGGGGGGAGACAGACTCATGGTGGCAGTGTCTATCATCAGTCCCGGTGGTGTTCCAGGGGACAGACAGTCATGGTGGCAGTGGTGAACGTCAGTCCTGGTGGTCATGGTCAGGTGGGCAGACTCATGGTGGCAGTGGCTAACATCAGTCCTGGTGTTGGTCGGGGGGTAGACAGTCAACGTGGCAGTGGCTAACATCAGTGTCAGTGGTGGTGGAGGTCCGGGGTCAGACAGACTCATGGTGGCAGTGGCTATCATCAGTCCCAGTGGTGGTGGTCCAGGGAGCAGACATACTCATGGTGCAGTTGTGGCAGTGGCTGACATCAGTCCAGGTGGTGGTGGTCTGCAGCAGACAGTCATGTTGGCAATGGCTAACATCAGACATTGTGGTGGTGGTCCTTGGGGGCAGACAGAAACATAGTGGTAGTGGCTAACATCAGTCAAGGTGGTGGTGGTCCGTGGGGCAGATAGTCATGGTGGAAGTAGTTAACATCAGTCCAGGTGGTGGTGGTGGTCCAGGGGAAGACAGTCATGGTGGCAGTGGCAAACATCAATCCTAGTGGTAGTGGTCCAGGTGGCAGACAGACTCATGGTGGCAGTGGCTAATATCAGTACAGGAGGTGGTGGTCAAAGGGCTGACAGACTCATGGTGGTTGTGGTGGCAGTGGTTATCATCAGTCCCGGTGGTAGTGGTCCTGGTGGCAGACAGACTCAAGGTGGCTGTGGCTAACATCATTCCTGGTGTGGTGGTGGTCCGGGAGGGAGACAGACACATGGTTGAAATAGCTAACATCAGTTCTAGTAGTGGTGGTCCGGGGTGCAGACAGTCATCTTGGCAGTGGCTAACATCAGTCCTGGTGGTGGTGGTGGTCCGTGGGGCCAACAGTAATGGTGGTAGTAGCTAACATGAGTCCCAATGGTCGTGGTCCGGGGCAGACAGTCATGGTGGCAGTGGCTAACATCTGAAATGGTGGTGGTGGCCTGGGTAGCAGTCAGACTCATTGTGGCAGTGGTGGCAGTGGCTAACATCAATCCCGGAGGTGGTGGTCCAGGGAACAGACAGACTCATGGTGGCAGTGGCTAACCTCAGTCCTGGTGGTTGTTGTACGGGGGCAGACAGTCAAGGTGTCAGTGGCAAGCATCAGTCTCACTGGTGGTGGTCTGGGTGGCAGACAGTCATGGTGGCAGTGGCTAACAACAGTCCCCCTGGTGGTGGTCCATGTGGCAGACAGACTCATGATGGCAGTGGCTAACATCAGTCCCAGTGGTGGTGGTTGTCCGGGCACAGACAGGCTCATGTTGGCAGTGGCTAACATCAGTCCCAGTGGTGGTGGTCCTGGGGACAGACAGTCATGTTGTCACTGGCTAACAGGAGTCCCGGTGGTGGTAGTCCAGGGGGCAGACTGACTGATGGTGGCAGTGGCTAACATGAGTACTGGTGGTGGTGGTCCATGGGGCAGACAGTCATGGTGGTAGTTGCTAACATCAGTCCCATTGGTGGTGGTCTGGGTAGCAGACAGTCATGGTTGCAGTGGCTAACATCAGTCCTGGTGGTGGCTGTCCGTGGGGGCAGACAGTCATGCTGGCAGTGGCTAACATCAGACCTGGTGGTGGTGGTCAAAGGGGACATAATGACTCATAGTGGCAGTGGTGGCAGTTGCTAACATCAGTCTGGGTGGTGGTCGGGTGGGACAGACAATCATGGTGACAGTCGTTAACATCAGTCCAGGTTGGGGTGGTCCGGTGGAAGGCAGTCATGTTGGCAGTGGCTAACATTAGTCCCAGTGGTGGTGGACTGGGGGCAGACAGACTTATGGTGGCAGTGGCTAGAATCAGTCCTGGTGTTGGGCCAGGGGCAGACAGTCATGGAGTCAGTGGCTAACATCAGTCCTGGTGGTGGTGTTCCGGGGCAGACAGACTCATCGTGGCAGTGGTGGCAGTGGCTATTAGTCCCTTTGGTGGTGGTCCTGGGACAGACAGACTAATGGTGGCATGACTGGCAGTGGCTAACATAAGTCATGGTGGTGGTGGTCAAGGGGGGAGACAAACTCATGGTGGCAGTGGCTAACATCAGTTCTGGTGGTGTTCCAGGGGTCAGACAGTCATAGTGGCAGTGGCTAACATCTGTCCTGGTGGTGGTGGTCTGGCAGCCAGACAGACTCATGGTGGCAGTGGCTAATGTCAGTCCCAGTGGTGGTGGTGCGGGGGGCACACATTCTCATTGTGGCAGTGGTAGAAGTAGCTGACATTAGTCCTGGTGGTGGTGGTCTGGGGCAGACAGTCATGGTTGCAGTGGCAAACAACTGTCCCCCTCTTGGTGGTCCATGGGGCAGACAGACTGATGGTGACAGTGGCTAACATCTCTCCCCATGGTAGTTGTCTGGGCCAAGACAGACTCATTGTGGCAGTGGTGGTAGTGGCAAACATCAATCCGGAGGTGGTGGTCCAGGGGACAGACAGACTCATAGTGGCAGTGGCTAACCTGAGTCCTGGTGGTTGTTGTACAGGGGCAGACAGTCAAGATGTCAGTGGCAAACATCAGTCCCACTGGTGGTGGTCTGGGTGGCAGACAGTCTTAGTGGCAGTGACTAACAAGAGTCCCTCTGGTGGTGGTCCATGTGGCAGACAGATTCATGATGGCAGTGGCTAACATCAGTCCCGGTGGTGGTTGTCCGGGCACAGACAGGCTCATGGTGGCAGTGGCTAACATCAGTCCCAGTGGTGGTGGTCCTGGGGGAAGACAGTCATGTTGTCAGTGGCTAATAGCAGTCTCAGTGGTGGTAGTCCATGGGGAAGACAGACTGATGGTGGCAGTGGCTAACATAAGTCCCAGTGGAGAAGTCAGCAGGGCAGACTCATGGTGGCAGTGGTGGCAGTGGCTAACATCAGTCCCAGTAGTGGTGATATATGGGGCAGGCAGACTACTGGTGGCAGTGGCTAACATCAAGTATTATTGGTGGTGGTCCAGGGGGCAGACAGTCATGATGGTAGTGGCTAACATCAGTCCCATTGGTGGTAGTCTGGGTAGCAGACAGTCATGGTTGCAGTGGCTAACATCAGTCCCGGTGGTTCTGGTCCAGCGGGCAGACATATTCATGGTGGCATTGGAGGCGGTGGCTAACATCAGTCCCCATGGTAGTAGTCCAGGGGGCAGATGGTCATGCTGGCTGTGGCTAACATCAGACCTGGTGATGCTGGTCCAGGGGGACATAATGACACATAGTGGCAGTCGTGGCAGTTGCTATTATCATCAGTCTGGGTGGTGGTCGAGGGGGCAGACAGTCATGGTGGCAGTGGTTATCATCAGTCCAGGTGGTGGTGGGCCGGTGGAAGACAGTCATGTTGGCAGTGGCTAACATCAGTCCCAGTGGTGGTGGACTGGGGGCAGATAGACTCATGGTGACAGTGGCAAATATCCGTACAGGAGCTGGTGGTCCAAGGGGCAGACAGAATCAAGGTGGTAGGGGTGGCAGTGGTTCACATCAGTCCTGGTGGTGGTGGTCTGGGGGGGCAGACAGACTCATGGTGTCAGTGGTTAACATCAGTCTTGGACGAGGTGGTCCAGTGGGCAGGCAGACTCATTGTGGCAGAGGCTACATCATTGCCAGTAGTGGTGGTTCGGGGGGGCAGACAGACTCATTGTGGCAGTGGTTAACATCAGTCTTGGACGAGGTAGTCCAGGGGGCAGACAGACTCATTGTGGCAGAGGCTAATATCAGTCTCGGTGGTGGTTGTCCAGAGCAGACAGACTAATGGCAGAGGTGGCAGTGGCTAACATCTTTGCCAGTAGTGATGTTTCGGGGGGGCAGACAGACTCATGGTGGCAGTGGCTAGAATCAGTCCTGGTATTGGTCCAGGGGCAGACAGTCTTGGTGGCTGTGGCTAACATCAGTCCTGGTGGTGGTGCACCGGGGGCAGTCAGTCAAGGTGACAGTGGCTAACATCAGTCCTGGTCAAAGTGGTATGGGGCAGACAGACTCATTGTGGCAGAGGCTAACATCAGTCCCAGTGGTGATGATCCAGGTGGCAGACAGACTCATGGTGGCAGTGGGTAACATCAGTGCCGGTGGTGGTGGTCTAGGGGCAAACAGGCTAATGGTGGCAATGGTGGCAGTGGCTAAAATTATTGCCGGTAGTGGTGGTCTTGGGGGAAAGACAGACTCGTGGTGGCAGTGGCTAACATCAGTAGTAGTGTTGGTCCAGGGGCAGACTGTCATGGTGGCAGTTGCTAAAATCAGTCCCAGTGGTGGTGGTCCTTGGGGCAGACAGACACATTGTGGCAGTGGTGGCTGTGGCTAACATCAGTCACGGTGGTGGTTGTCTTGGGGGGAAAACAGTCATGGTTGCAGGTTCTAACATCACTCTCCAGTGGTGATGGTCCTGAGGGATGACAGACTCATGTTGGCAGTGGCTAAAATCAATCCCAGTGGTGGTGGTCCTTGGGGCAGACAGACACATTGTGGCAGTGGTGCCAGTGGTTAACATCAGTCCTGGTGGTGGCGGTCTGGGGGTCAGACAGTCATGGTGGCAGTCTCTATCATCACTCCCTGGTGGTGGTGGTCCTGGGGGATGACAGACTCATGCTGGCAGTGGCTAAAATCAGTCCTGGTGGTGGTGGTCTGGGGGGCAGACAGACACATGGTGGTAGTGGTGGCAGTGGCTAACATCACTCCCAGTGGTGGTGGTCTGAGGGGAAGACAGACTCATGGTGGCAGTGGATAACATCTGTCCCAGTGGTGGAGGTCCAGGGGCAGACAGTCATGGTGGCAGTGGCAAACATCAGTCCCAGTGGTGGTGGTCTGGGTCAGACACTGTCATGGTGGTAGTGGTGGCTGTGGCTAATATCAGTCCCAGTGGTATTGGTCCAGTTACAGACAAACTTGTGGTGGCAGTGGTGGCAGTGGCTAAAATCAGTCCTGGTGGTGGTGGTCTGGGAGGCTGACAGACTCATGGTGGCAGTGTCCAACTTCAGTCCTGGTGGTGGTCATACTGGGGGCAGACAGTAATGGTGTCATTGGCAAAACATCAGTCCCAGTGGTGGTGGTCCTGAGGGCAGACAGACTCATGGTGGCAGTGGCTAGCATCAGCCCTGGTGGTGGTGGTCCATGTGGGAAGAGAGACTTATGGTGGCAGTGGTGGCAGAGGCTAACATCAGTCCTGGTGGTGGTGGTCCGGTGGGTGCCGACAGACTCATGGTGGCAGTGGCTAACATCAGTCCTGGTTATGGTAGTCCATGGGGCAGACAGTCATGGTGGCAGTAGCTAACATCAGTCCCAATGGTCGTGGTCCAGGGCAGACAGTCATGGTGGCAGGGGCTAAAATCAGAAATGGTGGTGGTGGTCCAGGGAGCAGTCAGACTGATGGTAGCAGCGGTTAACATCAGTCCTAGTGATGGTGATCCAGGGGGCAGACCCACATGTGGTATCAGTGGCTAACATCAGTCCTGGTGGTGGTGGTCTGAGTGGAAGACAGTTATGGTGGTAGTGGCTAACAACAGTCCCCAGGTGGTGGTCCTTTGGGCAGACAGAATCATGGAGGCAGTGGCTAACATCAGTCCCAGTGGTGGTTGTCCAGACACAGACAGACTCATTGTGGCAGTGGTGGCAGTGGCTAACATCAATCCTGGAGGTGGTGGTCCGGGGGACAGACAGACTCATGGTGGCAGTGGCTAACCTCAGTCCTGGGGATTGTTGTATGGGGCAGACAGTCAAGGTGTCAGTGGCAAACATCAGTCCTGTTGGTGGTGGTCTGGGTGGCAGACAGTCATGGTGGATGTGGCTAGCAACAGTCCCCTTGGTGGTGGTCAGTGGGGGTGACAGACTCATGATGGCAGCGGCTAACATCAGTCCCAGTGATGGTGGTCCTGGGGGAAAACAGTCATGTTGTCAGTGGCTAACAGCAGTCCCAGTGGTGGTAGTCCAGTGGGCAGACAGACTGATGGTGGCAGTGGCTAATATAAGTCCCGGTGGTGGAGTCCGCAATGCAGACAGACTTATGCTGGCAGTAGTGGCAGTAGCTAACATCAGTCCCAGTGGTGGTGATATGTGGGGCAGCCAGACTGCTGGTGGAAGTGAAGGAAGTGGCTAACATCAGTACTGGTGGTGGTGGTCCAGGGGGCAGACAGTCATGTGGCAGTGGTTTACATCAGTCCCAGTGGTGGTGATCCCGGGGCAGACAGACTCATGGTGGTTGTGGCTAAAATCAGTCCCGGTGGTGGTTGTCTGGGGAGCAGACAGACTCATGGTGGCAGTGGCTAATATCAGTACAGGAGGTGGTGGTCCAAGGGCAGACAGACTCATGGCTTCAGTGGTGGCAGTGGCTAACATCAGTCCTGGTGTGGTGGTGGTCCGGGAGGGAGACAGACACATGGTGGAAGTAGCTAACATCAGTTCTAGTGGTGGTGGTCCGGGAGGCAGACAGTCATGTTGGCAGTAGCTAACATCACTCCTGGTGGTGGTGGTCTGAGGGGCAGACAGACTCATGGTGGCAGTGGCTAACATCCTTCCTGGTGGTGGTGGTGCAGGGGACAGACAGTCATCGTGGTAGTGGCTAACATCAGCCCTGGTGGTGGTGGTCTGGGGGCAGAGAGACCCATGGTGGAAGTGGCTAACATCAGTCCTGGTGGTGGTGGTCCGGGTGCAGACAGACTAATGATGGCAGTAGTGGCAGTGGATAACATCAGTCCCAGTAGTGGTGGTTCAGGGGGGCAGACAGACTCATACTTTCTGTGGCTAACATCAGTCCTGGTGGTGGTGGTACTGGGGCAGACAGTAATGGTGGCAGTGGCTAACATTAGTCCCAGAGGTGTTGTTCTCGGGGGAAGACAGACTCACGGTGGCACTGGTGGCAATTGGCTAACATCAGTCCGGTGGTGGTGGTGGTCAGGGAGCAGACAGCCTCATGGTGGCAGGCTGGCAGTGAGCAACATCAGGTCCTGGTGAAGGTGGTCTAGGAGCAGACAGACGCTGTTGGCAGTGGCTAACATCAGACCCGGTGGTGGTTGTCCAGGTTGCATGAGGACACTTAGTGGCAGTAGTGACAGTTGCTAACATCAGTATGGGTGGTGGTCGGGGGGCAGACAGTCATGGTGGCAGTGGTTAACATCAGTCCAGGTGGTGGTGGTCCAGTGGAAGACAGTCAAGGTGGCAGTGGCTAACATCAGTCCCAGTGGTGGTGGACTGGGGGCAGACAGACTCATGGTGACAGTGGCTAATATCAGTACAGGAGGTGGTGGTCCAAAGGCAGACAGAATCATGGTGGTAGTGGTGGCAGTGGTTA
Source organism: Neoceratodus forsteri (assembly GCA_016271365.2). Taxonomy (NCBI): domain Eukaryota; kingdom Metazoa; phylum Chordata; order Ceratodontiformes; family Ceratodontidae; genus Neoceratodus; species Neoceratodus forsteri. The sequence goes on from JADMNL010000035.1 coordinate 45,867,956, forward strand.
ACATCAGTCCCGGTGGTGGTGGTCCGGGGGGCAGACAGGCTCAGGGTGGCAGTGGCTAACATCAGTTCTGGTGGTGGTGGTCCAGGTGGGAGACAGACACATGGTGGCAGCAGCTAACATCAGTCCTGGTTGTGGTGCACTGGGGGGCAGATAGTCATGGTGGCAGTGGCTAACATTAGTACCAGAGGTGTTGTTCCCGGGGGCAGACAGACTCACAGTGGCACTGGTGGCACTGGCTAACATCAGTCCCGGTGGTGGTGGTCCAGGTGCAAACAGCCTCATGGTGGCAGGGCTGGCAGTGGCTAACATCAGTCCTGGTGGAGGTGGTCCGGGGAGCAGACAGTCATAGTGGCAGTGGCTAACATCACTCCCAGTGGTGGTGATCCTGGGGGGAGGCAGACTCATGTTGGCAGTGGCTAACATCAGTCCTGGTTGTGGTGCACTGGGGGGTAGACAGTCATGGTGGCAGTGGCTAACATTAGTACCAGAGGTGTTGTTCCCGGGGGGCAGACAGACTCACAGTGGCACTGGTGGCACTGGCTAACATCAGTCCCGGTGGTGGTGGTCCAGGTGCAAACAGCCTCATGGTGGCAGGGCTGGCAGTGGCCATCAGTCCTGGTGAAGGGGTGAACTGGGACAGACAGTCAGTGGCAGTGGCTAACATCACTCCCAGTAGTGGTGATCCTGGGGGGAGGCAGACTCATGTTGGCAGTGGCTAACATCAGTCCTGGTTGTGGTGCACTGGGGGGCAGACAGTCATGGTGGCAGTGGCTAACATTAGTCCCTGAGGTGTTGTTCCAGGAGGCAGACAGACTCACGGTGGCACTGGTGGCACTGGCTAACATCAGTCCCGGTGGTGGTGGTGGTCCAGGGAAGACAGCCTCATGGAGGCAGGGCTGGCAGTGGCTAACATCAGTCCTGGTGAAGGTGGTCCAGGGAGCAGACAGTCATGGTGGCAGTGCCTAACATCACTCCCAGTGGTGGTGATCCTGGGGGCAGACAGACTCATGTTGGCAGTGGCTAACATCAGACCTGGTTGTGGTTGTCCAGGTTGCATAAGGACACTTAGTGGCAGTGGTGACAGTTGCTAACATCAGTCTGGGTGGTGTTCGGTGGGCAGAAAGTCATGGTGGCAGTGGTTAACATCAGTCCAGGTGGTGGTGGTCCAGTGGAAGACAGTCATGGTGGCAGTGGCTAACATCAGTCCCAGTGGTGGTGGACTGGGCAGACAGACTCATAGTGACAGTGGCTAATATCAGTACAGGAAGTGGTGGTCCAAGGGGCAGACAGAATCATGGTGGTAGTGGTGGCAGTGGATAACATCAGTCCCGGTGGTGGTGGTCCGGGCGGCAGACAGACTCATGGTGGCAGTGGTTATCATCAGTTCTGGTGGTGGTGCACCCGGGGGCAGACAGTCATGGTAGCAGTGGCTAACATCAGTCCCAGTGGGGGTGGACCGGGGGCAGACTCACTCATTGTGACAGTGGCTAATATCAGTACAGGAGGTGGTGGTCCAAAGGCAGACAGAATCATGGTGGTAGTGGTGGCAGTGGTTAACATCAGTCCCGGTGGTGGTGGTCTGGGGGGTAGACAATCTCATGGTGGCTGTAGCTAACATCAGCCCTGGTGGTGATGCACTGGGGGGCAGACAGTCATGGTGGCAGTGGCTAACATCTGTCCTGGTCGAGGTTGTCCAGGGCAGACAGACTCATTGTGGCAGAGGCTAACATCAGTCCCAGTGGTGGTGGTCCAGGTGGCAGACAGACTCATGGTGGCAGTGGCTAACATCAGTCCCAGTGGTGGTGGTCCAGGGGCAGACAGTCTAATGGTGGCAGTGGTGGTAGTGGCTAACATCATTGCCGATATTGGTGGTCTGGGGGGAGACAGACGCGTGGTGGCAGTGGCTAACATCAGTAGTAGTGTTGGTCCAGGGGCAGACTGTCATGGTGGAGTGGCTAACATCAGCTCTGGTGGTGCTGTTCCGGTGCCTGAACAGATCATGGTGGTAGCTAACATAGTCCTGTTGCTGGTGGTCCTGGGGAAGACAGATCTATGGTGTCAGGGCTGGCAGAGGCTAATATCTGTCCTGGTGGTGGTGGTCCAGTGGGGAGATGGACTCATGGTGGCAGTGGCTAAAATAAGTCCCGGTGGTGGTGGTCCTTGGGGCAGACAGACACATTGTGGCAATGGTGGCAGTGGGTAATATGAGTCCCGGTGGTGGTTGTCTTGGGGGCAGACAGTCATGGTGGGAGTTTCTAACTTCATTTCCCGGTGGTGATGGTCCTGGGGGATGACAGACTCATGTTGACAGTGGCTAAAATCAGTCCCAGTGTGGTGGTCCTTGGGGCAGACAGACACATTGTGGCAGTTGTAGCAGTGCCTAACATCAGTCCCAGTGGTGGTGGCCTAGGGGGCAGACAGTCATGGTGGCAGTCTCTATCATCACTCAATGGTGGTGGTGGTCCTGGGGCATGACAGACTCATGTTGGCAGTGGCTAAAATCAGTCCTGGTGGTGGTGGTCCGGGGGGGCAGACAGACACATGGTGGTTGTGGTGGAAGTGTCTAACATCAGTCCTGGTGGTGGTGGTCTGAGGGGCAGACAGACTCATGATGGCAGTGGATAATATCTGTCCCAGTGGTGGTGGTCCGGGAGCAGACAGTCATGGTGGCAGTGGCAAACATCAGTCCCGATGGTGGTGGTCTGGGTCAGACACAGTCATGGTGGTAGTGGTGGCAGTGGCGCATGCCAGTCCCGGTGGTGGTGGTCCAGGTGGCAGACAGACTCATGGTGGCAGTGGCTAACATCAGTCCCAGTGGTGGTGGTCCAGGGGCAGACAGTCTTATGGTGGCAGTGGTGGCAGTGGCTAACATCATTGCCGGTACTGGTAGTTTGGGGGGGGAAGACAGACTCGTGGTGGCAGTGGCTAACATCAGTAGTAGTGTTGGTCCAGGGGCAGACTGTCATGGTGGCAGTGGCTAGCATCAGCTCTGGTGGTGCTGTTCCGGGTAGCAGACAGAATCATGGTGGAAGTGGCTAACATCAGTCCTGTTGCTGGTGGTCCTTGGGAAGACAGACTTATGGTGTCAGGGCTGGCAGTGGCTAATATCTGTCCTGGTGGTGGTGGTCCAGTGGGGAGATTGACTCATGGTGGCAGTGGCTAAAATAAGTCCTGCTGGTGGTGGTCCTTGGTGCAGACAGACACGTTGTGGCAGTGGTGGCAGTGGGTAACATGAGTCCCGGTGGTGGTTGTCTTGGGGGGCAGACAGTCATGGTGGGAGTTTCTAACTTCATTTCCCGGTGGTGATGGTCCTGGGGGATGACAGACTCATGTTGGCAGTGGCTAAAATCAGTCCCAGTGGTGGTGGTCCTTGGGGCAGACAGACACATTGTGGCAATTGTGGCAGTGGCTAACATCAGTCCCAGTGGTGGTGGTCTAGGGGGCAGACAGTCATGGTGGCAGTCTCTATCATCACTCAATGGTGGTGGTGGTTCTGGGGCATGACAGACTCATGTTGGCAGTGGCTAAAATCAGTCCCAGTGGTGGTGGTCTGGGGGGGCAGACAGACACATGGTGGTTGTAGTGGCAGTGTCTAACATCAGTCCTGGTGGTGGTGGTCTGAGGGGCAGACAGACTCATGGTGGCAGTGGATAATATCTGTCTCAGTGGTGGTGATCCGGGAGCAGACAGTCATGGTGGCAGTGGCAAACATCAGTCCTGATGGTGGTGGTCCTGGGGAAGACAGACTTATGGTGTCAGGGCTGGCAGTGGCTAATATCTGTCCTGGTGGTGGTCCAGTGGGGAGATGGACTCATGGTGGCAGTGGCTAAAATAAGTCCCGGTGGTGGTGGTCCTTGGGGCAGACAGACACATTGTGGCAGTGGTGGCAGTGGGTAATATGAGTCCCGGTGGTGGTTGTCTTGGGGGCAGACAGTCATGGTGGGAGTTTCTAACTTCACTCCCCGGCGGTGATGGTCCTGGGGGATGACAGACTCATGTTGACAGTGGCTAAAATCAGTCCTGGTGGTGGTGGTCCTTGGGGCAGACAGACACATTGTGGCAGTTGTGGCAGCTGCTAACATCAGTCCCAGTGGTGGTGGTCTAGGGGGCAGACAGTCATGGTGGCAGTCTCTATCATCACTCAGTGGTGGTGGTGGTGGTCCTGGGGCATGACAGACTCATGTTGGCAGTGGCTAAATTCAGTCCCAGTGGTGGTGGTCCGGGGGGCAGACAGACACATGGTGGTAGTGGTGGCAGTGTCTAACATCAGTCCTGGTGGTGCTGGTCTGAGGGGCAGACAGACTCATGATGGCAGTGGATAATATCTGTCCCAGTGGTGGTGGTCTGGGGGCAGACAGTCAGGGTGGCAGTGGCAAACATCAGTCCTGATGGTGGTGGTCTGGGTCAGACACAGTCATGGTGGCAGTGGCGAATGCCAGTCCCGGTTGTGGTGGTCCAGTTACAGACAGAATCATGGTGGCAGTGGTGGCAGTTGCTAATATCAGTCCTGGTGGTGGTGGTCTGGGGGTCAGACAGACTCATGGTGGCAGTGTCCAACATCAGTCCTGGTGGTGGTGGTACTGGGGGCAGACAGTAATGGTGTCATTGGCAAAACATCAGTGCCAGTGGTGGTATTCCTGGGGCAGACAGACTCATGGTGTCAGTGGCTTGCATCAGCCCTGGTGGTGGTGGTCCAGGTGGGAAGACAGACTTATGGTTTCAGTGGTGGCAGTGGCTAACTTCAGTCCTTGTGGTGGTGGTCCGGTGGGTGCCGACAGACTCATGGTGGCAGTGGCTAACATCAGTTCTGGTTATGGTGGTCCATGGGGCAGAAAGTCATGGTGGCAGTAGCTAACATCAGTCCAAATGGTTGTGGTCTAGGGCAGACAGTCATGGTGGCAGTGACTAACATCAGAAATGGTGGTGGTGGTCCGGGGAGCAATCAGACTCATGGTGGCAGTGGTTAACATCAGTACCAGTGATGGTTCTCCAGGGGGCAGACCCACATGTGGTGGCAATGGTGGCAGTGCCTAACATCAATCCTTTTGGTGGTGGTCTTGGTGGCAGACAGTCATGGTGGCAGAGGCTATCATCAGTCCCAATGGTGGTGGTCCGGGGGCAGACAGACTCATGGTGGCAGTGGCTAAAATCTGTCCCAGTGGTGGTGGTCTGGGGAGCAGACAGACTCATAGTGGCAGTGGCTAACATCAGTCCCAGTGGTGGTGGTGGTCCAGAGGGGCAGACATAGTCATGGTGCAGTTGTGGCAGTGGCTAACATCAGTCCAGGTGGTGGTGGTGGTCCAGGGGCAGACCGGCTAATGGTGCATCAGTCCTGGTGGTGGTGGTCCAGGTGGGAAGACAGACTTATGGTGGCAGTGGTGGCAGTGGCTAACTTCAGTCCTTGTGGTGGTGGTCCGGAGGGTGCCGACAGACTCATGGTGGCAGTGGCTAACATCAGTCTTGGTTATGGTGGTCCATGGGGCAGACAAACATGGTGGCAGTAGCTAACATCAGTCCGAATGGTTGTGGTCCTGGGCAGACAGTCATGGTGGCAGTGACTAACATCAGAAATGGTGGTGGTGGTCCGGGGAGCAGTCAGACTCATGGTGGCAGTGGTTAACATCAGTCCCAGTGATGGTTCTCTAGGGGTCAGACCCACATATAGTGGCAGTGGTGGCAGTGGCTAACATCAATCCTTTTGGTGGTGGTCTTGGTGGCAGACAGTCATGGTGGCAGTGGCTATCATCAGTCCCAATGGTGGTGGACCGGGGGCAGACAGACTCATGGTGGCAGTGGCTAACATCAGTCCCAGTGGTGGTGGTCCAGAGGGGCAGACATACTCATGGTGCATTTGTGGCAGTGGCTAACATCAGTCCAGGTGGTGGTGGAGGTCCAGGGGCAGACAGCTAATGGTGGCAGTGAGGGCAGTGGCTAACATCAGTCCTGGTAGTGGTGGTAAAGGGGTTGCAGACTGACTCATGGTGGCAGGGGCTAACATCAGTCCTGTTGGTGGTGGTCCTGGGGCAGACTGTAATGGTGGTAGTGGCTAACATCGGTCCTGGAGGTGCTGTTCTGGGGCAGACAGACTCATGGTGTCAGTGGTGGCACTGGCTAACATCAGTCCCAGTAGTGGTGGTCCAGGGGACAGACAGTCATGGTGGCAGGGGCTAACATCAGGTCTGGTGGTGGTGGTGCAGGGGGCAGACATTTTCATTGTGGCAGTGGTGGCAGTGGCAAACATCAGTCCCGGTGGTGGTGGTGTGTGTCAGACAGTCCTGGTGGCAGTGGCTAACATCAGTCCCGGTGGTGCTGTTCCTGATGGCAGAGAGACTCATGGTGGCAGTGGTGGAGTGGCTAAAATCAGTCCCGGTGGTGGTGGTCCCGGGGCAGACAGTCATGGTGCCAGTTTCTGACATCATTCCCGGTGGTGGTGGTCCTGCAGGAAGACAGACTCATCTTGGCAGTGGCAAAAATCAGTCCCAGTGATGGTGGTCCGGGGCAGACAGTCATGGTGGCAGTGGCTAACATCAGTCCTGCTTGTGCTGTTCGGGGAGCAGAGAGACTCATGATGGCAGTAGCTAACATTAGTCCAGTGCTGGTGGACTGGGGGCAGACAGTCATGGTTGCAGTGGCTAACAACAGACAAGGTGGTGGTGGTGATCCGGGGGCAGACAGAAACATAGTGGCAGTGGTGGCAGTGGTGGCAGTGGCTAACATCAGTCCCGGTGGTGGTGTACCGGGGACAGACAGACTCATGGTGTCAGTGGCTAACAGTCCCATTGGTGGCGGGGGAGACAGTCATGGAGGCAGTGGCTAACATCAGTCCCAGTGGTGGTGGTCTGGGGGAGACAGACTCATGGTGGCAGTGGCTATTATCAACACAGGAGGTGGTGGTCTGTGGAGCAGACTCATGGTGGCAGTGGCTAACATCAGTCCTGCTGGTGGTGGTCCTGGGGCAGACAGACTAATGGTGGTAGTGGCTAACATCTGTCCCAGTGGTGGTGGTCCACAGGGGCAGACATACTCATGGTGGCAGTGGTGGCAGTGGCTAACATCAGTCCCAGTGGTGGTGGACTGGGCAGACAGTCATGGTGACAGTGGCTAACATCAGTCCCATTGATGCTGTTCCACGGGGCAGAGAGACTCATGGTGGCAGTGATGGTAGTGGCTAAGATCAGTCCCAGTGGTGGTGGTCCGGAGGGTCAGACAGACTTATTGTGGCAGTGGCTAACATCAGTCCAGCTGGGGGTGGTACAAGTGGCAGACAGATTCATGGTGGCACTGGCTAACATCAGTCCCAGTGGTGGTGGTCCAGGAGCAGACAGTCATGGTGGCATTGGCTAACATCAGTCCTGGTGGTTGTAGTCTGGGGGAAGACAGTCACGGTTGCAGTGGCTAACATCAGTCACAGTGGTGCTGGTCCAGGGGCAGACAGACTCATGGTGGCAGTGGCTAACATCTGACCCAGTGGTGGTGGTCCAGAGGGACAGAGAGACTCATGGTGGCAGTGGTGGCAGTGGCTAACATCAGTCCTGGTGGTGGTGCACCGGGGTACAGACAGTCATGATGGCAGTGGCTAACATCAGTCCCAGTGGTGGTGGTCTGGGGGGGAGACAGACTTATTGTAGCAGTGGCTATCATCAGTTCCTCTGGTGGTGGTCCAGGTGGCAGACAGACTCAAGGTAGCAGTGGCTAACATCAGACCCTGTGATGGTGGTCCGGGGCAGACAGACTAATGGTGGCAGTGGTGGCAGTGGCTTATATCTGTCCTGGTGGTCGCGGTCCAGGTAGCAGACAGACTCATGTTGGCAGTGCCTAACATTAGGCCAGGTGGTGGTGGTCCAGGGGGCATACAAACACATAGAGTCAGTGGTGGCAGTGGCTAACATCAGTCCCGGTGGTGTTTGGGGGGAGACTGTCATGGTGGCAGTGGTTAACATCAGTCCAAGTGGTGGTTGTCCAGGGAAAGACAGTCATGGTGGCAGTGGCTAACATGAGTCCTCGTGGTGGTGTCCATGGGGACTGACATAGTGGTGACAGTGGCTAAATATCAGCACAGGAGGAGGTGGTCCAGGCGCAGAATAGAATCATAGTGGCAGTGGCGGCAGTGATTAACATCAGTCCGGTGGTGGTGGTCCGGAGGCAGACAGACTCAAGGTGGCAGTGGCTAAGATCAGTCCCAGTGGTGGTGGTCTGAGGGCAGACAGACTCATTGTGGCAGTGAGCTAACATCAGTCCCACTGGGGGTGGTACGAGTGGCAGACAGATTCATGGTGGCACTGGCTAACATCAGTCCCGGTAGTGGTGGTCCAGGAGCAGACAGTCATGGTATCAGTGGCTAACATCAGTCCTGGGGGTGCTCTTCCAGGGGGCAGATAGATTCATGGTGGCAGTGGTGGTAGTGGCTAACGTCAGTCCCGGTGGTGGTCCAGGGGATGGACATTCACGGTAGCAGTGGCTAACATCAGTCCTGGTTGTGGTCTGAGATGCAGACTCCTGGTGGCATTGGCTAACATCAGTCCTGGTGGTTGTGGTCTGGGGGAAGACAGTCATGGTTGCAGTGGCTAACATCAGTCGCAGTGGTGCTGGTCCGGGGGCAGACAGACTCATGGTGACAGTGGCTAACATCAGCCCCAGTGGTGGTGGTCTGGGGAGCAGTCAGTCTCATGGTGGCAGTGACTAACATGTCCCAGTAGTGGTGATCAAGAAGGGCAGACATACTCATAGTGCAGTGGTGGCAGTGGTTAACATCTGTTCTGGTGGTGGTGGTCTGGGCAGACAGTCAAGGTGGCAGTGGCTAACATCAGTCCTGTTGGTGCTGTTCTGTGGAGCAGAGAAACTCATAGTGGCAGTGGTGGCAGTGGCTAACATTAGTCCGGTGGTGGTGGACCGGGGGCAGACAGTCATGGTGTCAGTGGCTAACATCAGACATGGTGGTGGTGGTCCGGGGCAGTCAGAAACATAGTGGCAGTGGTGGCAGTGGCTAACATCTGTCTCAGTGGTGGTGGTCCATGGGGCAGACAGACTCATGGTGGCAGTGGCTAACAGTTCTGTTGGTGGTCGGGGGCAGACAGTCTTGGTGGCATTGGCTAACATCAGTCCCAGTGGTGGTGGTCCGGGGGCAGACAGGCTCATGTTGACAGTGGCTAATATCAGTACAGGAGGTGGTGCTCCAAGGGGCAGACAGACTCATGAGGGCAGTGGTGGCAGAGGTTATCATCAGTTCCGGTGGTGGTGGTCCAGGTGGCAGACCGACTCAAGGTGGCAGTGGCTAACATCACTCCTGGTGTGGTGGTGGTCCAGGAGGGAGACAGACACATGGTGGCAGTAGCTAACATCTGTCCTAGTGGTGGTGGTCTGGGGGGGCAGACAGACTCTTGGTGGCAGTGGCTAACATCCCTCCTGGTGGTGGTGGTCCAGGGGTCAGACAGTAATCATGGCGGTGGCTAACATTAGTTCAGTGGTGGTGGTCCAGGTGCAGACAGACTCATGGTGGCATTGGCTAACATTAGTCCCAGTGGTGGTGTCTGGGCGAGACAGACTCATGGTGGCAGGGGACAACATCAGTCCTGCTGATGGTGGTCCAAGGCAGATAGAATAATAGTGGCCATGATGGCAGTGGCTAACATCAATCCTGGTAGTGGTGGTCCAGGGGTTGCAGACAGACTCATGGTGGCAGTGGCTAACATCAGTCCTGTTGGTGGTGGTCATGGGGCAGACTGTAATGGTGGCAGTGGCTAACATCAGTCCTGATGGTGCTGTTACAGGGCAGACAGAGTCATGGTGGCAGTGGTGGCACTGGCTAAAATCAGTCCCAGAGGTGGTGTTCCATGGGACAGACAGTCATATTGGCAGTGGCTAACATCAGGCCTGGTTGTGGTGGTGGTCCGAGGGGACAGACATTCTCATTGTGGCAGTGGCAAACATCAGTCCCAGTGGTGGTGGTGTGGGGCCGACAGTCCTGGTGGCAGTGGCTTACATCAGTCCCGGTGGTGCTGTTCCTGGTGGCAGAGAGACTCATGGTTGCAGTGGTGGAGTGGCTATCATCAGTCCCGGTGGTGGTGGTCCCAGTAGCAGACAGTCATGGTGCCAGTTTCTGACATCATTCCTGATGGTGGTGGTCCTGCAGGAAAACATACTCATGGTTGCAATGGTTAACATCAGACCCGGTGATGGTGGTCCACTGTTAGACAGTCATGGTAGCAATGGCTAACATCAGTCCTGGTGGTGGTGGTTCAGAGGGGCAGACAGACTCATGGTGGCAGTGGTTAACATCATACCTGGTGGTGGTGGTCTAAGTGGCTGACAGACTCATGCTGGCAGTGGCTAACATAAGCCCCAATGGTGGTGGTCTGGGGGGCAGACAGACTCTTGGTGGCAGTGGCATAAATCAGTACCACTGGTGGTGGTCCAGGGCAGACAGGCTCATGGCCGCACTGGCTAACATCAGTCCTGGTGATGCTGGTCCAGGGGTAGACAGACTCATGGTGGCAGTGGCTAACATAAGTCCTGAAGGTGGTGATCCGTGGGGCAGACTCATGGTGGCAGTGGCTAATATCATTACTGGTGGTGGTGTTCCAGTTGCAGACATTCTTGGTGCAAGTGGCTAACATCAGTCCAGGTGGTGGTGGTCCAGGGGCAGACAGACTCCTGGTGGCAGTGGCTAATATCAGTCCCGGTGGTGTTTGGGGGGAGGCTGTCATGGTGGCAGTGGTTAACATCAGTCCAAGTGGTGGTCGTGCAGGGAAAGACAGTCATGGTGGCAGTGGCTAACATGAGTCTCAGTGGTGGTGGTCCTGGGGGCTGACAGAATCATGGTGATAGTGGCTAATATCAGTACAGGAGGTGGTGGACCAAGGCGCAGATAGAATCATGGCAGTGGCAGCAGTGATTAACATCAGTCCGGGTGGTGGTGGTCTGGAGGGCAGACAGACTCAAGGTGGCAGTGGCTAAGATCAGTCCCAGTGGTGGTGGTCCAGAGGGGCAGACAGACTCATTGTGGCAGTGGCTAACATCAGTCCCACTGGGGGTGGTACGAGTGGCAGACAGATTCATGGTGGCACTGGCTAACATCAGTCCCGGTAGTGGTGGTCCAGGAGCAGACAGTCATGGTATCAGTGGCTAACATCAGTCCTGGGGGTGCTCTTCCAGGGGGCAGATAGATTCATGGGGGCAGTGGTGGTAGTGGCTAACGTCAGTCCCGGTGGTGGTCCAGGGATGGACATTCACGTGGAAGTGGCTAACATCAGTCTCTGGTGGTGGTCTGAGAGGCAGACTCTGTGGCATTGAAGCAACATCAGTCCTGGTGGTTGTGGTCTGGGGAAGACAGTCATGGTTGCAGTGGCTAACATCAGTCGCAGTGGTGCTGGTCCGGGGGCAGACAGACTCACGGTGACAGTGGCTAACATCAGTCCCAGTGGTGGTGGTCTAGGGAGCAGACAGTCTCATGGTGGCAGTGACTAACATAATTCCCAGTAGTGGTGATCAAGAAGGGCAGACATACTCATAGTGCAGTGGTGGCAGTGGTTAACATTGTTCCGGTGGTGGTGGTCTGGGCAGACAGTCAAGGTGGCAGTGGCTAACATCAGTCCTGTTGGTGCTGTTCTGTGGAGCAGAGAAACTCATAGTGGCAGTGGTGGCAGTGGCTAACATTAGTCCGGTGGTGATGGACCGGGGCAGACAGTCATGGTGTCAGTGGCTAACATCAGACATGGTGGTGGTGGTCCAGGGGCAGTCAGAAACATAGTGGCAGTGGTGGCAGTGGCTAACATCTGTCCCAGTGTTGGTGGTCCATAGGGCAGACAGACTCATGGTGGCAGTGGTTAACAGTTCTGTTGGTGGTTGGGGACAGACAGTCTTGGTGGCATTGGCTAACATCAGTCCCAGTGGTGGTGGTCCGGGGGCAGACAGGCTCATGTTGACAGTGGCTAATAGTACAGAAGGTGGTGCTCCAAGGGGCAGACAGACTCATGAGGGCAGTGGTGGCAGAGGTTATCATCAGTTCTGGTGGTGGTGGTCCAGGTGGCAGACAGACTCAAGGTGGCAGTGGCTAACATCAGTCCTGGTGTGGTGGTTGTCCAGGAGGGAGACAGACACATGGTGGCAGTAGCTAACATCTGTCCTAGTGGTGGTGGTCCGGGGGGGCAGACAGACATGTTGGCAGTGGCTAACATTAGTCTTGGTGGTGGTGGTCTGGGAGGCAGACAGACTCTTGGTGGCAGTGGCTAACATCCCTCCTGGTGGTGATGGTCCAGGGGTCAGACAGTCATCATGGTGGTAGCTAACATTAGTTCCAGTGGTGGTGGTCCAGGGGCAGACAGACTCATGGTGGCATTGGCTAACTTCAGTCCCGGTGGTGGTGCTCTGGGGCAGAAAGACTCATGGTGGCAGGTGCTAACATCAGTCCTGCTGGTGATGGTGGTCCAGGGGCAGACAGAATAATAGTGGCCATGATGGCAGTGGCTAACATCAATCCTGGTAGTGGTGGTCCAGGGGTTGCAGACAGACTCATGGTGGCAGTGGCTAACATCAGTCCTGTTGGTGGTGGTCCTGGGGCAGACTGTAATAGTGACAGTGGCTAACACCAGTCCTGATGGTGCTGTTACAGGGCAGACAGAGTCATGGTGGCAGTGGTGGCACTGGCTAACATCAGTCCAGGAGGTGGTGTTCCAGGGGACAGATAGTCATGTTGGCAGTGGCTAACATCAGGCCTGGTGGTGGTGGTGGTGGTCCAGGGGGACAGACATTCTCATTGTGGCAGTGGCAAACATCAGTCCCAGTTGTGGTGGTGTGGGGCAGACGGTCCTGGTGGAAGTGGCTTACATCAGTCCCGGTGGTGCTGTTCCTGGTGGCAGAGAGACTCATGGTTGCAGTGGTGGAGTGGCTAACATCAGTCATGGTGCTGGTGGTCCCAGTAGCAGACAGTCATGGTGCCAGTTTCTGACATCATTCCTGATGGTGGTGGTCCTGCAGGAAGACATACTCATGGTTGCAGTGGTTAACATCATACCTGGTGGTGGTGGTCCAGTGGCAGGCAGTTATGGTAGCAATGGCTAACATCAGTCCTGGTGGTGGTGGTTCAGAGGGGCAGACAGACTCATGGTGGCAGTTGCTATCATCATACCTGGTGATGGTGGTCTAAGTGGCAGACAGATTCATGCTGGCAGTGTGCAACATAAGCCCCAATGGTTGTGGTCTGGGGGAAGACAGACTCTTGGTGGCAGTGTCTTAAATCAGTACCGCTGGTGGTGGTCCAGGGCAGACAGACTCATGGTCGCACTGGGTAACATCAGTCCTGGTGGTGCTGGTCCAGGGGGCAGACACACTCATGGTGGCAGTGGCTAACATAAGTCCTGGTGGTGGTGATCCGTGGGGCAGACTCATGGTGGCAGTGGCTAACATCAGTCCAGGTGGTGGTGTTCCAGTTGCAGACATTCTTGGTGGCAGTGGCTAACATCAGTCCAGGTGGTGGTGGTCCGGGGCAGACAGACTCATGGTGGCAGTGGCTAATATCAGTCCCAGTGGTGGTTTTCTGGGGTGCAGACTGACTCATGTTGGCAGTGGCTAACATCTGACGCAGTGGTGGTGGTCCGGATTGGCAGACATACTCATGGCTGCAGTGTTGGCAGTGGCTAACATCAGTCCCAGTGGTGGTGGTGGTTTGGGGCAGACAGTCATGATGGCAGTGGCTAACATCAGTTCCGTTGGTGCTGATCTGGGGAGGAGAGAGACTCATGGTGGCAGTGATGGCAGTGGCTAACATCAATCCTGGTGGTGGTGGTCCTGGTGGCAGACAGACTCATGTTGGCAGTGGCTAACATCAGACCCAGTGGAGGTGGTCCAGGGGGCATACAGACACATAGTGCAGTGGTGGCAGTGGCTAACATCAGTCCTGGTGGTGGTCGGGGGCAGACAGTCATGGTGTCAGTGGTTAACATCAGTCCAGGTGGTGGTGGTATGGGGGAAGACAGTCTTGGTGGCAGTGGCTAACATCAGTCACAGTGGTGGTGGTCCGGGGGGCAGACAGACTCATGGTGACACTGGCTAATATCAGTACAAGAATTGGTGGTCCAAGGGGCAGACAAAATCATGGTGGCATTGGTGGCAGTGATTAACATCAGTCCTGGTGGTTGTGGTCTGGGGCAGACAGACTCAAGGTGGCATTGGCTAACATCAGGCCTGGTGGTGGTGGTCCAGGTAGGAGACATGACACATGGGAGCAGTAGCTAACATCAGTCCTGGTGGTGGTGCACCAGGGGGCAGTCAGTCTTGGTGGCAGTGGCTAACATCAGTCCCAGTGGTGGTGGTCTGGGGGGGAGACACACTCATTGTAGCAGTGGCTAACATCAGTTCCTCTGGTGGTGGTCCAGGAGGCAGACAGACTCAAGGTAGCAGTGACTAACATCAGACCGTATGGTGGTGGTCCAGGGTAGACAGACTAATGGTGGCAGTGGCTTTTATCTGTCCTGGTGGTTGCGGTCCAGGTAGCAGACAGACTCATGTTAGCAGTGCCTAACATTAGACCAGGTGGTGGTGGCCCAGGGGGCATACAGACACATAGTGTCAATAGTGGCAGTGGCTAACATCAGTCCCGGTGGTGTTCGGGGGGCAGACTGTCATGGTGGCAGTGGTTAACATTAGTCCCAGTGGTGGTGGTCCTGGGGGCTGACAGACTCATGGTGACAGTGGCTAATATCAGTACAGGAGGTGGTGGTCCAAGGCGCAGATAGAATCATAGTGGCAGTGGTGGCAGTGATTATCATCAGTCTGGTGGTGGTGGTCCAGAGGACAGGCAGACTCAAGGTGGCAGTGGCTAAGATCAGTCCCTGTGGTGGTGGTCTGGAGGATCAGACAGACTCATTGTGGCAGTGGCTAACATGAGTCCCACTGGGGGTGGTACAAGAGGCAGACAGATTCATGGTGGCACTGGCTAACATCAGTCCCAGTGGTGGTGGTCCAGGAGCAGACAGTCATGGTGGCATGGGCTAACATCAGTCCTGTTGGTTGTGGTCTGTGGGAAGACAGTCTTGGTTGCAGTGGCTATCATCAGTTGCAGTGCTGCTGGTCCGGGGCATACAGACTCATGGAGGCAGTGGCTAACATCTGTCCCAGTGGTGGTGGTCCAGAGGGGCAGACATACTCATGGTGGCAGTGGTGACAGTGGCTAACATCAGTCCCATTGATGCTGTTCCAGGGCGCAGAGAGACTCATGGTGGCAGTGGAGGTAGTGGCTAACATCAGTCCTGGTGGTGATGCACCGGGGTACAGACAGTCATGGAGGCAGGGGCTAACATCAGTTCCAGTGGTGGTGGTCTAGGGGGGAGACAGACTCATTGTTGCAGTGGCTATCATCAGTTCCTCTGGTGGTGGTCCAGGTGGCAGACAGACTCAAGGTAGCAGTGGCTATCATCAGACCCTGTGATGGTGGTCCGGGGCAGACAGACTAATGGTGGCAGTGGTGGCAGTGGCTTATATCTGTCCTGGTGGTCGCAGTCCAGGTAGCAGACGGACTCATGTTGGCAGTGCCTAACATTAGGCCAGGTGGTGGTGGTCCGGGGGGCATACAGACACATAGAGTCAGTGGTGGCAGTGGCTAACATCAGTCCCGGTGGTGTTTGGGGGGAGACTGTCATGGTGGCAGTGGTCAACATCAGTCCAAGTGGTGGTCGTCCCGGGAAAGACTGTCATGGTGGAAGTGGCTAACATGAGTCCCAGTGGTGGTGGTCCTGGGGGCTGACAGAATCATGGTGACAGTGGCTAATATCAGTACAGGAGGTGGTGGTCCAAGGCGCAGATAGAATCATTGTGGCAGTGGCGGCAGTGATTAACATCAGTCCGGTGGTGGTGGTCCGGAGGGCAGACAGACTCAAGGTGGCAGTGGCTAAGATCAGTCCCAGTGGTGGTGGTCCGGAGGGGCAGACAGACTCATTGTGGCAGTGGCTAACATCAGTCCCACTGGGGGTGGTACGACTGGCAGACAGATTCATGGTGGCACTGGCTAACATCAGTCCCAGTAGTGGTGGTCCAGGAGCAGACAGTCATGGTATCAGTGGCTAACATCAGTCCTGGGGGTGCTCTTCCAGGGGGCAGATAGATTCATGGTGGCAGTGGTGGTAGTGGCTGACATCAGTCCCGGTGGTGGTCCAGGGGACGGACATTCACGGTGGCAGTGGCTAACATCAGTCCTGGTGGTGGTCTGAGAGGCAGACTCCTGGTGACATTGGCTAACATCAGTCCTGGTGGTTGTGGTCTGGGGGAAGACAGTCATGGTTGCAGTGGCTAACATCAGTCGCAGTGGTGCTGGTCCGGGGCTAGACAGACTCATAGTGACAGTGGCTAACATCAGTCCTGGTGTTGGTGGTCTGGGGAGCAGACAGTCTCATGGTGACAGTGACTAACATAAGTCCCAGTAGTGGTGATCAAGAGGGGCAGACATACTAATAGTGCAGTGGTGGCAGTGCTTAACATCTGTCCCGGTGGTGGTGGTCTGGGCAGACAGTCATGGTGGCAGTGGCTAACATCAGTCCTGTTGGTGCTGTTCTGTGGAGCAGAGAAACTCATAGTGGCAGTGGCTAACATTAGTCCGGTGGTAGTGGACCGGGGGCAGACAGTCATGGTGTCAGTGGCTAACATCAGACATGGTGGTGGTTGTCTGGGGGCAGTCAGAAACATAGTGGCAGTCGTGGCAGTGGCTAACATCTGTCCCAGTGGTGGTGGTCCATGGGGCAGACAGACTCATGGTGGCAGTGGCTAACAGTTCTGTTGGTGGTCAGGGGCAGACAGTCTTGGTGGCATTGGCTAACATCAGTCACAGTGGTGGTGGTCCGGGGCAGACAGGCTCATGTTGACAGTGGCTAATATCAGTACAGGAGGTGGTGATCCAAGGGGCAGACAGACTCATGAGGGCAGTGGTGGCAGAGGTTATCATCAGTTCTGGTGGTGGTGGTCCAGGTGGCAGACAGACTCAAGGTGGCAGTGGCTAACATCAGTCCTGGTGTGGTGGTGGTCCAGGAGGGAGACAGACACATGGTGGCAGTAGCTAACATCTGTCCTAGTGGTGGTGGTCCGGGGGGGCAGACAGACATGTTGGCAGTGGCTAACATTAGTCTTGGTGGTGGTGGTCTGGGAGGCAGACAGACTCTTGGTGGCAGTGGCTAACATCCCTCCTGGTGGTGGTGCTCCAGGGGTCAGACAGTCATCATGGCGGTGGCTAACATTAGTTCCAGTGGTGGTGGTCCAGGGGCAGACAGACACATGGTGGCTTTGGCTAACATCAGTCCCAGTGGTGGTGCTCTGGGCAGACAGACTCATGGTGGCAGGGGCTAACATCAGTCCTGCTGGTGATGGTGGTCCAGGCACAGACAGAATAATAGTGGCCGTGATGGCAGTGGCTAACATCAATCCTGGTAGTGGTGGTCCAGGGGTTGCAGACAGACTCATGGTGGCAGTGGCTAACATCAGTCCTGTTGGTGGTGGTCATGGGGCAGACTGTAATGGTGGCAGTGGCTAACATCAGTCCTGATGGTGCTGTTACAGGGCAGACAGAGTCATGGTGGCAGTGGTGACACTGGCTAACATCAGTCCCGGAGGTGGTTTTCCATTGGACAGACAATCATGTTGGCAGTGGCTAACATCAGGCCTGGTGGTGGTGGTGGTCCGGGGGGACAGACATTCTCATTGTGGCAGTGGCAAACATCAGTCCCAGTGGTGGTGGTGGTGGTGGTGTGGGGCAGACAGTCCTGGTGGCAGTGGCTTACATCAGTCCCGGTGGTGCTGTTCCTGGTGGCAGAGAGACTCATGGTTGCAGTGGTGGAGTGGCTAACATCAGTCCCAGTGGTGGTGGTCCCAGTAGCAGACAGTCATGGTGCCACTTTCTGGCATCATTCCTGATGGTGGTGGTCCTGCAGGAAGACGTTCTCATGGTTGCAGTGGTTAACATCAGACCCGGTGGTGGTGGTCCAGTGGCAGACAGTCATGGTAGCAATGGCTAACATCAGTCCTGGTGGTGGTGGTTCAGAGGGGCAGACAGACTCATGGTGGCAGTGGCTAACATCATACGTGGTGGTGGTGGTCTAAGTGGCAGACAGACTCATGCTGGCAGTGGCTAACATAAGCCCCAATGGTGGTGGTCTGGGGGGCAGACAGACTCTTGGAGTCAGTGGCTTAAATCAGTACTGCTGGTGGTGGTCCAGGGCAGACAGACTCATGGTCGCACTGGCTAACATCAGTCCTGGTGGTGCTGGTCCAGGGGGAAGACAGACTCATGATGGCAGTGGCTAACATAAGTCCTGGTGGTGGTGATCTGTGTGGCAGACTCATGGTGGCAGTGGCTAATATCATTACTGGTGGTGGTGTTCCAGTTGCAGACATTCTTGGTGGCAGTGGCTAACATCAGTCCAGGTGGTGGTGGTCCGGGGCAGACAGACTCATGGTGGCAGTGGCTAATATCAGTCCCAGTGGTGGTTTTCTGGGGTGCAGACTGACTCATGTTGGCAGTGGCTAACATCTGACGCAGTGGTGGTGGTCCGGATTGGCAGACATACTCATGGCTGCAGTGTTGGTAGTGGCTAACATCAGTCCCAGTGGTGGTGGTGGTCTGGGGCAGACAGTCATGATGGCAGTGGCTAACATCAGTTCCATTGGTGCTGATCTGGGGAGGAGAGAGACTCATGGTGGCAGTGATGGCAGTGGCTAACATCAATCCTGGTGGTGGTGGCCCTGGTGGCAGACAGACTCATGTTGGCAGTGGCTAACATCAGACCCGGTGGAGGTGGTCTAGGGGCATACAGACACATAGTGGCAGTGGTGGCAGTGGCTAACATCAGTCCTGGTGGTGGTCGGGGGCAGACAGTCATGATGGCAGTGGTTAACATCAGTCCAGGTGGTGGTGGTATGAGGGAAGACAGTCTTGGTGGCAGTGGCTAACATCAGTCACAGTGGTGGTGGTCCGGGGGGCAGACAGACTCATGGTGACACTGGCTAATATCAGTACAAGAGGTGGTGGTCCAAGGGGCAGGCAAAATCATGGTGGCATTGGTGGCAGTGATTAACATCAGTCCTGGTGGTTGTGGTCTGGGGCAGACAGACTCAAGGTGGCATTGGCTAACATCAGGCCTGGTGGTGGTGGTCCAGGTAGGAGACATGACACATGGGAGCAGTAGCTAACATCAGTTCTGGTGGTGGTGCACCGGGGGGCAGTCAGTCTTGGTGGCTGTAGCTAACATCAGCCCCGGTGGTGGTGGTGTTCTTCTGGTCAGACAGGCTCATTGCAGCAGTGGCTAAAATCAGTTCCAGTGGTTGTGGTAAGGGTGGCAGACTGACACGTGGTGGCAGTGGCTAACATCTGTCCCGGTGGTGGTGGTCTGGGGCAGACAGACTAATGGTGGCAGTGGTGTCAGTGGCTAACATCAGTACCGGTAGTGGTGGTCCAGGGGGGCAGACAGACTCATGGTGGTAGTGGCTAACATCAGTCCTGGGGTGGTGGTCTAGGGGCAGAGAGTCATGGTGGCAGTGGCTAACATCAGTCCTTGTGGTGCTGTTCCGAGGGCAGACAGACTCATGGTGTCAGTGGTGGCAGTGGCTAACATCATTCCACTGGTTGTGGTCCTGGGGCAAACAGACTTATAGTGGCAGGGCTGGCAGTGGCTAACATCAGTCCTGGTGGTGGTGGTCCCAGGGGGAGACAGACTCATTGTGGCAGAGACTAACATCAGTCCTGTTGATGGTGGTCCTGGGGACAGACAATCATGGTGGCAGTGGCTAAAATAAGTCCTGGTGGTGGTGGTGGTGGTCCAGGGGGCTGACAGAATCATGGTGGCAGTGGCTAACCTCATTCCCAGTGGTGGTGGTGTGGAGGAACACACATTCTCATTGTGACTGTGGTAGCAGTGGCTATTATCTGTCCCGGTGGTAGTGGTGGTCCGGGGCAGACAGTCATGATGGCAGTGGCTAACATCAGTCCTGGGGGTGGTGGTCTAGGGACAGACAGTCATGGTGGCAGTGGCTAACATGAGTCCTTGTGGTGCTGTTCCTGGGGCAAACAGACTCATGGAGGCAGTGGTGGCAGTGGCAAACATCAGTCCCTGTGGTGGTTGTCCGGTGGGCAGACAGTCATGGTGGCAGTTTCTAACATCACTCTTGGTGGTGGTGGCCCTGGGGGAAGACAGACTCATGTAGGCAGTGATTAAAATAAGTCCTGGTGGTGATTGTCTGGGGGGGAAGTCAGGCACATGGTGGCAGTGACTAAAATCAATCCCGGTGGTGGTGGTCCAGGGGACAGACAATCATGTTGGCAGTGGCAAACATCAGTCCCGTTGGTGGTTGTCTGGCTGCAGACAGTCATGGTGGCTAAAATCAGTCTCAGTGGTTTTGGTCCAGGGGGCAGACAGACTCATGGTGGCAGTTGCTAACATCAGTCCCAGTGTTTGTGGTCCAGAGGGCAGACATACTCATGGTAGCAGTGGTGGTAGTGGCTATCATCAGTCCCGGTGGTAGTGGGCCGAGGGGCAATAAGACTCATGGTGGCAGTGGCTAACATCAGTCCCAGTGGTGGTGGTCCGGGGGCAGACATGCTTATGGTGGCAATGGCTAACATCAGTCCCATTGGTGGTCCAGGGGGCAGACAGACTTATGGTGGCAGGGGCTAACATCATTCCTAGTGGTGCTGGTCCAGAGGGCAGAGAGACTCATGGTTTCAGAGGTGGCAGTGGCAAACATCAGTCTCGGAGGTGGTGGTCCGGGGGCAGACAGTCATGGTGGCAGTTTTAAACACCAGTTCTGGTGGTGGTGGTAGTCCAAGGGCAGACAGTCATGGTGGTAATGGCTAATATCAGTCCCGGTGTTGGTGGTCCAGGTAGCAGACAGTTTCATGGTGGCAGTGGCTAACATCACTCCCAGTGGTGGTGGTCCAGTTGCAGACAGTCTCATGATTGCAGTGGCTAACATCAGTCCTGGTGGTGCTGGTTCAGCATGCAGGCAGACTCATTGTGGCAGTGGTGGCAGTAGCTAACATCAGTTCCAGTGGTGGTGGTCCGGGGGCAGACAAGCTACTGGTGGCAATGGCTGACATCAATCCCGGTGTTGGTGCTCATGGGGTAGAAAGTCATGGTGGCTGTGGCTATCATCAGTCCCAGTCTAGGTGATCCAGGGGAAGACAGACTCATGGTGGAAGTGGCTAACATCAGTCCTATTGGTGGTGGTCTGGGGGGCAAACAGTCATGGTGGCAATGGCTAAAATCAGTCCCATTGGTAGTGGTGCAGGATACAGACAGTCATGGTGGCAATGGCTAATATCAATCCCGGTGTTGGTGGTCCAGGTAGCAGAAAGTCTCATGGTGGCAGTGGCTAACATCCCCCATTGGTGGTGGTCCGCTGCAGACAGTCTCATGATTGCAGTGGCTGACATCAGTCCCAGTGGTGGTGGTGCAGGAAACAGACAGTCATGGTGGCAGTGGCTATCATCATTTCCAATGGTGATGGTCCGGGGTTAGACAGGCTCATTGTGGCATTGATGGCAGTGGCTAACATCAGTTCTAGTTGGTGGTCGGGAGCAGACATACTTGGTTGCAGTTTTGGCAGTGGCTAACATCACTGCCTATGGTGGTGGTCTAGGGGGGCAGACAGACTCATGGTGGTAGTGGCTAACATCAGTCCTGGTGGTGGTGGTCCAGTGGTAGACAGACTAATGGTGGCAGTGGTGGCAGTGGCTAACATTAGTGCCAGTGCTGGTATTCCAGGGAGGACACACAGACTCTTGTTTGCAGTGGCTAACATCAGTCCTGGTGGTGTTGGTTCAGGGGGCAGACAGATTCATGGTGGCAGTGGTGTCAGCGGCTAACATAAGTCCTGGTGGTGATGGTCCAGTTGCAGACATTCATGGTGACAGTGGCTAACATCAGTCCAGGTGGTGGTGGTCCAGGGGCAGACAGACTCATGGTGGCAGTGGCTAATATCAGTCCTAGTGGTGGTTTTCTGAGGTGCAGACTGACTCATGTTGGCAGTGGCTAACATCTGACGCAGTGGTGGCGGTCCGGATTGGCAGACATACTCATGGCAGCAGTGGTGGCAGTGGCTAATATCAGTCCTAGTGGTGGTTTTCTGAGGTGCAGACTGACTCATGTTGGCAGTGGCTAACATCTGACACAGTGGTGGTGGTCCAGATTGGCAGACATACTCATGGCTGCAGTGGTGGCAGTGGCTTACATCAGTCCCGGTGGTGGTGGTCTGGGGCAGACAGTCATGGTGGCAGTGGTTAACATCAGTCCCGTTGATGCTGATCTGGGGAGGAGAGAGACTCATGGTGGCAGTGGTGGCAGTGGCTAACATCAATCCTGGTGGTGGTGGTCCTGGTGGCAGAAAGACTCATGTAGGCAGTGGCTAACATCAGACCCAGTGGAGGTGGTCCAGGGGGCATACAGACACACAGTGGCAGTGGCTAACATCAGTCCTGGTGGTGGTCTGGGGGAAGACAGTCATGGTTGCAGTGGCTAACATCAGTCACAGTGGTGCTGGTCCAGGGGCAGACAGACTCATGGTGGCAGTGGCTAACATCTGTCCCAGTGGTGGTGGTCCAGAGGGGCAGACGTACTCATGGTGGCAGTAGTGGCTATGGCTAACATCAGTCCCAGTGGTTGTGGTCTGGGCAGACAGTCATGGTGACAGTGGCTAACATCAGTCCCATTGATGCTGTTCCGGGGGGCAGAGAGACTCATGGTGGCAGTGGTGGTGGTGGCTAACATCAGTCCTGGTGGTGGTCGGGGGGAAGACAGTCATGGTGGCAGTGGTTAACATGAGTCCAGGTGGTGGTGGTGGTATGAGGGAAGACAGTCTTGGTGGCAGTGGCTAACATCAGTCACAGTGGTGGTGGTCCGGGGGGCAGACAGACTCATGGTGACACTGGCTAATATCAGTACAAGAGGTGGTGGTCCAAGGGGCAGGCAAAATCATGGTGGCATTGGTGGCAGTGATTAACATCAGTCCTGGTGGTTGTGGTCTGGGGCAGACAGACTCAAGGTGGCATTAGCTAACATCAGGCCTGGTGGTGGTGGTCCAGGTGAGACATGACACATGGGAGCAGTGGCTAACATCAGTTCTGGTGGTGGTGCACCGGGGGCAGTCAGTCTTGGTGGCTGTAGCTAACATCAGCCCCGGTGGTGGTGGTGTTCTTCTGGTCAGACAGGCTCATTGCAGCAGTGGCTAAAATCAGTTCCAGTGGTTGTGGTAAGGGTGGCAGACTGACACGTGGTGGCAGTGGCTAACATCAGTCCCGGTGGTGGTGGTCTGGGGCAGACAGACTAATGGTGGCAGTGGTGTCAGTGGCTAACATCAGTACCGGTAGTGGTGGTCAAGGGGGGCAGACAGACTCATGGTGGCAGTGGCTAACATCAGTCCTGGGGTGGTGGTCTAGGGGCAGAGAGTCATGGTGGCAGTGGCTAACATCAGTCCTTGTGGTGCTGTTCCGAGGGCAGACAGACTCATGGTGTCAGTGGTGGCAGTGGCTAACATCATTCCACTGGTTGTGGTCCTGGGGCAAACAGACTTATAGTGGCAGGGCTGGCAGTGGCTAACATCAGTCCTGGTGGTGGTGGTCCCAGGGGGAGACAGACTCATTGTGGCAGAGACTAACATCAGTCCTGTTGATGGTGGTCCTGGGGACAGACAATCATGGTGGCAGTGGCTAAAATAAGTCCTGGTGGTGGTGGTGGTGGTCCAGGGGGCTGACAGAATCATGGTGGCAGTGGCTAACCTCATTCCCAGTGGTGGTGGTGTGGAGACACACATTCTCATTGTGACTGTAGTAGCAGTGGCATTATCTGTCCGGTGGTAGTGGTGGTCGGGGCAGACAGTCATGATGGCAGTGGCTAACATCAGTCCTGGGGTGGTGGTCCAGGGACAGACAGTCATGGTGGCAGTGGCTAACATGAGTCCTTGTGGTGCTGTTCCTGGGGCAAACAGACTCATGGAGGCAGTGGTGGCAGTGGCAAACATCAGTCCCTGTGGTGGTTGTCCGGTGGGCAGACAGTCATGGTGGCAGTTTCTAACATCACTCTTGGTGGTGGTGGCCCTGGGGGAAGACAGACTCATGTAGGCAGTGATTAAAATAAGTCCTGGTGGTGATTGTCTGGGGAAGTCAGGCACATGGTGGCAGTGACTAAAATCAATCCCGTGGTGGTGGTCCAGGGACAGACAATCATGTTGGCAGTGGCAAACATCAGTCCGTTGGTGGTTGTCTGGCTGCAGACAGTCATGGTGGCTAAATCAGTCTCAGTGGTTTTGGTCCAGGGGCAGACAGACTCATGGTGGCAGTTGCAACATCAGTCCCAGTGTTTGTGGTCCAGAGGCAGACATACTCATGGTAGCAGTGGTGGTAGTGGCTATCATCAGTCCCGTGGTAGTGGGCCGAGGGCAATAAGACCATGGTGGCAGTGGCTAACATCAGTCCCAGTGGTGGTGGTCCGGGGCAGACATGCTTATGGTGGCAATGCTAACATCAGTCCCATTGGTGGTCCAGGGGCAGACAGACTTATGGTGGCAGGGGCTAACATCATTCCTAGTGGTGCTGGTCCAGGGCAGAGACTCATGGTTTCAGAGGTGGCAGTGGCAAACATCAGTCTCGGAGGTGGTGGTCCGGGGCAGACAGTCATGGTGGCAGTTTTAAACACCAGTTCTGGTGGTGGTGGTAGTCAAGGGCAGACAGTCATGGTGGTAATGGCTAATATCAGTCCCGTGTTGGTGGTCCAGGTAGCAGACAGTTTCATGGTGGCAGTGGCTAACATCACCCCAGTGGTGGTGGTCCAGTTGCAGACAGTCTCATGATTGCAGTGGCTAACATCAGTCCTGGTGGTGCTGGTTCAGCATGCAGGCAGACTCATTGTGGCAGTGGTGGCAGTAGCTAACATCAGTTCCAGTGGTGGTGGTCCGGGGGCAGACAAGCTACTGGTGGCAATGGCTGACATCAATCCCGGTGTTGGTGCTCATGGGGTAGAAAGTCATGGTGGCTGTGGCTATCATCAGTCCCAGTCTAGGTGATCCAGGGGAAGACAGACTCATGGTGGAAGTGGCTAACATCAGTCCTATTGGTGGTGGTCTGGGGGGCAAACAGTCATGGTGGCAATGGCTAAAATCAGTCCCATTGGTAGTGGTGCAGGATACAGACAGTCATGGTGGCAATGGCTAATATCAATCCCGGTGTTGGTGGTCCAGGTAGCAGAAAGTCTCATGGTGGCAGTGGCTAACATCACTCCCATTGGTGGTGGTCCGGTTGCAGACAGTCTCATGATTGCAGTGGCTGACATCAGTCCCAGTGGTGGTGGTGCAGGAAACAGACAGTCATGGTGGCAGTGGCTATCATCATTTCCAATGGTGATGGTCCGGGGGTTAGACAGGCTCATTGTGGCATTGATGGCAGTGGCTAACATCAGTTCTAGTTGTGGTGGTCCGGGGGCAGACATACTCTTGGTTGCAGTTTTGGCAGTGGCTAACATCACTGCCTATGGTGGTGGTCTAGGGGGGCAGACAGACTCATGGTGGTAGTGGCTAACATCAGTCCTGGTGGTGGTGGTCCAGTGGTAGACAGACTAATGGTGGCAGTGGTGGCAGTGGCTAACATTAGTGCCAGTGCTGGTATTCCAGGGAGGACACACAGACTCTTGTTTGCAGTGGCTAACATCAGTCCCGGTGGTGTTGGTTCAGGGGGCCAGACAGATTCATGGTGGCAGTGGTGTCAGTGGCTAACATAAGTCCTGGTGGTGATGGTCCAGTTGCAGACATTCATGGTGACAGTGGCTAACATCAGTCCAGGTGGTGGTGGTCCAGGGGCAGACAGACTCATGGTGGCAGTGGCTAATATCAGTCCTAGTGGTGGTTTTCTGAGGTGCAGACTGACTCATGTTGGCAGTGGCTAACATCTGACACAGTGGTGGTGGTCCAGATTGGCAGACATACTCATGGCTGCAGTGGTGGCAGTGGCTTACATCAGTCCCGGTGGTGGTGGTCTGGGGCAGACAGTCATGGTGGCAGTGGTTAACATCAGTCCCGTTGATGCTGATCTGGGGAGGAGAGAGACTCATGGTGGCAGTGGTGGCAGTGGCTAACATCAATCCTGGTGGTGGTGGTCCTGGTGGCAGAAAGACTCATGTAGGCAGTGGCTAACATCAGACCCAGTGGAGGTGGTCCAGGGGGCATACAGACACACAGTGGCAGTGGCTAACATCAGTCCTGGTGGTGGTCTGGGGGAAGACAGTCATGGTTGCAGTGGCTAACATCAGTCACAGTGGTGCTGGTCCAGGGCAGACAGACTCATGGTGGCAGTGGCTAACATCTGTCCCAGTGGTGGTGGTCCAGAGGGGCAGACGTACTCATGGTGGCAGTAGTGGCTATGGCTAACATCAGTCCCAGTGGTTGTGGTCTGGGCAGACAGTCATGGTGACAGTGGCTAACATCAGTCCCATTGATGCTGTTCCGGGGGCAGAGAGACTCATGGTGGCAGTGGTGGTGGTGGCTAACATCAGTCCTGGTGGTGGTGCACCAGGGTGCAGACAGTCATGGTGGCAGTGACTAACATCAGTCCCAGTGGTGGTGGTCTGGGGGGGAGACAGACTCATTGTAGCAGTGGCTATCATCAGTTCCTCTGGTGGTGTTCCAGGTGGCAGACAGACTCAGGGTAGCAGTGGCTAACATCAGACCCTGTGATGGTGGTCCGGGGCAGACAGACTAATGGTGGCAGTGGTGGAAGTGGCTTATATCTGTCCTGGTGGTTGTGGTCCAGGTAGTAGACAGACTCATGTTGGCAGTGTCTAGTATTAGGCCAGGTGGTGGTGGTCCAGGGGCCATACAGACATATAGTGTCAGTGGTGGCAGTGGCTAACATCAGTCCCGCTGGTGTTTGGGGGGAGACTGTCATGGTGACAGTGGTTAACATCAGTCCAAGTGGTAGTCATCCAGGGAAAGACAGTCATGGTGGCAGTGGCTAACATGAGTCTCAGTGGTGGTGGTCCTGGGGGCTGACAGAATCATGGTGACAGTGGCTAATATCAGTACAGGAGGTGGTGGTCCAAGGCGCAGATAGAATCATAGTGGCAGTGGCAGTGATTAACATCAGTCCAGTGGTGGTGGTCCGGAGGGCAGACAGACTCAAGGTGGCAGTGGCTAAGATCAGTCCCAGTGGTGGTAGTCGGAGGGGCAGACAGACTCATTGTGGCAGTGGCTAACATCAGTCCACTGGGGGGTGGTATGAGTGGCAGACAGATTCATGGTGGCACTGGCTAACATCAGTCCCGGTACTGGTGGTCCAGGAGCAGACAATCATGGTATCAGTGGCTAACATCAGTCCTGTTGGTGCTGTTCTGTGGAGCAGAGAAACTCCATAGTGGCAGTGGTGGCAGTGGCTAACATTAGTCCTGTGGTGGTGGACTGGGGCAGACAGTCATGTCCAGTGGCTACCATCAGACATGGTGGTGGTGGTCCAGGGGCAATCAGAAACATAGTGGCAGTGGTGGCAGTGGCTAACATCTGTCTCAGTGGTGGTGGTCCATGGGGCAGACAGACTCATGGTGGCAGTGGCTAACAGTTCTGTTGGTGGTCAGGGGCAGACAGTCTTGGTGGCATTGGCTAACATCTGTCCCAGTGGTGGTGGTCTGGGGCAGACAGGCTCATGTTGACAGTGGCTAATATCAGTACAGGAGGTGGTGCTCCAAGGGGCAGACAGACTCATGAGGGCAGTGGTGGCAGAGGTTATCATCAGTTCCGGTGGTGGTGGTCCAGGTGGCAGACAGACTCAAGGTGGCAGTGGCTAACATCAGTCCTGGTGTGGTGGTGGTGCAGGAGGGAGACAGACACATGGTGGCAGTAGCTAACATCTGTCCTAGAGGTGGTGGTCTGGGTGGGCAGACAGACATGTTGGCAGTGGCTAACATTAGTCCTGGTGGTGGTGGTGGTCTGGGAGGCAGACAGACTCTTGGTGGAAGTGGCTAACATCCCTCCTGGTGGTGGTGGTCCAGGGGTCAGACAGTCATCATGGCAGTGGCTAACATTAGTTCCAGTGGTGGTGGTCCAGGGGCAAACAGACTCATGGTGGCATTGGCTAACATCAGTCCGGTGGTGGTGCTCTGGGGCAGACAGACTCATGGTGGCAGGGCTAACATCAGTCCGGTGGTGATGGTGGTCCAGGGCAGACAGAATAATAGTGGCAGTGATGGCGAGGTAACATCAATCCTGGTAGTGGTGGTCCAGGGGTTGCAGACAGACTCATGGTGGCAGTGGCTAACATCAGCCCTTTTGGTGGTGGTCCTGGGGCAGACTGTAATGGTGGCAGTGGCTAACATCAGTCCCCATGGTGCTGTTACAGGCAGACAGAGTCATGGTGGCAGTGGTGGCTCTGGCTAACATCAGTCCCGGAGGTGGAGTTCAAGGGGACAGACAGTCATGTTGGCAGTGGCTAACATCAGGCCTGGTGGTGGTGGTGGTCCGGGGGGACAGACATTCTCATTGTGGCAGTGGTGGCAGTGGCAAACATCAGTCCCAGTGGTGGTGGTGTGGGGCAGACAGTCCTTGTGGCAGTGGCTTACATCAGTCCCAGTGGTGCTGTTCCTGGTGGCAGAGAGACTCATGGTTGCAGTGGTGGAGTGGCTAACATCAGTCCCGGTGGTGGTGGTCCCGGGAGCAGACAGTCATGGTGCCAGTTTCTGACATCATTCCTGAAGGTGGTGGTCCTGCAGGAAGACAGACTCATGTTGGCAGTGGCTAAAATCAGTCCCGGTGGTTGTGGCCCGGGGGCAGACTGACACATGGTGGCAGTGGCTAACATCAGTCCCGGTGGTGGTGGTCCAGGAGACAGACAGTCATGGTGGCAGTGGCTAAAATCAGTCCCGGTTGTGGTGGTCCATGGGGCAGACAGACTCGTGGTGGCAGTGGCTAACATCAGTCCGACGAGTGGTAGTCCAGAGGGCAGACATACTCATGGTGGCAGTGGTTAACATCAGACCCGGTGGTGGTGGTGGTCCAGTGGCAGACAGTCATGGTAGCAATGGCTAACATCATACCTGGTGGTGGTGGTCTAAGTGGCAGACAGACTCATGCTGGCAGTGGCTAACATAAGCCCCAATGGTGGTGGTCTGGGGGGCAGACAGACTCTTGGTGGCAGTGGCTTAAATCAGTACTGCTGGTGGTGGTCCAGGGCAGACAGACTCATTTTCGCACTGGCTAACATCAGTCATGGTGGTGGTGGTCTGGGGCAGACAGTCATGGTGGCAGTGGCTAACATCAGTTCTGTTGGTGCTGATCTGGGGAGGAGAGAGACTTATGGTGACAGTCTTGGCAGTGGCTAACATCAATCCTGGTGGTCATGGTCTTGGTGGCAGACAGACTCATGTTGGCAGTGGCTAACATCAGACCTGGTGGAGGCGGTCCAGGGGGCATACAGACACCTAGTGGCAGTGGTGGCAGTGGCTAACATCAGTCCTGGTGGTGGTCGGGGGGCAGACAGTCATGGTGGCAGTGGTTAACATCAGTCCAGGTGGTGGTGGTATGGGGAAGACAGTCTTGGTGGCAGTGTCTAACATCAGTCACAGTGGTGGTGGTCCGGGGGCAGACAGACTCATGGTGACACTGGCTAATTTCAGTCCTGGTGGTGGTGTTCCAGTTGCAGACATTCTTGGTGGCTGTGGCTAACATCAGTCCAGGTGGTGGTGGTCCAGGGGCAGACAGACTCATGGTGGCATTGGCTAATATCAGTCCTAGTGGTGGTTTTCTGGGGTGCAGACTGACTCATGTTGGAAGTGGCTAACTTCTGATGCAGTGGTGGTGGTCCGGATTGGCAGAGATACTCATGGCTGCAGTGGTGGCAGTGGCTAACATCAGTCCCGGTGGTGGTGGTGGTCTGGGGCATACAGTCATGGTGGCAGTGGCTAACATCAGTTCCGTTGGTGCTGATCTGGGGAGGAGAGAGACTCATGGTGGCAGTGATGGTAGTGGCTAACATCAATCCTGGTGGTGGTGGTCCTGGTGGCAGACAGACTCATGTTGGAAGTGGCTAACATCAGACCCAGTGGAGGTGGTCCAGGGGGCATACTGACACATAGTGGCAGTGGTGGCAGTGGCTAACATCAGTCCTGGTGGTGGTCGGGGGGCAGACAGTCATGGTGGCAGTGGTTAACATGAGTCCAGGTGGTGGTGGTATGGGGGAAGACAGTCTTGGTGGCAGTGGCTAACATCAGTCACAGTGGTGGTGGTCCGGGGGGCAGGCAGACTCATGGTGACACTTGCTAATATCAGTACAAGAGGTGGAGGTCCAAGGGGCAGACAAAATCATGGTGGCAGTGGTGACAGTGATTAACATCAGTCCTGGTGGTTGTGATCTGGGGCAGACAGACTCAAGGTGGCATTGGCTAACATCAGGCCTGGTGGTGGTGGTCCAGGTAGGAGACATGACACATGGGAGCAATAGCTAACATCAGTCCTGGTGGTGGTGCACCGGGGACAGTCAGTCTTGGTGGCAGTGGCTAACATCAGCCCCGGTGGTGGTGGTGGTCTGGTGGTCAGACAGACTCATTGCAGCAGTGGCTAAAATCAGTTCCAGTGGTTGTGGTAAGGGTGGCAGACAGACTCATGGTGGCAGTGGCTAACATCAGTCCTGATGGTGGTGGTCTGGGGCAGACAGACTAATGGTGGCAGTGGTGGCAGTGGCTAACATCAGTGCTGGTAGTGGTGGTCTGGGGGGGCAGACAGACTCATGGTAGCAGTGGCTAACATCAGTCCTGGGGGTGGTGGTCTAGGGGCAGACAGTCATGGTGGCAGTGGCTAACATTAGTACTTGTGGTGCTGTTCCAGGGGCAGACATACTCATGGTGTCAGTGGTGGCAGTGGCTAACATCATTCCACTGGTGGTGGTCCTGGGGCAAACAGACTTATAGTGGCAGGGCTGGCAGTGGCTAACATCAGTCCTGGTGGTGGTGGTCCCAGGGGGAGACAGACTCATTGTGGCAGAGACTAACATCAGTCCTGTTGATGGTGGTCCAGGGGACAGACAGTCATGGTGGCAGTGGTTAAAATAAGTCCTGGTGGTGGTGGTGGTGGTGGTGGTCCAGGGGGCTGACAGACTCATGGTGGCAGTGGCTAACCTCATTCCCAGTGGTGGTGGTGTGGGGGACACACATTCTCATTGTGGCAGTGGTAGCAGTGGCTAATATCTGTCCCAGTGTTGGTGGTGGTCCGGGGCAGACAGTCATGATGGCAGTGGCTAACATCAGTCCTCGGGGTGGTGGTCTAGGGGCAGACAGCCATGGTGGCAGTGGCTAACATTAGTCCTTGTGGTGCTGTTCCTGGGGCAGACAGACTCATGGAGGCAGTGGTGGCAGTGGCAAACATCAGTACCTGTGGTGGTTGTCCGGTGGGCAGACAGTCATGGTGGCAGTTTCTAACATCACTCTTGGTGGTGGTGGCCCTGGGGGAAGACAGACTCATGTAGGCAGTGATTAAAATAAGCCCCAGTGGTGATTGTCAGGGGGGAAGACAGACACATGGAGGCAGTGACTAAAATCAATCCCGGTGGTGGTGGTCCAGGGGACAGACAATTATGTTGGCAGTGGCAAACATCAGTCCCGTTGGTGGTTGTCTGGATGCAGACAGTCATGGTGGCTAAAATCAGTCTCAGTGGTTTTGGTCCAGGAGGCAGACAGACTCATGGTGACAGTTGCTAACATCAGTCCCAGTGTTGGTGGTCCAGCGGGCAGACATACTCATGGTAGCAGTGGTGGCAGTGGCTAACATCAGTCCCGGTGGTAGTGGGCTGAAAGGCAGTAAGACTCATGGTGGCAATGGCTAACATCAGTCCCAGTGGTGGTCCAGGGGACAGACAGACTCATGGTGGCAGAGGCTAACATCATTCCCAGTGGTGCTGGTCCAGAGGGCAGAGAGACTCGTGGTTTCAGAGGTGACAGTGGCAAACATCAGTCTTGGAGGTGGTGGTCCAGGGGCAGACAGTCATGGTGGCAGTTTTAAACACCAGTTCTGGTGGTAGTGGTAGTCCAAGGGCAGACAGTCATGGTGGCAATGGCTAATATCAGTCCCGGTGTTGGTGGTCCAGGTAGCAGACAGTCTCATGGTGGCAGTGGCTAACATCACTCCCGGTGGTGGTGGTCCAGTTTCAGACAGTCTCGTGATTGCAGTGGCTAACATCAGTCCTGGTGGTGCTGGTTCAGTGGGCAGGCAGACTCATTGTGGCAGCATAAGCTAACATCAGTCCCGTGGTGGAGGTCCGGGGGCAGACAAACTCCTGGAGGCAATGGCTGACATCAATCCCAGTGTTGGTGGTCAGGGCGTAGAAAGTCATGGTGGCTGTTGCTAACATCAGTCCCAGTGGAGGTGATCCAAGGGAAGACAGACTCATGGTGGAAGTGGCTAACAATAGTCCTATTGGTGGTGGTCCGGGGGGGCAAACAGTCATGGTGGCAATGGCTAACATCAGTCCCATTGGTGGTAGTGCAGGAACAACAGTCATGGTGGAATGGCTAATATCAATCCCGGTGTTGGTGGTCCAGGTAGCAGATAGTCTCATGGTGGCAGTGGCTAACATCACTCCCATTGGTGGTGGTCCGGTTGCAGACAGTCTCATGATTGCAGTGGCTAACATCAGTCCCAGTGGTGCTGGTTCAGGGGGCAGGCAGACTCATGGTGGTAGCGGTGGCAGTAGCTAATATCAGTCCCGGGGGGCAGACAAACTCATGGTGGCAATGGCTGACATCAGTCCTGGTGTTGGTGGTCAGGGGGGTAGAAAGTCATGGTGGCAGTGGCTAACATCAGTCCCGGTGGAGGTGATCCAGGGGGAGAAAGACTCATGGTGGAAGTGGCTAACATCAGTCCTGGTGGTGGTGGTCCGGGGGCCAAACAGTCATGGTGGCAGTGGCTAACATCAGTCCCAGTTGTGGTGGTGCAGGAAACAGACAGTCATGGTGGCAGTGGCTATTATCATTTCCAATGGTGATGGTCCGGGGGTCAGACAGGATCATTGTGGCATTGGTGGCAGGGGTGTAACATCAGTTCAGTTGTTGAGGTCTGAGGGCAGACATGCTCTTGGTTGCAGTTTTGGCAGTGGCTAACATCACTCCCTATGGTGGTGGTCTAGAGGGCAGACAGACTCATGGTGGTAGTGGCTAACATCAGTCCTGGTTGTTGTGGTCCAGTGGTGACAGACTAATGGTGGCAGTGGTGGCAGTGGCTAACATTAGTGCCAGTGCTGGTGTTCCGGGGACACACAGACTCTGTTTGCAGTGGCTAACATCAGTCCCGGTGGTGCTGGTTCGGGGGGCAGACAGATTCATGGTGGCAGTGGTGTCAGTGGCTAACATAAGTCCTGGTGGTGGTGGTCCATGGGGCAGACTCATGGTGGCAGTGGCTAACATCAGTCCTGGTGGTGGTGTTCCAGTTGCAGACATTCATGGTGGCAGTGGTTAACATCAATCCAGGTGGTGGTGGTCCAGGGGCAGACAGACTCATGGTGGCAGTGGCTAATGTCAGTCCTAGTGGTGGTTTTCTAGGGTGCTGACTGACTCATGTTTGCAGTGGCTAACATCTGATGCAGTGGTGGTGGTGGTCCGGATTGGCAGACATACTCACGGCTGCAGTGGTGGCAGTGGCTAACATCAGTCCAGGTGATGGCGGTGGTCTGGGGTGGACAGTCATGGTGATTGTAGCTAACATCAGTCCCGTTGATGCTGATCTGGGGAGGAGAGAGACTTATGGTGGCAGTGGTGGCAGTGGCTAACATCTATCCTGGTGGTGGTGGTCCTGGTGGCAGAAAGACTCATGTAGGCAGTGGCTAACATCAGACCCAGTGGAGGTGGTCCAGGGGGCATACAGATGCGCAGTGGCAGTGGTGGCAGTGGCTAACATCAGTCCTGGTGGTGGTCGGGGTCAGACAGTCATGGTGGCAGTGGTTAACATCAGTCCAGGTGGTGGTGGTATGGGGGAAGACAGTCTTGGTGGCAGTGGCTAACATCAGTCACAGTGGTGGTGGTCCAGGGGGCAGAAAGACTCATGGTGACACTGGCTAATATCAGTACAAGAGATGGTGATCCAAGGGGCAGACAAAATCATGGCGGCATTGGTGGCAGTGATTAACATCAGTTCTGGTTGTTGTGGTCTGGGGCAGACAGACTCAAGGTGGCATTGGCTAACATCAGGCCTGGTGGTGGTGGTCCAGGTAGGAGACATGACACATGGGAGCAGTAGCTAACATCAGTCCTTGTGGTGGTGCACCGGGGGGCAGCCAGTCTTGGTGGCAGTGGCTAACATCAGCCCCGGTGGTGGTGGTGGTCTGGTTGTCAGACAGACTCATTGCAGCAGTGGCTAAAATCAGTTCCAATGGTGGTGGTAAGGGTGACAGACAGACTCATGGTGGCAGTGGCTAACATCAGTCCCGGTGGTGGTGGTCCAGGGCAAACAGACTAATGGTGGCAGTGGCTAACATCAGTGTTGGTAGTGGTGGTCCAGGGGGGCAGACAGACTCATGGTGGCAGTGGCTAATATCAGTCCTAGTGGTGGTTTTCTGGGGTGCAGACTGACTCATGTTGGCAGTGGCTAACATCTGACGCGGTGGTGGTGGTCCGGATTGGCAGACATACTCATGGCTGCAGTGGTGGCAGTGGCTAACATCAGTCCCGGTGGTGGTGGTGGTCTGGGGCAGACAGTCATGGTGGCAGTGGCTAAAATCAGTCCTGGGTGTGCTGTTCTAGGGCAGACAGTCATGGTGGCAGTGGCTAACATCAGTCCTTGTGGTGCTGTTCTGGGGGCAGACAGACCCATGGTGTCAGTGGTGGCAGTGGCTAACATCATTCTGCTGGTGGTGGTCCAGGGCAGACAGACTTTAGTGGCAGGACTGGCAGTGGCTAACTTCAGTCCTGGTGCTGGTGGTCCCATGGGGAGACAGAGTCATTGTGGCAGAGGCTAGCATCAGTCCTGTTGATGGTGGTCCAGGGGACAGACAGTCATTTTGGCAGTGGCTAAAATCAGTCCTGGTGGAGGTGGTGGCGGTGGTCCGGGGGGCTGACAGAATCATGGTGGCAGTGGCTAGCCTCATTCCCAGTGGTGGTGGTGTGGGGGGCACACATTCTCATTGTGGCAGTGGTAGCAGTGGCTAATATCTGTCCCGGTGGTGGTGGTGGTCCGGGGCAGACAGTCATGGTGGCAGTGGCTAACATATGTCCCAGTGGTGCTGTTCTGTGGGGCAGAGAGACTCATGGAGGCAGTGGTGGCAGTGGTTATCATCATTCCCTGTGGTAGTTGTCCGGTGGGTAGACAGTCATGGTGGCAGTTTCTAACATCACTCTTGGTGGTGGCAGTCCTGGGGGAAGACAGACTCATGTAGGGAGTGATTAAATTAAGTCCTGGTGGTGATTGTCCAGGGGGGCAGACAGACACCTGGTGGCAGTGGCTAAAATCAATCCCGGTGGTGGTGGTGGTCCAGGAAACAGACAATCATGTTGGCAGTGGCAAACATCAGTCCCGTTGGTGGTTGTCTGGATGCAGTCAGTCATGGTGGCTAAAATCAGTCACAGTGGTTTTGGTCCGGGGAGACAGACCAGACTCATGGTGGCAGTTGCTAACATCAGTCCCAGTGTTGGTGGTCCAGCGGGCAGACATACTCATGGTAGCAGTGGCAAACATCAGTCCGGTGGTAGTGGGCCGGGGGCAGTAAGACTCATGGTGGCAGTGGCCAACATCAGTCCCAGCGGTGGTGGTCCGGGGCACAGGCTTATTGTGGCAATGGCTAACATCTGTCCCAGAGGTGGTCCAGGGGCAGACAGACTCATGGTGGCAGGGCAACATCATTCCCAGTGGTGCTGGTCAAGAGGGCAGAAAGACTCGTGGTTTCAGAGGTGGCAGTGGCAAACATCAGTCTCGGAGGTGGTGGTCTGGGGGCAGACAGTATGGTGGTAGTTTTAAACACCAGTTCTGGTGGTGGTGGTAGTCCAAGGGCAGACAGTCATGGCGGCCATGGCTAATATCAGTCCTGTTGTTGGTGGTCCAGGTAGCAGACAGTCTCATGGTGGCAGTGGCTGACATCACTCCCGGTGGTGGTGGTCCAGTTGCAGACAGTCTCATGATTGCAGTGGCTAACATCAGTCCTGGTGGTGGACTGGGGGGGCAGACAAACTCCTGGTGGCAATGGCTGAATTCAGTCCCAGTGTTGGTGGTCAGGGGGGTAGAAAGTCAAAGTGGCAGTGGCTAACAACAGTCCCAGTGGAGGTGATCCAGGGGAAGACAGACTCATGGTGGAAGTGGCTAACATCAGTCCTATTGGTAGTGGTCCGGGGGGCAAACAGTCATGGTGGCAATGGCTAGCATCAGTCCCATTGGTGGTGGTGCAGGAAACAGACAGTCATGGTGGCAATGGCTAATATCAGTCCCAGTGTTGGTGGTCCAGGTAGCAGACAGTCTCATGGTGGCAGTGGTTAACATCACTCCCGGTGGTGGTGGTCCAGTTGCAGACAGTCTCATGATTGCAGTGGCTAACATCAGTCCCAGTGGTGCTGGTTCAGGGGGCAGACAGACTCATGGTGGTAGCATTGGCAGTAGCTAACATCAGTCCAGGTGGTGGTGGTCCGGGGGGCAGACAAACTCATGTTGGCAATGGCTGACATCAGTCCCGGTATTGGTGGTCAGGTGGGTAGAAAGTCATGGTGGCAGTGGCTAACATCAGTCCCGGTGGAGGTGATCCAGGGGAAGACAGACTCATGGTGGAAGTGACTAACATCAATCCTGGTGGTGGTGGTGGTTCAGGGGGCAAACAGCCATGGTGGCAGTGGCTAACATCAGTCCCGGTTGTGGTGGTGCAGGAAACAGACAGGCATGGTGGCAGTGGCTATCATCATTTCCGATGGTGATGGTCCAGGGGTCAGACAGGCTCATTGTGGCATTGGTGGCAGTAGCTAACATCAGTTCAGTGGTGGTGGTCAGGGTGGGCAGACATACTCTTGGTTGCAATGGTGGCAGTGGCTAAATCACTCCCTATGGTGGCGGTCTAGGGGGCAGACTGACTCATGGTGGTAGTGGCTAACATCAGTCCTGGTGGTGGTGGTCCAGTAGTAGACAGACTAATGGTGGCAGTGGCTAACATTACTGCCAGTGCTGGTGTTCTGGGGGGACACTCAGACTCATGTTTGCAGTGGCTAACATCAGTTCCAGCGGTGCTGGTTTGGTGGGCAGACAGATTCATGGTGGCAGTGGTGTCAGTGGCTAACATCAGTCCCAGTGGTGGTGGTCCAGGGGGGCAGACAAATTCATGGTGGGAATGGGTGACATCAGTCCTGGTGTTGGTGGTCTGGGTTGTAAAAAGTTATGGTGGCAGTGGCTTACATCAGTCTGGGTATAGGTGATCCAGGGGAAGAGAGACTCATGGTGGAAGTGGCTAACAGCGTCCCCGGTTGTGGTGGTTCGGGGCGCAAAAAGTCATGGTGGCAGTGGCTAACATCAATCCCAGTGGTGGTGGTACAGGAAATAGACAGTCATGGTGGCAGTGGCTATCATCATTCCCGATGGTGATGGTCTGGGGGTCAGACAGGCTCATTGTGGCATTGGTGGCAGTGGCTAAAATCAGTTCCAGTGGTGGTGGTCAGGGGGGCAAACAGACTCTTGGTTGCAGTGGTGGCAGTGGCTAATATCACTCCCTGTGTTGGCAGTCTGGGGGGCAGACAGATTCATGGTGGTAGTGGCTAACATCAGTCCTGGTGGTGGAGGTCCAGTGGTAGACAGACTAATGGTGGCAGTGGTGGGAGTGGCTAACATCAGTGCCAGTGCTGGTGTTCCGGGGGGCACACAGACTCATGCTGGCAGTGGCTAACATCAGTCGTGGTGGAGGGCTGAGGGCCATACAGACTCATGGTGGCAGTGTCTAACATCATTCCCAATTGTGGTGGTCTGGGGGAGACAGACTCATGGTGGCAATGGCTAACATCAGTCCCAGTGGTGGTCTGGGGCAGACAGACTCATGGTGGCAGGGGTTAACATCAGTCTCAGTGGTGCTGGTCCAGAGGGCAGAGAGACTTGAGGTTTCAGAGGTGGCAGTGGCTAACATCAGTCCCGGTGGTGCTGGTTCAGAGGGCAGGCAGTCTCATGGTGTGTAGTGGTGGCAGAGCTAACACTCAGTCCTGGTGGTGGTGGTCCGGGGCAGACAAACTCATGGTGGCAATGGCTGACATCAGTCCTGGTGTTGGTGGTCCGGGGGGTAGAAAGTCATGGTGGCAGTGGCTATCATCAGTCCCGGTGGAGGTGATCCAGGGGGAGAACGACTCATGGTGGAAGTGGCTAACATCAGTCCAGGTGGTGGTGAACCGGGGGCCAAACAGTCATGGTGGCAGTGGCTAACATCAGTCCCGGCTGTGGTGGTGCAGGAAACAGACAGTCATGGTGGCAGTGGCTATCATCATTTCCAATGGTTATGGTCTGGGGGTCAGACAGGCTCATTGTGGCATTGGTGGCAGTGGCTAACATCAGTTCCAGTTGTGGTGGTCCGGGGGCAGACATACTCTTGGTTGCAGTTTTGGCAGTGGCTAACATCACTCCCTATGGTGGTGGTCTAGGGGGGCAGACAGACTCATGGTGACAGTGGCTAACATCAGTCCCATTGATGCTGTTCCGGGGGGCAGAGAGACTCATGGTGGCAGTGGTGGTGGTGGCTAACATCAGTCCTGGTGGTGGTGCACCAGGGTGCAGACAGTCATGGTGGCAGTGACTAACATCAGTCCCAGTGGTGGTGGTCTGGGGGGGAGACAGACTCATTGTAGCAGTGGCTATCATCAGTCCTCTGGTGGTGTTCCAGGTGGCAGACAGACTCAGGGTAGCAGTGGCTAACATCAGACCCTGTGATGGTGGTCCGGGGCAGACAGACTAATGGTGGCAGTGGTGGAAGTGGCTTATATCTGTCCTGGTGGTTGTGGTCCAGGTAGTAGACAGACTCATGTTGGCAGTGTCTAGTATTAGGCCAGGTGGTGGTGGTCCAGGGGCCATACAGACATATAGTGTCAGTGGTGGCAGTGGCTAACATCAGTCCCGTTGGTGTTTGGGGGGAGACTGTCATGGTGACAGTGGTTAACATCAGTCCAAGTGGTAGTCATCCAGGGAAAGACAGTCATGGTGGCAGTGGCTAACATGAGTCTCAGTGGTGGTGGTCCTGGGGGCTGACAGAATCATGGTGACAGTGGCTAATATCAGTACAGGAGGTGGTGGTCCAAGGCGCAGATAGAATCATAGTGGCAGTGGCGGCAGTGATTAACATCAGTCCAGTGGTGGTGGTCCGGAGGGCAGACAGACTCAAGGTGGCAGTGGCTAAGATCAGTCCCAGTGGTGGTGGTCCGGAGGGGCAGACAGACTCATTGTGGCAGTGGCTAACATCAGTCCCACTGGGGGTGGTATGAGTGGCAGACAGATTCATGGTGGCACTGGCTAACATCAGTCCCGGTACTGGTGGTCCAGGAGCAGACAGTCATGGTATCAGTGGCTAACATCAGTCCTGTTGGTGCTGTTCTGTGGAGCAGAGAAACTCATAGTGGCAGTGGTGGCAGTGGCTAACATTAGTCCTGTGGTGGTGGACTGGGGCAGACAGTCATGGTGTCAGTGGCTACCATCAGACATGGTGGTGGTGGTCCAGGGGCAATCAGAAACATAGTGGCAGTGGTGGCAGTGGCTAACATCTGTCTCAGTGGTGGTGGTCCATGGGGCAGACAGACTCATGGTGGCAGTGGCTAACAGTTCTGTTGGTGGTCAGGGGCAGACAGTCTTGGTGGCATTGGCTAACATCTGTCCCAGTGGTGGTGGTCCGGGGCAGACAGGCTCATGTTGACAGTGGCTAATATCAGTACAGGAGGTGGTGCTCCAAGGGGCAGACAGACTCATGAGGGCAGTGGTGGCAGAGGTTATCATCAGTTCCGGTGGTGGTGGTCCAGGTGGCAGACAGACTCAAGGTGGCAGTGGCTAACATCAGTCCTGGTGTGGTGGTGGTGCAGGAGGAGACAGACACATGGTGGCAGTGTCAACATCTGTCCTAGAGGTGGTGGTCTGGGTGGGCAGACAGACATGTTGGCAGTGGCTAACATTAGTCCTGGTGGTGGTGGTGGTCTGGGAGGCAGACAGACTCTTGGTGGAAGTGGCTAACATCCCTCCTGGTGGTGGTGGTCCAGGGGTCAGACAGTCATCATGGCAGTGGCTAACATTAGTTCCAGTGGTGGTGGTCCAGGGGCAAACAGACTCATGGTGGCATTGGCTAACATCAGTCCCGGTGGTGGTGCTCTGGGGCAGACAGACTCATGGTGGCAGGGGCTAACATCAGTCCCGGTGGTGATGGTGGTCAAGGGGCAGACAGAATAATAGTGGCAGTGATGGCAGTGGCTAACATCAATCCTGGTAGTGGTGGTCCAGGGGTTGCAGACAGACTCATGGTGGCAGTGGCTAACATCAGCCCTTTTGGTGGTGGTCCTGGGGCAGACTGTAATGGTGGCAGTGGCTAACATCAGTCCCCATGGTGCTGTTACAGGCAGACAGAGTCATGGTGGCAGTGGTGGCTCTGGCTAACATCAGTCCCGGAGGTGGAGTTCCAGGGGACAGACAGTCATGTTGGCAGTGGCTAACATCAGGCCTGGTGGTGGTGGTGGTCCGGGGGGACAGACATTCTCATTGTGGCAGTGGTGGCAGTGGCAAACATCAGTCCCAGTGGTGGTGGTGTGGGCAGACAGTCCTTGTGGCAGTAGTTACATCAGTCCCAGTGGGGGAACCCTGGTGGCAGAGAGACTCATGGTTGCAGTGGTGGAGTGGCTAACATCAGTCCCGTGGTGGTGGTCCCGGAGCAGACAGTCATGGTGCCAGTTCTGACATCATTCCTGAAGGTGGTGGTCCTGCAGGAAGACAGACTCATGTTGGCAGTGGCTAAAATCAGTCCCGGTGGTTGTGGCCCGGGGGCAGACTGACACATGGTGGCAGTGGCTAACATCAGTCCCGGTGGTGGTGGTCCAGGAGATAGACAGTCATGGTGGCAGTGGCTAAAATCAGTCCCGGTTGTGGTGGTCCATGGGGCAGACAGACTCGTGGTGGCAGTGGCTAACATCAGTCCGACTAGTGGTAGTCCAGAGGGCAGACATACTCATGGTGGCAGTGGTTAACATCAGACCCGGTGGTGGTGGTGGTCCAGTGGCAGACAGTCATGGTAGCAATGGCTAACATCAGTCCTGGTGGTGGTGGTTCAGAGGGGCAGACAGACTCATGGTGGCAGTGGCTAACATCATACCTGGTGGTGGTGGTCTAAGTGGCAGACAGACTCATGCTGGCAGTGGCTAACATAAGCCCCAATGGTGGTGGTCTGGGGCAGACAGACTCTTGGTGGCAGTGGCTTAAATCAGTACTGCTGGTGGTGGTCCAGGGCAGACAGACTCATTTTCGCACTGGCTAACATCAGTCATGGTGGTGGTGGTCTGGGGCAGACAGTCATGGTGGCAGTGGCTAACATCAGTTCTGTTGGTGCTGATCTGGGGAGGAGAGAGACTTATGGTGACAGTCTTGGCAGTGGCTAACATCAATCCTGGTGGTCATGGTCTTGGTGGCAGACAGACTCATGTTGGCAGTGGCTAACATCAGACCTGGTGGAGGCGGTCCAGGGGGCATACAGACACCTAGTGGCAGTGGTGGCAGTGGCTAACATCAGTCCTGGTGGTGGTCGGGGGGCAGACAGTCATGGTGGCAGTGGTTAACATCAGTCCAGGTGGTGGTGGTATGGGGAAGACAGTCTTGGTGGCAGTGTCTAACATCAGTCACAGTGGTGGTGGTCCGGGGGCAGACAGACTCATGGTGACACTGGCTAATTTCAGTCCTGGTGGTGGTGTTCCAGTTGCAGACATTCTTGGTGGCTGTGGCTAACATCAGTCCAGGTGGTGGTGGTCCAGGGGCAGACAGACTCATGGTGGCATTGGCTAATATCAGTCCTAGTGGTGGTTTTCTGGGGTGCAGACTGACTCATGTTGGAAGTGGCTAACTTCTGATGCAGTGGTGGTGGTCCGGATTGGCAGAGATACTCATGGCTGCAGTGGTGGCAGTGGCTAACATCAGTCCCGGTGGTGGTGGTGGTCTGGGGCATACAGTCATGGTGGCAGTGGCTAACATCAGTTCCGTTGGTGCTGATCTGGGGAGGAGAGAGACTCATGGTGGCAGTGATGGTAGTGGCTAACATCAATCCTGGTGGTGGTGGTCCTGGTGGCAGACAGACTCATGTTGGAAGTGGCTAACATCAGACCCAGTGGAGGTGGTCCAGGGGGCATACTGACACATAGTGGCAGTGGTGGCAGTGGCTAACATCAGTCCTGGTGGTGGTCGGGGGGCAGACAGTCATGGTGGCAGTGGTTAACATGAGTCCAGGTGGTGGTGGTATGGGGGAAGACAGTCTTGGTGGCAGTGGCTAACATCAGTCACAGTGGTGGTGGTCCGGGGGGCAGGCAGACTCATGGTGACACTTGCTAATATCAGTACAAGAGGTGGAGGTCCAAGGGGCAGACAAAATCATGGTGGCAGTGGTGACAGTGATTAACATCAGTCCTGGTGGTTGTGATCTGGGGCAGACAGACTCAAGGTGGCATTGGCTAACATCAGGCCTGGTGGTGGTGGTCCAGGTAGGAGACATGACACATGGGAGCAATAGCTAACATCAGTCCTGGTGGTGGTGCACCGGGGACAGTCAGTCTTGGTGGCAGTGGCTAACATCAGCCCCGGTGGTGGTGGTGGTCTGGTGGTCAGACAGACTCATTGCAGCAGTGGCTAAAATCAGTTCCAGTGGTTGTGGTAAGGGTGGCAGACAGACTCATGGTGGCAGTGGCTAACATCAGTCCTGATGGTGGTGGTCTGGGGCAGACAGACTAATGGTGGCAGTGGTGGCAGTGGCTAACATCAGTGCTGGTAGTGGTGGTCTGGGGGGGCAGACAGACTCATGGTAGCAGTGGCTAACATCAGTCCTGGGGGTGGTGGTCTAGGGCAGACAGTCATGG
This sequence comes from Neoceratodus forsteri, assembly GCA_016271365.2. Lineage (NCBI taxonomy): Eukaryota > Metazoa > Chordata > Ceratodontiformes > Ceratodontidae > Neoceratodus > Neoceratodus forsteri. The sequence goes on from JADMNL010000035.1 coordinate 45,910,966, forward strand.
TGGCAGTGGCTAACATTAGTACTTGTGGTGCTGTTCCAGGGGCAGACATACTCATGGTGTCAGTGGTGGCAGTGGCTAACATCATTCCACTGGTGGTGGTCCTGGGGCAAACAGACTTATAGTGGCAGGGCTGGCAGTGGCTAACATCAGTCCTGGTGGTGGTGGTCCCAGGGGGAGACAGACTCATTGTGGCAGAGACTAACATCAGTCCTGTTGATGGTGGTCCAGGGGACAGACAGTCATGGTGGCAGTGGTTAAAATAAGTCCTGGTGGTGGTGGTGGTGGTGGTCCAGGGGCTGACAGACTCATGGTGGCAGTGGCTAACCTCATTCCCAGTGGTGGTGGTGTGGGGACACACTTCTCATTGTGGCAGTGGTAGCAGTGGCTAATATCTGTCCCAGTGTTGGTGGTGGTCCGGGCAGACAGTCATGATGGCAGTGGCTAACATCAGTCCTCGGGTGGTGGTCTAGGGCAGACAGCCATGGTGGCAGTGGCTAACATTAGTCCTTGTGGTGCTGTTCCTGGGGCAGACAGACTCATGGAGGCAGTGGTGGCAGTGGCAAACATCAGTACCTGTGGTGGTTGTCCGGTGGGCAGACAGTCATGGTGGCAGTTTCTAACATCACTCTTGGTGGTGGTGGCCTGGGGAAGACAGACTCATGTAGGCAGTGATTAAAATAAACCCCAGTGGTGATTGTCAGGGGAAGACAGACACATGGAGGCAGTGACTAAAATCAATCCGTGGTGGTGGTCCAGGGGACAGACAATTATGTTGGCAGTGGCAAACATCAGTCCGTTGGTGGTTGTCTGGATGCAGACAGTCATGGTGGCTAAAATCAGTCTCAGTGGTTTTGGTCCAGGAGGCAGACAGACTGGTGACAGTTGCTAACATCAGTCCCAGTGTTGGTGGTCCAGCGGGCAGACATACTCATGGTAGCAGTGGTGGCAGTGGCTAACATCAGTCCCGGTGGTAGTGGGCTGAAAGGCAGTAAGACCATGGTGGCAATGGCTAACATCAGTCCCAGTGGTGGTCCAGGGACAGACAGACTCATGGTGGCAGAGGCAACATCATTCCCAGTGGTGCTGGTCCAGAGGGCAGAGAGACTCGTGGTTTCAGAGGTGACAGTGGCAAACATCAGTCTTGGAGGTGGTGGTCCAGGGGCAGACAGTCATGGTGGCAGTTTTAAACACCAGTTCTGGTGGTAGTGGTAGTCCAAGGGCAGACAGTCATGGTGGCAATGGCTAATATCAGTCCCGGTGTTGGTGGTCCAGGTAGCAGACAGTCTCATGGTGGCAGTGGCTAACATCACTCCCGGTGGTGGTGGTCCAGTTTCAGACAGTCTCGTGATTGCAGTGGCTAACATCAGTCCTGGTGGTGCTGGTTCAGTGGGCAGGCAGACTCATTGTGGCAGCAGTGGCAGTAGCTAACATCAGTCCCGGTGGTGGAGGTCCGGGGGCAGACAAACTCCTGGAGGCAATGGCTGACATCAATCCCAGTGTTGGTGGTCAGGGCGTAGAAAGTCATGGTGGCTGTTGCTAACATCAGTCCCAGTGGAGGTGATCCAAGGGAAGACAGACTCATGGTGGAAGTGGCTAACAATAGTCCTATTGGTGGTGGTCCGGGGGGGCAAACAGTCATGGTGGCAATGGCTAACATCAGTCCCATTGGTGGTAGTGCAGGAAACAGACAGTCATGGTGGGAATGGCTAATATCAATCCCGGTGTTGGTGGTCCAGGTAGCAGATAGTCTCATGGTGGCAGTGGCTAACATCACTCCCATTGGTGGTGGTCCGGTTGCAGACAGTCTCATGATTGCAGTGGCTAACATCAGTCCCAGTGGTGCTGGTTCAGGGGGCAGGCAGACTCATGGTGGTAGCGGTGGCAGTAGCTAATATCAGTCCCGGGGGCAGACAAACTCATGGTGGCAATGGCTGACATCAGTCCTGGTGTTGGTGGTCAGGGGTAGAAAGTCATGGTGGCAGTGGCTAACATCAGTCCCGGTGGAGGTGATCCAGGGAGAGAAAGACTCATGGTGGAAGTGGCTAACATCAGTCCTGGTGGTGGTGGTCCGGGGGCCAAACAGTCATGGTGGCAGTGGCTAACATCAGTCCCAGTTGTGGTGGTGCAGGAAACAGACAGTCATGGTGGCAGTGGCTATTATCATTTCCAATGGTGATGGTCCGGGGGTCAGACAGGATCATTGTGGCATTGGTGGCAGTGGCTAACATCAGTTCCAGTTGTTGAGGTCTGGGGGCAGACATGCTCTTGGTTGCAGTTTTGGCAGTGGCTAACATCACTCCCTATGGTGGTGGTCTAGAGGGGCAGACAGACTCATGGTGGTAGTGGCTAACATCAGTCCTGGTTGTTGTGGTCCAGTGGTAGACAGACTAATGGTGGCAGTGGTGGCAGTGGCTAACATTAGTGCCAGTGCTGGTGTTCCGGGGGGACACACAGACTCTTGTTTGCAGTGGCTAACATCAGTCCCGGTGGTGCTGGTTCGGGGGGCAGACAGATTCATGGTGGCAGTGGTGTCAGTGGCTAACATAAGTCCTGGTGGTGGTGGTCCATGGGGCAGACTCATGGTGGCAGTGGCTAACATCAGTCCTTGGTGGTGGTGTTCCAGTTGCAGACATTCATGGTGGCAGTGGTTAACATCAATCCAGGTGGTGGTGGTCCAGGGGCAGACAGACTCATGGTGGCAGTGGCTAATGTCAGTCCTAGTGGTGGTTTTCTAGGGTGCTGACTGACTCATGTTTGCAGTGGCTAACATCTGATGCAGTGGTGGTGGTGGTCCGGATTGGCAGACATACTCACGGCTGCAGTGGTGGCAGTGGCTAACATCAGTCCAGGTGATGGCGGTGGTCTGGGGTGGACAGTCATGGTGATTGTAGCTAACATCAGTCCCGTTGATGCTGATCTGGGGAGGAGAGAGACTTATGGTGGCAGTGGTGGCAGTGGCTAACATCTATCCTGGTGGTGGTGGTCCTGGTGGCAGAAAGACTCATGTAGGCAGTGGCTAACATCAGACCCAGTGGAGGTGGTCCAGGGGGCATACAGATGCGCAGTGGCAGTGGTGGCAGTGGCTAACATCAGTCCTGGTGGTGGTCGGGGTCAGACAGTCATGGTGGCAGTGGTTAACATCAGTCCAGGTGGTGGTGGTATGGGGGAAGACAGTCTTGGTGGCAGTGGCTAACATCAGTCACAGTGGTGGTGGTCCAGGGGGCAGAAAGACTCATGGTGACACTGGCTAATATCAGTACAAGAGATGGTGATCCAAGGGGCAGACAAAATCATGGCGGCATTGGTGGCAGTGATTAACATCAGTTCTGGTTGTTGTGGTCTGGGGCAGACAGACTCAAGGTGGCATTGGCTAACATCAGGCCTGGTGGTGGTGGTCCAGGTAGGAGACATGACACATGGGAGCAGTAGCTAACATCAGTCCTTGTGGTGGTGCACCGGGGCAGCCAGTCTTGGTGGCAGTGGCTAACATCAGCCAGGTGGTGGTGGTGTCTGGTTGTCAGACAGACTCATTGCAGCAGTAGGCTAAAATCAGTTCCAATGGTGGTGGTAAGGGTGACAGACAGACTCATGGTGGCAGTGGCTAACATCAGTCCCGGTGGTGGTGGTCCAGGGCAAACAGACTAATGGTGGCAGTGGCTAACATCAGTGTTGGTAGTGGTGGTCCAGGGGGGCAGACAGACTCATGGTGGCAGTGGCTAATATCAGTCCTAGTGGTGGTTTTCTGGGGTGCAGACTGACTCATGTTGGCAGTGGCTAACATCTGACGTGGTGGTGGTGGTCCGGATTGGCAGACATACTCATGGCTGCAGTGGTGGCAGTGGCTAACATCAGTCCCGGTGGTGGTGGTGGTCTGGGGCAGACAGTCATGGTGGCAGTGGCTAAAATCAGTCCTGGGTGTGCTGTTCTAGGGGCAGACAGTCATGGTGGCAGTGGCTAACATCAGTCCTTGTGGTGCTGTTCTGGGGGCAGACAGACTCATGGTGTCAGTGGTGGCAGTGGCTAACATCATTCTGCTGGTGGTGGTCCAGGGGCAGACAGACTTTTAGTGGCAGGACTGGCAGTGGCTAACTTCAGTCCTGGTGCTGGTGGTCCCATGGGGAGACAGAGTCATTGTGGCAGAGGCTAGCATCAGTCCTGTTGATGGTGGTCAAGGGGACAGACAGTCATTTTGGCAGTGGCTAAAATCAGTCCTGGTGGAGGTGGTGGCGGTGGTCCGGGGGGCTGACAGAATCATGGTGGCAGTGGCTAGCCTCATTCCCAGTGGTGGTGGTGTGGGGGACACATTCTCATTGTGGCAGTGGTAGCAGTGGCTAATATCTGTCCCGGTGGTGGTGGTGGTCCGGGGCAGACAGTCATGGTGGCAGTGGCTAACATATGTCCCAGTGGTGCTGTTCTGTGGGGCAGAGAGACTCATGGAGGCAGTGGTGGCAGTGGTTATCATCATTCCCTGTGGTAGTTGTCCGGTGGGTGACAGTCATGGTGGCAGTTTCTAACATCACTCTTGGTGGTGGCAGTCCTGGGGGAAGACAGACTCATGTAGGGAGTGATTAAATTAAGTCCTGGTGGTGATTGTCCAGGGGGGCAGACAGACACCTGGTGGCAGTGGCTAAAATCAATCCCGGTGGTGGTGGTGGTCCAGGAAACAGACAATCATGTTGGCAGTGGCAAACATCAGTCCCGTTGGTGGTTGTCTGGATGCAGTCAGTCATGGTGGCTAAAATCAGTCACAGTGGTTTTGGTCCGGGGGCAGACAGACTCATGGTGGCAGTTGCTAACATCAGTCCCAGTGTTGGTGGTCCAGCGGGCAGACATACTCATGGTAGCAGTGGCAAACATCAGTCCCGGTGGTAGTGGGCCGAGGGGCAGTAAGACTCATGGTGGCAGTGGCTAACATCAGTCCCAGCGGTGGTGGTCCGGGGGCAGACAGGCTTATTGTGGCAATGGCTAACATCTGTCCCAGAGGTGGTCCAGGGGGCAGACAGACTCATGGTGGCAGGGGCTAACATCATTCCCAGTGGTGCTGGTCAAGAGGGCAGAAAGACTCGTGGTTTCAGAGGTGGCAGTGGCAAACATCAGTCTCGGAGGTGGTGGTCTGGGGGCAGACAGTCATGGTGGCAGTTTTAAACACCAGTTCTGGTGGTGGTGGTAGTCCAAGGGCAGACAGTCATGGCGGCTATGGCTAATATCAGTCCTGTTGTTGGTGGTCCAGGTAGCAGACAGTCTCATGGTGGCAGTGGCTGACATCACTCCCGGTGGTGGTGGTCCAGTTGCAGACAGTCTCATGATTGCAGTGGCTAACATCAGTCCTGGTGGTGGACTGGGGGGGCAGACAAACTCCTGGTGGCAATGGCTGAATTCAGTCCCAGTGTTGGTGGTCAGGGGGGTAGAAAGTCAAAGTGGCAGTGGCTAACAACAGTCCCAGTGGAGGTGATCCAGGGGAAGACAGACTCATGGTGGAAGTGGCTAACATCAGTCCTATTGGTAGTGGTCCGGGGCAAACAGTCATGGTGGCAATGGCTAGCATCAGTCCCATTGGTGGTGGTGCAGGAAACAGACAGTCATGGTGGCAATGGCTAATATCAGTCCCAGTGTTGGTGGTCCAGGTAGCAGACAGTCTCATGGTGGCAGTGGTTAACATCACTCCCGGTGGTGGTGGTCCAGTTGCAGACAGTCTCATGATTGCAGTGGCTAACATCAGTCCCAGTGGTGCTGGTTCAGGGGGCAGACAGACTCATGGTGGTAGCATTGGCAGTAGCTAACATCAGTCCAGGTGGTGGTGGTCCGGGGGGCAGACAAACTCATGTTGGCAATGGCTGACATCAGTCCCGGTATTGGTGGTCAGGTGGGTAGAAAGTCATGGTGGCAGTGGCTAACATCAGTCCCGGTGGAGGTGATCCAGGGGAAGACAGACTCATGGTGGAAGTGACTAACATCAATCCTGGTGGTGGTGGTGGTTCAGGGGGCAAACAGCCATGGTGGCAGTGGCTAACATCAGTCCCGGTTGTGGTGGTGCAGGAAACAGACAGGCATGGTGGCAGTGGCTATCATCATTTCCGATGGTGATGGTCCAGGGGTCAGACAGGCTCATTGTGGCATTGGTGGCAGTAGCTAACATCAGTTCCAGTGGTGGTGGTCAGGGTGGGCAGACATACTCTTGGTTGCAATGGTGGCAGTGGCTAACATCACTCCCTATGGTGGCGGTCTAGGGGGCAGACTGACTCATGGTGGTAGTGGCTAACATCAGTCCTGGTGGTGGTGGTCCAGTAGTAGACAGACTAATGGTGGCAGTGGCTAACATTACTGCCAGTGCTGGTGTTCTGGGGGGACACTCAGACTCATGTTTGCAGTGGCTAACATCAGTTCCAGCGGTGCTGGTTTGGTGGGCAGACAGATTCATGGTGGCAGTGGTGTCAGTGGCTAACATCAGTCCCAGTGGTGGTGGTCCAGGGGGGCAGACAAATTCATGGTGGGAATGGGTGACATCAGTCCTGGTGTTGGTGGTCTGGGTTGTAAAAAGTTATGGTGGCAGTGGCTTACATCAGTCTGGGTATAGGTGATCCAGGGGAAGAGAGACTCATGGTGGAAGTGGCTAACAGCGTCCCCGGTTGTGGTGGTTCGGGGCGCAAAAAGTCATGGTGGCAGTGGCTAACATCAATCCCAGTGGTGGTGGTACAGGAAATAGACAGTCATGGTGGCAGTGGCTATCATCATTCCCGATGGTGATGGTCTGGGGGTCAGACAGGCTCATTGTGGCATTGGTGGCAGTGGCTAAATCAGTTCCAGTGGTGGTGGTCAGGGGGCAAACAGACCTTGGTTGCAGTGGTGGGTGGCTAATATCACTCCTCTGTGTTGGCAGTCTGGGGGCAGACAGATTCATGGTGGTAGTGGCTAACATCAGTCCTGGTGGTGGAGGTCCAGTGGTAGACAGACTAATGGTGGCAGTGGTGGGAGTGGCTAACATCAGTGCCAGTGCTGGTGTTCCGGGGGGCACACAGACTCATGCTGGCAGTGGCTAACATCAGTCGTGGTGGAGGGCTGAGGGCCATACAGACTCATGGTGGCAGTGTCTAACATCATTCCCAATTGTGGTGGTCTGGGGGAGACAGACTCATGGTGGCAATGGCTAACATCAGTCCCAGTGGTGGTCTGGGGCAGACAGACTCATGGTGGCAGGGGTTAACATCAGTCTCAGTGGTGCTGGTCCAGAGGGCAGAGAGACTTGAGGTTTCAGAGGTGGCAGTGGCTAACATCAGTCCCGGTGGTGCTGGTTCAGAGGGCAGGCAGTCTCATGGTGGTAGTGGTGGCAGTAGCTAACATCAGTCCTGGTGGTGGTGGTCCGGGGGGCAGACAAACTCATGGTGGCAATGGCTGACATCAGTCCTGGTGTTGGTGGTCCGGGGGGTAGAAAGTCATGGTGGCAGTGGCTATCATCAGTCCCGGTGGAGGTGATCCAGGGGGAGAACGACTCATGGTGGAAGTGGCTAACATCAGTCCAGGTGGTGGTGAACCGGGGGCCAAACAGTCATGGTGGCAGTGGCTAACATCAGTCCCGGCTGTGGTGGTGCAGGAAACAGACAGTCATGGTGGCAGTGGCTATCATCATTTCCAATGGTTATGGTCTGGGGGTCAGACAGGCTCATTGTGGCATTGGTGGCAGTGGCTAACATCAGTTCCAGTTGTGGTGGTCCGGGGGCAGACATACTCTTGGTTGCAGTTTTGGCAGTGGCTAACATCACTCCCTATGGTGGTGGTCTAGGGGGGCAGACAGACTCATGGTGGTAGTGGCTAACATCAGTCCTGGTGGTGGTGAGCCAGTGGTAGACAGACTAACGGTGGCAGTGGTGGCAGTGGCTAACATTAGTGCCAGTGCTGGTGTTCCAGGGGGGACACACAGACTCTTGTTTGCAGTGGCTAACATCAGTCCCGGTGGTGCTTTTTCTGGGGGCAGACAGATTCATGGTGGCAGTGGTGGCAGTGGCTAACATAAGTCCTGGTGGTGGTGGTCCATGGGGCAGACTCATGGTGGCAGTGGCTAACATCAGTCCAGGTGGTGGTGTTCCAGTTGCAGACATTCATGGTGGCAGTGGCTAACATCTGTCTAGGTGGTGGTGGTGCAGGGGCAGACAGACTCATGGTGGCAGTGGCTAATATCAGTCCTAGTGGTGGTTTTCTGGGGAGCAGACTGACTCATGTTGGCAGTGGCTAACATCTAACGGAGTGGTGGTGGTCCGGATTGGCAGACATACTCATGGCTGCAGTGGTGGCAGTGGCTAACATCAGTCCCGGTGGTGGTGGTGGTCTGGGGCAGATAGTCATGGTGGCAGTGGCTAACATCAGTCCCATTGATGCTGATCTGGGGAGGAGAGAGACTCATGGTGGCAGTGGTGGCAGTGGCAAACATCAATCCTGGTGGTGGTGGTGGTCCTGGTGGCAGAAAGACTCATGTAGGTAGTGGCTAACATCAGACCCAGTGGAGGTGGTCCAGGGGGCATACAGATGCACAGTAGCGGTGGTGGCAGTGGCTAACATCAGTCCTGGTGGTGGTCAGGGGCAGACAGTCATGGTGGCAGTGGTTAACATCAGTCCAGGTGGTGGTATGAGGGAAGACAGTCTTGGTGGCAGTGGCTAACATCAATCACAGTGGTGGTGGTCCGGGGGCAGACAGACTCATAGTGACACTGGCTAATATCAGTACAAGAGGTGGTGATCCAAGGGGCAGACAAAGTCATGGTGGCATTGGTGGCAGTGATTAGCATCAGTCCTGGTGGTTGTGGTCTGGGGCAGACAGACTCAAGGTGGCATTGGCTAACATCAGGCCTGGTGGTGGTGGTTCAGGTAGGAGACATGACACATGGGAGCAATAGTTAACATCAGTCCTGGTGGTGGTGGTGGTCTGGTTGTCAGACAGACTCATTGCAGCAGTGGCTAAAATCAGTTCCAGTGGTGGTGGTAAGGGTGGCAGACAGACTCATGGTGGCAGTGGCTAACATCAGTGCTGGTAGTGGTGGTCCAGGGGTGCAGACAGACTCATGGTGGCAGTGGCTAATATCAGTCCTTGTGGTGGTTTTCTGGGGTGCAGACTGACTCATGTTGGCAATGGCTAACATCTGACGCAGTGGTGGTGGTCCGGATTGGCAGACATGCTTACGGCTGCAGTGGTGGCAGTGGCTAACATCAGTCCCGGTGGTGGTGGTGGTCTGGGTCAGACAGTCATGGTGGCAGTGGCTAACATCAGTCCTGGGTGTGGTGGTCTAGGGGCAGAGAGTCATGGTGGCAGTGGCTAACATCAGTTCTTGTGGTGCTGTTCCGGGGGCAGACAGACTCATGGTATCAGTGGTGGCAGTGGCTACCATCATTCCGCTGGTGGTGGTCCTGGGGCAGACAGACTTATAGTGGCAGGGCTGGCAGTGGCTAACATTAGTCCTGGTGCTGGTGGTCCCATGGGGAGACAGACTCATTGTGGCAGAGGCTAGCATCAGTCCTGATGATGGTGGTCCAGGGGACAGACAGTCATGGTGGCAGTGGCTAAAATCAGTCCTGGTGGAGGTGGTGGTGGTGGTCCAGGGGGCTGACAGAATCATGGTGGCAGTGGCTAACCTCATTCCCAGTGGTGGTGGTGTGGGGGGGCACACATTCTCATTGTGGCAGTGGTAGCAGTGGCTAATATCTGTCCCGGTGGTGGTGGTGGTCCGGGGCAGACAGTCATGGTGGCAGTGGCTAACATATGTCCCAGTGGTGCTGTTCTGTGGGGCAGAGAGACTCATGGAGGCAGTGGTGGCAGTGGTTATCATCAGTCCCTGTGGTAGGTGTCCAATCGGCAGACAGTCATGGTGGCGGTTTCTAACATCACTCTTGGTGGTGGCAGCCTTGGGGGAAGACAGACTCATGTAGGGAGTGATTAAATTAAGTCCCGGTGGTGATTGTCCAGGGGGCCAGACAGACACATAGTGGCAGTGGCTAAAATCAATCCTGGTGGTGGTGGTCAAGGGGACAGACAATCATGTTGGCAGTGGCAAACATCAGTCCCGTTGGTGGTTGTCTGGATGCAGACAGTCATGGTGGCTAAAATCAGTCTCAGTGGTTTTGGTCCGGGGCAGACAGACTCTTGGTGGCTGTTACTAACATCAGTCCCAGTGTTGGTGGTCCAGCGGGCAGACATACTCATGGTAGCAGTGGCTAACATCAGGTCCGGTGGTAGTGGGCCGAGGGGCAGTAAGACTCATGGTGGCAGTGGCTAACATCAGTCCCAGTGGTGGTGGTCCAGGGGCAGACAGGCTTATTGTGGCAATGGCTAACATCAGTCCCAGAGGTGGTCAAGGGGGCAGACAGACTCATGGTGGCAGCAGCTAACATCAGTCCAGGTGGTGGTGGTGGTGGTTGTCTAGTGGAAGACAGTTATGGTAGCAGTGGCAACATCAGTCCTGGTGGTAGTGGTCTGGAGGGCAGAGAGACTCAAGGTGACAGTGGCTAACATCAGTCCCGGTGCTGGTGGTCCAGGGGGCAGACAGTCATGGTAGCAGTGGCTAATATCAGTCCTGGTGGTGGTCTGAGGGGCAGACAGACTCATGGTTGCAGTGGCTAACATCAGGTCCGGTGGTAGTGGGCCGAGGGGCAGTAAGACTCATGGTGGCAGTGGCTAACATCAGTCCCAGTGGTGGTGGTCCAGGGCGCAGACAGTCATGGTGGCAGTGGCTAACATCAGTTCTTGTGGTGCTGTTCTGGGGGCAGACAGACTCATGGTATCAGTGGTGGCAGTGGCTACCATCATTCCGCTGGTGGTGGTCCTGGTGCAGACAGACTTATAGTGGCAGGGCTGGCAGTGGTTAACATCAGTTCTGGTGGTGGTGGTCTGGGTTGGTAGACAGACTCATTGTGGCAGTGGCTAACATCAGTTCCAGTGGTGGTGGTCCAGGGGCAGACAGTCATGGTGGCAGTGGCTAACATCAGTCCCAGTGCTGGTGGCCCAGGTGGGGCAGAGAGACTAATGGTGGCAGAGGTTAACGTTAGTCTTGGTGATGGTGGTCAAGGGGCCAGACAGTCATGATGGCAGTGGCTAACATCAGTTCTGGTGGTGCTGGTACAGGTGGCAGACAGACTAATGGTGACAGTGGTGGCAGTGCTAACATCTGTCCCAATGGTGGTGGCCCAGGGGCAGACAGACTCATGGTGGCACTTGCTAACATCAATAACACTGGTGGTGGGTGGGGGGAAAAGAGTCACGGAGGCAGTGGCTAACATCAGTCAAGGTGGTGGTGGTCCAGTGGGCAGACAGTCATGGTGGCAGCGGCTAACATCAGTACCAGTGGTGAAGGTCCAGGGGGCAGACAGACTCATGGTGGCAGTGGCTCACATTAGTCATGGTGGTGGTGGTCCTGGGCAGACAGTCACTATCATCAGCCATGGTCTTGGTGCTCCTGGGGGCAGACAGAGTCACGGTGGCAATGGTGGCAGTGGCTAACATCAGTCACGGAGGTGGTGGTCGACAGGCAGACAGATTCAAGGTGGCAGTGGCTAACATCAGTCCCGGTGGATGTGGTCCGGGGAGGAAACAGACTCATGGTGGCACAGGCCAACATCAGTCCCGGGCTGCTGGTCCATGGGGCAGACAGACTCTTGGCTTCAGTGGTGGCAGTGGCTATCATCAGTTCCAGTGGTGGTGGTCAAGGGGAAAACAGACTCATGGTGGCAGTGGCTAACATCAGTCCACTGGTGGTGGTCCAGGTGGCAGACAGTCATGGTGGCAGTGGCTAACATCATTGCAAGTGGTGGTGGTGGTTCTGGTGGCAGACAGTCATGGTGGCAGTTTCTAATGTCTGTCCCGGTGGTAGTCCGGGGAACAGACAGACTCATAGTGCCTGTGGATAATATCTGTCCTGGTGGTTGTGGTCCGGTGGGCAGACAGTCAATTTGGCAGTGGTTAACATCAGTCCTGGTGGTGGCGGTTCGGGGCAGACAGACTTATGGTGGCAGTGGGTAACATCAGTCCCAGTGGTGTTCGTCCTGAGGGCAGACAGAGTAATGGTGCCATTGGCTAACCTCGGTCCCAGTTGTGGTGGATCAGGGGCCAGACAGACTCATGGTTGCAGTGGTGGTAGTGGTAAACATCAATCCCCGTGGTGGTAGTCCGGGGGCGCAGACACACTCATGGAGGCAATGGCTAACATCAGTCCTGGTGGTGGTGGTCAAGGGGCAGACTGACTAATGGTGGCAGTGTCTAAGATCAGTCCCAGTGCTGGTGGTCCGGGGGGCAGACAGACTCATGGTGGCAGTGGTGGCAGTGGCTAACATCACTCTCAGTGGTGGTGTTAGGGGGGCAGATGCGCTCATGGTAGCAGTGGTGGATAGTAGTCCTGCTGGTGATGGTCCTTGTGGCAGACAGACCCATGGTGGCAGTGGCTGACATTAGTCCCAGTGGTGGTGGTCCAGGGTGCAGACAGACATGGTGGCAGTTGCTAACATCAGTCCTGGTGGTGGTGGTTGAGGGAGGCAGACTGACTAATGGTGGCAGTGGCTAACATCAGTCCAGGTGGTGGTGGTCCAGGGGGCAGACAGTCATGGTAGCAGTTGCTTACATCTGTCACGGTGGAGGTTGTCTGGCAGCAGACAGTCATGGTGGCTAAAATCAGTCCCAGTGGTGTTGGTCCCGGTAGGCAGGCAGACTCATGGTGGCAGTGGCTAACATCAGTCCCAGTGGTGGTGGCCTGGGGCGCAGACAGTAATGGTGGCAGAGGCTAACATCATTCTTAGTGGTGGTAGTGGTCCTGGTGGCAGACAGTCATGTTGTCAGTGTCTAATATCAGTCCCGGTGGTAGTCCGGGGGTCAGACAGACTCATAGTGGCAGGGGCTAACATCAGTCCCAGTCGTGTAGGTCCTGAGGCAGAGACTCGATGGTTTCAGAGGTGGCAGTGGCTCAACATCAGTCCTGGTGCTCAGTGGTCTGGACGGTAGCGAGACTCAAGGTGGCAGTGGCTAACATCACTCCTTGTGGTGGAGGTCCGGGAGCAGACAGTCATGGTGGCAGTTGCTAACATCTGTCCTGGTGGAGGTTGTCAGGGGGCAGACAGTCCTGGAGGCTAACATCAGTCTCAGTGGTGGTGGTCTGGGGGGCAGACAGACTCATGACAGCAGTGGTGGCACTGGCTTACATCAGTCCCAGTGGTAGTGGTCCAAGAGGCAGACAGACTCATGGTGGCAGTGACTAACATCTGTCCCGGTATTGATGGTCCAGTGGGCAGACAGTGATGGTGGCAGTAGTTACCATCAGTCCTGGTGATTGTGGTCTGGGGCAGACAGACTCATGGTGGCAGTGGCTAACATCAATTCCAGTTGTGGCAGTTCATGGGCCAAACAGACTCATGGTTGCTGTGCTGGCAGTGGCAAACATCACTCCCGGTGGAGGTGGTCAAGGGGTGCAGACAGACTCATGGTGGCAGTTGTGGCAGTGGCTAACATCAGTCCCGGTGATGGTGTTAGGGGGCAGATGCATTCATGGTAGCAGTGGAGGCAGTGGTTAACAGTCCTGGTGGTGGTGGTCCAGGTAGCAGACAGTCTAATGGTGGCAGTGGGTAACATCACTCCCGGTGGTGCTGGTTCAGGGAGCAGACAGACTCATGGAGGTAGTGGTGGCAGTAGCTAACATCAGTCCTGGTGGTGGTGGTCCGGGGGGCAGACAAACTCATGGTGGCAATGGCTGACATCATTCCCGGTGTTGTTGGTCAGGGGGATAGAAAGTCATGGTGGCAGTGGCTAACATAAGTCCCGGTGGAGGTGATCCAGGGGAAGACAGACTTATGGTGGAAGTGACTAACATCAGTCCTGGTGGTGGTGGTCCGGGGGGCAAACAGTCATGGTGGCAGTGGCTAACATCAGTCCCGGTTGTGGTGGTGCTGGAAACAGACAGGCATGGTGGCAGTGGCTATTATCATTTCTGATGGTGATGGTCCAGGGGTCAGACAGGCTCATTGTGGCATTGGTGGCAGTGGCTAACATCAGTTCCAGTGATGGTGGTCTGGGGGACAGACATACTCTTGGCTGCAGTGGCGGCAGTGGCTAACATCACTCCCTATGGTGGCGGTCTACGGGGGGCAGACAGACTCAGGGTGGTAGTGGCTAACATCAGTCCTGGTGGTGGTGGTCCAGTGGTAGACAGACTAATGGTGACAGTGGTGGCAGTGGCTAACATTAGTGCCAGTGCTGGTGTTCCAGGGGACACACAGACTCATGTTAGCAGTGGCTAGCATCAGTCCCGGTGGTGCTGGTTCGGGGGGCAGACAGATTCATGGTGGCAGTGGTGTCAGTGGCTAACATCAGTCCCAGTGGTGGTGGTCTGGGGGGGCAGACAAACTCATAGTGGGAATGGCTGACATCAGTCCTGGTGTTGTTGGTCTGGGTTGTAGAAAGTTATGGTGGCAGTGGCTTACATCAGTCCTGGTGGAGGTGAACCAGGGGAAGAGAGACTCATGGTGGAAGTGGCTAACAGCATCCCCGGTTGTGGTGGTTCGGGGGGCAAACAGTCATGGTGGCAGTAGCCAACATCAATCCCGGTGGTGGTGGTGCAGGAAACAGACAGTCATGGTGTCAGTGGCTATCATCATTCCCGATGGTGATGGTCTGGTGTCAGACAGGCTCATTGTTTCATTGGTGGCAGTGGCTAACATCAGTTCCAGTGGTGGGGGTCAGGTGGGCAAACAGACTCTTGGTTGCAGTGGTGGCAGTGGCTAATATCACTCCCTGTTGTGGCAGTCTGGGGGGGCAGACAGACTCATGGTGGTAGTGGCTAACATCAGTCCTGGTGGTGGAGGTCCAGTGGCAGACAGACTAATGGCGGCAGTGGTGGGAGTGGCTAACATCAGTGCCAGTACTGGTGTTCTGGGGGGCACACAGACTCATGCTGGCAGTGGCTAACATCAGTCACGGTGGTGGAGGGCCGAGGGGCAGACAGACTCATGGTGCCAGTGTCTAACATCATTCCCACTGGTGGTCTGGGGGTAGACAGACTCATGGTGGCAATGGCTAACATCAGTCCCGGTGGTGGTCTGGGGCAGACAGACTCATGGTGGCAGGGGTTAACTTCAGTCCCAGTGGTGCTGGTCCAGAGGGCAGAGAGACTCGAGGTTTCAGTGGTGGCAGTGGCTAACATCAGTCCCGCTGGTGGTGGTCCGGGGGCAGACAGTCATGGTGGCAGTTTTAAACATCAGTAGTGGTGGTGGTGGTAGTCCAAGTGCAGACAGTCATGGTGGCAGTGGCTAATATCAGTCCTGGTTATGATGGTCCAGGTAGCAGACAGTCTCATGGTGGTAGTGGCTAACATCAGACCAGATGGTGGTGGTGGTCCAGTGGAAGACAGTTATGGTGGCAGTGGCTACATCAGTCCTGGTGGTAGTGGTCTGGAGGGCAGAGATACTCAAGGTGACAGTGGCTAACATCAGTCCCGGTGGTGGTGGTCCAAGGGACAGACAGTCATGATGGCAGTGGCTAACAGTGGTTCTGGGGGTGCTGGTCCAGGGGGCAGACAGACTAATGGTGACAGTGGTGGCAGTGCTAACATACGTCCCAATGGTGGCGGCCCAGGGGGCAGACAGTCTCATGGTGGCAGTGGCTCACATCAGTCACGGTGGTGGTGGTCCGGGGCAGACAGTCACTATCATCAGCACCGGTCTTGGTGCTCCTGGGGGCAGACAGAGTCACAGTGGCAATGGTGACAGTGGCTAACAATAGTCCCGGAGGTGGTGGTCCATGGGCAAACAGATTCAGGGTGGCACTAGCCAACATCAGTCACAGGGCTGCTGCTCCATGGGGCCGACAGACTCTTGGTTTCAGTGGTGGCAGTGGCTATCATCAGTCCCGTTGGTGGTGGTCCAGGGGCAGACAGTCATGGTGGCAGTGGCTAACATCATTCCTAGTGGTGGTGGTCCTGGTGGCAGACAGTCATGGTGGCAGGGGCTAATGTCTGTCCCGGTGGTAGTCCAGGGGGCAGACAGACTCATGGTTCCAGTGGCTAATATCTGTCCATGTGGTTGTGGTCCTGTGGGCAGGCAGTCATTTTGGCAGTGGTTAACATCAGTCCTGGTGGTGATGGTTCGGGGCAGACAGACTTATGGTGGCAGTGGCTAACATCAGTCCCAGTGGTGTTCGTCCGGAGGGCAGACAGACTAATGGTGCCAGTGGCTAACTTCAGTCCCAGTTGTGGCCGATCAGGGGCCAGACAGACTCATGGTTGCAGTGGTGGTAGTGGCAAACATCAATCCCTGTGGTGGTGGTCCAGCGGCGAAGACACACTCATGGTGGCAGTGGCTAACATCAATCCTGGTGGTGGTGGTGGTCCAGGGGCAGACTTACTAATGGTGGCAGTGGAGGCAGTGTCTAAGATCAGTCCCAGTGCTGGTGGTCCTGGGGGACAGACAGACTTATGGTGGCAGTGGTGGCAGTGGCTATCATCACTACCGGTGGTGGTGTTAGGGGGGCAGATGAACTCATGGTAGCAGTGATGGTTAACAGTCCTGGTGGTGGTGGTCCATGTGGCAGACAGACTCATGGTGGCAGAGGTTAACATCAGTCTTGGTGGCGGTGGCGCGGGAGGCAGACAGTCATGATGGCAGTGGCTAACATCAGTTCTGTTGTTGCTGATCCAGGAGGCAGACAGACTAATGGTGACAGTGGTGGCAGTGCAAACCTACATCCCGTTGGTGGTGGCACAGGAGTCAGACAGACTCATGGTGGCAGTGGGGGCAGTGACTAACATCAGTCCTGGTGGTGGTGGTGGTCTGGGGAGCAGACAGACTCATGGTGGCTGTGGCTCACATCAGTCACGGTGGTGGTGCTCCAGGGCAGACAGTCACTAACATCAGCCATGGTCTAGGTGCTCCTGGGAGCAGACAGAGTCACGGTGGCAAGGGTGGCAGTGGCTAACATCAGTCCTGGAGGTGGTGGTCCACGGGCAGACAATTCAAGGTGACAGTGGCTAACATCAGTCCCAGTGAATGTGGTCCAGGGGGCAGACAAACTCATGGTGGCACTGGTCAACATCAGTCCCGGGGCTGCTGGTTCATGGGGCAGACAGACTCTTAGCTTCAGTGGTGGCAGTGGCTATCATCCATCCCGGTTGTGGTGGTCCAGTTGCAAACAGACTCATGGTGGCCGTTTCTAACATCAGTCCCACTGGTGGTGGTCCGGGTGGCAGACAGTCATGGTGGCAGTGGCTAACATCATTCCAAGTGGTGGTGGTGGTCCTGGTGGCAGACAGTCATAGTGGCAGTGGCTAATGTCTGTCCCAGTGGTAATCCGGGGGACAGACAGAATCATGGTGCCAGTGGCTAATATCTGTCCTGGTGGTTGTGGTCCCGGTGGGCAGACAGTCAATTTGGCAGTGGTTAACATCAGTCCTGGTGGTGGCGGTTCAGGGCAGACAGACTTATGGTGGCAGTGGGTAACATCAGTCCCAGTGTTGTTCGTCCGGAGAGCAGACAGACTAAAGGTGCCAGTGGCTATCTTCATTCCCAGTTGTGGTGGATCAGGGGCCAGACAGACTCATGGTTGCAGTGGTGGTAGTGGCTAACATCACTCCCTATGGTGGCGGTCTAGGGGGGCAGACAGACTCATGGTGGTAGTGGCTAACATCAGTCCTGGTGGTGGTGGTCCAGTGGTGAGACAGACTAATGGTGACAGTGGTGGCAGTGGCTAACATTAGTGCCAGATGCTGGTGTTCTGGGACACACAGACTCATGTTTGCAGTGGCTAACATCAGTCCCAGTGGTGTTGGTTCAGGGGGGCAGACAGATTCATGGTGGCAGTGGTGTCATTGGCTAACATCAGTCCAGGTGGTGGTGGTCAAGGGGGGCAGACAAACTCATGGTGGGAATGGCTGACATCAGTCCTGGTGTTGGTGGTCTGGGTTGTAGAAAGTTAAGGTTGCAGTTACCTACATCAGTCCTGGTGGAGGTGATCCAGGGGAAGAGAGACTCATGGTGGAAGTGGCTAACAGCGTCCCCGGTTGTGGTGGTTCGGGGGGAAAACAGTCATGGTGGCAGTGGCTAACATCAATCCCGGTGGTGGTGGTGCAGGAAACAGACATTCATGGTGGCAGTGGCTATCATCATTCCCGATGGTGATGGTCTGGGGGTCAGACAGGCTCATTGTTTCATTGGTGGCAGTGGCAAACATCAGTTCCAGTGGTGGTGGTCAGTGGGGCAAACAGACTCTTGGTTGCAGTGGTGGCAGTGGCTAATATCACTCCCTGTGGTGGCAGTCTGGGGGGGCAGACAGACTCATGGTGGTAGTGGCTAACATCAGTCCTGGTGGTGGAGGTCCAGTGGCAGACAGACTAATGGTGGCAGTGGTGGGAGTGGCTAACATCAGTGCCAGTACTGGTGTTCCAGGGGGGGCACACAGACTCATGCTGGCAGTGGCTAACATCAGTCGCGGTGGTGGAGGGCCTAGGGGTAGACAGACTCATGGTGGCAATGGCTAACATCAGTCCCGCTGGTGGTGGTCCGGGGCAGACAGTCATGGTGGCAGTTTTAAACATCAGTTCTGGTGGTGGTGGTAGTCCAAGTGCAGACAGTCATGGTGGCAGTGGCTAATATCAGTCCTGGTGATGGTGGTCCAGGTAGCAGACAGTCTCATGGTGGCAGTGGCTAACATCAGTCCAGGTAGTGGTGGTGGTGCTGGTGGTTCAGTGGAAGACAGTTATGGTGGCAGTGGCTACATCAGTCCTGGTGGTAGTGGACTGGAGGGCAGAGAGACTCAAGGTGACAGTGGCTAACATCAGTCCCAGTGCTGGTGGTCCAGGGGGCAGACAGTCATGGTAGCAGTGGCTAATATCAGTCCTGGTGGTGGTCTGAGGGGCAGACAGACTCATGGTTGCAGTGGTGGCGGTGGCTAATATCAACTCTGGTGGTGGTGGTTAAGAGGGAAGTCAGACTCATTGTGTCAGAGGCTTACATCAGTCCCAGTGATAGTGATCCGGGGGGCAGACAGTCATGGTGGCAGTAGCTAATATCATTCCCAGTGGTGGTGGTCCAAATAGCAGACAGTTTCACGGTGGCAGTGGTTAACATCATTCAAGGTGGTGGTGGTCCGGGGGGCAGACAATCATGGTGGCAGTGGCTAACATCTGTCCAGGTGGTGGTGGTCCAGGTTGGTAGACAGACTCATTGTGGCAGTGGCTAACATCAGTTCTAGTGGTGGTGGTCCAGGGGCAGACAATCATGGTGGCAGTGGCTAACATCAGTCCCAGTGCTGGTGGCCCAGGTGGGGCAGAGAGACTCATGGTGGCAGAGGTTAACGTTAGTCTTGGTGGTGGTGGTCCGGGGGCCAGACAGTCATGATGGCAGTGGCTAACATCAGTTCTGGTGGTGCTGGTACAGGGGGCAGACAGACTAATGGTGACAGTGGTGGCAGTGCTAACATATGTCCCAATGGTGGTGGCCAAGGGGGCAGACAGACTCTTGGAGGCAGTGGCTCACATCAGTCACGGTGGTGGTGGTCCGGGGCAGACAGTCACTAACATCAGCCCTGGTCTGCTCCTGAGGGGCAGACAGAGTCCAGCGGTGGCAATGGTGGCGTGGCTAACAGCCCCAGAAGTGGTGGACCACGGGCAAACAGATTCAAGGTGGCAGTGGCTAACATCAGTCCCGGTGGATGTAGTCAGGGGGGCAGACAGACTAATGGTGGCACTGGCCAACATCAGTCCAGGGGCTGCTGGTCCATGGGGTCAACAGACTTTTGGTTTCAGTGGTGGCAGTGGCTATCATCAATCTCGGTGGTGGTGGTCCAGGGGCAGACAGACTCGTGGTGGCAGTGGCTAACATCAGTCCCACTGGAGGTGGTCCGGGTGGCAGACAGTCATGGTGGCAGTGTCTAACATCATTCCTAGTGGTGGTGGTGGTCCTGGTGGCAGACAGTCATGGTTCCAGTGGCTAATATCTGTCCTGGTGGTTGTGGTCCAGTAGGCAGGCAGTCATTTTGGCAGTAGTTAACATCAGTCCTGGTGGTGGTGGTTCGGGGCAGACAGATTTATGGTGGCAGTGGGTAACATCAGTCCCAGAGGTGTTCGTCCGGAGGGCAGACAGACTAATGGTGCCAGTGGCTAACTTCAGTCCCAGTTGTGGCAGATCAGGGGCCAGACAGACTCATGGTTGCAGTGGTGGAAGTGGCAAATATTAATTCCGGTGGTGGTGGCCCGGGGCGAAGACACACTCATGGTGGCAGTGGCTAACATCAGTCCTGGTGGTGGTGGTCCAGTGGCAGACTTACTAATGGTGGCAGTGGTGGCAGTGTCTAAGATCAGTCCCAGTGCTGGTGGTCCGGGGGGGCAGTCAGACTCATGGTGGCAGTGGCTAACATCACTCCCCGTGGTGGTGTTAGGGGGACAGACGCACTCATGGTAGCAGTGATGGTTAACAGTCCTGGTGGTGGTGGTCCTTGTGGCAGATAGACTCATGGTGGCAGTGGTTAACATCAGTCTTGGTGGTGGAGGTGCGGGGGGCAGACAGTCATGATGGCAGTGGCTAACTTCAGTTCTGGTGGTGCTGGTCCAGGGGGCAGACAGACTAATGGTGACAGTGGTGGCAGTGCTAAAATACATCCCATTGGTGGTGGCCCAGGGGTCAGACAGACTCATTGTGGCAGTGGGGGCAGTGACTAACATCAGTCCTGGTGGTGGTGGTCTGGGGAGAAGACAGACTCATGGTGGCACTTGCTAACATCAATAACAGTGGTGGTGGGTGGGGGGAAAAGAGTCACGGAGGCAGTGGCTAACATCAGTCAAGGTGGTGGTGGTCCAGTTGGCAGACAGTCATGGTGGCAGTGGCTAACATCAGTATCAGTGGTGAAGGTCCAGGGGGCAGACAGACTCATGGTGGCAGTGGCTCACATTAGTCATGGTGGTGGTGGTCCTGGGCAGACAGTCACTATTATCAGCCATGGTCTTGGTGCTCCTTGGGGCAGACAGAGTCACGGTGGTAATGGTGGCAGTGGCTAACATCAGTCCCGGAGGTGGTGGTTGACAGGCAGACAGATTCAAGGTGGCAGTGGCTAACATCAGTCCCGGTGGATGTGGTCCGTGGAGGCAGACAGACTCATGGTGGCACAGGCCAACATCAGTCCCGGGGCTCCTGGTCCATGGGGCAGACAGACTCTTGGCTTCAGTGGTGGCAGTGGCTATCATCAGTTCCAGTGGTGGTGGTCAAGGGGAAAACAGACTCATGGTGGCAGTGGCTAACATCAGTCCCACTGGTGGTGGTCCAGGTGGCAGACAGTCATGGTGGCAGTGGCTAACATCACTGCAAGTGGTGGTGGTGGTTCTGGTGGCAGACAGTCATGGTGGCAGTTTCTAATGTCTGTCCCAGTGGTAGTCCGGGGGACAGACAGACTCATAGTGCCTGTGGCTAATATCTGTCCTGGTGGTTGTGGTCCAGTGGGCAGACAGTCAATTTGGCAGTGGTTAACATCAGTCCTGGTGGTGGCGGTTCAGGGCAGACAGACTTATGGTGGCAGTGGGTAACATCAGTCCCAGTGGTGTTCGTCCGGAGGGCAGACAGAGTAATGGTGCCAGTGGCTAACTTCAGTCCCAGTTGTGGTGGATCAGGGCCAGACAGACTCATGGTTGCAGTGGTATTAGTGGCAAACATCAATCCCGGTGGTGGTAGTCTGGGGGTGCAGACACTCTCATGGAGGCAATGGCTAACATCAGTCCTAGTGGTGGTGGTCAAGGGGCAGACTGACTAATGGTGGCAGTGTCTAAGATCAGTCCCAGTGCTGGTGGTCCGGGGGGCAGACAGACTCATGGTGGCAGTGGTGGCAGTGGCTAACATCACTCTCGGTGGTGGTGTTAGGGGGGCAGATGCACTCATGGTAGCAGTGGTGGTTAGTAGTCTTGCTGGTGATGGTCCTTGTGGCAGACAGACCCATGGTGGCAGTGGTTGACATTAGTCCCAGTGATGGTGGTCCTGGGGGCAGACAGACATGGTGGCAGTTGCTAACATCAGTCCTGGTGGTGGTGGTCCAGGGAGGCAGACCGACTAATGGTGGCAGTGGCTAACATCAGTCCAGGTGGTGGTGGTCCAGGGGGCAGACAGTCATGGTAGCAGTTGCTTACATCTGTCCCGGTGGAGGTTGTCTGGCAGCAGACAGTCATGGTGGCTAAAATCAGTCCCGGTGGTGCTGGTCCAGGTAGGCAGGCAGACTCATGGTGGCAGTGGCTAACATCAGTCCCATTGGTGATGGCCTGGGGTGCAGACAGTAATGGTGGCAGAGGCTAACATCATTCTTAGTGGTGGTAGTGGTCCTGGTGGCAGACAGTCATGTTGTCAGTGTCTAATATCAGCCCCGGTGGTAGTCCGGGGGTCAGACAGACTCATAGTGGCAGGGGCTAACATCAGTCCTAGTCGTGTAGGTCCTGAGGGCAGAGACTCATGGATTCAGAGGTGGCAGTGACTAACATCAGTCCTGGTGCTAGTGGTCTGGAGGGTAGCGAGACTCAAGGTGGCAGTGGCTAACATCACTCCTTGTGGTGGTGGTCCGGGAGCAGACAGTCATGGTGGCAGTTGCTAACATCTGTGCTGGTGGAGGTTGTCAGGGGGCAGACGGTCCTGGAGGCTAACATCAGTCTCAGTGGTGGTGGTCTGGGGGGCAGACAGACTCATGGCAGCAGTGGTGGCACTGGCTTACATCAGTCCCAGTGGTAGTGGTCCAAGAGGCAGACAGACTCATGGTGGCAGTGACTAACATCTGTCCTGGTAATAATGGTCCAGTGGGCAGACAGTAATGGTGGCAGTAGTTACCATCAGTCCTGGTGATTGTGGTCTGGGGCAGACAGACTCATGGTGGCAGTGGCTGACATCAATCCCAGTTGTGGCAGTTCATGGGCCAAACAGACTTATGGTTGCTGTGCTGGCAGTGGCAAACATCACTCCCGGTGGAGGTGGTCCGGGGGTGCAGACAGACTCATGGTGGCAGTTGTGGCAGTGGCTACAATCAGTCCCGGTGATGGTGTTAGGGGGCAGATGCATTCATGGTAGCAGTGGAGGCAGTGGTTAACAGTCCTGGTGGTGGTGGTCCAGGTAGCAGACAGTCTCATGGTGGCAGTGGCTAGCATCACTCCCGGTGGTGCTGGTTCAGGGGGCAGACAGACTCATGGAGGTAGTGGTGGCAGTAGCTAACATAAGTCCTGGTGGTGTTGGTTCGGGGGGCAGACAAACTCATGGTGGCAATGGCTGACATCATTCCCGGTGTTGGTGGTCAGGGGGGTAGAAAGTCATGGTGGCAGTGGCTAACATAAGTCCCGGTGGAGGTGATCCAGGGGAAGACAGACTCATGGTGGAAGTGACTAACATCAGTCCTGGTGGTGGTGGTCCAGGGGGCAAACAGTCATGGTGGCAGTGGCTAACATAAGTCCCGGTGGAGGTGATCCAGGGGAAGACAGACTCATGGTGGAAGTGACTAACATCAGTCCTGGTGGTGGTGGTCAAGGGGGCAAACAGTCATGGTGGCAGTGGCTAACATCAGTCCTGGTTGTGGTGGTGCAGGAAACAGACAGGCATGGTGGCAGTGGCTATCATCATTTCTGATGGTGATGGTCTCGGGGTCAGATAGGCTCATAGTGCATTGGTGGCAGTGGCTAACATCAGTTCCAGTGATGGTGGTCTGGGGGACAGACATACTCTTGGTTGCAGTGGCGGCAGTAGCTAACATCACTCCCTATGGTGGCAGTCTAGGGGGGGCAGACAGACTCATGGTGGTAGTGGCTAACATCAGTCCTGCTGTTGGTGGTCCAGTGGTAGACAGACTAATGGTGACATTGGTGGCAGTGGCTAACATTAGTGCCAGTGCTGGTGTTCCGGGGAGACACACAGACTCATGTTTGCAGTGGCTAGCATCAGTCCCGGTGGTGCTGGTTCCGGGGGCAGACAGATTCACGGTGGCAGTGGTGTCAGTGGCTAACATCAGTCCCAGTGGTGGTGTTCTGGGGGGGCAGACAAACTCATAGTGGGAATGGCTGACATCAGTCCTGGTGTTGGTGGTCTGGGTTGTAGAAAGTTATGGTGGCAGTGGCTTACATCAGTCCTGGTGGAGGTGAACCAGTGGAAGAGAGACTCATGGTGGAAGTGGCTAACAGCATCCCCGGTGGTGGTGGTGGTGCAGGAAACAGACAGTCATGGTGGCAGTGGCTATCATCATTCCCGATGGTGATGGTCTGGGGGTCAGACAGGCTTATTGTTTCATTGGTGGCAGTGGCTAACATCAGTTCCAGTGGTGGTGGTCAGGGGGGCAAACAGACTCTTGGTTGCAGTGGTGGCAGTGGCTAATATCACTCCCTGTGGTGGCAGTCTGGGGGGGCAGACAGACTCATGGTGGTAGTGGCTAACATCAGTCCTGGTGGTGGAGGTCCAGTGGCAGACAGACTAATGGTGGAAGTGGTGGGAGTGGCTAACATCAGTGCCAGTACTGGTGTTCCGGGGGCACACAGACTCATGCTGGCAGTGGCTAACATCAGTCGCAGTGGTGGAGGGCAGAGGGGCAGACAGACTCATGGTGGCAGTTTCTAACATCATTCCCACTGGTGGTGGTCTGGGGGCAGACAGACTCATGTTGGCAATGGCTAACATCAGTCCCGGTGGTGGTCTGGGGCAGACAGACTCATGGTGGCAGGGGTTAACATCAGTCCCAGTAGGTGCTGGTCCAGAGGGCAAAGAGACTGGAGGTTTCAGTGGTGGCAGTGGCTAACATCAGTCCCACTGGTGGTGGTCCGAGGGAAGACAGTCATGGTGGCAGTTTTAAACATCAGTTCTGGTGGTGGTGGTAGTCCAAGTGCAGACAGTCATGGTGGCAGTGGCTAATATCAGTCCTGGTGATGGTGGTCCAGGTAGCAGACAGTCTCATGGTGGTAGTGGCTAACATCAGTCCAGGTGGTGGTGGTGGTGGTCCAGTGGAAGACAGTTATGGTGGCAGTGGCTACATCAGTCCTGGTGGTAGTGGTCTGGAGGACAGACAGACTAATGGTGACAGTGGTGGCAGTGCTAACATACGTCCAAATGGTGGTGGCCCAGGGGGCAGACAGTCTCATGGTGGCAGTGGCTCACATCAGTCACGGTGGTGGTGGTGGTCCGGGGCAGACAGTCACTATCATCAGCCCTGGTCTTGGTGCTCCTGGGGGCTGACAGAGTCACGGTGGCAGTGGTGGCAGTGGCTAACAATAGTCCCCGTGGTGGTGGTCAATGGGCAAACAGATTCAGGGTGGCACTAGCCAACATCAGTCCCAGGACTGCTGCTCCATGGCGCCGACAGACTCTTGGTTTCAGTGGTGGCAGTGGCTATCATCAGTCCCGTTGGTGGTGGTCCAGGGGCAGACAGACTCATGGTGGCAGAGGCTAACATCAGTCCCACTGGTGGTGGTCCGAGTGGCAGACAGTCATGGTGGCAGTGGCTAACATCATTCCTAGTGGTGGTGGTGGTCCTGGTGGCAGACAGTCATGGTGGCAGTGGTTAATGTCTGTCCCGGTGGTAGTCCAGGGGGCAGACAGACTCATGGTTCCAGTGGCTAATATCTGTCCTGGTGGTTGTGGTCATGTGGGCCAGCAATCATTTTGGCAGTGGTTAACATCAGTCCTGGTGGTGGTGGTTTGGGGCAGACAGACTTATGATGGCAGTGGGTAACATCAGTCCCAGTGGTGTTCGTCCGGAGGGCAGACAGACTAATGGTGCCAGTGGCTAACTTCAGTCCCAGTTGTGGCCGATCAGGGGCCAGACAGACTCATGGTTGCAGTGGTGCTAGTGGCAAACATCAATCCCTGTGGTGGTGGTCCAGGGGCGAAGACACTCTCATGGTGGCAGTGGCTAACATCAGTCCTGGTGGTGGTGGTCCAGGGGCAGACTTACTAATGGTGGCAGTGGTGGCAGTGTCTAAGATCAGTCCCAGTGCTGGTGGTCCTTGAGGGCAGACAGACTTATGGTGGCAGTGGTGGCAGTGGCTAACATCACTACCGGTGGTGGTGTTAGGGGGGCAGACACACTCATGGTAGCAGTGATGGTTAACAGTCCTGGTGGTGGTGGTCCTTGTGGTAGACAGACTCATGGTGGCAGAGGTTAACATCAGTCTTGGTGGTGGTGGTGCGGGAGGCAGACAGTCATGATGGCAGTGGCTAACATCAATTCTGTTGGTGCTGGTCAAGGGGGCTGACAGACTTATGGTGACAGTGGTGGCAGTGCAAACATACATCCCGTTGGTGGTGGCACAGGAGTCAGACAGACTCATGGTGGCAGTGGGGGCAGTGACTAACATCAGTCCTGGTGGTGGTGGTCTGGGGAGCAGACAGACTCATGGTGGCAGTGGCTCACATCAGTCACGGTGGTGGTGGTCCGGGACAGACCGTCACTAACATCAGCCATGGTCTTGGTGCTCCTGGGAGCAGACAGAGTCACGGTGGCAAGGGTGGCAGTGGCTAACATCAGTCCCGGAGGTGGTGGTCCATGGGCAGACAATTCAAGGTGACAGTAGCTAACATCAGTCCCAGTGGATGTGGTCCGGGGGGCAGACAAACTCATGGTGGCACTGGTCAACATCAGTCCCGGGGCTGCTGGTTCATGGGGCAGACAGACTCTTGGCTTCAGTGGTGGCAGTGGCTATCATCCATCCCAGTGGTGGTGGTCCAGGGGCAAACAGACTCATGGTGGCCGTTTCTAACATCAGTCCCACTGGTGGTGGTCCGGGTGGCAGATAGTCATGGTGGCAGTGGCTAATATCATTCCAAGTGGTGGTGGTGGTCCTGGTGGCAGACAGTCATGGTGGCAGTGGCTAATGTCTGTCCCAGTGGTAATCCGGGGGACAGACAGACTTATGGTGCCAGTGGCTAATATCTGTCCTGGTGGTTGTGGTCCGGTGGGCAGACAGTCAATTTGGCAGTGGTTAACATCAGTCCTGGTGGTGGCGGTTCAGGGCAGACAGACTTATGGTGGCAGTGGGTAACATCAGTCCCAGTGGTGTTCGTCCGGAGGGCGGACAGACTAATGGTGCCAGTGGCTATCTTCAGTCCCAGTTGTGGCCGATCAGGGGCCAGACAGACTCATGGTTGCAGTGGTGGTAGTGGCAAACATCAATCCTGGTGGTGGTGGTCTGGGGGTGCAGACACAGTCATGGTGGCAGTGGCTAACATCAGTCCAGGTGTTGGTGGTCCAGGGGCAGACTGACTAATGGTGGCAGTGTCTAAGATCAGTCCCAGTGCTGGTGGTCCGGGTGGGCAGACAGACTTATGGTGGCAGTGGTGGCAGTGGCTAACATCACTCTTGGTGGTGGTGTTAGGGGGGCAGATGCACTCATGGTAGCAGTGGTGGTTAACAGTCCTGGTGGTGATGGTCCTTGTGGCAGACAGACTCATGGTGGCAGTGGCTAACATAAGTCCCAGTGGTGGTGGTCTTGGGGGCAGACAGACATGGTGGCAGTCGCTAACACCAGTCCTGGTGGTGGTGGTCCAGGGAGGCAGACCGACTCATGGTGGCAGTGGCTAACATCAGTCCCTGTGGTGGTGGTCCGGGGCAGACAGTCATGGTAACAGTTGCTTACATCTGTCCCGGTGGAGGTTGTCTGGCAGCAGACAGTCATGGTGGCTAAAATCAGTCCCAGTGGTGTTGGTCCAGGTAGGCAGACAGACTCATGGTGGCAGTGGCTAACATCAGTCCCAGTGGTGGTGGTCCGGGGGGCAGACAGTAATGGTGGCAGTGGCTAACATCATTCCTAGTGGTGGTGGTGGTCCTGCTGGCAGACAGTCATGTTGGCAGTGTCTAATATCAGTCCCGGTGATAGTCCAGGGGGCAGACAGACTCATGGTGGCAGGGGCTAACATCAGTCCCAGTTGTGTTGGTCCTGAGGGTAGAGACTCATGGTTTCAGAGGTGGCAGTGGCTAACATCAGTCCTGGTGCTAGTGGTCTGGAGGGTAGCAAGACTCAAGGTGGCAGTGGCTAACATCAGTCCTTGTGGTGGTGGTGGTGCTGGGAGCAGACAGTCATGGTGGCAGTTGCTAACCTCTGTCCCGATGGAGGTTGTCAGTGGCAGACAGTCCTGGAGGCTAACATCAGTCCCAGTGGTGGTGGTCCGGGGGGCAGACAGTCTCATGGCAGAAGTGGTGGCACTGGCTTACATCAGTCCCAGTGGTAGTGGTCCAAGAGGCAGACAGACTCATGGTGGCAGTGACTAGCATCTGTCCTGGTGGTGGTGTTCCAGTGTGCAGACAATCATGGTGGCAGTAGTTACCATCAGTCCTGGTGATTGTGGTCTGGGGCAGACAGACTCATGGTGGCAGTGGCTAACATCAGTCCCAGTGGTGGTCATCTGTGGTACAGACAGACTCATGGTGGCAGTGGCTAACATCAGTCCTAGTTGTGGCAGTTCGTTGGCCAGACAGACTTATGGTTACAGTGCTGGCAGTGGCAAACATCACTCCCGGTGGAGGTGATCCGGGGGTGCAGACAGACTCATGGTGGCAGTTGTGACAGTGGCTAACATCATTCCCGGTGATGGTATTAGGGGGCAGATGCAATCATGGTACCAGTGGAGGCAGTGGTTAACAGTCCTGGTGGTGGTTGTCCGTGGGGCAGACAGACTCATGGTGGCAGTTGCTAATATCAGTACCAGTGGTGGTGGTCGGAGGGAAAGTGTCATGGTGGCAGTGGCTAACATCAGTCACAGAGGTGGTGATCCAGTGGGCAGACAGTCATGGTGGCAGGTGTTAACATCAGTCCTGGTGGTGGTGGTCTGGGGCAGACAGTCTCATGCTGGCAGTGGCTAACATCAGTCACAGTGGTGGTCATCAGGAGGGAAGACTGAGTCATAAACGCAGTGGCTAACTTCAGCCCCAGTTGTGGCAGTTCAGGGGCCAGGCAGACTCATGGTTGCAGTGGTGGCAGTGGCAAACATCACTCCCGGTGGTGGTGGTCCAGTTGTAGACAGTCTCATGATTGCAGTGGCTAAAATCAGTCCCAGTGGTGCTGGTTCAGGGGGCAGACAGATTCATGGTGGTAGTGGTGGCGGTAGCTAACATCAGTCCTGGTTGTGGTGGTCCGGGGGGCAGACAAACTCATGGTGGCAATGGCTGACATCAGTCCTGGTGTTGGTGGTCGGGGGGGAGAAAGTCATGGTGGCAGTGGCTAACATAAGTCCTGGTGGAGGTGATCCAGGGGAAGACAGACTCATGGTGGAAGTGACTAACATCAGTCCTGGTGGTGGTGGTCCAGGGGGCAAACAGTCATGGTGGCAGTGGCTAACATCAGTCCCGGTTGTGGAGGTGCAGGAAACAGACAGGCATGGTGGCAGTGGCTATCATCATTTCTGATGGAGATGGTCCGGGGGCCAGACAGGCTCATTGTGGCACTAGTGGCAGTGGCTAACATCAGTTCCAGTTATGGTGGTCTGGGGGACAGACATACTCTTGGTTGCAGTGTTGGCAGTGGCTAACATCACTCCCTATGGTGGCGGTCTAGGGGGGCAGACAGACTCATGGTGGTAGTGGCTAACATCAGTCCTGGTGGTGGTGGTCCAGTGGTAGACAGACTAATGGTGACAGTGGTGGCAGTGGCTAACATTAGTGCCAGTGCTGGTGTTCCGGGGGGACACACAGACTCATGTTTGCAGTGGCTAACATCAGTCCCGGTGGTGTTGGTTCAGGGGGGCAGACAGATTCATGGTGGCAGAGGTGTCAGTGGCTAACATCAGTCCCGGTGGTGGTGGTCCGGGGGGGCAGACAAACTCATGGTGGGAATGGCTGACATCAGTCCTGGTGTTGGTGGTCTGGGTTGTAGAAAGTTAAGGTGGCAGTGGCTTACATCAGTCCTGGTGGAGGTGATCAAGGGGAAGAGAGACTCATGGTGGAAGTGGCTAACAGCGTCCCCGGTTGTGGTGGTTCAGGGGGAAAACAGCCATGGTGGCAGTGGCTAACATCAATCCCGGTGGTGGTGGTGCAGGAAACAGACAGTCATGGTTGCAGTGGCTATCATCATTCCCGATGGTGATGGTCTGGGGGTCAGACAGGCTCATTGTTTCATTGGTGGCAGTGGCTAACATTAGTTACAGTGGTGGTGGTCAGTGGGACAAACAGACTCTTGGTTGCAGTGGTGGCAGTGGCTAATATCACTCCCTGTGGTGGCAGTCTGGGGGGGCAGACAGACTCATGGTGGTAGTGGCTAACATCAGTCCTGGTGGTGGAGGTCCAGTGGCAGACAGACTAATGGTGGCAGTGGTGGGAGCGGCTAACATCAGTGCCAGTACTGGTGTTCCAGGGGGGGCACACAGACTCATGCTGGCAGTGGCTAACATCAGTCGCGGTGGTGGAGGGCCTAGTGGCAGACAGACTCATGGTGGCAATGGCTGACATCAGTCCCCGTGGTGGTCTGGGGCAGACAGACTCATGGTGGCAGCAGTTAAAATCAGTCCCAGTGGTGCTGGTCCAGAGGGCAGAGAGACTTGAGGTTTCAGTGGTGGCAGTGGCTAACATCAGTCCCGCTGGTTGTGGTCCGGGGGCAGACCGTCATGGTGGCAGTTTTAAACATCAGTTCTGGTGGTGGTGGTAGTCCAAATGCAGACAGTCATGGTGGTAGTGGCTAATATCAGTCCTGGTGATGGTGGTCCAGGTAGCAGACAGTCTCATGGTGGCAGTGGCTAACATCAGTCCAGGTGGTGGTGATGGTGGTCCATTGGAAGACAGTTATGGTGGCAGTGGCTACATCAGTCCTGGTGGTAGTGGTCTGGAGGGCAGAAAGACTCATGGTGACAGTGGCTAACTTCAGTCCCGGTGGTGGTGTTCCTGGGGGCAGACAGTTATGATGGCAGTGGCTAACATCAGTTCTGGTGGTGCTGGTACAGGGGGCAGACAGACTAATGGTGACAGTGGTGGCAGTGCTAACATACGTCCCAATGGTGGTGACCAAGGGGGCAGACAGAATCATGGTGGCAGTGGCTCACATCAGTCACGGTGGTGGTGGTCCGGGGCAGACAGTCACTAACATCAGCCCCAGTCTTTGTGCTCCTGGGGGCAGACAGAGTCACGGTGGCAATGGTGGCAGTGGCTAACAACAGTCCCGGAGGTGGTGGTCCACGGGCAAACAGATTCAAGGTGGCAGTGGCTGACATCAGTCCCAGTGGATGTGGTCCGGGGGGCAGACAGACTCATGGTGGCACTGGCCAACATCAGTCCTGGGGCTGCTGCTCCATGGGGTTTGACAGACTCTTGGTTTCAGTGGTGGCAGTGGCAATCATCAGTCCCGGTGGTGGTGGTCCAGGGGCAGACAGACTCATGGTGCCAGAGGCTAACATCAGTCCCACTGGTGGTGGTCCGGGTGGCAGACAGTCATGGTGGCAGTGGCTAACATCATTCCTAGTGGTGGTGGTGCTCCTGGTGGCAGACAGTCATGGTGTCAGTGGTTAATGTCTGTCCCGGTGGTAGTCAAGGGGGCAGACAGACTCATGGTTCCAGTGGCTAATATCTGTCCTGCTGGTTGTGGTCCTGTGGGCAGGCAGTCATTTTGGCAGTGGTTAACATCAGTCCTGGTGGTGGTGGTTCGGGGCAGGCAGACTTATGGTGGCAGTGGGTAACATCAGTCCCAGTGGTGTTCATCCAGAGGGCAGACAGACTAATGGTGCCAGTGGCTAACTGCAGTCCCATTTGTGGCGGATCAGTTGCCAGACAGACTCATGGTTGCAGTGGTGGTAGTGGCAAACATCAATCCCTGTGGTGGTGGTCCAGGGGCGAAGACACACTCATGGTGGCAGTGGCTAACATCAGTCCTGGTGGTGGTGGTCCAGGGGCAGACTTACTAATGGTGGCAGTGGTGGCAGTGTCTAAGATCAGTCCCAGTGCTGGTGATCCGGGGAAGCAGACAGACTTATGGTTGCAGTGGCTAACATCACTACCGGTGGTGGTGTTAGGGGGGCAGACGCACTCATGGTAGCAGTGATGGTTAACAGTCCTGGTGGTGGTGGTCCTTGTGGCAGACAGACTCATGGTGGCAGAGGTTAACATCAGTCTTGGTGGTGGTGGTGCGGGGTGCAGACAGTCATGATTGCAGTGGCTAACATCAGTTCTGGTGGTGCTGGTCAAGGGGGCAGACAGACTAGTGGTGACAGTGGTGGCAGTGCAAACATACATCCCGTTGGTGGTGGCACAGGAGTCAGACAGACTCATGGTGGCAGTGGGGGGCAGTGACTAACATCAGTCCTGGTGGTGGTGGTCTGGGGAGCAGACAGACTCATGGTGGCACTTGCTAACATCAATAACAGTGGTGGTGCTCTGGGGGAAAAGAGTCATGGAGGCAGTGGATAACATCAGTAGCGCTGGTGGTGGTCTGGTGGGCAGACAGTCATGGTGACAGTGGCTAACATCAGTACCAGTGGTGAAACCCCAGGGGGCAGACAGACTCATGGTGGCAGTGGCTCACATTAGTCATGGTGGTGGTGGTCCTGGGCAGACAGTCACTAACATCAGCCATGGTCTTGGTGCTCCTGGGGGCAGACATAGTCACGGTGGCAAGGGTAGCAGTGGCTAACATCAGTCCCGGAGGTGGTGGTCCACAGGCAGACAGATTCAAGGTGGAAGTGGCTAACATCAGTCCCGGTGGATGTGGTCCGGGGGGCAGACAAACTCATGGTGGCACTGGTCAACATCAGTCCCGGGGCTGCTGGTCCATGGGGCAGACAGACTCTTGGCTTCAGTGGTGGCAGTGGCTATCATCCATCCCGGTGGTGGTGTTCCAGGGGCAAACAGACTCTTGGTGGCAGTGGCTAACATCAGTCCCACTGGTGGTGGTCCGGGTGGCAGACAGTCATGGTGGCAGTTGCTAACATCATTCCAAGTGGTGGTGGTGGTCCTGGTGGCAGACAGTCATGGTGGCAGTGGCTAATGTCTGTCCCAGTGTTAGTCCGGCGGACAGACAGTCTCATGGTGCCAGTGGCTAATATCTGTCCTGGTGGTTGTGGTCCGGTGGGCAGACAGTCAATTTGGCAGTGGTTAACATCAGTCCTGGTGGTGGCGGTTCAGGGCAGAAAGACTTATGGTGGCAGTGGGTAACATCAGTCCCAGTGGTGTTCATCCGGAGGGCAGACAGACTAATGGTGCCAGTGGCTAACTTCAGTCCCAGTTGTGGTGGATCAGGGGCCAGACAGACTCATGGTTGCAGTGGTGGTAGTGGCAAACATCAATCCCGGTGGTGGTGGTCTAGGGGCGCAGACACACTCATGGAGGCAATGGCTAACATCAGTCCTAGTGGTGGTGGTCAAGGGGCAGACTGACTAATGGTGGCAGTGTCTAAGATCAGTCCATGCTGGTGGTCCGGGGGGGCAGACAGACTCATGGTGGCAGTGGTGGCAGTGGCTAACATCACTCTCGGTGGTGGTGTTAGGGGGGCAGATGCACTTAAGGTAGCAGTGGTGGTTAACAGTCCTGGTGGTGATGGTCCTTGTGGCTGACAGACTCATGGTGGCAGTGGCTAACATCAGTCCCAGTGGTGGTGGTCCGGGGGCAGACAGTCATGGTAGCAGTTGCTTACATCTGTCCCGGTGGAGGTTGTCTGGCAGCAGACAGTCATGGTGGCTAAAATCAGTCCCAGTGGTGTTGGTCCAGGTAGGCAGACAGACTCATGGTGGCAGTGGCTAACATCAATACCAGTGGTGGTGGTCCAGGGGGCAGACAGTAATGGTGGCAGAGGCTAACATCATTCCTAGTGGTGGTGGTGGTGGTCCTGGTGGCAGACAGTCATGTTGGCAGTGTCTAATATCAGTCCTTGTGGTAGTCCGGGGGCAGACAGACTCATGGTGGCAGGGGCTAACATCAGTCCCAGTCATGTAGGTCCTGAGGGTAGAGACTCGTGATTTCAGAGGAGGCAGTGGCTAACATCAGTCCTGGTGCTAGTGGTCTGGAGGGTAGCAAGACTCAAGGTGGCAGTGGCTAACATCAGTCCTTGTGGCGGTGGTCCGGGAGCAGACAGTCATGGTGGCAGTTGCTAACATCTGTCCCGGTGGAGGTTGTCTGGGGGCAGACAGTCCTGGAGGCTAACATCAGTCCCAGTGGTGGTGGTCCGGGGGCAGACAGACTCATGGCAGAAGTGGTGGCACTGGCTTACATCTGTCCCAGTGGTAGTGGTCCAGTGGGCAGACAGTAATTGTGGCAGTAGTTACCATCAGTCCTGGTGATTGTGGTCTGGGGCAGACAGACTCATGGTGGCAGTGGCTAACATCAGTCCCAGTGGTGGTCATCCGTGGTGCAGACAGACTCATGGTGGCAGTGGCTAACATCAGTCCTAGTTGTGGCAGTTCGTGGGCCAGACAGACTTATGGTTGCAGTGCTGGCATTGGCAAACATCACTCCCAGTGGAGGTGGTCCGGGGGTGCAGACAGACTCATGGTGGCAGTTGTGGCAGTCGCTAACTTCAGTTCCTGTGATGGTGTTAGGGGGCAGATGCAATCATGGTAGCAGTGGAGGCAGTGGTTAACAGTCCTGGTGGTGGTGGTCTGTGGGCAGACAGACTCATGGTGGCAGTTGCTAATATCAGTACCAGTGGTGGTGGTCAGAGGCAAAGTGTCATGGTGGCAGTGGCTAACATCAGTCGCAGAGGTGGTGATCCAGTGGGCAGACAGTCATGGTGGCAGGGGTTAACATCAGTCCTGGTGGTGGTAGTCCGGGGCAGACAGTCTCATGCTGGCAGTGGCTAACATCAGTCACAGTGGTGGTCGTCAGGAGGGAAGACCGACTCATAAATGCAGTGGCTAACTTCAGTCCCTGTTGTGGCAGTTCAGGGGCCAGGCAGACTCATGGTTGCAGTGGTGACAGTGGCAAACATCACTCCCGATGGTGGTGGTCCGAGGGGGCAGACAGACTCATGGTTTCAGTGGCTAGCATCAGTCCTGTTGGTGGTGGTCCAGGGGCAGACTGACTAATGGTAGCATTGGTGGCAGTGTCTAAGATCAGTCCCATTGCTGGTGGTCTGGGGGGCAGACAAATTTTTGGTGGCAGTGGTGGCAGTGGCTAACATCACTCCCGGTGGTGGTGTTAGAAGGACAGATGCACTCATGGTAGCAGTGGTGGCAGTGGTTAACAGTCCTGGTGATGGTGGTCCGTGGGGCAGATGGACTCATGGTGGCAGTGGTTAACATCAGTCAAAGTGGTGGTGGTCCTGGGGGCAGACAGTCATGGTGGCAGCGGCTAACATCAGTCCCAGTGGTGGTGGTCAAGGGAGGCAGACAGACTCATGGTGGCAGTGGCTAACATCAGTCCCGGTGATGGTGGTCCGTGGGGCAGACAGTCATGGTGGCAGTGGCTAACATCATTCATATTGGTGGTGGTGATGGTACTGGTATCAGACAGTCATGGTGGCAGTGGCTAAAATCAGTCCCAGTGGTAGTCCAGGGGCAGACAGACTCATGCTGCCAGTGGCCAATATCTCTCAGTGGAGGTGGTCTGGTAGGCAGACAGTCATGGAGGCAGTGGTTAACATCAGCCCTGGTTTTGGTGGTCCGGGCAGACAGACTTATGGTGGCAGTGGCTAACATCAGTCCCAGCGGTGGTCATCAGGAGGGCAGACAGACTCATGGTGGCAGTGGCTAACTTCAGTCCCAGTTGTGGTGGTTCAGGTGCCAGACAGACTCATGTTTGCAGTGGTGGCAGTGGCAAAGATCATTCAAGGTGGTGGTGTTCCGAGGGGGCAGACAGACTCATGGTGGCAGTGGCTAGCATCAGTCCTGGTGGTGGTGGTCCAGGGGCAGACCGACTCATGGTGGCATTGGTGGCAGTGGGTAACATCAGTCCCAGTGGTGTTCGTCAAGGGAGCAGACAGACTCACGGTGGCAGTGGCTAACTTCAGTCCCAGTTGTGGCAGATCAGGGGCCAGACAGACTCATGGTTGCAGTGGTGGAAGTGGCAAATATCACTCCCGGTGGTTGTGGTCCAGAAGGGCAGACACACTTATGGTGGCAGAGGCTAACATCAGTCCTGGTGGTGGTGATCCAGGGGCAGACTGACTAATGGTGGCAGAGATGGCACTGCTAAAATCAGTCCTGTTGGTGGTGGCCCAGGGGGCAGACAGACTCATGGTGGCAGTGGGGTCAGTGACTAACATCAGTCCTGATGGTGGTGGTCTGGGGAGCAGACAGACTCATGGTGGCACTTGCTAACATCAATACCAGTGGTGATGGTCGGGGGGGCAAAGAGTCATGGTGGCATTGGCTAACATCAGTCACAGTGGTAGTAGTCCGGTGGGCAGACAGTCATGGTGGCAGTGGCTAACATCAGTCCAGTCGTGGTGGTCAGGTGGCAGACAGACTCATGGTGGCAGTGGCTAATATCAGTCCCGGTGGTGTAGTCCAGGGGCAGACAGACTCATGGTGGCTGTGGCTAATATCAGTCCCGGTGGTGTAGTCCAGGGGCAGACAGACTTATGGTGGCTGTGGTGGCAGAGATAAACATCAGTCCTGGTCGTGGGGGTCCATGGGGCAGACAGACTCATGGTGGCAGTGGCTTACATCAGTCACGGTGGTGGTGGTCAAGGGCAGTCAGTCACTAACATCAGTCCCGGTCTAGGAGCTCTGGGGGCAGACAGAGTAATGGTGGCAATGGTGGCAGTGGCTAACATCAATCGCAGTGGTGATGGTCTGGGGGGGCAGACAGACTCATGGTGGTTGTGGCTAACATCAGTCTTGGAGGTGGAGGTCCAGGGGCAGACAGATTCAAGGTGGCAGTGGCTAACATCAGTCATGGGGCTGCTGGTCCATGCGGCAGACAGACTCTTGGTTTCAGTGGTGGCAGTGGCTAACATCAGTCCCGGTGGTGGTGGTCCAGGGGCAGACAGACTAATGGTGGCAGTGGCTAACATCAGTCCCGGTGGTGGTGGTCAAGGGGGCAGACAGTCATGATGGCAGTTGCTACCATCATTCCTAGTGGTGGTGGTGGTCCTGGTGGCAGGCAGTCTTGGTGGCAGTGGCTAATATCAGTCCCGGTGGTAGTCTGGGGGCAGACAGACTCATGGTGCCAGTGGCTAATATCTGTCCCTGTGGTGGTGGTTTGGTGGGCATACAGTCATGGTGTCAATGGCTATCATCAGTCCTGGTGGTGGTGTTGTGGGGCAGACAGACTCATGGTGGCAGTGGCTAACTTCAGTCCCAGTTGTGGCAGATCAGGGGCCAGACTGACTCATGGTTGCAGTGGTGGAAGTGGCAAACATCACTCCCAGTGGTGGTGGTCCGGGGGTGCAGACACACTCATGGTTGCAGTGGCTAACATCAGTCCAGGTGGTGGTGGTCCAGGGACAGACTGAATAATGGTGGCAGTGGTGGCGTGCCTAATATCAGTCCCAGTGCTGGTGGTCCGGGGGTGCAGACAGACTCATGGTGGCAGTGGTCGCAGTGGCTAACATCAGTCCCGGTGGTGGTGGTGTTAGGGGGGCAGACACACTCATGGTAGCAGTGGTGGCAGTGGTTAACAGTCCTGGTGGTGGTGGTCTGTGGGGCAGACGGACTCATCTTGGCAGTGGCTAATATAAGCCCCAGTGGTGGTGGTTCTGGGGGCAGACAGTCATGGTGGCAGTCGCTGACATCAGTCCCGGTGGTGGTGGTCCAGGGAGGTAGACCGACTCATGGTGGCAGTGGCTAACATTAGTCCCGTTGGTGTTGGTCCAGGGGGCAGGCAGTCATGGTGGCAGTTGCTAACATCTGTCCTGGTGGAGGTTGTCTGGGAGCAGACAGTTATGGTGGCTTACATCAATCCCGGTGGTGGTGGTCCAGGGAGGCAGACAGACTCATGGTGACAGTGGCTAACATCAGTAGCAATGGTGGTGTTCTGGGGGCAGTCAGACTCATGGTAGCAATGGCTAACATCAGTCCCAGTGGTTGTGGTCCAGGGGGCAGATCAGACTCATGTTGGCAGGGGCTAACATCAATCCCAGTCGTGTAGGTTCTGAGGGCAGAGACACTTGTGGTTTCAGAGGTGGCAGTGGCTAACATCAGTCCTGGTGGTAGTGATCCAGAGGGCAGAGAGAGACTCAAGGTGGCAGTGGCTAATATCAGTCCCTGTGGTTTTAGTCCGCTGGCAGACAGTCATGGTGGCAGTTACTAACATCTGTCCCAGTGGAGGTTGTCTGGGGGCAGACAGTCATGGAGGCTAACATCAGTCCCAGTGGTGGTGGTCTGGGGGGCAGACAGACTCATGGCAGCAGTGGCTTACATCAGTCCCAGTGGTAGTGGTCCGAGGGGCAGACAGACTCATGGTGGCAGTGGCTAACATCTGTCCCGGTGGTTGTGATCCAGTGGGCAGACAGTTATGGTGGCAGTAGCTACCATGAGTCCTGTTGATTGTGGTCTGGGGAAGACAGATTCATGGTGGCAGTGGCTAACATCAGTCCCAGTGGTAGCCTTCCAGTGTGCAGACAGACACATTGTGGCAGTGACTAACATCAGTCCCAGTTGTGGCAGTTTGTGGGCAAGACAGACTCATGGTTGCAGTGGTGGCAGTGGCAAACATCATTCTCATTGGTGGTGGTCTGGGGGTGCAGACAGACTCATGGTGGCAGTGGTTAACATCAGTCCCGGTGAAGGTGTTGGGGGGGCAGATGCAATCATGTTAGCAGTGGCAGGTGGTGGTCCGCGGGGCAGAGAGACTCATGGTCTCAGTTGCTAATATCAATACCAGTGGTGGAGGTCAGGGGCAAAGAGTCATGGTATCAGAGGCTAACTTCAGTTGCGGTGGTGGTGGTCTGGTGGGCAGACAGTCATGGTGGCAGGGGGTAACATCAGTTCTCGTGGTGGTGGTCTAGGGCAGACAGTTTCATGGTGCAGTGGCTAACATCAATCCCAGTGGTGGTTGTCAGGAGGGCAGACAGACTCATAAAGGCAGTGGCTAACTTCTGTCTCAGTTGTGATGGTCTGAGGGGACCAGACAGACTCATGGTGGCAGTTGCTAGTATCAGTCCTGGTGGTGGTGGTGGTCCAGGGGCAGACTGACTAATGGTGGTAGTGGTGGCAGTGTCTAAGATCAGTCCCAGTGCTGGTGGTCCAGGGGGGCAGACAGATTCATGGTGGCAGTGGTGGCAGTGGCTAATATCACTCCTGGTGGTGGTGTTAAGGGGGCAGATGCACTCATGGTAGCAGTGGTGGTAGTGGTTAACAGTCCTGGTGATGGTGGTCCGTGGGGCAGATGGACTCATGGTGGGAGTGGCTAACATCAGTCCCAGTGGTGGTGGTCCTGGGGGCAGACAGTCATGGTGGCAGTGGCTAACATCAGTCCCAGTGGTGGTGGTCCAGGGAGGCAGACAGACTCATGGTGGCAGTGGCTAACATCAATCCCGGTGGTAGTGGTCCGGGGCAGACAGTCATGGTGGCAGTGGCTAAAATCATTCCTAGTGGTGGTGGTGGTCCTGGTATCAGAAAGTCATGGTGGCAGTGGCTAATATCAGTCCCAGTGGCAGTCCGGGGGGGGCAGACAGACTCATGGTTCCAGTGGCTAATATCTGTCCCACTGGTGGTGGTCCGGTAGGCAGACAGTCATGGTGGCAGTGGTTAACATCAGTCCTGGTGGTGGTGGTCCGGGGCAGACAGACTCATGGTGGCAGGGGCTAACATCAGTCCCAGTGGTGGTCATCAGGAGGGCAGACAGATTCGTGGTGGCAGTGGCTAACTTCAGTCCCAGTTGTGGCGGTTCAGGTGCGAGACAGACTAATGGTTGCAGTGGTGGCAGTGGCCAACATCATTCATGGTGGTGGTGGTCAGGGGGGCAGACAGACTCTTGGTTCCAGTGGCTAGCATCAGTCCTGGTGGTGGTGGTTCAGGGGCAGACTGACTCATGGTGGCAGTGGCTAACATCAGTCCCAGTGGTGGTGTTAGGGGGGCAGACACACTCATGGTAGCAGTGGTTGCAGTGGTTAACAGTCCTGGTGGTGGTCCATGGGGCAGATATACTCATGCTGGCAGTGGCTAACATCAGTCCCAGTGGTGGTGGTCTTGGGGGCAGACAATCATGGTGGCAGTGGCTGACATCAGTCCCAGTGGTGGTGGTCCAGGGAGGCAGACAGGGTCATGGTGGCAGTGGCTAACATCAGTCCCAGTGGTGGTGGTCTTGGGGGGCATACAGTCATGGTGGCAGTTGCTAACATCTGTCACAGAGGAGGTTGCCTGGGGCAAACAGACTCATGGTGGCAGTGGCTATCATCAGTGCCGATAGTGATGATCCGGGGGTCAGACAGACTCATTTTGGCATTGGTGGCAGTGGCTAACATCAAGTTCTGGTGGTGGTGGTGGTCCGGGAGGCAGAGAGACTCTTGGTTGCGGTGGAGGCAGTGGCTAACATCACTCCCTATGGTGGTGGTCTGGGGGGCAGACAGACTCATGGTGGTAGTGTCTAACATCAGTTCTGGTGGTGGTGCTCCAGTGGCAGACAGACTAATGGTGGCAGTTGTGGCAGTGGCTAACATCAGTGCCAGTGCTTGTGTTCCAGGGGGGCACACAGACTCATGCTGGCAGTGGCTAACATCAGTCCCGGTGGTGGTGGTGCGGAGGCAGACAGTCATGGTGGCAGTGGCTAACATCATTCCCACCGATGCTCACCCGGGGGCAGACAGATTTATGGTGGCAGTGTTTGCAGTGGCTAATATCAGTCCATGAGGAGGTAGTCCAGTGGCAGACACACTCATGGTGGCAGTGGTGGCAGTGGATATCATCAGTCCTGGTGGTGGTGGTGGTGGTGTGGTGGTCCATGGGGCTGACAGACTCATGGTGGCAGTGGCCAACATCAGTCCTGGTGGTGGTGGTGGTCGGGGGGCAAACATTCATGGTGGCTGTGGATAACATCAGTAGTGGTGCTGGTGGTCCAGGTGGCAGACAGACTCATGG
This sequence comes from Neoceratodus forsteri, assembly GCA_016271365.2. Lineage (NCBI taxonomy): Eukaryota > Metazoa > Chordata > Ceratodontiformes > Ceratodontidae > Neoceratodus > Neoceratodus forsteri. The sequence goes on from JADMNL010000035.1 coordinate 45,951,838, forward strand.
TGGCAGTGGGAGCAGTGGCTAACATCAGTCCTGGTGGTGGTGGTAAAGAGAGCAGAAAGACTCATGGTGGCAGTGACTAACATCAGTCATGGTGGTGGTGGTCTGGCGGGCAGACAGTCATGGTGGCAGTGGCTAACATAAGTCCTGGTGGTGGTGATGTTCTGTTTCAGACAGTCATGGTGGCAGTGACTAACATCAGTCCAGGTGGTGGTGGTACGGGGGGACAGACAGACTCATTGTGGCAGTGGCTAACATCAGTTCCAGTGGTGGTGGTCCGGGGCAGACAGTCATGGTGGCAGTGGCTAACATCAGACCCAGTGCTGGTGGTCCAGGTGGGGCAGAGAGACTCATGGTGGCAGGGGTTAATGTTAGTCTCAGCGGTGGTGGTCCGGGGGGCAGACAGACTCATGGTGGCAGTTGCTAATATCAATACCAGTGGTGGTGGTCGGGGGCAAAGAGTCATGGTGGCAGTGGCTAATATCTGTCCCAGTGGTGGTGGGCCAGTGGGAAGACAGTCATGGTGGCAGTGGTTAACATCAGTCCTGGTGGTGGTGGTCAGGTGGCAGTCAGACTCATGGTGGCAAGGTTAACATCAGTCCAAGTCATGGTGGTCCAGGGGGCAGACTGACTCATGGAGGCAGTGGCTAACCTCAGTCCTGGGGGTGGTGGTCCGGGTGGTAGACAGACTCATGGTGGCAGTGGTGGCAGAGATAAACATCAGTCCCGGTGGTGGTGGTCTGGGGGGTAGACAGACTCATGGTGGCAGTGGCTAACATCAGTCATGGTGGTGGTGGTCCGGGACAGGCAGTCATGGTGGCAGTGGCTAACATCAGTTCCAGCCTTGGTGGTCCAGGGGGCAGACAGAGTCACAGTGGCAATGGTGGCAGTGGTGGTGGACGTGGGGAAAAGAGTCATGATGGCAGTAGCTAACATCAGTCCCGGTCGTGGTCGTCAGGGGGCAGACAGACTCATGGTGGCAGTGGTGACACAGACAAACATCAGCCCCAGTGGTGGTGGTCCGGGGAGCAGACAGACTCATGGTGGCAGTGGCTTACATCAGTCATGGTGGTGGTGGTCTGGGGGGCAGACAGACTGATGGTGGCAGTGGCTAATATCAGTCCAGGTGGTGGTGGTCCAATTAGCAGACAGTCTCATGGTGGCAGTTGCTAACATCAGACCCAGTGGTGGTGGTCCGGGGGCAGACAGTCATGGTGGCAGTGGCTAACATCAGTCCAGGTGGTGGTCCGGGGGGGTAGACAGACTCATTGTATCAGTGGCTAACATCAGTCCCAGTGGTGGTGGTCCGGGGGCAGACAGTCACGGTGGCAGTGGATAACATCAGTCCCAGTGCTTGTGTTCCAGGTGGGCAGATAGCATGGTGGCAGTGGTTAACATTAGTCTCAGCGGTGGTGGTCTGGGGGTCAGATAGTCATGATGGCTGTGTCTAACATCAGTTCTGGTGCTGCTGGTCCAGGTGGCAGACAGACTAATGGTGACAGTTGTGGCAGTGGCTAACATCACTCCTGGTGGTGGAGGCCTGGGGGCAGACAAACTCATGATGGCGGTGGGGGCAGTGACTAACATCAGTCCTCGTGGTGGTGGTCTGAGGGGCAGACAGACTCATGGTGGCAGTTGCTAACATCAGTCCCAGTGGTGGTGGTCTGGGGGGGCAGACAGACTCATGGCAGCAGTGGTGGCAGTGGCTTACATCAGTCCCAGTGGTAGTGGTCTGGGGGCAGACAGACTCATGGCAACAATGGCTAACAACAGTCCAGGTGGTTGTGGTCCAGGGGCAGACAGACTCATGGTGGCAGGGGCTAACATCAGTCCCAGTGGTGAAGGTCCAGAGAGCAGAAAGACTCGTGGTTTCAGAGGTGTCAGTGGCTAACATCAGTCCTGGTGGTATTGATCCAGAAGGCAGAGAGACTCAAGGTAGCAGTGGCTAACATCAGCTCTTGTGGTGCTGGTCCCCGGGGCAGACAGACTAATGGTGACAGTGGTGGCAGTGCTAACATCAGTCCCGTTGGTGGTGGTCCAGGGGGCAGACAGACTCATGGTGGCACTGGGGGCAGTGACTAACATCAGGCCTGGTGGTGGTGGTCTGGGGAGCAGACAGACTCATGCTGGCAGTTGCTTACATCAGTACCAGTGGTGGTGGATGTGGGGAAAAGAGTCATGATGGCAGTGGCTAACATCAGTCGCAATGGTGATGGTCTGGTGGGCAGACAGTCATAGTGGCAGTGGATAACATCAGTCCCGGTTATGGTCGTCAGGGGGCAGACAGACTCATGGTGGCAGTGGTGGCACAGACAAACATCAGCCCCAGTGGAGGTGGTCCGGGGAGCAGACAGACTCATGGTGGCAGTGGCTTACATCAGTCATGGTGGTGGTGGTCCAGAGGCAGACATACTGATGGTGGCAGTGGCTAACATCAGTCCCAGTGGTGAAGGTCCAGAGGGCAGAAAGACTTGTGGTTTCAGAGGTGGCAGTGGCTAACATCAGTATTGGTGGTATTGATCTGGAAGGCAGAGAGACTCAAGGTAGCAGTGGCTAACATCAGTCCCAGTGGTGATGGTCATGGGGGGCAGACAGTCATGGTGGCAGTTTTAAACAACAGTTCTGGTGGTGGTAGTCTGAGGGCAGTCAGTCATGGTGGCAGTGGCTAATATCAGTCCCGGTGGTGGTGGTCCAGGAAGCAGACAGTCTCATGGTGGCAGTGGCTAACATCATTTCTGGTGGTGGTGGTCTGGGGTATACAGTCATGGTGGCAGTGGCTAATATCAATCCTGATGGTGGTGGTCCAATTAGCAAACAGTCTCATTGAGGCAGTGACTAACATCAGTCCCAGTGGAGGTGGTCAAGGGGGCAGACAATCCTTTTGGCACTGGCAAACATCAGTCCTGATGCTGGTGGCCCAGGTGGGGCAGAGAGACTCATGGTGGCAGTGGTTAACATTAGTCTCGGCCGTGGTAGTCCGGGGGGCCGATAGTCATGATGGCAGTGGCTAACATAATTTCCTGTGGTGGGTGGCAGAGACACTTATAGTTGCAGTGGTGGCAGTGGCTAACATCAGTGTCAGAGGTGGGGGTCAAGGGGGCAGACAGACTCATGGTGGCAGTGGCTAACCTCAGTCACGGTGGTGGTGTTCTGGGGCAGACAGTCATGGTGGCAGTGGCTAACTTCAGTCTCAGTCTTGGTGGTCCAGGGAGCAGACAGAATCATGGTGGTAGTGGCTAACATCAATCCCTGTGGTGGTGGTCCAGGGAAGACAAATTCACGGTGGCAGTGGCTAGCATCAGTCCCAGTGGATGTGGTTCAGGGGCAGACAGACTCATGGCAGCAGTGGCTTATATCAGTCCTGGTGGTAGTGGTCCAAGGGGCAGACAGACTCAAGGTAGCAGTGGCTAACATCAGTCCCGATGGTGATGGTCATGGGGGGCATAAAGTCATGGTGGCAGTTTTAAACAACAGTTCTGGTGGTGGTGGTAGTCCGAGGGCAGACATTTATGGTGGCAGTGGCTAATATCAGTCCTGGTGGTGGTGGTCCAGGAAGCAGACAGTCTCATGGTGGCAGTGGCTAACATCAGTCCCGGTGGTGGTGGTCCGGGGGCAGACAGTCATTGTGGCAGTGGCTAACATCAGTCTCAGTGGTGGTGGACCAGTTTCAGACAGACTCATGATGGCAGTGGCTAACATCAGTCCTGGTGGTGCTGGTTTGGGGGCAGACAGGCTCATGGTGGCAGTGGTGGCAGTGGCTAACATCAGTCCCAGTGGTGGTGGTTCGGGGGGGCAAACAAACTCATGGTGGCAGTTGATGACATCAGTCCCAGTGTTGGGTGGTCAGGGGTAGATAGTCATGGTGGCAGTGGCTAACATTAGTCCCTGTGGTGGTGGTCAGGGCAGACAGATTAATGCTGGCAGTGGCTAGAATCAGTCCCAGTGGTGATGTTCCGGGGTGCAGACTGTCATGGTGGCAGTGGCTAACATCAGTCCCGGTGCTGGTGGTCCAGGTGGGAATACAGACTCATGGTGGAAGTGGCTAACATCAGTCTCTGTGGTGGTGGTCTGTGGGCAGACAGTCAAGGAGGCAGTGGCTAACATCACTCCCGGTGGTGCTGGACTGGGGCAGACAGACTCATGGTGGCAGTGGTGGCAGTGGCTGACATCATTCCCCGTGGTGGTGGTCTGGGGCAGACAGTCATGGTGGCAGTGGCTATCATCAGTCCCGATGGTGGTGGTCCGGTGGTCAGATAGGTTCATGGTGGCAGTGGCTAACATCAGTCTCGGTGGTGGTGGTCCAGTTTCAGACAGACTCATGATGGCAGTGGCTTACATCAGTCCTGGTGGTGCTGGTTCAGGGTGCAGACAGACTCATGGTGGCAGTGGTGGTAGTGGCTAACATCAGTCCCAGTGGTGGTGGTCCAGGTAGCAGACAGTCTCATTGTGGCAGAGGCTAACATCAGTCCCAGTGGTGGTGGTGGTCCAGGGCAAACAGTCATTGTGTCAGAAGCTAATATCAGTCCTGGTCTTGGTGGTCCGGGGGGAAGATAGAGTCATGGAGGCAGTTGTGGCAGTGGCTAACATCAGTCCCAGTGGTGATGGTCCAGGGGGCAGACAGTCAAGGTGGCAGTGGCTAACATCAGTCCCATTGCTGGTGATCCAGGTTTGAAGACAGACTCAAGGTGGCAGTGGCTGATATCAGTTCCGGTGGAGGTGGTCCGGGGGGCAGACAGTCATGGTGGCAGTGGCTAACATCCATCCTGGTTGTGGTGGTCTAGAGGACAGACAGTCATGGTGGCAGTGGTTATCATCAGTCCCGATTGTGGTGGTCCAGGGGTCAGACAGGCTCATGGTAACAGTGGTGGCAGTGGCTAACATCAGTTCCAGTGGTGGTAGTCTAGGAGCAGACAGACTCTTGGGGCAGTGGTGGAAGTGGTTAACATCAGTCTAGGTGGTGGTGGTCCGTGAGGCAGACAGACTCATGGTGGCAGTGGCTAACATCATTCCCAGTGCTGATGATCCAGGGTGCAGACAGTAATGGTAGCAGGGGCTAACATCAGTCCCAGTGGTGGTCTGGGGCAGACAGTCATGGTGGCAGTGGCTAACATCAGTCCTGGTGCTGGTGGTCCAGGTGGGGCAGATAGACTCAAGGTGGCAGTGGTTAACATTAGTCTCAGCAGTGGTGGTCCAGGGGGGCAGACAGTCATTATGGCTGTGTCTAACATCAGTTCTGGGGGTGCTGGTCCACATGGCAGATAGACTAATGGTGACAGTGGTGGCAGTGGCTAACATCACTCCCGTTGGTGGTGGCCCGGGGGGCAGACAGACTCATGGTGGCAGTGGGGACAGTGACTAACATCAGTCCTCATGGCAGTGGTCTGGAGGGCAGACAAACACATGGTGGCAGTTGGTAACATCAGTCCCAGTGGTGGTAGTCGGGGGGCAGAGAGTTATGGTTGTAGTGGCTAACATCAGTCACAGTGGTGCTGGTCCGGTGGGCAGACAGTTATGGTGGAAATGCCAAACAACAGTCCGGTGGTGCTGGTCCAGGTTGCAGACAGACTCATGGTGGCAGTGGCTAACATAAATCCCAGCGGTGGTGGTTCAGGGAGCAAACAGACTCATGGTGGCAGTGGCTAACCTCAGTCCTGGTGATGGTGGTCTGTGGGGCAGACAGACTCATAGTGGCAGTGGTGGCAGTGACTAACATCAGTCCCATTGGTGGTGGTCCAGGGGGCAGAGATACTCATGGCGGCAGTGGCTAACATCAGTCAAGGTGGTGGTGGTCCGGGACAGACAGTCATTGTGGCAGTGGCTAGGTCAGACAGTCATGGTGGCAAGGTGGCAGTTGCTAATATCAGTCGCTGTGGTGGTGATCCGGGGGGCAGACAGACTCATGGTGGCTGTATCTAACATCAGTCCTGGAGGTGGTGGTCCAGGGGGAGACAGATTAGTGGTGGCAGTGGCTATCATCAGTCCCAGGGCTGCTGATCCATGGGTCAGACAGACTCATGGTTTCAGTGGTGGCAGTGGCTATCATCAGTCCCGGTGGTGGTTGTCCAGGGGGCAGACAGACTCATGTTGGCAGTGGTGGCAGTGGCTAACATCAGTCCTGGTGGTGGTGGAACAGGGTAGACAGACTCATAGTGGCAGTGGCTAACATCAATCCCGGTGGTGGTCTGGGGGCAGACAGTCCTGGTGGCAGTGTATAGCATCAGTCCTAGTGGTGGTGGTGGTCCGGGTGGCAGACAGTCATTGTGGCAGTGGCTAACATCAGTGCCAGAGGGGGTGGTCTGGGAGCAGACTGACTCATGGTGGCAGTGGCTAACATCAGTCAAAGTGGTCGTCGTCTGGAGGGCTGACAGACTCATGGTGGCAGTGGCTAACATCAGTCCCAGTTGTGGTGGTTCAGGGGCCAGACAGACTCATGGTTGCCATGGTGGCAGTGGCAAACATCACTCCCGGTCGTGGTGGTCCAGGTGGGCAGATAGACTCATGATGGCAGTGGCTAACATCAGTCCTGGTGGTGGTGGTCAAGGGGAAGACTGACTATTGATGCCAGTAGTGGCAGTGGCTAAGATTAGTCCCAGTACTGGTGGTCCAGTGGAGCAGACAGACTCATGGTGGCAGTGGTGGCAGTGGCTAACATGAGTCCCAGTGGTGGTGTTAGGGGGGCAGATGAACTCATGGTAGCAGTGGTGGCAGTGGTTAACAGTCATGGTGGTGGTGGTCTATGGGGCAGACAGACTCATGATGGCAGTGGCTAACAACTGTCCCATTGTTGCTTGTCTGGGAGCAGACAGATTCATGGTGGCAGTGGCTAACATCAGTCTTGGTGGTGGTGGTCCGGGGGCAGACAGTCATGGAGGCAGTTGCTAACATCTGTCCCATTGGTGCTTGTCTGGGAGCAGACAGATTCATGGTGGCAGTGGCTAACATCAGTCCCAGTGGTGGTGGTCCAGGGTGCAGACAAACATGTGGTGGCAGTGGCTATCATCAGTCCCAGTGGTGGTGGCCCGGGGGACAGACAGACTCATGGTAGCAATGGTGGCTGTGGCTAACATCAATCCCTATGGTAGTGGTCTGAGGGGCAGACGGACTCATGGTTTCAGTTGCTAACATCAGTCCCGGTGGTGGTGGTCCAGGGGGCAGACAGACTCATGGTGTCAATGGCTAACATCAGCCCCGGTGGATGTGGTCCAGGGCACAGACAGACTCACGAAGGCAGGGGCTAACATCAGTCCCAGTGGTGCAGGTCCAGAGGGCAGAGAGATTCATGGTTTCAGAGGTGGCAGTGGCTAACATCAGTCCTGGTATCAGTGGTCTGGAGGGCAGAAAGACTCAAGGTGGCAGTGGCTAACAACAGTCCTGGTGATGGTGGTCCGGGGGGCAGACAGTCATGGTGACAGTTTTAAACATCAGTTCTGGTGGTGGTGGTAGTCCGAGGGTAGACAGTCATGGTGGCAGTGGCTAAAATCAGTCCCGGTGGTGGTAGTCCAGGTAGCAGACAGTCATGGTGGCAGTGGGTAACATCAGTCTCAGTGGTGGTGGTCCTGTTTCAGACAGACTCATGATGGCAGTGGTGGTGGTGCTGGTTCGGGGGACAGACAGACTCATGGTGGCAGTGGTGGCAGTGGCTGACATCAGTCCTGGTTGTGGTGGTCCAGTGGACAGACAGTCATGGTGGCAGTGGCTATCACCAGTCCTGATGGTGGTGGTCCAGGGTTCAAGACAGGTTCATGGTGGCAGTGCCTGACATCAGTCCTGGTGGTGTGGTGGTGCAGGGGCAGACAGTCATGGTGGCGTGGCTAATATCAGTCCCAGTTGTGTGGTGGTCCGGGGACGGACAGTCATGTTGGCAGTGGCTATCACCAGTCCCGATGGTGGTGGTCCGGGGGTCAGACAGGTTCATGGTGGCAGTGCCTGACATCAGTCCTGGTGGTGGTGGTGCGGGGGGCAGACAGTCATGGTGGCAGTGGCTAACATCAGTCCCAGTTGTGGTGGTCCAGGGGACAGACACTCATGGTGGCAGTCACTATCATCAGTCCCAATGGTGGTGGTCTGTGGGTCTGACAGGTTCATGGTGGCAGTGGCTAACTTCAGTCTCGGTGGTGGTGGTCTGGGGGGCAGACTGTCATGGTGGTAGTGGCTAACAACAGTCCCACTGGTGGTATCCAGGGGACAGACAGTCAAACTGGCAGTGGCTATCATCTGTCCCGATGGAGGTGGTCCGGTGGTCAGACAGGCTTATGGAGGCAGTGGCTAACAACAGTCCAGATCTTGGTGGTCTGGTGGCTAACAGACTCATGGTGGCAGTGGCTAACATCAGTCCCTGTGGTGGTGGTGCAGGGGGTAGACAGGCTATTGTTTGCAGTGGTGGCAGTGGCTAACATCAGTCCAGGTGGAGGTGATCCGGGGGCCAGACAGACTCATGGTGGCAGGGACTAATATCAGTCCTGGTGGTATTGGTGGTCTGGGGACAGTCAGTCATGGTGGCAGTGGCTAATATCTGTCCCGGTGGTTGTGATCTGGGGCAGACAGACTCATGGTGGCAGTGGCTAACATCTATCCCTGTTCTGGTGGTCCAAGGGGCAGACAGACCCATGATGGCATTTTCAAAAATCAGTCCCAGAGGTGGTGGTAATGGCAGCAGACAGACTCATGCTGGCAGTGGCTAACATCAGTCCCGGTGCTGGTGTTCTGGGGACAGACAGAGTCATGGTGGCAGTGGCCAATATCAGTCCTACTGGTAGTGGTCCGGGGGCAGACAGTCATTGTGGCAGTGGCTAACATCAGTCTCAGTGGTGGTGGACCGGTTTCAGACAGACTCATGATGGCAGTGGCTAACATCAGTCCTGGTGGTGCTGGTTCTGGGGCAGACAGGCTCATGGTGGCAGTGGTGGCAGTGGCTAACATCAGTCCCAGTGGTGGTGGTCCGGGGGGCAAACAAACTCATGGTGGCAGTTGATGACATCAGTCCCAGTGTTGGTGGTCAGGGGGTAGATAGTCATGGTGGCAGTGGCTAACATTAGTCCCTGTGGTGGTGGTCCGGGGGGCAGACAGATTAATGCTGGCAGTGGCTAGAATCAGTCCCAGTGGTGATGTTCCGGGGTGCAGACTGTCATGGTGGCAGTGGCTAACATCAGTCCCAGTGCTGGTGGTCCAGGTGGGAATACAGACTCATGGTGGAAGTGGCTAACATCAGTCTCTGTGGTGGTGGTCTGTGGGCAGACAGTCAAGGAGGCAGTGGCTAACATCACTCCCGGTGGTGCTGGTCTGGGGCAGACAGACTCATGGTGGCAGTGGTGGCAGTGGCTGACATCATTCCCCGTGGTGGTGGTCTGGGGCAGACAGTCATGGTGGCAGTGGCTATCATCAGTCCCGATGGTGGTGGTCCAGTGGTCAGATAGGTTCATGGTGGCAGTGGCTGACATCAGTCTCGGTGGTGGTGGTCCAGGGGGCAGACAGGTTCATGGTGGCAGTAGCTAACATCGTTCCCAGTGATGTTAGTTCAGGGGCACACAGACTCTTGGTGGCTGTGGTGGAAGTGGCCTAACATCAGTTCAGGTGGTGGTGGTGGTCCGGGGGGCAGACATACTCATTGTGGCAGTGGCTACCATCATTCCCAGTGGTGCTGGTCCTGGGGTCAGACAGGTTCATGGAGGCAGTGGTGGCAGTGGCTAACATCAGTCCCAGTGATGGTAGTTCTGGGGCAGACAGACTCTTGGTGGCTGTGGTGGAAGTGGCCTAACATCTGTCCAGGTGGTGGTGGTCCAGGGGCAGTCAGACTCATGGTGGCAGTGGCTAACATCAGTCCCGGTGGTCATTGTCAAAGGGGCAGACAGACTCATGTTGGCAGTGGTGGCACTGGCTAACATCAGTCCTGGTGGTGGTGGTCTAAGGAAAGAAAGACTTATGGTGGCAGTGGCTTACATCAATCCCTGTGGTGGTGGTGGTGGTCCAGGGGGGTAGGCAGTCATGGTGGCTGTCGCTAACATCAGTCCCGGTAGTGGTGGTCCGGGGGCAGACTGTCATGGTGGCAGTGGCTAACATCAGTCTCGGTGGTGGTGGTCCAGTTTCAGACAGACTCATGATGGCAGTGGCTTACATCAGTCCTGGTGGTGCTGGTTCAGGGTGCAGACAGACTCATGGTGGCAGTGGTGGTAGTGGCTAACATCAGTCCCAGTGGTGGTGGTCCAGGTAGCAGACAGTCTCATGGTGGTGGTATCTAACATCATTCCAAGTGGTGGTGGTCTGGGGGGTAGACAGACTCATTGTGGCAGTGGCTAACATCAGTCCCAGTGGTGGTGGTGGTCCAGGGCAAACAGTCATTGTGTCAGAAGCTAATATCAGTCCTGGTCTTGGTGGTCCGGGGGGAAGATAGAGTCATGGAGGCAGTCGTGGCAGTGGCTAACATCAGTCCCAGTGGTGATGGTCCGGGGGGCAGACAGTCAAGGTGGCAGTGGCTAACATCAGTCCCATTGCTGGTGATCCAGGTTTGAAGACAGACTCAAGGTGGCAGTGGCTGATATCAGTTCCGGTGGAGGTGTTCCGGGGGGCAGACAGTCATGGTGGCAGTGGCTAACATCCATCCTGGTTGTGGTGGTCTAGAGGACAGACAGTCATGGTGGCAGTGGTTATCATCAGTCCCGATTGTGGTGGTCCAGGGGTCAGACAGGCTCATGGTGACAGTGGTGGCAGTGGCTAACATCAGTTCCAGTGGTGGTAGTCTTTGAGCAGACAGACTCTTGGGGCAGTGGTGGAAGTGGTTAACATCAGTCTAGGTAGTGGTGGTCCATGAGGCAGACAGACTCATGGTGGCAGTGGCTAACATCATTCCCAGTGCTGATGATCCAGGGTGCTGACAGTAATGGTAGCAGGGGCTAACATCATTCCCAGTGGTGGTGGTGGTCTGGGGCAGACAGTCATGGTGGCAGTGGCTAACATCAGTCCTGGTGCTGGTGGTCCAGGTGGGGCAGATAGACTCAAGGTGGCAGTGGTTAACATTAGTCTCGGCAGTGGTGGTCCAGGGGCGCAGACAGTCATGATGGCTGTGTCTAACATCAGTTCTGGTGGTGCTGGTCCACATGGCAGACAGACTAATGGTGACAGTGGTGGCAGTGGCTAACATCACTCCCGTTGGTGGTGGCCCGGGGGGCAGACAGACTCATGGTGGCAGTGGGGACAGTGACTAACATCAGTCCTCATGGCAGTGGTCTGGAGGGCAGACAAACACATGGTGGCAGTTGGTAACATCAGTCCCAGTGGTGGTAGTCGGGGGGCAGAGAGTCATGGTTGTAGTGGCTCACATCAGTCACAGTGGTGCTGGTCCGGTGGGCAGACAGTTATGGTGGAAATGCCTAAACAACAGTCCCGGTGGTGCTGGTCCAGGTTGCAGACAGACTCATGGTGGCAGTGGCTAACATAAATCCCAGCGGTGGTGGTTCAGGGAGCAAACAGACTCATGGTGGCAGTGGCTAACCTCAGTCCTGGTGATGGTGGTCCGTGGGGCAGACAGACTCATAGTGGCAGTGGTGGCAGTGACTAACATCAGTCCCATTGGTGGTGGTCCAGGGGGCAGAGATACTCATGGTGGCAGTGGCTAACATCAGTCAAGGTGGTGGTGGTCCGGGACAGACAGTCATTGTGGCAGTGGCTAACATCAATCCCAGACTTGGTGGTCTGGGGGTCAGACAGTCATGGTGGCAAGGTGGCAGTTGCTAATATCAGTCGCTGTGGTGGTGATCCGGGGGGCAGACAGACTCATGGTGGCTGTATCTAACATCAGCCCTGAAGGTGGTGGTCCAGGGGCAGACAGATTAGTGGTGGCAGTGGCTATCATCAGTCCCAGGGCTGCTGATCCATGGGTCAGACAGACATATGGTTTCAGTGGTGGCAGTGGCTATCATCAGTCCCGGTGGTGGTTGTCCAGGGGGCAGACAGACTCATGTTGGCAGTGGTGGCAGTGGCTAACATCAGTCCTGGTGGTGGTGGAACAGGGTAGACAGACTCATAGTGGCAGTGGCTAACATCAATCCCGGTGGTGGTCTGGGGGCAGACAGTCCTGGTGGCAGTGTATAGCATCAGTCCTAGTGGTGGTGGTGGTCCGGGTGGCAGACAGTCATTGTGGCAGTGGCTAACATCAGTGCCAGAGGGGGTGGTCTGGGAGCAGGCTGACTCATGGTGGCAGTGGCTAACATCAGTCCCAGTTGTGGTGGTTCAGGGGCCAGACAGACTCATGGTTGCAATGGTGGCAGTGGCAAACATCACTCCCGGTCGTGGTGGTCCAGGTGGCAGATAGACTCATGATGGCAGTGGCTAACATCAGTCCTGGTGGTGGTGGTCCAGGGGAAGACTGACTCATTGATGCCAGTAGTGGTACAGATTAGTCCTGTACTGGTGGTCCAGTGGAGCAGACAGACCATGGTGGCAGTGGTGGCAGTGACAACATGAGTCCCAGTGGTGGTGTTAGGGGGGCAGATGAACTCATGGTAGCAGTGGTGGCAGTGGTTAACAGTCATGGTGGTGGTGGTCTATGGGGCAGACAGACTCATGATGGCAGTGGCTAACATCTGTCCCATTGTTGCTTGTCTGGGAGCAGACAGATTCATGGTGGCAGTGGCTAACATCAGGCTTGGTGGTGGTGGTCCGGGGGCAGACAGTCATGGAGGCAATTGCTAACATCTGTCCCATTGGTGCTTGTCTGGGAGCAGACAGATTCATGGTGGCAGTGGCTAACATCAGTCCCAGTGGTGGTGGCCCGGGGGACAGACAGACTCATGGTAGCAATGGTGGCTGTGGCTAACATCAATCCCTTTGGTAGTGGTCTGAGGGGCAGATGGACTCATGGTTTCAGTTGCTAACATCAGTCCCGGTGTTGGTGGTCCGGGGGGCAGACAGACTCATGGTGTCAATGGCTAACATCAGCCCCGGTGGATGTGGTCCGGGGCACAGACAGACTCATGAAGACAGGGGCTAACATCAGTCCCGGTGGTGCAGGTCCAGAGGGCAGAGAGATTCATGGTTTCAGAGGTGGCAGTGGCTAACATCAGTCCTGGTATCAGTGGTCTGGAGGGCAGAGAGACTCAAGATGGCAGTGGCTAACAACAGTCCAGGTGATGGTGGTCCGGGGGGCAGACAGTCATGGTGACAGTTTTAAACATCAGTTCTGGTGGTGGTGGTAGTCTGAGGGTAGACAGTCATGGTGTCAGTGGCTAGAATCAGTCCCGGTGGTGGTGGTCCAGGTAGCAGACAGTCATGGTGGCAGTGAGTAACATTAGTCTAAGTGGTGGTGGTCCTGTTTCAGACAGACTCATGATGGCAGTGGTGGTGGTGCTGGTTCGGGGGGCAGACAGACTCATGGTGGCAGTGGTGGCAGTGGCTGACATCAGTCCCGGTTGTGGTGGTCCAGTGGACAGACAGTCATGGTGGCAGTGGCTATCACCAGTCCTGATGGTGGTGGTCCGGGGTTCAGACAGGTTCATGGTGGCAGTGCCTGACATCAGTCCTGGTGGTGGTGGTGCAGGGGGCAGACAGTCATGGTGGCAGTGGCTAATATCAGTCCCAGTTGTGGTGGTCCATTGGACGGACAGTCATGTTGGCAGTGGCTATCACCAGTCCCGATGGTGGTGGTCCGGGGGTCAGACAGGTTCATGGTGGCAGTGCCTGACATCAGTCCTGGTGGTGGTGGTGCGGGGGGCAGACAGTCACGGTGGCAGTGGCTAACATCAGTCCCAGTTGTGGTGGTCCAGGGGACAGACACTCATGGTGACAGTCACTATCATCAGTCCCAATGGTGGTGGTCTGTGGGTCAGACAGGTTCATGGTGGCAGTGGTGGCAGTGACTAACTTCAGTCCCAGTGGTGGTGAATGGGGGCGAGACAGACTCTTGGCGGCCTGGTGGAAGTGACTAACATCAGTCCAGGTGGTGGAGGTCAGGGGCAGAGCCAGACTCCATGGTGGCAGTGGCTAACATCAGTCCTGGTGGTGGTGGTCCGGGGGCAGACAGTCATGATTTCAGGGACTAACATCAGTGATGGAGGTGGTTTTCCTGGGGGCAGACAGATTCACGTTGGCAGTGGCTAACATCAGTCCTGGTGGATGTGGTCAGGGGGGCAGACAGATCCATGGTGGCTAACATCAGTCCCGGGCTGCTAGTCCATCGGGCAGACAGACTCATGGTTTCAGTGGTGGCAGTGGCTAACTTCAGTCACAGTGATAGTAGCCTGGGGGGCAGACAGTCATGGTGGGAGTTGCTTATATCAGTCCTGGATGTGGCGGTTCAGTGGACAGACACTCATTGTGGCAGTGACTATCATCAGTCCTGATGGTGGTGGTCCGTGGGTCAGACAGGCTCATGGTGGCATTGGTGGCAGTGGCTAACATCAGTCCCAGTGGTGGTAGTCCAGGGGCAGACAGACTCTTGCTGGCTTTGGAGGAAGTGGCTAACATCAGTCCAGGTGGTGGTGTTCCGGGGAGCAGACAGACCCACAGTGGCAGTGGCTAACTTCAGTCTCGGTGGTGCAAGTCCATGGGGCAGACAGACTCTTAGTGGCAGTGGTGGCAGTGGCCTACATCAGTCTCAGTGGAGGTTGTCCAGGGGCAGAATGACTCATGTTGGCAGCAGTGGCAGTGGCTAACATCAGTCCTGGTGGTGGTGGTCCGGGGCAGGCAGACTCATGGTGGCTATGGCTAACATCATTCCCAGTGGTGATGATCTCGGGGGCAGACAGTAATGGTAGCAAGGGCTAACATCAGTCACGGCGGTGATTTTGTGGGGGGCAGACAGTCATGGTGGCAATGGCTAACATCAGTCCAGGTGGTGGTGGTGGTGGTCCGTGGGACAGACAGACTCAAGGTGGCAGTGGTGACAGTGGCTGACATCAGTACCGGTGCTGGTGGTGCTGGGGGCAGTCAGACTCATGGTGGCAGTGGCTAACATCAGTTCTGGTGGTAGTGGTCTGGGGGCAGACAGTCATGGTGGTAGTGGCTAACATCGGTCCCAGTGGTGGGGGTCCAGGGGGCAGACAGACTTATTGTGGCAGTGACTAACATCAGTCCCGGTGCTGGTCCATGTTGCAGACAGACACATGGTTGCAGTGGTTGCAGTGGGTTACATCAGTCCCGGTGGTGGTCTTCCGGGGCAGCAGCCAGACTGATGGTGGCAGTGGCTAACAGCAGTCCTGGTGGTGGTGGTCCAGGGGGCTGACAATCTCATGGTGGCAGTGGTGGCAGTGACTAACATCAATCCTGGTGGTGGTGGTCTGGGGTGCAGATAACTCATGGTTGCAGTGGTGGCAGTGGCTAGGTACCTGTCCCAGTGGTGGTGGTGGTCCTGGGGCAGACAAACTCATGGTGGCAATGGTTAACATCAGTCCCTGTGGTGATGGTCCAGGGCAGACAGACTCATGGTGGCTGTGGTGGCAGTGGCTGACATCAGTTCCAGTGGTAGTGGTCTGGGGGGGGCAGACAATCATGGTGGCAGTTGCTAACATCAGTCCCAGTTGTATTGATCTAGTGGACAGACAGCCATGGTGTCAGTGCCTATCATCAGTCCTGATGGTGGTGGTCTGTGGGTCAGACAGGCACATGGTGGCAGTGGTGACAGTGGCTAACATCAGTCTCAGTGGTGGTAGTCCGGGGGCAGACAGACTCTTGGTGGCTACAGAGGAAGTGTCTGATATCATTCCAGGTGGTGGTGTTCCGGGAGGCAGACAGACTCATGGTGGCAGTGGCTAACACCAGTCCCAGTGGTGGTGGTCCAGGAGCAGACAGTAATGGTAGCAGGGGCTAACATCAGTCCCGTTGGTGATGGTGTGGGGGCAGACAGTCATGGTGGCAATAGCTAACATCAGTCCTGGTGGTGGTGGTGTTGGTGGACCTTGGGGCAGACAGACTCATGATGGCAGTGGCTAACATCAGTGCCGGTGGTGCTGGTCTGGAGGGCAGAGAGACTCATGGTGGCAGTGGTGGCAGTGGCTAACATCAGTCCTGGTGGTAGTGGTCTAGAGGGCAGAGACTCAAGGTGGCAGTGGCTTTCATCAGTCCCGGTGGTGGTGGTCTGGGGCAGACAGTCATGGTGTCAGTTTCAAACATCTGGTGCTGGTGGTGGTCCAGGGGCAGACAGTCATGGTGGCAGTGGCTAATTTCAGTAGCAGTGGTGGTGGTCCAGGTACCAGACAGTCTCCACACGTGGCAGTGGCTAACATTAATCCGGTGTGCGTGGTCTCAGGGCAGACAGTCATGGTGGCAGTGGCTAACATCTGTCTCGGTGGTGGTCCAGGTGCAGAAAGACTCATGATAGCTGTTTTATAACATCTGTCCCGGTGGTGATGGTCCAGTGGGCAGACAGATTCCTGGCGGCATTGGCTATCATCAGTCCCAGTGGTGCTGGTTCCGGGGGCAGACAGACACATGGTGGTAGTGGTGGCAGTGGCAAACATCATTCCCTGTGATGGAGGTCTAAGGGGGGCAGACAGACTCATGGTGGCAATGGCTGATATCAGTCCCAGTGGTGGTGGTCCGGGAAAGACAGACTGATGGTGGCAGTGGCTAACATCAGTCCCGGTGGTGGTGGTCCGGGGGAAGACAGACTGATGGTGGCAGTGGCTAACATCAGTGTCGGTGGTGGTGGTCTGGGGGGCAGACCGTCATGGTGGTAGTGGCTAACAACAGTCTCACTGGTGGTATCCAGGGGACAGACAGTCAAACTGGCAGTGGCTATCATCTGTCCCGATGGAGGTGGTCCGGTGGTCAGACAGGCTTATAGAGGCAGTGGATAACAACAGTCCGAGTGGTGGTGGTCCGGAAAGGCAGACAGACTCTTGGTGGTAGTGGTGGCAGTGTCTAACATCAGTCCAGGTGGTAGTGGTCTGGGGCAGACAGACTCATGGTCAAAATGGTTAACATCAGTCCCCATGGTGGTGGTCTGGGGGCAGACAGTCATGGTGGCAGGGGCTTACATCAGTCCCAGTGGTGATGGTCGGGGGAGCAGACAGTCATGGTGGCAATGGCTAACATCAGTCCCAGTGGTGGTGGTGGTCCAGGAGTCAGACTGACTTATGGTGGCAGTGGTTAATATCAGTCCCGGTGGTGGTGGTCCGGAGGGAAGACAGACTCATGGTGGCAGTGGCTAATATAATTTCTGGTGGTGGTGGTCCAGGTGGTACAGACAGACTCATGGGGGCAGTGGTTAACATCAGACCCAGGGGTAGTGGTCTGTGGGGCAGGCTGTCATGGTGGCAGTGCTAACAGTCCTGGTGGTGGTGGCCCGGTGGCAGAGAGTCATGGGGCAGTGGCTAGTAATATCAGTCCTGGTGGTGGTGGTGGGGAGACAGAACAAACTCATGGTAGCAGTGGCTAACATCAGTCCCAGTGATCATTGTTCTGGGGGCAGACAGACTGATGGTGGCAGTGGCTAACATCAGTCCGTAGTGGTGCTGGTCTAGAGGGCAGACAGACTCATGGTGCCAGTGGCTAACATCAGTCCAGAGGTTGTAGTCTGGGGAAGACAGACTCATGGTGGCAGTGGCTAACAACAGTCCAGGTCTTGGTGCGTCTGGTGGCTGACATGACTCAGTGGTGGCAGTGGCTAACATCAGTCCAGTGGTGAGTGGATGCAGGGGTCAGACAGGCTCTGTTTGCAGTGGTGGCAGGGACTAACATCAGTCCTGGTGGTATTGGTGGTCTGGGGACAGTCAGTCATGGTGGCAGTGGCTAATATCTGTCCCGGTGGTTGTGATCTGGGGCAGACAGACTCATGGTGGCAGTGGCTAACATCTATCCCTGTTCTGGTGGTCCAAGGGGCAGACAGACCCATGATGGCAGTTTCAAAAATCAGTCCCAGAGGTGGTGGTAATGGCAGCAGACTCATGCTGGCAGTGGCTAACATCAGTCCCGGTGCTGGTGTTCTGGGGCAGACAGACTCATGGTGGCAGTGGTGGCAGTGGCCAATATCAGTCCTACTGGTAGTGGTCCGGGGGCAGACAGGCTCATGGTAGCAGTTGTGGCAGTGGCTAACATCAGTCTCAGTGGTGGTGTTCTGGGGGCAAACAGAATCATTGTTGCAGTGGTGGTAGTGGCTAACATCAGTCCAGGTGGTGGTGGTCTGGGGGCAGACAGACTCATGGTCAAAATGGTTAACATCAGTGCCTGTGGTGGTGGTCCGGGGGGCAGACAGTCATGGTGGCAGGGGCTTACATCAGTCCCAGTGGTGATGGTCAGTGGAGCAGACAGTCATGGTGCAAAGGCTAACATCAGTCCCAGTGGTGGTGGTGGTGGTCCAAGTGGCAGATAGACTTATGGTGGCTGTGGTTAATATCAGTCCTGGTGGTGGTGGTCCAGGAGGCAGACAGACTCATGGAGGCAGTGGCTAACATAATTTATGGTGGTGGTGGTCAAAGTGGTACAGACGGACTCAGGGTGCAGTGGTTAACATCAGACCCAGTGGTGGTGGTCCGTGGGGTAGGCAGTCATGGTGGCAGTGGCTATCACCAGTCCTGATAGTGGTGGTCCGGGGTTCAGACAGGTTCAAGGTGGCAGTGCCTGACATCAGTCCTGGTGGTGGTGGTGCAGGGGGCAGACAGTCATGGTGGCAGTGGCTAATATCAGTCCCAGTTGTGGTGGTCCAGGAGACGGACAGTCATGTTGGCAGTGGCTATCACCAGTCCCGATGGTGGTGGTCCGGGGGTCAGACAGGTTCATGGTGGCAGTGCCTGACATCAGTCTTGGTGGTGGTGGTGCGGGGGGCAGACAGTCACGGTGGCAGTGGCTAACATCAGTCCCAGATGTGGTGGTCAAGGGGACAGACACTCATGGTGGCAGTCACTATCATCAGTCCCAATGGTGGTGGTCTGTGGGTCAGACAGGTTCATGGTGGCAGTGGTGGCAGTGGCTAACTTCAGTCCCAGTGGTGGTAGTCTGGGGGCAGACAGACTCTTGGCGGCTCTGGTGGAAGTGACTAACATCAGTCCAGGTGGTGGAGGTCAGGGGCAGACAGACTCATGGTGGCAGTGGCTAACATCAGTTCTGGTGGTGGTGGTCTGGGGGCAGACAGTCATGATTTCAGGGACTAACATCAGTGATGGAGGTGGTTTTCCTGGGGGCAGACAGATTCACGTTGGCAGTGGCTAACATCAGTTCTGGTGGATGTGGTCAGGGGGGCATACAGATTCATGGTGGCTAACATCAGTCCCAGGCTGCTAGTCCATCGGGCAGACAGACTCATGGTTTCAGTGGTGGCAGTGGCTAACTTCAGTCACAGTGATAGTAGCCTGGGGGGCAGACAGTCATGGTGGGAGTTGCTTACATCAGTCCCGGATGTGGCGGTTCAGTGGACAGACACTCATTGTGGCAGTGACTATCATCAGTCCTGATGGTGGTGGCCCGTGGGTCAGACAGGCTCATGGTGGCATTGGTGGCAGTGGCTAAAATCAGTCCCAGTGGTGGTAGTCCAGGGGCAGACAGACTCTTGCTGGCTTTGGAGGAAGTGGCTAACATCAGTCCAGGTGGTGGTGTTCCGGGGAGCAGACAGACCCACAGTGGCAGTGGCTAACTTCAGTCTCGGTGGTGCAAGTCCATGGGGCAGACAGACTCTTAGTGGCAGTGGTGGCAGTGGCTTACATCAGTCTCAGTGGAGGTTGTCCAGGGGCAGAATGACTCATGTTGACAGCAGTGGCAGTGGCTAACATCAGTCCTGGTGGTGGTGGTCCGGGGCAGGCAGACTCATGGTGGCTATGGCTAACATCATTCCCAGTGGTGATGATCTCGGGGGGGCAGACAGTAATGGTAGCAAGGGCTAACATCAGTCACGGCGGTGATTTTGTGGGGGGCAGACAGTCATGGTGGCAATGGCTAACATCAGTCCAGGTGGTGGTGGTGGTCCGTGGGACAGACAGACTCAAGGTGGCAGTGGTGACAGTGGCTGACATCAGTACCGGTGCTGGTGGTGCTGGGGGCAGTCAGACTCATGGTGGCAGTGGCTAACATCAGTTCTGGTGGTAGTGGTCTGGGGACAAACAGTCATGGTGGTAGTGGCTAACATCGGTCCCAGTGGTGGGGGTCCAGGGGGCAGACAGACTTATTGTGGCAGTGACTAACATCAGTCCCGGTGCTGGTCCATGTTGCAGACAGACACATGGTTGCAGTGGTTGCAGTGGGTTACATCAGTCCCGGTGGTGGTCTTCCGGGGCAGCAGCCAGACTGATGGTGGCAGTGGCTAAAAGCAGTCCTGGTGGTGGTGGTCCAGGGGGCTGACAATCTCATGGTGGCAGTGGTGGCAGTGACTAACATCAATCCTGGTGGTGGTGGTCTGGGGTGCAGATATACTCATGGTTGCAGTGGTGGCAGTGGCAAGTACCTGTCCCAGTGGTGGGGTGGTCCTGGGGGGGCAGACAAACTCATGGTGGCAATGGTTAACATCAGTCCCTGTGGTGATGGTCCAGGGCAGACAGACTCATGGTGGCTGTGGTGGCAGTGGCTGACATCAGTTCCAGTGGTAGTGGTCCGGGGGGGCAGACAATCATGGTGGCAGTTGCTAACATCAGTCCCAGTTGTATTGATCTAGTGGACAGACAGCCATGGTGTCAGCGCCTATCATCAGTCCTGATGGTGGTGGTCTGTGGGTCAGACAGGCACATGGTGGCAGTGGTGGCAGTGGCTAACATCAGTCTCAGTGGTGGTAGTCCGGGGGCAGACAGACTCTTGGTGGCTACAGAGGAAGTGTCTGATATCATTCCAGGTGGTGGTGTTCCGGGAGGCAGACAGACTCATGGTGGCAGTGGCTAACACCAGTCCCAGTGGTGGTGGTCCAGGAGCAGACAGTAATGGTAGCAGGGGCTAACATCAGTCCCGTTGGTGATGGTGTGGGGGCAGACAGTCATGGTGGCAATAGCTAACATCAGTCCTGGTGGTGGTGGTGTTGGTGGACCTTGGGGCAGACAGACTCATGATGGCAGTGGCTATCATCAGTGCCGGTGGTGCTGGTCTGGAGGGCAGACAGACTCATGGTGGCAGTGGTGGCAGTGGCTAACATCAGTCCTGGTGGCAGTGGCTTTCATCAGCCCCGGTGGTGGTGGTCTGGGGCAGACAGTCATGGTGTCAGTTTCAAACATCTGGTGCTGGTGGTGGTCCAGGGGCAGACAGTCATGGTGGCAGTGGCTAATTTCAGTAGCAGTGGTGGTGGTCCAGGTACCAGACAGTCTCACCGTGGCAGTGGCTAACATTAATCCGAGTGATCGTGGTCCAGGGCAGACAGTCATGGTGGCAGTGGCTAACATCTGTCTCGGTGGTGGTCCAGGTGCAGAAAGACTCATGATAGCTGTTTATAACATCTGTCCCGGTGGTGATGGTCCAGTGGGCAAACAGATTCCTGGCGGCATTGGCTAACATCAGTCCCAGTGGTGCTGGTTCCGGGGGCAGACAGACACATGGTGGTAGTGGTGGCAGTGGCAAACATCATTCCCTGAGGTGGAGGTCTAAGGGGGGCAGACAGACTCATGGTGGCAATGGCTGATATCAGTCCCAGTGGTAGTGGTCCGGGGAAGACAGACTGATGGTGGCAGTGGCTAACATCAGTCCCGGTGGTGGTGGTCCGGGGGAAGACAGACTAATGGTGGCAGTGGCTAACATCAGTCTCGGTGGTGGTGGTATGGGGGGCAGACCGTCATGGTGGTAGTGGCTAACAACAGACTCACTGGTGGTATCCAGGGGACAGACAGTCAAACTGGCAGTGGCTATCATCTGTCCCGATGGAGGTGGTCCGGTGGTCAGACAGGCTTATGGAGGCAGTGGATAACAACAGTCCGAGTGGTGGTGGTCCGGAAGGGCAGACAGACTCTTGGTGGTAATGGTGGCAGTGTCTAACATCAGTCCAGGTGGTAGTGGTCTGGGGCAGACAGACTCATGGTCAAAATGGTTAACATCAGTCCCCATGGTGGTGGTCCGGGGGGCAGACAGTCATGGTGGCAGGGGCTTACATCAGTCCCAGTGGTGATGGTCGGGGGAGCAGACAGTCATGGTGGCAATGGCTAACATCAGTCCCAGTGGTGGTGGTGGTCAAGGGGGCAAACAGACTTATGGTGGCAGTGGTTAATATCAGTCCCGGTGGTGGTGGTCCGGAGGGAAGACAGACTCATGGTGGCAGTGGCTAATATAATTTCTGGTGGTGGTGATCCAGGTGGTACAGACAGACTCATGGGGGCAGTGGTTAACATCAGACCCAGTGGTAGTGGTCTGTGGGGCAGGCAGTCATGGTGGCAGTGGCTAACAGTCCTGGTGGTGGTGGCCCGGGTGGCAGAGAGTCATGGGGCAGTGGCTAATAATATCAGTCCTGGTGGTGGTGGTCGGGGGCAAACAAACTCATGGTAGCAGTGGCTAACATCAGTCCCAGTGATCATTGTTCTGGGGGCAGACAGACTGATGGTGGCAGTGGCTAACATCTGTCCCGGTAGTGGTGGTGGTCTGGAGGCAGGCAGACTCATGGTGGCAGTGGCTAACATCAGTCCTGGTGTTGCTGGTCCAGGGGGGCCAGACAGACTCATGGTGCCAGTGGCTAACATCAGTCCAGTGGTTGTAGTTCGGGGGAAGACAGACTCATGGTGACAGTGGCTAACAACAGTCCAGGTCTTGGTGGTCTGGTGGCTGACAGACTCATGGTGGCAGTGGCTAACATTAGTCCCTGTGGTGGTGGTGCAGGGGGTAGACAGGCTCTTGTTTGCAGTGGTGGCAGTGGCTAACATCAGTCCAGGTGGAGGTGATCCGGGGGCCAGACAGACTCATGGTGGCAGGGACTAATATCAGTCCTGGTGGTATTGGTGGTCTGGGGACAGTCAGTCATGGTGGCAGTGGCTAATATCTGTCCCGGTGGTTGTGATCTGGGGCAGACAGACTCATGGTGGCAGTGGCTAACATCTATCCCTGTTCTGGTGGTCCAAGGGGCAGACAAACCCATGATGGCAGTTTCAAAAATCAGTCCCAGAGGTGGTGGTAATGGCAGCAGACAGACTCATGCTGGCAGTGGCTAACATCAGTCCCGGTGCTGGTGTTCTGGGTTCAGACAGACTCATGGTGGCAGTGGTGGCAGTGGCCAATATCAGTACTACTGGTAGTGGTCCGGGGGGCAGACAGGCTCTTGGTAGCAGTTGTGGCAGTGGCTAACATCAGTCTCAGTGGTGGTGTTCTGGGGGCAAACAGAATCATTGTTGCAGTGGTGGTAGTGGCTAACATCAGTCCAGGTGGTGGTGGTCTGGGGGCAGACAGACTCATGGTCAAAATGGTTAACATCAGTGCCTGTGGTGGTGGTCCGGGGGGCAGACAGTCATGGTGGCAGGGGCTTACATCAGTCCCAGTGGTGATGGTCAGTGGAGCAGACAGTCATGGTGCAATGGCTAACATCAGTCCCAGTGGTGGTGGTGGTGGTCCAAGTGGCAGATAGACTTATGGTGGCTGTGGTTAATATCAGTCCTGGTGGTGGTGGTCCAGGAGGCAGACAGACTCATGGTGGCAGTGGCTAACATAATTTCTGGTGGTGGTGGTCAAAGTGGTACAGACAGACTCATGGGTGCAGTGCTTAACATCAGACCCAGTGGTGGTGGTCCGTGGGGTAGGCAGTCTTGGTGGCAGTGGTTAACATCAGTCCTGCTGGTGGTGGCCCAGGTGGCAGAGAGTCATGGGGCAGTGGCTAATAATATCAGTCCTGGTGGTGGTGGTTGGGGGCAAACAGACTCATGGTAGCAGTGGCTAACATGAGTCCCAGTGGTCAGTGTTCTGGGGGCAGACAGACTGATGGTGGCAGTGGCTAACATCAGTCCCAGTAGTGGAGGTGGTCTGGAGGCAGACAGACTGATGGTGGCAGTGGCTAACATCAGTCTTGGTGTTGTTGGTCCAGAAGGGGCAGATAGACTCATGGTGGCAGTGGCTATCATCAGTCCAGTGGTTGTAGTTCAGGAGAAGACAGACTCATGGTGGCAGTGGCTAACATCAGTCCAGGTCTAGGTGGTCTGGTGGCTGACAGACTCATGGTGGCAGTGGCTAACATCAGTCCCTGTTGTGGTGGTCAAGGGGGTAGACAGACTCTTGTTTGCAGTGGTAGCAGTGGCTAACATCAGTCCTGATGGATGTGATCCGGGGGCCAGGCAGACTCATGGTGACAGGGACTAATATCAGTCCTGGTGGTACTGGAGGTCTGGGAACAGTCAGTCATGGTGGCAGTGGCTAATATCTGTCCCGGTGGTTGTGGTCCGGGGCAGACAGACTCATGGTGGCAGTGGCTAACATCTGTCCCAGTTCTGGTGGTCCAAGGGGCAGACAGACATATGATGGCAGTTTCTAACATCAGTTCCAGTGGTGGTGGTAATGGCAGCAGACAGACTCATGCTGGCAGTGGCTAACATCAGTCCTGGTGCTGGTGTTCTGGGGGCAGACAGACTCATGGTGGCAGTGGTGGCAGTGGACAATATCAGTCCTCCTGGTAGTGGTCTGGGAGGCAGACAGGCTGATGGTGGCAGTTGTGACAGTGGCAAACATCAGTCCTGGTGGTGGTGTTATGGGGGCAAACAGACTCATTGTGGCAGTGGTGGTAGTGGCTAACATCAGTCCTGGTGGTAGTGGTCTGGGGGCAGACAGACTCATGGTGGCAATGGCTGACCTCAATCCCAGTGTTAGTGGTCTGTTGGGTAGACAGTCATGGTTGCAGTGGCTAACATCAGTCCCAGTGTTGGTGGTCTGGGGGGCAGGCAGTCATGGTGGTAGTGGCTAACATCAGTCCCAGTGTTGGTGGTATCCTTGGGACAAACAGTCATGGTGGCAGTGGCTATCATAAGTACCAATGGTGGTGGTCCGTTGGTCAGACAGGCTCATGGTGGCAGTGGTGGAAGTGGCTAACATCAGTCCTAGTGGTGGTGGTCCGGAGGGCAGACAGACTCTTAGTGGCACCGGTGGCAGTGGCTAACATCAGACCAGGAGGTGGTGGTGCAGGGGCAGACAGTTTCATGGTGGTAGGGGGCTAACAACCATCCCAGTGGTGGTGGTCTGGGGCAGACAGATATGGTTTCAGTTTCAAACATCAGTTCTGGTGCTGGAGGTGGTCCCGGGGCAGACAGTCATTGTGGCAGTGGCTAATTTCAGTAGTGGTGGTGGTTGTGGTCCAGGTACCAGACAGTCTCATCGTGGCAGTGGCTAACATTAATCCG
The DNA here is from genome assembly GCA_016271365.2 of Neoceratodus forsteri. Lineage (NCBI taxonomy): Eukaryota > Metazoa > Chordata > Ceratodontiformes > Ceratodontidae > Neoceratodus > Neoceratodus forsteri. The sequence goes on from JADMNL010000035.1 coordinate 45,977,025, forward strand.
AGAGGTGGTGGTCCGGGGGCAGACAGTCATGGTGGTAGGGGCTAACAACCATCCCACTGGTGGTGGTCTGGGGGCAGACAGATATGGTGTCAGTTTCAAACATCACTTCTGGTGCTGGAGGTGGTCCCGGGGCAGACAGTCATTGTGGCAGTGGCTAATTTCAGTAGTGGTGGTGGTGGTGGTGGTCCAGGTACCAGACAGTCTCATCGTGGCAGTGGCTAACATTAATCCGAGTGCTCATGGTCCGGGTCAGACAGTCATGGTGGCAGTTGTTAACATCTGTCTCGGTGGTGGTCCGGGTGCAGAAAGACTCATGATAGCTGTTTATAGCATCTGCCCGGTGGTGGTGGTCCAGTGGGCAGACAGACTCCTGGCGGCATTGGCTAACATCAGTCCCAGTGGTGCTGGTTCCGGGCGCAGACAGACTCATGGTGGCAGTGGTGGCAGTGGCAAACATCAGTCCCAGTGGTGGAGGTCCAAGGGGGGCAGACAGACTCATGGTGGCAATGGCTGATATCAATCCCGGTGCTGGTGGTCCGGGGAAGACAGACTGATGGGGGCAGTGGCTAACATCAGTCCCAGTGGTGGTGGTCCAGGGGAAGACAGACTGATGGTGGCAGTGGCTAACATCAGTCCCGGTGGTGGTGGTCTTGGGGGCAGACAGTCATGGTGGTAGTGGCTAACAACAGTCTCACTGGTGGTATCCAGGGGACAGACAGTCAAACTGGCAGTGGCTATCATCTGTCCCGATGGAGGTGGTCCGGTGGTCAGACAGGCTTATGGAGACAGTGGATAACAACAGTCCGATTGGGGGTGGTCCGGGGGCAGACAGACTCTTGGTGGTAGTGGTGGCAGTGTCTAACATCAGTCCAGGTGGTGGTGGTGGTCTGGGGGCAGACAGACTCATGGTCAAAATGGTTAACATCAGTCCCCATGGTGGTGGTCCGGGGGACAGACAGTCATGGTGGCAGGGGCTTACATCAGTCCCAGTGGTGAGGGTCGGTTGAGCAGACATTCATGGTGGCAATGGCTAACATCAGTCCCAGTGGTGGTGGTGGTCCAGAGGGCAGACAGACTTATGGTGGCAGTGGTTAATTTCAGTGCTGGTGGTGGTGGTCCGGGGGGCAGACAGACTCACGGTGGCAGTGGTTAACATAATTTCTGGTGGCGGTGGTCCAGGTGGTACAGACAGACTCATGGGGGCAGTGGTTAACATCAGACCCAGTGGTAGTGGTCCATCGGTCAGGCAGTCATGGTGGCAGTGGATACCATCAGTCCTGGTGGTGGTGGCCCGGGAGGCAGAGAGTAATGGGGGCAGGGGCTAATAATATCAGTCCTGGTGGTGGTGGTGGTCAGGGGCAAACAGACTCATGGTAGCAGTGGCTAACATCAGTCCCAGTGGTTATTGTTCTGGGGCAGAAAGACTGATGGTGGCAGTGGCTAACATCAGTCGTGGTAGTAGTGGTGGTGGTCTGGAGGCAGACAGAGTCATGGTGGCAGTGGCTAACATCAGTCCTGGTGTTGTTGGTCCAGGGGGGCCAGATAGACTCATTGTGGCAGTGGCTAACATCAGTCCAGAGGTTGAAGTTCGGGGGAAGACAGACTCATGGTGGCAGTGGCTAACATCAGTCCTGGTGGTGGTGGTCAGGGGCAAACAAACTCATGGTAGCAGTGGCTAACCTCAGTCCCAGTGAACATTGTTCTGGGGGCAGACAGACATATGGTGGCAATGGCTAACATCTGTCCCGGTAGTGGTGGTGGCCTGGAGGCAGGCAGACTCATGGTAGCAGTGGCTAACATCAGTCCTTGTGGTTGTTGGTCAAGGGGGGCCAGACAGACTCATGGTGCCAGTGGCTAACATCAGTCCAGTGGTTGTAGTTCGGGGGAAGACAGACTCATGGTGGCAGTGGTTAACAGCAGTCCAGGTCTTGGTGGTCTGGTGGCTGACAGACTCATGGTGGCAATGGCTAACATCAGTCCCTGTGGTGGTGGTCCAGGGGGTAGACAGGCTCTTGTTTGCAGTGGTGGCAGTGGCTAACATCAGAACAGGTGGAGGTGATCCGGGGGCCAGACAGATTCATGGTGGCAGGGACTGATATCAGTCCTGGTGGTATTGGTGGTCTGGGGACAGTCAGTCATGGTGGCAGTGGCTAATATCTGTCCCGGTGGTTGTGGTCCAGGTCAGACAGACTCATGGTGGCAGTGGCTAACATCTGTCCCAGTTCTGGTGGTCCAAGGGGCAGACAGACCCATGATGACAGTTTCTAACATCAGTCCCAGTGGTGGTGGTAATGGCAGCAGACAGACTCATGCTGGCAGTGGCTAACATCAGTCCCGGTGCTGGTGTTCTGGGGGCAGACAGACTCATGGTGGCAGTGGTGGCAGTGGCCAGTATCAGTCCTACTGGTAGTGGTCCGGGGGCAGACAGGCTCATGGTAGCAGCTGTGGCAGTGGCTAACATCAGTCCTGGTGGTGGTGTTCTGGGGGCAAACAGACTCATTGTGGCAGTGGTGGTAGTGGCTAACATCAGTCCTGGTGGTAGTGGTCGGGGGCAGACAGACTCATGGTGGCAATGGCTGTCCTCAGTCCAGGTGTTAGTAGTCTGGTGGGTAGACAGTCATGGTTGCAGTGGCTAACATCAGTCCCAGTGTTGGTGGTCTGGGGGGCAGGCAGTCATGATCTTAGTGGCTAACATCAGTCCCGGTGGTGGTATCCTTGGGAAAGACAGTCATGGTGGCAGTGGCTGTCATAAGTACCGATGGTGGTGGTCCGTTGGTCAGACAGGCTCATGGTGGCCGTGGTGGAAGTGGCTAACATCAGTCCTATTGGTGGTGGTCCGGAGGGCAGATAGACTCTTGGTGACACTGGTGGCAGTGGCTAACATCAGACCAGGAGGTGGTGGTGCAGGGGCAGACAGATTCATGGTGGCAGTGGCTAACATCAGTCCACGTGGTGGTGGTCCAGGGGGTAGACAGGCTCTTGTTTGCAGTGGTGGCAGTGGCTAACATCAGTACAGGTGGAGGTGATCCGGGGGCCAGACAGATTCATGGTGGCAGGGACTGATATCAGTCCTGGTGGTATTGGTGGTCTGGGGACAGTCAGTCATGGTGGCAGTGGCTAATATCTGTCCCAGTGGTTGTGGCCCAGGGCAGACAGACTCATGGTGGCAGTGGCTAACATCTGTCCCAGTTCTGGTGGTCCAAGGGGCAGACAGACCCATGATGACAGTTTCTAACATCAGTCCCAGTGGTGGTGGTAAAGGCAGCAGACAGGCTCATGCTCCCAGTGGCTAACATCAGTCCCAGTGCTGGTGTTCTGGGGGCAGACAGACTCATGGTGGCAGTGGTGGCAGTGGCCAGTAACAGTCCTACTGGTAGTGGTCCGGGGGCAGACAGGCTCATGGTAGCAGTTGTGACAGTGGCTAACATCAGTCCTGGTGGTGGTGATCTGGGGGCAAACAGACTCATTGTGGCAGTGGTGGTAGTGGCTAACATCAGTCCTTGTGGTAGTGGTGGGGGGGCAGACAGACTCATGGTGGCAATGGCTGACCTCAGTCCCGGTGTTAGTAGTCTGGTGGGTAGACAGTCATGGTTGCAGTGGCTAACATCAGTCCCAGTGTTGGTGGTCTGGAGGGCAGGCAGTCATGGTGGTAGTGGCTAACATCACTCCTGGTGGTGGTATCCTTGGGAAAGGCAGTCATGGTGGCAGTGGCTATCATAAGTACCGATGGTGGTGGTCTGTTGGTCAGACAGGCTCATGGTGGCAGTGGTGGAAGTGGCTAACATCGGTCCTATTGGTGGTGGTCCGGAGGGCAGATAGACTCTTGGTGGCACTGGTGGCAGTGGCTAACATCAGACCAGGAGGTGGTGGTGCAGGGGCAGACAGATTCATGGTGGCAGTGGCTAACATAAGTCCTGGTGGTGGTGGACCGGGGGCAGACAGTTATGGTGGTAGGGGCTAACAACCGTCCCAGTGCTGGTGGTCTGGGGCAGACAGATATGGTGTCAGTTTCAAACATTAGTTCTGGTGCTGGAGGTGGTCCCAGGGCAGACAGTCATTGTGGCAGTGGCTAATTTCAGTAGTGGTGGTGGTGGTCCAGGTACCAGACAGTCTCATCGTGGCAGTGGCTAACATTAATCCGAGTGGTCGTGGTCCGGGTCAGACAGTCATGGTGACAGTGGCTAACATCTGTCTCGGTGGTGGTCTGAGTGCAGAAAGACTCATGATTGCTGTTTATAACATCTGTCCCGGTGGTGGTGGTCCAGTGGGCAGACAGACTCCTGGCGGAATTGGCTAACATCAGTCCCAGTGGTGCTGGTACCAGGGGCAGACAGACTCATGGTGGCAGTCGCTGATATCTGTAAAGGGGGTGGTCCGGATGAAGACAGACTGATGGGGGCAGTGGCTAACATCAGTCCCAGTGGTGGTGGTCCAGGGGAAGACAGACTGATGGTGGCAGTGGCTAACATCAGTCCCGGTGGTGGTGGTCTTGGGGGCAGACAGTCATGGTGGTAGTGGCTAACAACAGTCTCACTGGTGGTATCCAGGGGACAGACAGTCAAACTGGCAGTGTCTATCATCTGTCCCGATGGAGGTGGTCCGGTGGTGAGACAGGCTTATGGAGGCAGTGGATAACAACAGTATGAGTGGGGGTGGTCTGGGGGCAGACAGACTCTTGGTGGTAGTGGTGGCAGTGTCTGACATCAGTCCAGGGGTGGGTGGTGGTCTGGGGGCAGACAGACTCATGGTCAAAATGGTTAACATCAGTCCCCATGGTGGTGGTCCGGGGGGGCAGACAGTCATGGTGGCAGGGGCTTACATCAGTCCCAGTGGTGATGGTCGGGGGAGCAGACAGTCATGGTGGCAATGGCTAACATCAGTCCCAGTGGTGGTGGTGGTCAAGGGGGCAGACAGACTTATGGTGGCAGTGGTTAATTTCAGTGCTGGTGGTGGTGGTCCGGGGGGGCAGACAGACTCATGGTGGCAGTGGCTAACATAATTTCTGGTGGTGGTGGTCCAGGTGGTACAGACAGACTCATGGGGGCAGTGGTTAACATCAGACCCAGTGGTAGTGGTCCGTGGGCAGGCAGTCATGGTGGCAGTGGCTACCATCAGTCCTGGTGGTGGTGGCCCGGGTGGCAGAGAGTCATGGGGGCAGTGGTTAATAATATCAGTCCTGGTGGTGGTGGTGGTGGTCGGGGGCAAACAGACTCATGGTAGCAGTGGCTAACATCAGTCCCAGTGGTCATTGTTTTGGGGGCAGACAGATTGATGGTGGCAGTGGCTAACATCAGTCGTGGTAGTGGTGGTGGTCTGGAGGCAGACACATGGTGGCAGTGGCTAACATCAGTCCTGGTGTTCTTGGTCCAGGGGGACCAGACAGACTCATTGTGGCAGTGGCTAATATCAGTCCAGTGGTTGTAGTTCGGGGGAAGACAGACTCATGGTGGCAGTGGCTAACAGCAGTCCAGGTCTAGGTGGTCTGGTGGCTGACAGACGATTGGTGGCAGTGGCTCACATCAATGCCTGTGGTGGTGGTCCAGGGGGTAGACAGGCTCTTCTTTGCAGTGGTGGCAGTGGCTAACATCAGTCCTGGTAGAGGTGATCTGGGGGCAGACAGACTCATGGTGGCAGTGGTGGCAGTGGCAAACATCAGACCCGGTGGTGGAGGTCCAAGGGGGGCAGACAGACTCATGGTGGCAATGGCAGATATCAGTCCCAGTGGTGGTGGTCCGGGGAAGACAGACTAATGGTGGCAGTGGCTAACATCAGTCCCGGTGGTGGTGGTCCGGGGAAAGACAGACTGATGGTGGCAGTGGCTAACATCAGTCTCGGTGGTGGTTGTCTGGGGGACAGACAGTCATGGTGGTAGTGGCTAACAACAGTCTCACTGGTGGTATCCAGGGGACAGACAGTTAAACTGGCAGTGGCTATCATCTGTCCCGATGGAGGTGGTCCAGTGGTCAGACAGGCTTATGGATGCAGTGGATAACAACAGTCCGAATGGTGGTGGTCCGGGAGGCAGACAGACTCTTGGTGGTAGTGGTGGCAGTGTCTAACATCAGTCCAGGTGGTGGTGGTCTAGGGGCAGACAGACTCATGGCCAGAATGGTTAACATCAGTCCCCGTGGTGGTGGTCCATGGGGCAGACAGTCATGGTGGCAGAGGCTTACATCAGTCCCAGTGGTGATGGTCAGGGGAGCAAACAGTCATGGTGGCAATGGCTAACATCAGTCCCAATGGTGGTGGTGGTCAAGGGAGTAGACAGACTTATGGTGGCAGTGGTTAATATAATTTCTGGTGGTGGTGGTCCAGGTGGTACAGACAGACTCATGGGGGCAGTGGTTAACATCAGACCCAGTGGAAGTGGTCTGTGGGGCAGGCAGTCATGGTGGCAGTGGCTAACATCAGTCCTGGTGGTGGTGGCCTGGGTGGCAGAGAGTACAGGGAGCAGTGGCAAATAATATCAGTCCTGGTGGTGGTGGTCAGGGGCAAACAAACTCATGGTAGCACTAGCTAACATCAGTCCTTGTGAACATTGTTCTGGGGGCAGACAGATTGATGGTGGCATTGGCTAACATCAGTCCCAGTAGTGGTGGTGGTCTGGAGGCAGGCAGACTCATGGTGGCAGTGGCAAACATCAGTCCTGGTGTTGTTGGTCCAGGGGGGCCAGACAGACTCATGGTGCCAGTGACTAACATCAGTGCAGTGGTTGTAGTTCGGGGGAAGACAGACTCATGGTGGCAGTGGCTAACAACAGTCCAGGTCTTGGTGGTCTGGTGGCTGACAGACTCATGGTGGCAGTGGCTAACATCAGTCCCTGTGGTGGTGGTCCAGGGGGTAGACAGGCTCTTGTTTGCAGTGGTGGCAGTGGCTAACATCAGTCCAGGTGGAGGTGATCCGGGGGCCAGACAGACTCATGGTGGCAGGGACTGATATCAGTCCTGGTGGTATTGGTGGACTGGGGACAGGCAGTCTTGGTGGCAGTGTCTAATATCTGTCCCGGTGGTTGTGGTCTGTGGCAGACAGACTCATGGTGGCAGTGGCTAACATCTGTCCCAGTTCTGGTGGTCCAAGGGGCAGGTAGACCCATTATGGCAGTTTTTAACATCAGTCCCATTGGTGGTGGTAATGGCAGCAGTCAGACTCATGCTGGCAGTGGCTAACATCAGTCCCGGTGCTAGTGTTCTGGGGCAGACAAACTCATGGTGGCAGTGGTGGCAGTGGCCAGTGTCAGTCCTATTGGTAGTGGTCCGGGGCAGACAGGCTCATGGTAGCAGTTGTGGCAGTGGCTAACATCAGTCCTGGTGGTGGTGTTCTGGGGGCAAGCAGACTCATTGTGGCAGTGGTGGTAGTGGCTAACATCAGTCCTTGTGGTCGTGGTCCGGGGGGCAGACAGACTCATGGTGGCAATGGCTGACCTCAGTCCCAGTGTTAGTAGTCTGGTGGGTAGACAGTCATGGTTGCAGTGGTTAACATCAGTCCCAGTGTTGGTTTTCTGGGGGGCAGGCAGTAATGGTGGTAGTGGCAAACATCAGTCCCGGTGGTGGTATCCTTGGGACAGACAGTCATGGTGGCAATGGCTATCATAAGTACCGATGGTGGTGGTCCGTTGGTCAGACAGGCTCATGGTGGAAGTGGCTAACATCAGTCCTAGTGGTGGTGGTCCGGAGGGCAGACAGACTCTTGGTGACACCAGTGGCAGTGGCTAACATCAGACCAGGAGGTGGTGGTGCAGGGGCAGACAGATTCATGGTGGCAGTGGCTAACATAAGTCCTGGTGGTGGTGGTCCGGGGGCAGACAGTTATGGTGGTAGGGGCTAACAACCATCCCAGTGCTGGTGGTCTGGGGGCAGACAGATATGGTGTCAGTTTCAAACATTAGTTCTGGTGCTGGAGGTGGTTCCGGGGCAGACAGTCATTGTGGCAGTGGCTAATTTCAGTAGTGGTGGTGGAGGTCCAGGTACCAGACAGTCTAATCGTGGCAGTGGCTAACATTAATCCGAGTGGTCGTGGTCCGGGTCAGACAGTCATGGTGGCAGTGGCTAACATCTGTCTCGGTGGTGGTCCATTTTCAGAAAGACTCATGATAGCTGTTTATAACATCTGTCCCGGTGGTGGTGGTCCAGTGGGCAGACAGACTACTGGTGGCATTGGCTAACATCAGTCCCAGTGGTGCTGGTTCCGGGGGCAGACAGACTCATGGTGGCAGTGGTGGCAGTGGCAAACATCATTCCTGGTGGTGGAGGTCCAAGGGGGGCAGACAGACTCATGGTGGCAATGGCTGATATCAGTCCCGGTGGTGGTGGTCCGAGGAAGACAGACTGATGGGGGGCAGTGGCTAACATCAGTCCCAGTGGTGGTGGTCCAGGGGAAGACAGTCATGGTGGTAGTGGCTAACAACAGTCTCACTGGTGGTATCCAGGGGACAGACAATCAAACTGGCAGTGGCTATCATCTGTCCCGATCGAGGTGGTCCGGTGGTCGGACAGGCTTATGGAGGCAGCGGATTACAACAGTCTGAGTGGTGGTGGTCTGGGAGCAGAAAGACTCTTGGTGGTAGTGGTGGCAGTGTCTAACATCAGTCCAGGTGGTGGTGGTGGTCTGGGGGCAGACAGACTCATGGTCAAAATGGTTAACATCAGTCCCCATGGTGGTGGTCCGGGGGGCATACAGTCATGGTGGCAGTGGCATACATCAGTCCCAGTGGTGATGGTCGGTGGAGCAGACAGTCATGGTGGCAATGGCTAACATCAGTCCCAGTGATGGTGGTGGTCCAGAGAGCAGACAGACTTATGGTGGCAGTGGTTAATATCAGTCCCGGTGGTGGTGGTCCGGGGGGGCAGACAGACTCATGGTGGCAGTGGCTAACATAATTTCTGGTGGTGGTGGTCCAAGTGGTACAGACTCCTGGGGTAGTGATTAACATCAGACCCAGTGGTAGTGGTCCGTGGGGCAGGCAGTCATGGTGGCAGTTGCGAACATCAGTCCTGGTGGTGGTGGCCCGGGTGGCAGAGAGTCATGGGGCAGTGGCTAATAATATCAGTCCTGGTGGTGGTGGTGGTTGGGCGCAAACAGACTCATGGTAGCAGTGGCTAACTTTAGTCCCAGTGGTCATTGTTCTGGGGGCAGACAGACTGATGGTGGCAGTGGCTAACATTAGTCCTGGTGTTGTTGGTCCAGGGGGACCAGACAGACTCATGGTGGCAGTGGCTAACATTAGTCCTGGTGTTGTTGGTCCAGGGGGACCAGACAGACTCATGGTGGCAGTGGCTAACATCAGTCCAGTGGTTGTAGTTCAGGGGAAGACAGTCTCATGGTGGCAGTGGCTAACAACAGTCCAGGTATAGGTATTCTGGTGGCTAACAGACTATTGGTGGCAGTGTCTCACATCAATACCTTTGATGGTGGTCCTGGGGGTAGACAGGCTCTTCTTTGCAGTGGTGGCAGTGGCTAACATCAGTCCTGGGAGAGGTGATCCGGGGCAGACAGACTCATGGTGGCAGTGGCAAACATCAGTCCCGGTGGTGGAGGTCCAAGGGGGGCAGACAGACTCATGGTGGCAATGGCAGATATCAGTCCCGGTGGTGGTGGTCTGGGGAAGACAGACTGATGGTGGCAGTGGTTACATCAGTCTCGGTGGTGGTGGTCTGGGGGGGCAAACAGTCATGGTGGTAGTGGCTAACAACAGTCTTCACTGGTGGCATTCAGGACAGACAGTTAAACTGGCAGTGGCTATCATCTGTCCCGATGGAGGTGTTCTGGTGGTCAGACAGGCTTATGGATGCAGTGGATAACAACAGTCCGAATGGTGGTGGTCCGGGGGGCAGACAGACTCTTGGTGGTAGTGGTGGCAGTGTCCAACATCAGTCCAGGTGGTGGTGGTCTAGGGGCAGACAGACTAATGGCCAAAATGGTTAACATCAGTCCCCGTGGTGGTGGTCCGGGGCAGACAGTCATGGTGGCAATGGCTAACATCAGTCCCAGTGGTGGTGGTGGTCCAGGGGGAAGACAGACTTATGGTGGCAGTGGTTAATATCAGTCCTGGTGGTGGTGGTGGTCCAGGGGCAGACAGACTCATGGTGGCAGTGGCTAATATAATTTCTGGTGGTGGTGGTCCAGGTGGTACAGACAGACTCATGGGGGCAGTGGTTAACATCAGACTAAGTGGTAGTGGTCTGTGGGGCAGGCAGTCATGGTGGCAGTGGCTAACATCAGTCCTGGTGGTGGTGGCCCGGGTGGCAGAGAGTACGGGGGCAGTGGCTAATAATATCCGTTCTGGTGGTTGTGGTCGGGGGCAAACAAACTCATGGTAGCAGTGGCTAACATCAGTCCCAGTGAACATTGTTCTGGGGACAGACAGACTGATTGTGGCATTGGCTAACATCAGTCCCGGTAATGGTGGTGGTCTGGAGGCAGGCAGACTCATGGTGGCAGTGGCTAACATCAGTCCTGGTGTTGTTGGTCCAGGGGGGCCAGACAGACTCATGGTGCCAGTGGCTAACATCAGTCCAGTGGCTGTAGTTCGGGGGAAGACAGACTCTTGGTGGCAGTGGCTAACAACAGTCCAGGTCTTGGTGGTCTGGTGGCTGACAGACTCATGGTGGCAGTGGCTAACATCAGTCCCTGTGGTGGTGGTCCAGGGGGTAGACAGGCTCTTGTTTGCAGTGGTGGCAGTGGCTTACATCAGTCCAGGTGGAGGTGATCCTGGGGCCAGACAGACTCATGGTGGCAGGGACTGATATCAGTCCTGGTGGTATTGGTGGTCTGGGGACAGTCAGTCATGGTGGCAGTGGCTAATATCTGTCCCGGTGGTTGTGGTCCAGAGCAGACAGACTCATGGTGGCAGTGGCTAACATCTATCCCAGTTCTGGTAGTCCAAGGAGCAGACAGACCCATGATGGCAGTTTCTATCATCAGTCCCAGTGGTGGTGGTAATGGCAGCAGACAGACTCATGCTGGCAGTGGCTAACATCAGTCCCGGTGCTGATGTTCTGTGGCAGACAGACTCATGGTGGCAGTGGTGGAAGTGGCCAGTATCAGTCCTACTGGTAGTGGTCCGGTGGCAGACAGGCTCATGGTAGCTGTTGTGGCAGTGGCTAACATCAGTCCTGGTGGTGGTGTTCTGGGGTCAAACAGACTCATTGTGGCAGTGGTGGTAGTGGCTAACATCAGTCCTGTTGGTAATGGTCCGGTGGGCAGACAGACTCATGGTGGCAATGGCTGACCTCAGTCCCGGTGTTAGTAGTCTGGTGGGTAGACAGTCATGGTTGCAGTGGCTAACATCAGTTCCAGTGTTGGTGGTCTGGGGGGCAGGCAGTCATGGTGGTAGTGTCTAACATCAGTCCCGGTGGTGGTATCCTCGGGACAGTCAGTCGTGGTGGCAGTGGCTATCATAAGTACAGATGGTGATGGTCAGTTGGTTAGACAGGCTCATGGTGGCAGTGGTGGAAGTGGCTAACATCAGTCCTAGTGGTCGTGGTCCAGAGAGTAGACAGACTCTTGGTGGCAGCGGTGGCAGTGGCTAACATCAGACCAGGAGGTGGTGGTGCAGGGGCAGACAGATTCATAGTGGCAGTGGCAAACATCAGCCCTGGTGGTGGTCCGGGGGCAGACAGTCATGGTGGTAGGGGCTTACAACAGTCCCAGTGATGGTGGTTTGGGGGCAGACAGATATGGTGTCAGTATCAAACATCAGTTCTGGTACTGTAGGTGGTCCCGGGGCAGACAGTCATTGTGACAGTGGTTAATTTCAGTAGCAGTGGTGGTGGTCCAGGGAGCAGACAGTCTCATGGTATCAGTGGCTAACATCAGTCCCTGTGGTGGTGGTCCAAGGGCAGACAGTCATGGTGACAGTGGCTAACATCTGTATCGGTGATGTTGGTCTGGGTGGAGAAAGACTCGTGATGGCTGTGGATAACATCAGTCCTGGTGGTTGTATGCAGGCGACAGACAGTCATACTGGCAGTGGCTATCATCAGTCCTGATGGTGGTGGTCCTGTGGTCAGACAGGCTCATAGTGGCAGTGGTGGCAGTGACTAACATCAGTCCCAGTGATGGTGGTCCGTGGTGCAAGCAGACTCTTTGTGGTAGTGGTGGCAGTGTCTAACATCAGTCCAGATGGTCATGGTCTGGGGGGCAGACAGACTTATGGTGAAATTCGATAACATCAGTCCCCATGGTGGTGGTCCGGAGGGCAGACATTCATAGTGGCGGGGGCTAACATCAGTCCCAGATGTAATGGTCAGGGGAGCAGACAGTCATGGTGGCAATGGCTAAGATCAGTCCAAGTGGTGGTGGTTTCGGTTCAGGTGGCAGACAGACTCATGGTGGCAGTGGTTAACATCAGTCCCAGTGGAAGTGGTCTGGTTGGCAGACAGACTCATGGTGGCAGTGGCTAACATCAGTTCTGGTGGTGGTAGTCTGGGTGGGACACATAGACTCATGGTGGCAGTGACTAACACCAGTCCTGGTGGTGGTGGCCCGGGTGGCAGAGAGTACTGGGGGCAATGGCTAATAATATCAGTCCTGGTGGTGGTGGTCGGGGGCAAACAAACTCATGGTAGCAGTGGCTAACATCAGTCCCAGTGAACATTGTTCTGGGGGCAGACAGACTGATGGTGGCATTGGCTAACATCAGTCCCGGTAGTGGTGGTGGTCTGGAGGCAGGCAGACTCATGGTGGTAGTGGCTAACATCAGTCCTGGTGTTGTTGGTCCAGAGGGGCCAGACAGCCTCATGGTGCCAGTGGCTAACATCAGTGCAGTGGTTGTAGTTCGGGGGAAGACAGACTCATGTGGCAGTGGCTAAACAACAGTTCAGGTCTTGGTGGTCTGGTGGCTGACAGACTCATGGTGGCAGTGGCTAACATCAGTCACTGTGGTGGTGGTCCAGGGGGTAGACAGGCACTTGTTTGCAGTGGTGGCAGTGGCTAACATCAGTCCAGGTGGAGGTGATCCGGGGGCCAGACAGACTCATGGTGGCAGGGACAGATAGTCCTGGTAGTATTGGTGGTCTGGGGACAGTCAGTCACGGTGGCAATGGCTAATATCTGTCCCAGTGGTTGTGGTCTGGGGCCGACAGACTCATGGTGGCAGTGGCTAACATCTGTCCCAGTTCTGGTGGTCCAAGGGGCAGACAGACCCATGATGACAGTTTCTAACATCAGTCCCATTGGTGGTGGTAATGGCAGCAGACAGACTCATGCTGGCAGTGGCTAACATCAGTCCCAGTGCTGGTGTTCTGGGGCAGACAGACTCATGGTGTCAGTGGTGGCAGTGGCCAGTATCAGTCCTACAGGTAGTGGTCCGGGGGCAGACAGGCTCATGGTAGCAGTTGTGGCAGTGGCTAACATCAGTCCTGGTGGTGGTGTTCTGGGGGCAAACAGACTCATTGTGGCAGTGGTGGTAGTGGCTAACATCAATCCTGTTGGTAGTGGTCCGGGGGGCAGAGAGACTCATGGTGACAATGGCTGACCTCAGTCACGGTGTTAGTAGTCTGGTGGGTAGACAGTCATGGTTGCAGTGGCTAACATCAGTTCCAGTGTTGGTGGTCTGGGGGGCAGGCAGTCATGGTGGTAGTGGCTAACATCAGTCCCGGTGGTGGTATCCTCGGGACAGTCAGTCGTGGTGGTAGTGGCTATCATAAGTACAGATGGTGATGGTCAGTTGGTTAGACAGGTTCATGGTGGCAGTGGTGGAAGTGGCTAACATCAGTCCTAGTGGTCGTGGTCCGGAGAGCAGACAGGATCTTGGTGGCAGGGGTGGCAGTGGCTAACATCAGACCAGGAGGTGGTGGTGCAGGAGCAGACAGATTCATAGTGGCAGTGGCAAACATCAGCCCTGGTGGTGGTCCGGGGGCAGACAGTCATGGTGGTAGGGGCTTACAACAGTCCCAGTGATGGAGGTCTGGGGGAAGACAGATATGGTGTCAGTATCAAACATCAGTTCTGGTGCTGTAGGTGGTCCCGGGGCAGACAGTCATTGTGACAGTGGCTAATTTTAGTAGCAGTGGTGGTGGTCCAGGGAGCAGACAGTCTCATGTTATCAGTGGCTAACATCAGTCCCTGTGGTGGTGGTCCAAGGGCAGACAGTCATGGTGACAGTGGCTAACATCTGTATCGGTGATGTTGGTCTGGGTGGAGAAAGACTCGTGATGGCTGTGGATAACATCAGTCCTGGTGGTGGTGGTCCAGGGGGCAGACAGTCAGGGTGATAGTGGCTAACAACAGTCCCAGTGGTTGTATCCAGGGGACAGTCAGTCATACTGGCAGTGGCTATCATCAGTCCTGATGGTGGTGGTCCTGTGGTCAGACAGGCTCATAGTGGCAGTGGTGGCAGTGGCTAACATCAGTCCCAGTGATGGTGGTCCGTGGTGCAAGCAGACTCTTAGTGGTAGTGGTGGCAGTGTCTAACATCAGTCCAGATGGTCATGGTCTGGGGGGCAGACAGACTTATGGTGAAATTCGATAACAACAGTCCCCATGGTGGTGGTGGTCCGGAGGGCAGACATTCATAGTGGCAGGGGCTAACATCAGTCTAAGAGGTAATAGTTGGGGGAGCAGACAGTCATGGTGGCAATGGCTAATATCAGTCCAAGTGGTGGTGGTGGTGGTTCAGGTGGCAGACAGACTCATGGTGGCAGTGGTTAATATCAGTCCCAGTGTAAGTGGTCTGGTTGGCAGACTGACTCATGGTGGCCAGTGGCTAACATCAGTTCTGGTGGTGGTAGTCTGGGTGGCACACATAGACTCATGGTGGCAGTGACTAACATCAGTCCTGGTGGAGGTGGTCCTGGGGTGCAGGCAGTCATGGTGGAAGTTTCAAACATCATTTCTGGTGGTGGTGGTGGTGGTCCTGGGGCAGACGGTCATTGTGACAGTGGCTAATATCAGTCCCGGTGGTGGTGGTGGTATAGGTAGCAGACAGTCTCATGGTAGCAGTGGCTAACATCAGTATCAGTGGTGGTGCAGGGGGCAGACAGTCATGGTGGCAGGGGTTAACAACACTCCCATTGGTGATGGTTCAGTGGCAGACAGTCATGATGGCATTTTATAACATCAGCCCCCCGTGGTGGTGGTCCAGGGGCAGACATTCATGGTGGCAGTTGCTAACATCAGTCCCAGTGGTAGTTGTCCTGGGGCAGACAGTCATGCTGTCTCACATCAGTCCCAGTGGTGGTGGTCCGGGGGCAGACAGACTCATGGTAGCAGTGGTGGCTGGGGCTAAAATCAGTCCCTGTGCTAGTGATCTGAGGGGCAGACAGACTCATGGTGGTAGTGGCTAGCATCAGTCCCGGTGGTGGTGGTCCGGAGGGCAGACAGACTCATAGTGGCAAAGGCTGACATCATTCCTGGTGGTTGTGGTCTGGGGAGAAAGATAGACTCATGGTGGCAATGGCTGATATCAGTCCCGGTGGTGGTGGTCCGGGGAAGACAGACTGATGGTGGCAGTGGGTAACATCAGTCCTGGTGGTGGTGGTCTGGGGGGCAGACAGTCATGGTGGTAGTGGCTAACAACAGTCTCACTGGTGGTATCCAGGGGACAGACAGTCAAACTGGCAGTGGCTATCATCTGTCCCGATGGAGGTGGTCTGGTGGTCAGACAGGCTTATGGAGGCAGTGGATAACTACAGTCTGAATGGTGGTGGTCCGGGGCACAGACAGACTCTTGGTGGTAGTGGTGGCAGTGTCTAACATCAACCCAAGTGGTGGTGGTCTAGGGGCAGACTGACTCATGGTCAAAATGGTTAACATCAGTCCCCATGGTGGTGGTCAAGGGGGCAGACAGTCATGGTGGCAGGGGCTTACATCAGTCCCAGTGGTGGTGGTGGTCAAGGGGGCAGACAGACTTATGGTAGCAGTGGTAAAAATCAGTCCCGGTGGTGGTGGTCCAGGGCAGATAGACTCATGGTGGCAGTGGCTAATATAATTTCTGGTTGTGGTGGTCCAGGTGGTACAGACAGACTCATGGGGGCAGTGGTTAACATCAGACTCAGTGGTAGTGGTCTGTTGGGCAGGCAGTCATGATGGCAGTGGCTAACATCAGTCCTGGTGGTGGTGGTCCAGGGGGCAGACAGTCAGGGCGATAGTGGCTAACAACAGTCCCAGTGGTTGTATCCAGGTTACAGACAGTCATACTGGCAGTGGCTATCATCAGTCCTGATGGTGGTGGTCCTGTGGTCAGACAGGCTCATAGTGGCAGTGGTGGCAGTGGCTAACATCAGTCCCAGTGATGGTGGTCCGTGGTGCAGGCAGACTCTTAGTGGTAGTGGTGGCAGTGTCTAACATCAGTCCAGATGGTCATGGTCTGGGGGGCAGACAGACTTATGGTGAAATTCGATTACATCAGTCCCCATGGTGGTGGTCCGGAGGGCAGACATTCATAGTGGCAGGGGCTAACATCAGTCCCGGAGGTAATGGTCGGGGGAGAAGACAGTCAAGGTGGCATTGGCTAATATCAGTCCAAGTGGTGGTGGTGGTGGTCCAGGTGGCAGACAGATTAATGGTGGCAGTGGTTAACATCAGTCCCAGTGGTGGTGGTCTGGGGGGCAGACAGACTCATGGTGGCAGTGGCTAACAACAGTTCTGGTGGTGGTAGTCCGAGGGGCACACACAGACTCATGGTGGCAGTGGCTAACATCAGTCCTGATGGAGGTGGTCCTGGGGTGCAGGCAGTCATGGTGGAAGTTTCAAACATCATTTCTGGTGGTGGTGGTGGTGGTCCGGGGGCAGACGGTCATTGTGACAGTGGCTAATATCAGTCCCGGTGGTGGTGGTATAGGTAGCAGACAGTCTCATGGTAGCAGTGGCTAACATCAGTATCAGTGGCGGTGGTCCAGGGGGCAGACAGTCATAGTGGCAGGGGTTAACAACACTCCCAGTGGTGATGGTTCAGTGGCAGACAGTCATGATGGCATTTTGTAACATCAGCCCCAATGGTAGTGGTCCAGGGGCAGACATTCATGGTGGCAGTTGCTAACATCAGTCCCGGCGGTGGTTGTCCTGGGGCAGACAGTCATGCTGTCTAACATCAGTCCCAGTGGTGGTGGTCCGGGGGCAGACAGACTCATGGTAGCAGTGGTGGCAGTGGCTAACATCAGTTCCTGTGCTAGTGATCCGAGGGGCAGACAGACTCATAGTGGTAGTGGCTAACATCAGTCCCGGTGGTGGTGGTCCGGAGGGCAGACAGACTCATGGTGGCAATGGCTGACATCATTCCTGGTGGTTGTGGTCCGGTGAGGAAGACAGACTCATGGTGGCAATGGCTGATATCAGTCCCGGTTGTGGTGGTCCGGGGGAAGACAGACTGATGGTGGCAGTGGCTAACATCAGTCCCGGTGGTGGTGGTCTGGGGGGCAGACAGTCATGGTGGTAGTGGCTAACAACAGTCTCACTGGTGGTATCCAGTGGACAGACAATCAAACTGGCAGTGGCTATCATCTGTCCTGACGGAGGTGGTCCGGTGGTCAGACAGTCTTATGGATGCAGTGGATAAGATCATTCCCAGTGGTGGTGGTCCAGGGGCAGACAGACTCTTGGTGGTAGTGGTGGCAGTGTCTAACATCAGTCCAGGTGGTGGTGGTCTGGGGGCAGACAGACTCATTGTCAAAATGGTTAACATCAGTCCCCATGGTGGTGGTCTGGGGGCAGACAGTCATGGTTGCAGGGGCTTACATTAGTCCCAGTGGTGACGGTCGGTGGAGCAGACAGTCATGGTGGCAATGGCTAACATCAGTCACAGTGGTGGTGGTCCAGGGGGCAGACAGACTCATGGTGGCAGTGGTTAATATCAGTCCCGGTGGTGGTGGTCCGGGGGGGGCAGACAGACTCATAGTGTCAGTGGCTAACATCATTTCTGGTGGTGGTAGTTCAGGTGGTACAGACAGACTCATGGGGGCAGTGGTTAACATCAGACCCGGTGTTGGTGGTCTGTGGGGCAGGCAGTCATGGTGGCAGTGGCTAACATCAGTCCTGGTGGTGGTGGCCCGGGTGGCAGAGAGTCATGGGGCAGTGGCTAATATCAGTCATGGTGGTGGTGGTTGGGGGCAAACAGACTGATGGTAGCAGAGGCTAACATCAGTCCCAGTGGTCATTGTTCTTGGGGCAAACAGACTGATGGTGGCAGTGGTGGCAGTGGATAACATCAGTCCCAGAAGTGGTGTTGGTCTGGAGGCAGAGATACTCATGGTGGCAGTGGCTAACATCAGTCCTAGTGTTATTGGTCAAGTGGGGGGCAGACAGACTCATGGTGGCAGTGACTAACATCAGTCTGGGTGGTGGTGGTCCTTGGGCAGACAGTCATGGTGGCAGTGGCTAACATCAGTCCCAGTGCTGGTGGTCCAGGGGCAGAGAGTCATGGTAGCAGTTTCTGACATCAGTCCCATTGGTGGTGGTCCAGGGCAGACAGTCATGGTGGCAGTTGCTAACATCAGTCCAGATCTTGGTGGTCTGGTTGCTGACAGACTAATGGTGGCAGTGGCTAACATCAGTCCCTGCTGTGGTGGTCAAGGGGGTAGACAGACTCTTGTTTGCAATGGTGGCAGTGGCTAACATCAGTCCTGGTGGAGGTGATCCGGGGGAAGACAGACTCATGGTGGCAGGGACTAATACCAGTCCTGGTGGTATTGGTGGTCTGGGGACAGTCAGTCTTGGTGGCAGTGGCTAATATCTGTCCCGGTGGTTGTGGTCTGGGGCAGACAGACTCATGGTGGCAGGGACTAATACCAGTCCTGGTGGTATTGGTGGTCTGGGGACAGTCAGTCTTGGTGGCAGTGGCTAATATCTGTCCCGGTGGTTGTGGTCCAGGGCAGACAGACACATGGTGGCAGTGGATAACATCTGTCCCAGTTCTGGTGGTCCAAGGGCAGACAGACCCATGGTTGCAGTTTCTAACATCATTTCCAGTGGTGGTGGTAATGGCAGCAGACAGATTCATGCTGGCAGTGACTAACATCAGTCCCGGTGCTGGTGTTCTGGGGGCAGATAGACTCATGGTGGCAGTGTTGGCAGTGGCCAATATCAGTCATGCTGGTAGTGGTCCAGGGCAGACAGACTCATTGGGGCAGTGGTGGTAGTGGCTAACATCAGTCCTGGTGGTAGTGGTCCAGGGGGGCAGACAGACTCATGGTGGCAATGGCTGACCTCAGTCCCAGTGTTAGTGGTCTGGTGGGTAGACAGTCATGGTTGCAGTGGCTAACATCAGTCCCAGTGTTGGTGGTCTGGGGGCAGGCTGTCATGGTGGTAGTGGCTAACATCAGTCCTGGTGGTGGCATCCTCGGTACAGACAGTCATGGTGGTAGTGGCTATCATAAGTACCGATGGTGGTTTTCCGTTGTTCAGACAGGCTCATGGTGGCAGTGGTGGAAGTGGCTAACATCAGTCCTAGTGATGGTGGTCCGGAGGGCAGACAGACTCTTGGTGGCAGCGGTGGCAGTGGCTAACATCAGACATGGAGGTGGTGGTGCAGGGGCAGACAGATTCATGGTGGCAGTGGCTAACATCAGTCCTGGTGGTGGTGGTCCATGGGCAGACAGTCATGGTGGTAGGACCTAACAGCAGTCCCAGTGGTGGTGGTCTGGGGGCAGACAGATATGGTGTCAGTTTCAAACATCAGTTCTGGTGCTGGAGGTGGTCCCGGGGCAGACAGTCATTCTGGCAGTGGCTAATTTCAGTAGTGGTTGTGGTGGTCCATGTACCAGACAGTCTCTTCGTGGCAGTGGCTAACATTAATCCGAGTGGTCATGGTACAGGGGCAGACATTCATGGTAGCAGTTGCTAACATCAGTCCCGGCAGTGGTTGCCCTGGGGCAGACAGTCATGCTGTCTAACATCAGTCCCAGTGGTGGTGGTCCGGGGGCAGACAGACTCATGGTAGCAGTGGTGGCAGTGGCTAACATCAGTCCCTGTGCTAGTGATCCAAGGGGCAGACAGCCTCAAGGTGGTAGTGGCAAACATCAGTCCCGGTGGTGGTGGTCCGGAGGGCAGACAGACTCATGGTGGAAATGGCTGACATCATTCCTGGTGGTTGTGGTCCAGGGAGGAAGACAGACTCGTGTTGGAAATGGCTGATATCAGTCCCGGTGGTGGTGGTCTGGGGAAAACAGACTGATGGTGGCAGTGGCTAACATCAGTCCTGGTGGTGGTGGTCTGGGGGGCAGACAGTCATGGTGGTAGTGGCTAACAACAGTCTCACTGGTGGTATCCAGTGGACAGACAATCAAACTGGCTGTGGCTATCATCTGTCCTGACGGAGGTGGTCCGGTGGTCAGACAGGCTTATGGAGGCAGTGGATAACATCATTCCCAGTGGTGGAGATCCAGGGGCAGACAGACTCTTGGTAGTAGTGGTGGCAGTGTATAACATCAGTCCAGGTGGTGGTGGTCTGAGGGCAGACAGACTCATGGTCAAAATGGTTAATATCAGTCCCCATGGTGGTGGTCTGGGGGCAGACAGTCATGGTGGCTGGGCCTTACATCAGTCCCAGTGGTGACGGTCGGTGGAGCAGACAGTCATGGTGGCAATGGCTAACATCAGTCCCAGTGGTGTTGGTGGTGGTGGTCCAGGGGGCAGACAGACTCATTGTGGCAGTGGTTAATGTCAGTGCTGGTGGAGATGGTCCGGGGGGCAGACAGACTCATGGTGGCAGTGGCTAACATCATTTCTGATGGTGGTAGTCCAGGTGGTACAGACAGACTCATGGGGGCAGTGGTTAACATCAGACCCGGTGGTGGTGGTCTGTGGTTCAGGCAGTCATGGTGGCAGTGGCTAACATCAGTCCTGGTGGTGGTGGTCGGGGGCAAACAGACTCATGGTAGCAGTGGCTAATATCAGTCCCAGTGGTCATTGTTCTGGGGGCAGACAGACTGATGGTGGCAGTGGCAAAACATCAGTCCCAGAAGTGGTGGTAGTCTGGAGGCAGACAGACTCATGGTGGCTGTGGCTAACATCAGTCCTAGTGTTGTTTGTCCAGTGGGGAGCAGACAGACTCATGGTGGCAGTAGCTAACATCAGTCTGGGTGGTGGTGGTCCTTGGGCAGACAGTCATGGTGGCAGTGGCTAACATCAGTCCTGGTGGTGGTGGTCCAGGGGCAGAGAGTCATGGTAGCAGTTTCTAACATCAGTCCCATTGGTGGTGGTCCAGGGCAGACAGTCATGGTGGCAGTTGCTAACATCAGTCCAGGTCTTGGTGGTCTGGTTGCTAACAGACTAATGGTGGCAGTGGCTAACATCAGTCCCAGTGGTGGTGGTGGTGGTGGTCAAGGGGGCAGACAGACTCATGGTGGCAGTGGTTAATATCAGTCCCTGTGGTGGTGGTCCGGGGGGCAGACAGACTCATGGTGGCAGTGGCTAACATCATTTCTGGTGGTGGTAGTCCAGGTGGTACAGACAGACTCATGGGGGCAGTGGTTAACATCAGACCCGGTGGTGGTGGTCTGTGGTTCAGGCAGTCATGGTGGCAGTGGCTAACTTCAGTCCTGGTGGTGGTGGTCGGGGGCAAACAGACTCATGGTAGCAGTGGCTAACATCAGTCCCAGTGGTCATTTTTCTGGGGGTAGACAGACTGATGGTGGCAGTGGTGGCAGTGGCTAACATTAGTCCCAGAAGTGGTGGTAGTCTGGAGGCAGACAGACTCATGGTGGCTGTGGCTAACATCAGTCTGGGTGGTGGTGGTCCTTGGGCAGACAGTCATGGTGGCAGTGGCTAACGTCAGTCCTGGTGCTGGTGGTCCAGGGGCAGAGAGTCATGGTAGCAGTTTCTAGCATCAGTCCTGGTGGTGGTGCTCCAGGGCAGACAGTCATGGTGGCAGTTGCTAACATCAGTCCAGGTCTTGGTGGTCTGGTTGCTGACAGACTAATGGTGGCAGTGGCTAACATCAGTCCCTGCTGTGGTGGTCAAGGGGTTAGACAGAATCTTGTTTGCAATGGTGGCAGTGGCTAACATCAGTCCTGGTGGAGGTGATCTGGGGGCCAGACAGACTCATGGTGGCAGGGACTAATATCAGTCATGGTGGTATTGGTGGTATGGGGACAGTCAGTCTTGGTAGCAGTGGCTAATATCTGTCCCGGTGGTTGTGGTTCAGGGCAGACAGACTCAAGGTGGCAGTGACTAACATCTGTCCCAGTTCTGGTGGTCCAAGGGGCAGACAGACATATGGTAGCAGTTTCTAACATCAGTTCCAGTGGTGGTGGTAATGGCAGAAGACAGACTCATGCTGGCAGTGGCTAACATCAGTCCCTGTGCTGGTGTTCTGGGGGCAGACAGACTCATGGTGGCAGTGGTGGCAGTGGCCAATATCGGTCCTGCTGATAGTGGTCCAGGGGCAGACAGGTTCATGGTGGCAGTGGTGGCAGTGGCTTACATCAGTCCTGGTGGTGTTGTTCTGGGGCAAACAGACTCATTGTGGCAGTGGTGGTGGTAGTGGCTAACATCAGTCCTGGTGGTAGTGGTCCGGGGGGCAGACAGACTCATGGTGGCAATGGCTGACCTCAGTCCCGGTGTTAATGGTCTGGTGGGTAGACAGTCATGGTTGCAGTGGCTAACATCAGTCCCAGTGTTGGTGGTCTGGGAGGCAGGCAGTCATGGTGGTAGTGGCTAACATCAGTCCCGGTGGTGGTATCCTCGGGACAGTCATGGTGGCAGTGGCTATCATAAGTACCGATGGTGGTGGTCCGTTGGTCAGACAGGCTCTTGGTGGCAGTGGTGGAAGTGGCTAACATCAGTCCTAGTGGTGGTGGTCCAGAGGGCAGACAGACTCTTGGTGGCAGCGGTGGCAGTGTCTAACATCAGACCAGGAGTTGGTGGTGCAGGGGCAGACAGATTCATGGTGGCAGTGGCTAACATCAGTCCTGGTGGTGGTTGCCCAGGGGCAGACAGTCATGGTGGTAGGGGCTAACAACAGTCCCAGTGGTGGTGGTCTGGCAGCAGACAGGTATCGTGTCAATTTCAAACATCAGTTCTGGTGCTGGAGGTGGTCCCATGGCAGACAGTCATTGTGGCAGTGGCTAATTTCAGTAGCGGTGGTGGTGGTCCAGGGAGCAGACAGTCTCATGGTATCAGTGGCTAACATCAGTCCCTGTGGTGGTGATCCAAGGGCAGACAGTCATGGTGACAGTGGCTAACATCTGTCTCGGTGATGGTGGTCTGGGTGCAGAAAGACTCGTGATGGCTGTGGAAAACATCAGTCCTGGTGGTGGTGGTCCGGGGGGCAGACAGTCAGGGTGATAGTGGCTAACAAGAGTCCCAGTGGTTGTATCCAGGGAACAGACAGTCATACTGGCAGTGGCTATCATCAGTCCTGATGGTGGTGGTCCACTGGTCTGACAGGCTCATAGTGGCAGTGGTGGTAGTGGCTAACATCAGTTCCAGTGATGGTGGTCCGTGGTGCAGGCAGACTTTTAGTGGTAGTGGTGGCAGTGTCTAACATCAGTCCAAGTGGTCGTGGTCCAGGGGCAGACAGACTTATGGTGAAATTCGATAACATCAGTCCCCATGGTGGTGGTCCGGAGGACAGACATTCATAGTGGCAGGGGCTAACATCAGTCACAGTGGTAATGGTCGGGGGAGCAGACAGTCATGGTGGCAATGGCTAACATCAGTCCAAGTGGTGGTGGTGGTGGTCCAGGTGGCAGACAAACTCATGGTGGCAGTGGCTAACATCAGTTCTGGTGGTGGTAGTCCGGGTGGCACACATAGACTCATGGTGGCAGTGGTTAACATCAGTCAGGGTGGTGGTGGTCTGGGGAGCAGGCAGTCATGGTGGCAGTGGCTAACATCAGTCCTGGTGGTGGTGGTTTTCCGTGTGGCAGAGATTCATGGTGGCAGTGGCTAATATCGGAGCTGGTGGTGGTGATCCGGGTGACAGAGAGACTTATGGTGGTAGTGGCTAACATCTGTTCCAGTGGTGGTCATCTGGGGGGAAGACAGACATGATGGCAGTGGCTAACATCAGTCCTGGTGGTGGTGGTCTGGGGGCAAACAGACTCATGGTGGCAGTGGCTAATATCAGTCCCAGTGGTGGTGATCTGGCAGGCAGACAGACTCATGGTTGCAGTGGTGGCAGTGGCTAACATCAGTCTTGGTGGTAATGGTCCGGGGCAGACAAACTCATGGTGGCATTGGTGGCAGTGGCTAACATCAGTCCTGATGGAGGTGGTCCTGGGTTGCAGACAGTCATGGTGGAAGTTTCAAACATCATTTCTGGTGGTGGTGGTGGTGGTCCGGGGGCAGTCGGTCATTGTGGCATTGGCTAATATCAGTCCCAGTGGTGGTGGTATAGGTAGCAGACAGTCTCATGGTGGCAAAGGCTTACATCAGTACCAGTGGTGGTGGTCCAGGGGGCAGACAGTCATTGTGGCAGGGGCTAACAACAGTTCTGGTGGTGATGGTTCGTTGGCAGACAGTCATGATGGCATTTTATAACCTCAGCCCCCGTGGTGGTGATCCAGGGGGCAGACATTCATGGTGGCAGTTGCTAACATCAGTCCCGGCGGTGGATGTCCTGGGCAGACAGTCATGGTGTCTAACATCAGTCCCAGTGGTGGTGGTCCGGGGCAGACAGACTCATGGTAGCAGTGGTGGCAGTGGCTAACATCAGACCCTGTGCTAGTGGTCCGAGGGGCAGACAGACTCATGGTGGTAGTGGCTTACATCAGTCCCGGTGGTGGTGGTCCGGGGGGCAGACAGACTCATGGTGACAATGGCTGACATCATTCCCGGTGGTTGTGGTCCGGGAGGAAGACAGACTCATGGTGGCAATGGCTGATATCAGTCCCGGTGGTGGTGGTCGAGAGGAGACAGACCGGATGATGGGTGCAGTGGCTAACATCAGTCCGGTGGTGATGGTCTGGGGAACAGACAGTCATGGTGGTAGTGGCTAGCAACACTCTCACTGGTGGTTTCAGGAGACGGGTATTCAAACTGGCAGTGGCTATCATCTGTCGATGGAGGTGGTCGGTGGTGAACAGGCTTATGGAGGCAGTGGATAACATCAGTCCCAGTGGTGGTGGTCCAGGGGCAGACAGACTCTTGGTGGTAGTGTTGGCAGTGTCTAACATCAGTCCAGGTGGTGGTGGTCTGGGGGCAGACAGACTCATGGTCAAAATGGTTAACATCAGTCCCCGTGGTGGTGGTCTGGGAGCAGACAGTCATGGTGGCAGGGGATTACATCAGTCCCAGTGGTGATGGTCGGGGGAGCAGACTGTCATGGTGGCAATGGCTAACATCAGTCCCAGTGGTGGTGGTGGTGGTCCAGGGCGCAGACAGGCTCATGGTGGCAGTGGTAAATATCAGTCCCGGTGGGGGTGGTCCGGGGCCAGACAGACTCATGGTGGCGGTGGCTAACATCAATTTGGTGATGGTGGTCAGGTGATACAGACAGACCCATGAGGCAGTGGTTAACATCAGACCCAGTGGCAGGCCTGTGGGGCCGGGCAAGGTGCAATGGCCATCAGTCCTGGTGTGGTGGCCGGGCGGCCAGAATCATGGGGCAGTGGATAGATCAGTCCAGATGGTGGTGGTAGGTGGCAAACAGACTCATGGTAGCATAACATCAGTCCCAGGGTGATTGTTCTGAGACAGACAGACTGATGGTGGCAGTGGTGGCAGTAAAAACATCAGTCCCGGAAGTGGTGGTGGTCTGGAGGCAGACAGACTCACTTGGTGGCAGGCTAACATCAGTCCGTGCTGGTGTCAAGGGCAGAGAGTCAGAGTGTTCTAAATACAGTCCCCGTGGTGGTGGTCAGGGCAGACAGTCATGTAGCAGTGGCTAACATCGTCCAGGTCTTAGTGGTCTGAGTGGCTGACAGACTCACGGTAATGGCCCATCAGTCCTCGTGGTAGTGATCCAGGCAGACAGACTCTTGTTTGCAGTGGTGGCAGTGGCTAACATCAGTCCTGGTGGAGGGATCTGGGGCAGACAGACTCATGGTGGAGGGTAATATCAGTCAGGTGGTGGTGGTACAGGGGACACCAGACGTGGTGGCAGTTGTCTGTCCGTGGCGGTGGGTCCGGGGAAGACAGAATTATGGCGGTAGTAGTGGCTAACATCAGCCCTGGTGGTGGTGGTCCGTGGGCAGACAGTCATGGGTGGTACGGGCTAACAACAGTCCCAGTGGTGGTGGTCCAGGGGTAGACAGATATGGTGTCAGTTTCAAACATCAGTTCTGGTGCTGGTGGTGGTTCTGGGGCAGACAGTCATTGTGGCAGTGGCTAATTTCAGTAGTGGTGGTGGTGGTCCAGGGAGCAGACAGTCTCATGGTATCAGTGGCTAACATCAGTCCCAGTGGTGGTGGTCCAAGGGCAGACAATCATGGTGACAGTGGCTAACATCTGTCTCGGTGATGGTGGTCTGGGTGCAGAAAGACTCATGATGGCTGTGGATAACATCAGTCCTGGTGATGATGGTCCGGGAGGCAGACAGTAATTATGGCAATGGCTAACATCAGTTCTGGTGGTGATGGTCCAGAGGGCAGACAGACTCATGGTGGCAGTGGTGACAGTGGCTAACATCAGTCCCAGTGGTGCTGGTGTGGGGGGGCAGACAGACTCATGGGAGCAGTGGTGGCAGTCTCTAACATCAGTTCTGGTGGTGGTGGTCCAGGGACCAGACAGACTCATGGTGGCAGTGGTGGCAGTGGCTATCATCAGTGGTGGTTGAGGCTAACTTCAGTCCCGGTGGAGGTTGTTTTGGGGAAGACAGACTCATGGTGGCAGTGCCTAACATCTGTCCTGTTGGTGGTAGTTCGGGGGCAGACTGTTATGGTGGCAGTGGCTAACATCAGTCCTGGTGGTGGTTGTTCGGTGGGCAGACAGTCATAGTGGCTGTGGCTAACATCAGTCCCGGTGGTGGTGGTCCAAAGGCAGAGTGTCATGATGGCAATGGCTAATATCAGTCCCAGTCTTGGTGGTTTGGGGGCTGACAGACTCAATGTGGCAGTGGCTAACATACGTCCCAGTGGTGGTAGTCTGGAGGGCAGACAGTCATGGTGTCAGTGGTTAACATCTGTCCTGGTGGTTGTGATGATCCCAGTGGCAGACAGTCATGGTGGCAGTGGCTAATATCAGTCCCAGTGATGATGGTCTTGGGGCAGACAGACTTATGGTGGCAGTGGCTAACATCTGTCCCTGTGTTGGTGGTCCGGGGGGCAGGCAATCATGGTGGCAGTGGCTAACATTAGTACTAGTGGTGGTGGTCCGGGGGCAGACAGACTTATGTTGCAGTGGCTAAGATCAGTCCCAGTGTTGGTGGTCTGGTTGGCAGACAGTCATGGAGGCTGTGGCTAACATCAGTCCCGGTGGTGGTGGTCCAGGAGGAAGACAGACCTGTGGTGGCAATGGCTGACATCAGTCCCAGTGGTTGTGGGCTGGGGGAAGACAGACTCATGGTGGCAGTGGTGGCAGTGGCTAACATCAGTCCTGGTGGTGGTGGATCAGTGGGCAGACATACTCATGGTGGCACTGGTGGAAGTGGCTAACATCAGTCCTGGTGGAGGTGGTCCGGGGGCAGACAGTCACGATGGCAGTGGCTAATATCTGTCCTTATGGTGGTGGTACAGGTAGCAGACTGTATCATGGTGGCAGTGGCTAACATCAGTCCCAGTGGTGGTGGTCCAGGGGGCAGAGAGACTCATTGTGGCATTGGCTAACTTCAGTTGTGGTGGTGCTGGTTCAGGGGGCAGACAGACTCATGGCGGCAGTGGTGGCAGTGGCTAACATAAGTCCCACTGGTGGTGGTATGGGGGGGCAGACAGACACAAGGTGGCAATGGCTGACATCAGTCCTGGTGTTGGTTGTCTAGGGAACAGACAGTCAAGGTGGCATTGCCTAACATCAGTCCCAGCGGTGGTGGTCCGGGGGGCAGACAGTCATGGAGGCAGTGGCCAACATCAGTCCAGGTGGTGGTGGTCCGGGGGACAGACAGGATCATGGTGGCAGTGGTGGCAGTGGCTAACATCAGTCCCAGTGGTGGTGTTCCAGGGGACAGACAGTCTCTTCTTGGTAGTTGCTAACATCAGTCCCGGTGGTTGTGGTCCAGTTGGCAGACAGTCATGTTGGCAAGGGCTAACATCAGTCCTGGTAGTGATGGTCCGGGAGGCAGACAGTCATGGTAGCAATGGCTAACATCAGTCCCAGTGGTAGTGGTGGTCTGGGGGGCAGACAGACTCATGGTGGCAGTGGCTAACTTCAGTCCGGGTGGTGGTGGTCCAGGGGGCAGACAGACTCATTGTGCTAATGGCTAACATCAGTCCCAGTGGTGGTGGTCCCAGCAGACAGTCATGGTGGCAGTGGCTAACATCAGTCCAGGTGGTTGTAGTCCAGGGTGCAGAGAGACTCATTGTGGCAATGGCTAACATCAGTGCCAGTGGTGGTCCAGTGGGCAGACAGACTGATGGTGGCATTGGCTAACATCAGTGCTGGTGGTAGTGGTCCGGGGGCAGACAGACTCATGGTTGCGGTGGGTAACATCAGTCCCGGTGGTGGTGGTCTGGAGGGGCAGACATACTGATGGTGGCAGTGGCTAACAGCAGTCCCAGTGGTGGACGTCCAGGGAGCCAACAGTCTCATGGTGGCAGTTGCTAACATCAATCCTGGTGGTGGTGGTCCGGGGTGCAGACATACTCATGGTAGCAGTGATGGCAGTGGCTAACATCAGTCCCGGTGCTGGTGGTCGATAGGCAGACAGTCATGGTGGCAGTGGCTAACATCAGTCCCAGTGGTGGTGGAATGGGGTAGACCATCATGGTGGCAGTGACTAACATCAGTCTCAGCTGTGGTAGTCCGTGGGGCAGACAGACTCATGGTGGCAGTGACTAACATCAGTCCCAGTCATGGTGGTCCAGGGGCAGAGAGACTCATGGTGCATAGGCTAAATATCAGTCCGCCGGTGGTGCTGTTTGGGGCAGCAGACAGACCTGGTGGCAGTGGTGGCAAGAAAGCAATATCAGTCCCAGTGATGGTGGTCCTCGAGGTAGACAGACTCTTGGTGGCAGTGGTGGCAGTTGATAACATCAGTCCAGGTGGTGGTGGTCAAGGGGGAGATAGTCATGGTGACAGTGGCTAATATCAGTGCCTGTACTGGTGGTCTGGGTCAGCAGACAGAATCATGGTGGCAGTGGCTAACATCAGTCCCCGTGGTGCTTGTCTGGTGCAGACAGACTCATATGGCAGTGGTGGCAGTCTTTAATATCAGTCCAGGTGGTGGTTGTCTTGGGGGCAGACAGTCATGGTGGCAGTTTCAAACATCAGTTCTGGTGTTGGTGGTGGTCCAGGGGCAGACATTCATGGTGACATTGGCTAATATCAGACCTGGTGGTGGTGGTACATGTAGCAGACAGTCTCTTGGAGGCAGTGGCTAACATGAATCCCTGTGGAGGTTGTCCAAGGGGGCAGACAGTCATGGTGGCAGTGGCTAACATCAGTCCCGGTGGTGGTTGTCCAGGGGCAGACAGACTTATGGTGGCATTGGGTAATATCAGTCATGGTGGTGCTGGTTTGGGGGTTGACAGATTCACGGTGGCAGTGGTGGCAGTGGCTAACATCAGTCCCAGTGGTGGTGGTCCATGGGGGCAGACAGACTCATGGTGGCAATGGTTGACATCAGTCCAGGTGTTGGTGGTCTGCAGGATGGACAGTCATGGTGGCAGTGGCTAACATCCGTCCTGGTGGTGGTGGTCAAGGGGGCAGACAGACTCATTGTGGCAATGGCTAACATCAGTCCTGGTGGTGTTCAGTGGGCAGAATGACTCATTGTGGCAATGGCAAACATCGACTCCTGTTGGTGGCCCAGGGGACAGACATACTCATGGTGGCATTATTTAACATCAGGTCACAATTGGTTGTGATCACGGTGGCAATTCAGACTCATGGTGGCATTTCTGAGATCAGTCCCGTGGTTGTGGTTCAGGGGAAGACAGACTCATGGTGGCAGTGGCTAACTTCAGCCAGGTGGTGCTGGAATGGGTGGCAGAAAGACTCATGGTGGCGGTGGTGACAGTGGCTAACATCAGTTCTGGTGGTTGTGGTCTGGGGAGGCAGAGAGACTCATGGTGGCAGTTTCTAAAAGCAGTCTCTGTGGTGGTGGTCTGAGGGGACAGACAGTCATGGTGGCAGATGCTAACATCAGTCGCAGTGGTGGTGGTCCTGGGGCAGACAGTCATGGTGGCTAACTTCAGTCCTAGTAGTGGTGGTCCATGTGGCAGAAAGACTCATGGTAGCAGTGGTGGCAGTGTCTAACATCAGTTCTGGTGCTAGGGATCCGAGGGGTAGACAGACTCATGGTGGCAGTGGCTAACATCAGTCCCGGTGGTGGTGGTCCGAGGGTCAGACAGACCCATGGTGGCAGTGGCTAACATCAGTCCCAGTGGTGGTGGTCCATGGGGGCAGACAGACTCATGGTGGCAATGGTTGACATCAGTCCAGGTGTTGGTGGTCTGCAGGATGGACAGTCATGGTGGCAGTGGCTAACATCCGTCCTGGTGGTGGTGGTCCAGGGGGCAGACAGACTCATTGTGGCAATGGCTAACATCAGTCCTGGTGGTGTTCAGTGGGCAGAATGACTCATTGTGGCAATGGCAAACATCAGTCCTGTTGGTGGCCCAGGGGACAGACATACTCATGGTGGCATTAGCTAACATCAGTCCTGGTGGTTGTGATCACGGTGGCAGACAGACTCATGGTGGCATTTTCTGAGATCAGTCCCGGTAGTTGTGGTTCAGGGGGAAGACAGACTCATGGTGGCAGTGGCTAACTTCAGCCCAGTGGTGCTGGAATGGGTGGCAGAAAGACTCATGGTGGCGGTGGTGACAGTGGCTAACATCAGTTCTGGTGGTTGTGGTCTGGGGAGGCAGAGAGACTCATGGTGGCAGTTTCTAAAAGCAGTCTCTGTGGTGGTGGTCTGAGGGGACAGACAGTCATGGTGGCAGATGCTAACATCAGTCGCAGTGGTGGTGGTCCTGGGGCAGACAGTCATGGTGGCCTAACTGAGTCCTAGTAGTGGTGGTCCATGTGGCAGAAGACTCATGGTAGCAGTGGTGGCAGTGTCTAACATCAGTTCTGGTGCTAGGGATCCGAGGGGTAGACAGACTCATGGTGGCAGTGGCTAACATCAGTCCCGGTGGTGGTGGTCCGAGGGTCAGACAGACCCATGGTGGCAGTGGCTAACATCAGTCCCAGTGCTGGTGGCCCGATGGGCAGAAAGACTCATGGTAGCAATGGTGGCAGTGTCTACCATCAGTTCCGGTGCTAGAGGTTGGAGGGGCAGACAGACACATGGTGGCTTTGGCTAACATCAGTCCTGGTGGTTGTGGTCAAGGGGCCAGACAGTCATGGTGGCAGTGGCTAACATCAGTCCTGGTGGTGGTGGTCAAGGGGACAGACAGTCATGGTGACAGTGGCTGTCATCAGTCCTGATGGTGGTGATCCAGGGGTCAGACAGGCTCAAAGTGTCAGTGGTGGCAGCTGCTAACATCAGTCCCAGTGGTGTTGGATGGGGCAGACAGTCATGGTGGCAGTGGCTAACATCAGTCCTGGTGGTGGTAGTCTGGAGGGCAGACAGTCTCATGTTGGCAGTGGCTAACCTCAGTCCTGGTCTTGCAGTCCCACTAGCTGTGGTCCAGGGGCAGACAGACTCATGAAGTTAGAGGCTAACATCATTCCCAGTGATGCTGGTCTGGGGGGCAGACAGACTCATGGTGGCAGTGGTGGCATTGGCTATCATCAGTCCCGGAAGTGGTGGTCCAGGAGGCAGACAGACTCATGTTGGAAGTGGTGGCAGTGGCTAACATCAGTCCTGGTGCTGGTGATCTGGGGGCCAGATATACTAAAGGTGGCAGTGGCAAACATCAGTCCCAGTGATGGTGGTCTGGGGACAAACAGGCTTATGGTGGAAGTGGCTAACATTAGTCCTGGTGGTGGTGTTCTGTGGGCAGACTGTCATGGTGGCAGAGGCTAACATCAGTCCCGGTGGTGGTGGAACTGGGCAAACCATCATGGTGGCAGTGGCTAACATCAGTCCCAGTTGTGGTAGTCTGTGGGGCAGACAGACTCATGGTGGCAGTGGCTAACTTCATTCCCGGTCTTGGTGGTCTGGGGGTTAACTCATGGTGGCAGTGGTGGCAGTGGCTAACATCAGTCCCGGTGGTGGTGGTCCAGGGGCAGACATACTCATGGTGACAGTGGCTAACATCAGTCCCAGTCATGGAGGTCCAGAGGGCAGAGAGACTCATGGTGGCATAGGCTAACATCAGTCGCGGTGGTGCTGGTTGGGGGGCAGACAGACTCATGGTGGCAGTGGTGGCAGCGGCTAACATCAGTACCGGTGGTGGTGGTCCGGGGGGGCAGACAGACTCATGGTGGCAATGGCTGACATCAGTCCCGGTGTTGGTGGTCTGCTGGGAAGACAGTCATGATATCAGTGGCTAACATCAGTCCCGGTGGTGGTGGTCCAGGGGCAGACAGTCATGGTGGCAGTGGCTGACATCAGTCCCAATGGTGGAGGTCCAGGTGTCAGATAGGCTCATGGCAGCTGTGGTGTCAGTGGATAACATCAGTCCCGGTGGTGGTGGTCCGTGGGGCAGACAGACTCTTGGTGGCAGAGGTGGCAGTTGATAACATCAGTCCAGGTGGTGGTGGTCCGGGGGGCAGACAGTCATGGTTAAAGTGGCTAATATCAGTCCCTGTACTGGTGGTCTGGGTGGGCAGACAGACTCATGGTGGCAGTGGCTAACATCAGTCTCAGTGGTGGTGGTCCAGGGGGGGCAGACAGTCATGGAGGCAGTGGCTAACATCAGTCCCCATGGTGCTTGTCTGGTGCAGACAGACTCATTGTGGCAGTGGTGGCAGTCTTTAAGATCAGTCCAGGTGGTGGTTGTCTTGGGGCAGACAGTCATGGTGGTAGTTGCAAACATCAGTTCTGGTGTTGGTGGAGGTCCAGGGCAGACATTCCTGGTGGCATTGGCTAACATCAGTCCTGGTGCTTGTGGTCCAGGTGGCAGACAGACTCATGGTGGCATTTTCTGAGATCAGTCCTGGTAGTTTTGGTTCAGGGAGAAGACAGACTCATGGTGGCAGTGGTTAACATCAGCCTGGTGGTGCTGGTATGGGGGGCAGATAGACTCATGGTGGCAGTGGTGACAGTTGCTTACATCAGTTCTGGTGGTTGTGGTCTGGGGAGGCAGAGAGACTCATGGTGGCAGTTTCTAACAGCAGTCTCTGTGGTGGTATTCCGGGGGCAGACAGTCATGGTGGCAGATGCTAACATCAGTCGCAGTGGTGGTGGTTCTGGGGCAGACAGTCATGGTGGCTAACTTCAGTCCTAGTGGTGGTGGTCCATAGGGCAGAAAGACTCATGGTAGCAGTGGTGGCAGTGTCTAACATCAGTTCCGATGCTTGCGATCCAAGGGGTAGACAGACTCATGGTGGCAGTGGCTAACATCAGTCCCAGTGATGGTGGTCCAAGGGTCAGACAGACCCATGGTAGCAGTGGCTAACATCAGTCCAAGTGCTGGTGGCCCGATGGGCAGAAAGATTCATGGTAGCACTGGTGGCAGTGTCTACCATCAGTTCCGGTGCTAGAGGTTCAAGGGGCAGACAGACTCATGGTGGCAGTGGCTAACATGAGTCCAGGTGTTGGTGGTCTGAGGGGTAGACAGTCATGGTGGCAGTTTCAAACACCAGTTATGGTGGTGGTCCAGGGGTAGACAGTCATGGTGGCAGTGGTTAATATCAGTCCCGGTGGTGGTGGTACATGTAACAGATAGTATAATGGTAGTAGTGCCTAACATCAGTCCCTGTGGTGGTGGTCCGGGGCCAGACAGTCATGGTGGCAGTGGATAACATCCATCTCAATGGAGCAAGTCCAGGTGCAAACAGACTCATAATGGCAGTGGCTAACATCAGTCCCAGTGGTGGTGGTCAAGGGGGCAGACAGACTCACGGTGGCATTTTCTAACATCAGTCGTGGTGGTGCTAGTTCAGGGGGCAGACAGACTCATGGAGGTAGTGGCTAACATCAGTCCCTGTGGTGGTGGTCCAGGGGTGGCAGACAGACTCATGGTGGCAATGGCTGAAATCAGTCCCAGTGTTGGTGGTCTGGGATGTAAACACTCATGGTGGCAGTGGCTAACATCAATCCCAGTGGTGGTGGTCCAGGGGAAAACAGACTCATTGTGGCATGGGCTAACATCAGTCCCAGTGGTGGTGGTCCAGGGGAAGACAGACTCATGGTGGCATTGGCTAACATCAGTCCTGGTGGTGGTGGTCCAGGGGACAGACAGTCATGGTGGCAGTGGCTATCATCAGTCCCAATGGTGGTGGTAAGGGGGACAGACAGACTCATGGGGGCAGTAGTGGCAGTGGCTAACATCAGTCCAGGTGGTGGTGGTGGACTGGGGGGGCAGAAAGACTCATGGTTGCAGTGGCTATCAACAGTCTTGGTGGTGATGGTCCGGTTGGCAGACAGTCATGGTGGCAGGGACTAACATCAGTCCCGGTGGTGATGGTCCAGGAGGAAGACAGTCATTGTGGCAATGGCTATCATTAGTCCCAGTGGTGGTGGTGGTGGGGGTCTGGGGGCAGACAGGCTCATGGTAGCAGTGGTAACAGTGGCTAACATCAGACCCCGTGGTGGTGGTGCAGGGGCAGACAGACTCATGGTGGCAGTGGTGGCAGAGGCTAACATCAGTACTGGTGGTGGTGGCCCATGGGCAGACAGACTCATGGTGGCAGTGGCTAACATCAGTACTGGTGGTGGTGGTCCCGGCAGACAGCAATGGTGGCAGTGGCTAACATCAGTCCTGGTGGTAGTGATTTGGGGGGCAGACAGACTCATGGTTGCAGTGGGTAACATCAGTCCCGGTGGTGGTGGTCTGGAGGGGCAGACATACTGATGGTGGCAGTGGCTAATGGCAGTCCCTATGGTGGATGTTCAGGGGGCCAACAGTCTCATGGTGGCAGTGGTGGCAGTGGCTAACATCAATCCTGGTGGTGGTGATCCGGGTTGCAGACATACTCAAGGTTGCAGTGGTGGCAGTGGATAACATCAGTCCAGGTAGTGGTGGTGTGGGGGGGCAGACAGACTCATGGTAGCAATGCCTGACATCAATCTCAGTGGTGGTGATCCGGGGGAAGACAGACTCATTGTGGCATTCGCTGACATCAGTCCCGGTGGTGGTGGTTCGGGGGAAGACAGACTCATGGTGGCATTGGCTAACATAAGTCCAGGTGGTGGTGGTCCAGGGGACAGACAGTCATGGTGGCAGTGGCTATCATCAGTCCCAATGGTGGTGGTAAGGGGGCAGACAGACTCATGGGGGCAGTAGTGGCAGTAGCTAACATCAGTCCCAGAGGTGGTGGTCCGGTGGCAGTAGTGGCAGTGGCTAACATCAGTCCAGATGGTGGTGATCCGGGGGGGCAGACAGACTCATGGTTGCAGTGGCTATCATCAGTCCCAGTGGTGATGGTCCGGTTGGCAGACAGTCATGGTGGCAGGGAGTAACATCAGTCCCGGTAGTGGTGATGGTCTGGGGGGCAGACAGGCTCATGGTAGCAGTGGTGACAGTGGCTAACAACAGACCCAGTGGTGGTGGTGGTGACAGGGCAGACAGACTCATGGTGGCAGTGGTGGAATTGGCTAACATCAGTCCTGGCAGTGATGGTGCGGGGGGGAAGACAGACACATGGTGGCAATGGCTGACATCAATCACGGTGGTGGTGGTCCGGGGGAAGACAGGCTCATTGTGGCATTGGCTAACATCAGTCCCGGTGGCGATGGTCCGGGGGAAGACAGACTCATGGTGGCATTGGCTAACATCCTTCCTGGTGGTGGTGGTCCAGGGGACAGACAGTCATGGTGGAAGTGGCTATTATCACTCCCAATGGTGGTGGTAAAGGTGTCAGACAGACTCATTGGGGGCAGTAGTGGCAGTGGCTAACATCAGTCCAGATGGTGGTGGTCCGGGGGAGGCAGACAGACTCATGGTTGCAGTGACTATCATCAGTCACAGTGGGGATGGTCCGGTTGGCAGATAGTCTTGGTGGCAGGGAGTAACATCAGTCCCGGTGGTGGTAGTGGTGGACTGGGGGGCAGACAAGCTCATGGTAGCAGTGGTGACAGTGGCTAACATCAGACCCGGTGGTGGTGGTGATGGGGCAGACAGACTCAAGGTGGCAGTAGTGGCAGTGGCTAACATCATTACTGGTGTTGGTGGTCAAGGGGGCAGACAGAGTCATGGTGGCAGTGGCTAACATCAGTCCAGGTGGTTGTAGTCCAGGGTGCAGACAGATTAATTGTGGCAATGTCTAACATCAGTGCCGCTGGTGGTCCAGTGGGCAGATAGACTGATGGTGGCATTGGCTAACATCAGTCCAGGTGGTAGTGATCTGGGGGGCAGACATACTCATGGTTGCAGTGGGTAACATCAGTCCCGGTGGTGGTGGTCTGAAGGGGCAGACATACTGATGGTGGTAGTGGCTAATAGCAGTCCCTATGGTGGATGTCCAGGGGGCCAACAGTCTCATGGTGGCAGTGGTGGCAGTGGCTAACATCAAGCCTGGTGGTGGTGATCCAGGGGGGCAGACATACTCATGGTTGCAGTGGTAGCAGTGGCTAACATCAGTCCTGGTAGAGGTGGTGCGGGGGGGCAGACAGACTCATGGTGGCAATGGCTGACATCAATCCCGGTGGTGGTGGTTCGGGGAAGACAGACTCATGGTGGCATTGGCTAACATCAGTCCTGGTGGTGGTGGTCCAGGGGACAGACAGTCATGGTGGCAGTGGCTATCATCATAGATACATAGATACATAGATACATAGACAGTGTCGGCAGATAAGGGCCTATGGCCCACCTAGTCTGCCCATTTGAGCTTGTAAGTTCAGTTTGTTTTCCTAGAAGTCTATTTCCCCTTACCCCTGACCTCTAGAATTCCTTTATGTCTATCCCATGCATTCTTAAATCCCGTGATTGTTTCAGCTCCCACTGCTTCCTCTGGCAGGGTGTTCCACTTGTCCACCACCGTTCTGTGAAGAAATTCTTTCTCATGTTTCCTCTGAATCGTCACTCCCTCAACTATATCCCATGCCTAGTCCTGGGCTATCTTTTCGCTTAAAAATAGTGTTTTCCTGCGCCCTGTTCCTCCTATGAGATGCTTGTATGTCTCTATCATATCCTCTCTCCTCCTCTCCTCCAGGGAGTACATGTTCAGTTCCTTCAACCTGTCTTCATGAGGACTTGTGATGCAACCCATGCAATCTTTGTTGCCCTCCTCTGAACCTTCTCTACCCTGTCTATGTCCTTACGTGGGTATGGTCTCAAGAACTGTACACTGTACTCCAGGTGGGGCCTCACTAGTGTCTTGTATAGCTGAGATTATGACCTCCCTTTCCTGCTGGTGATGCCCCTGCCTAACATCCCAGCATCCTATTTGCTTTACCTGATGCCTTGTCACACTGTTTCCCTACCTTGGGGTCATCAGAGATGACAACCCCAAGATCCCTTTCTGCTTGGTGCGTGCATATCCTCACCCCCCAACTGATATATTGTGCCAGGGTTTTGTGCCCATATGCATTATCTTGCACTTCTTTGCATTGAATTTCAACTGCCAAACCCTTTGACCATTCTTCAAGTTTCTGCAGGTCCTTCTCATTCTGTCTACACCTCTGGTGTGTCTACTCTGTTACAGAGCTTTGTGTCATCAGCGAACAGTGAAATTCTGCCTTCTAGATCCTGTGCAATGTCACTGATGAAGATGTTGAATAGGACCGGTCCAGCACTGATCCCTGTGGTACCCCACTGGTCACTCTTCCCTCTGTGGAGTGACAGCCATTTACCACCACCTCTGTGTCCTGCCACCCAGCCAGTTACCTACCCACCACACTACTGTCCTGCCACACCAATATTCCCCAGTTTGTGTAA
This sequence comes from Neoceratodus forsteri, assembly GCA_016271365.2. NCBI lineage: Eukaryota > Metazoa > Chordata > Ceratodontiformes > Ceratodontidae > Neoceratodus > Neoceratodus forsteri. The sequence continues at coordinate 46,014,929 of JADMNL010000035.1, forward strand.
TAGTCTTCTATGTGGCACAGTGTCAAAGGCCTTGCTGAAGTCCAGATAGGCCATGTCCACGCCCTCCCCGATCCACCTCCATAGTCACCCAGTCAAAATTCAATGAGGTTGGTCTGACATGACCTCCCTGGTGAAACCATGCTGCCTTGGGTCCTGTAGTCCATTGACAACCAGATGTTCCACCAATCTCTCCTTCAGTAGTGCTTCCATGATCTTTCCCACTACAGGGTGAGGCTGACTGATCTGTAGTTCCCTGCTTCCTCTTTGTTCCCACTTTTGTATAGGGGACTACATCTGCTGTCCTCCAGTCTTTGGATACCTCCCCTGTTTCCAGTGATTGGCTGAACAGGATAGCCAGAGGTTCAGCCACCACCTCTCTTAGTTCTTTAAGGACCCTGGGGTGCACCCCATCTGGCCCCATTGCTTTATCAGCTCTTATTACTTCCAGTTCCTTCAGGACCCTTTCTCGTGTAAAGGGACTTGTCCCTATGGTGGTGTTAAGGGGGGTCAGACAGAATCATTGGGGCAGTAGTGGCAGTGGCTAACATCAGTACCAGAGGTGGTGGTCCAGTGGCAGTAGTGGCAGTGGCTAACATCAGTCCAGATGGTGGTGGTCCGGGGGGGCAGACAGACTCATGGTTGCAGTGGCTATCATCAGTCCTGGTGGTGATGGTCCGGTTGGCAGACAGTCATGGTGGCAGGGAGTAACATCAGTCTCGGTGGTGGTGGTGGTGGTCTGGGGGGCAGACAGGCTCATGGTAGCAGTGGTGACAGTGGCTAACATCAGACCCGGTGGTGGTGATGGGGCAGACAGACTCATGGTGGCAGTGGTGGCAGTGGCTCACATCAGTACTGGTGGTGGTGATCCGGGGGGGTAGACATACTCATGGTTGCAGTGGTGGAAGTGGCTAACATCAGTCCTGGTAGTGGTGGTGTGGGGGGGCAGACAGACTCATGGTGGCAATGGCTGACATCAATCCCGGTGCTGATGGTCCAGGGGAAGACAGACTCATTGTGGCATTGCCTAACATCAGTCCTGGTGGTGGTGGTCCGGGGGAAGACAGTCTCATGGTGGCATTGGCTAACATCAGTCCTGGTGGTGGTGGTCCAGGGGACAGACAGTCATGGCGGCAGTGGCTATCTTCAGTCCCAATGGTGGTGGTAAGGGGGTCAGACAGACTCATGAGGGCAGTAGTGGCAGTGGCTAATGTCAGTCCAGAAGGTGGTGGTCCGGGGGGGCAGACAGACTCATGGTTGCAGTGGCTATCATCATTCCCAGTGGCGATGGTCCGGTTAGCAGACAGTCATGGTGGCAGGGAGTAACATCAGTCCCGGTGGTGGTGGTGGTGGTCTGGGGAGCAGAAAAGCTCATGGTAGCATTGGTGACAGTGGCTAACATCATACCCGGTGGTGGTGGTGGTGACGGGGAAGACAGACTCATGGTGGCAGTGACTAACATCAGTACTGGTGGTGGTGGTCCAGGGGGCAGACAGACTCATTGTGGCAATGGCTAACATCAGTGCCGCTGGTGGTCCAGTGGGCAGACAGACTGATGGTGGCATTGGCTAACAACAGTCCCAATAGTGGATGTCCAGGGGGCCAACAGTCTCATGGTGGCAGTGGTGGCAGTGGCTAACATCAATCCTGGAATTGGTGGTCCGGGGGGGCAGACATACTCATGGTTGCAGTGGTGGCAGTGGCTAACATCAGTCCTAGTAGTGGTGGTCAAGGGGGGAGGCAGACTCATGGTAGCAGTGGCTAACATCATTCCCTGTGGTGGTTGTCTTGGGAGGCAGACAGTCATGGAGGTAGTGGCTAACATCAGTCCTCATGGTGCTTGTCTAGCGCAGACAGACTCATGGTGGCAGTGGCTAACATCAGTCTCAGTTGTGGTGGTCTGGGGCAGATAGTCATGGAGGCAGTGGCTAACATCAGTCCCCATTGTGCTTGTCTGGTGCAGGCAAACTCATGGTGGCAGTGGCTGACATCAGTCCCAGTGGTGGTGGTCCGGGGGTGCAGACAGTCACGGTGGCATTGGCTAACATCAGTCCTGGTTGTTGTGGTACAGGGAACAGGCAGTCTTGGTGGCAGTGGCTATCATCAGTTCCAGTGGTGGTGGTCTGGGGCAGACAGACTGTTGGTGGCTGTGGTGGTAGTCTCTAACATCAGTCCAGGTGGTGGTGGTCTGGGGGGCAGACAGTCATGGTGGCAGTTTCAAACATCAGTTCTGCTGTTAGTGATGGTCCGGGGCAGACATTCATGGTGGCAGTGGCTAATATCAGTTCCGGTGGTTGTGGTACAGGTAGCAGACAGTCTCAAGGTGGCAGTGGCTAACATGAGTCCCGGTGGAGGTTGTACAAGGGGGCAGACAGTCATGGTGGCATTGGCTAACATCAGTCCCAGTGTTGGTTGTCCAGGGGCAGACAGACTTATGGTGGCATTGGCTAACATGAGTCACGGTGGTGATGGTTCAGGGCCAGACAGATTCATGGTGACAGTGGTGGCAGTGGCTAACATCAGTCCCGGTGGTGGTGGTCCAAGGGGGTAAGAAAGGCTCATGGTGACAATGTCTGACATCAATCCCAATGTTGGTGACCTGGGGGATAGACACTCATGGTGGCAGTGGCTAACATCCATCCCGGTGGTGGTGGTGCAGGGTAAGAGAGACTATTGGGGCTTTGGCTAACATCAGTCCCAGTAGTGGTTGTCTGGTGGGAAGACAGTCATGGTGGCAGTGGCTAACATCAGCCCTGGTGGTGGTGATATAGGGGGCAGACAGACTCATTGTGGCAATGGCTAACATCAGTCCCAGTGGTGGTCCAGCGGGCAGACAGTCATGGTGGTAGTGGCTAACATCAGTCCTGGTGGTGGTATCCAGTGGACAGACAGTTATGGTGGCAGTGGCTATCATCAGTCCCGATGATTGTGTTCTGGTGGTCAGACATACTCATGATGGCAGTGGTGGTAATGGCTAACATCAGTCCCAGACAAGGTGGTCCGGGGGCATACAGACTCTTGGTGGCAGTGGTGTCAGTGGCTAACATCAGTCCAGGTGGTGGATGTCTGGGTGACAGACAGACTCAAGGTGTCAGTTGCTAACATCAGTCCTGGTGGTGGTCCAGGGGCAGACAGTCATGGTGGCTGTGGTGGCAGTGGCCAACATCAATCCCAGTGGTGGTGGTCCGGGGGGCAGACAGACTCATAGTAGGAGTGGTGGCAGTGGCTAACATCAGTCCAGGCTGTGGTGTTCCAGAGGCAGACAGTCATGGTGGCAGCGACTAACATCAGTCCTGGTGGTGGTGGACCGGGGGGCAGACAGTCATGGTGACAGTAGCTAACATTGGTCCCATTGTTGGTGGTCAGGGAGCAGTAAGTCATTGTGGTAGTGGCTAATATCAGTCCCGATGGTGGTGTTCTGGGGAGCAGACAGACTCATGGTGGCAGTGGCTAACACCTCTCCTAGTGATGGTTGTCTGGGGGGCAGACAGACTAATGGTGGCATTAGTTAACATCAGTCACGGTGTTGGTTGTCTAGAGGCAGACAGACTAATGGTGGCATTGGCTAACATCAGTCATGGTGGTGCTGGTTCGGTGGCAGACAGATTCATGGTGACAGTGGTGGCAGTGGCTAACATCAGTCCTGGTGGTGGTGGTCCAAAGGGGCAGACAGACTCATGGTGACAATGGCTGACATCAGTCCCAATGTTGGTGGCCTGGGAGATAGACACTCATGGTGACAGTGGCTAACATCCGTCCCGGTAGTGGTGGTGTGGGGGAAGACAGACTATTGGGGCATTGGCTAAGATCAGTCCCGGTGGTGGTTGTCTGGGGGGAAGACAGTCATGGTGGCAGTGGCTAACATCAGTCCTGGTGGTGGTGATCCAGGGGGCAGACAGACTCATTGTGGCAATGGCTAACATCAGTCCCAGTGGTGGTCCAGCAGGCAGACAGTCATGGTGGTTGTGGCTAACATCAGTCCTGGTGGTGGTATCCAGGGAACAAACAGTTATGGTGGCAGTGGCTATCATCAGTCCTGATGGTTGTGTTCTGGTGGTTAGACATACTCCAGGTGGCAGTGGTGGTAATGGCTAACATCAGTCCCAGTCATGGTGGTTCAGGAGGCAGTCAAACTCTTGGGAGCAGTGGTGGCAGAGGCTAACATCAGTCCAGGTGGTGGATGTCCGGGGGACAGACAGACTCATGGTGGCAGTTGCTAGCATCAGTCCTGGTGGTGGTGGTGGTCCAGGGGCAGACAGTCATGGTGGCTGTGGTGGCAGTGGCCAACATCAATCTCAGTGGTGATGGTCTGGGGGGGCAGACTGACTCATAGTAGGAGTGGTGGCAGTGGCTAACATCAGTCCAGGCTGTGGTGTTCTGGAGTCAGACAGTCATGGTGGCAGTGGCTAACGTCAGTCCCATTGTTGGTGGTCAGGGAGCAGTAAGTCATTGTGGTAGTGGCTAATATCAGTCCCGATGGTGGTGGTCTGGGGAGCAGACAGACTCATGGTGGCAGTGGCTAACACCTCTCCCGGTGATGGTTGTCTGTGGGGCAGACAGACTAGTGGTGGCATTGGCTAACATCAGTCACGGTGTTGGTTGTCCAGGGGCAGATAGACTAATGGTGGCATTGGATAACATCAGTCACAGTGGTGCTGGTTTGGGGGCAGACAGATTCATGGTGACAGTGGTGGCAGTGGCTAACATCAGTCCCGGTGGTGGTGGTCCAAGGGGGCAGACAGACTCATGGTGACAATGGCTGACATTGGTCCCAATGTTGGTGGCCTGAGGGATAGACACTCATGGTGGCAGTGGCTAACATCCGTCCCAGTAGTGGTGGTGCAGGGGAAGACAGACTACTGGGGCATTGGCTAAGATCAGTCCAAGTGGTGGTTGTCTGGGGGAAGACAGTCATGGTGGCAGTGGCTAACATCTGTCCTGGTGGTGGTGATCCAGGGGGCAGACAGACTCATTGTGGCAATGGCTTACATCAGTCCCAGTGGTGGTCCAGCAGGCAGACAGTCATGGTGGTAGTGGCTAACATCAGTCCTGGTGGTGGTATCCAGGGGACAAACATTTATGGTGGCAGTGGCTATCATCAGTCCCGATGGTTGTGTTCTGTTGGTTAGACATACTCCTGGTGGCAGTGGTGGTAATGGCTAACATCAGTCCCAGTCATGGTGGTCTGGGGATAGACAAACTCTTGGGGCAGTGGTGGCAGAGGCTAACATCAGTCCAGGTGGTGGATGTCCGGGGGACAGACAGACCCATGGTGGCAGTTTCTAACATCAGTCCTGGTGGTGGTGGTGGTCCAGGGGGCAGACAGTCATGGTGGCTGTGGTGGCAGTGGCCAACATCAGTCCCAGTGGTAGTGGTCCAGGGGCAGACAGTCTCATAGTAGCAGTGGTGGCAGTGACTAACATCAGTCCAGGTGGTGGTGGTCCGGTGGGACAGACAGACTCATGGTTGCAGTGGCTGTCATCAGTCCTGGTGGTGATGGTCCGGTTGGCAGACAGTCATAGTGGCAGGGACTAACATCAGTCCTGGTGGTGATGGTCAAGGAGGCAGACAGTCATGGTGGCAATGGCTAACTATGTCCCAGTGGTGGTGGTGGTGGTCCTGGGGGCAGACAGACTCTTGGTGGCAGTGGTGGCAGTGGTGGCAGTGGCTAACATCAGTACTGGTGGTGGTGGTCTGGGGCAGACAGACTCATGGTGGCAGTGGCTAACATCAGTCGAGGTGGTGGTGGTCCCGGCAGGCAGCCATAGTGACAGTGGCTTACATCAGACCAGGCGTTTTTAGTCCAGGGTGCAAACAGACTCATTGTGGCAATGGCTAACATCAGTGCTGGTGGTGGTCCAGTGGCAGACATACTGATGGTGGCATTGGCTAACATCAGTCCTGGTGATAGTGATCTGGGGACAGACAGACTCATGGTTGCAGTGGGTAACATTAGTCCTGGTGGTGGTTGTCTGGAGAGGCAGACATACTGATGGTGGCAGTGGCTAACATCAGTCACAGTTATGGTGTTCCGGGGCAGACAGTCATAGTGGCAGTTACTAAAATCAGTCCCAGTGTGGTGGTCCTGGGGCAGACAGTCATGGTGGCTAACATCAGTCCCTGTTGTGGTGGTGTATTGTGGAGACAAACTCATGGTAGCAGTGGTGGCAGTGGCTAACATCCGTCCTGGTAGTGGTGGTGCGGGGGGCAGACAGACTCATGGTGGCAATGGCTGACATCAATCCCAGTGGTGGTGGTGTTCTGGGGGAAGACTGACTCATTGTGGCATTGGCTAACATCAGTCCCGGTGGTGGTGGTCCGGGGGAAGACAGACTCATGGTGGCATTGGCTAACATCAGTCCTGGTGGTGGTGGTCCAGTGGACAGACAGTCATGGTGGCAGTGGCTGTCATCAGTCCCTATGGTGGTGGTAAGGGGGTCAGACAGAATCATGGGGCAGTAGTGGCAGTGGCTAACATCAGTCCCAGAGGTGGTGGTCCAGTGGCAGTAGTGGCAGTGGCTAACATCAGTCCAGATGGTGGTGGTCCGGGGGGCAGACAGACTCATGTTTCCAGTGGCTATCATCAGTCCTGGTGGTGATGGTCCGGTTGGCAGACAGTCATGGTGGCAGGGAGTAACATCAGTCTCGGTGGTGGTAATGGTGGTCTGGGGGGCAGACAGGCTCATGGTAGCAGTGGTGACAGTGGCTAACATCAGACCCGGTGGTGGTGGTGATGGGGCAGACAGACTCATGGTGGCAGTGGTGGCAGTGGCTAACATCAGTACTGGTGTTGGTGGTCCAGGGAGCAGACAGAGTCATGGTGGCAGTGGTTAACATCAGTCCAGATGGTTGTAGTCCAGGGTGCAGACAGATTCATTGTGGCAATGGCTAACATCAGTGCCGCTGGTGGTCCAGTGGGCAGACAGACTGATGGTGGCATTGGCTAACATCAGTCCAGGTGGTAGTGATCTGGGGGCAGACATACTCATGGTTGCAGTGGGTAACATCAGTCCCGGTGGTGGTGGTCTGGAGGAGCAGACATACTGATGGTGGCAGTGGCTAATAGCAGTCCCTATGGTGGATGTCCGGGGGGCCAACAGTCTCATGGTGGAAGTGGTGGCAGTGGCTAACATCAAGCCTGGTGGTGGTGATCCAGTGGGGCAGACATACTCATGGTTGCAGTGGTAGCAGTGGCTAACATCAGTCCTGGTAGAGGTGGTGCAGGGGGGGGCAGACAGACTCATGGTGGCAATGGCTGACATCAATCCCAGTGGTGGTGGTTCGGGGGAAGACAGACTCATTGTGGCAATGGCTAACATCAGTGTTGGTGGTAGTGGTCCGGGGAAGACAGACTCATGGTGGCATTGGCTAACATCAGTCCTGGTGGTGGTGGTCCAGGGGACAGACATTCATGGTGGCAGTGGCTATCATCAGTCCCAATGGTGGTGGTAAGGGGGTCAGACAGAATCATTGGGGCATAGTAGTGGCAGTGGCTAACATCAGTCCCAGAGGTGGTGGTCCAGTGGCAGTAGCGTCAGTGGCTAACATCAGTCCAGATGGTGGTGGTCCGGGGGGGCAGACAGACTCATAGTTGCAGTGGCTATCATCAGTCCTGGTGGTGATGGTCCAGTTGACAGACAGTCATGGAGGCAGGGAGTAACATTAGTCTCAGTGGTGATGGTGGTGGTCTGGGGGGCAGACAGGCTCATGGTAGCAGTGGTGACAGTGGCTAACATCAGACCCGGTGGTGGTGGTGACGGGGCAGACAGACTCATGGAGGCAGTGGTGGCAGTGGCTCACATCAGTACTGGTGGTGGTGATCCGGGGGGGCAGACATACTCATGGTTGCAGTGGTGGCAGTGGCTAACATCAGTCCTGGTAGTGGTGGTGTGGGGGGGCAGACAGACTCATGGTGGCAATGGCTGACATCAATCCCGGTGCTGGTGGTCCAGGGGAAGACAGACTCATTGTGGCATTGGCTAACATCAGTCCTGGTGGCGGTGGTCCGGGGGAAGACAGTCTCATGGTGGCATTTGCTAACATGAGTCCTGGTGGTGGTGGTCAAGGGGACAGACAGTCATGGTGGCAGTGGCTATCTTCAGTCCCAATGGTGGTGGTAAGGGGGTCAGACAGACTCATGGGTGCAGTAGTGCACTGGCTAACGTCAGTCCAGAAGGTGGTGGTCCGGGGGGGCAGACAGACTCATGGTTGCAGTGGCTATCATCAGTCCCAGTGGCGATGGTCCAGTTAGCAGACAGTCAAGGTGGCAGGGAGTAACATCAGTCCCGGTGGTGGTGGTCTGGGGGCAGACAAGCTCATGGTAGAATTGGTGACAGTGACTAACATCATACCCAGTGGTGGTGGTGACAGGGAAGACAGACTCATGGTGGCAGTGGTGGCAGTGACTAACATCAGTACTGGTGGTGGTGGTCCAGGGGGCAGACAGACTCATTGTGGCAATGGCTAACATCAGTGCCGCTGGTGGTCCAGTGGGCAGACAGACTGATGGGGGCATTGGCTAACAACAGTCCCAATAGTGGATGTCCAGGGGGCCAACAGTCTCATGGTGGCAGTGATGGCAGTGGCTAACATCAATACTGGTGTTGGTGGTCCAGGGGGGCAGACATACTCATGGTTGCAGTGGTGGCAGTGGCTAACATCAGTCCTGGTAGTGGTGGTCCGGGGGGGCAGACAGACTCATGGTAGCAGTGGCTAACATCATTCCCTGGGGTGGTTGTCTGGGGAGGCAGACAGTCATGGAGGTAGTGGCTAACATCAGTCCCCATGGTGCTTGTCCAGCGCAGACAGACTCATGGCGGCAGTGGCTAACATCAGTCTCAGTTGTGGTGGTCTGGGGGGCAGATAGTCATGGAGGCAGTGGCTAACTTCAGTCCCCATTGTGCTTGGCCCGGTGCAGGCAAACTCATGGTGGCAGTGGTGGCAATGGCTGACATCAGTTCCAGTGGTGGTGGTCCGGAGGTGCAGACAGTCACGGTGGCATTGGCTAACATCAGTCCTGGTTGTGGTGGTACAGGGGACAGGCAGTCATGGTGGCAGTGGCTATCATCAGTCCCAGTGGTGGTGGTCCAGGGCAGACAGACTGTTGGTGGCTGTGGTGGCAGTCTCTGTCATCAGTCCAGGTGGTGGTGGTCTGGGGGGCAGACAGTCGTGGTGGCAGTTTCAAAAATCAGTTGTGCTGTTAGTGATGGTCCGGGGCAGACATTCATGGTGGCAGTGGATAATATCAGTTCCGGAGGTTGTGGGACAGGTAGCAGACAGTCTCAAGGTGGCAGTGGCTAACATGAGTCCCGGTGGAGGTTGTCCAAGGGGGCAGACAGTCATGGTGGCAGTGGCTAGCATCAGTCCCGGTGTTGGTTGTCCAGGGGCAGACAGACTTATGGTGGCATTGGCTAACATGAGTCACGGTGGTGATGGTTCAGGGGCAGACAGATTCATGGTGACAGTGGTGGCAGTGGCTAACATCAGTCCCGGTGGTGGTGGTCCAAGGGGGAAGACAGACTCATGGTGACAATGTCTGACATCAGTCCCAATGTTGGTGGCCTGGGGGATAGACACTCATGGTGGCAGTGGCTAATATCCGTCCTGGTGGTGGTGGTGCAGGGGAAGAGAGACTATTGGGCCATTGGCTAACATCAGTCCCAGTGGTGGTTGTCTGGGGGGAAGACAGTCATGGTGGCAGTGGCTAACATCAGTCCTGGTGGTGGTGATCTTGGGGCAGACAGACTCATTGTGGCAATGGCTAACATCAGTCCCAGTGGTGGTCCAGCGTGCAGACAGTCATAGTGGTAGTGGCTAACATCAGTCCTGGTGGTGGTATCCAGGGGACAGAGAGTTATGGTGGCAGTGGCTATCATCAGTCCCGATGGTTGTATTCTGGTGGTCAGACATACTCATGATGGCAGTGGTGGTAATGGCTAACATCAGTCCCAGTCATGGTGGTCCAGGGGGCATACAGACTCTTGGTGGCAGTGGTGGCAGTGGCTAACATCTGTCCAGGTGGTGGATGTCCGGGGGACAGGCAGACTCATGGTGGCAGTTGCTAACATCAGTCCAGGTGGTGGTCAAGGGGGCAGACAGTCATGGTGGATGTGGTGGAAGTGGCCAACATCAATCCCAGTGGTGGTGGTCCTGGGGGCAGACAGACTCATAGTAGCAGTGGTGGCAGTGGCTAACATCAGTCCAGGCTGTGGTGTTCCAGAGGCAGACAGTCATGGTGGCAGTGACTAACATCAGTCCTGGTGGTGGTGGACCGGGGGGCAGACAGTCATGGTGACAGTGGTTAACATCAGTCCCTTTGTTGGTGGTCAGGGAGCAGTAAGTCATTGTGGTAGTGGCTAATATCAGTCCCGATGGTGGTGGTCTGGGGAGCAGACAGACTCATGGTGGCAGTGACTAACACCTCTCCCGGTGATGGTTGTCTGGGGGGCAGACAGACTAGTGGTGGCATTGGCTAACATCAGTCACGGTGTTGGTTGTCCAGGGGCAGACAGACTAATGGTGGCATTGGCTAACATCTGTCATGGTGGTCCTGGTTTGGGGGCAGACAGATTCATGGTGACAGTGGTGGCAGTGGCTAACATCAGTCCCTGTGGTGGTGGTCCAAGGGAGCAGACAGACTCATGGTGACAATGGCTGACATCAGTCCCAATGTTGGTGGCCTGGGGGATAGACACTTATGGTGGCAGTGGCTAATATCTGTCCCAGTAGTGGTGATGCAGTGGAAGACAGACTCATTGTGGCAATGGCTAACATCAGTCCCAGTGGTGGTCCAGCAGGCAGACAGTCATGGTGGTAGTGGCTAACATCAGTCCTGGTGGTGGTATCCAGGGGACAAACAGTTATGGTGGCAGTGGTTATCATCAGTCCCGATGGTTGTGTTCTGGTGGTCAGACATACTCCTGGTGGGACTGGTGGTAATGGCTAACATCAGTCCCAGTCATGGTGGTCTGGGGGGCAGACAAACTCTTGGGGGCAGTGGTGGCAGTGGCTAAAATCAGTCCAGGTGGTGGATGTCCAGGGGACAGACAGACTCATGGTGGCAGTTGCTAACATCAGTCCTGGTGGTGGTGGTCCAGGGGGCAGACAGTCATGGTGGCTGTGGTGGCAGTGGCCAACATCAGTCCCAGTGGTGGTGGTCCGGGTGGCAGAAAGACTCATAGTAGCAGTGGTGGCAGTGGCTAACATCAGTCCAGGTGGTGGTGGTCTGGGGGGCAGACAAACTCTTGGGGGCAGTGGTGGCAGTGGCTAAAATCAGTCCAGGTGGTGGTGGTCCGGAGGGCAGACAGACTCATGGTTGCAGTGGCTATCATCAGTCCTGGTGGTGATGGTCCAGTTGGCAGACAGTCATGGTGGCAGGGACTGACATCAGTCCCAGTGGTGATGGTCCAGGAGGCAGACAGTCATGGTGGCAATGGCTAACTATGTCCCAGTGGTGGTGGTGGTCCGGGGGGCAGACAGGCTCATGGTAGCAGTGGTGACAGTGGCTAACATCAGACCTGGTGGTGGTGGTGCGGGGGGCAGACAGACTCATGGTGGCAGTGGTGGCAGTGGCTAACATCAGTACTGGTGGTGGTGGTCTGGGGCAGACAGACTCATGGTTGCAGTGGCTAACATCAGTCAAGGTGGTGGTGGTCCCGGCAGACAGCCATGGTGGCAGTGGCTTACATCAGACCAGGTGGTTGTAGTCAAGGGTGCAGACAGACTCATTGTGGCAATGGCTAACATCAGTGCCGGTGGTGGTCCAGTGGCCAGACATACTGATGGTGGCATTGGCTAACATCAGTCCTAGTGGTAGTGATCTGGGGGTCAGACAGACTCATGGTTGCAGTGGGTAACATCAGTCCCGGTGGTGGTTGTCTGGAGGGGCAGACATACTGATGGTGGCAGTGGCTAACAGCAGTCCCAATGGTGGATGTCCAGGGTGCCAACAGTCTCATGGTATCAGTGGTGGCAGTGGCTAACATCAATCCTTGTGGTGGTGGTCTGCAGGGGCAGACATACTCATGGTTGCAGTGGTGGCAGTGGCTAACATCAGTCCTGGTAGTGGTGGTCCGGGGGGCAGACAGACTCATGGTGACAATGGCTGACATCAGTTCCGGTGTTGTTTGTCTGGGGGGTAGATACTCATGGTGGCAGTGGCTAACATCAATCACGGTGGTGGTGGTCAAGGGGAAGACAGACTCATGGAGGCATTGAATAACATCAGTCCTGGTGGTGGTGGTCAAGGGGACAGACAGTCAAGGGGGCAGTGGCTATCATCAGTCCCAATGGTGGTGGTAAGGGGGTCAGACAGACTCATGGAGGCAATTGCTGACATCAGTCCCAGTGTTGGTGATCTGGGGGGTAGACAGTCATTGTGGCAGTGGCTAACATCAGTCCCTGTGGTAGTGGTCCGGGGGAAGACAGACTCATGGTGGCATTGGCTAACATCAGTCCTGGTGGTGGTGGTCAAGGGGGGCAGACAGTCATGGTGGCAGTGGCTAACATCAGTCCCTGTGGAAGTTGGTCTGGGGGAAGACAGACTTATGGTGGCATTGGCTAACATCTGTCCTCGTGGTGGTGGTCAGGGGGGCAGACAGTCATTGGGACTGTGGCTAACATCAGTCCTGGTGGTGGTGGTGGTCCAGGGGACAGACAGTAATGGTGGCTGTGGCTATCATAAGTCCCAGTTGTGGTGGTGGTCCAGGGGGCAGACAGACTCATGGTGGCAGTGGTGACAGTGGCTAACATCAGTCCCAGTGGAGGTGGTCTGGGGGGCAGACAGACTCTAGGTAGGAGTGGTGGCAGTGGCTAACATCAGTTCAGGCGGTGGTGTTCAAGGGGGCAGACAGATACATGGTGGTAGTGGTGGCAGTAGCTAACATCAGTCCCAGTGGTGGTGGTCAGGGGAGGCAGACAGACTGATGGTGGCAGTGGCTAACATCAGTCACAGTTATGGTATTCCGGGGCAGACAGTCATAGTGGCAGTTGCTAAAATCAGTCCCGGTGTGGTGGTTCTGGGGCAGACAGTCATGGTGGCTAACATCAGTCCCAGTTGTGGTGGTCCATTGTGGAGACAAACTCATGGTAGCAGTGGTGGCAGTGGCTAACATCAGTCCCTGTGCTAGTGGTCTGAGGGGCAGACAGACTCACGGTGGCGGTGGCTAACATCAGTCCTAGTGGTGGTGGTCCGGGGGCAGACAGTCATGGTGGTAGTGGCTAACATCAGTCCCAGTGGTGGTATCCAGGGACAGACAGTTATGGTGGCAGTGGCTATCATCAGTCCCGATGGTTGTGGTCTGGTGGTCAGACATACTCATGGTGGCAGTGATGGTAATGTCTAACATCAGTCCCTGTCATGGTGGTCCAGGGGGCAGACAGACTCTTGGTGGCAGTGGTGGTGGTGGCTAACATCAGTCCTAGTGGTAGTGGTCGAGAGAACAGTCATGGTGGTAGTGGCTAACATCAGTCCAGTGGTGGTGTCAGGGACAGACAGTTATGGTGGCAGTGGCTAACATCAGTCAGGTGGTAGACTCTGGGACAGACAGACTCCAGTGGAGTTGCTACTCAGCCCCAGTTGTGGTGGTCAAGGCAGACAGTCATGGTGGCAGGGCTAACATCAGTCCCTGTGCTGATGGTCTGAGGGCAGACAGACTCACGGAGGCCAGTGGCTAATCAGTCCCAGTGGTGGTGGTCGGGGCAGACAGTCAAGGTGGTAGTAGCTAACATCAGTCCCAGTGGTGGTATCCAGGGACAGACAGTTATGGTGGCAGTGGCTATCATCAGTCCCGATGGTTGTGGTCTGGTGGTCAGACATACTCATGGTGGCAGTGATGGTAATGTCTAACATCAGTCCCTGTCATGGTGGTCCAGGGGGCAGACAGACTCTTGGTGGCAGTGGTGGTGGTGGCTAACATCAGTCCTAGTGGTGGTGGTGGTCCGGAGGCAGACAGTCATGGTGGTAGTGGCTAACATCAATCCCAGTGGTGGTATCCAGGGACAGACAGTTATGGTGGCAGTGGTAACATCGGTCAGGTGGTGAACGCTCAGGGAACAGACTAACGGTGCGATTGCAACAAGCTGATTGTGGTGGTCAGGCAACAGTCATAGTGGCAGGGCTAACAGCAATCCTGGTGGTGGTGGTGGTCAGAGGCAGACAGTCATGGTGGCTGTGGTGGCGTAGCCAACATCAGCCCAGTGGTGGTGGTCAGGGGACAGACAGACTCATGGTAGCAGTGGCCTGGCAACAGTCAAGGTGGTGGTGGTGTTCAGGGCAGACAGTCATGAGGCAGTGGCTGACATCAGTCCTGGTGGTGCTGGTCCAGATGGCAGACATCGTGGTGACAGTGGCGTCAAACCCATTGCTGGTGGTCAGGGCAGAAAGTCGCATTCTGGTAGTGGCTAATATAGTCCCAATGGTGGTGGTCTGGGGCTGACTCATGGTGTCAATGGTAACACCTGTCCATATGGTGATCAGGGCAGACAGACTGATGGTGGCAGTGGTGGCAGTGGCTAACGTCATTCCCAGTGGTTTTTGTCTTTAGGAAGATAGACTCATGATGGCAGTGGCTAACATCTGTCCTGGTGGTGGAGGTCCAGAGCAGACTGTGATGGTGGCAGTGGCTAACATCAGTCCCGGTGGTGGTTGTACAGGTAGCAGACAGTCTCATGGTGGCAGGGGCTAACATCAATCCAGGTGGTGGTGGTCCATTGGCAGACAGTCATGGTAGCAGTAGCCAACATCAGTCAGAGTAGTGAGTGGTGGTTCAGGGCTGACAGTCAGAACAGAGTACCTAGCATAAATCCTGAGTGGTATCAATCGTCAGACAGACTATATGGCAGTTTCAAATATCAGTTCTGGTGGTAGTGATACAGGGCAGACAGTCATGGTGCAATGGCTAATATCAGTCCCGTGGTGGTGGTAAAGGTCACAACAGTATCATGATGGATAGCTAACCGTCCTGGTGGTGAAGTCACCAGGCAGACAGTCATGGTGGCAATGGCTAACATCAGACCGGTGGTGCTGGTCCGGTACAGACAGACTCATGACAGCAGTGGCTAACATCAGTCTGGTAATGGTGATCCAGAGGGCAGACAGACTCATGGTGACTTTGGCTAACATCTCATGCAGTGGTATAGTTCAGGGGCAGACAGACTCAAGGTACAGGGTAGTGGCTAACATCAGTTGCTGATGGTGATCCAGACAGACAGACTCATGGTGGCATTGTAACATCAGTACTGGTGAGTGGTGGTCAGGACAGACAGTAGTGGCAGTGGCTATCATCAGTCCGATGGTGGTGATCAGGGTGAACGACTCATGGTGGCAAAAATGGCAGCTGCTAACATCATACCAGTGGTGGTGGTCTGGGGCAGACAGTCATGGAAGCAGTGGCGAACATCAGTCCTAGTGATACGTAGTCGTGGGGCATATAGACTCATGGTGTCGGTGGCTAACCTCAGTCCCAGTCTTAGTGGTCACAGGTCTGACAGACTCATAGTGGCAGTATTGGTAGTGGCCAACATCAGCCTGTGGTTGTGATCAGGGGGGAAGACTCATAATAGGAGGCTAACATCAGTCTAGTTGTCCGGAATGGGGGCGGACAGTCTCCCATGGTGCAGTGGTTGCAGTGGCTAACATCAGTCCTGGTGGTGGTGATCTTGAGGCCAATACACTCATGGTGGCATTATCAAACATCAGTTCCAGTGGTGGTGGTCTGGGGCAGATAAACTTATGGTGGAGTCTAGCAACAGCAAGTGCCAGTGAGGGTAGTCTGGGGCAAACAGACTTATGGTGGAAGTAGCTAACATCAGTCCTGGTGGTAAAGTGTTCTCTGGACAGACACTCATGGTGGCAGTGGCTAACATCAGTCCGGTGCTGGTGGTGGGGACAGACAGTCTTGGTGGCAATGGCTAACATCAGGTTGACTGTTCCGGGGCAGACAGACTCATGTGGCGGTGGCTAACCCATTCCCCGATCTTGGTGGTAAGGGCAGAGACTCATGGTGGCAGTGCCTAACATCAGTCGCTGGTGGTGCTGGTTGGGGGGGCAGACAGTAATGATATCAGTGGCTAACATCAGTCCCGGTGGTGGTGGTCTGGGGGCAGACAGTCATGGTGGCAGTGGCTAACATCAGTCCCAATGGTAGTGGTCCAAGGGTCAGACAGGCTCATGGTGGCAGTGGTGTCAGTGGCTAACATCAGTCCCAGTGGTGGTGGTCTGCGGGGCAGACAGACTCTTGGTGGCAGTGGTGGCAGTGGATAACATCAGTCCAGGTGGTGGTGGTCTGGGGGGAAGACAGTCATGCGTTACAGTGGCTGATGTCAGTCCCTGTACTGGTGGTCTGGGTGGGCAGATAGACTCATGGTGGCAGTGGCTAACATCAGTCTCACTGGTGGTGGTCCAAGGGAGAAGACAGCCATAGAGGCAGTGGCTAACATCAGTCCCCGTGGTGCTTGTCTGGCGCAGACAGAGTCATGGTGGCAGTGGTGGCAGTCTCTAATATCAGTCCAGGTGGTGGTTGTCTTGGGGCCAGACAGTCATGGTGGCAGTTTCAAACATCAGTTCTGGTGTTGGTGGTGGTCAAGGGGCAGACATTCATGGTGGCAGTGGCTAATATAAGTCCTGGTGGTGGTGGTACAGGTAGCAGACAGTCTCATGGTGTCAATGTAGCTAACATGGAGCTCGGTGGGGGTGTCCAAGGGATAGACAGTCATGGTGGCAGTGGCTAACATCAGTCTCAGTGGTGCTGGTCCAGGTGCCGACAGACTCATGATGGCAGTGGCTAACATCAGTCCCGGTGGTGGTTGTCAAGGGACAGACAGACTTATGGTGGCATTGGCTAATATCAGTCATGGTGGTGCTGGTTCAGGGGTAGACAGATTCATGGTGGCAGTGGCTAACATCACATCTGGTGGTGGTGGTCCATGGGGGCAGACAGACTCATGGTGGCAATGGCTGACATCAGTCCCGGTGTTGGTGGTCTGCTGGATATACAGTCATGGTGGCAGTGGCAAACATCCGCCACACTGGTTGTGGTCAAGGGGAAGACAGACTATTGGTGGCATTGGCTAACATCAGTCCTGGTGGTGGTTGTCTGGGGGAAGACAGTCATGGTGGCAGTGGCTAACATCAGTCCTGGTGGTGGTGGTCCAGAGGGCAGACCAGACTCCCTTGGCAATGGCTAACATCAGTCCAGTGGTGGCCCTGGTGACAGACATACTCATGGTAGTATGACTAACGTCAGTCCTGGTGGGGTAGTATTCTGAGGGGCAGACAAACTCATGGTGGCATTTTCTGAGATCAGTCCGGTGGTTGTGGTTCAGAGGAGACAGACTCATGGTGGCAGTGGCTAATATCATTCCCTGTGGTGCTCTGGTACTGGGGCAGACAGACTCCTGGTGGCAGTGTTGACAGTGGCTAACATCAGTCCAGGTGGTTGTGGTCAGGAGGCAGACAGACTCCTGGTGGCAGTTTCAACATCAGTCTCTGCTTGGCGGTGGTCGAGGGTAGACAGTTATGGTGGTAGATCGCTAACACCAGTCGCAGTGGTGGAGGTCCTGGGGGCAGACAGTCATGATGGCTAACAGTCCCTAGTGGTAGGTGAGGTCCATGGGGCAGAAACACTCATGGTAGCAGTGGTGGCAGTGTCTAACATCAGTTTCAGTGCTAGTGATCTGAGGGTAGACAGACACTCTTTGGCAGTGGCTAACATCAGTCCTGGTGGAGAGTGGTCAAGTGGGTCAGACAGACACATGGTGGCAATGTAGCATCAGTTCCAGTGGCTGGGCTGATGGACAGAAGACACATGGTAGCAGTGGTGCAGAGTCTAACCAGTTCGGTGCTAGAGAGTCCGAGGGACAGACAGACTCATGGTGGCAGTGGCCAACATCAGTCCCGGTGTTGGTGGTCCGAGGCAGACAGTCATAGTGGCAGTTCAAACACCAGTTCTGGTGGTGGTGGTGGTCAGGGTGAGACAGTCAATGGTGGCGGTGACTCAATATCAGTCCAGGTGGTGGTGGTACATGTATCAGATAGTCTCATGGTAGTAAAGTGCTAAGCATCAGTCCCTGTAGTAGAGTGGTCCTGGGGCTGACAGTCATTATGTGCAGTAGCTAACATCAGTCCTGGTGGTGGGTCAGGGTGCAGACAGTCATGGTGGCAGTGGATAACATCTGTCTTAGTGGAGCTGGTCTGGGTGCAAACAGACTCATAATGGCAGTGCTTTACATCAGTCCCAGTGGTGGTGGTCCAGGGGGCAGACAGACTCATGGTGGCATTTTCTAACATCAGTCATGGTGGTGCTGGTTCGTGGGGCAGACAGACTCATGGAGGCAGTGGTGGCAGTGGCTAACATCAGTCCTAGTGGTGCTGATCCGGGGTGGGAGACGGACTCATGGTGGCAATGGCTGACATCAGTCCCATTGGTGGTCTGGGCCAACGGACACTCATGGTGGCAGTGGCTAGCATCAATCCCAGTGGTGGTGGTCCAGGGAAGACAGACTCGTTGTGGCATTGGCTAACATCAGTCCCGGTGGTGGTGGTCCGGGAGGACAGACTCATGGCGGCCTTGGCTAACATCAGTCCTGGTGGTGGTGGTCCAGGGGACAGACAGTCATGGTGGCAGTGGCTATCATCAGTCCCAATGGTGGTGGTAAGGGGGTCAGACAGACTCATGGGGGCAGTAGTGGCAGTGGCTAACATCAGTCCCAATGGTAGTGGTCCGGGAACAACCAGACTCTAGGTGGCAGTAGAGGCAGTGGCTAACAACAGTCCAAGTGGTGGTGGTCCAGTGGGGCAGACAGACTCATGATTGCAGTGGCTAACATTAGTCCCGGTGGTGGTGGTTGGGTTAGCAGACAGTCATGGTGGCATTGACTAACATCAGTCCCGGTGGGGATGGTCCAGGAGGCAAACAGTCATGGTTGCAATGGCTAACATCAGTCCTAGTGGTGGTGGTGGTGGTAAAGGGGGCAGACAGACTCATGGTGGCAGTGGTGGCAGTGGCTAACATCAGTTCTGGTGGTGGTGGTCCAGGGGGCAGACAGCCTCTTGGTGGCAGTGGCTAACTTCAGTCGCGGTGGTGGTGGTCTCAGCAGACAGTCGTGGTGGCAGTGGCTAACATCAGTCCAAGTAGTTATAGTCCAGGGTGCAGACAGACTCATTGTGGCAATGGCTAACATCAGTCCCACTGGTGGTCCATTGGGCAGACAGACTGATGGTGGCATTGTCTAACATCAGTCCTGGTTTTAGTGGTCTGGGGGGCAGACAGACTCGTGGTTGCAGTGGGTAACATCAGTCCCGGTGGTGGTGGTCTGGAGGGGCAGACATACTTATGGTAGCAGTGGCTAACTGCAGTCCCAGTGGTGTATGTCCAGGGGGCCAACAGTCACATGGTGGCAGTGGTGGCAGTGGCTAACATCAGTCCTGGTGGTGGTGGTCTGGGGGGGCAGACATACTCATGGTTGTAGTGGTGGCAGTGGTTAACATCATTCCTGGTAGTGGTGGTACGGGGGGCAGACAGACTCAGGGTAGCAGTGGCTAACATCAGTCTCAGCGGTGGTTGTCCAGGGAGGCAGACAGTCATGGAGGTAGTTGCTAACATCAGTCCCTATGGTGCTTGTCCAGTGCAGACAATCTCATGGTGGCAGTGGCTAACATCACATGCGGTGGTGGTGGTCCATGGGGGCAGACAGACTCATGGTGACAATGGCTGACATCAGTCCCGGTGTTGGTGGTCTGTGGGATATACAGTCATGGTGGCAGTGGCTAACATCCGCCACACTGGTTGTGGTCCAGGGGAAGAAAGACTATTGGTGGCATTGGCTAACATCAGTCCTGGTGGTGGTTGTCTGGGGGAAGACAGTCATGGTGGCAGTGGCTAACATCAGTCCTGGTGGTGGTGGTGCAGAAGGCAGACAGACTCCTTGTGGCAATGGCTAACATCAGTCCCAGTGGTGGCCCTGGTGACAGACATACTCATGGTGGCATTGACTAACGTCAGACCTGGTGGTAGTATTCTGGGGGGCAGACAGACTCATGGTGGCATTTTCTGAGATCGGTCCCGGTGGTTGTGGTTCGGGGGGAAGACAGACTCATGGTGGCAGTGGCTAATATCATTCCCTGTGGTGCTGGTATGGGGGGCAGACAGACTCCTGGTGGCAGTGTTGACAGTGGCTAACATCAGTCCAGGTGGTTGTGGTCCGGGGAGGCAGACAGACTCCTGGTGGCAGTTTCTAACATCAGTCTCTGTGGCGGTGGTCCGGGGTAGACAGTTATGGTGGTAGATGCTAACACCAGTCGCAGTGGTGGAGGTCCTGGGGCAGACAGTCATAGTGGCTAACTTCAGTCCTAGTGGTGGTGGTCCATAGGGCAGAAACACTCATGGTAGCAGTGGTGGCAGTGTCTAACATCAGTTCCAGTGCTAGTGATCTGAGGGGTAGACAGACTCTTTGTGGCAGTGGCTAACATCAGTCCCGGTGGTGGTGGTCCGTGGGTCAGACAGACCCATGGTGGCAGTGGCTAACATCAGTTCCAGTGCTGGTGGCCCGATGGACAGAAAGACACATGGTAGCAGTGGTGCAGAGTCTAACTTCAGTTCCGGTGCTAGAGGTCCGAGGGACAGACAGACTCATGGTGGCAGTGGCTAACATCAGTCCCGGTGTTGGTGGTCCGAGGGCAGAGAGTCATAGTGGCAGTTTCAAACACCAGTTCTGGTGGTGGTGGTGGTCCAGGGGTAGACAGTCATGGTGGCAGTGACTAATATCAGTCCCAGTGGTGGTGGTACATGTATCAGATAGTCTCATGGTAGTAGTGGCTAACATCAATCCCTGTGGTGGTGGTCCTGGGGCTGACAGTCATGGTGGCAGTGGCTAACATCAGTCCTGGTGGAGGGGTCAGGGTGCAGACAGTCATGGTGGCAGTGGATAACATCTGTCTTAGTGGAGCTGGTCTGGGTGCAAACAGACTCATAATGGCAGTGGTTTACATCAGTCCCGGTGGTGGTGGTCAAGGGGGCAGACAGACTCATGGTGGCATTTTCTAACATCAGTCATGGTGGTGCTGGTTCATGGGGCAGACAGACTCATGGTGGCAATGGCTGACATCAGTCCCGGTATTGGTGGTCTGGGGCTTAGACACTCATGGTGGCAGTGGCTAACATCAATCCCAGTGGTGGTGGTCAAGGGAAGACAGACTCGTTGTGGCATTGGCTAACATCAGTCCTGGTGGTGGTGGTCCAGGGGACAGACAGTCATGGTGGCAGTGGCTATCATCAGTCCCAATGGTGGTGGTAAGGGGGTCAGACAGACTCATGGGGGCAGTAGTGGCAGTGGCTAACATCAGTCCCAATGGTGGTGGTCCAGGGACAACCAGACTCTAGGTGGCAGTAGAGGCAGTGGCTAACAACAGTCCAGGTGGTGGTGGTCCAGTGGGGCAGACAGACTCATGGTTGCAGTGGCTAACATTAGTCCCGGTGGTGGTGGTCGGGTTAGCAGACAGTCATGGTGGCATTGACTAACATCAGTCCCGGTGGGGATGGTCCAGGAGGCAAACAGTCATGGTTGCAATGGCTAACATCAGTCCTAGTGGTGGTGGTGGTGGTCTAGGGGGCAGACAGGCTCATGGTGGTGTGGTGACAGTATCTAACATCAGACCTGGTGGTGGTGGTGAAGGGGGCAGACAGACTCATGGTGGCAGTGGTGGCAGCGGCTAACATCAGTTCTGGTGGTGGTGGTCCAGGGGGCAGACAGCCTCATGGTGGCAGTGGCTAACTTCAGTTGCGGTGGTGGTGGTCTCAGCAGACAGTCATAGTGGCAGTGGCTAACATCAGTCCAAGTAGTTATAGTCAAGGGTGCAGACAGACTCATTGTGGCAATGACTAACATCAGTCCCACTGGTGGTCCATTGGGCAGACAGACTGATGGTGGCATTGTCTAACATCAGTCCTGGTTTTAGTGGTCTGGGGGGCAGACAGACTCGTGGTTGCAGTGGGTAACATCAGTCCTAGTGGTGGTGGTCTGGAGGGGCAGACATACTCATGGTGGCAGTGGCTAACTGCAGTCCCAGTGGTGTATGTCCAGGGGTCCAACAGTCACATGGTGGCAGTGGTGGCAGTGGCTAACATCAGTCCCGGTGGTGGTGTTCTGGGGGCGCAGATAGTCATGGTAGCAGTGGCTAACATCAGTCCCTGTTGTGGTGCTACAGGTGACAGGTAGTCATGGTGGCAGTGGCTATGATCAGTCCCAGTGGTGGTGGTCCAGGGGCAGACAGACTCTTGGTGGCTGGGGTGGCAGTCTCTAACATCAGTCCAGGTGGTGGTGGTGGTCTGCGGGGCAGATAGTCGTGGTGGCAGTTTCAAACATCAGTTCTGGTGTTGGTGGTGGTCCTGGGGCAGACATTCATGGTGGCAGTGGCTAATATCAGTCCCGGTGGTTGTGGTACAGGTAGCAGACAGTCTCAAGGTGGCAGTGGCTAACATGAGTCCCGGTGGTGCTGGTCCGGGTGCAGACAGACTTATGATGGCAGTGGCTAACATCAGTCGTGGTGCTGGTTGTCCAGGGGCAGACAGACTTATGGTGGCTTTGGCTAACATCTGTCATGGTTGTGCTGGTTAGGGGGCAGACAGATTCATGGTGACAGTGGTGGCAGTGGCAAACATCCGTCCCGGAGGTGGTGGTACAAGGAGGCAGACAGACTCATGGTGGCAATGGCTGACATCAGTCCCAGTGTTGGTGGTCTGGGGGATAGACATTCATGGTGGCAGTGGCTAACATTCATCCCTGTGGTGGTGGTGCGGGGGGAAGACAGACTATTGGGGCATTGGCTAACATCGGTCCCGGTGGTGGTTGTCTGGGGGGAAGACAGTCATGGTGGCAGTGGCTAACATCAGTCCTGGTGGTGGTGATCCAGGGGGCAGACAGACTCATTGTGGCAATGGCTAACATCAGTCCCAGTGGTGGTCCAGGGGCCAGGCAGACTCATTGTGGCAATGGCTAACATCAGTCCCGGTGGTGGTCCAGGGGGCAGACAGACTCATGGTGGCATTGGCTAAAATCAGTCTTGGTGGTGTGGTGTGGTGTGGGGGCAGACAGACTCATGGCTGCAGTGGTTGCAGTGGGTAACATCAGTCCCGGTGGTGGTGGTCTGGGGGGCAGACAGACCCATGGTGGCTATTTCTGACATCAGTCCCAGTGTTTGTGGTCTGGGGGAAGACAGACTCATGGTGGCAGTGGCTAACATCAGTCACAGTGGTGCTGGTATGGGGGCCAGACAGACTCATGGTGGCAGTGGTGACAGTGGCTAACATCAGTCCTGGTAGTGGTGGTCCAGAGTGCAGAAAGACTCATTGTGGCACTGGTGGCAGTGGCTAACATCAGCCCTGGTGGAGGTGGTCTGGGGGTTCAGACAGTCATGGTGGCAGTTTCAAACATCAGTTCTGTTGGTCCTGGTGGTCTGGTGGCAGACAGTCATGGTGGCAGTGTCTAATATCAGTGCTGGTGGTGGTAGTACAGGTAGCAGACAGTATCAAGGTGGCAGAAGCTAACATCAGCCCCGGAGGTGGAGGTCCGTGGGGCAGACAGACTCATGGTGGTCTTGGCTAACATCTGTCATGGCGGTGCTGGTTCGGGGGCAGACAGACTCATGGTGGCAGTGGTGACAGTGGCCAACATCAGTCCCAGTGATGGTGGTCGGGGGGGCAGAAAGACTCATAGTGGCACTGGCTAAAATCAGTCATGGATGTGCTGGTCCAGGGGACAGACAGTAATGGTGGAAGTGGCTAACATCAGTCCTAGTGGTGATGGTCCAGGTAACAGACAGTCATGGTGGCAGTGGCTATCTTCAGTCCCAATGGTGGTGGTCCGGGGGTCAGACAGGCTCATGGTGGCAGTGGTTAACATCAGACCCAGTGTTAGTGGACGGGGCTGACAGTCATGGTGGCAGTTGCTAACATCAGTCCTGTGGTGGTAGTCCGGGGGGCAGACAGACTCATGTTGGAAGTGGCTAACTTCAGTCCCATTCTTGGAGGTCTGGGGCTGAAAGACTAATGGTAGCAGTGGTGGCAGTGGCTAACATTGGTCCCGGTGGTGGTGGTCCTGGGGTCAGACAGACTCATGGTGGCATTGGCTAACATCAGTCATGGTGGTGCTGGTTGGGGGGCAGACAGACTCGTGGTGGCAGCGGTTAACTTCAGTCCCGGTGGTAGTGGTCCGGGAGGGGGCAGACAGACTGATGGTGACAATGGCTGACATCTGTCCCAGTGTTGGTGGTCTGAGGGATAGATCGTCATCGAGGCAGTGGCTAACAACAGTCCTGGTGGTGGTGGTCGAGGGAAGACAAACTCATGGTGGCATTGGCTAACATCAGTCCCGGTGGTGGTTGTCCAGGGGGCACACAGTCATGTTGGCAGTGGCTAACTTCAGTCCCAATGGTGGTGGTCTGGGGATCAGACAGGCTCATGCTGGCAGTGGTGGCAGTGGCTAACATCAGTCCCAGTGGTGGTGGTCCGGGGGGCAGACAGACTCTTGGTGGCAGTGGTGGCAGTGCCTAACATCAGTCCAGGAGGTTGTCTTCCGGGGGGGCAGACAGACTCATGGTGGCAGTGGCTAACATCAGTCCCGGTGATGGTGGTCCAGTTGGCAGACAGTCATGGTGGCACGGGCTAACATCAGTCCCAGTAGTGATGTTTGGGGAGGCAGACAGTCATTTTGGCAATGGCTAACACCAGTCCTAGTGGTGGTGGCCCAGGGGGCAGACATACTCATGGTGGCAGTGATGACAGTGGCTAACACCAGTCCCGGTGGTGGTGGTTCATGGGCAGACAGACTCATGGTGGCAGTGTTGGCAGTGGCTAACATCAGTTCTTGTGGTGGTGGTCCTGGGGGCAGATGAACTCATGGTGGCAGTGGCTAACATCAGTCCTGGTGGTAGTGGTCCAGGGGCAGACAGACTCATGGTTGCAGTGGTTGCAGTTGTTAACATCAGTCCCAGTGGTGGAGGTCCAGGGGGATGACAGTCTCATGGTGGCAGTGGTGGCAGTTGCTGACATAAATCCTGGTAGTGGTGGTCCGGGGTGCAGACATACTCTTGGTTGCAGTTGTGGCAGTGGCTAACATCAGTCCCAATGGTGGTGGTGGTACATGGGTCAGACAGGCTCATGGTGGCAGTGGTGGCAGTGGCTAACATCTGTTACAGTGGTGCTGGACTGGGGCAGAAAGTCATGGTGGCAGTGGCTAACATCAGTCCCGGTGGTGGTGGTCCGTCGGGGCAGACATACTCAAGGTAGCAGTGGCTAACATCAGTCCCACTGGTGCTGGTCCCGGGGGCAGACACACTCATGTTGGCAGTAATGGCAGTGGCTAATATCAGTCCTGGTGGTGGTGATCTGGGGGCCAGACATACTCATGGTGGCATTATCTAACATCAGTCCTGGTGGTGGTGGTCCAGGGGGCAGACAGACTCATGGTGGCAGTGACTACATCAGTCCCTGTGCTGGTGGACCAGGGGCAGACAGTCATGGTCGCAGATGCTAACATCAGTCTTGGTTGTGGTGGTCCGGGGGGGCAGACAGTCATGGAGGCAGTGGCTAACATCAGTCCCGGTGGTGGTAGTCCGGGACAGACAGATTCATGGTGGCAGAGGTGGACATTAGTCTTGGTGGTGGTAGTCCTGGGAGGCAGATTGTCATGGTGGCAGTGGCTAACATCAGTCCTGGTTATGGTGGTACAGGGGACAGACAGTCTTGGTGGCAGTGGCTATCACCAGTCCTGATGGTGGTGGTCCTGGGGTCAGACAGGCTTATGGTGGCAGCGCCTAACATCAGCCCTATTGGTGGAGCACTGGGGCAGACAGTCATGGTGGCAGTGGCTAACATCAGTCCTAGTGGTGGTAGTCTGTGGGGCAGACAGACTCATGGTGGCAGTGGCTAACCTCAGTCTCTGTCTTGGTGGTCGGGGGCTGACAGACTCATGGTGGAAGTGGAGACAGTGGTTAACATCAGTCCTGGTGGTGGTGGTCCGTGGGGGCAGACATACTCATGGTTGCAGAGGCTAACATCAGTCCTGGTGGTGCTGGTCCAGGGAGCATACACACTCATGTTGGCAGTGGTGGCAGTGGCTAACATCAGTCCAGGTGGTGGTGGTCTGGGGGCAGACACACTCATGTTTGCAGTGGTGGCAGTGGCTAACATCAGTCCAGGTGGTGGTGGTCTGGGGGCAGACAGTCATGGTGGCAGGGTTTAACATCAGTCCCAGTAGTGATGGTCAGGGAGGAAGACAGTCATGGTGGCAATGGCTAACACCAGTTCCAGTGTTGGAGGTCCAAGGGGCAGACAGACTCATGCTGGCAGTGGTGACAGTGGCTAACATCAGTCCCGGTGGTGGTGGTTTGGTGGCAGACAGACTCATCATGGCAGTGTTGGCAGTGGTTAACATCAGTTCTGGTGGTGGTGGTCCTGGGGGCAGACAGACTCATGGTGGCAGTGGCTAACATCAGTCCCGGTGGTGGTCCAGGGGGCAGACAGGCTCATGGTGGCTTTGGCTAACATCAGTCCTGGTGGTAGTGGTCCAGGGGGCAGACAGACTCATGGTTGCAGTGGTTGCAGTTGGTAACATCAGTCCCGGTGGTGGAGGTCCAGGGGACCGACATTCTCATGGAGGCAGTTGCTAACATAAATCCTGGTTGTGGTGGTCCGGGGTGCAGACATACTCTTGGTTGCAGTGGTGGCCGTGGTTAACATCAGTCCCAGTAGTGGTGATCCGGGGGGCAGACAGACTCATGGTGGCAGTGGCTAACATCAGTCATATTGTTGGTGGTCCGGAGGGGAACCTGTCAAGGTTACAGTGGCTAATATCAGTCCCGGTACTGGTGGTCTGGGTGGGCAGACAGACTCATGGTGGCAGTGGCTAACATCAGTCCCGGTGGTGGTAGTCCGGGGCAGACAGACTCATGTTGGCAGTGGCTCTCTTCAGTCACAGTCTTGGTGGTATGGGTGCTGACAGACTCATGGTGGTGGTCGTGACAGTGGCTAACATCAGTCCCGGTGGTGGTGGTCCGTGGGGGCAGACATACTCATGGTGGCAGTGGCTAACATCAGTCCCGGTGGTGCTGGCCCAGGGGTCAGACACACTCATGTTGGTAGTGGTGGCAGTGGCTAACATCATTCCCGAGGTGGTGGTACAGGAGGCAGACAGACTCATGTTGGCAGTTGTGGCAGTGGCTAATATCAGTCCTGGTGGTGGTGATCTGGGGTCCAGACATACTCATGGTGGCATTATCTAACATTAGTCCCAGTGGTGGTGGTCCAGGAGGCAGATAGACTCATGGTGGCAGTGGCTAACATCAGTCCCGGTGATGGTGGTCCAGGGGGCAAACAGACTTATGGTGGCAGTGGTTAACATCAGTCATGGTGGTGGTGGTCCATGGCAGACAGTCATGGTGGCAGAGGCTAACATCAGTCACAGTGGTGGTTATCCTAGGGCAAACACTCATGGTGGCTAACATCAGTCCTAGTGGTGTTGGTCCGGAGGGCAGACAGTCGTGTTGGCAGTTTCAAACACCAGTTCTAGTTTTGGTGGTGGCCCAGGGGTAGACAGTAATGGAGGCAGTGGCTAATATCAGTCCCGGTGGTGGTGGTGGTACATGTAGCAGATAGTCTCATGGTGGCAGTGTCTAACATCAGTCTTGGTGGTGGGCCGGGGGGAAGACAGTCATGGTTTCAATGGCTAACATCAGTCTCAGTGGTGGTGGTCCAGGGGCAGACAGACTCATGGTGGCATTGGCTAACATCTGTCGTGGTGGTGCTGGTTCGGGGGCAGACAGACTCATGGTGGCAGTGGTGGCATTGGCTAACATCAGTCCCAGTGGTGGTGTTCCAGGGGGTAGACAGTCATGGTGGCAGTGGCTAACATCAGTCCTAGTGGTGGTGGTCCTGGGGACAGACAGTCATGGTGGCAGTGGCTATCCACAATCCCGATGGTGATGGTCCGGGTGTCAGACAGGCTCATGGTGGCAGTGGTGGCAGTGGCTAACATCAGACCCAGTGGTGGTGGACAGGGAAGACCGCCATGGTGGCAGTGGCTAACATCAGTCCTGGTGGTGGTAGTCCAGGGGACAGACAGACTCATGGTGGCAGTGGCTAACTTCAATCCTCATTTTGGTGGTCTGGGGGCTGACAAACTCATGGTGGTAGTGTCTAACATCAGTCCCAGTGATGGTGATCCGGGGGCAGACAGACTCATGGTGGCAGTGGCTAACATCAGTCCCTGTAGTGGTGGTTCAGGGGGCAGACAAACTCATGATGGCAATGGTGGCAGTGGCTAACATCAGTCCCAGTGGTGGTGGTCCAGTGGGAAGACAGACTCATGGTGGCAGTGGCTAACATCAGTCCCAGTGGTGGTACAAAGGGAAGACAGTGCTGGTGGCAGTGGCTAATATCAGTCCCAATGGTGCTGTCCTGGGGGGGTAGACAGACTCATGGTTGCAGTGGTGGCAGTGGCTAACATCAGTCCCAATGGTGCTGTCCTGGGGGGGTAGACAGACTCATGGTTGCAGTGGTGGCAGTGGCTAACATCAGTCCCAGTGGTGGTGGTCCGGGGGGTGGCAATCATGGTGGCTGTGGCTAACATCAGTCCCGGTGGTGCTGGTCCAGGTGCAGACAGACTCATGATGGTAGTGGCTAACATCAGTCCTGGTGTTGGTGGTCCAGGGGGCAGACAGACTCACGGTGGCATTGGCTAACATCAGTCGTGGTGGTGCTGGATCGGGGGCAGACAGACTCATGGAGGCAGTGGTGGTAGTGGCTAACTTCAGTCCCGGTGGTGGTGGTGTGGGGGAGGATAGACTCATTGTGGCATTGCCTAACATCTGTCCTGGTGATGGTGGTCCAGGGGACAGACAGTCATGGTGGCAGTGGTTATCATCAGTCCCAATGGTGGTGGTAATGGGGTCAGACAGACTCATGGTGGCAGTGCTGGCAGTGGCTAACATCAGTCCCAGTGGTGGTGGTCCGGGAGGCAGACAGACTCTTGGTGGCAGTAGTGGCAGTGGCTAACATCAGTCCAAGTGGTAGTAGTCCAGTTGGCAGACAGTTATGGTGGCAGGGGCTAACATCAGTTCTGGTGGTGATGGTCCGGGAGGCAGATAGTCATGGTGGCAATGGCTAACATCAGTCCCGGTGGTGATGGTGGTCCAGGGGACAGACAGACTCATGTTGGCAGTGGTGACAGTGGCTAACATCAGTCCCGGTGGTGGTGGTGCGGGGGGCAGACAGACATATGGTGGCAGTGGATAACATCAGTTCTGGTGGAGGTGGTCCTGGACCACCACCACTGAGACATGTTAGCCACTGCCACCATGAGTCTGTCTGGTGGTCCTGGGGGCATACAGACTTGGTGCCAGTGGCTAACATCAGTCCCGGTGGTGGTCCAGGGGGCAGACAGACTCATGGTGGCATTGGCTAACATCAGTCTTGGTGACAGTGGTCCAGGGGGCAGACAGAGTCATAGTTGCAGAGGTTGCAGTGGGTAACATCAGTCCTCGTGGTGGTGGTCTGAAGGGGCAGACATAAAGATGGTGGCAGTGGCTAACAACTGTCCCAGTGATGGATGTGCAGGGTCCAAAAGTCTCATGGAGCAGTGGTGGCAGTGGATAACATCAATCCTGGTGGTGGTGGTGGTCCAGGGTGCACACATACTCATAGTTGCAGTGCTGGCAGTGGCTAACATCAGTCCCGGTAGTGGTGGTCCGGGGGGGGGCAGATAGACTCATGGTGGCAGTGGCTAACATCAGTCAAAGTGTTGGTTTTCTGGGAAAGACAGTCATGGTTAGAGTGGTTAATATCAGCCCCGGTACTGGTGGTCTGGGTGGGCAGACAGATCCATGGTGGCAGTGGCTAACATCAGTCCCAGTCGTGCTTGTCTGGCACAGACAGACTCATGCTGACAAGTAGCAGGGGCTGACATCAGTCCTGGTGGTGTTGGTCCGGCGGGGCTGACAGTCATGGTGGCAGTGGCTAACATCAGTCCCACTTGTGGTGGTACAGGGGACAGACAGTCATGGTGGCAGTGGGTATCATCAGACCCAGTGGTGGTGGTCCGGGGGCAGACAGACTCTTGGTGGCTGTGGTGGCAGTCTCTAACATCAGTCCAGGTGGTGGTGGTCGGGGGGGAAGACAGTCGTGATGGCAGTTTCAAACATCATTTCTGATGTTGGTGGTGGTCTGGGGGCAGACAGTCATGGTGGCAGTGGCTAATATTAGTCCCGGTGTTGGTGGTACAGGGGGCAGACAGTCATGGTGGCAATGGCTAACATCAAGTATCAGTGGTGCTGGTCTGGGTGCAGACAGACTCATGATGGCAGTGGCTAACGTCAGTCCCAGTGTTGGTGGTCCTGGGGGCAAATAGACTTGTGGTGGCAGTGGTTAACATCAGTCCTGGTGGTGGTGGTCCATGGGCAGACAGTCATGGTGGCAGTGGCTAACATCAGTCCCTGTGCTTGTGCCCAGGGACAGACAAGCATGGTTGCAGATGCTAACATCAGTCTCGGTGGTGGCAGTCTGGGGGGGCAAACAGTCATGGAGGCAGTGGCTCACATCAGTCCTGGTGGTGGTGGTCCATGGGGGCAGACATACTCATGGTGGCAGTGGCTAACATCAGTCCTGGTGGTGCTGGTCCAGGGGGCAGTCACACTCATGCTGGGACAGTGGTGCAGGCAGTGGCCAACATCAGTCCTGGTGGCGTTAACTGGGCCAGACTACTACGGTGGTGGCATTATCTAACATCATTCCCAGTGGTGGTGGTCCAGGGGGCAGACTGACTCATGGCAGCAGTGGCTAACATCAGTCCCAGTGATGGTGGTCCGGGGGGAAAACAGACTTATGGTGGCACTGGTTGACATCAGTCCTGGTGGTGGTGGTCCATGGGCAGACAGTCATGGTGGCAGAGGCTAACATCAGTCCTAGTGCTGGTGGCCCAGGGGCAGACAGTCATGGTGGCAGATGCTAACCACAGTCACAGTGGTGGGGGTCCTGGGGCAAACAGTCATGGTGGCTAACATCAGTCCTAGTGGTGTTGGTTCAGGGGGTGCAGACAGACTCATGGTGGCAGTGGTTAACATCAGTCCCAGTGCTGGTGGTCCGATAGGCAGAAAGACTCATGGTAGCAGAGGTGGCAGTGTCTAACATCAGTTCCAGAACCAGTGGTCCGAAGGGCAGACAGACTCATGGTGGCAGTGGCTAACATCAGTCCCTGTGGTGGTGGTCCAAGGGGCAGACAGTCATGGTGACAGATTCAAACACCAGTTCTGATTTTGGTGGTGGCCCAGGGGTAGACAGTCATGGTGGCAGTGGCTAATATCAGTCCCTTTGGTGGTGGTACATGTAGCAGATAGTCTCATGGTGGTAGTGGCTAACTTCAGTCCCTGTGGTGGTGGTCCGGGGCAGACAGTCATGGTGGCATTGCAACATCACCCTCGGGCGGTGGAATGGGGAAGACAGTCATGGTGGTTGTGTCTAACATCAGTCTCAGTGGTGCTGGTCTGGATGCAGACAGACTCATGATGGCAGTGGCTTACATCAGTCCCAGTGTTGGTGGCCCGGGGCAGACAGACTCATGGTGGCTTTGGCTAACATCTGTCACAGTGGTGCTGGTTTGGGGTAGACAGACTCATGGTGGCAGTGGTGGCATTGGCTAATATCAGTCCCAGTGGTTGTGGTGGTGGTAAAGGGGGTAAACAGTTATGGTGGCAGTGGCTAACATCAGTCCTACTGGTGGTAATCCAGGGGACAGACAGTCATGGTGGCAGTGGATATCATCAGTCCCGATGGTGGTGGTGTGGGGGTCCGACATTCTCAGGGTGGCAGTGGTGGCAGTGGCTAACATCAGACCCAATGGTAGTGGACGGGGCAGACAGTCATGATGGCAGTGGCTAACATCAGTCCTGGTGGTGGTAGTACGGGGGCAGACAGACTCATGGTGACAATAGCTAACTTCAATCCCGGTCTTGGTGGTCTGGAGGCAGACAGACTCATGGTGGCAGTGGTGGCAGTGGCTAACATCAGTCCCCGTGTTGGTTGTCCGGGGGGGCAGACATACTCGTGGTGGCAGTGGCTGACATCAGTCCCTGTAGTGGTGGTTCGGGGGGCAGACAAACTTATGGTGGCAATGGTGGCAGTGGCTAACATCAGTCCCGGTGGTGGTGGTACAGAGGGCAGACAGTCCTGTTGGCAGTGGCTAACATGAGTCCCGGTGGTGCTGCTCCGGGGGGTAGACAGACTCATGGGTGCAGTGGTGGCAGTGGCTAACATCAGTCCCAGTGGTGGTGGTCCAGGGGACTGACAGTCATGGTGGCAGTGGTTATCATCAGTCCCAAAGGTGACGGTAAGGGAGTCAGACAGACTCATGGTGGCAGTGGTGGCAGTGGCTAACTTCAGTCCAAGTGGTGGTAGTCCAGTTGGCAGACCGTTATGGTGGCAGGGGCTAACATCAGTCCTGGTGGTGATGGTCTGGGAGGCAGATAGTCATGGTGGCAATGACTAATATCAGTCCCGGTGGTGGTGGTGGTCCAGGGGAAAGACAGACTCATGGTGGCAGTAGTGACAGTGGCAAACATCAGTCCTAGTGGTGGTGGTGCGGGAAGCAGACAGACAATGACTAAAATTGCTTGGTGGTGGCAGTTTAACATCAGGTTCTGGTGGTGGTGGTCCCAGCAGACAGTCATGGTGACAGTGGCTAACATCAGTCCCAGTTGTGGTCATCCAGGGTCAGACATACTCATTGTGGCAATGGCTAACATCAGTCCGATGGTGGTCCAGGGGGCAGACAGACTCATGGTGGCATTGGCTAACATCAGTCCTGGTGACAGTGGTCCGGGAGTAGACAGAGTCATGGTTGCAGTGGTTGCAGTGGGTAACATCAGTCCCAGTGGTGGTGGTTTGGAGGGGCAGACATACTGATGGTGGCAGTGGCTAACAACTGTCCCAGTGGTGGATGTCCAGGGTCCAAAAGTCTCAGTTAGCAGTGGTGGCAGTGGCTAGCATCAATCCAGGTGGTGGTCTGGGGTGCACACATACTCATAGTTGCAGTGGTGGCAGTGGCTAACATCAGTCCTGGTAGTGGTGGTCCGGGGGGGCAGATAGACTCATGGTGGCAGTGGCTAACATCAGTCAAAGTGGTGGTGGTCCGGGGCAGACAGTCATGGTTATAGTGGCTAATATCAGTCCTGGTACTGGTGGTTTGGGTGGGCAGACAGACTCATGGTGGCAGTGGCTAACATCAGTCAAAGTGGTGGTGGTCCGGGGCAGACAGTCATGGTTACAGTGGCTAATATCAGTCCTGGTACTGGTGGTTTGGGTGGGCAGACAGACTCATGGTGGCAGTGGCTAACATCAGTCTCGGTGGAGGTGGTCCAGGGGGCAGACAGTCATTGAGGCAGTGGCTAACATCAGTCCTGTGGTGCTTGTCTGGTGCAGACAGACTCATGCTGACAAGTGGCAGGGGCTGACATCAGTCCTGGTGGTGGTGGTCCGGGGGGGCAGACAGTCATGGTGGCAGTGGCTATCATCAGTCCCAGTGGAGATGGTCCGTGGGCAGACAGACTCTTGGTGGCTGTGGTGGCAGTCTCTAACATCAGTCCAGGTAGTGGTGGTCTGGGGGCAGACAGACCCATGGTGGCAGTGGCTAACATCAGTCCCAGTGGTGGTGGTCTGGGGAGAAGACAGTCGTGAAGGCAGTTTCAAACATCAGTTCTGGTGTTGGTGGTGGTCTGGAGGCAGACAGTCATGGTGGCAGTGGCTAATATCAGTCCCGGTGGTGGTGGTACAGGGAGCAGACAGTCGTGGTGGCAGTGGCTAGCATCAGTCTCGGTGGTGCTGGTCCGGGTGCAGACAGACTCTTGATGGCAGTGGCTAACATCAGTCCCGGTGGTGGTTGTCTAGGGGGCAGACAGACTCATGGTGGCATTGGCTAACATTAGTCATGGTAGTGCTCCATCAGGGGGCAGACAGACTCATGGTGGCAGTGGTGACAGTGCCTAACATCAGTCCCAGTGGTGGTGGTCAAGGGGGGCAGACAGACTCATGGTGGCAATGGCTGATATCAGTACCGGAGCTGGTGGTCCAGGGGCAGACAGTCATGGTGGCAGTTTCTAACATCAGTCCCGGTGGTGGTGGTCTGGGGCAGACAGTCATGGTGGCAGTGGCTAACATCATTCCCAGTGGTGGTGTTCTGGGGGCAGAGAGAGTCATGATGGCAGTGGTGGCAGTGGCTAACATCAGTCCTGCTGGTAGTGGTCCGGGTGCCAGACAGTCATTGTGGCCATGGCTAACATTAGTCCTGGTGTTGGTGGTGGTGGTCCAGGCATCAGACAGTCATGTGGCAGTGGCTAATATCAGTCCTGGTGGTGGTGGTCCAGGGGTCAGACAGACTCATGGTGGTAGTGGCTAACATTTGTTCTGGTGGCGGTGGTCCGGGTGGCAGACAGACTCATGGTGACAGTGGCTAACATCAGTCCTCGTGGTGTTGGTTCGGAGGGCAGACAGACTCATGGTGGCAGTGATGGCAGTTGCTAACAACCAGTCCCAGTGGTAGTGGTGGTCCCTGGGGTAGACAGTTATGCTGGCAATGTCTAACATCAGTCGCAGTAGTGGTGGTCTCTGGGGAAGACAGACTCATGGTGGCAGTGGCTAACATCAGTCCTGGTGGTGGTGGTCCGGGGCAGACAGTCATGGTGGCAGTGGCTAAGATCAGTCCTGTTGGTGGTGTTCTGGGGAGCAGAGAGACTCATGGTGGCAGTGGCTAACATCTGCCCCAGTGGTGTTCATCTGGTGGGCAGACAGTCATGGTGGCAGTGGCTAACATCAGTCCTGGTGGTGGTGGTCCAGGGGGCAGACAGACTCATGGTGGCAGTGGCTAGCATCTGTCACGGTGGTGGTGGTCCAGGGGGCAGACAGACTCATGGTGGCAATGGCTAACATCAGTCCTCATGGAGGTGGTTCAGAGGGCAGACGGACTCATGGTGATGGTGGTGGCAGTGGCTAACATCTGTCCTGGTGGTGGTGGTCCTGGGCAGACAGTCATGGTGGCAGTGGCAAAGATCAGTCCCGGTGGGGGTGGTCCAGGGCGCAGAGAGACTCATGGTGGCAGTGGCTAACATCTGCCCCAGTGGTGTCCATTCGGGGGGCAGACAGTCATGGTGGTAGTGGCTAACATCAGTTCTGGTGGTGGTCCGGTGGCAAACAGACTCATGGTGGCAGTGGCTAACATCAGTCCCGGTGGTGGTTGTTCAGGGGGCAGACAGACTCATAGTGGCAGTGGTGACAGTGGCTATCATCAGTCCCGGTAGTGGTGGTCTGAGGCAGACAGACTGATGGTGGCAGTGGTGACAGTGGTTAACATCAGGCCCGGTGGTGGTGGTCTGGGTTACAGAGAGTCATCATGGCTGTGGCTAACATCAGTCCCCGTGGTGGTGATCCGGGGGAACACAGACTCATGGTGGCAGTGGCTAACATCAGTCTTGATGGTGGTGGTCCATGGGCATACAGTCATGGTGGCAGTGGCTAACATCCGTCCCGGTGCTGGTGGTCCAGGGGCAGACAGTCATGGTGGCAGTGGCTAACATCAGTCCCAGTGGTGGTGGTCAGGGGCAGACAGTCATGGTGGCAGTTTCTAACATCAGTCCCACTCTTGGTGGTCCGGGGGGCAGACAGACTCATGGTGGCCATGGCTAACATCAGTCCCAGTGGTGGTGGTCCAGGGCAGACAGTCATGATGGCAGTGGCTAACATCAGTCCCAGTGCTGGTAGTCCAGGAGGCAGACAGACTCATGGTCAGAGTTGCTAACATCAGTGTCGGTGGTGGTGGTCCAGGGCAGACAGTCATGGTGGCAGTGGCTAACATCAGTCCCAGTGGTGGTAGTCTGGGGGGAAGACAGACTCATGGTGGCAATGGCTAACATCAGTCTTGGTCTTGGTGGTCTGGGGGCTGACAGACTCATGGTGGCAGTGGTGGCAGTGGCTAACATCAGTCCCAGTGGTGGTAGTCTGGGGGGAAGACAGACTCATGGTGGCAATGGCTAACATCAGTCTTGGTCTTGGTGGTCCAGGGGGCAGACAGACTCATGATGGCAGTGACTAACATCAGTCCCGGTGGTGCTGGTCCAGGGGCAGGCAGACTCATGTTGTCTGTGATGACAGTGGCGAACATCAGTCCTGGTGGTGGTGATCTGGGTGGCAGAAATACATGGTGACAGTGGCTAACATCAGTCCCATTGGTGGTGGTCAAGGGGGCAGACAGACTCATGGTGGTATTGGATAACATCATTCCCAGTGGTGGTGTTCTGGGGGCAGAGAGACTCATGATGGCAGTGGTGACAGTGGCTAACATTAGTCCTGGTGGTGGTGGTGTTCCGGGTGGCAGGCAGTCATGGTGGCAGTGGCTAATATCAGTCCTGGTGGTGGTGGTCCAGTTGGCAGACAGACTCATGGTGGCAGTGGCTAACATCAGTCCTGGTGGTGGTGGTCCAGGGCAGACAGATTCATTTTGGCTGTGGTGACAGTGGCTAACATCAGTCCCGGTGGTGGTGATCTGGGTGGCAGACTGTCATGGTGACAGTGGCTAACATCAGTCCCGGTGGTGGTGGTCCATGGGGCAGACAGACCCATGGTGGCAGTTTCTAACATCAGTCCTATTGGTGGTGGTCCAGGGGGCAGACAGACTCATGGTGGCAGTGGCTAACATTATTCCCGGTGGTAGTGTTCTGGGGGCAGAGAGACTCATGATGGCAGTGGTGGCAGTGGCTAACATCTGTCCTTTTGGTAATGGTCTGGCTGGCTGACTGTCATTGGTACAGCATGGCTAACATCAGTCCTGGTGGTGAGTGGTGGTCGGAGCGGCATACAGCCATGGTGGCAGTGGCTAATATCAGTTCTGGTGGTGGTGGTTCAGGGGGCAGACAGACTCATGGTGGCAGTGGTGGCAATGGCTATCATCAGTCCCGGTGGTGGTAGTCAGGGGGCAGACAGTCTTGGTGGCAATGTCTAACATCAGTCCCGGTGGTGGAGGTCTGGGGGGAAGACAGACTCATGGTGGCAGTGGCTAACATCAGTCCTGGTGGTGGTGGTCCGGGGCCGACAGTCATGGTGGCAGTGGCTATCATCCCTCCCGATGGTGGTGGTCCGCTGGGCAGACAGACTCATCGTGGCAGTGGCTAACATCAATCCCGGTGGTGGTCATCCGGTGTGGCAGACAAACTCATGGTGGCAATCGTGGCAGTGGCTAACATCATTCCCGGTGGTGGTGGTCTTTGGGGAGCACACAGCCTTTTAAAAACTTCAGTTAAAACCTGCCAACATTACTCACATCATCATCCACATAAAGAAAGCGGCCCTCACAGTCATCAACGTCTGAAGTCGAACCACTGGGAATTTCTTTCTCCATTGTGTCTTCATCTACGTTAGTGGTGGGCTGTTTCAGGCAGCCACTGCCAGTGCCACCAGGATGCTCCATTTCCACATCAGCAAGACCACCATGACTAGGCTGAGCTATGAATACTGAGGTGGCAATCTGTGCTGGTATGTGCCTCTTATTCATTTTAATGAATGTTAGCCAACTAACATTTGCAGGAGACAGGTTTGTCCTACGATTCCTGACTATTGCACCTGCTGAGCTGAATACCTTCTCAACACTTACACTGGAGGGTGGGCATGTGAGGTACTTCAGTGCCACTGCAGTCAGCTCTGGCCATTCACTGAACTTTCCACTCCAGTATAAAAGAGGATCTTCAGTTATTGTCAGATGCCTGTTTTCAGACAAATATGACTCAACCATTCTCTGTGCAGCACTAAGTACAATTGTTGATGCATCATCCTGTTCTCCCGAATCATTTATTTCACAAATACCCACTTGGGACAAAGCCTCCCAAAGCGGGTTGACACCAGCCACTTTGGATGACAGACCACCTGGAACTGCAGTCCCCTTCCCCTTGCAGGATATGCTTGATGGTCCTCCAGGTACACCTTCAGCTCGATTATGCTGCTGAGGTTTGCTGACCTTGGCACGTGACTTCTGTGCCCCATGAACCAAGCGCACCAGTTGACCACTGATATTTTTTACCTGTTCATGTCCTCCCTCCAGTACTGATGCAATTCCATGTTTGTATCGTGGGCCCAGCATTGTTGCTACGGTAAAGTTGTCACTAAGCTGAATGCTCACAACATGACGATTCTGGTCGAATACTGTCAGCATGTGTTGCAGCAACATACTGCTACCACAGTCTCTGGCAACATCAAGGCTATGCTGTACATTCAGCAATGTCTGCTTCAGCACTCTTAGCAGTGGAATTGATTGGCTAATGGAGGCAGACTCACCACTCACTGCCTGTGTGTGGCATGTTCAAAGGCCACAAAATTGTTAATTACAGAGTCCATGATGTGCTACTGTTCAGTCGTGATAGACATGGAGGCCCCGGAACTGTCACGGTTAGTGTGCATAACAAGATATTCTGAGATGGCTTTGTATTGTTCATACAACCTCTCTGCCATATATAAAGTGGAGTTCCATTAGATGACAACTTCCAGCTCCAAGCGGTGCTGAGGAAGGCTGTTTTGTATCTGCAATTGCCACAGTTGGTCACGGGCCTTTCCAGATCTTGAAAAGTGAGAGCAGATATGTCATGCAACAGTCAGCATTTCCTCTATATCAGGGTGCTGCAGAAACTCCTGAACCACAAGATTTAAACAGTGGGTCATGCATGGAACATGAAGAAAAAACACCATTCGTGATGCATTTCACCACATTTGACCCACTGTCACTTGCTATAAACCTAGCTCTCAGGGACAGAGGGTTTAGCCATCTGTCAATTTCAGTCAGTACCACATCCATCATGTTCTCACCAGTGTGTGAACAGGTTACACTGTGCATAGCAATCGTTGCATGCTGTCGAATTCCTGGAAGATTGCTACCGCAACAATCCACCTTACTGCCATGATTATTCACACTACCAACATCACAAACAACCCCCGGCACTGCGCCCAGTGTGCAGTTATACACAAATATGAACTCCCAACTGTTTTGCCACTTGTCCACGTATCCATACTTAAATGGATGAATGGAGATGAGGAATGTTGAAGGGCATGTCTTGCTGAGTGGAACACAGTGCGGAACAACTCGAGGACAGCACGGGTAGAAAAGTATGTCCTGGATGGGACTTTCCATTTTGTACCGGCCCATGCAGCAAAATGCCGGAACCCAGAATTCTCCACAGAGGAGTAGGGCAAAAGATAAATTGCCAGCATTTCCGCTACAGCACCATTGAGTTTACGTGACACTGTATGATTCAGGGGGTACTTGAGCTTATGCGCAAAAACACTGTTTAACGTGGGCTGACTTAAACATTTTACATGGAGTGTGTTGATCACAAATGGTTGTGCTCTGTGATGAATGGCATTGGCAGGGGGTGGACATTTGATGAAGACGGTTGCACAGGTGATGATGACAAACCCAGAAATGCTGTTATTTTGCCAGATTTGCCAAACTGGGTTGATGTACCACTTGCACTAGATATACTGCATTCACCACCACAACCACCACATAAACTGCTACTCACACCAGCACTGGACAACATTTCAAAGTCATTATGGTCCTCCATCTCATCATGCCTGTAGTAATCCTCTGGTCTTATTACCGCACTACTGCACACGTTTAATTTCCTACTGGGCTTAACAGTCATGGGAGGGGATAACATGCTGGCTATGGTTGCTGGTGACGCAGGTGAACACCCCACTGTGGTATTAGCTGCCAGCTTGTGCTGGATCCACAGTGCCGAGTGCCTATTCTTAATATGCGTATGCTGTCCTCCTGTGCCCAGATGGCTCCCCTTTTTACCTTGACTCACACGCACATGGCAAACCTGGCAGATTGCAACTGAATCATCATTTGCATCTTGAACAAACAAATCCCAAACAAGGGATTGTGATGCTCTGCTTTTAACATGTCCAAGATGTGGCTTATGTAAGTCCATTATTTTAAGATCTGAAGTGGGGGGGGCACGTGATGTTTCAGGCACTGCTCACCTGGACTGCAACTGACCACTACGACTACCTATCATATTGATTACTGGGGCATGATCATCATCAACTAAAACTGGTAGATGACAAGTTTTTATGGGGGGGGGGATTACTGCAAACAGACTCAGAGACAGCCACTTTTAATTTATTTTTCTCCAGTTCCCAACTGGGGTCAATGACATCATCATCATAGTCATCAACGTCACACACATCCACATCTTCAGCATGGATGCCAGCATGTGGACTGCATGTTGCAACAACAGCAACATCATCATCATCACATTCATCATCAGCATCTACACCATCATCACCTGATATTTTTTCACCACACCGTGAATCACTGCAGGGAAAATGCATGACGTTAAGTGCCACTGTGGATGGAATATCACACTGTATACTATCATTGACATGATTATCAGAATCCTCAGGTTCAGTTACTGGGATGTTACTGGGAAGTATGACATCATCTACGCTACCACTGACTTGCACTGCTTCACACTCAATATGTTTGGATATGGTACACTGGTCAAAATTAGAACTTGACACAACAATACTAATACTACCTCCACCACCACTAACACCAGTAACACTAACACTAACACCACCAGCTGGGAAAACAGCATCTCCTCCAACTATGAGTAAAGCTACTGATTGGGCTATAAAAAACATTGCAGGAGAAATACCTTTCCTCACATCAGCACTGCACTTCTGCGTCTGCGTACTACTACAACGCCCACAGACCATCTTACTGCCAACACTGACATGGCCAGAAACAGCTTTGCTTGCATGTCTCTTTGTAGGCATTTTGGGGGATCAATCACAAATATTATAACCAAATTCAGATTTTGATACGTTCACTCTCTGGAGGGACACTGGATGTGAAGCCAAATAAACAATTGTGGCTTCAGCAACAGATGAGAGACTACTCTGAGATTGTCATGGAATTAAAACAACTTCAGTAACCAGTGGTGCTGATGAGGTCACAAAAACAATCCAATCTGGTAAAAAGTACCTTTTGAATGTGGAAGTGGGAGGCACTGAATGCAGACAGTGCTGATTTTTGCGGTACTACAAACAACAAAACTAAGAACAGATACCATGATCGCAGTACAAAATCAGGCAGCTGCAGTGGATAGCAGGTTCACACTGCTGCGCCTGCAATTACACTAGTCTGTGGCACAATAAAAGGTGTATTATTTGATGCACACAACACTGCACACACACTCACACACAGAACAGTTTGTGAACAATGCTGAACAAGGAATGCGTCGCAAATGCAAAAGTTCAGTACTATGCCACGTTACGCATTGTGAATTTGTAATTCGAACAACCTGAACCTATGAACTGCTGCACCACAGCCACACAACAAACAGTGAGAACATTTCTACTATTACTGACAATATTACTGTGTGTACATTAACACAGTCAGTTATATAACAAAATATAACCAAAAAAACAAAGAAATCACTATTTCTCCAACTTATATCTACCTACACCACAGATGCGCCCCCTCCCCCAAAGCACACTTTCACTGTCTTTCACCACACACACTCAATGTTGTAAATTAACATTCAAAATCCACACAAAAACAAAAACGCTTGATGATATGAGCAAAGAAGGGTTTCCTACAATCGATGAACTAAAGTTGGATCCCCCACCAAAAAAAGCAAAAATGCTTTTTGAACAGCTTTTACAAGATTCCTATCAAAGACAGCTATCAGAGCACACTGTCTCCTACTCCTTCCTACTCATACTACCCTGAACGGAGGCTGTGCAGATCAATAAAGAGCCCATGTGACCTGAAATCCCATGAATCATTGCAAAATTCACCTTTGGAGCTCAAAAACAAGGCAGTGAGGTGAAGTGCACTGCCTGCAATGCACTTCACCTTAAATTAGGCAGAGTGGTGGCATGGGGAGGCAGAGTAATGTGATGTTATTGCTTCCAATGGACTTCACGTTCCTCATTATAACGCAAAGTACTCCACTTCGTGTTGCAGAGCACTCCATGAATCTGCCTTTGCTCCACGAATCGCTTCGCGGAGCGGATTGAGCCCACTTCGCCCACCACTAGTGATGTCCAAAGAAAAAATTCTGAACACCTCTCTTTTTAATAAATGATGGGAGGCAGTATAGCTCAGTGGTTTAAGGCTTTGAGCTGCAAATCTGATAACATTCAGCAACCAGACCTGGGTTTGAATCCCACAGCTTCCACTTGCATACTGTGTGACCCTGAGCAAGTCACTTAACTTCCCTGTGCTCCCAGGTCGAGACTGTAAAAAAGCTTTCAGCTTAGTGTGCTACTCCTGGTTAAACAACTAAATAAAAAAAAAAAAAATTTCATGTTTGTCCTGCATTTACAAGTTCAGCCACTTGTTCCAGTCCCCAAAACCGAAGGGATGTTGCAGAGTGTCCTACTTGGTTAAAATGTCTCGCAACCGGTGAATGGGCATCATGTGTCCTGATGTCACTTTTGTGCTCGCTGATCCATGTTTTGAGCTCTCTCAAAGTTGTTCCAACATATAGCATGTCACAGGGACATTTCAATAAGTAGATCACATGATCTGTCATACACGTAACATGTTGTTTAATGATGAAAGATTTGTTGTCCACGGGTGCTCAAATTCTGTTTTTTCACTTTTATTTCCACACTGGTAACACCTTCCACAAGGATAAGATCCATTTTTCAGTGGTCTCAGTAAAAGTTGTTTATTCTGTACAGTTTTCTTCCTATGATGTCTCATGAGCACTAATCTGTCCCATAAAGTGGGGTTCCTTTTTGACTCTATTAAAGGGGGGGTTATTAAACCTCTGGTTATAACCATCTCCTGCTTGAATAATGTACCAGTGTTTATTAATAATACTTTTTATTTGGTTATGTAGATGGCTATATCTCTTGGATAACTGTGTTTCCTTCCTATGTCCCATCAGATAGAAGACAGAAAGGAATAGAATAGCACAAGCTTGCACTTCAATGCAGGATTCTGCATCTAAAATGGCAGGATGCAGGATTCTGCATCGAAGTTAAAAAATTACATCAGGGGACTGTTTTCTTGTTTTTTAGGGGCACAAGACAGATTTGGGAACACTGGGAGTGGGCTCCCCAATGTTCCGTAGTTGTTTGTGGGGGTCAGGGTGCTGACCTGCACCTTTACCCTTCGACATACAATCCTATGCTGGACAGCTGCTTGGACATAGAATCATATGCCCATTACTAAACTTTGGCATCAAATCCTATGCCAGAGCGCTACTCTGACTTAGAATCCTATGCCGCCAGGGACATCTATTTTTTGCCCATAGAAAATAATGGGAAAAAAACAAGATTAATAACTTTTGAATGGATTCATATTTTTTCCACCAAAACTTTAAAAGGTACGTGTGTGAGGGGAAAAGTTTTCTACTCTAAAATGTTTAGCCCTGTTGCTACAGTCATTTCTGAGATACATGTTGACAAACAAAAAGCAAAACACATAAAAATCTCTTATCTTTCAACACTGTGTATCTCAGAAACCACACAAGGGATTCAAACCAAATTTGGTACATCAATAGACCTGTCACTTCCAAAGAGGCCTGTAAAATGGCAATCAGATCTGTTGAACCTGCCCAAAGTTATTACCATGCAAACATTGACCTTTAACATTAAATGCTCGCACTAAGCCTAACTATACTGGCGCTACTGCGTCAGTATAATATGCCTTCTTTTACGGAATTAACACAATGAGAAGAGTAAATGGTGAGGAATAAAAAATTATATAAAAATTGACATGGAAATAGAGAAAAGAACAATAATAACTAATAAAAGACCAAAGAGAGCAATCAAAATCATGACTTAATGGTTGGAAACTGATACAAAGATACTCCCTTTATTTTAAAAAAATGTAATTTCCTTTTAATCAGTGTGCCAATTTTTCCAGCTTGAGGGCCTCTAACAATTCTACTCTTCATTTTGATAGTGGTGGGGTTCTGTATTCAATCCGCAATGCAAGACATTGAAGCTAAAGTGTGCTTTATTTCTTTGTTAGATTTTGGATGTTAAAAGATGTCTAATTACACAGGTTTGTACATTTATTACTATTAATAAAAGGTATGCCTGCAAAAAAAGTTCAGATCTGCATCCAGATATTATACTAACATACTAAGATGCCAGCAGAGTAGGCCTAATGCTCTACTGAGTCTACTTGAAAATCAGCACCCTGTCTGGGCACCATTGCTGCCCTCCCTGCCTCCACCATAAATCCCCCCAACCCCACCCTCCATCGGAGTTACACCTACAGATCTGGCATTACTCAGTTTAACCTTCCCCTTATACTTGTCGCAGCCCTTCTTGAATCCCTCCACTGTATTAACAGCCACCAGTTCCACAGGCAGTGCATTCCAAGGGTCCACCACGCTTCTCAGTGAAGTAGCATCTCCCAGTCTCCCCCCGAGCTTCCCATCGACCAGCCTCATGGGATGACCCCTGATGGCCCCCTCCCCCCTCAGATGCAGCACCCTATTTGGGCTGACCCTGTTTACTTCCTTCAGATATTTAAAGAACTTAATCATATCCCCCCATCCCTCCTCTCCTCCAGGAAGGACAAGTTAAGCTCCACAAGTCTCTCCTCATAGGATATTTCCCCTAGACCCTGTATCATCCTGGGTGCTCTCCTCTGAACCCTTTCCAGAAGTGCAATGTCCTTTTTCAAGTACAGACACTAGAACTGCATGCAGTACTCTAGGTGCTGTCTAACCAGGCAATTATACAGAGGGAGAAGCACCTCCTGTCTCCTTGAGGTTATCCCCCTGGCAATGTGCCCAAGCATTTTATTTGCTTTCACTGCAGCCCTCCTACACTGCTCTGAGTTGTTCATATCGGCATCCACAACCATCCCTAGATCCCTTTTCCCTCCCAAAACCTGCACCTTCTCCCCCACCCAGAAAGTACTCATGAGCTGAGTTCC
Organism: Neoceratodus forsteri; assembly: GCA_016271365.2. Classification (NCBI taxonomy): domain Eukaryota; kingdom Metazoa; phylum Chordata; order Ceratodontiformes; family Ceratodontidae; genus Neoceratodus; species Neoceratodus forsteri. The sequence continues at coordinate 46,059,917 of JADMNL010000035.1, forward strand.
TAAGCCCCAAGTGGAGAACATTACATTTCTTGGCATTGAACCTCAGTTTCCAGGTGCATGACCACCTCTTCAAAACCTCCAGGTCCTCCTTTAGGGCTTGTCTACTGTCCTCCCATTCCACCACCACCCCCAGCTTCGAGTCATTGGCAAAGAATCATGAATGTGTTTGCCCTCCAAAAACATGTGCACATGTCCCACTTGTGTTCTTACATACTGTATGATGCAGTTACAGGTTTGTTATATACATATTTTACATCTACACTAAAGTGTGGTAGTGCATAAGCAATGTTTCTTAATTTTATGATTTAAACAAGCAAATGTCTTTAATGCAACCCCACAAACTTATTCTAATAGTTAATAACCATTGTCCAATGCTATAGCCTGAGACCACCACAATATAGTTTGCTGCTTGTCTTTAACTGTTAAAAAAAATGTGAATAATGTTTATCATGCTATTTTAGTAATTACAATGCCCCTTGTTGCTGTACTGATGCAGTGCACTCTATACTGTAGATATATATATATATATATATATATATATATATATATTACACAAAGTTTATACAATGGCCTGTGTACAAATATGCAATTCATTGCTGTGAGTAGGGGGTGGGGAAATAACTTACAATTGGTGATTTTCTGCCCCTGCACAACTGGTAATAAATGACAATATTTTTGCATAGACTAGTGCACTGTATGTGCTGTGTACACAAAATAAATATTTTGTTTACCCAGAACACATAATAGTGTGCTGTAATATGATATAAATAGAATAAAGTATGGAGTGGTGGGATGTGTGCAATGAGAATGTTATACACACCCGAAGTGTTGGATGCCAAATAAACCCCAAGTGCAAAGCTTGAGGGATTAACTCAGCATCCAACACCAAGGGTGTGTGTAATATTTGAGTTTACACCCCACCCCATATTTTATTTTATATAATTGCTAGGTTTTGTTTTTTCACCACAGCAGTTTTATAAAATAAAGAGAAGACGTCTCAGTGCAGTCACAGTCAACAGGGTTTCTGCAAGGTCAGCGGTTGGATGCAGCTACTGGAATAAAGCTCCCCCCCTTTTCTGTTGTTCGTTGCTGGGAGGCAGCTAGAGTTTTACCACAGCCATGTGTTTCTTTTTCTTTAAGTGTACTTACTGCTGAGTCAGAGTGGGGGTCTTGTCTCTTGGTGTTAGGTTGGCTTCTGGTGCTGTGAAAGACTGGTGGTTGGTGCTAGTGCATGTGCAGCAAAAGGGAAACACAGAGCATGTTTGCCATAATAAACACTCCTTTATTATGGCAAATTATGCTACGGGTTTTCAATGCGAAAAAATGAAAGCCATTAATTATATAGGGAATAACTGTGTGTTACAAAGTTCATTTACACACCCAAGGTGAGTGATGTCCCATAAACCTAGAGCACAAAGTTTTAAAGGTTTATTTGGTCATCACACACTGAGGGTGTGTAACACAAAACTTCATAAGCACACAGTGGCTTATGTATTATTTGTATAATAACTGGTGCAGGGACTTACAGAGTGGTGCATTTCTCACTGTTGTACTATAAGTGAAAGTGAAGTGCTAGTGCTCTAAACACCATTAATAACTTATAGTGTATGATGGAATGTTGTTACCGATAAAAATTGGTACCTTTCAAAACATTGCTATGCTGTAGTAGCTACGTCATCATAGCTGTTATGCTGCATTAGCTATGTGGCCACTATAGCATAATAATATGGAACGAGCTAGCGCATGCATCTTACACTTCCAGGAAATGGTCACGGCGAAAAGGTGGTCGTAGGAAAGTGGCACTGAGAGAGAAAAAAAAATAGGACCGATTACTTTTACTGCTTGTGGGGGCATCCTATACTATAAAAAACAATGGATAGTTACCTTTCAGTAAGAAGCCGTGTTAATTTGTCTCAAGGTTACCAATGGCAACCAAACCTCTCGAGCTGCGCTCTCGAGGTTAATGTGGTCATCATGGCAACCTCTCGACAAACTAACCAGCTTGTTACCGATAGGTAACTATCCATTATTCTCTATGTTATTGTGGCATTTGATCACACTGATAATCAGTTCAATAAAGGGAGTCACCATTTATGATACATATACTGTTTACAGTATGCATACATTGAATTATATTTAAAATAATTTTTTTCTCACTCATGAGCACTTTTCCTCTTCTCACCCATGTATCAGCACCAGTCTGTCAGCTTGCCTGTGTACCTCCACTCTGGTCACATACAGTGGTGCCAACCAGGTTGTAATGCAGTACCTTGCAGCATTACTGCAAAAAGCTGCAGTATGTTGCAGGGGACAGGCTAATGCAATGGCTTTTAAGACCTTTTGCCATGCAATATTTTGTTACATGTCATTTACTGGAAGGTATTGTGTTGCATCCTGGACACCTATGCCGTAACAATTTTTAATGTGCTGTTAAATTTTTATTTTCTTGAAAAGTATTGTGGCTACTGTGAGCCTGACATTCATCCATATGATGGTGAGCTAAAGAGTTTTGAGTCACAAAGTAGATTATGGGGACTGACATTGCAGCAGTGCTATTTTTAATACAATGCGGAAACTGGTTGGAAACTTGAAGAGATTCTCATAATAATTGGCTCATTTGAGATGTCAACCAAGTAGATGGATAAAGTGATGTATGAGATATCCAGTGAAAAAATAAATGATTCATTATGAAAATAAATTATTTCCATGGTGTCTTTTTTCCCATGATGCCTGGTCAGCCATTACAAACAGCACAATTCTGTTTAATCCTGATTGGTTTGGCCAACCCATTTTATAAACACAATATGACACTGCAGTTTGTTGGTTGTATTAGGTTTTCCACACTTCCAGGGGCAAAAATGCAGCTGGCCTTTGGCCTCATATCTCTCTATGTCTCTTAGTGGCAGCAAACCAAGAACAAAAACACCCCAACACAAACAAAGAACTAAAATGCAAAACATTCAGTGAAACTGTTTTCCAGGGTGTCTACTTTGTGTTTGCATGTATTACTGTCTGCACTTTCTATACTTTAGTGGGGAAAAAAATAGTGATCATTTTATTTAAAAAAATGAAAAGATTGGCAGAAGGGTTTTTGTGAGTTAGGCATCCTGGTTAAAAGAAAGTTGTTCTAGCCATTGGTTGAAGTCTCCCAAGGCCATGGTTAGAATCAAGTCTCAGACAATCAGGATATAAGAATTTCCCTAACACCTTTCATAAATCACAGTTTGCATACACTTGCAGTTCTAACTGCAATGCAAGAATCAAGGTTGTTTATTTGTTATCGATGCTGAACTCTGGAATTACATCACTACAGTAGACAACAAAGCTCTGGAAATCTTATTGCATTTTGCTCCTGTTACAATTCATCATCTAATCTGTAGGTATGGTACTCAAACACTATGATTGCCATTCTCATGTTTAATAAAGACTGCATAAGAGCTTGGGCAATATTTCTTGAAAAGGCTGTCTACCCAGTTGTTGCTAACTGGAGTTGAAGGCACCTTTTCTGTCTTTCGGTAATTCTTTATTTGAAATCCATAAGAGTGATTTAAACTTGGATTTTGTTGACCTGATTTTGTGTATGAGACTGGGTAGAAATGCAAATGGTGCAACAGTTTCACATTATTTGTCCCACATAGAGAATCCTGCTGATATATGTACGGTGCAGAGTGATTACACAAAGCATTCACCATCCGAGTCATTACAGCTGGGGGATGTTGTCCCCACACAGCTCGGTTATATTGGTGAACAAAGTCTTCCATACAGTCCCATACAAACTGATTGTGGTCGGTGAACCCAAACACGCCATCATTGATATCTATTGAGTTTTTTCTCAGCACAAAGTTTTCCTCCATAATTGCCTTTGTGGATATGTAATGAGTGCCAAGAAATACTCCTCCATATTTCCATGCCAGTGCAAGTTGGTAGGCAAGTGGAGTGAATTTTTTCCAATATTTGTTCTCGTAGATCACCTGAAAATTCAGTGATGAGGGTTATCAATCAGAATTTATTTTTTGAATTTCTGAGTTATCAACATAAAATCATGATGTAATGAGTTTGTGTCATAAATAACAGGGGATGTGTAGGCTGTAGGTTGGAGGACCAGGCTGCCAACCTGGTAACCCAGAAGATCTGGGTTTGAAACCCAAAAACCACCTCTGGGATTCCGTGTGACACTGAACAAATCATTTAATCTAACTGAGCTACTGGTTAGTGCAGCTTTCCTAGCCAAGATATTCAAAATGTAAAAACAATATAACAGACAATAAATGAATATTTTGAGATTTGAACAAACATACTGATATTTGTCAATAGTTTTGTATTGGTCTTTTGTTTCTCTCTATGGGTAAGGGCAGACAGAACTAATCAACAGATTTGTCTCTAACAGCAGCTACAAGGTAAGATTTAAACAGAGAATCAAACCTAAATCTGAAACAGGGATTCCAGTCAAAATTTCTGGCATGAATAAATTCAGAATTTGGATCAGCATAGCCCCAATTAGCCACATGCCAAAAATGAGACTGCTACATTACTTTGTTTAAAAGTTACAAGTAATTTTACAACCCTAAATCCACTGCCTGTTCAAACAAGCATTTGTCAATGCCGAATGTTTGCTTGCTGGCATTGGCATTGGTAGTGTAGGAGTTACAGAGCTGCATAATAGGAATGGCAGTGAAGTATTGAACTGAAGCCAACACCATCACCACCCTGCAGATAGTGACAGGCATTGGGGTGTGCCTTTGGGTCATCAGGCATAACGGCCATGCCATTTCACCACACCCTACTGTGCAGACACCGACAAGTGTCACGGTGTGCCTTGGGGTCTTTGGCATTTATGCACACCCCATTCCATCAGGAAATATTGTGAGATGGGTGCAGTATAGGGAGAATGGGGTGAACTTCGGGGCCGAAGAGTCCAAGGCACACCTTGATGCCTCTCAGTGGCTGCAGGGTGTGGGTGGGGGTCAAATGGTATGAGCATTGCAGGTGACAATCCCAAGTCACATCCCTGATGCCTGTCATTCTCTACAGGGTGGGGTGTTATGGTCTGAAACCCTAACGCCTCAGGCATTCGTTGGTATTTTCACTCCAAATTTTCAACATGTTTTTTTGTGACCCCCCACCTCATGAACAGTGGCAATATCAGTTTGATAGCCGAAAGCTGCTTTTGCACAGTGACTACGGCATTTGTCACCACAGTGCAAAAACACATTCTGAACAGGATGTGAAAAATGACAGCTGTACTGTTCATGGGAGGTGAATAAAATGGCAATGTTGAAAATCTGCCGTGAAAATATAAAAAAAAACTAGTGAAGTTATGAGCGTGTGTAGAAACTGTGCAACGTGCACCTTTAATGTAGTTAGTTTGGGAATTGTTTACAGCAGATTGTCAACACAGGCATTTTGGGACCTCCGGTCATGAACAGTGTCACTGTGATTTTCTTTATCTGTCCCGAACAATGATTTCCCACAGCGACCATGCATTTCTGTGCTGAAAGTGTGAAAACACATTTCGGTCATGTTGTGAAAAATGACAGCTGTACTGTTCATAAGGAAGTGTGGAAAAATGCCACTGGTGAAAATCTGGACTAAAAATATTACAAATTCATGAACTTACGAGGGTGCGTGGAAACTGCACAATGCTCACTCGTAACACAGTCATTTTTAGGAATTTTTTCACCAAATTTTCAAAATAGCCATTTTAAGACCTCTGCTCATGAACAGTGTCACTGTGATTTTCTTACTGTGTCCCATACATTGATTTCGCACACCGACTGAGCCATTGTGCGCTACATGGGCGGAAACATGTTCTGGGTGAGATGTGAAAAATGACAGCTGTACTGCTCATAAGGAGGTGTGGTAAAATGGCAATGTTGAAAATCTGGAGTGAAAATATTGAAAATTTGTGAACTTATGAGCGTGCATAGGATCAGCACAACAAATGCTTGTAAAACAGTCATTTTGGAGAATTTTTTCACCAAATTTTTAACATAGCCATTTTAACACTTCTGCTCATGAACAGTGTCACTGTGATTTTCTTAATGTGTCCCGAACATTGATTTCGGACACCAACTGTGCCATTGTGCGCTACATGCACGGAAACACATTTTGGGTGAGACATGAAAAATGACAGCTGTACTACTCATAAGGAAGTGTGGTCAAATGGCAGTGTTGAAAATTCAGAGTGAAAATATTAAAAATTTGAGAACCTACGAGCGTGCATAGGAACTGCGCAACACACGCTCATAAAACAGTCATTTTTAGGAATTTTTTCACCAAGTTTTCAACATAGGCTTTTTGAGAGCCCACCTTATGAACACTGGCACTGTCATTTTGTTAATCAGTCCTGAAAGGTGATTTCATGCAGTGACCGCAAAATCACCCTTCAGGCCCGATTAACGCCATGACAGTGACAGAATTCATGAGGAGGGGTCCCAAAAACCCCATGTTGAAAATTTGGTGCCAAAATTCCAAAAAATGTCTGAGATTTGCAGCAAAGTTGAAAAAACCCTATTCATTACATTATACAGCTTACCGGCATTTCCTCAGTTCGTGGTCGGCTTTGAAGAGTGCAGACATGTTCCTGGTCCACCGAAGATCATTGCGCTGAGCTCCAGAGGTAAGTATGGGATGAGGTGGGGGTGTGGGGAGGCAGGGTGTACAATGGGTGGGCGCGGTGGGAGAGGGGTGAAGACAGCAGTGAGGGAAGGTTTTTTTCTTTCAGGTTTTTTTTTTCATTTGGACTACATGGGATGTTTGCCACACTGGGGTGGGCTCCCAGCATGGCAGCTGGAAGGCTGTTGGGGGGGCAGTGGAGCCAATGGGGGTTTGGGCACCCCCATTGGCCACAGGACCTGTTGCCACACTGGGGTGGGCTCACAGCATGGCACCCGATAGTCTGGGGTGGAACAGTAGAGCCGACAGAGGATTGGGCACCCCCGTCAGCCATACAGATTGCTGGGGGGGACAGTAGAGCTGACGGGGGATTGGGCACCCATATCAACCATACAGTGTGTGCGTGGGGGAGGTAGGAGTGCATGAGCATGCAATGTGCATGCGCGCTTGAGTGTGTGGGGAGGGGGAGCGCTGCTCACTCAAGCGGTGCTCTCCCTTTCAACTGTACGGCAATGTATTTTGGATCGTCGCACTATGTTTCTTGTACATGCGTGCAAGCAAACATAAAAAGCCAGTGTCAGTGAAGAGCTGCTGCTGCTGATGTCATCTTCTGAACTCATAGTCTAGTACTCCCTGACAGCAAGCTTACAAGATCTGTATCTCCAAAGTTTAAAGATTATGTGCAATGGTTTTCACAAGTAAAACAGGCAGCACCATTCAATAAACAGTTCTTTAATAACTAGGTGCATTTCAGGTTTTGTAACAAAGTTGACATACAGATTCAGGTTTAAATGAGTACTTTAAACCAATGAGAATTATTTCTGTTTTTATATGTACTGTATGATCTGGGTGTTAATAGTATGTGAGCTTCTGAATAACTGTCATACGCTTCCAAGAAAGGACTTTGTTAGTCCAAAAGCTTAAGCACTTTGTTCTTTTTGTAACATCTATGTAGGCCCAATAAAAGGTATGAAACCATTTGCTTCTGGATCTGTTCTTACAAAGACCAATATGGCAAAAACTGAATCTGTATGTCATCATAGAAGATTCTGGAATTCACCGTAGAATATGGCTGTTACACAACATCAAAATGAAACTCACACAGCTAGACAGTGACATCTATATTTTAGCCCAGTGCAAGAGGAATGACATTATCCCTAAATGTTTTTAACTATTCAGAATGGTAGCACATGAGGTGGGCACCTGAAAGACGGCGCGGTTCGAAATGGCAACGCGATGTGGGCGAAAGCCCAAAAAGAGAGGGGGAAGGGAGGGTGACATGATGTGGGGTTGTAGTCGACCCTAGTGACAGGATGTCGCTATATGTACATGCGCAAGGAGGGAGCGAGCACAGCGAGCATGGCCTGGGAGGGGGTAGAGGTGGATGTTTGGATGGTGGCACTGCGGTCGACTGCCAAGCTGCACCATGGCATCAGGGGTTGGCCTCCACTTGCTGTTGGTGTGGTTCTGGGTTCTGGTCTGAGTCCGGGCACTACTGCATTTTTGTTGCGCCCGGATCAAAACTTTTGTTTGTTTTGCTTTTGCACTCTCCTGACATGCTCCCCCAGGAGTTGAGAATCATTAGGTAGGGAGGTGCAGGTGGCGAAGCCCCCCCATTTTGGGGGGGTGAGAGGGGGGCACCCCCCCACAGAAAGCAAAGTATTTAAATCCTCAGTGCTGTTCTTCCAATCCGAGGATGTCAGGGTGGCAAAATTGTTTTCGCTGTTCTGACATCGCTGACACGTTAGCCGTCGCACTTGCGATTATCACATAGAACCATTTGGAATCCATTAAAAAACATAGAACTTCAGTGATGGTTTAAATGAGTATTTTAAATCAATTGAAATTCTTTCTGTTTTTTTATGTATGAACTGGGTGTTAATAGTATGTGAGTTTCTGAATAACTGTCATAGGCTTCCAAGGAAGGACTTTATTAGTCTGAAAGCTTAAGTACTTTGTTCTTTTTGTAACATCTACTGTATGTTGATCCAGTAAAAGGTATCAAACCATTTGCTTCTGGATCTGTTCTTACAAAGTCCAATATGGCAAAAACTGAATCTGTATATCATCATGGAAGATACCAGAATTGGCCATAGAATACGGCTGTTACACAACATCAAGAAGAAACTGACACAGCTAGACAGTGACATCTATTTTTATGTTGTTTGCACGCATGTGCAAGAAACATAGTGCCATCATCCGAGTTTTCAGAGGTGTGGCAGCCCTTTTCCCAATTCAGTCAGTGTGTTTGCAGGCGCGGTCACAGTTCTCCAATGGCTGCTGGAGCTGTCTGTGACAGCAGTCGAAAATGCAGTCGAGTACAGTTGAAAGGGGGAGCTACGCTTCAGTGAGCAGCGATAAGATATCACCTGCTCATGCGTGCTCCCCCTAAACACACACACACACGCACGCATACTGCGTGCCCGCCCCCCCACGCACACACTGTATCTCCGATGGGGGTGCCCAATCCCCCGTCAGCTCCATATTTCCACCACCCATAATCAGATGTATTTTAGCATTTCAAACCCATTATAATGTAACAATACTAGTTTCCTCAAGCAATTTCCATATGCCCCCAAACAAACTCAGTTAATCAATGCAAAAGTCCATTCTTAGCCGACGCAGTTTTGAGGTTGTGTCCAAAAGGAGACGAAAAGCTTTGGATGAGCTGCAGGGAATGCATCACTGCAGGATTGCATAATGATCTCTTAGCAAGCACCACTTTCACATTTACCTGGACCTACCACTATTTGACTATACATTAGAAAAACTGGCCCAGTTCAATGCAAACACACTCTATTGATCATTACCAATCCATGCGTTAATAGATGCAATCCGCAGTTATCAAACATGATTTCTAAAGATTTTGAGTTTTAGTATTATTACACAAATCTACCTTTTGGGGGGAAAAGGCAGAAAAGATTGCCTTAAAAACTGAACGTTGTAGTTAAGATTAATGGGTTCATAGATAGATTCATATATTGCCTCTATTCATTTATCAACTTGATAACTTCTGTTGCCAGTACACTGACATAAAGCACAAAACTTGCATTTTGTATGTAGCACAGGCACACATGTTTTAGTTTGAATATAGCTTGCATCGTGTTGTGATTATAGGAACATTACATTTACAAAAAAAAGAATAAAAAAGGAACACCGTTGACTTTCTTCGTGTCCCGATTGACTTCAAGGTTCCATTATCAAAATCAAGAGATAATTTGATTTTGTTTAGTTGCACACGTTTGGGTGGTTTTAATAAGCATGTCTTAAAGAGGAGAGATATAAGAGCTAGTAACAAAAACAAATACATCTGTTAACATACAATCATAAAGAGAAAGGTCTAAGATCAACGCATACAAGAGGCGGACACACAATAATAATACTATTTTATTTTGAAACTGTTAAGGTTGCATGTAATCTAGAGAAATATATGGGGGAAATAGTAGCTTGTTTACTTTTACTGTGTTGTCCCCAAATTACAGGTCCCTGAAATAATCCACCGTGTGCTTGAGAGGTCGATCTTCTTCCGATTGCATTTTTTGTTTGTTTGAACTGTCGGTTGAGGTGCACTTGTATATAAAATGGAACACAACATTAGCTGATTTTAATATCCTTTCCCTGTACAAAAGGATGCTTCTTACCCTTAACAATACATGACAACATAATTAAATGATTTTGTCTGTTTATGGCTTTAGAGTGGTAAGTGGTTCACAGCAAAACAACTGCAAATTCTTGAATGGCTTCTGTTCAGCCTACAATATCGGAAACAGCAGTGCCTAACACACAAACTGTGGGGGAAAACTACAGCAGGACGCTTCTGTTATTATTTCAAGATAGTTTTCTTTATGGCGCCACATTTCTAGTCCAACTGCAAGGGAGCTGCTCAGACTGCAGATTCGAATCCCAGCAACAATACAGAGAATAATATACAGGCAACCATGTACAATGCTGTGTTTCCATCGAGGGGTCCCGGGTGACATCACCTCATAGGGAGTTGGAACCTCCAGAGCAAAGCAGGAGAGGTCATTGATTTCATCCAAACCCCGAGATGGAAACACAGCCGAGTTATGCATTGTTACTCATGCGTTATTTTATGTAGTATATAGTTTAAAACATAAAATTATAAAAATAATACTGTTTTTTTATTCTCAAGAAATCTTCCAGTTTAATAGTTTAATGGGCAGACTCGGTGGGCCTTGTCGGTCCTCTTCTGCCATCACACTTCTATGAATCTATAAATTATTTTTATTAGTAAACAAAACAGAAACCCACACTCATGTCTGCTGAAAGACCACCAAGTTGAGGTCGGATTTCTTTTTTTTTTTTTTTTTAATTATGAAATAAGATTTTGTGTTATGTGAAGGTCTTTGTTCTAGATGTGTGGAAAATTAATGTAAAATAGCAGGGGGGCATGAATTTTCCATTCTAATTTACAAAGCTGTTGCAACACTGAAGGGTACTGCAGCAGTCTATGACCTCTGAACTGTGGCACAACAGATTTTAGTTAGGATGGAAATTCATGCACACGGGGTTACTATATACTGTATCAGTCTTGATTTTTTAATATTGTAGCACTCTGTCTGATATGTAATGCATGTATCAAGAAATTGCTCTCACAAGTGTTGTACAATGTTTTTATTTGTTATTTTTGGGGACACCTATTGGTCGGTCAATCAATCAATTACTTGATCAAAACTATATACTGTATCTCTGTTCACCATAGGGTTCTGCAGAGAAGAAAATACCCCAAACCCTTAACTGAAACGTGGGGCATAGGTTTTGAAACTGCATGAAAATGTGTGTGGGTACTGTACCCAGACTGTGGGACAATCATCAAAACATTGACATGCAAGCTTAGAATACCAAAGAAAGTATTGATATCATTTGAGAACAGTTTAATACTGATTTGGTATGATGTGTAGTAGTCAGTGTCCCCTGTTCTGTTCTATTGGGTGTATTGACTTATGTAATGTATACTGTTTCTAAGCATTGTTGTTCACAGTTTCTACCCTTTTGTAATGCCTAGGTCCTGCCTGAAAGGGTTAACTGGACCAGTGCATCCAACCATTAGCAAATAAATAAACGATTAATATGAATTGCTGCACTGCTGTCTGATTTTACAGTATGAGAAGTTACCTTCTCTACCTGGGGAAACATATTTGCCTTGTAGGGCGGAGAAATTCAGAGGGGTAAAATTAGGAACATCCCTTATAGTGTGGGCAGGGGAGGTGGGGTAGGGAGGGGCTCCTATCTGCAAGGCCCCAGGCTTCACAGAGCACACTTGATCACTGTGGAAATGCAACATTTTGCACAGTCTTCCTCTCAGAACATGTGTCATCTTGTAAAAGTGTATTAGGAAAAGCGATCAGGCCTAGACGATGAAATGTCAGGGTTATAGGGAATACTAGGTGCATGGGCAGGACATGTATCGCCCCCACACACACACACACACACACACACACCAGTGCTATAGTGATATTTGGATTCTTGTTTAAAAACACACGCTGAGAAATGCCAGAAAATGTTAAGTTGTGTTTAGTCCCATTGTTGACTGCCCCTCATGTATAGCACAATGTATCTGAGGTGCAGTATTTGGTTGGTGCTGCAGTCATAATTAGTGCTCTCTTCTCCCCATCTGTGTAATGGCCACAGACTAACCTCTGCGCTAACTTTTGATCCTGAAAGAAATTTTGAGTCTAGAGACTTCACACACTCAGTCTTTAGGTCTGTGCATACTAACGACGTGCACCATTTGTGAGCAAACACGGTAATTTAGAGCAAAGATGGAAAATATGCATTGCTTCAAGTCAAGAGTACATAATACCTCAAAATAATTACCAAGTTTTGAATCCTCAGGGTGGGTATTCTGTAAGATAAACAAAAACCCAAACAATTATTGTCTACATCTGCTGGTCACAATTACATCCAACAGTATGTTTTCTATGCAACTTTATAAGGGGTCTGGTGCTGTGGGGGTGTAGCTGATGTTCTTCCCAATGCACAGACACACAACTGCAGGTTTTATTATTCACTCCAGACATATGTTCCACATATCAGTCGTTATACTTTTCTCAGAGTGTTAACCCACTTTTTCAGGTTTAATTGTGCTTTTCCTTTTTTTGAAAACAAATAGCAAAAGGAAATTAAAGCCCTTTTGACTAAAATTATGACTGGGAAGTACAGGTTATCTCTTATACAAACAGTTCAAAAACAGTACACTACTTGAGAAGCAGCACGGCATTGGTCACATGTCTCACACTTTGTATTCAATATAACTAGCTTCCTGCAAACTCGAAATTTATAGAGAAATCTTGAGAATTTAAAACAGCTATTTATTGCGAAACAAACAAACATGAAAATGCAAGAAAAAAAGCTTATATTGTATTGTTTGGCTATTACCCCTTATCTGGCATGGATTTCCATTCTTAATGAATGGCGTTAATTCGGTTGGTTAAAAAGCGAATCAGAATCCTAACTTTATTAAATGAAAAATTGATTTACTACACCATAGCATAGGACATCACACTTTCAGTTGGCTGGCATAGGATTTAGTGTGACATACGTGGACCCAGACAGTCCTCCTGCAAAAGTTAACTAAAAGATTTAAGATCATCAGTCAGAAAGCTTATTGCATATCCAGTGCTAGATTAATTGTTGGATGTGACTTAACAAACTTCATTTGCAGAATGACTTAAGAGCAGGAATCAATACAAGATTTTGTCTGCTATAAAACAAAAGAAAAGCAGCATCCTGGCTCTTCATGTCAAAAAAGTTGATTGTATGTAGTTAGTTCATTTTGGGGGAAAATTTTATTTTATTATATAATCATATCCAGATAGAAGATAGATGTCCTGACCAGCGTCTACAGCAACCCATCAGCATCCAACCCCTTTTTATGTTGCTTGCACGCATGTGCAAGAAACATAGTGCCATCATCCGAGTTTTTGGAGGTGTGGCAGCCCTCTTCCAATTCAGTCAGTGTGTTTGCAGGTGTGGCTGCAGTTCTCCAATGGCTGCTGGAGCTGTCTATGACAGCAGTTGAAAATGCAGTGGAGTACAGTTGAAAGGGGAGCTACGCTTCAGTGAGCAGCGATAAGATATACCTGCTCATGCTCTCCCCTACACACGCACACACATACTGCGTGCTCCCCCACGCACACACTGTATAGCCGACGGGTGCCCAATCCCATCGGCTGTGCTGCGCTCCCCAACAGAGTTCACATGCCATGCTGGGTGCCCACCCAGCGTGGCTACACATCGATAGCTGGACGGGGTGCCCAATCCCCATCAGCTCCACTGATCTCCCAGAGTACAGGGTGCCACGCTGGGAGCCCACCCCAGCATGGCAACAGATGTTATCGCCGACGGGGTGCCCAATCTGTCGGGCTCCACGCCCCCAAACAGCCATCCTTGTGCCATGCTAGGAGCCCACCCCTGCATGGCAAATGTCCCGTGTCACCGTCCTTTCTTTAAAAAAAAACCCTGAAACACAAAAACGGTCCTCGCTGTCTCTGCCCCACCCACGCCCACCCACTGCGCACCCCTGCTCCCCACACCCCCCTCACCCCATACTTACCTCCGGACTCCAGCACGACAATCTTCGGTGGACCGGGAACACATCTGCACTCTTCAAAGCCGACCGCAAACTGAGCAAATGCCGGTAAGCGGTATAATGTAATAAATACGTTTTTTTCAACTTTGCTGCATATCTCAGGCATTTTTTGGAATTTTTGCACCAAATTTTCAACATGGGGTTTTTGGGACCCCTTCTCATGAATGCTTTCACTGTCATGGCGTTAATCAGGCCCAAAGGCTGATTTCACAGTCACTGCACGAAATCATCTTTCGGCACTGATTAACCAACTAACACTGCCAGTGTTCATAAGGTGGGCTCTCAAAAAAGCCTGCTTGAAAATTTGGTGGAAAAATTCCTAAAAATGACTGTTTTACCAGTGTGCGTTGAGCAGTTTCTATGCACGCTCGTACGTTTGCAAATTTTCAATATTTGCACTCCACTGACTTCCAAATATCTACACAGCACATACAAGCAAGCAACATTCGGCATTGACAAATGCTTGTTTAACCTAGTGCAAGAGGAACAACAAACTATTTGGAATCCATTAAAAACACACAGAACTTCAGTGATGGTTTAAATGAGTATTTTAAACCAATGAGATTTCTTTCTGTTTTTATATGTACTGTATGATCTGGTTGTTAGTAGTATGTGAGTTTCTGAATAACTGTCATAAGCTTCTGAGGAAGGACTTTGTTAGTCTGAAAGCTTAATTACTTTGTTCTTTTTGTAACATCTATGTTGGTCCAAACAAAGGTATCAAACCATTTGCTTCTGGATCTCTAACAAATTTGACAAATTCATGTTTTTCTTTTTTTGGTGCCTGATTGTTGTTGTCTATTTCTCCACGGTTGCTGGATGCTGAGTCATAGCACTTTGCTGAGAGTTTTGCAGATTGGATAACTCTGATGTGGTGAAAGGCTGTGATCATTCACACCTGTCATTTAATTGAGGTGATTTCTCAGGATGCCACATAAACACAATTATACAATGGCAAGAAAGAATACTGGGCTCTGATTGGTCAATCAGGGTCTGGACCAATGATGTTATCCCAGCATAACATCAAGGATCTAGTCCCAGCACACACATGACCAAATGTCATCAGTAGGGAGATAAACAAACTCTTGTCAGAGCTGATATGGCTGCTCAAAGTGGCAAAAGGAAGGAAAAATATGCTTCCCTTTAAACCTGCACCACTTCTTTCTGTCGCCGCACTGAAGTCTGCCACGCTGAAGATGGCAGCACTGATGGAACTACACATGCACAATACTCGCGCATGCACAGTTGAGTTAATGCCACCATCTTGGGCATGGCAACCATTATTTCTGTAGTTGCAGAAGAAAATGTAGAGCGCTGGCAAAGGGGGTGTGTTTATGCAGCCAACGAATGGGAAGGGCTGCATAAACAGCACCATTGGACATTTGCTAGAGCACTGTGGAGCCACACCATCCAGTGGTCCGGTCACTTGCTTCCACAGTGCTCTATTAAAGGTACTGTGCGGGCATAATGTCAGAGCTCTGCCCATTGAGCTGTGAAAAAAATCAGCTATTTACTGTACCCACAATTCCTCATTATGTAAATTAGTATACAGACTACTATATTTCTATATTCACTACATAAATAGGAGACTACATCTCTCAGTAAAGAAATTTTGTTAGCTATATAGTGTATGCACAATGCTTCATTTTGAAAATAAACGCCTAAGATCTTATGTTGTTTTAACCATGATATAAAATAGGAGACTGTGCCTCCAAGTAAGGAAAATGAAAGACAGCTTCATATTGTACCCACAAAGCCTTGCTGCGTGTATTTACATATTAGATGCTATACTGCATTCACCACCACCAAAAAAAGAGACTGCACAGCTGAGTAAGGAACATTTAAGTTAACTTTATAATCCACCCAGAATTTCTTGTTGTTGTATGTAAATCAGCATATTTGCTGTCATACTGCTCTAACCATTGTTCTAATGTTAAAATGTATTTTTAATGACACAGAAGCAGTGCTGGTCTCCCTAGATGTAGACAAAGCTTTTGATAGGGTGTCATTGCACTTTCTTTTCTCATTACTTCCTAGATATGGTATCCATGTAGATTATATTAACTGGATTCAAATCCTTTTTTCAGCTCCAAATGCAAGAGTGCTCTGTAGCAATGATTTGTCAGCTCCCCTTTATTTATCTAGAGGTACAAGAGAGGGATGCCCCTTATCCCCTCTCCTATTTAATTTATACAGTATATTGAGCCATTAGCCCGTAAAATTATTGCTGAATCACAAATATTTGGAATTAAGGTAGGGTTGAAGGAGTTCAAAATTTCTTTGTTCACTGATAATGTCTTATTACCCATCTCTCGCTGGTGTGCCTTGCTGCCCATTGTCTTGCAAACACTTTCCACTTTTGGATACCTGGCCAGGTGCCAACTAAATATATCCAAAACAAAGGTCTTTCTGTTAACATTAAACTGCACCAAAGAAGAAACCTCTCTATTAGGTCTCAATTGGGAGTCTATGGCACTCTCCAGTTTGGGCATTAAAATAACCCCAGAGGTGGCTAATATCAGGAAACTAAATTGGGACCCCATTCTCCACCAGATGGACCTGGACCTACAAAGGTGGGTTAGATTGCCTGTTTCTCTATGGGGCCGAGTAAACATATTAAAAATGATTATTTTTCCTCACCTCCTATATCCATTAAGTATGTTAAATTTGTATCTTCCAGAATCATGGTTTCATCATCTTAACTCAAGCTGGTCCAGATTCATATGGTTGGGGAAACCCCCACATAGAGCATTATCTAAATTATGCTGGCCTCAGGATCTAGAGGGTTTAAATATTCCACATACGTTAACTTATTATTTGGTGGTGCATGGGGCTAAATATTTTCAATTGGGGCAACCTACATTAGAGAGAAGTTATGCTCCTGAGTGGCTGAATATAGAGCAGACACCAGTTGCGAGCCATAGCTTTTCCTTGCCCTCGCTATTATACATACCTTTCAGTAAGCTTCATGCACCTCTTAGGTCTTCCCCGATAGGTTGGTCTGTTAAGGTGCATTCTCAGCTATGTCACACTTTACATATTTCCAAAACAAAAGATCTCATTCAACCCCTATTATACAATTCTAATATGCTTATCAATAAAAAAACACTGGTACCTCACAAATGAGGCCTGGTCTTTTTTTGATGTGTGGTAAACTCTTTCAAATAAGCCCAAAGCAATTTTGAATATACACAAGGCTGTAGGTAAAATCTATGGTCTCAGGTTTTACCTACTGCCTATTATTGGCAGCAAGCCTTACATCTTAGTTACGATGCAGAAGCTTGTGTAAATATTTGGAGCTATGGATTCAAGGTTATGAAGCAAGATAGACTGCACTTGATACAATTCAATATTCTACATAACTTGTATTTCACCTCAGTGAAACTATATAAAATGAAAAAGCTGCCTGACCCGGTATGTCCTCAATGTTTACAGGTGGAAGGTACTTTGATACATATGCTTTGGACTTGTCTCAAAGTGATAGACTTTTGGTGCAGGGTGTAAATTGAAACCTAACCTTGTTTTGGTCATTCAAATTATTTTACAGCACATGTCTGTATACAGTTTTAGGTAATTTTACCACAATTAGCACCAGTACTCATAGGGCACGTATGTCCTGTATTGCTGGAGTTACTAAAATACTTCTCTTAAGGCATTGGAAAGATTATCAGATTCCTTCTAGGTCTGAATGGTTGCAGGAAATGTTGAAGGCTCTTAATGCAGAAAGAGCAATAGCCTCAATTGACCAGTGTCACCTTAAATTCCAGTGGATGTGGGCACCGCTACATAAATTGATGTTTTGAAAGTGCGGCTATAGTTTTGGTCCTGTTCAATCTTTTCTTGCTTACTATAGTTATCATAAGAAAGAATGGGTGATGTTCGATTGACATTCATTCTGCTTCTTGAGGGGGCTATGATAGAAACTTTCAAGTACCTCAAGGGAATCAACAAAGTCCAAGAGGGTAGCATCTTTCAGAAAAAAGAGATGTGCAAGAACAAGGGGACACAATTTGAAGATAGGGGGGATGGCTCAAGGGCAACGTGAGGAAGTATTTTTTCATGGAGAGGGTGGTGGATGCATGGAATGGCCTTCCTGACAGGGTCATGGGGTCAAAAACAGTGGGGGAATCCAAGAATGCACAGGACAGACATAAGGGAATTCTTAAGGGGGGTAGGAGGAAGTAGGCTGTTGGTTAACTAGGATCTGCTGCTTATCCAATAGGTAGGGAAATGGGCAGACTGGGTGGGCCAAGTGGTCCTTATCTGCCATCAAAGTCTGTGTTTCTATGTTTCTATGGTAGTGAAATCAGGGTTACAAAATAGCTCATAACTTTAAAATTAAGAAACATAGAAACCTAATTTTTAGTATGAGATTTACTGGGGGTATGTTTATTCTAATTCTGCAATGTAGCACTTTTGGCCTGAGTCTCTCTTTAAATGATTACTTTAAAGAGGGACTCAGGCCAAGTGATTACCTTTGGCTAATCCCAGAAAAGGCACAGCAAATGTCGTAGGTGAAAGTATTGCACAGTGGTATGCAAAACATATTTAATCCCAAAATGTGATTTACTTGTAATCCCCTTACAAATGGGGGTTCCTAAAAGCTTCCCCAGAGCTTGGGTAAATGCTCCATGCCTGGTTGGAGTTCGGCGTTAAAGCCATTTAAATGGGTAGCCAGTGAGCGCTTTATAAAGCCTCCGTATGCTGTCTCCTTAAGGGCTGCCTGTTACAGCTGTAAGTAATCAAAATGGAGGGGGGCTGCGGGGTTGCATGCCTGAGTCCTGCCCGGGCTGCTGATTTTTCGCTCCATTTCTGCCATCGCTAGTGGTGCAGAGGGAGCTCTACAAGAGGATGTGAATGTTTGCTTAAAATACTGGAAAATAGTAATGATAATGTAGTTGTTCTAACCTGCTTTGCTTTGAGCACAGATGGTTTCGATTTCCTCCTCCATTTTGGCCCAAAACTATTGAATTGGACCAATCAGTACTTTGGGACCCCACAGAGCTGACTGACCAATAGAGGAGCTGTTTGTAATTGAGAAAGGTATTATGGGCTATGGCGCTTTTTCTGCACCACTGAGAGCCGGAGAAAGTGACTGGCATGTGCCGCCAGCCAATAGGAGCGAGTAGCGCCCGATCTGAAGGGAGAGCCCCTTGCTGTTGAGGTTCAGATGCATTGTGGCTGAGGTGAGGAGAGGAGCTCTGTGCTTCTGTGCTTTGGAAGTGTTCGTGCGGGAAGCGCGTGAAGGCTCAAAGCGTCTGTTTTGCCTGTGAGAGGATTCAGATTAAACCCGCTGGCGTGCGGTCAGAGGAGGCTGTGTCCTGCACAGCTACCCACCAGGCTCGACCTGTTGGAGGACTGGAGAATCTGTTAAATCATGCTCGGTCCACGGGAGGAGTAAAAAGCTGCCATTTGCAGTGCTTCAGTGACTGTGAAATCTGGAGAGCCTAGCAGCAGCTGCCTGGTGTGGTACCCCTCTGCTATTGCTGTTGGGGTTTGCCATATAAATGTGTGAGGAGGCCTGTGGAGTTCAGGCTCAGCCCTGCTGGTGTTGAAGGACTCTGTCTTGTCTGGAGGTTGTGAGTACTGAATCAGGGTAGCTCCCTGCTAAATGTGCAACAGTGGTTCCAAATGGCATTGCTATACTGCTGACTGCTTAAGCCCGTGGAGCTTTCAACAAGTCCACCAAGGGAGCCTTGTCCCACCCCTCCTGCAGGAGAAGATGATCAACACTCAGTGTCGGAAGATAGTGAAGGTGATATTGAATACTATCCTTCTTATGAACTGAGTCAATTGTTTCGGGGCAATCCCCTTGTTAACTCGGGAACTGAAATTGGCCCGTCGGTACTGACTGAGCCCTCTACTTTGTCCCCAGAAGCAATGCCTCCAGAAGATGAATGGGGTAGCAGACAAGCTCAAGGGACTGAGTCCTTAGGCCTGGCTGAACTGTCTGACCTGGGTGAATTATCTGATTTTTCAGAAGAAGAGAGTGAGATGGGGGGAACAAGTCAGTGATATGCCTGAATTGGAAGAATATTTTGAATGCCCTGATGGTTCCCCTCTAGTACCTAAACCGCCCCCAGATGAGCCCAGTGGGGTGGGTTCAGGGATAGAAGGTCAAGCCCCTGATAGTATCATGAGCACTGAACCTGTTCCCCTTGAGGAGATTCCCATTGCTAATGCCACTGATACTGAAGTGGAGTCAGGGCCTGGGTTAGGATCCCCCGAGACCCCTAGACGATCTGGATGACAAATACGGCCAGTAATAAAGTTGAGCTATGAATCGCTTGGCCAGCCAGTGGACCTGCCCTTAAATGTGGCTCACAAGGGGGTATATGTGTCCCCACATTCCTTGCCTAAGTTAGCCTTGGGGGATAACTCCAGATTGTTAGTATTGCCCTTTGAGTGTGGTGCTCCTGTTTCAGGTGACTCACCAGTGACTAGAAAGGAGGGGTTCCCCAGTCCCGGGGCCATAAGCAGGAATTAGTAACCTGATTTGGAAAAAAGGGAACCAGAGTTATGTGTACAATGTGTATGAACCATAATATATTGCAAATGTAATATTTCTGTATGTAATTCAAAATGTGATATAGTGTTAATTGGGATGTTCGCCTAAATGGCCTCAAGTGTAATTGCTTGACGCGGACACCAAGCTTTTCCAGGCCAGGGAGGGTGTAACCCCCTTACAAATGGGGGTTCCTAAAAGCTTTCCCAGAGCTTGGGTAAATGCTTCATGCCTGGTTGGAGTTCGGCGTTAAAGCCGTTTAAATGGGTAGCCAGTGAGCGCTTTAAAAAGCCTCCCTATGATGCCTCTTTAAGGGCTGCCTGTTACAGCTGTAAGTAATCAAAATGGAGGGGGGCTGCAGGGTTGCATGCTCGAGTCCTGCCCGGGCTGCTGATTTTTTTGCTCCATTTCTGCCATCTCTAATGGTGCAGAGGGAGCTCTACAAGAGGATGTGAAAGTTTGCTTAAAATACTGGAAAATAGTAATGATAATGTAGTTGTTCTAACCTTTGCAGCACAGATGGTTTCGATTTCCTCCTCCATTTTGGCCCAGAACTATTGAATTGGACCAATCAGTACTTTGGGACCCCACAGAGCTTACTGACCAATAGAGGAGCTGTTTGTAATTGAGAAAGGTATTATGTGCTATGGCGCTTTTTCTGCACCACTGAGAGCCGGAGAAAGTGACTGGCATGTGCCGCCAGCCAATAGGAGCGGGTAGCGCCCGATCTGAAGGGAGAGCCCCTTGCCGTTTGGGTTCAGATGCGTTGTGGCTGAGGTGAGGAGAGGAGCTCTGTGCTTTGGAAGTGTTTGCGCGGGAAGCGCGTGAAGGCCCGAAGCGGCCGTTTTGCCTGTGAGAGGATTCAGATTAAACCCGCCGGCGTGCGGTCAGAGGAGGCTGTGTCCTGCACAGCTACCCACCAGGCTCGACCTGTTGGAGGACTGGAGAATCTGCTAAATCACGCTCGGTCCACGGGAGGAGTAAAAAGCTGACATTTGCAGTGCTTCAGTGACTGTGAAATCTGGAGAGCCTAGCAGCAGCTGCCTGCTGTGGTACCCCTCTGCTATTGCTGTTGGAGTTTGCCATATAAATGTGTGAGGAGGCTTGTGGAGTTCAGGCTCAGCCCTGCTGGTGTTGAAGGACTCTGTCTTGTCTGGAGGTTGTGAGTACTGAATCAGGGTAGCTCCCTGCTAAATGTGCAACAGTGGTTCCAAATGGCATTGCTATACTGCTGACTGCTTAACTAAACTTTTTCTTTCTTCTCTGTGTGAAGGGCCCCAACCAGCTGCCACATTTTGGACTAGCCGTTAGGGCTTGGGTACCCAGGGACAGTAAATCGTAGGGTTAGACCTGTGCACAGAGCCCTAGGTATATAGGAATAGTATAAGCTAATCAACCTGATTCCCCCTGTCCTTGTTATTCTCCCCCTGAATAAATCAGATTGCTTTTCATACAGTTACACCCTGGCTATTGTGTACATTACTGGTGAACTGCTGCCTGGTGATTGAAACATAACTGTGCCTTACTTTACAGGGGGTCCCCGAAGGGAGCTAGAATATATTATCCGTGGGGTAAGTGTACTGGTGAACAGAATTGTTGGTACCCAGTGTGAGCCACTAGAGGGATGAAAGGGGGTTTGCAGTAGCCCAGAGGGCTGTAACCAAGGTAGTCTCAGCTGGGCTAACCCCGACCTCTGGGTGGAGGCACCCGTCAATGGATCTGGGCCCCTCACCCTGCCTCTGTGGTGGCAGACAGGGGTAGTAGCCCTAAGGGTAGGGCCCCCTGGGGGTTACATACTTAATCCATTATTTTTGTAATTTTTTATTTATTTGATTCTTGGATTACAAGTACCTTTGAGCCAAGGCTCTTTTACAAAGGTTCCACGTCAATTCCAGGACAGCACAACAAATACAACAAAGCAAGGCAGTACAGGCAGGATAAACAGATTAACACTCAGTTACATGAAAATAAATGCATACATTTTGGATACGACAGGCAGGGCAACTGAGGGAGTACAATGGTGTTACAAGAAATGGGAAGAACACTGGGAGGTAAGAGTTTCCAGAGACATTGTCACAACACATAGAGAAATGAAGGTGGTGGGGCTGGGTGGAGGGGAGGAGGGAGGAAGAGGAAGGATAAGGGAAAAAAGGTAAAGTGCTATGAGGAAGAGCTTAGGCAAGGACTGTAGGATAGTAAGGAGGGCTGGCTAGATGAGGCAGTCACACGTGCTGGAGGCAGAAAGAGACAGAGAGAGGCAGAGCCTTGATTTGAGTGGACCTAGCTTGGGAATGGAGGAGATCTCACCGTTGAAACTGTTCAAACAGCTAGGGGCCCTGTAGGCAATTGAACATTGTCCCAGGGAGGTTCAGCAGTGAAGGACCAACAGGAGCTGAGATTCAGAGCCCCTAGTATGGTGGGAGTTACTACTTGGACAGAGGAGGGCTTGGACACATGTGAGGGCATGGCCCATGGTTATCTTCTTAGCCATAATGCAAGTTTGGTATTTTAAGCAGTTTGAGAGTTGTAGCCAGCCAGTTTGGGCATCGAGGTCACATGTATGGGTAAGTTGATGAGATCCAGTGATAAGTCGACGGGCTTTGTTGAGTGAGGTTGAAATGCATCTGAGGGCTGTTGAAGTGGCCAAGCCATATATGATGAGGCCATAGTCGATTATGGAGACAACAGAGCTTTGAACAGTGACACTTAAGGCTGCTGGGGTTAGGTGAGTCCTGAGCCTGTAGAGGAGACCAAATCATGTATTGGCAGCTTGGCGATGTCATGTGGGCACCATAGGACAGGTTACTGTCAAGGGAGATCCCAAGATATTTAAAGGATTGCACCTGTTCGAGGGTCATTCCAAGGCAGTTTGTGATGGTCAGAGGATGCAGCCTGTTATTGCTCTTGGAGTTACTGAAAAGCATTGACTTTATTTTATATAGTTTAGGATGAGTCTATGTTTGCTGAACCAGTCCTCAACTGAGGCAAAACCAAGCTGGAGATTATTTTGCAGGGGTTGTGGATCCATTCTAGAAGTACAACAGTAGCTCTCCATCCCCCGTAGCTGCTGGAGGTCTGCCTCTGAGCAAGTAAGGGGACTACTGAGAAATATAGGATTTTCTTGTCTCAGAACAGGAAGGTCAGGTGCTTAAAGGGCACATAGTCAGTAACTAAGAAGGAAGAAAATAAATAAATATACAGAGGAAAGAGTAAGCATTCAAAACAACAGTGAAGGGTCCAGAAATAAGACATGATGGGAGTGGTGCAGTGCAGTGGCTGTGGAGCAGTAGTCTTCCGGGAGACTTTCGGGAGGTTGCAGTGTTGTCCCATGTGCAGGCACCTCTCTGGGCTGAGGGAGGAGGTTGCTCATCTCCAGGCTGAGTTGGCCAGGATTTATGGGACCTCCTCTCCCATCCAGGGACCACCAGGTCCACTTCCGTTGCCTCAGAGGTTGCCAAGAAAGAAGAGTGGTTGGACCACAATGGGCTCATGGAGGGTGAGGGTGGTGGAACAGAGGTGCAACCCTCCAGTTGTACCTCTCCACACTTCATATGCCATTCTGGCAAAGTATGGTTCCTCTATGGAGGCACCCACAGTGGATACCAAGGAGAATGCTGGGAACCTCCACAAAGGAGACCCACAGGAGGGTGGCATGGGACCCCACAGGGGAAGGAAACAACTCCTGGTGGGGGACTCCATTGTTAGGAAGGTAGAACTGGGGGAGGAAGGGGACAGGGAGGTAAGGTGCCTGACTGGCACCATGGCTTGGAGGGACAGGGAGCGAATCCTCAGGATCACCAGAGCAGCTGCACAGGGGAGGGATCTGGATGTCATTGTCCACCTAGGGACAAATGACCTAGCTAAGAAAGGGATCACAGCAGTGCAGGAAGAGTTTGTGGAGTTGGCGAGGGGCCTTAAACAAGTAGCTTGCATGGTACCTTCTCGGGAGTGCTGCCTGTCTATGGTGCAGGTGAGACTAGGGTGCTCCACACCATGGGATTCAATCAGTGGTTGAACAATTGATGCAGAGCTCAGGGATTTGACTTCATTGGGGACTTGGGTCCACTTGGAGTGATGCAGGCCTGTACTGGAGTGATGGTCTGCATCTGTCCAGGAGCAGAACCAGGATCCTAGGTGATAGGTTTAAATGCTTCATTGGCAAGGATTTAAACTAGCCAAGGGGGGGAGGCACTAGAAAGGAGCAGGGAAATCCTAACCCCCCCAAAAAAGTCAGGGTAGTAAGTGAGGTAAACACCAAGTTAGAGATGTCGATAAGGAGAAGTGCAGGGGTAAATGGAGAAAGTGACAAAGGCAATAAGGACAGGGATGGGGAAAAAAGGGTAAGGCCAACAGGAAATGGAGGGTAATGAGTACCAATGCCTGTAGTCTGGGCAACAAGCTCCCTGAACTGGTGGCCTTGATGGAAGAGGGATGCCTGGATATCGTAGCAGTCACAGAAACATGGTATACAGAGAACCATGACTGGGATGTTAACATACCAGGGTACACAACCTACAGGAGAGACAGGGAGGGGAGAAGAGGAGGAGGAGTAGCTTCCTATGAAAGGGAAGGCATAAAAGCAACTGAACAAAAGAGTAAACAGGGAGGAGAGGAGGCACTGTGGGTCACCTTTGAGACTGGAAATGGCACCACAATCCGCACAGGGGTTGTATACAGACCCCCATGTCAGGGGGAGGGAATGGACAAGGATATGATAGAAGGCATTCTTAGGATGGCAGAGAAAGGGGAGATACTGTTGATGGGAGACCTGAATATGCCAGATGTTAACTGGAGCACATTTGCTGCAGCCACATCCAAGAGAAGGACCATTATCGATGCCCTACAGGTGGCATGCCTCAGACAGCTAGTTTTGGAACCCACTCATGAGGGAGCAATCTTAGACCTCGTACTCTCAAATGGGTACAGTGAGAGGATCTCAGATCTAGAAGTGGGTAGCTATCTAGGAACAAGTGACCACCAAACAGTGTGATTCACAATAAACTCAGCTACAGAGTCAAGCCATACAAAAGTGAGGGTACTGGACTTCAGGAGGGCTGACTTTGGCAAGATGGGAGAGTGCCTTAGAAAATCACTAGCTAATAGGCTAGAAGGAGGGGTGGAACAACAATGGGAAAACATCAAAACTGCCGTCACAGTGGCAACAAGCCTTTGTGTGAAGCAAATAAACAAATCAAAATGAAAGAAAAAGCCACTATGGTTCTCAAAAGAGGTGGTGGGGAAGGTCAGGGAGAAAAAGATAGCATTCAGGAAGTATAAGGAAACACAGAAGGAGCAGGACAGAGAGCTGTACCAGTTAAGGCAGAAGGAAGCAGGAGGGAAGTCAGAATAGCAAAGGTCCAAACTGAGGAAAAGATAGCCAACTCCGGTTAAGAAGGGATAAAACCTTTATAGGTACATCAGGAGCATAGAAAGAACAGAGAGAGGATAGTGAGGCTGAATAGAATGGACGGTGGTGGCAGAGGGGACAGTGAAAAGCAGGGATACTGAACAAATATTTCTGCTCGGTATTCACAAAAGAGGAGGAGGGGAGGTACCTAATCCAATTAGCAGAAGCACTCTGGATAGGGGTCGATCCCAGTCCTTCACAGAAGAAAGGGTTCTGAAAGAACTCCTAAACTGAAGGTGGTCAAAGCTAATGGGTTTGATGGAGTTCACCCCAGAATTCTAAAAGAATTAAGGGGAGAACTAGTGAAACCACTGACTACCCTCTTTAACAAATCATGGGAGGATGGTGTGTTACCTGAGGACTGGAGGAAGGTGGATGTGATTCCCCTTCACAAAAGTGAGAGCAGGACAGAGGCAGGAAACTACAGACCTGTCAGTTTGACCTCTGTGGTAGGGAAAGTGATGGAATCACTTCTGAAGGAAAGAATTGTTGAGTACCTAGAAGCCAGTGGGGCACAGGACCCAAGGCAGCATGGGTTCACAGTGGGAAGATCATGTCAGACGAATCTAATTGATTTCTTTGACTGGGTGACAAAAGTAGTAAACTAGGGAGGGGCTGTGGACATGGCCTACCTAGATTTTAGCAAGGCATTTGACACAGTCCCACACAAAAGATTAATAGTCAAATTAACCAGCCTGGGAGTGGTTCCCACGGTGGTAGCCTGCGTAAAACATTGGCTGGACAACAGGACACAGAAGGTAATTGTAAATGGAGCCCACTCTGAAGAAAGAGGGATTACTAGTGGGGTACCGCAGGTTTCAGTACTGGGTCCAGTCCTTTTTAATGTCTTTATAAGTGACATTGCAGAGGGGCTGGAAGGAAAAGTATGCCTCTTTGCAGATGACACAAAGATTTGCAACAGGGTTGATACACAAGGAGGTGTGGAAAGGATGAGAAGGGACTTGGCAAGGTTGGAGGAATGGTCAGAAGTATGGCAGCTTGGATTCAATGCAAAGAAGTGCAAAATAATGCACCTGGGAAACAAAAACCCAGGGGAAGATTACACAATTGAGGGGGGAGTAACAACAACAAAAATGGAAAGGGACATGTGGGTAATCATATCAGATGACCTTAAGGTTAGCAAGCAATGTGAGAAGGCAGTAGGGAGGGCTGGGGGGATACTGGGATGTATAGGGAGAGGCATCACCAGCAGAAAACAGGAAGTTGTTATCCCTCTGTACAGACAGTTGATGAGACCCCATCTGGAGTACTGTTTCCAGTTCTGGAGACCCTATCTCCACAAGGACATAGGATAAAGGCAGTCCAGAGGAGGGCAACTAAAATGGTGCAGGGTCTGCAAGAGAAGCCATACGAGGAGAGACTAAAGGAGCTTAATATGTATATCCTTGAGGAAAGGAGCGAGAGGGGGGACATGCTAGAAACTTTTAAGTACCTCAGTGGAATCAACAAAGTACAAGAGGGTAGCATCTTTCAGAAAAGGAGATGTGCAAGAAAAAGGGGACACAATTTGAAGATAGAGGTGGGGCGGTTCAGGGACAATGTGAGGAAGTATTTTTTCACAGAGAGGGTGGTGGATACATGGAACAGCCTTCCTGAGGAGGCTGGGGATCTAAAACTGTGGGAGAATTCAAGAATGCATGGGACAGACATAAGGCAATTTTTGTTGGGGGTAGGAAGAAATAGGCTGTTGGTTAACTAGGATCTGCAGCTTATCCTGTAGGTAGGGAAATGAGCAGACTAGGTGGGCCAAGCGGTCCTTATCTGCCATCAAAGTCTATGTTTCTATGTTTCTTATGGGAGGTGTGACTTACAGCATCATTAGCGTA
Source organism: Neoceratodus forsteri (assembly GCA_016271365.2). NCBI lineage: Eukaryota > Metazoa > Chordata > Ceratodontiformes > Ceratodontidae > Neoceratodus > Neoceratodus forsteri. Next base: position 46,087,903 of record JADMNL010000035.1, read on the forward strand.
GAGTATAATTTGTTCTGGGCAAGGTTGTGGGAGTCTATTCAGGAAGAGAGTGAAAAGAAGGGGGCCCAGTATGGAACCCTGAGGAACTCCAGAGCGGACTGGCCTTGCATCAGAGAGGACACCTGCAATTTTTACCCTTTGCAATCTATTTTCCAGGTAGCTTTTAAACCAAGCCATGGAGTCTGGGAAGAGCCCAGCAGTTAAAAGCCGTTCCAGTAGCAGTCGATGATAGACGGTATTGAAGGCCTTAGTTAAATCAATGAAGACCGACCCGGCTAGGTGACCATTATCCAGGGAACTGTGGATGGCTCTGGTAAATTCCAAGAGGGCAGAAGTGATGCTGTGCCCTTTTCTGAAACCATGTTGTTGTGTACATAGGATATTGTTTTTGTTCAGGTAATCAGTGAGTTGGTCGCAACAAGGCGTTGGAGAGCCTTGGAGAGAGGAGGCAATATGGAGATTGGTCAGTAGTTTCCATGATTGGTCTCATCTCCATTTTTATGGACCGGAGTAACCGTAGTGGATTTCCATCTGTTGGGGAACTGGCTGAGGCTGAGGGAAAGGTTGAAAATCTTAGTTAATGGTCTAATCACTTCGTCAAGGCTGAGGGACAGCAGTTTTAGGCCAAGTGAGTCCCCACTATTTCTTGATCTGGCAATTGCTTTACTAACATATTTGTGAGCTTCATGCATCTTGACTGCTTTGAAGTAGAAAGGAGGGTGTGTAGAAGAGGGGGGAGTGCTGGTGGGGTGAGCAGGGGAATCTAATTCATCGAAGAAGTCGGGGGAAGAACAGTACTGAGGTCCGTGAAAGCATTATTGAAAGTATTGACGATGGTCGTGGAGTCCAGGGTAATAGACCCATCAATGTCTAGCATAGTTGGGGAGGTTTTTGGCTGCTTTCTGATTTCTTCTTTGATATTGTTCCAGAACACTCTCCCATTACCCCATGAATTGGTGAGAGCTTCCCTGTAGTAGGTGCTTTTGTTTAGTCAGATTGATTTTGTGCAGTCATTCCAGGCACGTTTATAGTTCTGAATGTTGGGTTGCAAGCCGGAGGCACGAGCCAGAAACCAGAGGTGGTCCCTTGATTTTAGCTGTGCTATTAGGTCGGCGATGAGCCAGGGATTGCAAAGGGCTTTGACTTTACACTTTTTGAGGGGGGCGAAGGAGTCACAGGCTGCATTGAAGATGGAAATGAAGGAATCCAGGGCAGAGTTGACATCCATCTCATTGTAGATAGGAGACCAATCTTGCTGCCTGAGGTAGGATTTGAAGAGATACGGGTAGGGTGGCAGGTTAGAACCCAATCCAGGAGGGTGCTAGTGCCATTTCTGTAGTTGTGTCTGCTAGGGGAGGTGACCAGTTGTGTAAGGTTTACAGAGAAGACAGCATCTTTGAGGCCCCCAGGATCGGAGGTAAGCCAGTTTATGTTAAAGTCTCCAAGCATGATTGACTCGGAACCAGGAGGTTGCATTCAGGTGAAGTCCAGGACGGCATTGAGGACTTTCACTTGCTCCTTTGGAGGTATGTACACTGCAGCAACTGTGACGACTTTGCCGTGTGCTCCTAGGATGATACGAATAGGAAAGATCTGTGCAGATGAGTCAGAGAGAGGGGTAGTTAGGGGGTGGCCCAGGAGAGATTCTTTGAGGTATATAGCACAACCCCCTCCTCTTTTAGCCTTCCAATCCTGCCTAAAGACAATGTAGCCTGGTGGGGCAATTGCCAAGTCCAGGACTTTAGGTGTTAGCCAGGTTTTGACAACCACAATGACATCAGATTTGTGCTGGTTTGAGAAAACTTGCAGGGCATCAAGCTTTGGGAGAAGGCTACAGATGTTAAGGGTCACTAGGGAGAGCACCCCAGAGTGTTTCACTTGGTTGGTTAAGCCATTAGTTATGGGGCCAGGGTTAGGGTGAATGTTACCAGACAACAGCAGCAGAAGGAGCAGTAGCTTCAGGGTACAAAAACGTACACCCCTGATGGAGAGTTTTTGAGTCCACTCGGTGTTGATAGGTAGAGAGAGCTGCTGGTGCAGGTCCCAGAGTGATGTCATGTGTACCAAGAGTGGGAGATGAGATGAGGGAGCCCAAAGCCCTCGATCAAGGGTACCTGAGAGCAGACATTCATAATCTACGGGGGGGTGCAGGGGGGCAGTGAGGCTGAGAGCATAGAGTGCATGGGTGGCAGTGGATGAAGTCAAACTGGTAACTGGATGGAGGGGAGGGGTAACAGGCTCCAGGGAGGTAGAAGAGGGGGAGTAATGCTGAGAGAATAAGGAGCTGAGGAAGCATATTGGAGTGTATTATAACCTCCAGCAGCCGATGTTGGCAGAGCAGGGTGGGAGGCAGGAGGAAAGTGCAAGATAGAAGGCAGAAAAGGGGGTGGGGAACTAGAAGGAGGGAGAGAGAGGTAGGTAAGGTTTAGGTGGATCTAGAGAGTCATTTGGCACTGCAGAGAGGGAGATAGAGGGAGGGCAAGGCGAGAGAGCATGTAGGCTGGGTAGGGGAGGTCCTTACGAGAAACCCTATGGAGTTAAGGTGAGTTGGTGACTCAGAAAAGGGGGAGGAGCTACAGTCTATTTAATCAAGGTCAGAGGTGGGGGTGGGAGGGCACAAATTTTCAGCACTTTTCAAAGTAATACAATCGGTGCTGAAGCCCAGGACAACACGGAAGGAGAGAAAAAAAAATGGTCCAATCAGAGGTAAAAGCGTAAAGCACAAGTCCAATCACAGGTGGCAGCAGACAGCGCTAGCTAATGGGAGCTTCTCATGGCTTTCCTGGCCGGTCTGAGGTCTTACGTGGCTTCGTGGAGCTCCTGAGCGGCTGCAGAAGTGGTGAGGGTGGGCAGCTGGCTTCTCAAGCTGTGGCCACTCCGGCAGTAGAGGCAAGCCCGGTCGGGGGCTGGAATCTGGCTTCATGGAGCTCCTGAGTGGCTGCAGAAGTGGTGAGGGTGGGCGGCTGGCTTCTCAAGCTGCGGACGCTCCAGCAGTAGAAGCAAGCCCTGTAGGGGTCTGGAATCTGGCTTCGTGGAACTCCTAAGTAGCTGCAGAAGTGGTGAGGGTGGACGGATGGCTTCTCGAGCAGCAGCTGCTCTGGAGGTAGAGGCAAGCCTGGTTGGGGGCTGGAATCTAAGGGGTAATTTAAGTAATCACCTGTGACTATCAATATTATATACAGTACTCAGCCACTTGCCTGTGTGGCATCTTTTACATTGGTAGAGCAGGGGAAAATTCAAAGAAACAATTGGAGAACATATGACGGCAATTGCCCAAAAAAGCAACAGATCTGCATTGCGCACACATGCAGAAATGATGGGGGAAGGGGAAAGACATATGCCTATGTTTACAGGAATTGAGAAGGTATCGCTAGGCTCCAAAATAGACTGCAGGTGAGAGCAAAAAAGTGTATTAAAAGCCTGAAAATGTAAAACATTTCCAGAAAAATTACACATCACATTCTCAGAAACTGTATGAGATACCAGATAAATTGTTGGACAATAACATGAACAAGGGAATATTGCAAGGGGTGGGCAGGATGGGGGGTATTTGGTAGAAGGTATAGCAAACACTAGGAGTTTGGGGAACAAAATGATGGACTTGGTGGCCACCATGTTAGAAGAGGAACTGGACATTGTAGCAATTTGTGATACCTGGTGGTCAGAGCATCATACCTGGGAAACAGTTATCCTGGGCTACAGACTGTTTAGGAGGGATAGGGCAGGAAAAAAGGGGGGTCACTTTATACATCAAGGAAGACATTTGGGCAATGGAAGGGCAAGAGGAGGAAGAGGAGATAGAGCTTCTGTGGTTCACACTGGACAAAGGGCAGGAGAATCCCTAAGACTAGGGTGGTATACAGGCCTCCTATGAAGGGGAAGGAAGGGGATAGACAGCTGGTACTGGCAGTTATGCAGATGGCCCACAGAGGGGAGCTTATACTACTGGAGGACCTAAACCTCCCAGACATGGATTGGGAGATCCCAGCTGCAGGCTCAGCTAGGAGCAGGGGGGGATCCTGCAGGTGCTGCAGGGTGTATTCATGCAGCAGCTGATTAGGGAGCCCACTAGGGGGGATAACATGCTGGATGTAGTCCTCATAAATGGGGAAAGCGTAGAAGAGGTGGTGGTAGATGAAGGGCTAGGTACTAATGATCACAAGACTGTAAGGTTCAGGGTGAGGATGGAGAGGGAGAAAAAACAGACCAACATGAGGGTTAATGACTTCAGAAGGATGGACTTTGACAGAATGAGGAGGATAGTTACGGCAGAAATGGCAGGCACTGAGAATTTAGGGGATGTGGAAGAGTTATGGGACACCATCAAAGGAGGGGTACTAAAAGCCACAGAAAGTTGCATAAAGAAGGTGAGGAAGAAAAAGAAATGGAGAAGGCCACTCTGGTTTACAAGGGAGGTGGCAGAAGTGGTCTGGGCATGGAGGAGGGCTTGCAGGAAATGTAAGATGTCACAAAGGGAAGGGGACAAGGAGGCTTATAAAGAGAAGAGGAAGATAGCAAGGCAGAAGATAAGGAGGGCAAAAGCTGACACTGAGGAAAAGATAGCTAAGCAGGACAAAAAAGGGAGACAAAACTTTTCTTGGGGATGTGGGGGAAAGAAGGAAGGCAAAGCAGGGATAGTGTGGCTGAGGAGGAGGGTGGAGGGTTAAAATGGGAGGGAGACTTTGAGAAGGCTGAATTGCTGAATAGTTACTTTGCTCCATCTTCTAGAGGAGAGGGAGGGGAGAGGGCCTGAGCTGAGGGGTAGAGGAAGGGGGGACATAAAGGTGGATCCCAGCCAATTCAGCATAGACAGGTTTAAGGAGGAACTAGGCAGGTTAAATGTGGACAAGGAAAGGGGCCAGATGGCTTGCACCAGAGGGTATTTTGGGAACTGAGGGAAGAGCTGGCTGCCACACTGATGAGACTTTTTAACTTATCACTGGATACAGGGTGGGTACTGGGAGACCGGAGGAGGGTGAATGTGGTACCGTTGAACAAGGGGAGCAGTAGGAAGGTTACGGAAAACTATTGCCCAGTCAGCCTCACCTCAGTGGTGGGGAAGGTGATGGAGGCACTAATAAAGGAAAGGGTGGTGGACTACCTGGTGGATAGCGGCCTGCAGGATGATAACCAGCACAGATTCATGAATGGGAGGTCATGCCAGACCAACCTGATCGAATTCTTCAATTGGTGATGCAGGTGATTAACCAGGGAGGAGCAGTGGACGTGGCATAACTCGACTTCAGTAAGGTCTTTGACACTGTCCCTCACAGAAGACTAGTAAATAAGCTGGATGGGTGGAAAACTGGTTGGCTGGTAGAATCCAGAGAGTGGTGGTAAATGGGGTGTACTCCAGAGTAAGGCAGGTGACAAGTGGGGTGCCCCAAGGGTCGGTACTCGGGCCCCTCCTTTTTTAATATTTACCATCAGTGATATAGCGGAAGGGCTGGCAGGAAGGGTGTGCCTATTTGCTGATGATATGAAGATCTGCAATAAGGTGGATACCTCGGGGGGGTGGAGGCCATGAGACATGACCTGAAGACTATGGAGGGGTGGTCAGAAACCTGGCAGCTAAAGTTCAATGCCAGAAAGTGTGCTGTGATGCACTTGGGATATAAAAACCTATGAGCAGTATACACTCGGGGGGGGGGGTCAAGAAAACAGAGCAAGAGAAGAATCTGTGGATCATAATATCTAGCAACATTAAATAGGAAACCAGTGCGGCAAAGCAGTGGGGAAGACAAATGGAATGTTTGCATGCATCTGATAGGGGCATCACTAGCAGAAAGAAGGAGGTGCTGATGCCTCTCTACAAAGCCATGGTGAGGCCACACTTAGAGTACAGGGTACAGTTCTGGAGACCACACATATGCAAGGACATAGATGACATGGAGAAAGTTCAGAGAAGGGTAACCAAAATGGTGCATGGTATGCAGGGGAAGACATACGAGCAGAGGTGTAAGGAATTGGACTGGTACACATTGGAGACCAGGAGGGAGAGGGGGAACATGATTGAAACTTTTAAGTATGTAAAAGGGAATAATAAAGTGAAGGAGGGGAGCTTACTTAAAAGGATAGAGGGGGCTATAACTAGAGGGAATGACTGAAGTGTGTTAAACTACAGAGGCAACATGAGGGAATTTTTTTCATGGAAAGGGTGTTGAATGCTTGGAACACACTGCCAGAGGAGGTGCTGGGGGCTGAAACAGTGGGGAAATTCAAGAGAGCATGGGGCAGACATATGGGGATGGGAAGGGGGAAGGGGAGGGTCAATGACAAAGGAAAGGAGTAAAGGGAGGGCAGGGACAGACTCAGTGGGCCACTGGGTAATTTTCTGCCATCATGATTCAATGATTCTATGACTTCCCAAGTCTTGAAAACCTGCCTCACTAACAACGCATACAAAATGTGTGTCAATTTTGTCAAATACCATGAGCTTTATTGATGTGCAAAATTAGGGGTTTAATACTGAGCACTCCACTCAGCTCTAACTATACTGGCACTACCGCACCAGTATAATATATTATCAGGTTCTATAATTACAGTATAGTAGGGTGTTTAATGTTAAACCCCAAACTTTGCACCTTAATAGCTTTGCCCTCATTTAACAGAATTGCATGGAATTGTGCATGAGCAGAGTGGGGGGCAAGTTCTCTTGAATTGACAAGTTTTGTGATCGCAAATGTCCAGAATCAATGATCTGGGTAGTGCAAAAAGTGGAAAAATTGAGGGTTGTTTTTTTTCTTGCTGTTTCTTGCTCTCATGTACAGCCCAAACAGTTTGGAGTTTTGTTCTAAAAATTTTCAGTATAGAAAGGGCCTGTCCTGGCATGGTTCCTTAATGTGGTAAAAAATTATTAATCTGTTCTGAGGTTAAAAGCATTTGAAATTTTGGTTGTGAGCATGTTCAGTATGGTCTTTCTTTTATATGTTTGATATGGAAGAAAAATTTCTAGCTCACGAAAGAAGAATTTTCTTTCATGAGCTTAAATTCTGCTTTCATTATATAAACAACTTCTTTCATATGGCAGCCATGTTGTTTCCACCCATCCCAAAAAAAGAAATTTGAAAACCAATAAAAATGATGCCCTGTAAAGAAACACACACATGAAATTTTCTGGATAGAATGGGATTGCCCTAGAAAGGTGCCTTTTTTGGTTTGGTTCAAAAATAATCCATTTTGTGATTTGAAATGTTATATTCTGAGCATGCTTAGTAGGGTCTTTCATTTATATGTTTGATATAAAAGAAAAATTCCTGGCTCAGGAAAGAAAATCTTTTGTGAGTTGAAAATTTTTTCGTGAGGAAAAAAAATGTCTCATATGGCAGCCATCTTTTTTTTAATTTTAAAAGAAAAGAACATCGAAAAAACATAAAAATTATGCCCTGGAGAAAACAAAACCCACTAGTCTAGGTAAACGGATCCATTTAGCTAGATTCTGCTGTTTATTTTTTGAAAAGGACCCCAAAATCTTTTTTTTTGGGGACTTCCCCAAAATTCTAGCTAGGAGGCTTGGCGATGAGTCCTGATTCTTCTTTCATGAGCCAAAATTCTTCTTTCCTGAGTCTCATGAAAGAAGAATCTAAGCTCATGAAAGAAGAATCTCAGCTCATGAAAGACGGCGAGACTTAGTTTTTTATAGTTCTTACGTGAGAAGATCTCCTTTTGTGAGTCATGAAAGAACTCCTAAATTAAGAAGGCCAGTTCATGAATGAACTCTGAAAAAAACTGTCCCACCATCTTCTTAGGGGAGCCAACTTTCTTCTTTTGTGAGTTCTTTCATCACTAAAAAAAGAAGAAAATCAGCTCATGAAAGAACTATGAAAACTGCGAAAAAATCTAAGCCCCATCATCTTCTTCTTTCATGAGCCGCCGTTTTTCTTTCAGAAGCCATGACAGAACCACCAAATGTGTTATTGAGTATTGTATATATACTTTTCTATAATACTGCATGGAAATGTGCTTTTGATTACTGTACTCCAATGGTCCCCTTCCTCCAGGACACTCTGTGAGATGAGCAATTTTATATTTTTCAGTGTGCCTTTCCTGGTGAAACTTTTCAATAAATAAAATAAAAAACCCACAAAAGAAGACTGGCTCATGAAAGAAGATGGTGGGACAGTTTTGTTTCACAGTTCTTATATGAGGTCATATGAAAGAACCATTTTTCTTTCAGGAGATCTCACAAAATAACTGTCCTCTATCTATCTATCTGTCTGTCTGTCTGTCTATCTATCTATCTACCTAATCAATGTAGTTTTGTATTTTTCTTAAGTGCACTAGGGTGCCCATCCCCAGTACACATTGTTTCCCCGTCCCCTCAGGGTCACCAGGCCCTTTCTCCAATGTTAGACTGGGGTGTCCACCCCATTGCTGATTCTCTTGTCCCCCTCCCCAATAGGTCACCAACTCCCTTCCTTTATAGTTTAATATATGTTGCAGCACTGAGGTACTGACCACAGATGCTCCCAATGATCATCCTAACACTGGGATGCCCAATTCCCAGTATCAGCTTCGGTGCCCTTACAAGGCAGAAAACTATCCTCATTGAACTTTTTTTCAACCTGAAAAAGAAAATAGTCCATTGGTGACATGATTCTCCATACCCCCACCCACCCCAACTCCCCATTCAGCACCCACCACCACACACCACACACACTCTCACTCACCTAAACATGTCCCATGATGTAGATCGGTTCCACCATGCCACAGCAACATGAATTGTGTCAAACTGCATTACAGCAATGGCAGAATGCTGACAGTTGGAATTGTGCCATCAGGGAAAGCAAGTGTTTTTTGCAGGGGGATTTGCCCCCACTCCCCCATGTGAGGGTCTTTGCCCCCTGCACCCCCGTACTATAGATAACTAACTCTGAGTCAGACTTGATTCAGGGAGAGGGTGATATCCCCAGAGACAGCAGTGTCAGGAATACAAGGGACCATTGCAGTGAACTGCTGATTTTGTTGCTGTAATGGTCTTTGCAGTATTCCCATCGCTGTTCAATCAATCAATCAATCAATCAAAATCTTTATTTATCCAGGCGGGCACCATTGAGCAAGGCTCATTTGCAAGGTGGACCTGGTCATGAATACATCAAAGTACAGTACAAAAGCAGGTATACAAAAAGCAATAATATACAGTACAAGGAAGACAAAGTATATACAGTGTATACAGTATAGTACAAGGTTGAAATAAATGAAAAAAAAAACAGCATTATTTTACAATTGAAGAAGTCAGCAGATGTACACTCAACCATAGGCATACAGGGGTTATAAGGAGAGATCTTTTGTGTTAGGCAGCCGGCAACTACACATATAGGGGAAAGAGGCCGTGTATGGGGTGGCAGGTTAGAGAGGTAAAGAAGAGGATACATAGATACATAGATACATAGACAGTGTCGGCAGATAAGGGCCTATGGCCCACCTAGTCTGCCCATTTGAGCTTGTAAGTTCAGTTTGTTTTCCTAGAAGTCTATTTCCCCTTACCCCTGACCTCTAGAATTCCTTTATGTCTATCCCATGCATTCTTAAATACCGTGATTGTTTCAGCCCCCACCACTTCCTCTGGCAGGGTGTTCCACTTGTCCACCACCCGTTCTGTGAAGAAATTCTTTCTCATGTTTCCTCTGAATCGTCCTCCTCCAACTTCATCCCATGCCCTCTAGTCCTGAAACATCTTTTTCGCTTAAAAATAGTGTTTTCCTGCACCCTGTTCCTCCCTGTAAGATACTTGTATGTCTCTATCATATCCCCTCTCTCCCTCCTCTCCTCCAGGGAGTACATGTTCAGTTCCTTCAACCTGTCTTCATAGGACTTGTGATGCAATCCATGCACCATCTTTGTTGCCCTCCTCTGAACCTTCTCTACCCTGTCTATGTCCTTACGTAGGTATGGTCTCCAGAACTGTACACTGTACTCCAGGTGGGGCCCTCACTAGTGTCTTGTATAGCGGAATTATGACCTCCTTTTCCTGCTGGTGATGCCCCTGCCTATACATCCCAGCATCCTATTTGCTTTACCTGATGCCTTGTCACACTGTTTCCCTACCTTGAGGTCATCAGAGATGACAACCCCAAGATCCCTTTCCTGCTTGGTGCATGCTATATCCTCACCCCCAACTGATATATTGTGCCAGGGTTTTGTGCCCCATATGCATTATCTTGCACTTCCTTGCATTGAATTTCAACTGCCAAACCTTGACCATTCTTCAAGTTTCTGCAGGTCCTTCTCATTCTGTCTACACCCTCTGGTGTGTCTACTCTGTTACAGAGCTTTGTGTCATCAGTGAACAGTGAAATTCTGCCTTCTAGATCCTGTGCAATGTCACTGATGAAGATGTTGAATAGGACCGGTCCCAGCACTGATCCCTGTGGTACCCCACTGGTCACTCTTCCCTCTGTGGAGTGACAGCCATTTACCACCACCCTCTGTGTCCTGCCACCCAGCCAGTTACCTACCCACCACACTACTGTCCTGCCCACACCCATATTCCCCAGTTTGTGTAATAGTCTTTATGTGGCACAGTGTCAAAGGCCTTGCTGAAGTCCAGATAGGCCATGTCCACTGCCCTCCCCTGATCCACCTCCCTAGTCACCCAGTCAAAAAATTCAATGAGGTTGGTCTGACATGACCTCCCCCTGGTGAAACCATGCTGCCTTGGGTTCTGTAGTCCATTGACAACCAGATGTTCCACCAATCTCTCCTTCAGTAGTGCTTCCATGATCTTTCCCACTACCGAGGTGAGCTGACTGGTCTGTAGTTCCCTGCTTCCTCTTTGTTCCCACTTTTATATAAGGGACTACATCTGCTGTCCTCCAGTCTTTGGGTACCTCCCTGTTTCCAGTGATTGGCTGAACAGGATAGCCAGAGGTTCAGCCACCACCTCTTAGTTCTTTAAGGACCCTGGGGTTCACCCCATCTGGCCCCATTGCTTTATCAGCTCTTATTACTTCCAGTTCCTTAAGGACCCTTTCGTGTAAAGGGACTTGTGTCCATTTCTGCACCATTCTCACCCCTTGTACTCCCTTCAGACCTCATTACCCCTCTTCCTCAGTAAAGACTGAGCAGAAATACCTGTTCAATATGTCAGCTTTACTGTTGTCATCCTCCACGCGGCTCCCATCCTCCCCCTTCAGTCTCACTATTCCTCCCTTTGTCCTTCTTTTTTCACTTATGTACCTGTAAAAGGTTTTGTCCCCTTTAACCTCATGAATATAAGGGATATATTACCGATGATTGGGGGAAAAATTGGGCTAAAATTGGGCTAAAACAACAGAAAGTGATGATGGCTGTCGTGTACTTGTTTATTATGATAATGACGGAGGAGGGGTAGATAATTAGGACACTACTATGGATGGGGTGGAACTCTAGCCAGGCTGAAGTGGACAGGGAAGGATGGGTGCAGCAGGAAGAGTTAATAGGGAAAGAGTGAGGGCCAGAGGTAGAAAGATGGCGAGCGTCATGATGGAAAGGGGGAGTTGCAGAATTAGTGGGCTAGCGGTGAGAAAAACATTTGCAAGGTGCTTTCATGTTGCGATCGTAGAGCGCCTTGAAGATATTCAGGCTAACAGGGCAGCTCAGCTTTCAAGTTCCTTTGTAAACCGTTCCACAATGTGGGTAAAGAGAAGCTTAGAACAGCTTTGCCGAAATGAGTGTTGACCCTTGGAACTTGGAGGGCAATTAGGGAATAGCTTCTTAGAGCATAGGTGCCTAACACACTCCGGGGAATACAATCTGAGACATATTAGGGGAACTTGTTGGTAACCTCTCTGAAGGCCCATAGGGCAGAGTTTCTATTCCTTCTATAGCGAAGGGAAGTCCAGCCTAACGATGAGTACAGGGAGTAGTGGTGTGTGGAAAGTGGAAGGCCAGTAATGAACCTGATAGCTCTGTGGTAGGGGGTGTTCGAACATGATACCATATAGATCCACTCTTCAATCCAGGACACATCTTGCTGCTGGAACCAGCAACTGTGATATGAGAAAATAAGATAAATGCAGTTCAGTGTATTTCAATGGGATTTGAACTTTTATTCATAGCTTTGTCATTTGTGAACATTTTTTCACAAAATTTTCCACATGGCCTTCTGGGGGACCCCACCTCATGAACAAGGGATGTGAAATTATTCAAATCCACTCTAAAAGTTAATTTGAGGTCACTACACAAAATCACCCTTTGGGTGGGATTTGAAAATATTCTCCACCCTTGTTCATGAAGTGAGGACATAAGAAGGCTATGTTGGAATTTAGGTGTAAAAATATTAAAAACAACAAAGTTATGAGCATACATTGAAATTTTTCAATGCACACTCATAACTTTGGAAATTTTCAAAATTGTTTACCCCAAATTTTCAACATAGTCATTTTTTTCATGCCACCTCATGAATATGACAGCCGTAATTTTTCAAATCATGGGTAGAACGTGTTTTCACAGTTGTGGCATAAAATGGCAAGCTAGTTGAGATTTGAACATTTTCACCTAACTGGTTCATGAGGTGTGGTCATAAGAATGTTATATTGAAAATGGGATGTAAAATTATCTCAAAATGACCATGTAACAATATGACAAAGCATTGAATATTTTTGGTGCTTCTGCAGTCTGATGGACTGCACATTTGGGCACTGTGCAACTGCATCTGTACAAAAGCACAGGGACCATTCTGCAACCAGCCAGACACCTGACTTGGTGCAGGGCCCAGAGGGCTCTGCCTGTTTGCATCTCTAGCTACATAGAAGTGCAGGGCCTAGATGGCCCTGTACTTCTACAGTCAGATAGACTGCTCACTTGGTGTGGAAGTGCATGGACCACAGGGCACAATGCTTTCACACCCAGGTGGAGTCCTCATTTGGTGCAGGGTAAGCCAGGATGCCAGTGCAGCAGTATTGCTGCCTCTGATGACAATGATGGCAATGGTTTGTGAATGAGTCAGGTGCATGAGGGCCAGCCAGGGGGAGATTTAATGAGCATCCCAGGGACAGCTTTCCACCTTTGGGGGGGTCAGTGGTGCCTGGCGCTTGGGTGACACCCAGTGGAGACTGGGAGTATATCAAGTTGGGACCACACAGCAGAGGGAAGGCAGTGGTAGATGTCTAGGGGGATGCAAGGGAGCATGCATGCCCGTGTGCTGATGTCATTGCACATCCATGCCCTTGGGGGACCAACACAAGGTGAAACCCTGTGCAGTAGTGCAGTATGACAGCCTCCAACCCTGTGCCGAATACTGCCACAGCCAGCCCTGGAACCAAACTTGGTTGATCTCAGTTTCCACTTTGGGGGCCCCACCATGGGGGTTAAGCCATGGGCTTAGGTTCCAGGCAGCTGTTGGGGGATGCTGGTGTTGGGTGCAGAGGCACTGAGTCAGGGAATATCCACCCAGCAGCATGGAGATAACTAGATTTGAAATAAAAAAACATGGTGCAAGGCCTGGAGGGCACTGCCCACCTGCATCTGAAGCCGCATGGACATGCAGGCCACAGGGTCCTCCAATTCTGCAGCCTGATGGACTCCACATTTGGTGCAGGGCCCAAAGTGTCCTGAAGATACCTGTTTGAATGAGGATACAATTCCACTATCTGAAAAAGAAAGGACATTCATTGCAAAACACCATGTAAATGCACCAGTTGGGGGTTCTACTTAAAGACACAAAAGAAGGGAAATGCACAAAACTCTAACTCCCATCCCATGCAGAAAGAGATACTCATGTACACTGTTCGCGGTAGCTCACTAGATGGCCTTATCTGCTATTACATGGCTTTCTATATGTACTGCTCACTTGGTGTGCAAGTGCAGGGCGCACAATACCCTCTACCTCCATGCTCAGATGGACTTCTCACTTGGCGCAGGGCCTAGAGGATGCTGTGTGTTTGTATCTGTAGCCACATAGAAGTGCTGGGCCTTGAGGGCCCTGTGTTCTACAGATAGATGGACTGCTCCCTTGTTGTGGAATTGCAGAGCTCACAGGTCCTGGCACTTCTATGCCCAGATGAACTCCTCTATTTGTGCAGGACCCTGCACATCTGCATCTGTAGCCTTTGTGTTTATGTGGTACAGAGTATTCTGCAGACAGTAGGCTGCAAGTGGCCTTTGCCTCTGCAGAAAGAGGTACTCTTGCACACTGTATGTGATAGCTCACTGGATAACATGATCCATTACTGCATGTTTTTTTAGAAGTATTGCTGATTTGGCATGGAAGTACAGGGCCCACAGATCCATGTGCTTCCATGCCCAAATAGACACCTCACTTGGCACGTGGCCTAGAAGGCCCTGTGCATCTGCATCTGTAGCTGCACAGAAGTGCAGGCTCCAGAGGGTCCTGTTCTTCTGCAGTCTGATGGACTCCAGATTTGGCACAGGGTGCTGCATGCCTGCCTTTGTAGCCACATGGAAGAACAGGGTCTGTAGGACACTGTGCTTCTGCAGATAGATGGACTGCTCACTTGTTGTAGAGATCAAGGGCCTGCAGGGTCTTGCACTTTTGCACCCAGATGGACTCCTCACTTGACATGGGGCCAGGACAGCTGTGTTTATCTGCAAATGTATGCATTCAGAGGCACAGGACCCAGAGAGTCCTGTGCATCTGCAGCCTGATGGACTCCACATTTTGTGCAGGGTCTGAAGGGCGGTGTGCATCTGCATCTGTAGAAAGATCTGTTCACGTAGGTCCCAAAAGTACCTACTTAAACGAGGACAAGGTTCCACTATTTCATAAAGAAAAGAAAATAATTGCAAAAAACTGTGATTGCCCCGGTTATTGTTCTACTTAAATCAACAAAAGTAGAGAAATGTGGTGTTAGGGTTTTCAACCAAAACTCCCTACCCCCCTAAGCAGAAAGAGGTATTCATGCTCACTGTACATGGTAGCTCGCTATATAGTATGATTCTTTGCTGAGTTGTTTTCCATATGCGCTGCTCATTGGGCATGGAAATGAAGGGTCCACAGGGCCCTGAACTTCCCTGTCCAGATGTACTCTTCACTTGGCGCAAGGCAATATCTGCATCTGTAGCCACATGAAGGGTCCTGTGCTTCTGCAGCTTGATGGACTCCGCATTTGGTACAGGGCATCTGGGAGGGCCCTGTGTTTCCACAACTAGATGGACTGCTGAGTTGGCATGGAAGTGCAGCACTCACATGGCCCTGCACTTCTGCACCCTGACAGGAGGACCCTGCATCTGAAGCCAGCATGTCTATGTTGTTAAACCTGTTCTGAAGACAGGAGGTCACATGGGGCCTGCACCTCTGCAGAATGAGATAGTCATGCACACTGTGCAAGGTAGCTCACTAGATAGCATGATCTATTAATGCATGTTTTTATATATGTATCAGTGTGGAAGTGCAGGGCCCACAGAACCTTGTGCTTATGCACCAAAATGAATTCCTCACTTGTCACAGGGTCCAGATGGCTGTTTGCATCTGCATTTGTATCTGCTCAGAAGCACAGGGCCCAGAGGGTCCTGAGCACCCACAGCCTGAGAGACCACACATTTAGCACAGGGCTTGAAGGGCTATGTGCATCTGCAAATGTAGATGCATGGAAGCACAGCGTTCAGACGGCCCTGTGCTTCTCCAGTGAGATAAATCTGTTCACACATGACTGAAGATACATGCTTGAATGAGGATACAATTCCACTATTTCAAAAAGAAATTCTTTGCAAAGAAACTGCACTAAAACACCAGTTATGATTCTACTTAAAGCAACAAATATAAGGAAATGTGATGTTAGGGTTTCCAATCATAACTCCCAACCCCCAAACAGTAAATGGTACTCATGCACACTGTATAAGGTAACTCACTAGATAGCATGATTCACTACTGCATGGTTTTCTATTTGTATTGCTTATATGTTGTGGAAGTGCAGTGCCCTCAGGGTCCTGTGATTCCATGCCCAGATGTATTCTTCATTTGCACAGGACCTGCACATCTGCATCTGTAGCCACACAGAAGTGCAGGGCCCAGACGGTCCTGTGCCTCTGTAGATTGATAAACTCCACATTTTGGTGCAGGGCATCTGGAAGTGCCCTGTGCTTCTGCAGTTAGATGGTCTACTCACTTGGCATGGAAGTGCAGCACCCAAAGGGCCCTGTGCTTCTGTGCATAGACAGGAGGGCCCTTCATCTGTCATGTGTGTGTCTTTGTCATACAGCAGGTTCTGCAGACAGAAGGCTGGATGGGGCCCTGCACCTCTGCAGAAGAAGGTAGTCATGCACACTGTATGAGGTACCTCACTAGATATTATGATCCGCAACTGCATGGTTTTCTGTATGTACTGCTCACTTGGTATGGAAGTAAAATCCCAGTGCAAACTGCAACACACAGTGCTGGGCTCAGTGTTCACTACCAAAGGGTGGCCAGCCCTGTACACAGAAGCAAAGTCAAAAGTTGTAGTGGCACTCAGTGAAGAACGTGAAACAGTAACTCAATATCCCCAAAAAATGCTTTCTTTTTAAATCCACATGTAAATCACACAACAAGATTTTCTGCTTCAGCTCAGACCCTAGCACCTTGAATAAAATGATTCTTCAAAGGAGGTACTGTTTCATGTTATTCACTGAGTGCCACTACAACTTTTGATTTTGCTTGGCATGGAAGTACGGGACCCACAGGGCCCTGCACTTTCACACCCAAATGAACTCTTTAGTTCTTGCAGGGATCAGAGGTATTATGCCTGGGTTATGCCCCCTATCATCCCACATACACCTCACACTGTATTCCTGGTCTATTATACTGTGATACTGCTATTTTGTACTAACAAATAAATATAGCAGGGTTCGACAAATCCTATTGCCCGACGTCCCGGGCTACCAGTTACAGTGCAGGGACAAGCACTTTCTGTTGTGCCATCTGTCCACGGGCTAGCACTGATTTAAATCTTTGCTGCTGCAGTTCTACCTTCCACCAGTAGGGTGCTCACTGCTTCAGCTGTCACGGTGGTCATCTGACCTACCAAGCAGTGCACCTACTGGTTGGGAATGAGCAGTTAGTGTGTGAGCTTGCCTCAGAGTCAGGAGCAAGCGTGAGCGAGTGCGATCGTGAGCAGCGTCTCATCGGAGGAAAACAGAGGAGGAGCAAGCTGTCAGACTGGCAGGCGTGGGGCCAAATGAGGAAAGCAATCTTAAGCTGTAAGTCATGCAAAGAATGCCCATTGGCTGCGGTGGTGATTTGGCGTGTAGTGGAGACGAAAGTAAAGATGTGCATTGCGTTAGAGCCCCTCATTCACTGTCTGTTGGTGGAGACTAGAGGATACACAAAATTACACAGTCCGTTGTTGTGGATATCGGGGAGTGGGGACTGCGAGTGCAACCAGTGCTGCCTTACTTTGTGTGTGTGGAGTGGACTACTTGAGAAAACAAATATTATTTTAAACTGAATTAAGGAGGGAGAGTTGGTGAGAGTGAAGAGTGGGGAGGAGGAAGGCAGGAGCTAGGAGGACTAAGGAGTGCGGACAACGTGGCTGAGCAGGCACTGATAACTGCACACAAGTGCATTAGTGTAGCAGACAAGCAAATTTACCTGGCCTGTGCCGTACCAGTTTTGCCAAAAGTAATGAAGAGAGTAATCTGAGTAAATAAGGAGTGTGCAGGCAGGGTAAATAAAATATTGAGAAGGGTTAGGTTGGGCTTGTCACAGAACTGGGCATAACAGGGTGAAAGCAAACTAAGGACTAGGAGCGTATAAAATAAATTAAGTAGGCAGTATAGTGCAGTGGTCTAAGGCTCTGAGCTGCAAATCTGGTGACATCCAGCAGACCAGACCTGGGTTTGAATCCCACAGCTTCCACTTGCATACTGCCTGAGCAAGTCACTTAACCTCCTTGTGTGCTCCCAGGTCACTCCTGTAAAAAGCTTTCAGCTTAGTATGCTATACCTAGTTAAACAACTAAGTAAAAAAAAAATTGAAACAAGGACAAAAGGAAGCAAAACAAAACAGAAACTTGGGAGGGGATAGTCTGGTACTGTCTGCTGTCTGTGTAGCAGGTGGAAGAGGGAGGAGTTGGGAACCCTGACAACTGAGAACTAGCAGCAGCATAAAGTGTCACTGACTACAGAAAATAAAAAGGAAGAAAGCAAAGGACAGGGGACTACTACTGTGGGCGGGGAGCTTTGTGTTGCCCACCAGTAAAAACAGCAGTTTAGCTGCATAAACAAAGAAAAAATAAAAGAAAAAAGAAAATAAGAGAAGAAGCTGGTGGGCTTTTGGGAGAGGAGAGCGCAGATATAGAGATTGTGTGTAAAGGAGTAACGGAGGAGCCTGGAGAGAGGCGGGGCGAAGGAAAGACTGACTTGAGAAAGTTAGTAAAGAAACAAAAAGATAAGAACTTAGAAGAAATAAGCCTATAACTCAAACTGGCTTGGTTGGGCTGTTGGGAGAAATAGATTTTGTGAAAAGGAGTGAAGGACCCAGTGTCTTGCAGCCGGTTGGCTGGCTTTTGGCTTGAAGTACCCAAGAAACAAAGAGAGAAATATAGTAAAAAAATATATATAAGACAAGTGTAAGTAACAGTAAAATAAAATAAGGGAGCCTAACTGCGGGAAGGGGGGGCTGTGCTGGGAGAGAGGAGAGTGAGTGACTGTGTGGAGGAAAGTGTTCTGCAGCCAGCTGCCTGACTTGTTACAGGACAAGACAACTTCCAGTGTATAGAAAAAAAGCATATATCTGTCCCCTGGCGCCCCAGCCCATGATGAGCCCACACTAACCACCAGTGAAAAAAGGACACACATACACCAGTGTTTAAAATAAGTTTATTATTATTGGTTCCATTAGTCTTTAAAAAAAAAGTGACCACCAAATTTATATGGACAATATGAAGACGAACAAAGCCAAACAACAAAGTCTCTTGTCTCTCTGGTCAGCAGCAGCACCATCTTTTACGAGACAAACACAGTCTGGTACTACTTCCACTGATAAAAGTCATGAAACTGAATCTGCATCTGTGGGTATAACTGCTGACCAGGTAGTTGATGTAAACAGAGAAGCCATAGTAGCCTTATCTCAAAAAGCCCCTGTGTCACTTGCTAAGAAACGTAGTTTACTGCTTGATAATAAGGTGGCAGTTGGGAGTAGTAAAGACAAGAAATATGACCGAGAAAAAAGGGCCAGACTATTTCAGTGTCACTGGTTGTCCACTTATAAATGGTTGAGATACGATGATAAAAAGGGGCTTATGTACTGCACATTATGTGAAAAGTATCCTACTATTGCAACTCCAGCATTTTCAAAAAAAACAAATGTCTTTGCCACAGACTCTAACAACTTTCGCATTGAGTCACTACGTGCACATGAAAAATCCAATCCACATGTGCTATGCCAGAACCAACATATTCTGGAAAGTGGCCAACGAGCAGTATGTTATGAGATTAGTGAGTCACCACTTTACCAAGCCTTTGCACAGTTGGAAGAGGCCACAAAAGCAAAGATGAGACGCCTGTTTAACACAGCATATTCTATAGCCAAAAATCTTCACCCTTTCTCAGACATGGAGTGGCTCTGTGAATTACAGGAAAAAAATGGTATTAAGCTAGGTTCTAATTATACTAACGATAAGTGAGCCAGGGACTTTTGCAGTGCTATTTCAGCAGTTATATCCAGAACCCAGATGCAGACTCTTGCTAATGTTAAGTATGTGACAGTTCTTGCTGACGGCAGTACTGATTACAGAATAACTGAGTGGGAAAATGTTTTCTTAAGGTTTGTTGAACCTAATTCAAAACAGGTGCATATATTGCTTATCCAAGCTGTACCACTGGAACATGCACATGCAGAAGGTGTATTCCATGCAACATCAACTGCATTGGAGTCAGTAAATCTTCCTCTCAGTAACCTACAAAATGTTAACAATCCAGGACAGCTTCTTATTTCAGCAAATTTTAATGGGGCCAGTGTCATGATGGGCGAAAGAGGAGGAACCATAGCAAAGTTGCGGGAACACTGCCATCCTGAAATAATTGCGAGGCACTGCGTTGCCCATAAGCTAGAGCTGGCAGTTCTCGATGTGCTAAAACAAATCCATTTGTATCAAAGCTGGAAAGTACTCTCAAGGGAATATTTAAATTTTATCACTATAGTCCCAAAAAAATGAGAGAGCTCCAAGAAATTGCTAACGTGATGGATACTGATCTGGCGCACTTTACTGCAATTAAACAAGTGAGATGGCTTGCCAGTAGGTCACATTCGGTACATGCAGTTCAGGTTAACCTACCTACTGTTGTACAACTCCTACATGCATCTTTGACTGCTGGTGGTGATGAAAGTTCAAAAACAAAGGGCCTGTTAAAAGAAATACAGAGTGTGCAGTTTGTAAAAGCTATCCATATACTGCAAGATTTCCTGCCAATACTAAAAACCTGTCACTGTAGTTTCAACGAGATGACATAGTAATACTGGAAGTTCCACAGCTTGTTGAGACCTGCCTACTCCAGCTTATGGAACTGAAAACCATGCCAGGGCAATACATGGCAGCTTTCCTCTGCCATTACAGACCAGAACAGAAATGTATGGAATATGTTGTGACAAAAAGGGGAGGGGAGGAGAAGACTGTTCATTTCCCATTCAGAGGCAACTGCCCAGAAATTAATTTTGTGACAGATGGACAACTGCAGACTTTAATAGATGCAGCAATAATGTATATTGATAACAGATTTAAAAATTTCTCAGAGGTGCCTCTCAAATGGTTCAACTGCTTAGATTTTAAGCAGTTTGATCTTCCAAGAGACCAACTGGCGGTGTTTGGGACCTCTGAACTTGCAAACCTGGCAGAATATTTTCACTTTTCATGGAGGAGCAGCAGAAACATATAAAGTTAGAGTATGCTGCATTTAAAACAATATTGAAATCTGCCATTGAAAAACCCTATTTGCAGGTATATACCAGATTACTAAAAGAAAAACCACCCCAGATTATACACGTTCTTGACCTAGTTGAAATACTCTTGGCAATGAGTGTATCGACTGCAAAATGTGAGAGAGTTTTTTCTGTTCAGAACCTAATCAAAACAAAAATCAGGACAAGGCTGGCTGAGGATTCACTACAGTCTCTCCTGCAGATAGCAGTAGAAGGTCCTGAACTGCATGCCTTTGATCTGGATCCAGCAATTAACCACTGGCTGCTCTCTGGTCCAGGCACTCGACATGTTCGTGGGCATGCTGTTGCTGCTGATACATTATCTTCTGGTTTAGCTGCTTCTGCTGCTGATGATCTTCTTGATGCTAGTACTCCTGCTCCCAGTGCCCCATCATCTTCTTGGCCTAGCCCTTCATCACCATTTCATGTTCTTCTCAACCAATGGCCTAGCTGGTTTTGGCTTGTCCTTAACTAATTCTGTAACATTTCTCCAATCTCTTCTAATACAGACTTCTGCCTGGGGTGCCTTAGTGTCTGGCCTGTACTACTACCCTAGCCTGTATTAGCAAAAAAATATATGAAAATATTGTTTTTCCTAATTTATGAAGTTCTTCTACATCTCTCCATCCATCCTATGAAATAATAGTACAATATATAAGCACTGCCACACAGCCACACCATTTAACTTATTTCTGTTAAGTCGGTTGACTATTTCAATTGAAATGTACTGGACTACCACTCTGAACTCGAGGGCTACCATTTTTGTCAAGGCCACTTGTCCTGGACTAGCATGAGATTTTAAAATTTGTCGATCCCTGAAATATAGGCACCCATCGTATAAGCATGAGTGCTAGGAATGTGCTTTGCTGCTACTACATGATAATGTTTATCATGCATGATTCATTATACCTCACTATGATACATTTATCTAGATTATGTTTGTCTTTCATATATATTCCATATATAATCTACCTAATCACTGCTAAGATAACTCTGAGGGATCATCAGTGATTATTGTATACTTATATTCTCATACACTTACATGTAGTGTGTGTTTTACACTCAGGCAGATATGGCATGTGCAACAGAGCCCTGTCAGCACTTCTCTTTGCCTAAGTAAACTGAGAGAGAGAGAAAGCCTTTGTTATGTCTTTATGTCTTATACTGCACATAAGCAAGAAATGCCATGTGCAGTTTGAACCAGTCAGCATTTCTTTTGTCCAAGCTATAATGCTAATGGAAGCATATTCTGTCTCATAAGACACTCATTAGTAATTCTGTCTCCTAAGTCACCATCCAAT
Organism: Neoceratodus forsteri; assembly: GCA_016271365.2. Lineage (NCBI taxonomy): Eukaryota > Metazoa > Chordata > Ceratodontiformes > Ceratodontidae > Neoceratodus > Neoceratodus forsteri. The sequence continues at coordinate 46,110,037 of JADMNL010000035.1, forward strand.
GGAGAATGACTTAGGATCAATATATATTGTTTCTCATATCTGTAACTATGAGGTATTCTCTGTTACTATGCTGTTATCTGTAGTATTTATCTGTCTGCAACCTACTGTAGCTCCTCTGGAAGAGCGGGGAGAGAGAATTAGATCTTGGAGAACCTGAGATCCTACAATCCTGGAGATTATGTACATTCATCAGGAGAGTTGTGAGAAACCCATCTCCCTTGTGATATTTTGTCACATGCTTGACGTAAGTAGTCTAATAAACATTCATTAGTACTCTTGCCTTTTTACAAATGTTTCTTGGCAGACTCTGAAGACATAAGAATCTGTATTATTAATATTTACCCTACACACCAAGAGTGTTCAGGCAACAGAGGGCAATGTGTATCTGCATCTGTAGCCTGTGTGTCCATGTTGTACAGTGTATTCTGCAGAAAGAAGGCCACATGGCACCTGCACCTCTGCAAAAAGAGGTGCACATGCACACTGTATGAGGTAGCTTGCTAGCAGCATGATCACTACTGCATGGTTTTCTATATGCACTGCTCACTTGCCATGGAAGTGCAAGGCCCACAGGTCCACTCCTCACTTGGTGCAGAGCCTGGAGGGCCCTGTGCATCTTTATCTGTAGCCACTTAGAGGTGCAGGGTCCAGAAGGCCCTGCACTTCTGCAGCCTCAGACTCCACATTTGGCCAGGATCCTGCACCTCTGCATCTGTAGGAAAACAGATGTGCGGTCCATGAAAGCCTTGTGCTTTTGCCACTAGATGAACTGCTCAGTTTGTGTGGAGATGCAGAGCCCACATGGCCCTATATTTCTGCACCAAGATGGACTCCTCACTTGGCACAGGGCCTGCAGGGCTCTGCTCATCTGCATTTTATAGCCACAGAGAAGTGCAGGGTAAAGAGGGTCCTGCACTTCTGCAGCCTGATGGACTCCACATTGGGCACAGGGCCCAAATAACCCTGCACATCTACATCTGTAGATTAACTGAAGTGCAGAGCCTGGAGGACCCTGCACTTCCCAAGCTAGATGGATCTGCTCACACATGTCCCAAAGGTACCTGCTTGAACAAGAATATGATTCCACTACCTCAAAAGCATAAAAAAAATAATCTTTGCAAAACAAACTGTGTTAATGTTCCTGTTAGGGTTCAACTTCTACTTAAAGCAACAAAAGTAGAGAAAATGTGGTGTTAGGGTTTCCAATCCTACCTGTCCACCCCCAAAGCAGCTAAAGGACAACCCCAAATAAGCAGCGCAATCAGGTAAGACAAGCAACATACAACTGTTTCCAGATGACACAAACACAGTAACACTGATGTGCCACCTTTGTGGATTTCTATCTGTGGCTGCATAAGTACAGGATCAACAAGGGCATGTGCTTGTGCAGCTACCTGTGTGTCTATGTCATACAGTTTTTTGTGCAGAGAGAAGGCCACATGGGGCCTGCATGTCTGCAGAAAGAGATACTCATGCACACTGTATGAAGTAGCTCACCTGACAGCATGATCCACTTCTGCATAGTTTCCCATATGCAGCTGCATAACTGAAAACCTGCTATCCCCTTGAACAATTTCTAGATATGCTGCTGAAACCATGATACCCACATTGCAACCATACTTCGGTCAGCATAGTGGCAGGCCCCCCAGAGACCTGTGCTTCTACAGCCAAAAGCAAGTGTGTATGTCTTATACGTGTGGCTAAAGAGGTGCAGGTCTCTCATGGGCCTGTGCTTCTGCAAACAAAACTACTGCTGCAATTTTGTATCTGAAATCCTGCCACCCCTTGAACAATTTCTAATTCTATTGCTGAAACCATGATACTCACATTGCAGCAGTACTGCGGTTAGCATAATGTCTGGCCCCGCAGGTCCTGACATTCTGGAGCAAGAAATTGGTGTGTTTGTCTTACACCCATGGCTGAAGTGTCACTTGCCCCTCAGGGGCCTGTGGTTCTGTGAATATAGTACTGTTGCAATTTTGGTATTATGCATTTTGTGGCTCCCCTGGTTCTGCAGCCAGAGGTTGGTCTGTATGTCTTATGCCTGTGGTTGAAAACATGTAAGATCAACACCTGAGTCTAAAAAAGCACTGGCCCCTTCCAGGCCTGCAATTCTGCAGACAAAACAACTCTTATGACTTAGGTATCATGGATTTATATCTGTGGCTGCAGGGGCCTGTAGGGGCCTGTGCTTCTGCACATAGAAGCAGTGTTGTGATTTCAGTGTCCTGTATTTCTAGCCCCCCTGACAAAGAGCCTGTACGAGGCTCAAAGTGCTGGGGCTTGTCTTGTTCCATTGTTTTTCGCACTTGTAATAAACCCTTTGCACTCAACATATATTTTTGACTTTAACTATTTCATTGCACACCTTTTTTGCTCGTTGTGATTTCAGTGTTCTGCATGTCTAGCTGCAGAGAAAAGTGAGTGTATATGTCTTGCAGTTTGCATGTTGCAGATACTAATCCATTTATTAGCACATCAGTGCTACTACATTTGTGTCATCTGTGCTGTTTTCAGGTTAAAAAAAAATATATGCCAGGGACAGTTTTCTTGTTTTTTCAAGGGAATTGGACCAGCACTGGGGACACAGTACCTGGAGACTCTTCAGAAACACTGGGAGTGGGCACCCTGGTGTCATTGCTAGGTATGTGGGGGGGACAGAAGAGGAGATGTACACTAATTAAGAGTCTTCTACAGACAACAACACGTTTTAGGGCTGCTCAGTGCAAGTGCAAAAGGGGGGGTCTGGTTTGAAATACGGGGTTTATTGTTTATTTAGCTATATTTTACAGTTAATGATCTGTATTAAAAACAGACAAGGAACTCAAATATATACTGAGGGTGAATCTTAGGCTATGAGAAACATACCTGTATCAAAAAAACCCACAATGGGCCCGATTCGCAACCAACCCAGGAGTGGCACAAGGAATGGCGCATGGTACAGCTTGGGCCAAAAGATGCATGGCAACAATTCACAAATGCAGCCAGTGGCAAATGCATGCTGCATGTGCCAAAGGGGCTTGTGCCAGCCTTGTGCCACAAAATGGGCTGCGGCATGGTGCTAGGTGGCTTGTGGCAGATGCAGGCTACCATATCCAATAAATCGGGATTCACTAAACCCTCCCAGGGGGCACAAGTCTAAACACCCTTAGTCCAGCCAGGACCAGTCTAAAGGAACTTAGAAGTGTGTCCCCCTTGGAGGGTTAGTGAACTTGCATCATGTGCTGTGGCCCCCCAAACCACGATCCCCTCGCTATAAAACAAACTAACATCCTTGGTGGCTAGCAGTCCCCTCCTCAGCCCTGATCCCCATTAATAAATCAAGATAACGTCCCTGGTGGCTAGCGGTTCACCAAGTCCTGTTCCCCTTCTTAATACTGTCATCACATCCCTGGTAGTCTTGTGACCCCCCCTCCCTATCCACAATCTCTCCATAAATAATTCATTATCTTTCCCTGGTGGTCTGGCGGACCCCCCACCTCCCACCCAGCAGGCAGTGCCCCACCACCCCAATCTCACTATCCCATCCACTCAGGTGAGACCAGCACAGCCTCCGCCATCACGGGGTTAGCATCCCACTGAGCTATCAGAAGTGCATACTCTATAAAGTAGGCACTCACTGATTGACAGCAGCTGTCAATCAGTGAGAGCCTACTGTAGACAGTGTGTGCTTTTGGACAGCTCAGTGGGAGGCCGGCCATGGAGGTGATCAGAGGGCTGTGCCAGTCACCACTTGGGGATGGGACAGGAGGAGCAGGGTGGTGGGGCACTGCCTGCCAGGCTGGGGGGTGGGGATCAGCTAGACCACAGGTGAAATATATAGAAATATTTATAGGGGGATTTGGGGATGGGGGATATGCTAAATTACTAGGGAAAGGTAATTAAATATTTATGGTGAGATTGGGGATAGGGAGGAGAATCCACTGGAATCCATTAGATCACCAGGGATGTGATGACAGTACTAAAAAGAGGATCAGGGCTTGGGGGAACCATTATCCACCAAGGACATTATTTTTATTTATTACACAGGAATCAGGGAGGGGGTGGACCGCTAGCTACCAAGGACATTATTGCTTTTTATTACATGGGGATTGGGGCTGGGGGACTGTTAGCCACCAGGGATGTTCTTGTTTTTTATTACAAGTTGATAGGGGCTGGGGAGGAACCACTAGCCACCAGGGACATGCATTACTTTATTTCAATGGAGATTGGGGCTGGGAGCCGCTAGTCACTAGTCGCTGTCCTAGGAAGCATCTGCTGCTGACTGTCCCACAGCGTGTGGCACACCTCGCAGATACACTCTATTTGGTGCACTGCCTCTGTCACCACAAGCTGAAGGACTTAGGTGCCGGGACCCTGCCCGATAGTGAATAGTGATAGTGAATGTCATATCTTGCACCGAGTTTTGCGACTCAAGCCCAGTGTTTTTTGTTTGTTTGTTTTTTGCTGACTAACACACACTGTTGCTTCAAGCACTGTAATACAGAAACGCTGTGTTTTAATCCTTGAGAAAACTTTAAGTGCAGATTATAAAAGGTTAAAATTAAACATCTCTGTTCAGTCCCTATTCATGAGATGTGAATATTGTTGTGAATTGTTTCCCTTTCTTTAAATTTGTACTTTAGTACTGGTAGTTTCAAATCTTGCAGCGTGTTTTGTTTCAGAAAGAAATGTTCTCCCACTTGGCTTGCATGTCTGTATGTTGTACTGTGAATCTGTATAAGTTCACCTAGGCTCTTATGGTCTGGCTGGTTTCACCTCCGTACTAAGCATGTGTGCACTTTTTCATGTGGCCACATTTAGATTGAAAGACATATATCTTTTTAGTGGTTTTTCTCAGAAATGTAAATAATCACTTAGCTTTTCATGGCCACAGTGTAAGCTTCAGGAAGGTAAATGTGCAGCGGTTTTAGTAACACTAGCACAAGAAAAGCATCCTGACTAATATTCAGATTAAACATAAGAAGACAGAGGCAAGGCTCACTTACTGATCTGCCCAGGGGGCGGAGAGGAGATGAAACCTCCCCAAATCACAACCATTGCTCCTACCATGAACTATGTATTGTTGTTTGTGCACTGCAACTTGTTCTTATTTATTTATTTAAATATCAGATTTACAACCTTTGAGCCAACGGCTCGTTTACAAAGGTACCTCGTCACAAGGAGGACAGAAACAGTGAGAATACAGGTTACAAGGAATGCAGTCATGTAGAGATTACAGACATTGTATACAGACTTTTTTACAATTATTTATACAGACATTTACAGAACTAAACACGAGACACATTGTTACCATATGAGAACATCAGTCACTGTATTTTACATATTACACATGAATCAAGGTGAAACGCCAGTATACAGGGTTATGCAGAGTAGAGGGGCCAGTGGGGGTGGTGGAAGGCAGTCCAATTAGACATTGTCAGAAGTTGTGAGTGGTGGCAGTCCAGTTGGACATTGTCAGAAGTTGTGAGTGGTGGCAGTCCAGTTGGACATTGTCAGAAGTTGTGAGTGGTGGCAGTCCAGTTGGACATTGTCAGGAGTTGTGGGCCCTAGAGGGCATTGAGCAGCTGGCTAGTTACAATTACAGGAGCGGTGTTGAGGAGGTGGCCCCAGAGAGTGATTTTGAAAGGGGCAATCTTGGGTGTGCTGGTGACAGTGGCTGGGAGTGCATTAAACCAGGTGGGGGCCCTGTGGCAGAAGGATCTCTGAGAGAGGGAGGTTTTTGCCCTGGGTATCACAAGGATAGCTTTCTCCGAATTATGGGTGGTAATAGAGGGGGTGGCAAGTTGGAGGGAGGCAGAGACCCCAGGGGAGAGACCAAGCAGAATTTTTTTGGTCAGTAGGCAGGTCTGGTAGTGGAGTCTTTCTTCGAAATTGAGGAGATTGGCAGTGGAATAGAGGGTGCAGGTGTGGGTGAGCCTAGGGGCACCAGTCAGGAGCCTGCAAGCCTCATTGAGGGAGAGTTGAATTTTATTGAGAGCAGTATTGTCAGCAGCACCATACACAGGGAGCCCATAGTACACTAGGAACAGTATAGAGGAAGTGATGGCAGGCCGAAGATCATTAGAACGGAGTCAGTCCTTGTGCTGGTAAAGGAGTCCTATCTGGGTGTTTGTGGTGGCTGAGAGGGTGTTTATGTGAGCGTGGAAGGTAAGGGTAGAGTCGAAGGTAATCCCTAGGTATTTGTAGGTGGATACCTGCTCAATGGGGTGCTGAGTGCTGGGAAGGATGAGGAGTGGTGCACTCTTTGCTTTGTTTTGGTGATGGGAGAAAATCATTGATTTTGCCTTTTTTAGGTTTATGACCATTCAATGATCCTTGAACCATGTTTCTGCCTGACTGAAGGTGTGTTGGAGGGAGTCCTGGAGGGGAGGAGGTTTTTAGTGCGAAGTGTAGAGAACTACATAGTCCGTGTACAGTAGAATTTTTTCAGAGCAGGCCTTGGGCAAGGTGTTTAGGTAGAGGCTGAAGAGTAGTGGACCCAGGATGGAGCCCTGGGGAGCCCCAGAGCAGACAGGTAGGGTGTTGGATAGGGTCCCATTTATTTTGACGCATTGAGACTGAGTAGAGAGGTAGCTGGCATGCCATGCCAGGGGGCCAAAGGAGAAACAGATTTGGTAGAGGGAGTCAAGTAGGAGTGGATAGCAGACAGTGTCAAAGGCCTTGGAAAGGTCTATGAACACTGCTCCAGCAATGTTACCAGAGTCTAGGGAGGAGGGTAGGAAGTTGATGAATTCTAGGATGGCTGTGGTTATGCTATGGCCAGTGCAGAAGCCATGCTGCTTAGGACATAGTATGGCATATTTGGTTAGATATTCAGTGAGCTGTGTGGCAACCACTTTTTCTATAGCTTTGGAGAGTAAAGAAAGAATGGAGATGGGTCGATAATTACTGGGGGAGGACTTGTCACCACTTTTTTGAATGGGGTGATGATAGCTGTCTTCCAGGCACTGGGGAATTTCCCCGGGCAAAGGGATCTATTTAATAGGTAATTTAGAGGGACTAGGACATGATCTAGGGCTAGCCGAAGGATCCTAGCGTCTAGGGGTCATTGCTTGGGCTATTGCTATTTAGTGCATTTAGCAGGTATGGACGGGCTTCATGGGTGCGTATTTTGTGCAGGAGGAAATGAGGGTGCTGCAGGGTTGGGAGTTGAGATTCAGGCACAAGGTTGAAGAAGCAACTGGGGAGAACAGTACTGAGATCTGTGAAGGTGGTGTTGAGACAGTTTTCTATGGTAAGTGGGTCAGTGGTAATGGTGCCATCAATGGAGAGCTGGGATGGAGGTGGAGAGTGTGATTTTCCATTGAGTTCTTTGACATTATGCCAGAAGATCCGGGTGGATCCCCATGTGAAGGTGAGGATAGCTTGATAATATTCCACTTTGGCCTTGCGGATGGCCTGCGTGCATCTATTGCGTCCAGCATTATAGGTTTGTCTGTCAGTCGAACTGCCAGATCCCGTGGCTTTGTACCAGAGATTGTCCCTCTCCCTCAGTTTTTGGAGTAGGGAGGGGGTGATCCATGGTGCATTTTTTTTTTGTGTGCGATGTTTGGTGAGTGGTGCATAGTGATCGCAGGCCTTGGTGAAGGCCTGTGGGAATGGATTGAGTGCAGTGTCAATACTGGGGGTTAGTTTAAAGGGGGACCAGTCCATTTGGGTGAGAAGTTGCTTGAGTTTGCTTAACCCCCTGAGCGGAGACGCCTTTGGAAGATGGTTTGAGGTACGGGTTTGGGAGTTGAGGAGGTCCATAGGAATAGGACGGGAGAGTGGTCACTTAATGAGTCAGGGAGAACCTTTATGTCCTGGATTTTGTGGGGGTGGTTTGAGATTATGATGTCCAGGAGGGTGCTGGTACCAGTATATGGGTGGAGTCTAGTAGGCTGGGAGACTAATTGGACCATGTCGAGGGCAGTGAAGGAGTCCTTCACTTAAGCGGCTGAGAGACCAAGCCAGTTGACATTTAGATCCCCTACTAGTGTCTGTTCAGCTTTCTGTGGGAGGGTGGAGAGATAATCAGTGAAGGATTAGATGGCCGGCTTCTGGTTCCTCGGGGGAATATAGGAGACTGTGAGGTATAGTGGGCCCTTGGAGGTGTCCAGGGTGATTTTTTTGGTGAGGGCTTGGGCTCCGTTTTTGAGCTGGGGGGCTGGGAGCACATGGCCAATAATGTTATCTCTAATGAAGATCGCACAGCCACCCTTGCATTTGGCCGCCCGATCTTCCCGGTATAGGGTGTACCCAGGGAGTGAGACAAAGGAGTTGGGGGTGGATTTGGAAAGCCAGGTCTCCACTAGTGTAATGATGTCTGGCTGGTGTAGAGTGGCCCAACACTGGAGCACTGCAGATGTTTTAGGCAGGTTGCATATGTTCAAGGTGGCGATGCGGAGTCCTATGGGCCATGTCCTGGGTGTGTAGGTAGGGATGGGCCTGGATTGGGGTGGACATTGCCCGAGAGTAGCAATAGCAGTGTAAGAATTCTAACTAGTGGGGGGTAAATGTTGACAACCCTGTCTCGACGTCGAGAATTGGGCTGAGCCGTCTGTGTACAGGGGATGGGTAGGGCGCAGAGGGTTGGAATGGTGGTGAGAAGGTGAGTCCAGGGATGGCCCGGGGGGGCAAAGGGGTTGGGAGGGTTGGCAGGAGGTGTGTACCGGGATCCGAGATCTATGGTGAGAGTGGGTGGGGTCGGGATGGCACAGGGTGGTCATCAGATGCTGATCTTGGTGGACTACATGTGTGGTCCAATTGGAGGGAGGCGAGCACCAGGAAGGTTGAGATAGTGATGTGCAGTGGTAATGGATAAGTACGCACGTTGTCTATAGTGATGGCCATGACTGAAGGGATAAGGGATAAGAATCAGGGCTGTGCTTTAGCAAGGGTGACTGCCACTTTGGAGTAGTGGTAGGGTTGCGGACATTGGTACATAGGGTACCAGGTTCAAGACCCTCCGTGGGATGGGTGTCTTTGGGCTGTGATAGAGTGGAGATCCAGGGGTCTAAGGTGGCTGGGTTGGCAGGATCAGATGCTGGAAACAGGGTGTGCAATAGCGACTCCTAGGGGTCGCAGGAGGAATGGGTGGTTGTCTAGAAAGTGGGTAGGACGGTGGGGGGTAAGGTGGGAATAATGGAAAAGGTGGTAGTAGTGGAGAAGAAAAAAACTGGCTATGGGAATGGTGTATATCTTAGTGACAGAAGACTGTGCTGGGATATGAGGTAGGGCAGTGGAGTGGTAATGGTGAATAGAAGGGCTCTGGTCTTAAGAGAGTGACTTCAGGTGAGCGAGGAAGACTAAACCGTCTAGTGGCTGTCAGGTATAACCTGCAAATGGAGAAAAAAGAGTGCCAGGAAGTGACGTCATAGGATGGGGACAATAAATGAAGGGTAAGGGTTGGGCTTGGGTGGGAGGGTGGCTGGGGCAGGTGGGGCAGTCAATGTGCAGCATTGTCGGGCTAACACCCTCCACAAGTGGCGCTCATGTGTTCCCCTGCTGATGGAGGGAGCTGCTGTGAAGTGGGCAGACATCTGACTTTCTGCAGCACTTGATTGTATTGCAGTTTACTTAATTACACAGAATTATTGCCTTTAGCCAATCCGACGGTGCAGGGGCAAAGTGTCCACCTGCAATGCTGATGTCCTGAGTTCGGGAGCGGACTTGGGAGTCTAAGGACTGCTGGGGGTGGGGAGAAGGATTGAGCATCCAAGGGATGACTCTCCTTCTCCTGAGGGGAGAAGAGGCTGAGTGTCCTGTGCAATATGGACCCTTGGCGGAGGCTGGGGTTCTGCTGCAACTGACGCCTGAATTAGTGGAAGGTGGGTCAGACGTCAGATTCATCCCACAAATCTCATTGCATGTACTGCCTCCAGGGAAGCACAGCATTCCAGAAAATGGTCCCGCCACTGACGGATGATGCCCCACATTGGACCTCTCACCGCTGACCGGATTCCTGCTCCTCTCCTTGACTTTAAGTCTGCCAGTTTCTTCTGCAGCCCTGCCCCTAGAGGGTAAACCAGGAGGGTGTTTGGAGAGTTGGGAGTCTCGGGCATGTGTCAGGATGGAGCATGTGGCCGTGGGTCTGGTGGCAGACCGCAAAAAAAAAAAAAATTATTGCACTTGCACAATTGTAAATTTTTGATGCTTATCTATTATTTGTAATTTTGCACCTCATTGCTCAGTTGAGATTCTTCCTCTCCTCCCTTCCCCATGATGCATCTAGAAAAGGACTGTTACCAGGTCATTATGTCTTTCCTGGCAAAACTTTTGAACTAAATAAATACATCATTAAATACATAAATAAATAATTATAAAAAATAAACTGTAAAAACAATGAAATAAGGTACATAAACTGAGATAAAAGAACATAATATGTTGTAATATCGTGCAGAAAACTGGAAGTATTGGTCCCTATGTACCACAGTGCAAGCTAACATGTGAACCCAACTATGCAGATTTCTGCAGAAGAGATACTGCAGCAAACAATGCAGTTTCAATGGGAGTTAATCCCTTTTGTCATGCAGGAAACCTGTGACACTGTGCTTCATCCTGATGGGCTTCACTGTATTTGTTGCTTGCCACACCAGCATGCTTGTGCACATGTACAAGTGAGAATGTGGAATGCATGACTCCTAGATGCACTGATATGCAAGTGTGGAGCTTGGCTTGCTAAGTGGGGCAGACATGGAGGTGGAACTTGGTCAGGCACTGGACTTCCAATTGAAAGCCAGGTTTGGCCTCAAAGTGGATCCCCTTCTGAGAACCCATAAGGATTCATAGGCTGTGTCAGTCTGGAACATTTTTCTATATCCCAGGCACACTGGAGAATAGACTGCAATTATCATTTGGCCTATGCCTTGCACCCAGTTGTGCAGAAAATGGTTGTGGATTTAAAGGATGGGTCATACCATCAGGGTGGGGATGTCCAACCTCTTGGAGGGCAGGTGGCAGGGGTGTGGAGGGATTTATGGCTATGTCTCCTAGCCATACTGTATGCCTCTTGCTGTCCTCTACCAAACATAGGTGGCTTTTGGAATGCTACATTGTGTGTAGTGATGTGAATTTTGCGTGAAGCACCGAAGATTCACGCTTCTTGGAATTTGTGGACTTTTGGTCAACTGCAGGAATTCTTGTGCACACAAATTGTACAAATTTTGCAGTGAAATTCACGCGTTTTTAACATGAAGTGTGAAATTCATGGGTGAAGTACAAAATTCACGGGTCAGTGTTCAAAACTTGCGATGAAATTTACGCACTTCGTGGGCCGCGGACTGTATGAATTTCAGGAAATGCACTCCACAAATTCAGCAAAATCCACAAATTCATTCTCAGAGCAAATTTCATGGACTTTGCACATCTCTAAATGTGTGACCACTCCCCCACCATGACCCATCTCATTAATGCACTTAGCTATTTGTGACCTCTAGGATTAAGTGTGGGGTGCAAGTGAGTCCAATGGTATGTAATAACAACCACTCCCCCACCATGACCCATCTCATCAATGCACTTAACTATTTGTGATCTCTGGGATCAGTTATGGGATGCAAGAGAGTCCAATGGTATGTAATAACATGCATGCCATGGAGGTTGCTATGGCAAAGCAAGGCAAGGCAAGGCAAATTTTATTTAAGAGACGCCCATCCAGGAGGATCTCGGCACTGAACATATTAAAAATGCATACTACACATCATAAGAAATACATAATAATATACTATTAAACATAAACATACAATATTTCGACAAATAAACAACATTTTATATAAATATAACCCTAAACAGCAACAACTACTACTTAAAAAGCCAAAGACCAACCTAAACATAAGGTTCTGAAAATAGGCAAGGACTATAAGACACCGTCTGGGAAGGCCTGAATATACAAGAATGCCTTGAGGTGGGCTTTAAATACCTCCACAGAAGGGGGCTCCCTAACAGCTGTACAGAGCGAATTCCATAGGATGGGGGTGGCGACACTAAATGCTCTGTTGCTAGCTGTTTTTAACCTCATCCTGGGAATCGCAAGGAGTCCCCTAGAGGAGGAGCAGAGGGAGTGCACCGAGACAGCAGATGTAAGGAGGTCCTTCAGGTAATCAGGGCCAAGGCCGTGTAGGGCCTTGAAGGTGAGCAAGCCCACCTTAAAGAGGACCCTCCACCTAACTGGCAGCCAGTGCAGTTGACGCAGCACCGGAGTGATTATGACAATACTTAGGCTGTCCTGTCAACAGTCTCACTGCCATGTTCTGCACCAGCTGCAGTCGGCGAAGGGTACACACAGAGACCCTGAGATACAGTACATTACAGTAGTCAAGCCTGGACATCACGAAGGCAAGCACCAAGGTGGGGAGGTCCTCATTCGGAATTAGGGACTTTATCCTAGCGATATTCCTCAGATGATAAAAACTAGTACAGACAACGGACGCCACCTGAAACTCAAGTGTCAATCCACTGTCAAGAATAATGCCCAGATCCCATACCCTAGAGGAGGCCTTCAATGGTACAGAGCCAAGAAAAAGCCCTGTCTCTGCACCAGAGGCCAACGTATCATGCCCTCTGTTCGACTCCACCACCAGTACCTCCATCTTATCGGGGTTCAGTCGGCCATCCAGCCATTGATCTCAGCAAGGCAGCTGTTTAGCACTTCCACTGCGCAAGATGTTCCAGGGTCAAAGGAAAGATACAGCTGGGTATCATCAGCATAACAATGAAAACCCAGACTGTACTTCCTAATGAGCTCATCCAGGGGCAGCATATCCACGGCAAACAAGACTGGCGACAAGACCGAACCCTGGGGAACTCCGCAAGACAGGTGGCCAGGGGAGGAGGAGGAGAACTTCCCCATCACTACCCTCTGCCTCCTGTTGGATAAAAAAGACTCAAACCAGCAGACGACAGTGCCAGTGAGTCTGCCTGAATTCCCTTAGGTGGTCAAGTAACACTCGACGGTCCACCGTGTCAAATGCTGAAGAGAGATTGAGGAGAACAAGAATTGTCCCTTCCCCTCGATCTCTAGCCCTAAGGAAGTCATTATACACCCAAACTAGTGCACTTTCTGTGCTATGCCTCACACAAAACCCAGACTGGAGCAGCTTGTATAGATCATGGGCCACAAGATGCTCCTCAAGCTGAAGCGCCAACACTTTCTCCACAATCTTACCAAGAAATGGAAGATTTATTTATTTATTTATTTATTAGAACATCAGTTTAACAACCTTTGAGCCAGAGGCTCATTTACAAAGGTACCTCATCACAGTGAGGACAAACAGTGCAAGAAACAAACATCAAGGCAGACAAAAACAGAGTACATTTAGGAATCAGCCAAAAAATACAGGCATTTGTCAAACAACAATATATAACAGGTTTACATGTGCGCTTTACAAAGTAGACAATATATAGTAGTTACATGGAGATTTATTCAGTGGGCAGAATAATGGTAAGGCTGGGTGGAAGACAACAGAGGAGGAGTGTGGGGAAGATAGTAGCAGTAAAGGTAGAGCTGACAGAAGGTCAGAGAGCAAGCTCAGTGAGCCTTGTCAGGAGGATAGGAGGAGGCTTAGAGGCAGGTACAGCTGCGTGTTGAGAGCAGGTGACTTCTAATCCTAGTTTTAAAATAAGACAACGAGGTGGCATCAGTGACTCCGGCGGGGAGGGCGTTATACCAACAGGGGGCTCTGCAGGGGTAAGCCCTTTGACCTTGCGAGGTTCTCGCCCTCGGTATAACCAGTGCAGTTTTGCAGGATATGTGGGTTTGCACTGTAGGGTTTGCACGGTGGATAGTGGTTGACAGACCAGGTGGGGATAGCCCAAGGAGTGATTTTTTTGTTAGGAGGCAGGTTTGGTATTTGAGGCACTCATCTAGGTTGAGTATATTAGCCATGGTGTAAAGACAGCAAGTGTGGGTTAGACTAGGAGCCCCAGTTATGAGCCTGCAGGCCTTGTTTAAGGTAAGGCAGATCTTGTGCAGGGCAGTCTGGTCTGCTGCACCATACACAGGTAGGCCATAATCTACCAGAGATAGAACAGAGGATGTAACTGCAAGTTGGAGGGCATCTGTGGGGAGGCAGTTTTTATGATGATAGAGGATACCCAGCCGAGTGATAGAGGCTGAGGCAAGGGCAGAGATGTGGGCATGAAAAGAGAGGGCAGGGTCAAAGGTTATTCCTAGGTATTTGTAAGAGTGAACTAGCTCAATAGGGAGTTTAGAGGTGGAGTGGACTGCTAGAGGATAGTTACTGATTTATTTTGGGGTGGGCAAAGAGCATGGTTTTGGTTTTTTAGATTAATTATGAGCCTGTGCTCAGTAAACCAGGCTTCTGCGTCATTGTAGGATTCCTGCAGAGAATCCTAAAGTGAGATGGGATTATGGTCGGAGGCAAAGAGTACAGCATCATCCGCATAAAGAAGGATTTTACCAGTACATACACTGGGCAAGGAGTTGAGAAACAGGGAAAAGAGCAATGGCCCAAGAATGGAGCCCTGAGGGACTCCGGACCGGATAGGGCAGGTGCTGGAAAGTTTTCCGTTAATTTTCTCACATTGTGAGTGGGTCAACAGGTAGCTGGAGCACCAGGAAACAGGCTCAGTGGCAAAGCCTAGGTGACTGAGGGTAGTTAGCAGGAGGGGGTGGAGACAGTATCAAAGGCTTTTAATAAGTCAATGAACACTGCACCTGCTAGGGAGCCAGAGTCCAGTGAGGTATGAAGAAAGTTAGAGAACTCCAGGAGGGTCAGTATTGGCTGTGGCCTGCTCTGAAACCATGTTGTTCTGGGCAGAGGATGCTATATTTATCGAGGTATTCAGAGATTTGGGTGGCCAGCAATTTTTTCTAAGGCCTTGAGAGAGGAGAGAGGATTGGGATAGGTCGATAATTGCTAGGAGGGTCCTATCACCACCCTTGTGTATTGGGGTGACAGTAGCTATCTTCCAGGCAGAGGGGAATTGCCCTAGGCAGAGGGATTTGTTAAAGAGGCTGGTGATTGGTGAGATAACCAGATCCAGAACCTGTCGGAGAAGACTGGGATCAAGGGAGTCATTGCCAATTGTGTTACTCTTTAAGGCCTTGAGTAGGTAAGGTCTGACTTCCTGGGCAGTGACTCAGTGCAGGTAGAGCAAGGGGCGTGGGAGAATAGGGACAGACCTGGGGGGAGTGAAGAAATTATCAGGGAGCACCGGGCTAAGGTCTGTGAAAGATTTGTTGAGGTGGTTGGCAATAAGGACAGGGTCTGAGGAGATTGAACCATTAATGTTGATAAGCGAAGGTGGGGGGAACGCGTGCCACCATTCAGCTGCTTAATGTTGTCCCAGAAGGTCCTAGCATTCCCCCATGAGGAAGTGAGGGAGGCTTGATAATGTTCAGCCTTTTGCTTATGGATGGCCCATGTACATTTGTTCCGGGCAGCAGCATAGGCCATCCTGTCAGCTGGGTGGTTTGTTTCATGGCAATGTGCCATAGATTGTCCTGTGTTTAAGAAGTTGGCGCAGGGTGGGGGTAATCCAGGGGGCATGCCTTACTTTGGACCGGCGTACAGTTATGGGTGCAAAAATGTCGCAAGCAGAGTTGAAGGTGTGGATAAAGAAGATAAGGGCCGTGTCAATATCCGAGGCATTTAGTATAGGGGACCAGTCTATGAGGGCTAAGAGTTGCTTAAGGTGTTTCAGCCCACCAGGTCTAAGATGTCGTCTAAGGGTAGTTTGTGCTGTGGGTTTGGGCAAGGAGGTAGACCAATAGAAGAGAATTGGGGAGTGGTCGCTAAGGCAGTCTGGGAGGATTTGGATATTGCGGATGCGTTAATGCAGTTTGTGAGGACCACATCCAGGAGTGTGCTAGAGCCCATTCGAGGATTCACTCTAGTTGGTTTGGAAACTAGTTGGGTTAGGTCGATGGCTGTAAAGGCGTCACTGGAGGAAGTGGATGAAGGGCTGAGCCAATTGATGTTCAAGTCCCCCACAAGGATTTGGTCGGAGGAGTGGGGTAAGGAGGTAAGATAATCGATTACTGGGCCTAGTGCTTGTGCTTGATTTTTGGGGCATGTATGCTGTAGTCAGGTAGATGGGACCCTAGAGGGATCAGAGATAGTTTTTGTTAGTGCCTGGAGCCCTGAAGTCAAGGACCGCTGGGAGGGCTAGTCCAACGAGGGGATCTTTGACATAAATGGCGCAGCCCCCACCTCTCCTACCAACACGGTCCTCCCGATAGAGGGAGTAGCCAGGGAGTGAGGCCAGGGAGTCAGGGGTAGAGTCTGACAGCCAAGTTTCAACTATTGAGATAATGTCAGGTTTATGAACTGCAACCCAGCAATTGAGAGAGACAAATTTTTTAAGGAGGCTACATATGTTCATGGAAGCAATAAGAAGCCTGGTGGATTCCTTTGAGGAGCCTTTGCAAGCTGGACCGGGATTGGGATGTATGTTACCAGTCAGGAGCAGAAGGAGGAGAGCCACTCTGGACAGGGGGTGGCAGAAGGAGTTTACGCTGGGAGCGATAGGAAGAGAAGGGAGGTTTCGTAGCACAGGGGATGGGTAGGGCAGCGCAGGCTGAGAAGACTTGAGTGATGAGATTCCTGAGGGAGCAAGGAGGGGACAACACATCTCATTAAGAAATGAGTTGGCACCGGGTCCAGTTCACAAAAGGTGTGTCGAAGCTCAGACACAATCTCAATGACCTCAGCCACCTCCACCAGTCTAAACTCACCCCAACCAGGCGGAGTGCTCTCCAGTCACACATGGCGATCACTGTCTGCCAATTTATGGCCCACTGGCGGAACCCCCTGCCTGATGGCAGACACCCTGTCAAAGAAGAACTGGGCAAACTCCTAGCACAATGCGCTAGAAAAGGCTACCTTAGGCTGTAGACAGGAAGGATGGAGAAGCCTGTCCACAGTCCAAAAGAGAACAGTTGGTCGGTTCCTCCCAGCAGCAATTTCCCTGGACAGGAATTCTGCCTTTTTACAGTTGATTGCCCCCTGCTATGCACCGTAGTGCGCACATAGGGCCAGTTTGTCAACCTCCAGGCTAGACGTCTGCCAGCAGCACTTTAATCTCCAACCCTAAGTCTTCATCACCTTGAGCTCACCACCATACCAAGGGAACCTCAAGTGAGAAGACCTGGGTCGTACATGGACTGGTGCAAGGGAGTTAAGCGCACCAGCAAGCTCCTTATTATAGGCATCCATTGCCATGCACACACCCCCAATGCATGCACTGTCCACACTAGATAGGTCAGCTACTGCCAGAAAACCCTCAGGGGTTAACCGCCTCAAAGGGCAATAGCTGACCACCTCTGCAGGGAGAGGGCTATCGGGGGGGGCCCCGAATGAGAAGTTCACAGTGCAATGATCAGACCAAATGACCCGATCAGTCCTGAGACTATTAATCTCAAGCCCCAGTGAGAACACCAGATCCAACATGTGGTCACCCTGATGGGTTGCGGAGGAAACAATCTGCGCAAGGCCCAAAGATGACATCATCCAGAGGAAGTTAAAACCAAGCTGAGAAGCTTTGTCGTTGGCCCAAACGTTGAAGTCCCCCAGCACTAAACATCTGGGAGCCTCCAACGTCTCCCAAACGACAAAATTGGCCACCTCCTGCAGAAAGTCTCCCGCCACCCCAGAAGGGTGGTAAATCAGGAGAATCAGTAAACCTGCCCCCAGACCCCCATGGGCTCTCACTGGGTGCAGGGTGAAGCCTAGCTCGGATCTAAAACAGATGGCTACCCCCCCACCCTTGTGTTCCACTCTTGGGCAGTCCACTGCAGTATATCCGGACGGGACGTCAGCCTCCAAAACTGGGCCAGTGTAATCACCAATCCAGGTCTCCGCAATGCAAGCCAGATCAGCCAAAGAAACCAAGTCCACTATACTTGCAGTCTTGCTTCTGACTGATCTGGCAATGCAAAGCACCACCCTCGGTGATTGGTGGACAGTGCAGCCCCTCTGGCTACCTGCCCACTCAGTCTGGTGGGAACCCTGGTGATAGGAACTAAACACGTCTGGGATCTCTCTAGGACCTGTCTAATCCCAGGGCACCTTCTACACCCCACTACCTTGATCCTACCACAAAACGCAGTGCATGGGGCACCCCAACCCAGGCGAATCACACGGTTCCTCCCTATTCCAACCTCCCTGTATTGCCTTGCTGTACTAACAGACACTGGGAAGCTGAAAAGAGGCCATAGATCACGCAGCTGGGATGCCCCATACACTATGCTAGCCTGCCCAGGCCCTCATACCTTCCCAGACAGATCCCTCCTAATTACGTAAACCCTAACCCAAAAAACACAACCCACAAACACACTCTACATCACACACTCCACACACTCAATGACTTAAAACCCAAACTACCCCTCCCCAAAATAACCCACCCAAATACACTATATTTTAAAGTGCCAAAGCATAATCCATCCACCCCTAAAGTAACTAAAACAAAAAGTTAAATAAAATAAAATAAATTAAAAGGGAGAATCTCAATAAAGTGCAATATGCTTAGAAAATACTCTCTCCGAAAAGGGAAATAATCAAAATATGTAAGACACAAACCAATACATGAACTACATAAGTTAAGGTAAACTAGCAAGTAGCCCAAGTCCAAATAAAAGAGCCCAAAGTCTCAAGATGAAAAGAGAAGGCACTCAGACTGCTAGTTTCCAGCAAAGATCTTAATAGTCACAGAATCCCAGATCACAGATTATTCAAAACGCAGGTTCAGTCAAAAGGTATCTCACCCCTTTCACGATTGGAAACCAGATTGAAAAATTGATAAACCCCTCTTACCGGTCACAATCCTCAGGCCGACGGTCTCACCGGGCTTCGGATGGAAACAAACTACCGGCTCAGAGTGGATACCAAGCCAGTGCACCAGTCCAGGCTAGAGGGCTGAAGAGCATACCGGGTCTTAATGTTGCACGCTTAATAGCGTACGGCATTATGGCGAACTGGACTTGTGCACTCCCCAAGTTAGACCCCCCCGGAGCTGAGAATCTTTAGTGGAGGTGGTCTGGGGTACAGCCCCCCATGACGGGGGGATAGGGGACAGACCCTACACAGAACAAAGACATATGCCTCATAGCATAAATCACATAGCGCGATTGTGCCATGCGACATTATGTCTTGCGACATAATGACCCCGTGCAGCTGAAGAGAGGATCCACTTTGATAGAAAACAATATCAGTAATCCCAAGGAGAACCTCCGCAAGTCACAAAAAGTCTAGGTTACAGAAAGACCATTCCTTACAGCCTCCACACTCATGCAATCGACTCCAGGACTGAACGAGACAACAACCAACAATCGGGGTCAACGCACAAGGCGATGAAGTTCTCACCTTGGCACTGTGTTGGCCACCCTCGCTGCCTGCCACTACCCCTTCAGCCAACTCAGTCGCATCGAGTTATTCCTCCTTAGATGTAAAACTGGGTAGTTGAAATCATCATTCTCCTGGAAATGCCATGGGATCCTCCAAAATAACCAGCTGAACTCCACCTCTGAGGCACCCTCAGAACTCCACACAGTCATTTCAGCATCAACACTGACCAGTAAGAGAGAGTTTGAACCCGTGCTTCACCAGTATGGAGCAGTTCACAGTACAGAGCACTTGCAGTCCTCACTAAAAAATAAAAACTATGCTCCTATAACCTCTCTCACTCTTTTGCCCTACCGAACAGTTCGTCCCTGCACTTTAACTAGCTAAAAAACAATGCAAGAACTCAAAAGTTTCACAAAATTTGATTCTCCCGAAAACAATTTTGGCAATTAGCATTTTAAAGGCAAAAACAGGAGCTGTAACAGAGCTGCTGCTGACTGCAGCCCAGCATGGCCGCCATCTCATCATGTGCAAATTAGACTTTGGTGCTGCCTACACACTGCAGATAGCAGCACATAGCAGTAGTGGAGACAGACCCCCCCCCAAAAAAAAGGATGAAATAAGTTCAAACTAACAATTGAACAAATGAATCCTTCATAGATTACACAGATTACATAGATATTGCTGGCAGATAAGGACTGCTTGGCCCACCCAGTCTGTCCATTTACCCTACCTACTGAGATACCATAGACCCTACTTGGTCTCTGGCTTTTGCTCCCCCCCATCTCTAACTCGTAGAATACCCTTGTAACTATCCCATGCATTCTTGAATCCCGTTACAGTTTTTGTTTCAACCACCTCTGCCGGTAGGCTATTCCAAGCATCCATTGCTCTTTCTGTAAAGAAGTACTTTCTAACATTTCCCCTGGATCTGCCCACCCTCCAGATTCATAGCATGTCACCTTGTTATTAAACATCTTTTTTAAAAAAAATACTTTTCACATGTACCTTATTTATACCCATGAGGTATTTGAAAGACACAATTATATCCCCCTGTCCCTCCTTACCTCAAGGGTATACATATAGAGGTCTTTTAGTCTATCCTGATTGGGCTTTCAATGAATTCCCAGCACCATTTTAATTGCTCTCCTCTGGACCATCACAATTCTGCCTATGTCCTTCCTAAGATGTGGCCTCCAGAACTGTACACAGTACTCGAAGTGAGGTCTCACCAATTACTTATACAGTGATATAACTACCTCTAGCTTTCTGCTCATGATGCTCCTTGGTATGCACCCCGATATCCCAGTAGTTCTACCCACTACCCTATCACACTGTTTGGCCACTTTTAGATCATCAGAGATTATTACCCCAGGTCTTTTTCCTGCTTAGTGTATGACAGTACCATTCCCCCATCATGTACTCCTAACATTGGTGTCTGTGCCCCAGGTGCATAACTTTGCACATTTATACACTGAATCTCAGTTGACACTCATTTGACCACTCTTCAAGCTTCGTTAGATCACTATTCATTCATCCCACACCTCCAGAAGTGTCTACCCTATTGCAGATCTTAGAGATATCTGCAAAAAAAATACCTTCCCTTCTAATCCCTCTGCAATGTCACTAATAAATACATAAAAAAGAACAGGACCCCGTACTGAACCTTGTGGCACCCCACTGGTCACTCAGTAAACTCCGTTTACCACCACCATCTGTCCCCTGTCCCTCAACCAGTTTCTAATCCAGTTTATCACCTTGGAACCCACACCCAGGCTACACAGTTTGTTCGCTAGTCTCTTGTGTGGAATGGTGTCAACGGCCTTATTAAAATCCAAGTAGGCAACATCCACAGCTACACCCTAATCTACTTACCTGGTTACCCAGTCAAAGAAGTCTATCAAATTAGTTTGACACAGACTCCCTGTTGTGAATCAATGTTGCCACTGGTCCCATAGGCCCATGGTTTCAATATATTCCACAGCCCTTTCCTTTAGAAGTGATGCCATTCATTTCCCCACCACCAAAATCAGACTGACTGTTCTGTAATTAACAGCCTCCTCCCTGCTGCCATTTTTGTAAAGTGGAACCATGTCAGCCCTTTTCTAGTCCTCTGGGACCACCCCCTGACTCCAGTGAATGGTTGAACAATACAGTCTGTGGTATAGCTAGCACCTCCCTAAGCTCCTTCAATATCCTGTGATGTATCCAGTCTGGCCCCAGAGCCTTGTCTACCTTCCATTGTGATAGTTCCTTCATGACCCTCTCCACTGTGAATGGACTTGTGTCAACCTCTACTTCTACTTCTACTTCCCTTTCTTTGATGCTCCTGCCTCTAATCTGTGGTCCCTTGCCTTCTCCTTCCACTGTGAACACTAAACAAAAGTATTTGTTTAGGATGTCTGTTTTTTCTTGATCCTCTTGCACCCACATCTCCCTCCTTCCCTCTTTAATCTTACAATACCTCCTCTGGTTTTCCTTCTTTCACTCACATAGCTAAAGAATGTCATAGCAGGCCCCGTGGTGTGGAGGGCTGAGGTACTGGATGCCTTACCTCCTCCAATGCCAATGACTTGGGTTTGGGAATGAGCATGAGTCATTGGGGGTCAGCCAGGAGGAGGATGAGGAGATGGATTGAGCTGCCACAATGCAGCTTTCCTCTTCCGGGGAGGGACATGGGCTTTCCCCGCTCTTGGCTGCTAACAGGTGGAGGCTCAGTGGCAGCACCCAGCCAAAAAAAGGAGACCAGGCATTAGACTGGGTAGGAGGAAGGGGCTATCACTGGAGCCTCGGCGTGCATGTGCACCTTCACATGCATGCACGACCCTGTCCTAGAATCCCGGTAGTAACTGGGAGAAAATGGAAAATGGGGCATCAATAAGCTAAGCGAAGCCCTGACGCTACCAGGGTGGATTGAGATCCTCTGAGAGAGGGCTGCAGCTATGCCTGCGCAGAACCCCAATGGGAGAAAAAGCTATACAAAAAAATACCTAAAGAATGTCTTATCTGTTTTTTGACTGCCTTGGCTATTATCTCTGTTTGCACTTTTGCACTCTTGACTACTTTCCCTGCCTCCGTCTGCTTCTTTTGATATACCTCCCTATCCTCCTCTATCTATGGCTCCTTAAACTTCCTGAATGCTAACTTTTTAGCCCTAACCTTTCTAATTACCTCTTTTGTGAACCATGGTGGCCTCCTTTTCCTTTTATTTTTGTTAACTTGTCTGATGGAAAGGTTAGTTGCCTTCAGCATGCCCCTTTTATTTTTGCACAGTGTTCTTCCACTCGTCCCAAATCCTTCTCCTTTGGCCGGGCACCTTGGAGGCAGTCCCCCATGTTTTTCAAATTGTCCCTCTTGAAGTCCAAAATTTTGCCTTCATGTGGCATGATTCTGCTACAGTTCTTATAGTGAACCACACTGTACTGAGATCACTGATCCCCAAGTGGTGACCTACTGTGACATCTGCAGCCCTGTCCTCATAAGTGAACACAAGATCCAATGTTGCTCCCCCATTGGAGTAAAATATAACCATTTAAATTAGAAAGAGTATCTTTTCTCGGCTCCAGGACGATACAATAATTTCCACAAAGCAGAGTGGATGTTACAAGATATTTTGTTTCAGCATCTTAGTAATGTCAAACTGCCTTGAGAGAGACGAGAGAGATAGTAAAAGTAATTGGGAGGGATGCTGTGAGGTTCAGAAAAGCAGGCAAAGAGGAGGAGAGAGAGAAGAATAGAGAGGGAGAGAAAGAGGTAGACCTGGAGGGAGAGCTGGAGGAGGGAAAGATGGGGAGGGAGAAAGAGGGATGGCAGGTGGGAGATATGAAGGGAGCTA
The DNA here is from genome assembly GCA_016271365.2 of Neoceratodus forsteri. NCBI lineage: Eukaryota > Metazoa > Chordata > Ceratodontiformes > Ceratodontidae > Neoceratodus > Neoceratodus forsteri. The sequence continues at coordinate 46,133,155 of JADMNL010000035.1, forward strand.
GGAAGAAGGGAGAGGGGAATAAGAGGGAGGGAGAGACAGAGAGGGAAGAAATGAATGAAGGAGAAAATGAAGGGAGGGATGATAGGGAGAGAGAGAGAGAGAAAAGGAGAGAGGGATGGGGAGGAAGACAGGGAGATGGAGGGAGTGAAGGAGGGATGAAAGGAGAGATAGAGGGAAAAGAAAAGCGTGGGCAAGAGGTGGAAGGAGATAGGAAGAAGGGACAAGGGTTGAAGGATAGAAGAAGTGATGGAGGGAGAGTGTGATTGAGAGTAAGAAAGAGAGAGAGAGTTTTTGTCATGTAGCATTTAGTAGTTATTTATAGAATTTTTCGATTATTGTTTTTCTAAAACTTTCTGGCAGTGAAGACAAAAAGATGGATGCATTTATAATTCATAATTAGTCAATTTTATGCTGTTTTCTGAAAGCTGTTTTTCATACATACAACTGTGCACAATACTGTTTCAGAACTAAGAACCATGCTGAATAACTTTTAATGTGAAAAATGGGTTCCCATGGTGACTAGGAAAATCAGCTTATAATCGTTCACCTTTTTTTATCAACAGCTTTTGAAGTTGAAAAGCAACCCTGCTAAGCATTCCTTGGCATTGTTGCTAACTCCTCCCAGACATTGTTCAGGCACCTGTGGGAATCACTTATCATGTTTAAAGAAATAGTTTATTGTTAGCAAAATGGGAGCATATTGTATATAGAAAATAATAATACAAAAACCTTTAACTATGAAGATTTATGTTGTTAGGACACCACAGTGTTCTAGTGACATCATAGAACAACTTGAACTTCAGTCACATGGTTCTGTTATGTCCCAAGACCCATTAGTGGCCTGACAATAGTGGTCTTCAAATATTGAATGGCATAGATATGAAGGAAGCCTAAACACCTGGTATAGTGTTATTGGTAACTTATTGTAAGGTTTAGCTACATATGGGGAGCCCATAAACTGGTTCTATTACTGGTTTTCTTTAACATATTTATCTGTAATATAGGGAAGGGGTATCAGAAAAGATAAACATCTTTGCAGACAATGCCAAGATATGTGAAAGAATGGACACCGATGAGGGTTCCATGTGATGACGGCGACCATGTAACAGCGATCGCCGTTTGGGCATTTACATCGCCAAAAATGAATTTTGGCAATGTAGACTCATGGCACACAGGAAAATGGTGCCTGACACTTTGAATTTATTTTTTATGCAGAGGCCTGCGCCTCCTGCACCCCCTACTAAAGGATGCTTAACCCAGTAGGGTGCATGTTGGAGGGTGCAAACGTGAAAGAAAAAAATGACCTGCACAAAAGCGAGTGGCACCCAATCCAACTCCGCTCTTCCTCCCAACCATAGCCTGCCACCAACCCACCATGCTACATGACCAGTTCGACAACCCGCCACGCACTACGCCCCACAAAACCTCCAACCCCTTCCACCCGTCACACGGCATGGTCCCTCCCCTGTGCGCGCATGTATACAAAACAACAGGATGTCGCTATATTCACCAACCCCCTATCCTGTCACCCTTCCTGATGGGAGCTTTGTTTAAAGCACCGAGATTGAGTCCCCCTTTTTGAAAGTGCTCAATCGAGGTTGCTCAATACACAGGCTACTCTGAAGAGGGGATAAGGGCATAAAGACAGTTCTGGATAATCTCGAGTAATGGTCAGGAGTGTGGCAACAGAAGTGAAATATGTGAAACTGTAAGGTACTTCCCATAGAGGCCAAGTGTCCCGGAACAGAGTACAGGAAGAATGGGGTGGTAGGCCATCAGAGGAATGGAATCTGGGGGTGTTAATAATGAAGGACTTAAAGACATTTTCACAATGTAGTATGGTTGTGGATAAGGCAAACAGAATTATAGGGTGAACAAGGACAGGGATAACTAGCAGAAGAAGGAGGGTAACTCAGCCCCTGTATAGATCCTTGGTTTGCCTTCACTTGGGTCATGGTGTGCAGTTTTGTAGCCCACATTAGAGGAAGGCCTTTGAGGGACTGGTTAGAGGTGGTGCAGAGATGAACAACTAAATTGATACAATTTCAACAGGGTATGTCCTATGAGCTGAGCTTGGAGGATCTCAATGTGTACACACTGGAAGACAGGAGAAGGAGGGCTGACATGACTGGTAACATGTGGTATGAGATAAGAGACATCCACGACTACCTAAACAGTGAGTGCAAATCACCAAAAAGAATATCAGTGATCAGCACTACAGTGAGGAGAACGATGAGCCACCAGACAACATTACCAAATGGAAAAAACATATACAACTATTTTTTATGTGGGGAGCTGCACCCTACGCACCCTTCTTTGTGGTGGACAAGCCCCAGCACCACCCAAATCGAAATAATTAAATCCAGGGGGTGGCAGACACTAGGGGAGACAAGAAGACATGGGAGAGGGCAACTCCGTGGGACAGTGGTCTGCAGGAGGAGAATGCTGAGAGGGGCAACCTGCAGGTGGGGGGGGGAACAAAGTCGGGGAAAAGGGACAGACAAAAATAGCAAAATAAATTCAAACACCGAAACCATGATAGGACAAAAAAAGAAGAGTAGCATGCCAGACTTGAATCCCAATCCACCAGCTTCCCAGACTATAACCCTATCTACCACGCTAGATGGCCAGCTGGAATCCGCCCTCCCAAACATACCCATTACTCTTCTCTTACAGGTTCTCCCTCGCTATTAACTCCATCAATGTCTTTCCCATTTGCTGTCTTTCCACCTTACTATTTACTTCCACTCATTATTTACAAAGATGCTCAAATGGAGTCACTCATATTGAGTCATTCAATTCGAGTAGCCCATAGCACGGGTTACTGACATGACTGAGACAAATAGACTTTTATTTGTTATTTTATACTCTGTGATGCGCCTTGATATCTGAAAGGCGCAATATAAATAAAGATGATTATGATTATGATTATTGTATGGCTTTAGATGAATATGGAACCTGTTCACCTAATATAGCATTGTTCATATCTTATTGAATGGTTTGGATACAAATGGAGGTTGTTTACTCAGTCTAGTGTTACTGTTTACTAATTGAATGGCTTAGATACATATGAAGCCTGTATACTCGGTCTAGTGTTGATGATAATTTACTGCATAGTTTAAATACATATGGAACATATTAACCAGGGATACTGTTATTTGTAATATATTAAATGGCTTAGATACAAATGGCATTGTGACTGTATATCTAGTATAGTGTTTTTGGTAACTTATTGAATTTGTGTAGATACAGATAGAGCCTGTGCAGCCAGGAATAGTGTTTTTGATAACTTATGGAATGGCTTAGATATATATTGGAGCCTGTAATTGGTAACCAGTGATGCTCAGTGAGTGTTTTTGTCTGACCTGAACCAGGGTCCACTGGCTCTGTAGGTGGTGGCTCTAGCCACTATACCAAATGGCCAGCTTTGCAGGGTATAGCCACACGCCTGCCTACATCCTAGTATAGCCAGTGTAGTTCACTGTTACACTCGCTATACAGGATCTTTCGCTCTGTTTCAATGGTCGCCCTACACACGAACAGTATCATTGAGTCGCTCATATTGAGTTGCTCAATAATAGTTGCCCCATATATGGTGATACCATCTCCCAGTGCTGTCTACTGCTCTGATGTCTGCTACAGGGGATTCTGGGATTTCTAGTACCAGACGATAGCCTAGAAGTAAACAAAATTAGTCTGATGTAATCTACTATACTACAGTAAACAGTAAGGAAACCAAAATGTGCTTGCACACAAAGTGTACATTGGGACCAGCCCCACTCTTGAATTTGGGGCCCTTTTTGCTGACTGTTCCACTTTAAAAGTAAGACTAGAGTACAGTGTCTGATTCTGAAAAATATAGAAAAAGAAAACTGCATACTGTGTTGATTTACATGGTTGAACTGAACACGGCAGAGTGATAACATAGATCTATGATGATGATGAGTACCTTAGTTATTGCCTGGACATCTTACTATTTTTAACGAGTAATGTCATGTTTCTTCTCAGCTATGTTTCTGTGTTTTTGTTTCCTTCATGCAAGCACTTACCGTTGTGTACCAAGACAAAAGAGGGGTGTTTTTGAGGATGGATGCAGGGTCCAAAGGAGAAATTATTATATTTTCTAACTCAGATAAAAAAATTTAAAGCCAGGAATTCAGACTTGTGATCCCAGAAGTCACCTCCCCTGAAAGATTTAATGTAGACTCAAATTGTTTGGTTCCGATATATCCTTGCTGCTGACTCAACCGCACATGCTGCTATAAATGATGACTTCAATGAGCCATGTGCATCTACAAAGATTACTTCTGGTTTGTGCTGTACCGAATCATTCACTGCACCTAGAGAGTCAATCCACTTTTGGGAAAGCACAAAGCTTCGTGTGTTACCACCAAGCTCACATGCAAATGGAAAACTCAGAATCAAAATTAAAAGTGGAATCCGATAACTCTTGTCCATGTTTTCTGTTCCGCTTCTAAAACCTAAAATGAAAAGAAAAATATATCACACAGAAATCAATAAAGACATATTTGGCTTATGCTTTATTCTACCCTTTAAATACGGATATTTAATTAGAATTATAATGATTATTAGAAAAATGGTACAGCCAATAACTTGAATATAAATTCATCATAGGTGTGTTCAGATTCAGCGGTGGTCACTCGGATGATGGAAGAATGACCAGTGGAATACCACAAGAATCGGTACTGAGCCCTGTCCTCTTCATCATATTCATAAGTGATATTTTGGAGGAACTGCAGGGTAAGGTGTGTCTCTTTGCAGATGGCACACAAATCTGCAACAGGGAAGACACCCAGGAGGGGATTGAGAGAATGCAAAGAGATCTGGGTAAACTAGAGGAGTGGACTAGGGAGTGGCAGTTGGATTTCAATTCCAGAAAGTGCAAAGTCATGCATATAGAGCTGGGAAACTGGAGAGCTGCGCATAAGTTGGGGTTGAGATACTTACAGTTAACAAGCAAGAAAAGACCGTTGGGTGATCATATCTGATGATTTCAAGGTGACAGGGCAGTGCAACAGGGCAGCATAGGGAGGGGGTCTCTTGCAGAAGAAGGGAGGTGGGGTTGCCTCTGTACTGCTTACTTGTGAGACCCCACCTGGAGCACTGTCTCCAGTTCTAGAGATCACATCTCTGCAAGGACATTGAACACATAGAAGCAGTTTTGAGGAGGGCTACTAAAATGGTGTGGTGACTACATGAGAAACAATATGAGGAGAGGCTGCGGGAACTCAAAATGTGCTCCCTGGGGAGAGATGAGTGAGAGGGGACATGACTGAAACCTATAAGCACTTCATGGGGGTGAACAAGGTGCAGTAGGGGAGTCTCTTAAATAGGAGAAGGAGCACCAGAATAGGGGGGCATGCCATGAAGCATGAGAAATATAAGTTTAAGAGAGATGTGAGACAATAGCTCTTCACATAAAGAGCTGTGGACATCTGGAACAACCTACCAAAGAAGGCAGTGGGGTGAAGACAGTGGGGAGCTTCAAGCATGCATGAGATAGGCACATGGATGTTATTAACAGAGGTGAGGGAGTGGAAGGTACACCTGTGACTAAACAGAGTCAGGGCATAGAGTTTAGCAAAGACAATAGGGAAGACTAGATGGGTCTACTGGTCCTTTCCTGCTGACACATTCTGTGTTTCCACGTTTTTTTAACTGAGTAATTAACAGAACAATAGTGCCAGTGTCCACCTCTTTTAGAAAAGGCATCATTATCGTCAGCATTCTTCAGTTTTGCTGTATATCATTAGATTTTTTGCATAGCCTACTGGAAGCATAACGGACCTCCCCTTAAAGACGGGGTGCACTTTGTCCCTCTCATCCTCCTTCCAATATGCCCACAATGAAGCTAACCCCAGGTCTTTAGCTTCTGCTTGTCTACCAGAGCACTTTCAACCTAATTCACTAACTTGGGATGTAAAACGGTCTCATTATGTGTAACCTCTATGTCCTTACTGCCTGCATGTTTTACACTACCTGCCGCCTGTATACCTATGTATTTCTTACTGTTATACTTTACAATCACATGACTGTACTGATCCGTTACCTGTAATGTTGTTGTTTCACCCGGGTCGCCCCCGAAAAAGGGACCTCCGGGGCCCAGTGGGCCTACCCAGTCATCAAAATTCAATAAATAAATAAATAAATAATTTTCAGTTATTGTGTCTTGTATGGTTTTAATAGTGCCTTCCCAAGCTCTTTGGGTGACAGTCTGCGAAGTGAAGCTGAGTTGTTAGAATACTTAGTAACCAGAAGAGAAACATGAAGTGTAAGTATCAACATATAATAAATTGTTTTACAGATTTTTTTTTTTTAATGGAACTTGAATTTTAAACCAGAATGTTTTACTTTTAGAAAATTAGAGAACTCCCTGTGTGAGTAACAGAATATGATAACTATTTCAGAACTTCAGAAACATTGACACATACAGTACATTGATAGCCATCACCATGTATAACAGTTTTGCATCATGGGACCAGGCATCACACTTGAGGTGTCATTTATTTTCCCAATCCACTGGGACATTGTAATTGTTTTGGTGCCGTAGTTCCTGCAGCATCCAGGAAATGTCACTATACTGCATTTATACAGTGCATGAGTCACTCACCAGCACAGTCAGATGCAGCAATGAACAGGTGAACCAGGTTATAGGTGGCCTAGTGTAACAAATACTCTAATATACACTCTATATACCTTTAGAAAATGGGACTTATGTCCCGCCGCCTGATTGCCTGGTACCTCTGCCAGGTGCTTCTATATTATAAGGGCGACTGCAGGACATCAAATCATCAGAAGGGCACAAAACCCCCAGGGCGACAAAATTACAAAATTTTTTTTAATGCGGAGGGGGGCTTTGCCCCATGCACCACCCTTAATTAGGATTCCTACTCCTGGGGAGGTCACAACTTGGGGAAGGGGGCAAACCTGGGTTGCCCAAATTGTCGGTGCCATTGTTCCATCGCCCTTCTGATGGATTGCCGTCCTGCAATTGCCCTAATCATGGGATACCCTGCCAGATGGGTACTTTAACTTTGAATAGAGGACCAGGAAATAAAAACTGCCAACTCAACCTGCCACAGTACCAAAGTAGTAACACTGTGCCACTCTGGACTTTCAAATCTCAGATTTTTTTCTCCTCATTTACCTAGTCACCCCCCATTGCTTAAACATTCCCCCCCCATGACCATTACCACCAGTGCCATTCATTTTGCACTTTTATAAAAAAGGCCTTTTTTTGTATGAACTTGTAGTGCTAGCACATCACGTGCTCATCGCTATTGAGCTGAAGCTGAGTTGTAGAAGAAGAACCAAAAAAAATCCTCATCTTTTTTTTTTTTTTTTTTTTGTGATTAAAAAGAGACAGTATACTTTACAACAGCCTCCAATGGCAACCCACTATTTCAGGCTTCTCCTGGACATTGTCTTCCCATCCTCCAGCTGCCCCCTACTGTCCACACAATGGCATGCCAACCCAGAGCCTCCACCTACTGAAAAAGTACCACTGGCCTCATCATTGAGCCATCGGTACAGAAACAGATCATGGGCCACAAACATCGCGATGAGGAGCACCAGGCAACAAAACATGTTGTGGAGAACTCACAACAAAAACACTACCTAAACAGGCAAGAAACACATAAAAAACACTGCAGTGCCTTCTACCGGTTAACAGCTACCAATAGAGGGACTACTTTACCCACAAACTATTAAAAATTCATTTCTAGTCATTTTTATAGCATTACTTTAATTTTTGGTAATCCTATAAAAATGACACATGTAGCCCATTTTCTAAGTGCAATAATACCCAACAGGGTGGGCAGTGTTGGGCAAAACTGAACCTTCAAGGGGCTATAAGGTCCCCACCTGTAGCATTGGGCCTCATTACATCCTGGGGCAGTCCAGTATTGCACATTACCGCCCACCCTGTCGTGTATTTCTTTTATAATGTTTATCCGGGGATCATTTGCCTCACTGTCCCCTCCTACATTTCCTACCATAATGCCTTAGGTCCTTTGCTAGGTCAGGGTTGTGTTTCCATTTTCTTCCCTAAAAAGCTGCGTTATCAATGTCCTGTTTATAGCACTGACCCTGTGAGGGCAGCACCTTTACCTTTCTTCTATCTCATTCTTTTCTCCATACACATGATACAACCATTCATTGGTCCTCTTTAAATCACATGTTCGCTTTCTTATTCAGTGTTTAGTGTTCGATGTTGAGCTACGGCTTTGTATCTCACCTTGGTAGTTAAAACTAATGGTTGACATCTTCTTTCAGCTGGCTTCTTTGGCCAGTCAAGTCCTATTTAATTTATATTTCTGTCTTTGTTTAGTGACAATCACTTTTCTTGAAAAGTGCACTGCTATGGTTTTGTTGCTTAATATTTATTGCTTAAGAAAGTATTCATTGCTACTATAGATGGGAGCTATTAAAATTACTGTTCTTGCCTCCTCACCCCCACTCAGACAAATATCCCTACCCAGGCTGGAAAGCAAAGGGGGCATGCTGCTCTACTGTTAAATGGAATGATATCTAGCCTGCCTTTCTTGTAATTGCATCCCCTCCCCCACACACACATCCTAGCTTCCTAATGTGTTTTCACAGCAAATGCTTCAATACAGTTCACCTTTGAAATCATTATGTTAGTATTCCACCTGTACAATATTTATACATGCTTTTCTATTAAGTTGTCCTAGTAGGTTTTTCTGATTTACATTTTTCTGGCAACAACCAAGTCAGAACTGTATCATGTAGCTTATGTGTCTGTTCTGTTCTTGTGTTGGGGGCATGAATACACACAATTACAAGGTTTTAAAATGGTGCTGACTACTGTACCAGACTGTAAAGCAGAAACATTCACTGTAGACTGAAAAATGGCCTGTGTGGATGGAACAATGACAAGCTTTTGAACCTTTATTTTCTTGAATGTACTATTAGGTCAATGAAGTATAACAGCACTATATGTTGGCCAGTATTTGAAACATGGCCTCTACATACAGTACAGTACTCTGAACCCTTTATTCTCTGGTTTTAGCATATTATCAAATGATAAATTTAAAAAAGTCGACACATTATAAATGATCATACTTGTTTTTTGTATACATATTAAGTAGTTTCAATTACAGCTTGATAAGGATTGGCATGCATTCTGTTTTATGTCATGTAGAAAGTTTAAAGCAACATTTCGAGATTTTTCAACATTTGTTGCATTTGTGTATGTCCCATCCCCTCTTATGACATCATGCCATCACCCTGTTCCCTAACCCAATGTCACAAGAACACTACCACTTGTAAGACAAACCACATCTCTAAATACCTGTCTGTGTAGTGCACAGTGCATGCCACTAGTATGAGGTAATACTAGGGTTGGGGGGGCAGGGTGAGGAGGCATACTGCCCCTGCCCCCCAGGTAGGGGACTGAGGGTATGGTGCACACCACCTATCCCTGACCAGGTGGCATGCACCATGTCCCCCCCAGTCCTCTGCCCCCAGGCAGGGGACTGGCAGGGGCGTAGTGCAAACCATTGGTCCCCATCCACCAGTGGTATGCACCAGGTTCCCACAGTTTGCTGTCCCCCAGCATTACTCTGGGCTAGTGGATTTCCCATTCCCCATCCCCTGTAGAACAAGAAAGTTAAATGTAAATTTAAACAACATAAATTTGATAAAACATGATTAAATAACATGAATAAATAATATGATTAAGTAGCATTATTAATCATTACTGAGTCCAAAATGTCAGCTTAATTTTAATTGTTCCTAGATGCTGCTGCTTCCAAAGCTGCATCTGCCATAATAACAACACCATAGGACACTGGTAATGCCACCCACTCCCCTACATCCAGTTCAATCTTAGTGGTTGCTCATCAGCACAGTTCTCCTCCAGGCCCAACCACCACAGTCCCGCTTTCAGACACCTACAAGACAATGTACAATACAGCTTATTCAAAAAATGAAAAGAAATTAAGTGTAGCAATATACAGTAAATATTATCTATAATGACATATTCCAACATTATGCACAAATATATCATAACATTTTCAGGAAAGAAACAAGTCAAGACATTATAAATGCAACTTCAATATGCCTACGCAACTTGGTATGATGTTATGCTTGTGCGACATGGATACATTGTGGCTGTTCACCTCTCTAGCTATGGGATATGCCTCCCTGTAGGGGTACAACTGCAAGGAACCCTAGAAGAGGGTTCCACCCTAGAGGTGCCACTGGAATGATTCCCTTGGCTAAAGGTATTTTAGCTTAGGAAGGAGCCCATGAAAGAGAGAGACGAGCCACTGGAGGAGGAGGGGAGGATGGTGGGGCAATGAGAAAACAATCCTGGAGTGATCAGGAGGAGCAGCCTTATAAGGCCTGATCAGGGGCATGGTTAATTGCTCCACCCCATTGAACCACAGGCGTAGCCTAACAATTCAGTGTACCTCTGCAACTTGATATGATGTTATGCTTGTGTGACTTGGATACATTGTGGCTGTTCACCTCTCTATCCACGGGATATACCAATCTTTTGGGGTTACGATGGCAATGAACCCTAGAGGAGGGTTACACCCCTAGAGGTGCCACAGAAATTATTCCCTTGGCTAAAGGTAGCTTAGGAAGGAGCCCAAAAAGAGTACCCAAAAGGGTGTCGAGCACCGTGAAGGAGGAGAGGAATTCAGAACAATATCAAGGATGTGAACAGAGGTTGAGAGGTGTAGATGGTTAGGACTGGAGAGGAATGAGAGACAACAGAGGAATAGCTACCGGTTTGGAGATTGACATGAGGCATGAGGCGGGACCTCCTAAGGAGAGAGGGAACAGCTATGTGGCCACCATCCAACTCTATCCAACAGTGGAGCCTGACTACGGAACCTATAAAAGTACAAACCCTATCTAAGTATTATGACCATTAGCACAGAGGAGAGGAAAAACTCCCTTTGAGGAGGAAACCTCTGGGGATCCAAGGCCTAGGTCGCCTTCCCTCCAGGCTGAAGGACATTTTCATTAGTGACGGCTTAGCTACTGTAATTTGGAGTCAGGATCAAGGGAAGAGGAAAAGATTCCAATTTGGAGGAAGCTCTAGCTCTGTCCTTCTAACAGGAATGCTTTTGAGAGTTGTGAACGATGTCAGCATGGCTCAGTTGGTAGCACATCTGCCTCTGGACCAGAAGGTTGTGGGTTGGACTTGCACCTAAAAATCGCTGGCATCCGAGTGCAGTATTGGGGGGTGCTGTACTGCTGGGGTGTGTCGTCCTTCAGATGAGATGTTAAACCGAGGTCCCTTCTGCCCATCCTGGTGTTGTCCTGGTGGGTGTCCAGGTGGAAGTAAGAGAATCCAGGGCACTCTTCACAAAGAGTAGGGAACATTCCCAGTGTCCTGGCCAACATTCCCCTTCCCATTAACCGGTTCGTGCAATTATCCAGGCTATGTGTGAGTGATGATGTGCGATACGGCTGCCACCACACATTTAGTCACTTCACTACCAGTCTAGCATTGCTTGTAAAGGGCTTTGGGTTGTATGAAAAGGGCTAAATAAATGCTGATTCTTCTTCTTCTGCAACTAGGCACTCAAAAGCAAAGGAGGAGAGAAATGAATGCTGAGGCACTCAACTGACCTACATGAGCCTATGAAATGGGCCAGGTCAACCAGAGGTGATTGAGGGAGAATGGCGTAAAGGGTGCCTCTGATCCTAATTGGGCACCCAAAGGGGCCCTGCCAATGACAGCCCCACTCCTCACAGCTGAAGTAATAAATTCTACATCCAGAGGTGTGACCAGAGTGAGTGACGACTGAAAGTCCACCAAAAGCAAAGGCATTCTCACTATGGGCCAGAGAGAAGGACCCTGCTCCAAGCTTTGCATGCTCTAGATGCGGACTTCATAGATGCAGAGTGATATCATCAGCTACAGGCTAGCCCTGAGCCATGGAGTAATGGACATGGAAGCACATCTCCAAGTGAAGTGAAGGTAGGGTCAAGAGGTAGCATGAGACCCATATGAGGGTTCTGCTCAAAAAGTCAGTGTAGAAGAGTAGACCTACATTGTGATCAGACTGAGCAAAGGAGATCCCAACTTGGGTCTTGAAGAGGTAGATTGCAATTAGTAACCACAGGAGTGCTTGCCGACTGGGTCCATTAAGAAGCTAAATTAGGACTGGATTGAACTGCATAAGGGGAGAAATGAGAATGGCCAAACAAAGCCCGCAGCTGATGGGTGAGGTATGAGGTAGCAGGAGTAGTGAGGTAGGAGCTATGAAGTTGGAATGGATGAGAGGAGGTTCAAGAATGAATAGATAAGATATGCTGATGGAGGGAAGCCTTGAAGGCTGCCATGGACCAGAGGAAGGGGAGTGAACAGTACAAGAGGGAGAGACGGTGATGGCCATGTGTAGCCCGCAGCCAACGGTGAGCTGAGAAGCTAGTATGGGAAGGGAGGAGGTTCGAGAATGACTGGACTTTATATGCTGATGGAATGAAATCCTTCAAGGCCGGTATGGAGCAGCAGTGGAAGGCGGAGCAAAGCTGATCCTGCTGCTCAGGGTCACGATGCCCGCTGTGATAAAGCAGTCCCCTGCCATGGGAAAAAACAGCACAGCCACAGACTAGGCATCATAACACCAACCAGCTAATTAACTAGGGAGTTAATTAAGTGATTAAAACCAGCAGCTGTAGCTGGGCTTACAGGTCGGCTAATGAAAACAGTAGGTAAAATAACTGGATGCAAGCCAGCAGCCGAAGCTGGGCTGATGAGTATTTGAGTAAAATACATAGGATGGAATAATGCAAATGGGCAAGGCTGGAAACCCCAAAAGAGAAGTGAGGCACCCAGAGGCAAACTCGTGGGGAAAGGAGTGAGAAGGACAGAGGAAGGCCAGGGTACAACAGAGAGGACCTGAGGAGGGAAGAGGACCAACAGGCAGTGAATGAGGAAAACATGAGAGCCCAGCCAAAACAGCGTATCACCACTGGAGCAAACAGAGGGTCAGTACACACAGCACTAGCCCCAGGAACCAGGCAGCATGAGGTAATTAATGTGTAAGATAAAATAATTGAAGCAAGCCAGCAGCTGCATCTGGGTGGATAAGACAGGTAGAATGAGCAATGAAGTACATGCCGGCCAACCCGACATAAAAGGAATACTGAGGCAGGGCACAGGAAGATGGTGGTGAAATGCCAAAGTCAGCAGGAAGAGAGTCCCAGATAGGGCTCCCAACTCAGGGCCACTGGAGAGGAAAATGAAAAGCAGACGTGCACCAAGGGTGAGATGCATAGAGCTGGACTGCTTGAGACAGGTATGTGGGCATGGTGCAGCAGTAGCAGGCAGCCAAAGGGAAGACAGCAGAAAGCAGGGAAGGTGTGGCCAAAGCCTGGAGCGGAGGAGGAAACAGCAAGAAACGTCGGGAAGGTACAGAGAAGGACAGGAGGAGGAGGAAGGGCTGTGAAGTGGCAGACAAGTGGGGGGGAGAAAAATGAAGCAGATGGAGCATGGAGAGGAAGGGTGGACAAGACAACCAGCTGCAGAATGAGCAGCAGCAGACAGAGAATGAAATGGGAAAGGAGAAGGAACCGGCAGCCAGAAAGACAGGAAACGGCATGAGAGGCAGGAAAAACAGTGAGGGAAGGAAAGGCAGCACCTCCGGCCACAATGAAAAAAACTATCCAGGAGTGATTAGGAGGAATGTCCTTTTAAGTCCTGACTGAAGGCATGGTTAGTTGACCCCCCCCCTTATTGAACCACAGGCATAGCCTTACAATTATATAACAGTTTAATTATTTAAAACTTAAGGTGGTGTAAACCTGCAAAGTGCATTTTGATCATCTGCACTTTACATTCAGACAGATGGAGTACAGCACTGGAATGGAATAGGATTTTTTTTCTGGAATGAAAAGCAACCAGAAAAAAAAATGTTATTTATTGAAAACTTCAGAGCTTACCTCTAGCACAAGTGCTCATTTACAAAGACTCCCGTTAAATACATAGTAACAAAAAAAAATTACAAGTATGCCTTGTTTATTGTTATTTGTCTCCCCTGCTAAGCTAGAATGTGACCTGTTTTTTTTTCTTTTTTGCTCTCTTCATGTTTGTCACTCTGTACTTTGTACTTACTAATGAATTGTATTGTGTGATCCTTCTCTACCATTGACACTGTTCTTCCACTTTGTGGCCTGTATGTGCATTTGCTATCTATTCCAAATTACTGTACATGTAACTAACTCTGGGTCGCCCCTAAAAAAGGGTCCCTTGGGAGCCAGAGGACCTACCTGGTTATGAAAATTGAAATAAATAAAATAAATAAATAAAAAATAAGCAGTTCCAGAAGAAATGTAGTCAAGTCAGGCTGAAAGCACTTAAAGAGCCACTGACGTCTCAAAGAAAACTTTAAAAAACATAATAATTAGGTACTGTTCTTCTTGCATTCCATTTGTATTTTATATATTTCTCCTCCTAATAATTTATTACTAAAGAAATGTGTATGAATACATGATTGTTGTCCCTTATAGTTTATTCTGAGTACATCTGCTGCTATAGGTTACTCCCTTTTCAAGTCATAATCCTCTGTTGGGACATCACAATCAGTTGCCACGGGAGTAACTGTGAGGTCACAAGTAGTGCTCTGTGACTTCAGGCAGGGAGAAAGTAGCAGGAATAGATTAACCCTTCAGGAGCAAAGATCCTGTTTTCATGGAAATGATCTCATTACTAAATAAAGGGGAGAAGGAATACAGAACTAAAGGGTGAATACAAGCTGGACAGAGAAATATTATGTTTTATAATGTTCTCCTGAATGTGTCACCAGCTCTTTGAGGCAAAACAATTACATGTAGTTTTGAAAAGAAATCCATACAGGCCGTTATATAAAAAGTCACAATTTAAGCACAGAGAGAAACCAAATAAAGCTGTTTAACAGTTACAATTGTACTGGACTGCAAAGACAGACCACAAACATCTCTTAAATGGATTTAACATGGGGAGATTCAGCAGTGTACCAGGCAATCTGTTTAAGCAGTTAGCATCCCAGACAGCAAATGACCACATGCCCAGCTGAGTACACCAAAAAGGAGGCTTAAGGGTATTCTTGGCCATGTTTCTGGTGTTGTATTGGTTGGAGACAGTGCGGAAGCAGTTTGTTAAAGCAGGTGGTGTCAGGCACAAGAGAGTTGTTTTGGCTGGCAAACAGGCTTGGAGCTTTATTGTGCTGAGTAAAGGTAGCCAGTTAGTGAGTCTGTAAAGGGTGCAACTATGAGTGTGGTTATTTGCAGCAACTACAAAGCAGCACACTTCATTACAGGTCAGCTTTACTCTGTTTAGCATCATGTCACAGGCAGCTGCTTAGACAGGAAGCCCATAATCTATAAGTAAGAGAATGGAGTTGGCCACAATAAGGCATCTAGCATCCTCAGTAAGATTGTTCCTGTTGCGGTACGGGGCACCCAGTGTTTTGTTAACTATGGCCACCAGCATGTCAACGTAGGGTGCAAAAGATAAGGTGTCATCCAGAGCTGCTCCAAGATATTTGAAGGTCTCCGTCTCTTCAGGGTTATGCCTTCATCATTTCTGATGACAAAGGGTGTCCCCATGCTTCTTCTGTAGGAGACTAGGGAACAGCATGGTCTTTTTTTTGTAATTGGGGTCCAGTTTGTTGTTTGAGAATCAGCTTTCAAGTGACCAAAAGTTACTTTGGAGAGTGGCAATCAGACTGTCAAGATCAGGGTTTTTGGAATAGATGACTGTGTCAACAGCTTAGAAGAGTACATTGGCTGTCTGACAAGCATTGGGCAGTTGGTTCATGAAGAGGCCAAATAGGAGTGGACCCAAGATGGAGCCCTGGGGGACACCAGTAGATACCCCCTAATGTCGCACAAAGATCTGTCAGTCTTTACCTGCTGGGAGTGATTGGTGAGATAACTGTGGAACCATTGCATTTTTTGAAGGATGTAAATTTATCACAAACAAGTGCAAACTCAGAGACAAATAATTCTAGTCACAAGTCAGTATCAGGAATGACACCCATGCAGCTCCTTTCAAATGAAGATTAAGTAAGATTTGAATTTGGGCACTGTCATTGTGCCTAGGATTCAGCTGACTGTGATCTGGGCCTTGTTTGTTTGCCAATAGACACTGAACTGGTGAGTGGTCACTTCGGGTATCTGGCAGAACTGTGATAACTTTAACCCTATCAGGGTGTGTAACTAGTACCCAGCCAAGTAGCATCATTGTGCTTGTTTTATAATTGGTCCTGGTGCACTCAGTGACCTTTTGTGTGAGAAACAGGCTGGACATCTTATCCCTATGACCTGTGCTGGGCTTAGCATTCCAATTGATGTTAAAGTCACCAGTAACAATGTATTCCCAGTTCTGACTGAGTTGCAAGAAGTAGAGAGTAAGTGACTCTATGCCCAGATTCTGTTTACAAAGTGGGATATATATAGACTGGACGATACGAGAGGCATGCCCATGCCCTATCAAAAGCTTTATTGCTAGCCATTTACAGTCCCTGGTTAACTCTCTATTCACAATTTTAGAGGCTTGCTGGTCTGATCTGATGCAGATAAGGCAGCTCCCACCTCACTTGCCTATTCTGTCCTCCTTGAAGATATTGAAGCCTGACAATGAGGTAATGTGGACTGAGCCACATTTCAATTAGGCAAATAATGTCAGGCTGCATTAACTCAACCCATGCTTCAAAATGGGTAAATTTAGGCAGAAGACTGACGATATTTAGTGAGACTATGTTGAGTAGTCCTTGTGCACGGGTACCAGACCCAGAGCAACCAGCAGGGCCAGGGTTGGGGAAGACATTTCTGGACAGTAGGAGTAACATTATTGTTAGGCCTCTGGTGGCTCCAAGGTAGTGCTTCAGTTTCCAGGTTTTACTCTTAGGAAGGACTGGCAAGTGTGTGGTCTGAAGACACAGCAAAGTTGGGCAAACCCGTAATACTCCCCATCTGCTTTGTACGGTACACAGGCTGCACTCTCCCTATACAGTGCAGAGGATGCATGCTCTGTACTCTACATAGGATGCATGCTCCCTGACTTTTCATATGGCAGCCGGCTGAGGAGGTGAGAGGCAGGCTGTGCCAGTCACTGTATCAGAGCCACAATACCAGAGCTTCAGGCAAGGGAAGGTTGACAGGGTGGGTGTTCAGTGCCCACGATGCTGGGGGGGGGGACCACTGGATGCCAGGGAAAGTTTACAATGGTATGGGGACTGGGATCAGAGGGTGGAGGTACTACTAGACACCAGGGAATATGAGTTAGGTTGATTGTTTTTACCTGCAGTATTTAGTGAACACTTCTGAGAGTACTTTCTGTTATCTTGCACGTTTCAAACAGGGTCAGCTATTGGAGGGAGATCACAGGATGCCAGAGAACTTTATTAAACATTACGGGATAATGATCAGAGGCTGGGGTACCACTAGACACCAGGGAGATTTCTTAAACATAATAGGACAGCAACTGGAGACTGGGGGTACCACTGGATGCCAAGGGGTATTATTATACATAACAGGATGGTGATCAGAAGGTGGAGTAGACCACTAGGTACAAGGAGCATTTCTTAAATATAGCTGGATAGCAATCAGAGGGCAGGGAGAACCACTAGGCACCAGAGAGGTCTGTGTTAATACCAGGGCTGGTGATCAGAGGATGGGGGGACCACGGACCACTAGGGCACTGTTTTCTATGCTATGGGATGGCGATCAGAAGGTGGGGGGACCACTAGGCACCAAGGAATTTTTTCTGTGGGCTGGTGATCATAGGATGGGGACAACGGACCACAACTGAAATGTTTTCTACATTACAAGACGGTGACTGAAGGATGAGAAGACCACAGACCCCCAGGGAAACATTTTCTGCACTATAGGATAGTGATTGTAGGGTGGGAGGACCACTAGGCACCAAGGAGGTCTGGGTTAATACCAGAGCTGATGATTGGAGGGTGGGGGGGAACATGGACCACCAGGGTACAGTTTTCTACACTATGGGATGGCAATTGCAGGGTGGAGGGGACACTTAGACACCAGTGAATTGTTTTCTACACTACGGGACAATGATCAGAGGATGGGGGACCACAAACCACCAGGGAGTGTTAATAAAGCAATAAGTCACAAGGGTGTGTGGGTTATTGAGGGATTTACCATGGCTGGGGTGGTTTGCCCATGAGGTGCAGCCAAGTGGGTAAATCCATCCCAGCCGTGGTAAATCCCCCGATTAACCCCGATTCCCTGAGTGGCTTATTGCGATCATACCAAGTACTGCTTTTTTTATTATTTTAAAAAAGATCAGTACTTGGTATAATGCTGAATAAGCCAGTCACTATTATAGCACTGTTTTTATTTTGTTTGGTTTTCCTGATGTAGAGAGCTGCTCTTTTACGGTCTCCACTTAGTGAGGAAACAAGATGGTGGTCGAAGTTTTGTGATTTCAGCCTGGGATTATTTTTTTTTTAAAGATGCAGTTGGCTGGCACATTTTGTGGTGATTATCAGTAGATAATCAATGGAGGTAAGGTGCCAGCCTGCCTATCTCATTGGTCAGTGTCCAAGGTCCATGGTATTATTAACAATATGGGCCAGAAATTGGAGGGTGGGGGGATCAGTAGGCACCAGGGATATTTTGCTACATACAGGATTGAGAATGGATAATGGAGGGAGCACTGTCCACCAAGGGGAAGGTGTGCTCCCCTCACCACCAACTTGGTTGTTGGCTGCAGTTGCTCTGGCAGCCATTAGGGTTGCCCAGAGTAAGTTATGGTTTGCATGCAGTAATAGTTTTGTGCAAAGTGGCCTGGTCTATGCCTTTTACTTTGCACGGCAATATCTCTCCCCCCCCCGGAGACAATATAGCATAGTGGTTAAGGACACTGAATTGCAAACCTGAAGATCTGGGTTTCAATCCCATCAGCCATCACTTTCATACTGTGTGACCCTGAACAAGTCACTTAACTTTCTTATGCTGCTAGGTTGCACCTGGAAACAAGCTCTGGCTTAGTATGACTTTCCTGGTTAAACAATTTCCCTTCTCTTTTGAGCAGTGCTACCATGCTAAATATTATGTTGCGCGAGTATTGCTATCTCTGCCCCTCCTTTTGCCCACCCATATACTGTGCATTATTTTTTTCTGTACATGCTAACATTTTTAATATGACCAACTGCCCCTTTTGAATATTGTGCTCTGGTGCAAACCCTGGGCAAACCAGGTGCAGCCATTTTGCCCACCTGGCAAAGTTTTGAATATTGGGCACCAGATTTATCTGGAATGAAAAGCAACCAGAGAACAGTTACAACCTCTTGCTCACATGTTTAAAAAAAATGTCTAAACTCTAAACTAAACCTGCAATATTTTTTCTGGCTGCCTTCCTTTTAGACTGATGGTATGCAGAACTGGTGTGAAACTAAATATTTTCCACTCAAAAAACAACCAGATGTAACTCGTGAACACTTGCTCACATATTTATATTATGACAACGAAGTATACAATTGGAGCACTAAAAGAAATAAGAGGTTTTCCAAAACCAACTCTTACTGACTCAGAGACCCCCAGTAGCTCTGAGGACAGTGAAAGAGAAAGAGAACAGTGGAGTCGGGTGAGGAGACCTTTCTGACGGAAGATAAGGAAAGATCAGTGCGACTCAGGTCAGAGCAGAAATACAGGGGAAGAAACTGGGGCAGAAAGCTCAGAACCAACAGGTCAAGGCATAATAGTAACTGTAAGAAAGGTCACAAAATGAAAAAACTAGCAAAAGAAAATGAAGGAGACAAAACAGAAGCAATAGGGGTACAGACATGAAGAAGGGTAGTACTGTCTTCAACCTTGCAAAAAGACAGATGTATGAATTAGAATATAGCAATTTGAAATGTTCATTGGAACAAGGTACGCATATGACAATCTCTTTTTTGGATTTTACATTTTTATTAAAAATAGTAAATTCACCAGCAAGTTGTTTACAAAAAATTGAAAGAAACACAACACTTGATTTTTGGAGTGTTCACCCCCGCTTTATCTTCTGCAAATATCAATGCTTGTTCTCTTGCTTTGTGCAATAAATTGCTCAGTTTTGCAGGCATGTCTATGCTGTCCAGCGGAGTTCAGTAAATATCATTGCTTATCTGGGGGGCTCCCGTATTTTCTGTAAATATTATTGATGGTTCTTTTGCTTTGTGCTTTCATTTTCAAACCCATCCGACGGAGTTCGGGTCTCTTGTTGGCGATGATTCAGCGTGCTGGACAACTGTATTTTTGTGAAATTAATTGCCAAACACCCCTCACTATATGTTTCTTTTATTTTTGTTGGGTTTCAGTAGCCTCCGCAGACTCAATACTTCACTTGCAAAGTTACACACACACGTCACACATTACTGTAAATTATGTAGCAGCTGCTTCAAGTCTGGCATGGTATAGTCTTGCCTATGGGATTGTGGACAGGGGAGTCTGTGTCTGATTGTGGACAGGGGAGTCTGTGCCCAGCAGCAACTACCTAGTCAAGAGGGGTGTGTGTGTGTGTTGGTGTGCCCCCCCAGCAGTGAAGGATTGTCATGCACAGCAGAGTCTGTGCTTAGCAGTGACTAACTAGTCAAGAGGTGTGTGCGTGTGTGTATGTATGTATGTGTGTGGGGTCTGATTATCTGTGGGATTGTGGACAGGGGAGTCTGTGCTCAGCAGTGACTAACTATTCGGGGGGGTCCACAGTACATCAAAGTAATTCAACTCTTGACATTGACATGAGTCGTCAGTGAAATGTTAAACACAGCTTTTCCTGAGAAAGGCAATTGCTGGAAAATGAGGTCCTCTAATTGTTACTGTTTATAAATGTATACTAAAAGCATACATGGGGCCAGAAATATATGAAACTTGGAAACGTCACTCGTTTTGTGAAATACTTTTCAGAGTATACCCCCCATCATATTTGAGAATTTTGTAACTCACTGACAATGATTATTTCTAAATCATATTGGTTTGTAACACAATTACAGCACATCAGTGTTTGACAAAATTAATGTATATTATGACATTGCAAGATTGAAGCACATTTTCTATCATGTCAGTTTTGCACAGTAAGGCTGGCCTCTCCAAGGCAAAGTTGATGCAGTGTCATTGTGTTTTATTACAACCTAAATGTTTGTAGAGATCAGACTTGACAGTGAGTAAAAAAAAGTTCTCAAATACAATGATTGAAATGTGTGGTGGATTTACAGTACCTGCTGAGACTGAAATGCTACACATTTTTTGGTCTTCAAACTTGGGTTTGATCCCTGCAACCTCCACGTGCATACTGTGAGACTCCAAGCAAATGCACCTTTCCTTGAGATGGCAGAAGGAGACCATCCAGTCAGCCCATTTTTTAGACCTATTTTGACATTCTAGTTGCCCTTTCGTGTAAGGGCCTCCTTGTGTCTATGCCATGCATTCTTGAATCCCACCACAGTGTTGGCCCCCACCACTTCTGGAATGCAGGCCATTACAGGCTTCCACCACTCTCTCTGTGAAGAAAAACTTATGGCGTTGGTAGAGAACCTCCCTCCTTGCAGCCTTAGATCATGTCCCCTGGTTCTGTTGCCCTTCTTGAAGTGAAAAAGTTCCCAAGTCTGTACATTTTTTATGCCTTTTATGTATTTAAATGTTTTTGATCATGTGCCCTCTCTCTCTCTTCTCTGCTCCAAGAAGTACATGTTCAGCTTCCTCAGTCTTTCCCCATTGGACATGTCCTGCAGATCCTCAAACATTTTTGTCACCCTTCTCTGCACTGTTTCCACATAGTCTATGTCTTTTCTGAGGTGAGGCCTGCACAACTGGACACTGTACTCCAGGAGAGGCCTATCCAGCTATATGTATAATGGTAGGACCACCTCTCTCTTCCTGCTCGTTATTCCCCTCCTAATGCTTCCTAACATTCTGTTGGATTTCAGTGTTGCCTTCTCGCCCTGCTTTCCTACTTTCAAGTTGTCTGAGATTATGATTCCCAGATTACGCTCCTGGTTTGAGGCAGCCACTCTTTAGCCTCCTAGGTAATACTCCCTTTTTGGCTTTTTGGAGATGAGATCTGCTGAAGGTTTTTCTGCAGTGGAGGTTCCTTTAAGGGGTTATGTAATGTGCGTGTTTATCTTGTGTATGAAGCCACCTACTCTCATCTCACTCAACGTTCCAGTTACTCGGCAGCTTCAGTGCTTTGAGTGGGAGCTCACTGGTTCATGCAATCTGGTGGAATTTCCTCCCTATTCTGGATCTCCCCATACATATTCCTATATCTTTCACTGGTGGTCTAGTGGACCTCTCACCCTCCCCACCTCAGCAGGCAGTGCCTCAACACCCCACTCCCCTCATCCTATTTTAGAGAAGAGTCTAGGCTACAGAGGGTAGTATGGGTGGTGGAGCACAGGTCAGATATATTGGATTGCTTCTGACTATGAGAACCTTATCACCTATTTTCCTCAGAATTTACCTTGTGCTGTGCAGTGCTGCTGCTGGTGGACTGTCTGGACCGTGAGATCTGCTAGGATGGTCAGTGACAGGGTTGACTTGAGCCACAGACATGCCAGTCACACACTGAACAGCAGCACAGCTGTTACACGGCACAGAGTGCATGCAGTAGCCACCCCATTTGGAAAAAACTGAAATATCTTTTTGTTGTGATCCTGCAGTAACAGTTGGATGGAAGGAACTAGTAGGACTCGCACTGACAGCAGAGCTGTGTGCCTTGTTGCACAGTATCTGATCCAGTCTGGACTGTAAAGAGTCCAGTATAAGTCAATAATAATATGTTTGTAAATCCTGGCGTAACAGTGAAAAAAACACTGGAAAAGTGTTATCAGAATGAAACAAATGAAATCGGCAAGCTTAGCAGGGAAAAATCATCTGTCACAGATGAGGGTGTCTGCTATTTTACTGAGACATTAAAAACTGAAGAACGTCCCTGAAAAATCAATGGTGGTTCTCATTCTGTTTCTTTATGCTACTTGGAATCAAGACAACCATGGCAATGTTTTTGATCCTTTATGCTGTTTGCAATCAAGACAGCCCTATCAATGTTTCTGATCCTTTATGCAACTTGAAATCAAAAAGCTCTGGCAGTGTTAGAAACATAGAAATATAGAAGTTGATGGCAGAAGGAGACTGCTAGGTCCATCTAGTCTGCCCATTTGTTTTAGATCTGTTTTGACACTCTAGTTGCCCTCTGTAGTCAGGGCTCCCTTGTGTCTATCCCCTGCACTTTTGAATACCCCCACTGTGTTGACCCCCACAACCTCTTAGGGCAGGCTGTTCCAGGCATCAACCACTCTTTCTGTGAAGATAAACTTCCTGGTGTTGGTAGAGAACCTCTCTCCTTGAAGCCTGAGGTCATGTCCCCTGGTCCTGGAGCTCTTCTTGAAGTGAAAAAGTTCCTGAGCCTGTACCTTGTGTGGTAAACTCAGGTACTGGAGGAGAGGGTGTTTCCTGAGTAAGATAGTCAGGGTACAGCTGCAGCTGATTTGGCTGATTAGCTGCAGCTGCACAGACAGGACAGCTTTAAAAACAGGAAGGAAAAGCCAGCAGGCAGTTGCTGCAGGGGTAGAGGGCTGACAAGCTGCTTGGATGTGTTCCAGAACAGGAGCCCCTTAAGCAACTCTCAGGAGATTGGTCTCCTGAATTAGGCCAAAAAGAAAAAAAGTTATTTCCATTACGAGTTTTCTGTTTTACTGTTTGTGTTCTTCCAGAAGGTCTAGTCTTCTGGAAAGGGGGTTTCTAGTTAGGGTCGGGGATTGTTTAGTCAGCGCTCCCACCTAGTCCTCTTTATTTCTGTTTTTGTTTCATTTTCTCCGGTGGGGCTTAAAAAGAAAAAGGGCAGAAGCCCAAAGTTCTGTGTCACCAACCATATTAAGAAAATAAAAATATTCCTGGTCAGTTTGATGTTAACAAACTGGTCTTCCTGAGACTCCTTAACCACTGCAAAGCTGATCCTGAATCCCGTGGAGAGGTTTTGCCTTGTCACACGTGGTGTTAAAAGTGGGATCAGGTCGGCGTAGAATTTGGCTGCAATCTGAACCACCCTGGAGTAAAGGAGACCAGGCATGGAGGACGTGGTGAAAGCCTTGATCCAGGCTACGGCAGCCCAGCAGGAAGCTACCCGGGCTCAACAAGAGACAAACCAGTTGCTGCTCACACAGATGGCACAGGACTGCACTGTCCTCCAGGAAACGGTAAAGCATCTCATTGAGATCATGCCGGGAGAAGGTCGCCCAGGAGGGCCTACCCCAGAGGGTTACTGGACTATATGGGCTTCCCACTGTCTGCAGAAAATGACGATGGCAAATGACATTGAAGCATATTTGCTCGCTTTTGAAAGGATGCCTACTCG